>OY720643.1:85255102-86686977 GCA_963169105.1 Ceriagrion tenellum | reverse complement strand
GCAGTTTTTAACGAAACGCGCTGCTTTCCTTTGTATTCTATTAATTTTGTGGTTAAATCTTTATGACTAGGGTCCCAAATGCTCCCGGCGTATTTGAGGTGTGGCCTAACCAGAGCGAAGTAGCATCTCTCTTTGACTTTTTCATCCGAGGACCTTCCTATAAAACGTTTAACAAAACCTAGTTTTTTAAATGCTTTGCCACCTATGTTTTGTACGTGTAATTCCCACGATATATCGGAAGTTAAAGTAATTCCTAGTTATTTTACTGTATCTGAAGATTTAATGTTTACTCCACCCACAAAATATGTATGGCCATACATTACGAAAAATATACACCAAAAATATCCACATGGCAATTGTCATGGTGAATATCCTGTTAATAAAAAGTATTGATTTCATTATTTGACGTGTGCCGAGAACTTTTATATTCTTGGCGCTTGCTATATGCTGACCATATCAGATAACAATATTTAAAAACTAATTTTAAAATGGACTATGTACTAGTCTATTGGGATAGACGCGTAAATGAATTATGGAAAAAAGTTGCATGCCATACCCTTGAATATAAATATTGTCAATTTTGTGTAAAAGCCGCCTATGCATTTAGTTAAATGGAATGGCCGGTCCATATGGTGGCTTATACCTGAACCCATGTTAATGGACAGGAAGATAAAATGGCGAAGCGACTGTAATTCGACCAAGCACCGTATTATCTGCTCCGTAGTGGGAGACAGTTCCTTTAACAAAAACCGTTGGAGTGAATAAAACACCGTTAATTATGTCGCATGGCACGGAATTTTTAAAAATTCACCCAACTTTTGTTTTAATTTTGATATTTTACCTCACCTTAAATCTTACTGGGATATAGGTGGCTATGTTGTTTTCTCTGTACGCCGAATGAATACTTGGTGATTTGCGACTGACAATCTAATGGTAATTGAGGAAATATCCACATTACGAGAGTCAAAGTCCGGTGCTTCTACTTAAAATCACACATATTCTCATGGCTAAATAAATTTGATAAATTATAACAAAGAAATAACAGTAATATTTGTTTTTGATTTGTTTGAATATAGATTACTATAAGCATTTTATTTAGTTTGAGTTCGATTGGCACATGAAAAACATTGATTTTAATTTTTTCGTATGTTTCTTGAGTACCGTTTGACAAAAATAAAAATGAACTGGCTTAATATTGATTTAAATCAGCTCCTCTTTCAGTTGATATGTTCCTAATTTTAGGTATTTTATTGCAAAAAAGGTAAAACTGGAAAGTGTGGCTAAATTTAGTGAATGGGACTGCTGGACCACGGACTGTGGTTTTTGTGTCTCGCATTGAGGTACGTTGCTTTGGGGCTAACAATCACAATGGCTACCCTCCATCAAGCATGCCCTTCGTTTATTCAATCGGAAGCAAATTTCTGTTTGTGGATTTTACCTACGGCCTAGGCCCAAAAGGTAATGCGTAATATGTTGAGGCCGAATGGAGATGCGGTAGTGTTACCGAAAATAGGCGCACTGTAAGGAATTTCAATACATTGAGTAAACGATTTTTCTTCGGCAATAGGTCATGGGTATAATTTTAAAATCCCAAGTTTGGTGCTGCAGGTCTGTTAAATTTTAACATATTGTCCTCAGTATAAAAAATTCTTTTTGTTGTTAACAGAATATGAAAAGAAACGAGCGGTGAAGGGGGCCAAAAATATACATTATAATTCTGTTTATTTCATCATTTTAGAAGAGTTTAGGTGTGATTTGGACTAATCCTCCCATTCCTCTAAGTCCCTTAAATGTTGTCCATTCGAACACCAGCAATGCGGTCTCATGTGACTAGAAGTATTTAGCGGAGTAAATAAAATAATTTACAATATTTTGCATATGAATATATTATTTCATCGTCATCATCACAAACTGGTATTCTGCCTACTGGCAGGTCCCAAACATCCAAACTGTCTCCAATTCGTCCTGTCCCGGGCCTCTTCCTTGGTTTTCTTGTAATTTCTTTTTATCTTTGCTTCCTCTGTCATTTTTTGCCTTCTTCTTCCTCTTGTCTTTTCTCCCTCCACTGTTCCCTCGACTGCTGTGTTAAAAATCCCCTTCTCTCTTAAAATATGACCAATCCAGATTCCCTTTTTCTTCTGTATTGTTTTCAGTAGTGATTTATCCTCCTTAACGCTTCCCAGCACCTCATTTCTTATTTTATCCACCCATTTCACTCTCTCTAGCCTCAACCGCAACCACATTCCAAAACCATTGATCCTATCCTTCTCTCTTCTTCCCAAGGTCTACGTTTCACATTCATACAACATAACACTCCACACATAACATATCAACAGTCTCTTCCTCCAATCTAGGTCCATACCACTGTATAATACATTTCTCTTCTTATTAAAATCGTCCTTTCCTATAGCTAATCTTGACTTAATCTCCACCTCACTCTTCCAATCTTCCGTCAGAATGCTCCCCAGATATGTACACCTCCTAAGCTGCTCTATTCTTCCCTAATTTGTCATAACATTCTTATTTCCTCCATCATGCCTTCATAATTTCGATTTCGAAACATTTATTTTCATTATTTCATACATTAGTTTCTATAAATTTTACCCAGAGAATCTGAAACATAATTAGTAATGACTAAGATTTGTTTTTAAGTATTACTAAAACGTATTATTTGTTTATAGGATGACTAGTGTGATCCCGTAAATGTATTTTTCTCCTCGTATCTCACTTCGGTGTTTTAATGTGCACTCGTCCTCTTGCCTGAAATAAACTCTGAATCCTGTTCACTGCCTTCCTTGACAGCCCACCCCCCTCCGCGCAGAGACAGTTTTCATCGTAATTTTATGAATCAAAACAGCGACAAAATCTGTTTTTGAATGTCGGTCGTAAACAAAAAGTAACCCGAGGGCTCTGATGATTAAACACCGTCTCATCGGCCGACGATAATTTGGGACGTCTTCCTCCGACATCTCAGGCACGTGTCCCAGGATTCTAACCCCCAACGAATCGAAATATACAAACTTGGGGATCTTCGCAATTCCCTCATTATCCCTCCCGTTTAACTATTTTGTGCTCTGAGAGCATCGCACCTCCCCAAAGTTTCCTTCGTTCTCAGCGACGTTCCAATCTGGGCCTTATTTTTTGTAAGAGGGCGTTGCGTCTCACGGGATGGGTGACATTTCCAAAGCCGCTCGCTCTCCCACAAATTTCGTGCTTTAGTTGCCGGTGGAAGTTTAAATTTTCCCTGGAAGACAATTCCTCCAAGCCTCCCCTTTCTAAGGATTCGAAAATGTATGCCGCGTGCTTAAGGCGATGAGCGAAGCCTGAGGAATGTTTGTTTTGTTTCTTCGCCTGGTAGTTTTCCCTCATTGTTGTGAATAACTTGCGTAAAGTCTCGTTTATTTACTCGCTGCATTTCATATCCAATGATTGATTTGTGTTTTAGGGATAGTTGGTTAAAACTTGATAGTAGCTTCTGTCTCTTAAATATTCTCTTTTCTAAGTCTCTTACATATTGTCCATTCGAATGCTAGCAATGAGGACCCACGTGGCTAAAAGTGCATGTTTGTTCTTTTTGTTTTAAGTAGGTTTCCTAGTAATGATAATTCAAAAAAAGCGAAGAGGATGCGAAAAGATTCTTCAAAATTTTAAAGTTTGTCTATGTGCTCGAGGTGGATAAAAATAGCTCCATTGTGCATCACAAGCGTAACTTACATTTTTGCGCTTCTGCTAAAAATCACACATTACTGTATACTTGAGTTTTAATGGATGTCTCGTTGTTTCCTTTGCGCCGAGTCTCGTGGCTTTTATCCACTAAAACTATCCATTGCAGAATGAATAAATGCTTATTTCTCCAATATTAATAGTACAAGGATAAATGCAGCATTACATTAACCTTGAAAAGATTTTATAGCAATTAATGCAAAAATGATGAATGGTAAATACTGCTGACAAAATCATTAGTATTCGTAGCTTTAGGTCATGAATTCATGCTTTATTTTTTTTTTAATTAATTATTTTTTTAATTAATTTTATTTAATTAATAATTAATTTTATATATTCATGCTTTAGGTACTCAATAAGGCTAGCTTTCACTTAGGGCCTCGTCATTCTATAGGATGCGTCTCTTAAGTATTCGTTACAACTGAGAGAATATTTGCTCAACTAATAAAACAAAATAATAAATTGCAAAAATGCCTTGAAATACGAAGTCAGAAATCCATTGGCTTCGCATTGTAAGTATCGTGTAAGTGACGATAGGAAGATGGTTCATTTTAAGTATTTTTATTGAGCCTTGATGAACTATAAAATTCCTCTCCCATTTAACCTTTAGTTACTTAACAAATTTGAGTGCCATTTAGTAATAATTGAACGCGTTAAATAGTACCAACTGTATAAATGGATAAGGGAGTTAGCCTTACTCAATTTAGGTTTCAACTTGTTTCTAGTACGAGGATGTTTTTGTGAAAGTTGTCCGTACTGTCCTTGTGCAAAGACTCTTAAGTTTTCACACTAATAATGTCGACTGAGCTTTTCCCCGTAATTTATTATTTGGCAAACGAATGGTGTACGGTCAATGCAATATCAGTAAGTAATCGGCCTCTATAACCATCAAGAATGAAATTCATGCACGAGAGCCATAGAAATTGTTGAAGCCTGTTTTTGAAACAATAGTAATGGAATAGCATTTGGAATGCGCGGAATATTTTAAAGACATAGTTTTTATGACTTTTGAAATTCTGCGTTTTGGCACAATTAAACGGCAAAAATTTTGCTCTCTTAGGAAACGCATTAATTTTCTGTGGTTACCAATTCTGTTGTTAAGAATACAACAATAATATTTGTCAGATATCGCCTTATTTGAAAATGTTGATTGAGATGATCGCCATTAAAATATATTGCGACACGCCGAAAGTCGCTCGTGCAGGTCGCGGGACAGTTATGAACCGACCCCTACGTGATCCCTTGGGGATGGAAGGGACCGCTCCCGCGTACGGGTGTTATATATGAATCCCCTCTGGGTGATATAAATCCCAAGGGAGGCAGCCGAATAAGGAGGGCGCGGTCCGCTGAGAAGTGGTCCATTGGGCGAAGAGTGGATTCTGCTCGTCGAATTCTTGAAACCAGGACGGCGATAGAGAGGAAGGAAGGGTTTACTGAGAATCGATGCAGAAAATAGCGATATTTTTTACCGAAGAAACTTCGATATGTTCATATAAACGAAAACGGTCAAGTAATCTGAAACCAAGATATATTTTGTTCGTTTCGATGTGATACTCATAGATACAAACTTTTATTGAATCCGATTGCAAACTAGTATTGTAACTCAAGTTGCACGAATGTAATGGGAGACAGACGAAGTATCACTTTCCAATTACTGACATTGCACAGAAAGGACACATTATTCAAAATATAATTTAAGTGGTAAAGCCAATGCGACATTATTTTTTTAAGGAAAATTTAGTGTCTTTGCGCATGGATAGCACGGACAATTCCCAAAAAAACCTCCTCGTACTAGAAACAAGTTGAAAGTTTGAAGAATGACGTATTACTACTTCTCAGGAATCGAGCTCGTTAGTATAGAGTACGAAATGAAAAATTGTGTACTCGTCTTAAGTACAATCGAATATATTGTTGATGAGAATTGATTTTATCTTGAAAAGTTGGTTCCAAGAAGTTTTTGTAGTAATTTATGCATAAATTGAAGTATCTGCATTATGTATCTCTTCCCTGAACTTTCAGAATAAGTTTTCGATTACATATGACCGTTGGTGTTGATAGAGTAGTATATGTTGGAATCGAACATTTATATCAAGTAGTTCGATCAAATTCAGTCATTTTTGACTCCGTGGAAACTTCAAATACTCGCTCTAATGAGAAACATCACTTTCCTTGGCTGGAAGTTCACTTAGATCTTTTCTAGTGCCCTTGACAGGAAAAGCATAGGACAGTTCCTACCACTGGTATTTATTCTGGAACCATGGAAGCGTGAATATGAAATCGAGAGCTTTCCATTCAAGACATTAAGTTAAGTGCACATCGGAAAATATTTTCGCACGTAAGCGCACACGAACGGTGTTAAGTGGAACGATATGCGCAGACAGAATATTTGGATCCTAACCTGCCGGAAGATGGGTTTCTGTAAGTGAGAAACAGTCACAACCGAATGTCCTGGGTAAAGTGGTGTAATTTGTGTGAAATAAGTATTTGATCACGCAAGTTTTTGCCAAATGGTAATTAAGAACTTAACAGGTAAACGCCTTTGCTGAAAATCAACAAACAACAGATGATCATGGATGACGTTGTCGACTTTCTTTTGTTGTTTAGCGCACATCAACTTTGCTCCCGATCAAGGAGGTTGAACAATATTTCAGCCTCCAAGACTACCCATTTGTTTTGAAGTACGCCACCTAGGGCGCAGGGTCTATCATTGGCATGTTTAAAAGTGATTAGCGCTCAAGGGCAACGGAAAGCTCCCATCATTGAGCGTTGTGTCAATAGATTTCATTTAAAAAACAACCACGGTAGGAATTAGTGTAATATGTGGAGTAAACTGATGAAGAAATGCATAAAGGTATCATGTGGAAACATTGTTTTCGGACGATCGATATTAGAGTTATTGAATGGCGCGTTCGACTTTCGAGGTATCGATATTTTTCAGATAATCTACCGTCGATACATCCGACGGAGAGCGGCGACCGCATTGGCCCTTTTTGAGGAGCGCTCAGGGGATATTCACGGGCTCACATCCTCTCTGTTGATCCACGAGATGGCCGCCCTGGCGAGTCTTCACACGCCCCGCGATCGTCATTTCGAATGCCCCCAGCCGCCGCATCGCGCGCTCTGCCCGCGCTTCGCCTCTTCCCATTCCCGCATCCATCTTCCTCTCCTGCGCTTCACCAAACTACCGCACCCCTGCCACTCTTCTCTAGCTTCCTGAATTCCTGGGACGCTCATGAATAAAGTCGATTATCTCCCTCGCACTCCCGATTCTCCGACCTCATGGCCCGACCCGTCCGGGAGAAGTGGTTCTTACTCAATGTCTCCCAAGGAATCGCGCTTCGGTTCCCGAATTTCGCCGACCCTGAAGCCCATCTCAAGCAATACTTGATCCGGCACAATTTTGAGAATGCTTGCCAGAGTGATAGCATTCAAGCATCCTGTGATATTAAGTCAGAAAGCTGCCTAATAAGAATTATCGCTATCACAACCTCGAAGCTACTCGCTAGATTTTATGGATTCGCCAATAATGCATATTAGAGATGGGTAAATTACCGTATTTTTCATGTAAGTATATTTCAGTAGTTAATACCGTTAGTTTTCAAAATTACCGTAATTTTCCGGTAATTTTTACTTCTTCGCAATTAACAGCTAACAGAGGACTTCATAGGATATCCAATAGTAATTGCAAAAGGTTAACGGCATCAAAACTATTACTTTTGCTGCATGATTGTGTTAGAAATAGACAGACCTTCAAAATAAATTCGGCAGCCCACACGCAATTTTCTGTTCTTTTTTTGGTATGAAAAATTATCGCTCAAACTGATAAAATGATAGCCCCGCAAATACTATTCCACAAGCAAAAATATATCACAAATGAGTTATACTTGCCTTACTTTATAACTAACCATGTAGGTAATGTATACTGGCTTGGCTTCAAATAATATATTTGGAATATATTGACATGAGAAATATCTGAGATGGAGGTGATTATTACTGAAAATTATGGTAATTCTCAGAGGCTGCGTTAAATTACGCAAAATACCACGGTAATTTACGAAAATTGTCACGGCAATTTTCAGAATGGCCCATCTCTAATGCGGATACTTAGCTACCCCAATAGACCAGGTGTAATCAGCGCCTGCTCGGCATGAAAGTAATCGAGTAAACTTATCGATTAATCGATTATTCAATAAAAATTAATTGATAATTTATGACCTCACTCCAGTCTGAAATCTATCATCTCCCGTTTCCACTACCCTTATTCCTACCATGGTAGCCTCTATCCGCGTACTTATGAAAACACAGAGAAATGTCTACCATGGTAGATCATATCGGTTCGAGCTAACCGTGTAGGTCGTCAACCGCGGTAACTTTTCTGTAAATGGAACACAGATATGGTGAACATCCTATAATAACATAGGTAAGGTAAAAGAATTATGGAAAATCAGTTGAAACAGGAAAGGCATTGGGGAATCGTAGATTTACGAGAGTTGGCGTTCTTATCATTCGACAGCGTGATGACGAGAGTCTCTATTTTAATTGCGACGCGACCGACCGAATAGTATTTATTCCTAAGTCCGTAATGTACTCTAACAATTCCAGTCGTCTTCACATCAATACCTTATGATGATTCGTGTGCTTTTTATGTGGCTCGTCGATTTTCTTTTCTGCTGAAACATTTGCAATCGCTACGTCAGGAAATGAATGAGTTACATGGGTAAACTTATCTAATTATGGCGGAGGTAAGCTAAAATAACAATGGTAGAATACTGTTAATAGAATCGGGGCATTTGTTATTTTCAACTTTCCATCGCAACTTCAGGCGGCCAGTCTGCATGTGAAAAGCGGACCGAGAGTAGGAAAGTCAGAAAATGGTATTACCTTCCTGCATGTGCTTCCATCAAAGACAATGTTCTGTAGTATGTAGAAGTGGCTGATGCCCATTACTAGTTTCAACAAGAACCACAAAAAAACGCGGAATAAATAGAACCGTGTTCCGTTTCACGTAGGGTGCACCCATCGATGTGTATATACAACTGTATTGAGCACTACCGTGCAACAAAGAGCTGGAAAATGAAGCCAACGCCGCCATATTGTAGGACGTACCTATTGTCGTCGTCGTAATACGCAAGCGAGAACGAGTGTTTGAGCCTTATTTCGCCGTTTTTACAAATAATATTGGTTTGGATATGTGGTGACAGCTAGTGCACCACGTAAGCACAAAGTTTATACATGTGGCTATAAGCACATACTGTGCGTCCTACGGATGCAAAAACAAACAAATATCGGGTGATAGAAGTTTGAATTTCCAAAGTAAGTAAGCCAATTAAAAAGTAACCTTGGCTCAACTAAGAAGTATTGCTATATTGAAATATAATAAATCATGAAAATGAAGAACACTCTCGTAAAAATAGACGTATTGATACGAAATTGTGGTTCAAATTTCCAATTGGGAATCTGGAAATTTTGGCGTGAATTTGGCGGAAATTCCGTGCCTCTTACCCTTCTCCCCCTCCCCCCCAGATCCCTCCGTTGTTGGAACAAAGCGGACTGGCCTGCCATTAATCGGACCCTCTCGTCACTTCCCTGGCACCTCTTGGAGCTTGGGCCACCCAAAGACGCACTCCCAACTCTTTTACGACCTTCTCCACGCTACCATCGCGGACCTCGTCCCTTCTCGTCGCTTGTCGAAGAGTAAGCCCCTGTGGCTCACATCAGAGGCATCTTGGGCCTTGAAAAACAAGCTTGCTGCCTGGAAACCTTGGAAATCCCACCCCAACCCTCGCACCCGCGAGTCCTTTGTTATTCTTCGCCGCCACGCGCGACACCTTCTTCGTCGTGACTACACGGACTGTGTGAAAAGAATTACTGGGGACATAACGGTGAATTCGAAGAGATTCTGGTCGCTGATCAATTCCAAACGAAAAACACCTCGTATCCCACTCACTCTGTCCGCCGGTGGGGTGTCATATGAAGGAGACGCCAGGGCCTCGGCCTTCAATAAATATTTCTCGTCCAATTTCCCCCCTTCTTCTCTTAATATGGACCTCCCCCCTGTTCACCCGGTTTCCACGCATTCTCCTGCATTTATCTCCACCTCCCCTCAGGACATTCTCAACTATTTGTCCCATCTACCCACTAGCAAAGCTACCGGTTCTGATAATATTTCCTCAATGTTCCTTCGTCTAACGTCTGGTGCACTTTATATCCCCATCTCCATCTTATGAAACAGATTTTTCCAATCTGGAACTTTCCGTCGCACTGGAAAAACTCCAATGTAAACCCTATTTCGAAATATGGACCGAAAGATCTTATTGAAAACTATTTCCCTATCTCCATCTTACCGGTCTTGTCAATTATTTTTGAGCGTATTCTCCATGATCGCATTCTTCACTTTACCCTTCCTTACATCTCACCTCTTCAGCATAGTTTCCTTCCTGGCGGCTCTTGTCTTACAAATCTATCTACTCTGCACCATCATATCATTTCTGCCTTCGAAAATGGGTCGCTACACGACGTTTGTATTGACTTTTCTCAGGCTTTTGACTCCGTCAACCACACCCTCCTTCTGCACAAACTTAAATCTCGATAAAGCATTCATGGTACAGTCTTCTCAGTTATTTCACATTTTTCACGTGACCGTCACCAGCGTGTGATAATCAATGGTCACTCCTCTGCATTCGTCCCTGTCTCTTCCGGCGACCCTCAGGGCAGCGTTCTCCGCCCTCTTCTCTTTGCACTCTACATGGATGATCTAGTTGATGACATTTTACCCTTGGGCTGTAACATTCTCTTATACGTTGATGACTGCAAAGTGTTTAAAAATGTGGACAGTAAGGCTGACTCACTTCAGTTACAGTCCGCTCTTGATGCAATTGATAGCTGGTGCGCCAAATGGCTACTACGTGTTAATCCAGGTAAATCCGCTGTTATGTCCTTCACATTAAAACGCAAAACTATCTCCTCCACCTAACAACTTTCCAAACACCCTGTATCTTCCGTCACTTCCTTCAATGATTTAGGGGTCACCTTTGACCAAAAAGCTCCTTTTCAGTGAGCATATTTCTTCAATTTCTAAAAAGCTAAGTGGGGATTCTATACAGACTTAATGAAATTACCGACCCTTTTGCCCTTAAATGTTTCATGGTTGTGTACTGCCCATCCTTGAGTACTGTTCTCCCATCTGGTTAACTGCGTCCCCCACTACACTTAAAATACTCAGCCCCCTTAATTTCTTTTTAGCCACAGTCCGGCATCGCATGCCCTCCCTTAGAAACAGCTCTCTAGTTGAAATTCTTTTGTCTCTAGGTCTCTCACATCTCCCACATCGCCGGCTAATTTCCGACCTAAAATTCCTTCACTCTATCATGAATGGGTCCCTCCGTTCTGATCATCTTCTCTCCTGTTTTTCACTCCGCATCCCTGACCGCACCACTCGCGATGTAAGTCTGTTTCACACACCCAAATTCCGTCTCTCCCCCTCCAACCGTTCCATTTTCTACCGCCTACCTTCATTTTTTAACACTAGAACGCCCAGGCGGGTCATTTTGACCCAAACGTGATTTTAAATTCATTTTTTAATTTCATTTTCAATGAGAGAAGGATTTCCTCCCGTGACTTTTATTCATTTTAACATGGCTTTATGTCCAAAACTTTTCACCTTCCTGGAGTAATCAGTACATTAGTTTTTTTAGAATTTCCCTAGAACGCCCATACGGGTCATTTTGACCCAGATATGTATTTGCACTTTGTATCACCACCAAAACTTCTTTTTTATTAGTGTTTATTAGTTATTCTGCTGCATATGTTGTCCATCCCACTTTGTCCTATATTCCTCATTCGGTTACCTTCCATGCCTGGATCACCTTTCAAAAATATTCTCATATTCCTTCCTTCCACTTCGTATCTCCACCCTTCTCATTTTTCGTCCGGTCGATTCATGCCATATTTAGTAATAAATTCGTTGGCAGTGTACCTTATTACTATTTTAGACTGCAGAGAATACAATATTGCTCCTTACTGACATATGGACTATTATCAGATTATCAGATTTATACATGTGCATCACTGAAATAATAAGAATCCCAAAGTTAGTTACTAGGTAGATTTTCGGGAAAATTCCTGCTTCGACCGAAAAATAATATTTTGAACTTAGTTATTGCAACCAAACTTTGAAAAATAATAGATATGTATTAAATAATGTGAAAATTCTTCGTAGTATATTGAGCTATGACACAATAAGCAAGAAAAATGAAATAAAATGGAAAAAACGATAAATTGACAGAAATGTCGTAAGTTTATAGGTATATCAATAAATCATCGATATTGTCAAAGTTATGAAAGTTATAAAGTGAAATAATCGATGAATGTGAAGTGAAAGAGTGACAGTTTGTAGTAAAAACTGTAAAAATCTAAACTTAATAGCGCAAAGTGAGGATAATTTCATTAATTACAGTGGGTCAAAATGACTCGCTTTGGGCGTTGAATGATGTTGAAAAGTCCGGGCGTCCTAGTGTTAATACCCTTGCCAACAATCACCCTACCCTTGACCTTTTCTCCTCACGCAACATCTTTTCTTCCCAACTTAAACGCATTGTGTCCTCTTCTTCCCTGCCACAAAATTGATTTTTTTTCTTTTTCTTTCTGTTGATTATTGTTCTTATTGTTTTTATTGAATATTTTTGTTTTATTTCTTAACTTATTTTTTGTTTATTTAAACCCATTGTAAATGCCCTAGTTGCTGTTTTTGGCGTTTTAATAAATAAATTAAAAAAATAAATATATCCCATTATATGTTTACGATAGAACGTTTTGCTGAAACATATATGACCTCGCAAAAATAAACCTGCTTACCGTTATAATAGTATTAGTTTGTTGAAATGCAGCCGGTGCAATGGAACTGTGTGGAATTATTTACAGTGTCCTTCATTTTTTTGCATATCAATCCTTCATTGGTATTGCCTGATACGTTTAACTTTATTTTCCTTGGCAAGTGCGTGGAATCCAGAAAAACAGTGACTATAACGAAGGAAACATGCAATAAATATAAAACTCTGATACACCGTATTCACCCCTTTTCTGGACTTTTTAGCTATTTTAGAGGATAAAAAAAGTCGTAAAACATGTATTTACGTTTTATCTACGGATTATTACCTTCAAATATTTTCCGGAGCAATTGAAGTTAATTATTCGAGGATATCATTAGCCAGGACGGCAAAGCAACTGTGGTATGGCGACGCTGTAGTAAATACGTGATTGCACTGAAGAAAAAGATAGTGTAGCGAACTGAAGGTGAGACTCGGAATTGAATGTTGAGAAGCTCTATTTGGGAAGTCAACCGAGTGAGGGACTTCATGGGTGCCGACGTTTCGATGGACGACTCGGCCATCAAAACTTCGGCACCTATGCAGTCTCTCACCCGTTGGACTTCCCGAATGGAGCTTCTCAACATTCACTCCGGGAAAGCCTCAGACCTTTACTCGGAATCACAGTCTAATCACTGTATAGTAATCCCAAGGGTCCAGTCCAATCACTGTATAGTAATGCCAACAAGTGTCCAATTGATCAACCGCCTTCGTCTACCACCCACCCTCTTCCGGTATTCCGTCAATTCTCCACTCCAGGTTTTAAATTTTCGTGTACCCTGCCGAAAAATGAGGAAGCTTTCATTAGTTGTGCACCAGGATTGCTAACAGAATTATTTTATTTTTTTGAAAGTGAGTTGCCTAAAAAACCAAACTTGAAAAATTGTGCCCGAGTGCTTGGATGTAATAAATTACCTATTGGCTATTTTTTATTAACAAAATAACAGCATGAATTCAAACTCAAATGATTAATGTATGTGTAATAAAACTGGAGAAAATAGGAGTCCAAATTCATCCATGACGTACGATGGAACACCTGTTATTGTTCAAACATTATAGATGCTGGGTGCAATTTTCATATTTTGTAAGACTGGATTAAAAACATTTTTAAGCACCCTTCAATTGGATAGGGCATTTTTCCATCTTTAGATCCCTATCACATGGTAAAGCTGGCAAGAAGTACCTTGGCTGACATGGGGGTCATCAATTCTAGTGAAGGAGATGTGAAATGGGTTTTATTAAAAGGCTGCACAGTTTCTAGGAGAAGGAGCTAATAAAATTCGCTTACAAATTGTCTGAAGCTCATGTAAACTACTGGAACAAAAAGCAAAACGTTAAGCTGGCGGTTCGAACACTGAGTTCTGGAGTGGCAGACGCCCTGAAGTATTTGCTAATGTTTAAACATCCAGAGTTCATTGGCAGTGAGGTCACTAATTATTTTATTAGAGTGGTAAATTGGCAATTTGATATTTTAAATTGCAAGGACCATTTGGTCATTTGGGTATAAGAAGCCATTGAAAACCAAAAACCGGACATAATGAGAGAAGGATTTTGATGAATCATTTCCGTATTTGAAATCTCTGACAGTGGAGGGAACCACCATAGTGCACCACCCCAAATCAACCTTTGCGTTAGGTTTCGCTACATGCATAAAAAGTGCTAGCTGTTTTATGACAGAAATTTGGGTGAGAGACTTTGGCAGTACCATGAAGTATTTCCGCATGTACATTTTTTAGACGATCATCTTCATCTGTTTTTTAGACCCAGAAGGGGTAATGATAACAGTGCAAATGAAGACCAGTTCCGAAGGGCACTCCAATAACTGTTATTTCACATAAGTGTGTGAGAGAGATAATTGCGAGCCAATGGATCCCACTTTCTCATCAAAGTTTGAGTTCAGGTTTTCGAAAAGGTGTTTAGTGGAGATTTTCGGTTTGAAGATGGATGAGGACACAATTTTGAATTACCTGATAGATTCCGAGTCCCTCTCATATATAGTTCAAAATATAGTTGGCTACATCGCAGCATGTGTAGCAAAGATGATGTCATTGAACTTGCATGGCGATGCGAGTCAAAAAATGTTTATTTGCCATCTAAGAAACGGTGACCAAAACTATTCAAACAAATCGATTCTCCATTTAGTAACCAGAGGAGGCCTTGTTACACCATCACAATATGTTTTAAAGGTAATAAAATATTCGGAAACATCTCTCAGTTTTTTTTCTATAAAGGAGAATGTGATGAAAGCTGAAATGGCATTTAAAACCATTGTGCATAGTGTTTGGAACACTTCTCCTTTCCAGAGATGAAATGGAAGAGGCAGGAATCTGACATCCATCGAGGCCAAAATTATTTTGAGGACAAATCGCGGCTCATTCGAAAAATCGCCGAGCTGTATATAAAAATTAGGTTTCACACACCATGACCCTGACTCTCAGGTTTCAGGGAAATGCAGCAACGAGGCCAAAGCTAACCAAAACAATTTTATTTTATAATATATGGCTCCCTATAGCACATGTATGTACTGAGGAAAGATTTGAATTGAATACATTTATCTATTAACTAAAGCTTTTATTGAATTTAATAAATTTGTGGATAGTTGCATTTTGTTACTGATTTACTCCCTGGAACTTGGATTGTGAACAGCCTCTAGAGAGGGAAAGTTGTTTCGTCACGGAAAATTTCACAAAAACTTCGTAGGTATGCTCAAAGATTCCGTGTCACAGTACAGCACACTGAAGTTAGTATCTGCTCTACTTGAACTCACAGTTTTGTAATTACTCTTATTGCATAAATACTTCTTTCATATAAGGAAAAATGACGCAATGGGTAAAATGCAAATACTTCGCGTAATCCGCGCAGCCTCTTTTTTCATCGTTGTTTTGGGAAGACAGGTAAGCAGCTAACACGAAAATATTAGGTATGAATGCTAATATACTCGGTTATAGGTCGGTCACATGGTATTTCATTTCGTTCGGGAATATTTTAGGGGTAAAAATGGCAGACAGAATAATAGACGTAAAGCATAGCCTCTCATAAGAATGCCGTAGTTTATACGTCCAACAATATGGCCGCGACCCGCAAGCAACGGCTCGTTTTCCTAGCAAAGAGCGCTCAATCCAGTTAATAATGTACATCGATGGGTGCACCCCATGCTCTACGCCCTTATAATGAGAAAGCCACACTCTTTAAACGGGTTTATTGGTACACAGTTATTTACTTTGAAGTATAAATAAGGCAAAAATGTTGATAAAATGAGTTAATTAGCATTCATTCTAAGAAATAAACTCCTTTTGTGCTTCCATTCCGCTACTTAAACTGAGATAACTCTCGATTACGTCCGCGATATACGGTTACTCTATGGTCTAGAGCGCATGAGGGAGTATAGTGGAACTCTTTCCTGCCATAGCGCCCTTGGGCTTAGAGTCCCTGATGGGGTATCGCCCGGAATATCACGTCCGGAAAATGAAAACCAGAAAGAGCAGATAAGTGTATGAACATAGATCTTCAATACCTATATTCAAGGTCTATGTGTATGAAGGACGCATAACTTTGAAATGGAACATGGCCAATTTCCTTCATTTTCGCTCTTGTCACTAGCACTTTTAAAGGAGTTGTGATCAAAATTGAATTTTAATTTACGGTTGCTAATACACTCACCCATAGGAATAGTTAGTATAATTTATATTATAGTCCATCAAAGCACATTTCTCACGAACATCGATATTTCGAGACAAAATTTTAAAATAAATACTCAATTCTTAACGGAAAGAAAATTCATTGTTTCGAGGACCATTCTGGAATTCCAGATTATCCTTCAAATTATCTTGCAGTTTGAAAAAACTCAGTTGGCAAAAACAAATCTTTGTTCGGAGCGACCAAGTATAGTTTTGCCCTCACTTATAAAATAGCTTGGGCCGGCACCAGGGTGATAAATGCATTATTATTTTTGCCCAATCCAGCTTGCGTCAATTTTACACTGCTGAAGTGGAGGTATTATTTGCTGTCTAGGAATGTAGTGTGACATGGGTGGTTTAGATTTTGTGTATATTTTGAAAAACTTCCATAACTCGCAAGAATTTTAAAAACATCAAAACACATAATTTAAATTACCACCGCCATGTAATCGGTTTCTGTTTTTTCTAATTTGCCAACTTCCACTGTGTGGCGTGCCGGGCGCCGGGCTTCACGTGGGGCGTTGGATTGTGATGTGTTCGGATGACAAGTCGTGAGTAAACTGCAAGTTGTGTAAGAAAACGCGGACATTTATATCGTTCATCCCTGTGAATATGTGAAGTGTGATTTGATAAAGTATAGCTTAACGGTGCCGAACACTTTTTTATCGCTTCATTGCTATGGGTAAGCCAGAGAGAGACGGTTATCTGCTCCCGCCTAATTTGAATGCTGTCAAATGATCTTAATTTTGGCGAACGCCACATACTGTAACTTTTCCGCTAGGATTCTAGATAGCTGAGATCAGGACATCCATTTGTTGCTGTAGATTTATATTTCGTGGATGGAGGGCTGGACATCATCCTGTCTGGCTCCGTATAGCAGATTTGGGATTAAATGTCTCATTCAAAACGGGAGCTGCCCGCCTCCCCCACTTTTCCCTGGCTACTTCCATGCCTACTAGCTCATGATATAATGGGGAAAATATTATGCCATCCTTGATGTCAGTAAGTTACCGCAGTGAAAAACTTCGAAAAATGCTTGTGATCTTTATTTTATGCCGTTATCAATTAATTTTACAGTTTGTATTGGATTTATCCCTCGCCACCGTCTGAGAGATGTTGTCCATGATGTTTTCGTGATGTAATCAAACAGCACTGTGGGATGAAAGAATTGTTGATAGAAGCTATCCATTTGAAACACTTAAGAGACTCTAAAGGTGTCACTTATGAGTGGAATGAATAATGATCATGTAGAACATTTGCATTAAATATATTTATGAATTATTCTGGTAACATTGTTTCTATTTTTTTATTCTCAGATGTGCCAATTGTGACTTTGGAGCTAGGTAGCAACCTAAATGCCAGCACTATAAGAGAGGGTGTTGATGTTTACTTTGAGTGCAACATCAAGTCCAACCCTTGGGTGTATAAAGTTAGCTGGAGGCACAATGTGAGTACATTTTATTTTGTCAGATTAGCTAGTGTTTTCTGTAATTGACTGCAAAGCTTCTTTGAAAATGATCTTTTTTGTCTGTACTTAATAGGCAATTTCATGTGAGTACATTTTATTTTGTCAGATTAGCTAGTGTTTTCTGTAATTGACTGCAAAGCTTCTTTGAAAATGATCTTTTTTGTCTGTACTTAATAGGCAATTTCAACTTGTGTAATTTCATCGCTAATCTTATATTATCTTTGACTGATTATAAAAGGTCTTGTATTGGAGATTGCTCTTTTCTAAGCATGTGAACAAAATATTTAAATCTAAGTGTTTGTCTTTCTAGAATTGTGAAACAAACTGAACTGCTTTGGTTCTCACTACAATATTAAATTGGTCAGTCATGGATGCAGAGTGTACATTCTGAGCTGCATATTAATTTGAGGTTTCCAGTCATATTTGTTCATTTTCTCTATTTTATTTGGTGGCTAATCAATTTATCGCATTTCGTTAAGTAATGAGTGTGGATTAAATGAGAATAAGGTAACAACCACCTCTTTGTCACCCAGGGGAAAACGTTGTTCAACAATGCCAGTGCTGGAACCATTGTGAGCAACCAAAGTCTTGTCCTGCAGTCTGTGACAAGAAGCCGTGCTGGGATCTACACATGCGTGGGTAGCAATCAAGAAGGTGATGGAGAAAGCAATCCAGTGAACCTTGATGTGAAGTGTAAGTGATAAATATGTGGATTTCTTTTAATGTTTTTTTTTAATATCTGTTTATATATGTTTCCTGTCCCTATCCTAAGCTCTGCACATGAAGGCAATGAAAAATTCAGGGAATAAAAACCTTGTTATTGATTGACTTTTTTTTCACAATTGTCTGCAGCCATCAGAAGGCTTTGTTTGGTGTAGCTTGTCTTTCCTTTCTCTATTACCAATATACATAGTTATGTCAGAATTTATAAGTTTGATATATTTCATAGTGTGCATTACATATTCCTCTGTAGAAGGGGTGCCATACAATCTCATATTCGTCTATGAAAAGGGTGCCTCCTCTAGGATGTGTGGTATTGGGATATTTCACATCAGGCATGTGAAATTCCTCCCTGTTCAAGGTCTGATCTCATTTGCTCTCTAGTGCTAGGCAAGGATACAAACCTGTCAGGAGAATGTTATATGGTCTTAAGAGAAGTCAGAGAAGTGCTATGATAATTCACATGCTAGCATTCTATTAACTCCTTTGCTTGGATGGAAATTTCATTTTTCATTCCAAGAAAACTCGCACTTGGAGCCAATTTATGGGGACCTTGAGTGTCATAGAATTTAAGGATCATTAGTTTTATAAATGCTATCAATCTGTGGTCTCATTTCCCTGACTATGTTCTAATTCAATGTGCACTGTCTTGGAGGAAGATACCCGTTTTCCAAATTTTGGTTTTGAGAAAATTTGAGACAACCATTCCTATGCTTAAACTAGATTTATCGTCAGCTTAGGAGCAAATATAGTAATCATGATAGGAATCGCTCTGTTCTGGCATCTTGACAGTTATGGCTCCAAGTCCCCTGTACACATGGCTTGGTGAAGCTAAAAATCCAAATGCACCTCTATTTGGAGACATGTGCAAAATAAACACAAGGCTGTGCAAATTTATGGTGTATTGGTGAGAGACGTCTTCGAAAATCTAATTATTTAACCAGAATGCCCTCATTCAACTGGTTGTCATTCATTGTTGAAAATTCTTTCGACATGCTTATCCTTCAGTTTTGTCTGAAGGGTTGCCACAGGTCTGGAATCCCTTGAAATCCTGAATTAGGCACTGTAGCTCTTTGTTTCATGTTTAGCAATAAATCATGTCCCTAGAGTTAATTTTCAGGTCCTATAATTCATACTCCTATCGAGGAAGATGAAATACTTGTTCCTGTAGAATGTGTTGTTCATTTGTTACCATCTGCATGGCTGAGACTTAAAAATAAATTTATTTATTGTGTATGTATTGCAATCTACTAACGATTTCTTTTGATAAATTCTTTCCTACAGAAAGGAATCTGATTTTTGTCCAGAGGCATAAACTTTTCCCATTATATGTACCTTATTCCCCATATGACACTAGTAAATGTGTTTGCTTCTATTCTTGTTCCGTCTTTAACATACTATATTACCAAAGGATGGATATTTTCATTTGGAAAAAGGATAATTTTTTCTGGAAACATCCTGGAATGCCAAATCCTGTCCACCGCATGTGCCAACTTTGTTTGTATGTTACACTTACACAGGTCACAAATAAGCTGAATTTCAGCATCAATTTTGGCTTTAATTGTTCTACTGCATGAAGCAAGCTGAATTCTGGCCTTAATATGTTGCATAAATCCAGCTAGTCGTGGCAAGCCTTTTATGTTTCCGTTTAAGTCTAGCCTGAATCAAGTTAGATTCTATTCTGAAAACCATTTTATATACAGTTGGAATTGTGTAAAAAGCACTGCAGTAATATGGCTTGAATTCAGTTTGTACACTTGATAGGTTCAGTGGGATCCCTTGCTTTGCTATCTGGGTAGAGTTTTCTTTTACTCCTTTTGGTGCAGATGGATCACACATAGGAGTCATGGATGCATACTTTCCAGGGACTGTTAAGTTCATGTGTGAGTCAAGCTTAGAATATTTAATGATGTCCTTTGAAAAGCTATCACCATTACCATGAGGTGCTCTTTAGGCCACTCTATCATTAGTGTGGACTGAACTATCAAGGTTTCACGTCACTTGTAGGTTTCTTATTTTCTTCAATGATATTGTCCATGTTTAATTCTTTCATTTTTCCTCCCACAAAATCACCCTTTTCAATATGCATCAAACTGAAAGGGTTAAGCATCTCTTCTTAATATCTTTTATTAGTGCTAAGTTGGTGGTGATTCTCTCGAAACATAGCATATTTCTTCTGTGACATCTCGTTCTTATTACTTTCCATCACCATTTTTCCACTGATGTCATCACCCAGGCTTCACTGCCATGGTGTAGGTTGCTCTACTCTCATACCCGAATGAAATGCTTGCTCCTTCCTTCCCAGCATCAGCCTCTAAACTTTTATCTTGATGCAGCTCAGCAACAAACACCGTTATTGTTAAATAAAATAAGTAAAATGAATTTAAAAAGGTCTTGTGATTAAAATAATCATTCAATGAAAATGGGCATCATTAAGATGCAGGATATGAGTAGTAATATTTTTTTTATTTGTTTAATTTATATTGATAGTAATTTACTAAATGTCTTGTATGACAGTACATGGTTCAATGAATAATCTAATAGCAATGAGAAAATTAATAAATACTGATTTTTTTCTTCCAGCATACTGTACCCCCATGATATATAATGGGTTTAATACCTCAAAGGGATATATGTGCAAGTGTTATCTATATTCTTGTGTGTTGATCATCATCATGATACCCTCATGTTATCCTCCAGAAAAGAGGTTCTTCATCAATTTTCTTTTCTTTGCAGTTGCCCCAGTTTGTAGATCTGGTCAACAAAAGGTTTATGGTGTAGCACGGCAAGAGGCAGCGAAAATCCTATGTGAACTAGAAGCTAATCCGAAGGATGTGAGTTTCATTTGGAAGTTTAACAATACCTCAGAAGCAATAGACATACAGCAATCACATTTTGTGGCTGATCGAGCGAGAAGTGTTGCAACATACACACCGATGACAGAACTCGACTATGGCACTCTACTGTGCTGGGGCCGAAACGAATTAGGACACCAGCGACATCCATGTGTTTTTCACATAATTCCTGCAGGTTTGATCTTTAGTGCTCTGCATGTCGATAGCTATTTTTAAATTTCCTTATTTTTTCCTGCATTGTATGTTTTAATTCTTCATATTAGTTCTTAGACTTAAGTACTATAAATATGCATTTAAGGAATTAATTCATGTGGAATGATCCTAACTTTAAACTGTTCCTGCACATTTCCTGTAGTTTACTCTCAAACACCTTCCTTTCACTAATGTCTATTAATGTCCACTTCTGGCTGAGTCAGTTTTATGGTAACCCTCATCTTTCTAAATCTTAGTCTACTGTAGCTTTTTCAGAGTGATTTTAGTATCTAGAGTGCCAAAAGGGTCCTTATCATACTTTTTTTAAGTTGAAGGACTTACTTATAGTTTATATCTGGTGCCATAGCTGTAATATTGGTTTTTAAGCATCTATTTTACAAAACTGAATGATGATTAAAAAGATTATTTGTAAAAGATGGTGGAATTACATTTAAGTACTGGTGTTTATCAAGGAAATTTAAATTAACTGCTTTCACCGTTTGTAGAGAAAATTTTTATACTGGAAACCTGTTAGAAATCCCCTAAAAAAAAACATGAAAGAGGAATTCTGAAGAGACAAATACATAAATGATTCTAATTGTAAGTACACCCTCTGTCATAGTGTCAATGGTACAAAGTGGCATGATGCTACACTGGAGCAGGGCCATTGGGGAGGCTCAAGGTGTCAGATAAAGAAAAGTTGAATGTATCTTACTATAAAGTACGTATGCCACGCATAAATGTATCATTTGTAGTGTATGGGAAGGCATTATTTTTGTTAAAATCGTGCCTTGATTGCCAGAGTTCCTGCTGGATCTCCCTGAGACTGTGTTTCATGAAACATGGTCCAAAAGTACCCTGATATGCCACTGACTATGTTGTAATCTCTTACACTGATACATATCCTTGCCATTTAATTTAGATTAGGAATTATTCCAATTTTTTCTGTGATTGCAATTGATTTAACTAAATTGGCCAGGAAATAATGAAATCCCTTGTACAACTTGAAGTCCCTCCCTTGCCTTAATATTATATAAGTGTTAACTCTATTCTTGTGCATTGATTATTCTCACAGGGTGCGTGGTTCAAAAATATATTTACATTGTAGATGCCTGTCATCTAGTTCATTGCTCTATGAAGGCTGTGCAAAAGCTGTATTTTTTTCAAGCCTGCTCAAACTTACAATTTCCTGAAGCTCGAGAAAAAGGGTAGAATTGTTTTGTATTGATGTAATTGAATTAATGGTGGAATTAACATGTGCATTTCATAGAACTTTGTTTTTATTATAAGCTAGTAGGGAAGGGAGATTCAGGAATGTGCTGATGGTAAAGGAAGGGAAATCAATTTCCATCAAAAACTATTACCTCAATATGCTTAATACTGTAGTTAATTGCTATATACTCATCATATATATTATTAGAAATTGTTAAGTACAGAAAATGTTATGAGAAATGTGAAAAGAAATCATTCCTTTAATACATGTATGTATGATGAAATGGCCCACAGTTTGATTCTTGACTTGAATTCCACCAATGGTATCATAGTCAATTGATACTTGAATGAAGTAATTTAGGTTGGGAACTATTCCAATTTTTTTAAATGTCATATATCTCTCACAAGGACTAGGCAGTGCTATAACTAAAAAGAAAAATCACAGCAGTGCGAGATGTTCAATCTCGAGAGATCTCTTCAATTTCTCTCTTCTTAAATAGAAGCAATTAAATTGGGCATATACCACAAATTGGACCATGTAACTTAAACATTTTTATATGATTTGGAGAAGCGTTTGAGAGTATTGAAATATTCAAAATCGTTTAACAGTTGCCAATTGTAATAATTTTTAATGCTTTCAATGACTATATACATGATCATCTCTTACTCATTTCATGGTTTCTTCCTGGTTTGCCTTTTGCTTGACACACACTGCACCTCATCTCATACACATTACATCCATTAAAATAAATGCACTGGGTTTTTCAAGATTGAAACAGTTCTTCTTTACTATCGGAAGACAATTCATCTTCAGATGGGGGAATGGTATGTTAAGTAATCTTCAAAATTATGTACAGTTCAGAAGTTTGAAACTGATGTTCAAGTGCTATTAAGATTTTACCCATATTCGTTAAACATGGTATTATTATTTTGTGAGATTATTGGGCTTGACCGCATTAAAAGCTGAAAATTCGTAAAAGTTATTTCTTCATTAGTTGTATAAAGTTTTGGCTCCTCATATCTGTAAATATGGAAGCTAATGCTTGTTGACTTACCCTCCATAAACAACGAAAAGGGGCAAAATGCCACTGAGAAAAAAATCATTTACCTTTTTTGGGACATAAAGGCAAATCCCTCAGTATTGTGCTGAGTGTTTGAGCCAGTTAAGCTACTGAGGCATCCTCCCCTGTGGATTTTTGTGGGTTTTCAAATTACACCAAGACTTTGTATTTCAATTATCGCAACTTGTATAAATAAGGTTGCTTCCCCTCCGGACTTTCTATAAGCTCTGTGAAGAAATTTAATTTTGTTGTGGTTTTTGTGTTTTTATGTGGCTGTGAACTCAATTTTCCTGCCCACCTTCTCTGATTGTATTTTGAGAGTATATTTTTTGTGTGTTTTTGATGCATTTTTTAGCATGTTAAAGTCCACGGTGAGTGATTTAACTTCACCAGTAATCTTTATCCATTTATGCCCTTAATTCCCTGTGTATGATGCCAAAACATAGTGAGGCAGTTATTTTTATGTATTTTTTGGTTAAAATAGATTTTAGTTACTCTCACATGATGTGAGCACGATGTTTAGATTATCCAGATTTTTAAAAATCAGACTCTGCTGTGAAATAATGTATTCTTAAGAAGAACTACCTAGTAAAAAAGTTATTAGCACACCTTTGAATTTGGATGAAATATTTTGGCATCAGTCCTCTGTTTTAATGAAAAAGCTTTTGTTTGAAAGAATTTAGGCCCGCCTATTAGATACTCTGCACCAAAGCATGATACATAATATTTAGTTTGAGTATGGTAGTTGTCAATAAATTAGAAAAAATTTACAAATCTGTGTCATTCATACTTTTAATATAGGTCGACCTGATCCAGTTCATAACTGCAGCATATTAAACCAGACAGCTGAGTCGCTACATGTGGAGTGCACTGAAGGTTTTGATGGGGGACTTCCTCAGCATTTTGTTATGGAAGTGTTTGACGCACAAACCCATGCTCTTGTGTCAAATGTGACTAACAGGACTCCTGTTTTTACTGTTGGTGGTCTCGAATCTGGTCTCGGATTTGTTATATCTGTTTATGCAGCAAACGGAAAGGGTCGGAGTGATGCTGTTCCCTTGCACGCATACACGCTTAAGGCAGCTGAGAAGAGGACAGGAATTTGTAAGTCAAACAAATTAATTTCTCGAATGCTTTAAAAATGATAGGAGTTGAAAAAAATACCAAGTTTTCCATGCACTTTAAAGGAATAAGAAACTTTATATGTGGGAAAATTTCCTTTGCATTTCAACAGTCATGCATGCTTAAATTCCTGGCACCATTAGATCAGGTGAATATCACTTCCACTTGGGTAGGTTAGATCCACACTTGTCACTAAAACTTAAGGTCAGGGCTAAATTGTCAGAAAATTGTGAATATCCACAAGCGTCCCCAGCTGTTATTGAGCAGAGAGATTGTTCGTAAACAAGTGTATCCTATTTTTCTTTCTTCTGAGCTGAGGCAAAATTTTGGTGGAATCTTTCATGGAAAATCGCTGCAGTTCCTTGCTCCTGGATATTTTTCCTGAGATATGCTGTCAATCCCATTTCTTCTTTAAAGCATTTGATTTCCTGTATTTTGGTTACCATTATTGCCTGCACTCTAATGTACCCATTGGAAAAAAATGATTCCCTAGATTTTTATCCCATCTCTACATCTTAATGGGACTGAATAATTTCTAATGTTTACATCCTAATGTGATGTTGAGGATGTGATGTGAAAATGTCATCGAGGTTCTGCGGTAAATAATTGCTGAAAATATCTATGACTGTGAAAAAGTAACTTGCTTTTTAAGGTCAGGCTGTCTGGTTTTATTCTTGTTAATAGAACATCATTCATTCTTTATCATGGGACCAATGTAATTTTATGGGCTACAGTAATCAGAAACTTTCTATCTGCTATTCCAGGATAATAATTTCTACTATGAGTTTGGGGAGGATTTGCTTTTGACGTTTCTAAATTATCTCGATTCTTTACTTTTTATTTGGTAACTGTTTTATTTAAGCAGCCTTGATAGTGCATTTAACGTTGGACATAAAACTAATTATCTATTCAGTATAGTGGTCAAATTCCATGAGAGAAGCATGGGATGACTTGTGAGGCTTCGTGCAGTGATAGGATTTGTTGTTGTGGGACTTATAATTTAATATTAATATTATGACATATGAATAGTAACACATTAAGATATCAATTCATGTATTTGCTTAACTCTTTGCTTTTCTTTCTCACCCTGCTGAGGTGTAATTTGATCTGATAGTGTGAACGACATTGAAGGGAAAATCAAGCAAGAAATAATTTTGTTGTTGTTGTACCTCCATGCCCGGTCATTTCAGAGTTTGTGAGAATTCAGCTCTCTCATTTTTAATGTTAATAAAGCCATGGTTTGACAACATTAGAGAAATATGATTGTTAGGTGTCATGTTAATGATGTTGAAAATTTGAGTTTTCAATGAGGAAAAGACACTGATTTTCTGTTAAAGATCTATTGATTTTGTTTTGATTTCTTTGTGCATGTATGTACACTCTTGATATTATTTTGGTGTCATTAAACAAAGGTCAATCTAGGACAATATCCTAAAAATAATTGTATATTTCCAACTTTGGGCAGCATAAATAACAAATGGTTTGGGTTACAGTTAAGTCCTAATTTTTGTATTGAAAAAAATCATTATAAACTAAGAACAATTACCATCAGGTACAGTTCATTCACATTAGCCTGGCTGTTAACAACTTGTGAGCGGGGAAATATGTAGAGGAGAGGGAGAAAATTGTAGGGGTATCTGCCTGTCATACATCATGTGCAGTAAGTGATTTTGGTTCAGACTAGTCCAAGTTCTTACATTTTGGTCCATCAAGTAATCAATGAGTGTAAACATGTGCGGTTTTCAAGCTGCACATGATTTACCTCTTCTTTGATAGTGTTCTTGCCTTCAAAATCAAAATTATGCCAACATTGTTGCGTTTACTGGACAGCATGCAGGCATAAAAAAGTTAGCCCACTCAACTTCAGATTTGAAGGGGAACCGTCCTCCTCTACGTTCCCCCTCCCTTTCCATCTCAGGAAAACTGTTCGCGCATGGCTCCCCTCTCGCATAAGTGCTGCTTCCCCTATTTTCTGAGTTGGACTAGGCCCACCTGCGCAGACCGCTACTGAGTGTCGGCCAAGTTATCGTGAATGAACTGTAACATACATATAGGTACAAGGATGAAAAACAATCAATAGAATAAAGAGAGGTATGTAATAATGATATTTTGATTAAAATACAAGCAAGGTGTTGTTTCATCATTATGAGCATAGGCAATTTAGTTGGTCAATCTTCAGTGAAATTTCTACCTCAACAAAATGCCCTGGGACCCATCAAGGGTATATGGAAAGGGGTGAATTTTCGACCTAAGGTTCTCTACATTACATGTTACTGTGTTGCAACTTGTAATGTAGAGTGTATGTAGAAACACAGTAAGTGTTGCAGATAAATGCTCATTGTAATGATGTTTATGGCAGCTATTATGGTCTTAGATATATTATACTCAGGAAAAAGTGGTGTTGTTTATCTGCCCACCCAACAAAATTATACTTAATTTTTGAGTTCATGGTATCATTCTCTCCATGATATAATCAAATGTTGTATGCTTAGGCTCACTAAATTTACGATAAATGATAGAAATCAGTCATTCCTTTATTAATCAATCAGTATTAGAATTCTGGTTGAATTTTTTACTACCTTGATTATGAATGGGGACAAGGAAAATATATTTTTGCATATTTTTTGTTATCTTGCCAATGGATCATAAAGACCAAGTTAAAATACAGGTGATATAACTAATAAATTCAGGCTTCACTTTGTGGAACCTCTCCATATCGGAAATCAAAACATTCAAGTAACATTCAAAACATATTAGTGGACCATTACTTGAATGTTTTGATTTCCGATACAGGTGATATGTTATAAAGTAATATTTACTTCATTAACCTAAAAATCATATGTGCTAATTGGATGGAAGGCCATGGAATTTAATGCCACTGTATTCACTTCATCACTCCAAACACAAAATGTATGATATGATTAAATATTTTAAAATAGCAGAACTTTCATACCATAAGTGATACATTTTTTTCATACTGGATATACTACATGCACAATGAAATCCATACCAAAACAATGCTCCTCTGACAGAAATTCATTGCTCTTTTCTTGTGTAGCTAAATTTGTATTTATGAATGACTTTAGATCTGTGGAGCCCGTTGGTAAAAATATTTCAGATTATTCCTTCTGTATGCATATGTCCAAATAAGCAAATTTTACTGACTTGTGCCATTTTGTTCTGACGGTGGATGATTTGTGTGGGAATGATCTTATGAATATCAAGACTATATATACCCTCAACTAAAGTAGCCTATGTAATTAAGCTAGCATTATCTGAATTGCAGAAGAACCTCTAATTTAGGTAACGGACTTTTACAGATTACTACCGGTTTTTGAACTACTCCGTTGGTCCTGACTCTTCAAATGGGATAAATGCATGTAGGTAACCTTGAAATTCCTAACGTAACATTCATGTAATCAAGTTACTACTAACCTGTTGGTGAAAACTAACAAGAAAACTCTTACATAATAAATTTATGTTGATATCCTAACCAACTCCAATGAGTTTGTATGACTTCGGGTTTCATTTGAACAGTCACAGTATCCTTCATTCAGTGATATTTTATGACAGTATTACTGCCACTTGACATGCATGCGCTTCAAGTGGTTATTCTTGTTCTGGTAGTGTATGTGAAACATTTTGTAGTTAGAGGAACGTATATAAGTACCTATGAAAAGTTGACGGCTACTCTGTGGTCAATTATACTATTTTTCCTCCCCCTTGCATAACATTCCTTCTGGCATCACATCCTCCACTAAAATGTAATTTCATTTATGTGCATCTTGAAATAACTCACTATAGTTATGACAGTATGTGGTGAATGATCTCTCTGTTCGTTTCCCTTCTGTACGAATCTTAATTTGTGGCAAGAGTTGTTATAAGAATGTCTTGTCTAAAGGGGCTGTATTTGGAGAAAATTCAGTGTGCTCTACCTCTTAGATAACATCAAAACTAACTCAAGTTTTCAAAGGTTACAATAGAGTCATCATAAAGTGATATTCCGCGAAAGGTCAGAATCAAAGAAGATGCTGTGCCTGGAGAGAGGTTGGAAAATAATAGAAAAATAGGATTAAGTCTTCTCAAGTGTGACCCCAAGTTAGACTTTCCATGATCAACATATCAATCAACCACCCAGACATCTTCGTAAAAACAAAATTGAGTACTGTATTGAGTAATAGCCAGATTTTCATACCCTTCTTTGACCATTCAGGAGGCTTTCAGTCAGTCATTCTTATTTTCCCTAGGCTTGTGATCTTTTCTATTTTTGGTCTCAAAATTTTGCTGATTGTATGTCCTGGGTCTTTGTTCCAACTCTTTTTCACCTTAGAAATTTCAGTTGCTTCTTTTACTCGGCAACGTCAACATCGATTTGGTCTAATTGATTTAGTGGTCATTATGGTCCTATATTGATAAAAAATAGTATGCTTTATCTCTTCGTAGGCTGTGTAGATGTTATAGGTTAAGTGTTTCAAAGTTAGAAGAAGAAGTAAGAGCAGTTCCTTTCCAGCTGAAATGTCAAAAATAGCCAGCCTCTGGGCATAGTCAAATTTATAGGAACACCAAGGGGTATGAAAAGTCTAATCGTGGCTCTGGATTTGTCTCATCTCTTAATGTTTCCAGCTTAACCATCCTTAACTATCGTTCCTTCCTTCCCTATTACCCTCCACTGCCAGCAAATTCCTGGCATAGGAGTCAATAGCGGGTGAGGCCATATCTGTGCTGTAGATTCTTGATTATCTGATTCTTAAATTTTCGACGGTCTGCAATGTACATATCTTGAATTATTACTGTACTTATGGCCCATGAAACACCTTTTTGGAAAATAGTGAATAAAATTGGTCTTTATCTTATGAACCAAGGACAAGGGAATGTTTTCAAGCATTTCATTTCGTATTGCCATCAGAGATGCCAATCTCTGTACTTTCGCCATTCACTGTGTGGTGGCCACAAGCTAAAGTGGTGCTCTCCATCATTCATTTTTTTCTGAGATTCGGTGACAAATAGCATTAATACAGTTGTGATTTGTTAGTTAAGTTAGAAAAGTTATGATCCCGATTTTTTTATAAATTGTTAGCAGTTTAAAAATAAACCAGTGATGCAACCATAGGATACACATCCACCCGAGAAAGTGATGAATTTTTCTTCAATGATTCCAAAGAAGAAAGTCATATTTATTAGTTAATTAAGATTGTTTAGTCAATCTTTTACTTTCAACATCATTTTCTGGTGTATGTTTGCAATTTAAAAATATAAATAGCCATTAGTAATGTAGTCTTTCGGATAAGTGCTCAGCAACAATAGTAGAAAATGGGCTGTTACGCTGCAGTCGTGCTCGTAATTCCCTAAAAACACAATTTTGTTCCCGATTTTCAAACTTGTTCACTCATCTCTCCCTGCCTATTCTCAGCATGGATCCCCCCTTTCCCCTCAAACCACTTCTAAAAAAAGTAAAATCCTGGCTTCATCATTGTGGCATTAAAATTTTTGCTGAAATTGAGCCCAACAATCAGAGTAAACTTTATGGACCAGGAAATGGGACATGTTGTGGCTGTACTATGCCATTTTATGACATGCTGTCTGAATACAGCAATGGATTCGATCTTTCATGCACAGGGGGCCAAAACCCCTTTTTGTGTTAACCCTTCAAGTGCGGAGGAGATTTAAAGGTATTCCATCTCGTAGGTCGGAGGAGATTTAAATGGATCACCGGTTTTCGCATATAACTGAAAAAAAATTTATAACTTTAAAACTAATCATTGAATTTATTTCAAAATTTTTATGCATATGAAATAATATCTTGTCTATAATATTTTGTGGTATAACTTGTACTTCCTAATATTTAAAATGATATTTTCTTTGGTGAAATAGTTTATCTTTTACCACTACCAAAAATCGGATTTCCTTACTTTTTTAATGCAAAGAAACTCTTGCGTATTATTTGCTTATAGGTATTACTATTTTCAAATTACACTATTTAATATTAAGTACTAGGTGATAAATATATTGTTGCACATGCATGAAAGGCCGCCACGCCTCGGCAAAGTGGGATACACGCATTACACATTCGGCGATGATAATACCAGTTATAAAAATGGCCTACCTCAATAATTCTGCTTGGTGTGGTAGATATCAAAACAGTCAAAGCAAAGTCCCACGTCACAGTTTTTACACCAGTACACAGTATCTCTTCTCCTGGAATGTTTTGCGCAGACAACACACCTCCTTTGTGGATGTTGTTTCTTTCCTGAGAAAGGGATCCTTCTAATGAAATGTCTTTCTGTCAAGCGAGGCACTAAACTGTCGGCAGAATGTCGGCCGGGCACTAGGGAGTCCTTTTTGGCATATTTCTGAAACAGTTTCCCTACTAGCTGGACACAAAAGGTGATATGGTCAATGTTTTTATTTGTTTTTTCCCGGTATATTATTACAACATTTAGTACTGCCGAATTCGGGAGTCTTCTAAGTAGCTCTTCATGTACCACTTGTTGAGACGTTTTCTTTCAATCAAGTAGGTTTGAAGTAACTGATCTTTTAGATCCACCCCACCCATATATTTATTATAATCAATAATACTGATTGGTTTTATGAGTTTGTTCCCTCTTTTTACTATAGTATTTGTTTCTACGCTATGGAATGTAGAAATTATGGTGACTACTTTCTTATCTTTCCACTTTACAACTGAAACAGGGCCGCAGTGTTGACCGGCTACCTCTCCTTTTTTCAATTGTTTATCTTTTACCTTTTGAGGGATATTTTTTCTATTGGTCCTCAAAGTTGCGACACAGTCAGTGCCATAAGAAACTTTCAATAGTTTTGCTAAATCCGGTGAGTTGTAAAAATTGTCCATCCAAAGTGTTCTGCCTTGATTCAGTAAAGGAAACACAAGATTCAAAATGATTGCAGTTGTTTTACTTGAGTGTGCTGTGCAAATTGGTGATCTAAAGGTTGTATCTCTCCCGGTGTAGATTAGAAAAAACCATAAATAACCATTAGTTGCATCACAGAGCTCGAAAGTCTTTTTACCAGGCTTTGATGATTTCAACGGCAAGTATTGTTTGAAGGACAAGCGACCTTTCCATAAAGTCAAGGACTCATCAGTTGAGATATTTGTATTAGGAAGATAATATTCCTTGAATGTTTTATTGAGATGTGAAATGACTGGAAATACTTTTTTCAACTTTGGTGGTCCGCGAAAACTAAGAGTGTCTTCGTTGTTCGTGAATTGTAAAAATTTACATACGAGTTCAAAACGATCTCTTGTAATTACGTCTCCAAACCCAGGTGTGGATAGATCTCTTTTGGTGGAAAAATATGAACGAAGTGATGGCTTCTGTATTATTCCCATCAACATGAATAATCCCAAAACTGTATAAATTTCATCGACCGACACTATTTTCCAAGAGAAAATTCTGGATTTTTTTGGAAAGGGACGGTCCACCCATGGTCATGTACTGATCGGCATAACGATTAGTTTCCTTTACAATTGTACTTACAAATTCTTCATCGAAGAAAAGTTCAAAGGCATCTAAAATATCAGTCACCAATGAAGCTTTCCCTTGCGGTCCAGAGCCATCGACGAACTTTTCTCTTTCTCCTTCGTAATTTTTCATGTCCTCCCAGAAAAAGCTTTCCTCTGGTTCCTCCTCCAAATAGTCACTATATTCCTTTATCAAGTCCAATTTGGAACGATCTTCAATCACCTCATCACTATGACTTTCAGAGCTCCCACTCTCTTCCGAATCGTATTCCAGTAGGAGTTCCTCTTCGATTTCTTCTTCAGGTACCGAAAGCCTTTTTCGGCTTGTCGATGCCATTATGTAAAATTATAGATATTTTCAAGGTTCAATAAGTTGATGCGGTCACAGAAAAGAAAAATGTCCGTAGGAGATACCACACTCAAGAAAGGTTTCATTCAGACTAAAGCGTTTGGCATTTCGAAAAGAATTCTTCTCCTAAGCCGTGAGTTCTGACTTGGCCATGGCCATGGTCAACCATCTTGGCCACGCAAGCAACTTCATAATGAAAGACATATTATACACAAACCAAACTAGATGCAGACCTAAAGACCCTCCTCATTGTTTACGATGGTGAGAGATAAAAAGCAGAAGAAGGCCTGAGATGAGAAGGGCCGGCATTTAGAGGAGGCGGTGGCTGGCCCCTCTTTCTACGACGCATATGGAGGGTCAAGAGGAGATATGGGAGAGAGAAACAAATGGTTGAAATACATCCTAAGCTAGTGTGGTCCTCTAAAAGCTCTGGCACCGCAACACCAACACTTAGTGAGAAGAAATTCGCATAAAATCATTTTTTCAGAATAAGTGTTGAGCAACAAGCGTTCAGAGAGTGTGAAAGAAATTTTCGAAAATTCCGTATAATTAATACATTCTCAATTAAATATGATAAATTAATATTTTATAACAGCTATGATTACCTAAAAGCCACATTATTCTGCTTTCGAATAATACCATACACGCATGGATCATGAAATAATATAATCAATTAAAATATGCAGATGGTCGCTGTGACGTACTGGCTACGTCGCTCGACGGCATGTGAAGTCCGAGCGCGACATACTCACTACCTCGCTCGACATTGAAGGGTTAACAAAGCCATCTGCTGAGGTACAGTATACCTGTTTTTTGCCATGCATCATGCTTGCACATAAACCCTCCAAATTATCTCCACATCAGTATTTTGAGTTTTTTGACTCTTTGGTATACTTGGTCGACATAACATGGGATAACCAATGCTGAACTGTAGTTTAAATGTTGAAGTTATCAAAGAGCATAAATTATTTTTTCATTTCAGTATTTTAATTTGTTAAAAGTTGAACATATGTTGGGAATTGAGTGATGAAAGTTCATGCATTTAGACTGAATTTTGAAAGTAATAAAGTTGAGCTCCTATTTTAATGTACAGACATTCCCCATTTTTTGGTTGACACACTTTTCAAAGTCTCACTTTATTGTGGGGTGTATTATTACACCACTAATCCATCAGTCCGTTAACACTTAATCGTTAGATTGATGTTTTCTCCTTTTCATTTGCTGTGTTCATCATCATATTTAAAGGGTTAAATTTTGCTCTGATTGTTCATTTTCCTCAAGAAATTCAATAATTCCATGAAAAAAAGTATAATGATGCAGACTTCAGTTCGATGTATTGCATATGAAATTTAGTGATCTGCAACTTGTCATTTCCCTTATTGTTGTAATTTTTGAGAGTATAACCAAACAAAAAAGCAGGGACTGCTTGTACACATTTATTGCAGCATTGCATATACATATTGGAGTATGCAGGAGTGGAAGTTTTTGGATTAGCACATGAGGCTGATAGATAGCCTCACTCATAGCAAGTTGCAGCCATGCAAATTTCAGTTCTCCCATATTATAGGAAAAAGTACAAAGCGTGTTTCAATTGCAAATAAAATGAGTTTGTGGTTTTTCAAATATTAATTTGTGGTTCAAAAAATATATTTAGGTTCTTCATTTTTCTACTTTGTCACCATTTTATTTCAATAATTTCTGATACTGCTAAACGAACATCTAAAAACCGTCTGCATGAAATTCAATGGCCTGAAATTTCAGCCAGTTATGAATTGAGGTTTTCGACTCTTTAGTACTCTTTCATTGTTGAGATGCAGGCGATGGATATGGTAGTCTCCATATGCACCACAGGAACTCACTTGCATCTCAACAATGAGAGTACTACAGAGTCTAAAACCTCAATGGCTGAAAACTGGGTGAAATTTCATAGTAGTAATCACATCAGGATTATAAATTGGATCATTCCAAATCTTCCCCCTGTATTTTTTTATAGTTTTTATTGAAAAGACAGCCATGCAGGGATGTGCTTTACCATGAAAGAGAATAATTTCTGGACAATGTTTTCTCAGGTTTCCAAATAGATGAGTATTTCATGGTAGCCCATATTTTGGGGTATGACATGTCCGTGTTATGCCATATCATATCCCTAATGACAAGAGATGTCTCAGACCATGAAACATTAGAAACTATGGAAATACTCACCTGGTTGGAAAGCCAAGAAAACTTCATCCAGATAATATACTGGTAGAGCCCCAGAACCTTCAATGGAACATTTCCAGACCTCAACATTCCCTGTCTTTAATTTTGAATGGCATGGCATATTTTATGATGTGTTTCTTGGTAAACTAGTGATATGATGACGGCTCCAGGCTCTTAAATTCATTATATTTTAAATGTGACAATTACTTTTGGTTAAAGTACACATTTTCATGATTTTCCTTAGGAATTTTAATTTTTTATATGGGTGAACTGGAATGATGCCACTGCATGGATTGCAGTCATCTCAGCTTTCTATTGCGAAATCCATGTTCTCTTGGGATAAACACTAATCTGCATCGCTGTCCAATCCTTGCAAAAATGTATGCGCAAATATCATTGTATGACCTGTGTAAGGCTTTTTAGCAATCAAGACATGCTCAGTACACATGCTGGGTACAGTTTACAAATCCGTAGAGTTTGTCAAGATAATAAGTGTTGCTGCTATTGAAACATTAGGAAATTCTGTGGAAAGATCATTAACTGCAATCAAAACCGCAACCATTTTTCTCTTAATTTTGTTCTCATTCACTCAGCAAGGTCATCAATCCGTGCTCTTGGCTCAGTCCTCTGATCTTTTTATAGTGGAGCAATCATGAGAAGTCTCTCATTAATGGAGAGAAACCATTATATTCTTTCAGTTGCATTTAAAAAATAGACATAAGTACATACCCTGACTTCTTTATTCAGGGAATTCATGTGCATGTAACAATTTTTTAAACATTTAAATAACATGGTCATTTCTTTCTCCTAATATGAGATTTCACACAATTGCCATGATGCTAGAAAATTGCTCTAACTCTGCTGAATTGTCATTGTTGTTGTTATTGTTGACAAAGAACAATGCAGTCATCACTTTCATGTAGAACCATAACATATACACATGACTAAATCTCACCTGAAGACAGTAGTGAGGGTGAAACGTAGGTTATTCATTGAAGCTCCCCAGTATTTGAGTTTCTGTCGTGTACTGACTAGCCGTGCATTTAGGTACAGACATTAAAATGGACATATATCAAAGAAGTGCACAAAAATTTATGGATGTTCTGGTGTCTCAAAGACCTGATGTCACTGCACGATATCACTCAAAAGGATCGAATCTCTCTTTTTCATAATTATTTTTATTAAATTAGGACATTCCAGCTGAACTTCTCATGGAAGCGTGTTATATTATTGGTGATGATTTTATTCCATGATGTCTTCTACCAGGATACATCAAAAATCATTTTTCAATAAAACTTTTTAATGCTGCCAACCGTGCATTATTTTTAATTTAAATTATCTTATCAATCAATATTGTTGACAAATAGTTTTAAAAACAATGCATGTTATCCACTTGTATATGTTAATCTCACATTGCTAACCTATCTTATTGGAATAGTGTTGAATGTAGTGCATGGTTACTAATTATGGATGCTTGAGTTTTAGTTACTAGTTTAGAATGATCGATTGCTAGCTTGCCAGTTAAAATAAATACACATTCCTGGGTTGAGTTTCTAAAGGATGCTCATCAACTAGACACTAAATGGTCTTCTACCACTATGATTATTTTAATGTACTGATGTTCTGAAACTTTCCATTGTTCCTATGCCTCTGTTGATGTTCCAACATGTCTGCATTCCGTAAGAAGTGAATACATAAGAAACATATCTTACTTTACATTGATGGTAGATTTTTGAGAATTTGCTGATTGATTTGAACAACAATCTTAGAATTCTAATATTGTGATTTGTATTTGGTTTTAACAAATGGGCCCCTGATAGCTAATTCATGCAATCTCGAGCATTAATTTTCTGCAAATTGTAATGGTTTGGATCAGGGAAACCACTCTGTCTATACAAGCCCTAAGTAAATAGATAAAATCCCCAAAACGTGATGACAAATGAGTCCAGTTGGGGCCCAGGTAACTGGAGGGATCTTGATTATTCAAGGACTGCTATGGTTGCTTGAGTGGTGCTTACAAAGAGTTAATAAAGTGTATTGGTTAAAAAAGAGTATATATTTTGGAGTCAGTTAAAAATCAAAACCAGGAGTGAAATGCGTGGACAAATGGGGAAAGTTCAGAAATATCGATGAATAAGGGGTAGCCTTGAAAGAAAGGGTAAGCAAATGTACTGAGGTGCTGAAATATTGACCTCATCTATGGTAATGACAAAATTTTGTTCTTTTCCTCAGTTTAATTTTGAAGTAATTAAAAAAACATTCTTCTTTTGTAAATCTTGACTCATTTTTAGCGCTGGTGACTGGTATCCATTGTAGTAACATGTGTTTGTACTTATCCACTCATAATTAATTTAGTTTTGCAACTTACTTCACCTCATTTGGACATCTTGTGGTATTATCTAAAGTGTGTGTTTTGTGTTCTGTCTGTATGTAATGACAAGAAATTTACTCCTAATTGGGGTTGGTTTTCGGAGGTACAATCAGCCTCGGATGTAACATATTGTCAGGAGAGTTATGAGACAATCTGCCATTGTCAAAAAACGTAATAAGCATTATCTACAAAAAAGTATTGTTTACAATATAATTTCTTAATGTATATTTTTTACTAAAATATGAAAATACATTGATTTATCTTTTTTTGTTATTAGTGAAAAAACAAGTGCTATGTTTAAATATTATTGCATAGATTCTTAGATCAAATTATTTATATTAAAAAATAGTCTTAAATGCTCATTTGTTTCTCGGCTTTATCAGTTTTCTTTTGATGGTTTTTCACAATTTTTAATGTTTTCTCCATCACCAAAACCTTGTGCCTCTCTTGCAGTTATACTTGGTTGTTCTGACTTCATCTTAAGTATTGCTACTGTTTTATTAATCAATTTCAGTGGTGTTTAATGGATGCAAATCTGAAGCAGTGACATCACTGCTAGTTGTGAGGTCATGACATAGTCTGCCTTCATTAACCGAGACATAACCTCAGGTATTGAGCTACACGGTCGAATTGCTCCCAAGTCAACATCATCCAAATCAAATACAGCCTTAATGGAAGAGTTTTTGTTAACTTTTTCTTTATCATTGATCACCGATCCAACAGATGTGAAACATTGGTTTTTGTTTTTTTGTTACCATGTTTAAAGTACAATGTAAAATGTGCAGGGAATCAACAATGTCAAATGAAAATGGCACTGATTCATCAAATGTACCAAATCACTCATGCAAAAGTTAAGCACAATAATGGTGATTTAAATCTTACAATTACTCCTACATATTGGGCTGGTTATTAAGATGCAGTATTAGGTGGTAGTAAATAAGTTATGCTGTTTGTTTTTCTAGCCCTAATGAACCAAGTGTCCAGAAAAACTATCAAAAATGCCACTGTACAATTTTTGGACCCCATTCTTCCGGCTAATTTCATTGACCATCCTTCAAATAATACTGAAGTTGTTTGGTTTTTTTTATTGGGCCAAAATTCAACATGCAGCTTGGTCATCATTTTTAAAGCCCATGGCTTTTTGAAGCTCAATACGGCAAGCAATGGTAACTTTGCTTCACTCATACTAGAGCAAACTATAATAATTTTTCTGTCTTTTGACCATTTACCTCAAAATTCATTTATATTTTTAAAATGTGGTGTGTGAACTGGAGGGCTTTCCAAAAAAAGTGTGGTCTCATCAACAGTGTCAATATCACTTTCACCCACTGTTGCAGATTCACCACACATCTTCTTCAACACAATATAATGACAAATTTCTCTAGCTGCTGAATTCTCATCCCTCTTTTATCTTTGCTTCTTCCAGTAGTATGCCCACATACTGATATATTAGGATTTATCCCTCGTGTTTCTCAAAACAATGCTAGCAAAGCCTTGCTAATGTCCTCTAATGAGTCTTCTGTGGTCTTGTCACTTTGGAAATAGCACTGCTGCTTTCAAAGGCATTTATAATTTTTGCTGATTTTTTTACTGGTCTCTTAATTAGAGTACTCCTTGAAATTAAAAAGTATGAACGACATCTACTCCCTATTTCACCATTGTATCAGCAATGTGATATTTGACTTGTATTTCACTCTTGGTGATTATTGCCGGAATGCCTAAATTTCATAGCCAAAACTTATGAACTGCAGCAGGAAAGAGTTCACGCAAAATTTCTCAGAAGAGGGGATTCTTTCTACAAAGTTATGTGTGGGGCAAGAGATGGTAACTTATTCAACATGTTGGACCAACACAGAATGAGAAGATATCGAATAACAGGTCTGCTTTCAATGAATCAGTGACACACTTCAAAGGTGATGGGAAAAAAAAACTGTTGGTATAAAGAAATTAAACATGCACTTCACAGTAAACGACACCTTAATTTTTGGGCATGCTTGAAAATTAGTACGAATTTGGTGCACCAGAATAGGATGAACTGGCTGGAGAAAAGGAGTCAGAGTGCAGTCTCATGCATCTTGTTCAGTTTAAACTGAAGTGTATCTTCTGCAAAAATAATATGTAACTCATGCCTTGTTTCCATTCATAATATTCTACCATGGTTGTTTCATTTTCATTACCTACCTGCATTCCAACTAGCTACATTTAACTTTGGTTAAGTCTTGTGCAAACAGTAAAATTGCTAAGAGTGATTGCTCAATGCTTTCCATGATACAACTGTGTTCCACAGTGAAGTTGACTAGTTGACATGGTTAGGATTGATGAGCAAAGAAACAATTGTAATCCACTCAACAGAATTTATTACTGGCTGAGCCAACTCCCACCATGCAATGACAATACAACCAACCACCAAACTGTAGTAAAAAAAACATAGCCTCGAGTTGTGTGTCACTTTTCCTTGTTCAGCTATCCTTAAGGAAGTGGACGCGTAGACTGCCTCAAACACGCTGTTTCTCTGTGTCGCCTCCTAGGTGGCCTCTTGCAGCAGAACGATGAACCGCAGAAGCTGCCACAACATGCAATAAACATTAAATTGTGTTGTTTAAATGGTTGTACATGAGGTAAATATGGTGTTAGGAAGCTCAAGCACATTATGGAATAGCAAAATATATCTTATGTGAGGCCAGTATACCCCACACACAATTTAATTGAAATAATCCCCTCTTCTGAGAAATTTCGTGTGAACTCTCTCTTGATGCAGTTCATAAGTTTTGCCTCTGAAATTTAGGCATTCCAGCGATAATCACCACCACCAGGGAAATACAAGTCAAATTGCACATTGCTGATACTGTGGTGAAACGATGTAGATGTTGAAAATGGTATGGTGAAAAAGTAGATATTGTTCAGTGCTTTTTAGTTCCAAGGAGTATTCTACCTTAATGAATGATAGGAACAAGGTGGTAGAAATAAAAAAAAGAACCATTGTAACTGACAATTTGGTAAAACTGAGGCGGGTATAAGCAAGGTTGATTGTAAGAGAGAGTAAGAGAGAACAAAGTGAATAATGAGGAGCACGGGAAAAGAGCTTCAGTCCTTAATGATGTTGTACTGATTGCTAATTCTATAGACCTTCCAATTTTGGGTGAATTTTTCGGTTCAGTTTTTTTAATAACATGGTGTGCTTCATTTTCTAGCAGTCGCGCAAGGTACAATCCTTCACATAACTCCAATCCTTGCTGTGCTTGTCGGTGTTGTTGCTGCCTTAGTATTAGTGGCTGTTGTCATCGTGGTAGTCATGAGGCTGAGGGGTCATGATGACGATGAAGGGGATGAAGACGATGAAGCCATGCGCAACGGAGGCACTGGTGGTGTGGTTGGGGTTCGGGGCACACGGAAAGGAGCCCCACAGACAGCAACACATTGCACTAATGGTGTGGATGAGAAGACTGCAGGCCAAACTCTCGGAAAGGACATCTGTGATGGCACTGATCCAGATGAAAAGAACCCAGACATCATACCTCAGAATAATGGTAAGAGTTGCATTCATTTCAGTTATGCACATTCTACCGTCAAAGTCTATTACCATGGAAAAACTAATTTCACCCTTTTGCTAAGTCAGTCTTCAAAAACTCAAAATTTTTCCAAATGTGATCAGAAATTCCTCATAATTTTGGAGGAAACAATCAAAATTTATACTATGTATGTATTGGCACTTCTGATTTCTCTACGATCAAATTGCTAAACATTCAGTAGATAATTTATAAAAGAAGTTTTCCACTCCCAATTTCAGACATTGTGAATTTCTAAAGAAAAGTGAACATGCTATCCTTTGTTGATGACATAGTATTTCTAGTAGATGATAAAGAACCTTAAATAAAAATGCTAAAGTTGCCTGCCAGCTAGTGATAGGGAAACTTGTCTTGTTGTGTTTATGTTAAGAAAATCTTCCACTTTCAGTAACTCTAAACGCTGTTGTCAGATTAAATCTAGATAGTAAATAATTCAGGGGAACCAAAAGTAATGGCTGATATTGTTTGAAAGGACCTCCAAGATTTTATTTGGACATTGAATGAAACCACTTTTTGGTGTAAAATTACAGATACAGATTACCAAGATGCAGATGAGAAGGCATTTGAGAAGCTGAACAACACTTCCACACGAATGTATGAGACGTTGCCCCACATCCATCCTCTCAACAACCACATGGACTCATCATACGACAGCGTAAATGTCATGAATATACCTAAAATGGTAAGTTTTTAAATACATTTATATCCACCTAAATAAAGTATGAGCTTGATGGCAAGATTTTTTTTGTTGAGTTATCTTTTCATAACGGAATGGTGTTTATTTGGTCATTTTTGCAATCATGGGCATGTTTTCATAGCTGCTCATTTTAAGGAATAGGTAGAGAAAAATTCTCTCAAATGAGAGCCACATTCTGCAGTTATGCTACTTTTCATGACTACAGATCAAAGGTATTGTTGTTCTATGGGAATCATGTGCAATGTGAATGAATGAATCTTGAATGTTTTTTAATAGCTGATGATAATTTAATTGTTGAATAATGCAAAGTATAGAAATTAACTCCAACTTTAATCCTCACCAGGATTATTATTTCCAAGCAACAGAATATCCATCAGGAAGTTACAACCTGAAAAAAGAGGCTTAAACTCGGAGTGAATTTCTATGATTTACTTGATTTAATAATAAAATGTATACCTGTAATTAAAAAAATCAAGATGTTTGATTTCTTGGTTTCAAGTTTTGAAAAACATATTGGATATGGATATCCAACTTTGATTGTCCTGGAGTTATGCATATACTTCACAAGACTCTTATTCAGCCCTGCTGGATGACCATGGATTTCCACCAAACGAATAGCATATGGGTAAAAGTGAAGAAAAAATTACTCCCTCCTTTGACATTTCTTGTGGAACATCTCTTGGACAAGATAGGGGCTCAATTTGATCCAGTTTCCAGATCCAGAGACATCCCTCACCCTCTTCATTTCTGTTAAATTTCCCAAAAGCATCACACGTCTTCTCCCCTTGCCAGTTATGTAGTGCCAACATCAGCTTTTAGTTGACCACATGCCAGCAAATGGCATGACTGAGCTTGAACATAGTTATATTCTAATGCCAGAATTTGTTCAATGTTACCGTTCTAGTTGGAAATAATCTCTGCAAACTTACCATCAACAAACATCCTCATTCCAATAGGATCCTGTGTGGCACGTATCAATTACATCTCCCAAAGAATTTGTTGTAAAAAAATCCTTTTTCATAAGTATTGAAATATGCAAGGCCTAGCCTGGTAATGTTAAAGCATGGATATACAGATCAAGTATATTCAAGAGGAAGGGAAAAAATTGGCTCATGAATACTTACAAGCCCATGAAAGAATTATTTCCTCAGAATGTGTATATAAGTACATAGAGACAGCATACAATCATATTTTTGCAATTTGTACTATTGGGTATGTGCTAGATAATAAACTAAAAAAAGCAATACTTATGCATCTTCAATAACTCTGGAAGGTCTTCTGATAATAATGATTTTATTATTAATAGAGCAACTAATAATAATAATGAATCATATTACTCGGGTCCCTCCTTCTACTCCATGCACATGACCCAACTGCAGCATAGCTGCACATCCGATGGGCATTAGACATGGCTGCGAGTACTGCCCAACCCCTTTTCAGTCCTCGGCCATTTTGACATCAATGAAACCCAATGCTTGCCGAGGACTCAGAGGGGAATGTTACTTATGAAATGATAATAATAGTTATAATTTTATTGATCCAGCGATCATTTACATGATGTGTAACAATCATTTATATGATATGAGTGATGCCAAATGAATACAAAAATTGTTATATTTTATCATTGATAAATTCTTCAAAATTGTAATAAATTTTAATGAATAATAGGTGCTTAATTTTATGCTAAAAGACAGATTTACTACTTATGCATTTCAGATTATTGGGTAAAGTATTAAAAAGTCTGCGACCCATTATATTTGGGCCAAGCAATGTAGTTTTGGTATGCACAAATAGCACATATGTCTTTGCCACTTCGTGTATAATGGTAATGCACAGTGTTCTTAGTATCAAATTGAATAATATTATTATGAATACATAACGACACATACAATATATAAATACAAGGAAAGGGTAAGAGGCCCAAATTCCTAAAAATAGATCTACAAGGGGCAAGATAGTAAGCATTTGTCATCAGTCTCTCAACTCTTTTTTTGCTATTTAAAAGTTCTGTCTGTAAGAGATGAAGAACCCCATAATAATATGCCATGAAAACTAGATGGCCGTAAACTTGAAAAATTATATTCTTGGTCGTCTAATCTGCATTATCATTTTATTTCTATCTCTAGGTTGAAGACATAACTTATGCTGAGCTGGCCCTGCCGAAAGCTCATACAGTTTATGCCCCCCCTGTGAGTAGACGGCAGGAACCGACAGTGTACGCACAGATAGATGTCTCAAAGAAAGTGCCCCCGCCTATGGACTGTGGTGGGCTGTCGCAGCCCCAGCAACTGTTACTCCACCATCAGCACCCTCCAATGATGCATCCTCAGACTCAGTTGCACATGCATCTCCATCAGCCTCATCATCCCAGGCCAGAAGACGATGAGCCACCAAGTGTGGAGACTCCGCTCATGTCAAACCACAGAGAAAGCACGGTATAGATCCGTCCATCAATGCTGTAGTGAACAAATTACCCTGTAGTCATTAGCAAGGTATATTAATGCATCCTGTAGATTGTTAGAAGGTTTTTTTTTATTTTAAAATTTCTCACAATATTAATCAGATCAGTAGTTGTGAATATATTAATGCCACTTAAGTTGGTACCTCTTCTCTTTATAATTTTTTCCCTCAAGTAAATTACACTTTATTAAACTGAAGTTAATCACATTGCAAAATCACATAAGGGTGATTTCAACCATTGATAATACATCAGGCTTTTTTACACATTCTTTTGGGCATTTCTTGAAACATGCCAAACTAGGTTGTCGTCATACCTTTTAAGTAACTCATATCTGTAAAATGATCTCACTTTTTTATTCAGTCAGGCAATGTGGAGCTTCTGGCATGACCTAGACATGGATAGACTATCAGCAATGTTTTTTGAAAATATTCTCAGGTTGGGTCACATAGTTTACTATTGCTTGACTAAGTGTGAAAGTATTCATAAAGTTGGGGAGATGGATTGGGAACAATAGTGCAAGGGAATTCATTGAGACTTCACCTCAGGAAAACCACTTATTCCTTCCCTTTATCCTCAATAGTAGCTTCCTGTGGGCTGTTTCATCTTCTAATACAGTGAGATAGATACCTGTCATCTTTGGTTTGTCTCCTGCAGTCCTTCCATTTCTGGGCTTTCTCAAATGACCTTAAATTTAACATTTAGTATTCCTGTGAACTGGAATTTCTTGATCAAAATTATTATTATGTAATGAATACCTCAATGTTGAGCAACGAATCACAAGTAATGAATCTCATTATATGAATACATAAAAGTGTATCAGGCTTAACTTTGTGGAAGTAATTGATATTGATATCCATTTCAAAATGAAACACAAAGGTGTGTACATTGGCACAAAGGTGCATTGTGTAAGTTACCATTGTGTTTCATTTTGAAATGGATATCAAAACCATTTTATGAACGTAACAGTTTTGCATTACGGTGAGTCCCCTGAATCAGTGACTCAATAGACAAGGGTGGGACCCAGGCAATAAAGCTGATATTCCTATGGTTTTCCCATCACATTTGCCTTGTTTACTTCAGCAAAATTCAATTTCAATCAAAAATCAATTCAACATGCCCATTATTCAGTTAAGTGGAAACATATCATGGTAGATATTTTGGAAGATGAGGATAATTGAAATTGCTACAAAGAGCGTGCCAGTGGCAAGTTTTGTGGCTGACTCCAGCAGAGGCATATTTTGAAAGACAAAAGGAGTGTGCATAGAAAATTTTCAGCAGAGGTCATTTATTTTGAAATACAAAGCAAAAGACGATGCATCAAAATCAGATGAGAAAAAGTGAATAATAAGGAATTCAGTATTTTTGCTATAGGTTATTGCAGGAGGTTACATAAGCTGTAAACATATGTATTTGGATTAACAGCCAATTTGTAAGGGACTACTGCAGCTGAAGATAGGAGGCAGGTACCACTTAAGTTAAGCTTGGGAATAACGGTGATCGGCAACCTTGACATGTTTGCTTTAAGAGTAGGATGAGGATGATTAATTCAAGTAATATATCAGATGAGTAAGAGAGAAAGAGCCTAAGTTTTCCCAGCTTGTCTCGCATTGTATTGTGTAGGTTATTGGGTTCTCAGATCATATGACGTGAGATTTTCTTTACTCTGAGACTTTGCATCATTATTGTCTTCTTCATTTCATTGTAATTGTCATCGCATTGTTTCAACACTCTACACTAATTGCTGTGTTCCTTAAGGAAAGGCTTTTTAAAGTGGGGGCACACAAATTTTCATAAGATGCTGAAAATGAAAATTAATGCCAATTTCAATGGGATTGGGGTTTTTATTTATTGAAAATGCTTGTTCCTCATTGGAGTGTTGAAATATTTAAACCCTCCTGTAGGGGCTATAAATCAAGCCTTTAATTTTGTGCCGGGAGTATTTACAGTATGCGGTCGACAGACATATTAGCAGCTGGATTTTATTTTGCATTATTTCCATACTATTAAGCATTGGCAATAAATAGCTTTGATAGTTTCTACTTCATTAAAAATTGTTTCCAAGACCTAATACTTATGCTTATCACAACTCATGCTTATATGCAATACTTATGCGTATATGCAATACTTATGCGTACCAATGAGATGTGCTTAGGTTAGTAGTAACTTGAGGTGGATGAATTGGACTGTGTCGAGTAGCAGTCATGGAAATTTACTGTAGCAAACTTGATCCAAGTGCATATCAGAAGTTAAAAAAAAATATTAAATTGGAGTGGCAAAATTTTCAAATTGGTAGAACTGTAGATTGCTCAGGATGAGCTTAATATGTTGTAGTCATGAACATAAACAGTTAATACTCAGCAAACACCATGAGAAGTGGTGTACAAAATATACCATATGAATTGCATACCTGAGAATGAGAACCTTAGTGGAATTTTCTACAAATTGAGGGAATGTTATCAATGCACATTGACATAAAGTAGTCGTCATTTGTGAAAATTTTCTGAGTTCTCCATACATGTCACTAAATGGAAGTGATTTGCCGACTAAAGAAGTACAGTGAAACCTGTATTAAGCGACCACTGACGGTTCCGGTGAAAATTGGTCATGAAGAGAGGTTGTCGTTCAAGAGGGGTACGGGTGCCTGAATGGATTGTTTTTCTTTCAGCGTAAATGTGAGCAGGCACTTAAATTTAAAAATATTGGGAAACTACCGAGGTTAAGATTTACTTAAGGCTACACAAATCGTATTTGCTTTATTGTTATTTGTGAATTTCTAATAAATATCATGCACAGAGTAATTTAATTAATATTACATATGTTCGCACTGCATAATTATATCGCACAGGAATCTTATTACAAAATACAATGTACTACAGAGATGAGTACATGATATTCGTGAAAGTGCTATTTATAAATCAATATTATAGGATTGCACCAACATATATAGTAGGCATTTTACTGAATTTGGAATAAAAATATTATCACTCTGACTTATAAGGTTAGAACGTATCGTTGTATGGGACCTGTGAGGGATAGAAATAAACGGTCTGAAATCCGTCGGAACTGTTACATAAATCAACGATTTTAATAAAAATGGAAGCTCTGAAATTGGATCCTGACTGCGCACACATAAAACATTACAAAAATAATCAATGTCTTCTTACTACTGATGCTGCTCACTTTTAAGCGAAAAAAACTTTCGTATAGAAGTTTGCTTTAGGCCTTTGCACTTTTGTTTTGCAATTTATTTTAGTTCTGTAAATAGTTCCTTCATTTTCTTTCTGTGGAAATTGGCGCTTTTCACTAAATTATGACAACTCTCTATAATTGGAGGTGCTTCCTGAGCACTCAAATTCGAATCTTCGGTTGATTTTATTGTGCCTGAATCATCTTCATCTTCAAATATGGTTCCTTATAAAACAACGCCACCGGAAAAGATACGAAAAAATGTAATGGACGAACTTGCATTGAAATATTGGAATGAATTATGCCATTTGGTCATAAAAATCTTACCTGTTGCTTCTTTTCGTATGGAGTCCTCCCAATCACCGCTGAAGTCATCATAGCAATCGGTGCGGTTTTCCTCCTCAGTCACTGTTTGGCTGTACTCAAACCCTACAGCTCGAGCCAATACTTCCACATCATCTGATGGTATCTCTTCGAATTCCTTTTCACTGACAGAGCCGAAAAAACCACACTGTTAAAAACACCTCACAATTGTTTTGCATTCTACATCTTCCCATGCAGAATGCACCTATGACACAATGTCACTCACTGTTATCCTCTTCGCTAAATCTGACGCAGTGGCAACTTCATCCATCCGTTCAATCAAATGTTGCATCATCTGCTTTCTGTATTTTAATTTGAATGTCTGGATAATGCCTTGGTTTAGAGGCTGTAATTTTGCTGTGGTATTGGGCGGAAAAAACTGCAATTGGACATTGGTCAGCTTGATGTGATGGGCGTGACACGTAGCATTGTCAAGAAACATGAGTATGTTGCGATTTTGCGGCCTCATCTTTTTATCAAACCTCCTAAGCCAATCTTCAGAAATCATTGAAGTCATCCATGCCTTACAGTTAGAATACCAAGATACATACAACTTGGTCATATCCGTGTTCTTGAAGCGTCTCGGCCGAAGAGACTTCCCTATCACCAGAGGTGCCTCTTTTTCTCCATCAGCGCTCACACAAAAGCATACAGTCAATCGTTCTTTGGCCAGGTTTCCACCCTTACACTGCTCTGTCTTAAGTGTCAGAGATTTAGATGGCAAAGTACGGAAAAATAGCCCACTTCTGTCCATATTAAATACATGCTGCTGTTTTCGGGAACTGACAATCGATGGAAGTCTAACCTTCCAATCACAGCATACTTCCTCACATCTCCAGATTCACCAGATATTTCTCGGAAGGTAATGGTATGCCATAAGCGAAATCGTTCAAGCCAGCCATTGCTAGCCACGAAATCTTCATCACTGAATTCAGCAACAGCAAGGCCTTCTCCTTTATTAAAGCACCACTGATTGGAATATTTTTTGACCGTGCCACTTTGAATCACTCAAAAACTGCCGAGTTGATTGCTTCGTACTTCTCTTGACGCTTTCTTTTCACTCCTCTGTTCCGGTCGCTATTGTGCCACTCCTTCAAAATATTGTCCCTAAATTTTAAAATTCTGTTTATTTGGGTTTTCCTACACTTGAACAAATCCACTAACCTCCTCTCAGATGTTCCTTTATCTCGTTCTTCGATAACTCGAACTCTATCCTCTAAACTCAAACAAATTCTCTTCGACATCTTCTACTCGGAGATCGTTCATATACTCAAAGCGAACTGCAACGATTAAAATATGAAATGACAGTGTTGCCCACGAAACGGCTCGCTGGCTCATTCTTTACTAATGTTTTAGCGTACAAAATGCACAAAATAGAACCCCTGAAGAGAGGGTGAAGCTCACTGATCCTTTCCATAAAGGGAAGCCTGCCATAAGGAGGGGGTTGTTATCATCCTCAACGATCATTTTGTTATGGTGGGTGCAGGTACACATAGATTGGCTATATATAGACCGTTGACTGGCATAGTAGACTGATCCGATTCCCAGAATCTGGGAGAACCTCAGGTTTTGGTCGCCTAAGAGAGGGAAATTCCCGTCGAAGTAGTGGTCGTTGGTCGGGGTGAGGGGTGGTCTTTGAATAGGGGTAATACATACATTGACAATATGGGCATTACAATTGGTTCCGAAGAAGACCGGTCATTAAGAGGGGTGGTCGCTGGATAGGAGTGGTCGTGTATGAGGGGTTTCACTGTAAGAGAAAAAGGCTAGTATTTCAATAAAATACCCACAGAAGATGCTAGGAGAGTATAGTACTGTGAATGGATTATCCATCAATTTCAGTTACACAAGAGGGCTCCCACTTTCATTTCCAATGATAATCACAGCTCTACTGTAATACTTTATCCTAGGTATGATGCAAAAATTTGATATTTGGTACTTGTGAATACATAATAATAGTATTTCATGAATGATAATAAAATGACAATGAAATTAATTAAATAGAATTAATTCATTCTTTTGACATTTTGTTTTGCTGTTTCTATGTTTAATTTTTTGTGAACTAGATTAAGTTTTTCACTTTAAAAAAGTGGCAAAACTACACTATTATTGCTTTTAACTTAAACTTTTTAACATTCACTTTAAAAAACATGGCAAGTTTTGCCACTTTTTTAAGTAAAAAACTTGCCATGCCCCTGAGAAAATCAGCTTATATCATCCCAGTTTAGTTAGTGCCTTGAATTTGTTGTTGTAATATATCTCTGTTTAGCATAGGTGTTTTTGATTCTTGTTTGTGGCAAATTCTGTATTCATCCTTGTATCTCTTTGCCCTTTCCTGTGGATGTTGATGAATATGGATGCTGTGTTGTTGGCTAAAAGTTTTATGGTGTCGCAAGTTTTGTTGATGTGGTAATACGTAGTTTCCCTCTTTAAGTTTGTAGGTTTCAATTGAGTGAGCAAACATGTTTGATATTGGGAGTAGATCAAATATTTAGTAAATATTTAGTATGTAGTGAAATACTGGATACTGGTGAAGTTTGATACTGCTTGATTTGCATGTGTACTTGCATTAAGACCTTCAACCTATGGGCAGTAATCATCGTTAAGGTTAAATAACCCACGAAGAAACAAAAAAATTCTCCTCTCTTTAGTTTCATTATTTTAAATTCATACCACATCAAAGTACATGGAACACTTCACTATTAAATCGTAGTGCTAAAATACAGTGATCACTCATATTTCCTTAATTAACACTCTCTTTATTTAAATTAACTATCAGAGCAATTGCAGATTTTTACTTTTTTAGTTTTGTGTTTTTCGGGTCTTGGTTCTTGTTAGGTTCAAATTAACTCATTCAAGTTAACTAAATAACTTGATTGTCATTATTTTTATATATTCAACCAAATGATAACATACACAGGATTTCAAATAGTATATGTACGGTAGTAGAATGAAATATTTTGTTAATTTCTTTATTTTTTCAGTAATAGTGTGGTATAGTGATTACTAATTGGCCATTCTAAAACTTACCATAATTTTCTATAATGTTCAGCTACGTTTCGGAAATTTTTCATACTGAGATATTCTAATATATTCACATAAGTCAAGTCTATATGTAATTCATTCAGGCTTAATTATAAATTAATCAGGCACATTCATTTGTGGAATACTTTTACCAATTTTACTTCTGTAATATTTTTGAGGCTATCATTATTATCAGCCAAATTGTGTGTTGCCTATCGTATTTTGTTACATTTTCTTTAATTCCATCGAATTAATGTAGCAGTAGTAATGGTTATAATGTTTTTAATTCATTACTATTTCTATTGACTATCGTATTAGATTCTCCATGAGCTATTAATTGCTGAAAATTCAAAATAACTGAAAATTTTAAGCAGTTTACCCAAATCTTATAGTGATGCATTGTGAAAAATATTCACATGTGAAGTTTTCTAGGTTTTCACTCTAGGTTAAATAATTGACTGCTGCCAATGTTTCCATGAGAAACACTTTCGCCGTCGTAAGGACAATGATGCCAGGGCTGGTCCTCACGTAGTTAGGGTTGTGGTCCTTACTTAGTACAGCTGGTGGGTCAAGTTCGCTCAGATTGGCATTGCTGTGCCTTATTTCCATTATTATTTTCCAAGCAACCATCTCCATCCTTGACTAGGCTTGTAACCAGAATCACATTTTGTGTTGCTCTGATCAAGATGAATTTCTAATGCTTTCTCAATCGACTTATCCCTGTACCCATTGGCATTGGACATGAGCTGGGTATCATTGAAGGAGATAACTTGGTATTCAGTTAGGTAATGCTCTACATGTCAGACTTTTCTGGGTGGAAGATCCAATACTTCGGTGTTCCTTTAGCTGAGCTTCTACCTTACTTCCTGTCTCATTGATGTTTTGATGTTCTTGCATGCAATTTGTTAAACTCCAGCCATCTTGAGTCCTAAGTTGTCTTTAACCTAAGCAAGATGACCCTGCATTGTTTTTGGTGTCTTGTGAAAAACTTGGATTCTGTGTTTTGCCAGAAACCTTGAGACTTTCCCTGCAACAGTAGAAACATAGATGAGACAAGCTTTGGCAGTGGGTTTGTCTTTGGAAGTAACTTCCAGAAAGAGAAAACTATGTTTGAGGTATTTGTCACGACAAACAAAGGTCCTTTTTTAAGGCCACAAAAAACTCTCTCTCTAAATTAAAATTTTGGTAGAAAGTTGTCCATGGATGCTTCAATTTAGTTGGGAGGCTATCCTTGTTGGCAACAGATTTTGCTGGATGAATGTGGGTTCAAAGCACTGCTTGGCATTGGGATGAGTAGCGGTGGTTTTGCCCATTCAGGTGATATGATGTTATTTCCCTGGTGATGATGAATATATTATTCATCAAAATATTGGCAGCAGCACATAACTAAACAGAATAACGGAGTGAAACCTAAGAAAAATTGACGCATGTTATTTGCTGTGAAAGCACCATATCTTTCACGATAAAGATATGTTAGCAGAAATCACTATGCTTCATTTTGGCCAATAACCGAGTATAATTATTTTACTTCTCATGAAGGAGCTATTTTTGTCAATAATTCAGAGTATTATAAGTATGGAAATACATTAAAGGAACATTTTTATTACTGTATCAATATGAAGCTCAATTGAGTATTAATTACCTATTTATGGAATACATGTTTTAAAGAAAGCACATAGTCATGAAACTGATGGTCTTGAGCATTGTAAGGGGACATTAGTTCAGGCTTTCCAGATTTAATGGCAAGCTTTTGGCTTTTCTGTTTAGGCACGAAACTTGTAAACTTCTTTTCAGTTTTCTTGTACTCTATTCCCTTTACTTAGTGGACATAAGAATTCTCTTCGTAAGTTTTGCACTAACATATTTTTATCTTTGTTCATTCTGTTTGCTAGATTGACACATGTACTTTTAACATATCTATTATCCTAGTAGGATTGACCCTAATACATTTTATAAATAAGAATATTTATGTTGTATGATGCATTTGTAGTTAGATGTCATGCACAATCTGTGTAGTCAACCCTGCCATTGGTGGTTAGTGTATTGTTTTCAAGTCTGTCACTCTTGGTATCCCTCAGTTTTTAAACAAGTTGTTTGATACTGAGGCTATTGTTCATTTTATTCACTACTTTGTATATTTTAGGTCCCTGTGCCAGTGTTACCACAAGACCAATGCCGTGGAAGTTATCCGCCAGGCCAGAGAGTGGTTAGTGCAACAAGATTTTGATGACCTCTGGAGGACGATAAAATCGGAAGTGAGTGATTCAAAATACCTTCTGTAGATTTGGGAATTTAAGGAAGAAATTATTTCCAAATCTCGATAATTTCAAGAAATCATCAAAACTGTGGTGAATGAAAACTTGTCATAAAATGAAACTGCACACCAGTCATGAACTTTCTGCTCTGGAAGGAAGCTGATTCTATTGGCAGGTCTCATATTTACTACTTGTGAATGACGATAATACCATTGAAATACTTCAAGACCTCAGCTTAAGTTGTCCATTTGGATATTTGTCTGTCACTGTGAGGAAAATCTTTTGCCAGTGCTTCTAAGGCCATGTCATAAGATGCTACCATGTTGTTATTATTTCGATGTGGAATTCAAAGAGTGCTGATATTGTATTATTTTTCTCAAGATTTGTACCAAAAATCTTTGGCAGTGAAGTTTGTGATGGTTGATATGGTTGTATAACATGTTTGAGATCCTATCCCGCTAGTTATTTTTAACATCGATGCTAACTGTTATGTGTCTCAATGTGTTTGGAAGGTGTGATGTTGTTCATGTAATTATCCGAACAAAAATATTATGCATAACACTTAAGCAGATTATTGTTGAAGTTTTTTGCAGAGAAATTTCAAAGTGCATTGAAAGCAGCAAAATTGAATCGTTGGCATTGTGAACCACAAAATGAGGTATCGAGGCATTATTTTTAATAAATAATTTACATTAGTGCTGTTGACAAGTTCCGTACAGAAATGGTGCACAGCAGTATGGAAATAGAGTGGAAATTCAGAAGGTTCACTCTGTTCATCAATGAATTGGATTTGCAATAATGAAAACTATACAGATATACTTGTTTAGTTGAAGATTTCCGTTGACTATCTTTATGGATAACATAGTTAAAGACAACTATGACCAACAGTGAAGAACGTGGTGATGGAGGAGTAATTAGTGAATGGGAATCCACTGCAATGTTTCCTGTTTGCAAAGTATATTTTTTAAATAGACCTGCCAGGGATAATTCTTAACTCAAAGAAAATCAAAAATTTGCTGAATAATGCATCTTATCAAATAATTTCATGGTGTTTACAATTAAACTATTCAAAGAACTTAGCGGCATTGATAATGAAGAGTATCAATGCTGAATTGTTGAGGGTGGTGTACATAGAACTAAAAGTTAACTTTTGCATCTTCAGACAATTTTGTTCAGTATGTGTTGCTTAGTTTTTTAAAAATGAAGTACATAATTCACTATAGAATTTGATTTGTATTATTACTCCAAATACTAGTCTATAAGAAATTTGTACGCATATTTGTCATATGCTGTAATTTAAATAATACAATTTCTACAGTATCATAGTCTTTTGTATCAAATATGCAAAAGTGTGCGGTATATATATGTACTGGCATATATATTGCATAACACCGCCAAATTAACTTTTGGCTACAATAAATAGACTCAGGCATTCCTTATTTTAAAAATAAAAAATGCCTGAATGTGCATTCGAGAAGTTTCATTAATAATTTCTACTTATGGTTGTAAAAAAATCAAAGATGTCAGTCACTATAATGCTGTAATTGCTTCTGTATATAAACAGAGCAAAAAAGAATAAATCTAATTGGTATTTGTGATTTCATTTTGATGTTTATTTGTATTAAACATAATATTACTGTGCTATTAGTTAGCTATTAGTATTATTCAGTGGGCATGTAGCTAGGCTACATGCCCACTGAATTCCCTGAAACAGCTACCTAGGATGTCTCTACTGGGCAGGGCTTGTTCACCAAAAAGTGTCAGTACATCTGGCTTTTGTGATTCAGTTTTTTTTATCACCTACCTGATCCAGCTTATTCTCTTGCAGTCTATAAATCCTCATCTCTATGCACTTCCCACCTATGGGCTTCATCAACAGTCAGTAGCTACTCGTATAAAGATCTATGAGCATGGTGGACTGTTCATGAAATTTGTCAGCCATGTTGTAAAAGAGTGAGTAATCTGATCTTGAGCTATTGTCTGCTCGCAATCATAATTTGGTGAGAGTTACTAATTAAGATAGGTAGTTTGTGTACTAAAAATTTATAAGGAACTTTTGTCTTAAGTCAACTAAGCAGATTATTAACCAAATTTTATTTTGTTCACTGAGAGTCATCTTCTTGTCTACTTAAATCCGAAGTTACTATGTTGCTGACCTAATTTAAGCCTGCACATCTCTAACTTTTACAGATAGAGTGATAATATTCTACTTCTTTGTCTGTTCTACAATCTCTGTTTTGTTGAGGACTAGTGATAATTCATCAGCCCTTGTTTTTATCCAGTGCTTCAATCCTGATGTCCTGGTTAGGCTTTAACATACCTTACACCATCGTGAAAGCTGCTGTGCCATCTGTATAGCCCATCTAAGGCATGTAGGCAATGCCTTGTGGGGCCCCAGACAGTGCTTGGCAGGGCCCCAGGCAACTAGGATTTTTGTGGCCCAGTGTAACAATTGTTTACTAGCCCTAAAAAAGTAGTTACATGAGCCTAATATTATAAAACCAATGTGGGGAATGATTAATTGTTATTATTTTCATTTTATACTATTTTTATGAGTACTGCTCCTTTTTACATAAACAAATGAATTTACAATTCCATAAATTAATAAGAGTTCTAAATAGCATTGTGAAATGAAAGCTGTAACTTAATTCCACATGAAGTGTGCTTAGTAATTTCACATAAAGTTTTAAATGGAATACAACTTTCATTTCACGATGTTAAGCAAGTTACACTAAGTTTTGCCTGACACCAGTCTGATCCTTAATAGCACACTAATTTCTGTAACTAGGCCCAAAATCAATTAATATGGTCCACTGCGACTTATATTAGATAGGTACCATAATGCCACACACAAAGGTCACCCCAGATATTAGTTGAATTTTGCCATCCTGTGTTCTCTGATTCCCTCCTAGATGTGGGGCCCTTGGAGGCGCAGGACTGGTGCAGTTGCCTCTTACCCAGCTGTAAGGGTCCCTGGTATTGGTTTTTTGGTTGCTGATTGGTATCTGGTTGCCACCGACATTGGTCACTTGAGCAAATGACAGAGTGATTCCAGGAAAGCCACCCATCGTAGTTTCAATGGTAGCATCGAAGCCACTGATAGTAGCTGAAAGCGATGATCTGCTTATGTCATGCATTCTTCGGTAGGAAAATGATACTTGCTTGGGAGGCTGAAACTTTTGACCAATGATATTTCATGGTACAAACTGAAGAAAGGAGGCGAGAAGTGTGATCATGCGTATTTCAAATATTTCATCTCAAGTATGTCACTTAACTAGGCGATTTATCTCAACTTCAACCCATAATTCATGTATGGATATATTCCTTGATCAATTTATAATTTTTGAGCTTAGCAAGAATGCGTGTTTGAAGTAAATTTCTTCTGCTTTGGTTTCTATTGATATTTCTACTAGGCTAGTTTGTTTTGATGATTTTCTGTGGAAAATTAGTATAAATACATTATTCATGGGTTTGCTTCCACACAGAAAATAGATATCTATACCTTGTCTACATATGTCTATGGATAGATTCCTACCTATTAGATGTCTATAATTAGTAGGTGTTCATGGATTGAACCCTCTGCTATTTTGCTAACCAGAAAGAAGGGTATTTGCATTCGCTTTCAGATGGCTGGAAAGTAAACTGCTACATCTTTTTAGGAATGTACAGATGAAGATGAGCCTAATAGATTTCCATTAGATGTAGGTGTTTGTGGATTGGGAGCACTTTGTTATTTCACTGAATCCTGAGAGGAAGGACCTGAGTATTTGTGAGACTGTGACACTCTTGTGAAACGAGCATTTACAGTGGCATTTTTGGAATTTTCCCTACACGGTGCACAGTATCCTTTGGTTAAATATTATAAGTTTAGGGAAAAAATTCTACTTGAAAGAACCATATAATGCTTAGTATTAAAGCAAGAGCCTTAAAAGTCACATTTTTAGAATCATGTCGACGACACACATCAAAAGATTAAATCAAATTAGAATTGAATTTTGAAATAAATTTTTGAAACTTAAATTCACTGAAATATTGAAGCTAGGACGTTGAATGTCATTTTTTTATCATCTCAACGACATTCAGTAAGATCGAATGAAATTGAAATCACTTTTTTTAGGTTAATATTGCAGCTAAAGCGTTAAAAACCCTCATTTTTGGAAGTCGACAATGTATTCTAGATGCACTTGTTAAAATTTGTCACATTCGAAGAAATTTTTTTTTTATTTTTCAAGCTCCATATCTCACCTAATATTGATTATGGAGGCTTTAAGTCATATTTTTGCTATTGCTTCGACGAGGCGCAGTAGAATACCTATTTTCTCAACTTTAACTCCCCAAACCTCTCTAAATATTACATTTAGAGCTTTCAAAGTGTCGTTTTTGGAATTTCGTAAATCCATAATTAATGTCATAATTTTTGCAATAGTTTCGATGACGCTGCTTTTTGCAGGTACTATACGGTACTGACGCATTCAAGATAAAATTGTCAACCAATTCAAATTGGAAAAATTGATCATTTCGAAAAAAAAATTGTTTACAAGCGTCATATATGGCTTAGTATTGAAGATGGAACCTTAAAAGTGTTATTTTTGCAAATTTCTCGACGAGGCGCATCAGAATATTTTAATAACATTTTCAATCTCCCAATATTGCAGCTAGAGCTTTAAAAGTGCTGTTTTTGGAACTTTTAAAATGAGGCGCTCTAGTTCAATTTGTTAAAGTTTAGCAACTCGAAAAAAATAATTTTTGACTTAATTTCGCCATATAAATGTGGTTTGGGCGTTGAAAGTCGTCTTTTTGGAATCATCTCGGCGACGCGCAACAAAAGATTAAAATAAATTTAAATAGCTTTTTCTTGCTTTATACTACAACTAGTGTGTTAAAAGCCTCATTTTTGGAATCGTCTCGACGACGCATTCTAGATGAAATTGTTGAATTATTTTATTTTCGAAGAAAATTTTTGATATCTTCCCGACGAGGCGTGTCCGAGTATTTTATGTTTCAAATCCCTTAAATCCCAATAAACATTGCAGCTAAAGGAAAAAAAGTGAACTAGGTGTTCCAGATCAAATTGTTTATGATTTCGAAGAAAATTTTTTTCAAATCAAATTTGTCAGAATATAAAGCTTGGGCATTTTAAAGGTAAATTCTTTGAAATCACCTTGACGATACACGGCAAAATATTAAATCATATAAAAATCGCTTTTTTTGGATAAATATTGCAGCTCAATCGTTTAAAGCCTCATTTTTGGAATGGTATTGATGACGCATTCCAGATAAAATTGTAAATAGTTATCATTTTCGATGATTTTTTTCAACTTACAAGCACCATCTACTTCAATATTGAAAATTGAACCTTAAATTATATTATAGAAACCGTCTCGACGAGGCATAGAAGAATATTTTGTCAACTTTGAAGTCACAAAAAAACTAAATATTGCATGTGCTACTTTAAAAGTGTCGTTTTTGGAAGTTTTAAAAAGAGGCGTTCCATATCAAATTGTTAAAATAAATGATTTCCAATATATATTTTTCACTTGAAATTCATCATTATTTGAAGATAGGTCGTTGAAAGTAGTTTTTCTTTTTAACTCTTCGGTATAACGCGCGTTAAATGATGTCGTCTAATGAAAAAGCTCTTTCTAGCTTAAAATCCAGCGAGAATTTTTAAAGTCTCATTTTTGGAATTTTCTCGACGACGCATTCCAAATAAAATTGTTAAAATTTATCACTTTAGAAGTAATTATTTTCAACATAAAATCATTATATCTCGCATAATATAGAAGGAAGAGACTTTGAAGAAAGATATTCGGAATCAGCTCGACGGGGAGCAGCAGAAAATTTCTTCAAATTTAAATTGCTATTTTTCAGTAATTATACCGCAGCCATGAGCGTTAAAAGTGCCGATTTTTGAACTATCTTGATCATATTCTCCTAATTATATTGCTAAATTTAATCATTTCCGGAAAAAAAATTCAACTTAAATTCGCGTTAATATTGAAGCTAGGGCGGTGAAAGTCGTTTTTTGGATCATCTCGACGACTCTCAGCATAAAAGATTTAACCAAATAAACATAGCTCTTTTTTGCTTAATATTGCAGCTATAGCGTTTAAAGTCTCATTGTTCGAATTGTCTCGAAAATGCAAGCACTATATCTTCTTTAAAATTGAACCGTTAACGTCATATTAGACATAGGAATCGTCTCAGCGAGCCGTAGCAAGATATTTTATCAACTTAAAATTCACATTTATCCCTCAGTATTATAGATACTGCCTTAATGGAGTATTTTTTGGAATTTGGGAGATAAAACTTCCAAATTCCAAAAAAAAGCAGCAAAAGGCATTTCTAATATAAATTTTTTAACTAAAACTTAACATAACATTGAAGCTCGGGCGTTGACAGCCGTTTTTTGAAACCACATGGTCGACGCGTAGCAAAAGGCTAAATCATACGCAAAACTAATATATAAAATGTATGTTAGTTTGTTCGTCTTCTATGCATTCCAATACCATTCATCAGATTGCGATGAAACTTCTGTGAGTTTGAACTGATATTGTGCGCTCACCCGCGAAGGTCTCTGAATTATTAAAACCACCATACAATAGGTGGAGCGCGAGTCGTTTCAACAAAAGCACGTGAGCTTCTCACAGGCGAGGAACGACAAGCACAAGGATTCTCCAGAGATCTAGGACAAGCATGGAGCATAGAGACAGGAGGGCGGACGGAACGGGGGAAAAGCGAACCGGTATCGTCAGCAAGGAATTCTGGCGGGAAGAGGTTTATGATTGTACCAATGTGCGGCGCTGCTACTTTGGCAAGGAATTCTGGCGGGAAGAGGTTTATGATTCTACCAAGTGCGGCGCTGCTACCGTGGCGAACGTTGAAGTAATCGCTATACGTTCTTTCTCGCGTGTGCGACTGATGAGTGAAGGTGTTCGAGAACTTCGTTGCGTGATTTTGTACAAGAAGTGTTGTGTAAAAAATGAGTTCTAGTTGCTTTGTTCCTGGGTGTGCCAGTGGCTACAAGTCAACTGTTCGAAAGAATAAGGAGAAAGGCGTGAAAAATCCGAGCATTTTCAAGGCACCCGAGGTAAGTTCAAATTTCAGTGCGTGGAGTATCTTGTCTTTTGTCGGCGCTGACTCTTTGTTGGGAACTTAAATGTAAGGGTAATCGACATTCGTAGTAATATTTCAGTATCTGGCTAAACTCGAGAAAACTACGTTGTGACAACTTGCTACTTTTTAAATGGCATCCCTTTCCTTGTGTTTCTCCCTATGGGGGTTGTGGCACTGTTTGTCATGCGAAGGAGTTACAATGGGTCTTTCTGGTGGCCTGACTCAATATTCAGAGAGATCTAAATACTAAGTGAGGTCACGTACAACTTTTCTAATTTTGTAGTGATTATAGCCAAGTCTAGCGTGGTGTGTTTCATCGGGAATTTACCATTATGGCTGTGGGATTACGCTTAGCTTGACATCAGGCTCTACGGTGGCGCGTAGTGGATTTTTTTCAAACAGATTCCTTGCTTACGATAACGCCTCAAATCTTAATCATGACGACCGCCCTCCTGTCTCTATACTCATTGAAAGCAACGAAGTAGATCGTATACGAGTTGCTCAATCACGTGCATCAGAATCATGTGAGTGAGACATAATATCGTGTGCATAAGAATCACATCAGTGAGACACAATTTGTGTTAAAAGGTACGTAATTTATTGGTACGTAAAATAATATATGGTTCAGTGGGGTGGGGGTAAAATAATATATGGTTCAGTGGGGTTCAGTCATGCATTCCATTTTCGTACGCTTCGCTTTTTCCTAAAATTGGATTTTTAAGCTCGAAAATCTTAAATTTTTACAGCAATTCAGCAATACAGTATGTTATTTACTTGGAAACCGCAGCATAGGCTTGGAATAGAAACTTATGCCATCATATGTGCGTTACAAATTCCTGTGTAGGGTCGAAGAAATTTAGGACTAGGTCTCAAATTCGTTTAGGAACCAATTTTGATCCCAAAAAAAGCATTGCGACGCTTGCCGGGCACAGCTAGTCATACATAAAGGGGGTCCGGAGTGAGCGGTAAGACGAGACGGACGGATGCTCGAGTCGCTCCCGGCCGTTGGTGTTCTCTCCACTGTTTTGTTGAATGGAGCACATACAGAGGATATCGAGTTGCTGGCCATCGGCCAACCCGGAGACGTCTGATTTCTGAAAGTTGTCGAGGGGTGCAGAGTTTCGGTTTGGTGCGCCCTGGAGAGGATCCTACCATGTGCAGTCTCAGAGGAAGTGTGTCGGCTGTGCGACTGTGTGCAAGGTGCTACAACAAGGGTGTGCCATGCGGTATGGAGGGTTCTGTGTAGCCTGATCATGTTTGGACAAAGCTTTCTGTGGTATCCAGGCCCTGGTGCAACGCAACAGTCGACTTGTCTACTTTGCGACAAGGTAGGAAGAAACTACGCTTTTAAATTTCATTGTCATGAGTGCGCCGAAATGTTTCATAATAACTGTCTGAAATATGTATGTATTTTCAGCGTAGTGCCCAATTCAACTGCTAGCAATGCTCCGTGCCAAATTTCTCTGGCTCATTTTAGAGCCTCCCGGATACACCTGCCTTCCCGCCATGCCCTCCGCCGCCTCCCATTGCTCGCTCGACGTCGAATATAGCCGCAGTCACATTTCTCACTTTCAACGCGCGCTCGCTGAAAAATCGAATACAATTTGCTTACCTAGGGGGCCGTTCAAGTATTATGTGAGACGATTTATGCCATTTTTGACCCCCCCCCCCCTATGTGAGATAATGTAAGATTTTCCCAACCCCTCACCCCCTGACTCTTCGTCTTATGAAACACGTCAGATATTTGAATGTACTCTTCGTTAAATTCTCGCTTCGGTACATTCAGGAGACAAAATAGAAGCATTGGTGTAGCGGTGAGATAATGGAAAATACGCCATTTACGAGCGGATGCTCCATGTCACAGTTAAATTTCTTTCGGAAACGATACAATGTTTCAAGACGGACAAAAATCTTATGTTAATTGATTCCTGAACCCTACCTCCCAACATCAGACGATGTAACATGGTCCAAACCCTCCCACTCCCAATAACGTCTTACGTAATACTTGATTGGATCCCCAACTGTTTTTCTGGACGTGCACGATGCCTCGGTGTTAGCCAATAATGAAATCTGGTTAACTTCGTACATTCATCTACCCTGCTTCGTACATACCATACCCTGCCAGCCGCCGCAAGGGCGTGAGGCAGGAGGTGTTTGGTCACCAGCCGTGTAAAGATGTAAGGTTTTGGGAGGTGAGATGGTGACGTGTATTATGGGAGTGTATTAAGTGGAGCTCATTTTTTTCTGTGTGTGCGGAAAGAACGAGTTTTTGTACCTATCTGTTCGGCAGTATATCTCTCTTATTTTATCGCTTTTTTCAGAACTAGAGATGTATTGAGGCGTCATGACAATATTCTCGGTGTCGCTTGGAAACACACCAATTCTGAGTTTCTCAAGCAAGCTAAACCCTATCCAATGCTAGTTCCCTAATCCCTCAACTTGCTTATAATGTGGTCGAAGTCAGTCAATTTTCCGACAATTGACATCCCTCTCATACCACCAGGTAAGTGTATGCATATTCTCCACAAGTTCACAGGTGGTAGCGCTCATTTACATCTACTTACTACCCTGCGAGCCGCCATATGGGCGTGTGGCAGAGGCTGCTAGGATACCAGCTGTGTAAAGATGTAAGGGATGTGGTTTTGGGAGGTGATATGGTGACGTGTGCTATGGGAGTGTATTTAGTGGAGCTCAGTTTTGTTATGGTCGCTTATTTTGTGGGGTGTGAAGTTTTTGTACCTATCTGTTCAGCAATGTATCTCCCTTATTTTATCGCTGCCGTCGGAGCTAGAGATGCAGTGAGGCGTCATGATAACATTCTTTGTGGTCCTCTGAAACACTAAATTTATGAATTTCTCTAGCAAACTAAGCCTAGCGTGTAGCCTCTGAGTCTCTAGGGGCTCTCACCTTAATCCCTCCAAAAGTTGTGGGACACTATATGTTTGCTTGTAGCAGTAACGAAGCGTGCTGCCTTTTTTGTATTACATTAATTTTTTCGGTAAAATCTTTATGACCAGGGTCCAAAATGCTCGCGGCGTATTCGAGGTGTGGCCTAGCCAGAGCGAAGCGTATCTCTCTTTTACTTTGTCAGCCAAGAACCTTCCTATTACACACTTGACAAATACAAGTTTCTTCAATGCTGCGTTTAATTCTAACCCCCACTCCTGGTGCCACGAAGGTTAAGGTCAGATGGCAGAAATTCAATGTCCATGTCTTCGCTTATTTCACGGTAGATAACTGTATCGTCTGCAAATAAACCTAATTTGCTGCTGACTGGAGAACTTAGGTCGTTAATATAAATCATGAATATAAGAGGGCCGACCGCGCTTCCTTTAGGAAAACCGGATATACATTCGACCACATGAAGGCTAAAACCATTAATAAGTACTTTTTGTTTTCAAAAGCCGAGAAAGTATCTTACTCAATTCACCATTTTTTATTTACTCCGCATTAATGATATTTATACATGAGTATTTTGTGAGGAACGTCGAACAAGGAAATTTTCGAAGTTTTCAAACTCATTAATTTTTATCGCAAGCATAATGAATATAAATAAGATAATATATAATACAAAATTATGTTGGTTCAATTATAATTTTTTAAAATGATTTGCGTAAATTTTTTAGATGAACATCGTGATTTTTCAATACTTTTTAAGCAATTAAAAATTTAACAAAGTGAAATGTCAAATGAGGATGAAAATTAAAAGATTCCAACTGTTTATGTATATTATTGTTATCCACAATTTATATAGTTCTTTAATCACATAAAGGTAAAAAAGTATTGATTTTTTTCACTTCCATATTTTATAAGCTCCCTGAAAATTTTTAGAGCTTATGAAGTTTTATTGAAAATCACAGAAATTTCCTGTAACATGTGATTTTTATCTATTAAATACTAAGGGCTTGTAACTTTGTTCGATTTAGTTCAAAGTTATTTCCGTAATTTATTTAAAAATAAGACTTCTTAACCATTTATTTATAATCCATCTTTTGTATACGTAAGAATGACATACAATATAAAAAAGTATACTCGCTTTTTCATAAATAATGTCATTAATGTTTGTTGGCGTTGCGTTTAATTTTTAATGAAGAAAACTCATCAAAAAAAGTTAATTATATTAGTATTTTTATAAGACTTACTACATTTTTTAAGAATTTTATCATTTGCTCATAGCTACATGAAAATAATGACTTGACTTAATTTTTTTTTGAGATAATATATGCTTTTTGAAAATTTGGCATGCATATAGAATCTTTGCAAAAATCAGTTATTTTTCCATGAAATAGTATAATGTATGCATTCCGGAATGTGCATTCCTAAAAGAAATACCTAACGGAAAACAATTTTCGCCAATCTGATCATATTTGATTTTTTAAGGGTTTTGAAAACTTTTCGATCGAATTAGTTATGACATTGTTTCGTACATCTTTTAACAAATAATTAATTACATAGTATATGAATGAATTATTTCATAAGATTTTTGAGGCTCGGAAGGAAGTTTTAAATAAAATTCTACTTGTTTTTATTTTTGTTTTGATTTTTATGGTAATCGAGGATTTTATAAATTCATTTATTCACTCCATAGTTGTGCAAATAAAAGACAAAAAATCTTATAAATTATTGATCTTTTATTTTGATGTAACACTTAGACCATAATGAATAGGATTTAATTTACTTCGAAAAATTCAACTTTCGTTAAAAAAATATTTAATTATCATTCACACAAACACTTTCTCCATATTTTCCCACAGGTGAATCACTAAACATTTATTTCATCTTTTATTTGTAGCGTACTGGCAATTTTTAAATTTTATCGAAATTCTAAAAAATAAGATTTAAAAGATAATAAAATATTCCTAGTTTATTCCGTACTTGATGAATTTATAATTACTCACATTTCTCTCTTAGTAAGATAAAACAATTTACACAATATTCAAATTTTGAATCGCCTTAAATTTTAAATATAATTTCTTACTTTTAACAAAAATATTTATGAATACTTATAAGTATTCCGAATTTAATACACTACTACTTGTGATTTATATATATATAATGTCTTTTATTACCAATATGTTTGATGCAAAAAAATTTTAGTAATAAATAAAGCCTGGTTTATTCCTTATTTCTATTCAAAATTAATAATAAGAATAATTTTTTAAATACCTGCGATATTTATTAATACTTAAAATTATTCCGAATTTTAACTAACTTGTGATTTATTTATTCTTAATTTAATTTATTATCAATAGGATTGATGCAAGAAAATTTTTATGTAATAGATATAGATTGGTTTTTTTCATATTTTATTCAAAATTGAAAAAAAAATATTTTTTTTCGATATCTTCGTTAATACACTACAGTAAAAAACCCATCCTTGAAAATTTTCTCCTATTACTTGTACATTTATCCTAAAGAAAACAATTTAATGCTATAAAAATATTCGAAAACTCAATTTTGGATTAAAATTAGATTTAAATAGTCGTTCAAAAACTATTTCCTATTTGAAGCCTCAAACGCCAATACATTTTTTTCATCTTGATTTTGAAGTGCACTGTATGATATACAAATTATATTTAGATGATTAAATTATTCCGTTTTCTTCCGCTTCGAATTACATTTTAAAGATAACAGCAACATTGACATTTTCAACGTGTTCAAAACTCATTTAATTTTTATCATAACAATTATTAATATAAATTAGAACTAAATTAATTAAAAATTATGTAGGTTCGATTTTATTTTTTTTTTAATTTCAGCGTAATAAATTTAGCCAATACATTTTTATATTTCTCCTGTATTGAAAGTTTTTGGTTCTATTTAGTTCTAGGTTATTTCCGTAATTTATTTTAAGTCAAAACTGTTTAATGATTCTTTTATAATGCATCTTTTTTACACAAAAGAATGACATAAAATATAAAAATTATACTATCTTTCTGGATAAATAATGCAATTCTTGTTTTTAGGCGTTGCAATGAATTTTTAATGAAGAGAAAGTATTCCTAAGAAATATATGATATAAGTATTTTCATAAGACAATCATTTGTTCATTGCACCAAGAAAATGATAACTTAAATTATTATTTTTTTGCGAATACATATATTTTTTGAAAATTTGGTACGCATATAGAATCTTTGCAATAATCAGATACTTCCTTTGAAAAAGATAAATGTAAGCATTCCGAATTATGCTTTCTTAAGAGAAACACGCAAATGTAAAAAAGTTTTGTCTTTTTTAGTTAAGATTTCATAATGTTCTAGAAAATGTTGAGAGCATATAAAATTATTTCTGAAAATCTCGGAAATTTCCCAAAAAATTGTGATTTTATTCCATCAGATACCATAGGTTTTGTGAAGTAAGAAAACAAAAAGGAAATCGATATATGCCAATCCTCGTCTATTCTTGAGTTCTGTGCTAAAAATATGGATAAATTTTAAATTATGAAAAAAATGTAATATGATTGCTATATGAGAGGTTATCGAATTATCTCTTTAATATCGATTCATTTTAAATATCATTAATATGTTAAAAAGCATAATTTTTAGGGTTTATTTTAAGGTTAGAGAAAGAAGGACAAAAAAGTTTTAATAAAAAGTAAATTTTATGCATGCAAAGAAGATTATTAAAGTCATTTAATTCTGAATTAAATTACGAAACAACCAAGGTTGCATTCACATATTATATTTTTCACAAAGAGTATATATTTCTTATTTTACATTAGTATTTCTACAGCGCAATAAATGTATCAAATACATTTTTATATTTTTCCGGTATTGAACATTTTTGATTCTATTTAGTTCGAGGTTATTTCCGTAACTAAGGTTAAACTAAAACGTTTTAATCATTCGTTTATAATTCATCTTTATACACGAAAGAATGTCATTAAATTAATACAAGTTTACTCTCCATCTTCATGAATAATGTCATTCTTATTTTTTGGCGTTGCGTTTAATTTTAAATTTGGAGAAACTCTCCGAAATAATTTCTGATATTTGTATTTTCATAAGACTTAAAACATTTTTTTAAGAATTTTATCTTTTGTTCAATGCATCAAGAAAATAATGACATAATTTAATTTTCTTACGAATATAAGCTTTTTGAAAATTTGGTATGGATATAGATTCTTTGCAAGAATAAGATATTTCCTTTGAAAAAGAATAATGTGTGAATTCTGAAATATGATTTCTTAAGAGAAACAACTAGGAAATCAACTTATGCCAATCTGCTTACACTTGATTTTTTATTCAATTTGAAACATTTTCGATCGAATAAATTATGACATTGTTTTGCACATCTTTTAACAAATAATGGAATACCTTGTTTATGAATGAATAATTTCATAAGATTTTCTAGGTTCGGAAGGAATTTGTAAATAAAATTATACTTGTTTGATCCGATTTTTATTGTAATTAAGGATTTTATGAATGCATTTATACACTTCATAATTTCGCAAATAAACGCTACAAAATCTTATAAATATTATATCTTTTTTAATTATGTAACGCTTTGAACATAATAAATAGGCTTTTAATTACTTCGACTAATTCAAATTTCAATAAAACATATTTAATTATCATTTACACAAATATTTACTTCATATTTTACAACATGTGAGTCATTAAACATTGTTTTATTCTTGTATTTGTAGTGTACTAAAAATTTTATCGAAATCCTGAAAGCAGGATTGAAAAGATGATAAAATATTCCTAGTTTATTCCGTAATTTAAATAAACTTGAAGAATTTATAATTGCTCATATTTCCCTCTTAGTAGCTCAAACAAAAGATACACAATCTTTTAACACTGAATTGCTTTAAATTATAAATTAATTCCTTTCATTCCAACAAAAATATTTATTAATACTTCAAAGATTTCTGAATTTTATATACTATAACTTGTGATTTATTTTTACTTAACTTTATTTAGTACCAATATGTCTGTTGCAAGAAAATGTTTAAGTTATAAGTTAAGCCTGGTTTCTCCCTTATTTTTATTCCAAATTGAAAAGTAGAATAAGTATTTTCAATTCCTTCTTTGATACGAATCAATAAAAAAAGCATTCTGGATAATTTACTCGTGTTATTAGTAAATATATCCGAAACAATCATTCCAATGCTATTAAAATATTTGAATATTAAATTTTGGGTTAAAATAAGATTTTAAAAATCGTTAAAATAATTTACTATTCTATGCCTCTATGCCAATGAATGTTTTCCATTTAGACTTTGAAGGGCAGTATAAAATATATAAAGACAATTTAGGTAGTTTAAATACTCCGTTTTCCTTTACATTTACATTCGACAACGAAAACATTGAAATTTTCTTAGTATTCAAACTTATTCAATTTTTATCACAAGCAATATTAATAAAAAAGAAAGTAAAATTATTCAAAAATTATGTAGGCTCGATTTTTAATTTTTTTTAACGAATTGCGAAAAAATTGTTAAAGAACATTAGTGTGATTTCACAATACTTGTTAGGCAATTATAACTTTTCACCAAATGAAATATCAAAAAAAGATAAAATATTAAAAAATATCTAATTGTTTTTTTCATGTTATTGTTATCCACGAATTAAATCGTTCTTTTATCGCATCCAGTTAATAAACTTTTCTATTTTTTATTTATGATTTTATAATTTGTTGAAAATTTTTGATATATGAAAAGTTTTTGAATATCTCAGGTTTTCCCTTTAAAATGTGATTTCAAACATTTCATCAGATACCTTAGGCTTTGTGAAGTGAAAAACAAAAAGGAAATCGATTAATGCCAATCTGCGTCCATTCATAAGATCTAATCTAAAAATTTGCATAATTTTCAATTTTGAAAAATTTCAAATTTATTACAAAAATTGTCATTTATGCATTCAAGTAATCTCAACCCAAATCACTTGATTTATGTACACAATAATGCGTTATTTCTAATTCTGAGATAAAAAACTTTTTGAAATAAATCGAGCATTGATTAATCCAAACTTTTACTTAAAATTATACCTTTTTTTTATTATACATACATACTAACTAACTCATTAAATTCCTCTATTGGTATGCTACTAAAAGAAAACCATTCTTAAAATTTCTTACCTTCCTTTAATCTTACACCACCTTAAAAAAATGCCTTTAAAATATTTGATAATTCATTTTGGATCATAATTTAATTATACGAATCGTCCAGAAAAACCGCAAACTTCAATAATTTATTTTCTAACAACCTCGACGTAAATGCATAAAGTTAATAAACAAATGCCGATCTGCATCTATTCTTGAGATCTTTGCTAAAAATTAGGATTAATTTAAAATTAAGGAAAAATTTCGTACTCTTTACAAAAATTGTAAATGATCCTTAACATTATTCTTTACTCAGAGATCCATAACCTTTAATTTATGTAAACATTTGTTTTATTTAGAATATTCTGATATTAAAAGTTTTGAAATTAATTAAGCATTGAGATTTCTAAACTTTTACTCAAAATTATAGACTCCACTAGTTGATTAAATTCCTCTATTGGTACGCTACAAAAAGAACGCATTATCAAAGATTCTTTTCTTCCTTAAATCTTTCACCTCGTTAAAAAAAATTTATGCCTTTAAAATAATCGAAAATTCACTAAGGATTAAAATTTTATTTTAAAAATCATTCAGAAGTATAAATAGTATATAAAACCGCAAACGTCAATAATTTTCTTTTCATTCTTGAAGTCAGGGAGTACTGAGAAATTATAAAATAATATTGCGATCTTAAATTTTTTCCGTTTTCAATTTGACGGCAAGGAAAAATTTGAAATTTGCAATGTTTTTCAAGACAAACCATTTTGTTCTCAAGCGAAACTAATAAAAAGAAAAGTACAAAGTAAATAAATGTGTATTGCGAAGATAATTGTATCTGTTAAGGTATTCTGAAAAACCAAAATTTCGTGAAATTCATTAAGAAAGGTAGAATTCAAGTCACTTTACAGTGGAAAAAAGTATTTTTATATCTCTTATGATAGGATAGGATAGTATTCTTTTTAAAAAGAATAATAAGGATTTTAAAATGACTGTTATAAAAAAATGCTTTATTGCTGTTATCTATGTATCTATGTATATGCCTTTTCTTACAATGCTTTATTTTCAAGAATTAAAGGAAAATTTCAATATGATTGCTATATGGGGTTTAAAGAATTATTTCATTAAAATAGACATATTTTATCATTTTAAATATTATCAATACTTTAAAAAGCATTTATTTATCACAAATTTAAGGAAAGAAGAACTAAATTTTTACATACAAAATAATTTGTATGCATTCAAAAAAGAAAATAAGAGATTATTAAAGCCTTAAATTTTGAATTAAGTCACGTAACAAACAAGGTTGCATGTACATATAATATTTTTAACTAAGAATAAATATTACTTATATTTAAAAGGGATTTCTCCAGCGTTATTAATTTATCCAATTAATGTTTATATTTCTGTAGTATTGAAAAGCTTTTGATCTATTTAGTTCTAGGTTATGTCCGTAATTTATGTTCTATTTAAACGTTTTAATCATTCTTTTATAATCCATCTTTTACACACGAATGAATGACTCACAATACAACCAACTTTACTCTTTCCTAATAAATTATGTCATTCTTATTTTTTGGCGGTACGTTTTATTTTCTTTTAGAGGAACTTCGAAATAATTTAAGATATTAGTAATTTCATAAGATTAACAACATTTTTTAAAGAATTTCATCTTTTGTTCAAATCATCAAGAAAATAATGAACTGATAAAATCGATGGTAAATAATTATTTTAATCTCAACAATTCCTTTAAAAATGCGATATATTCCATCAGATACTATATGTTTTGTGAAATTAAAAACAAAAAGGTAATCGATTAATGCCAATCTGCGTCTATTCTTGAGATCTGTGCTAAACATTTGGATAAATATGAAATATTGAAAAAATTTCATATTTTTTACAAAAAATGTTATTAATCGTTCAATGTTTTCTTAACTCAAAGAGAAAATCCCTTGATTTACAAATAAATTAATGATATATTTATAATTTTCTGAGATAAAAAACGTTTTGAAATCAATTAAGCATTGATTTATCCAAACTTTTACTCAAAAATATAGAGCCTACTTTATCATAAATTTCCTTTATTGGTACGCTAAGAAAAGAAACGCATTCTTAAAGTTTCTTCCCTTCCTTAAAAATTACAACTTAAAAAAAAATACGGCCTTAAACATTGTCGATAATCCAATTTGGATTAAAATTAATCTTAACAATCATTCAGAAACATAAATACTACATGAAACTGCAAACGTCAGTAATGTTTTCTTCCATTCCTGACGTCGAAACATACTGAAAAATAATAAAATAATATTATGATCGTAAATATTTTTCGTTTTTCGTTTTCAATTTGACGACAAAGATAAATTTGCTAGATTTTTATAAAAACAGTTTTGTTCTCAAGCGATAATAATAAAAAAAAATAGAAAATTGAATAAATGTGTTCGAAGGTAACTTTTTCTTTAAAGCCATTCTGAAAAACTAGGATTTCGTGAATTACATTGAGAAATGTAGAATTTAAGTAACTTTTTGGTAAAAAAAAGCATTCTTCCAGGTATTATGGTAGGATTTATCTATTTAAAATAGATAATACGTAATTTAAAAAGGTAATTATAAATTATTTCTCTTTCATACCATACTTAACTGTCATGTAAAAAAGAAAAAATTAAATATGACTGCTATATGAGGTGTTAAAGAATTATCTCTTTAAAATCGACCCATTATTTATCATTTTAAATATTAACAATATTTTAAAAAGTATTACACTAGGTTAATGAAAGGAGATAAATTTTTTATATAAGGTAATTTTTATGCATACAAAAAAAGAAATAAGAGATTATTAACGCCTGTTAATTCTGAATTAAATTACGAAACAAACAAGGTTGCATTTACATACAATATTTTTAACAAAGAATAAATATAACTTATGTTAAAATAGTATTTACTAGGCGATATAAATTTATCCAATAAATGTTTGTTTCTCCGGTATTAAAAATGTTGGACCTATTATGTTATAGTTATTTCCGTAACTTATGACAAACTAAAACGTTTAAATCATTCTTTTATATGAAAGAGTGACATACAATATAAACAAGTTTACTCTTTCCTAATAAATAATGTCATTCTTATTTTGTGGCGTTTCGTTTAATTTTACATTAAGAGAAACTCTTCGAAATAATTTAACATATTAGTTTTTTCATGAGACAAAACCTTTTTTTTAAAGTATTTTATCTTTTGTTCAAATTATCACGAAAATATTTAATTGATTTAATTTTTTTTAGATAAGCTTCCTGAAAATTTGGCATGCATATAAAATCTTAGGAAAAATCAGATATTTCCTTTGAAAAAAAAAAAATGTAAGCATTCCGAAATAAGCTTTCTTTAGAGAAATACCTAAGGGAAATCAATTAATGCCAATCTGCTTATACATGATTATTTAAGCGTTTCGATACATTTCCGATTGAATGAATTATGACATTGTTTCGTACATCATTTTACAAATAATAAATTACCTAGTATATTCATGAATATTATCATAAGATTTTTGAGGTTCGGAAGGAATTTTTAAATAACATAAAACGCGTTCAATCAGATTTTTATTGTAATTGTGGATTTTATTCACTCCATAGTTACGCAAATATAAGATACAAATCTTATTTTTCAATCTTATTTATTCTCATTTGATTTTTTCCTTTTTCTTTTACAATTAGGCGATATAAAAAATTTTGATATTTACAACGTTTTCATATAAAAATAGTTTTATCTTAAGCGAAAATAATATAAAAGAGAAGAAAAATTAAATAAATTTGTATTTCGAAGACATTTTCTGCTTCTGAGCTATTCTGAAAAACCAGATTTTAGTGAATTTCATTCAGGAAGGTATAATCCAAGTCACTATTTGATAAAAAAAGTATTCATTCACCTCTTATGATAGCATTGATCTATTTTAAACGATAAAAAGTTATATAAAAAGATTATTTTATATAATTTCTCCTTCATAGAATGCATATCTGTCAAGAAAAATTAAAAAATAAAATATCAATGCTATAGAAGGTGTTTAAGAATTATTTATTTAATATCCATACATTTTTTATCATCGTAAACATTATCAATATTATATTAAAGAATTTTTTTTACATGGTTAAAGAAATAAGGACAAAAGATTTTTAAATATAAATTAATTTTTATGCATACAAAGAAGAAAATAGGAGATTAATAAGGCCTTTGGATTCTGAATCAAATTACGAAACAAACAATTTGCATTCACATATAAAATTTTCCACGCCGCAAGAGAATTATTTATGTGAATCTAGTGTTTCTTCAGCGATATAAATTTTTTCAATAACCTTTATTATTCTCTGGTAATGAATATTTTTGGTTTTATTTAGTTCTATGTTATTTCCGTCATTTAATTTAAACTTTAACTTTTTGATCATTCTTTTATAAATCATGTTTTGTACAACAAAGATGGACAAAAAATATCCAAAAGATCACTCTATTTCTTGGTAAAAAAATGTGATTACTGTTTTTTGGCGTTGCGTTTTAGTTTAAATGAAGAGAAACCTCAAAAAATCTGCAATATTAGTATTTTCATAAGACTAAATATATTTTTTTAAAGAATTTTACCATTTATTCTTTGCATCATGAAAGTGATGACTTGATTTATTTTTTTTGTGATAATTGAAGCTTTCTGAAAATTTTTCTTGCAAATAGAATCTTTGCAAAAATCAGATATTTCCTTTGAAAAAGAATAATGTAAGCATTTCGAAAAATACTTTCTTTAGAGAAAAACCTAAGGGAATTCAATTTATGCCAATCTGCTGATAAATGATTTTTTAAGCGTTTCGAAACACTTTCAATGCAATAATTTATGACATTGTTTCGTGCATCTTTTAACCAATATTTATTACCTTATAATTTATGTCATACATCATTTATTGCATAACATTTTTGACGTTCGTAAGGAATTTTAAAATAAAATAATACTTGTTTAATCGGATTTTCATTGCAATTGAGATAGTTACGCAAATATAAGATACAAAATCTTATAAATATTTTGTCATTTTTTTAATGCTTGGAAAATAATAAAAAGGCTTTAATAAACTTCGAAAACTTCAATTTTCCTAAAAAACTTTTAATTATCATGAACACAAACTTGCACTTCATATAACGCCACAGGTGAATCAATTTTCATTTTTTTCCTTTAATTTGTACCGTACTGGCAAATTTAAAATTTTTATCGAAACACTAAAGAAGCAGATTTAGAAGATAAAAATTTTCTAGTTAATTCCGTAAATTAATTAAATTTGAAGATTTTATATCATCTCATATTTTCTTCCGAGTTACGCACAGATATGAATTACAATCCTTAAATTTTGAATTGTTTTAAATTATAAAATTATTTGTTAATTTTTTACAGAAATATTAACGAATACTTAAAAATATTCCGAATTTTATGTACTATTACCTGTGATTTATATATATATCTTATTTCATATATTCACGTTTGATGAAAGAAAAAAGTTTAGTAATTAATTAAGCTTGGTTTCTTCAATATTATTATTAAAAATGAAAAGTAAAATTAATATTTTAAAATTCAATCACTATCACGCTACAATAAAAAACGTATTCTTGAAAATTTTATCCTTTTTCTTGTAAATGTATCCTAAAGACAATCATTTTAATGCTATGAAAAACAAATTAATGCTATTATTATTGAAAATTAGAATAACTTTGAAATTTATTCGTTGGTACGTACAGTAAAAAAAGAACTCTTGAAAATGTTCTCCTTATTCTTGTTAATTTATCCAAAAGAAAAGTCTTATGCTGTAAAATTATTCGAATATTCAATTTAAGATTAAAATTAGAATTATAAATTCGTTAAAAAATTATTTCTTATTTTAAGCCTCAAACGCCAATGAATTTTTTCCATCTTGACTTTGACGTAGAGCGTACTGAAAAAATACAAAATAATATTGAGATCCCTTTTGTTTTTGTTTGTCGTTTTCAATGACGATAAGGAAGAATTTGAAATTTACAAAGTTTTCTATTAACTTATTTCTAACTATAAAATTTACTATATGTGAATTTCTTATCTAAAATATTATTTCTTTAGTGCTATACATAATTCCTATTAATTTTTATATTTCTCCGGTCTTGAATATTTTCGATTCGATTTAGTTCAAAGTTATTTCCGTAATCTTTTTAAAAACAGATGAAAAAGTTTAATCTCTTTCTTGATAAATAATGTCATTTTATTTTGTGGCGTTGGGTTAATTTTAAATTAAGAGAAATTCTTCGAAAAAATTTATGACATTAGTATTTTCATAAGACTTAATTCACTTTTTCAAGAATTATATCATTTGTTCATTGTATCAAGAAAATAAACTCCATTTAATTTTTTTAGCGATAGAACAAGTTTCTGAATTCCTTTATTGGAACGCTACAAAAAGAAACGCATTTTTTCGTCGCAATAATAATAGAAATCTTTGTAAATTTCAAATTTTTCTTTATCGTCAACGTCGCATGATTTCTCATCTCTTTGTTGAAAATTTCACTTTATACATGAACAGTGATTTATGTATACATTTTTTTATTTTAACCTAATTATCTGGGGTGAGGAAAGATTGAATAATATTGAAATGCTAGTTAAATATTCTAAAATTCATTTTGGATAAAAATTTCATTATAAGATTCATCCAGAAACATAATTATCATGTTACCACCAACATCGATGAAAGTTTTACTTTGGAACATACTGAAAATTTTATGAATAACACTGGGATCGTTTAAAAACTCCGTTTTTTACAATTTGACGAGAAAGAAAACAAAAAATGTCAAGGTATTCATATAGTTTTGTTCTCAAACAAAATGTAGTAAAAAAGAAGAAAAATTATTAGCATGTGTATTTATTATTTTCTTCTTTCAAACTACTCTGAAAAACCAAAGGATCATGAATAATATGGAAAAATTTAAAGTAAATTTCGTTTTGTGGTGGACCAAAGTGTTTTGTAATGTCTTATGATGGAATTAATCTATTTGTAAACGATAATACGGAATTTAAAATGCTTATTATGAATCATTCCTATTTAATACTTGGATAAACTTTCAAGATGAAAAGATAAAATTAAATATGAGTGTTTTATGAGGTGCTTAAAAATTATATCATTCAAATCAATACATTATTTGTATTATCATAATTACTTTGAATAAGTTTAAAGCAATAATTTTTAACTTTAAAGAATTATGGGCTAAAATATTTAAACATTAAATTACGTTGCGGCATGTCAAAAAATAGAAATCAGAAGCCTATTCACGTCGCAAAGTTATTACGTATATATTATAATATTATTTTCCCAGCGCTAAATGTATTAAAATAATTTTTCTATATCTCCGTTTCTAAAGTTTTTCTTAGTATTCAATCTACGTAACTTCCGTAATGAAATTTTAAAATTAACCTTTTCAATCATTCATGTTTTGTACACTCAAGAATTACATGTTATTTAAAAATTTAACTCTCTCTTCTTTGATTATTTCTTTCTCTTATTTGATTTATTTTATGATAATCTTGATATTTGGCCTTGCAAAAATCAGTGAATACAAAGGTCTTACTTACGCATTTATGAGTTCCTACATGACAAAGTTTATCAATAAAATTTTTATGCTTTTTCTTTTGAGATTTAACAAGACTTTTTACATTTTTGAGATGATATAAATATTTGAAAATCTCATATATCTTTAAAAAAGATTGCTTTAAGCTGTCGGGTATTAACTTTCTTAAGTGAAACAAAAATTGAATCACATTTTGGCACATTTGCATTTATTGTGGACTGAAAGCATTGCGAAAATGTGAAATCTCTTCAAATTGTGAAATTTTTTCATACCTTTTTACTAATAAAAATTATTTTAACCATAAAAATCATTTTAATTTATTGCAGCTGGAACAGTGATTTTTGTATACTTTTTTTATTTTATCCTAATTATTTGAAGTAAAGAAATATTGTCAAATTAGTAAATTCTCGTTAAGTCCATATTTTATTCAAATTTACTTTCAAAATAATTCTTTTATTTCCTTCACTGGTTCGCTGCGAAAAGAAAAGCAGTCTTAAAAGTTTTCGTTTCTCTCGATTATTACATTGTAAAAATATTTTAATACATTAAATATCTTCAAAAAATTAAATTTTTAATTAATAAATGAAATATTTTTTCACAATTCAGAGACATAACATTTTTGTAAAACCTTAGATGTTAGTCAAGTTTTTTACTTTTATTCTTGACTTCGGAGGATACTGAAATTTTCAATATTGGGATCGTTAAAATCTTCCGTTTTTCGTAATTAATTTACGATGACGAAAATATTGATATTTCTAACGTCTTTATATTCATTGAATTTTGTTTTTAAGCAAAATAAATGTAAAAAAGAAACGAAATTTATTAAATGTGTTTTTTTGTATTGTGTATAAAAGATATAACGCCCTACAATGAAAAAAAATATTAATCTGTAAACGAAAATACGAAACCTTACGACGATATCCTCTGCTTTCAATAAATTCTGAAAACACCGAATTTCGTGAATTATATGAATAAAGGTCAAATAAATATCTCTATGTGGTGGACCAAACTGATTTTCATTATTTCATATGATAGGATTTATCTATTTGTAAACGATAAAACGGAGTATTAAAAGATTATTATAAATATTTTTTACTACAGTCCTTAACCAAATAACAATGGAAAAATTAAAATTGCATGTTTTATGTTTATACGGCTATATACTTGACATCAACACATTATTTAATTATCATAAAAATTTTTAATGCTCTAAAGCAATTATTTTATTATACGGTAAATAATAAAGTATAATATAAGATACATAAAGCCTTTTAGTATGAATAATAATACAGAATAAAAAAATTTGCATTCTCATTAAAACTTATCCACACAGCCAAAATAGTATTTACATCAAATATCATTTCCTCTCCGCAATAAATATAACATTAATCTTTCTCAACTTTGTAGCGTATTGGCAAATTTTAAAATATTATTAAATCGTTAAAAATTTCCGTTGTTTGTTTGCAAATTGACATTAACGAAAGAATTTTACTATTCGACGTTATCTTATGCATTTAATTTTCGTCACAAGCAAAATTAATATAAAAAAGAAGTAAACTTAATTAAATGTCCTTGTTAGCATTGTGTTTCAAAGAAATAATACTTGACAATAAATAAAAACATTAAATAGCAAACAAAGGAAGTGTTTAGAAGAGTTTCCTAGCTTTCAAACATTTCTAACCAACCAATTTATCAAGAAAAATATGAAAAAATTAAATGAATTTTTTTTATTATTATTAAATATTAAAAATATTTATATTAATAAAATAAAAATAAAAAAAATAAAATAAATATTAAAAAATGAAAACTTGTGCTGGACCAGAGCATTTTATTATTTCATATGATAAAAATCATATATTTGTATACGATAATATGGCATTTTAAAGAATATATATTTTCTATATATTAAGTCAAAAAGAAAAAATGTCAAGAATAAAAGTAACAAATCGGTAATGGAGGCTTTAGATGAATGAATAAGAATATATCGTTAAATTCAACAACCAACAAAAAGAGAAAAATTTTGAATTTATCTTTTTTAGCGTACCAAAGAAGGAAATATAAGAATTATTCAAACTTTTAAATTTTGAGCAACGGTAAAACAAAGTTTGCATTCTCATAACAATTAATAGCATTAATCATTTCATTATGGGAGATTGAAAAATTTTAATTAGATTTATATTTAAGTTGATTCCGTAATTCATAGTTAAATTAAACTTTTTAATGTCTCTACAGTTATCAATATACTGTACACTAAATAACTACATCTAAAAATATTTCTATAATATCTAATAAATCTATCTATAGATAATAATATCTAAAAAAATTTCTATCTATCTTGTAACCTTGTCTTTGCGGTACGTATTGTATGGAAAGAAACGTTTCCTTAAAAATTTCTCAGTGGTTAGATTATAATTAAAATCTAACCACTGAGAAAATCTTTGTTTCAGCGCATCATTTAAATAAAGTTTTGATAATTTTATGAATATTTTGATATTTTTTCAATTTTTTTTTCAAATTTTTTTCAATTGAAAATTTCAATTAAAAAAAAATTAACAAAATCATAATCAAATCATTGGTACACTTTCGAGATATTCGAGAGTTTCGATTTCGAGATAATATTCGATCTTTTAAAAAATGAAAGCACAAATAAATTCTTAAAAAATGTCAATGTCATCAAAAAGAAAATTTTAAGCATTCCGAAATATGCTTTCTCAAGTGAGATATGAAAACGAAAACAATCTATGCCTTTCTGCTTGTAGTCTTGACTTTAAAGCATGTGAAAATTTTTTAGTAAAAAAATTTGAAATAATTTTGTGGTTTATTTACAAAAATATTTATTAATACATAGAAAAAATCTCCATTTGATGCACCATAGAGTGTGATTACTGTATAAGTTTTTATAATTATTACTCAAGATTTTTGAGGTAAGGAAAGTTTTCTTTAATAAATTAATTCATATTTATTTCAGTACTTTAATTTAAAATAAAGATTTGAATAATTATTATTTTTTTCCTAGGTACGAAACTAAAGGATACACTAATTGAAACTTTTCGACTTCTTATTTATTTCGCCTTTTAAAGAGTTTTTATGCTATTTAAATCAGCCAAAAATTCAATTATCAATAAAAAATATTTACGAGAAAATAAATCATTCAGAAACATGAAATCTTTGTAGAAACCCACATATTATTTTACTTTCTTCCATGACTTTGAAGCGTACTGCCAAATTTAAGAATCTTATTGAAATCGTTAAAAAATTCGCATTTCGTTTAGAAATTAACGGTAGCGAAATAATTTTAACTTTGAACGTCTTAATATGCGTGAAATTTTGTTCAAAAGTAAAAATAAGGTAAAAATGGAGATAAAGTAAAAAGTGTCTACGTTTGATGGTGTATCATAGACACAATGCCTAAAAGTGTTAACATAACATTTACAAGTAAACACAAAGAATCCAAAGATTTTTTTTAAGATTTTCTTTAGAAGAAATATTCTGAAAAACCAAATATTCAACATGAATGAGAAGCAAGTTGACATTAATGGCCTTGTGGTGTTCATATTATTACTTGTAACGATTAGAATCATCTGCCATTAACGATAATATGGAATTATAAAGAAAACTTTTTAAAAAAATTTTTATTACTAGGCTAAACTGTCAAGAGTAAAAGCAAAAAAACAGAACTAATGCTTTCTAAAGGTGTTATAAAGAATATATCTTTAACATCTAAGGATTTTCCTGATTGAAATGTTTTAAAAGAATTAAAGCATTTATTTTATCACAAGGTCTAGATCAAGATCAACAAAATCAACAAAAAACAAAAAGTTAAAACTATGTATCCATTTTTAGCGCACCACTGAAGAAAATGCTAGAAATAGTTAAACCTTAGATTTATATTTGATTTGATATATTACCTTTCGTGATAAGAAAATATCAATTTCGGATTAAAATAAGGAGAAACAATGGTTATAATTTTCATAAAATTTTCCACAACGCAGAAATATATTTATTTAAAAAAAATTATTTCCACTCCGCAATCAATCAATTATATTAATATTTCTGGTTGTGCGTTGTTTAACATTAATTAATGACTATTTTATACATAAGGTAATTTATATAAAAATCAAATTTTTCAACCATTCTATTAGTATCAATATTTTGAACTCTAATGAATAGCATAAGTATTAAATTTTTACTAGATTTTTTTCCAGATTTTTGTTTGAATGCAGAGAAATTGATTGAAAAAATTTCTTTTTTTCGAATTTTAACAAAATAATTGAATCATTTTGAAGAATTCTTTGACTCTTAAGTCTATCATATCAAAGATATAAAAAATATAACCGATGTACTTGAAGCACATGTAATGTCAGAAATTTCCTTTTAAAAAGCGCATTTAACCAAGGGGTAAAATTTTTTCTTAAGTAAAACACCAAAATAAAGTCAATTCACGCCTATATGCTGTTATTCTTCGGCGTTGTGAAAAATTTTGAGTCTCATAAATTATGACACTTTTTGTGCTTTCATCAAAAATATTCATTACTCCTTGATATAAACTTAATTTTACGAACCATAAAAGGTGATCATTACACAAATTTTTTCATTATTTAGTTATAATTCTTGAGGGGATGAAAGGTTTCATTTTTATGAAATACTGATTAATTATGCTTTTTTCCTTCAAAATTTAAGATTTTAAAAATTCTTATATTTCCTTCATTGGTACACAGCTGAAAGATGCAAAATCTTTTCAACTCCTTGATTTTGTCACCTAGTGATAAGTTTATGTTTTTAAAGGCTTAAAAAGATTCAATTTTCTATTTAAAAACATGTTTAAATAGTTCTGAAATTACATAATAATTTACAAAATCATAAATTACAAAATAAAGTTTTGATTTCTATTATTAAAATTTTCAATAACTTTTTCGCATTAAATTTTTCACAATGTTTAATAATCCATTAGGAAGTTATAAATTTTAAAATCTCACCCTCAGAAATTTGAACGGAATGATATTTTTTCTAATATCGCACATTACTGTCAAGAATCTTGTTATTACCCTACAAGTAAATCATTTTTTATTTTTTCACTTCCTTCTTGACTTTGTAGCGTTAAGTTCAATTTTAAAACATTATTGAAAATGTTAAAAAAATTCAGTTTTTCATTTTCAAATGATGATAATGAAACAAATTTTATTTTTTAACGTTTTTATATGCATTTTATTTTGTCTATGAGCTAAATTATGAAATAAAAAAGAAGTACAATTATAGAAATGGGTTTCATTGTATGGTGTATCAAATATAGAATTCTAACAAAGTTTAAAAATTATAAATAAGTAAACAATAATAAGAATCTTTTGTAAGATATTCTGTGCTTTCAAACAACTCTGAAAAACCAAATCATCAATTTGATTTATGTGAAAACAATTAAAATAAACGACTTTTTGTGTTGAACCAATGTGTTTTCTTCATTCTTACAATAAGAATCTACTATTTGTAAGCCAAAATACGTAATATCAAAAGAATATTATTTATTTTTTAATATTGCACTAAACTGTCAAGAATAAAAGGTAAAAATTAGATTTGAAAGCTTATAGAGGTGTTTTAAAGATATTTATCTTTAATATCAATAAACTATTTTTAGCGGACATTTTTAAATAACTTTTAAGCGTAAATGTTTTTCACATTGTTTAATATTCCATTAGGAACATTTAAATTTTTTAAAATATGTATTTTTCTGTAGCCTAACAAAAAAAATAAAAAAATTGTAAAATCTTTTAATTTGGAACAAAAAACCGGAAAAACAAAGTTTTCTGTCAAATAAAATCTTTTTCGCAAGCAAAGATGCTACATATATTAAAAATATTGTTTCGATATCGCAATTAAATAATTACATCAATCTATTTTCGTGAAGTCAAAAAGTTTGAATAAATTTAAATCAAAGTAAAATCCATGATTTAATTTACAGTTAAACTTTTACATCATTCTATTGTACCATCAATCTTTGGCACACAAAGGAATGACATACAATCTAACAACGTTAAATCTCACTTTTGAGGATTATTGTCATTCTTGATTTCTTGGCACTTGGATATGCCCGAAGGCAGACACAATCTTCGAAAAATATCCATTTTGTAAAATGATAAAAGATCTTAATCAATTTGAAGGATTATATCTATGGTTCACCACATCAATAAAATGAAACTTTGAATTATATTATTTAGAGATATCCTTTTAAGATAGAAGGAGCTTTTTGAAAAATCTGAATGCACAGAAAATCTTTTGAAATCTCAGAAATTTCATTTAAAAAAGAATATTTTGAAATTTCGGGTATTAAGCTTTCTTAAGTGAAACACGAGTAGAAAATCCATTTATGTTTTTATTCTTCATTTAAAAAAAATCATATTTTCGTTTTTTAATAAAAGTTTTGAATAATTTTGAGCACCATATCTTTGGATCATCACATTAGGTAAATAGTGTTTACATTCTTAATTTGTTTCATTTTAGTACATAGTGGTACTGTTTGGAGGCATATAAATCTTAGAAACACTCATAAATTTTAATAAATGAAAAAATATAAGCTATCGGAAACAAATTTTCTAGTGAAAAACAAAAAACAAAATAATTTATAAATGTGCTTCAATTCTAGAGTTTTCGGCGCTATGAAAAATATGATTAATTTATGAATTGTTTGAAGTCTTTCTTTTTATTTATGCGAAGTGGAAAATGAGGAAAAAGATTTTGTTGATTCTCAATTTTTATTTGAAGTTAAAGTTTTTTATCTTTCTTATATTCAATTTCTTCCGTACGCTACCAAAAGATACATGATCATAAAATGTACGTTTCCATCTGGATTATTAAACCAAACATATAATTACTATTAAAATCTTTGAAAGATTTCAATTTCCGGATATATGAAGATTTTTTTATATATTCTGAAATGTGACACCTTTTTAAAGCCACAATTGCTTTTCATTTACTTTCACTGCTATCATTGTTGACCTTTTAACGTTATGGTACAGAAAAATGTTAAAGAAATAATAACAATAAGTACGATAATTGGGAAATTTTCACATTATCTATTATTTTTTTTAAATTACCTAATTATTAAAATTAATTTTATAAATTCCGAATTATCGTATGCATGTAACGTTTTTATCATAATAAATAATGTTACCTTTCGTGCAACACAACAGGACTTAAATTTTTGGCGTAGCAGAAAAGTTTCAATACATAAAAAGACTTTTGTTTACACTTGCATTTGAAAAATATTGATAGAATTATTCAGTTTGAAGGTTCTTTGGCTCACCGAATCAACTACTTCATATTAATATTTTTACTTTCTTTATAGATGTAATTGCTTGCGAAAAAATCGGAAATCCTATTAAAATCTTGAAATCAAACTATTATCATTGAAATTAGAATTAAAAATCATATTTTTGTGAAACACCGAACTTTTATGTTTTTTTATTTTCTTTAAATCTTGATATTTATGCGTTTTGTAAAATTATGACACATAAAATACGTAATTATTCCGAACTGTCGTTATCAAAAGAAGTTTTTTATCCTTCACAATTGAAGTTCACTTAATGCACCAAAAAAAGTGATTAATTTTGAATTTTTTAATTTATTTCATTATCAAAGAAACTTTTTTTAATTCCGTCCTTTCTTTTGAAATTAATCTTAAAAACTTTTATACGTTAAAGTATTGCACAAAAATACATACAACCTTAAAATATTTTCTCTTTCTTGTTATTTCGCTTTATTTAAAGTTTCAATGATTTTAAAACCCTAGAAAATTACCGCCTATCGTTTCCTATAAGAATATGAATCACTCCAAAGAATCCACCATTTATGTTGTCCACCACCACCACAACAGCCATTCATTAAAATTTCTTCGCGTTTATTATTGACTTTTAAACGTTGTCCAATTGTGAAATGCAGATCAAATGTTTTATTAAACTCAGTATATCAGTTTACAAATAGCTATTTTTTATCACTGGAAGTACTATTATCGTTCGTGCACCAAAAAGATGAGATTAAATTGAATACTTTTTCAAGTCTTACTTAATATTTTGGCTAAGCGATATTCATTAGATTAAGAAAAATACTTGAAAATAATTCGCAATGTCGTTAACCAATAAAATAATTACCTAATTTTAAGTATATAATCTTGGTTAGCCAAAGGAAAATTAAGTTTTCTTATTCTACTTTCTCAGGGGTCGATTTAAGAGGTTGAAAATTTTGAATGAAAATTACATTGTTGAGAAACGCATATTTTCGTTTACGTTAAGAATATTTTGATCAATCTGATATCTGCTTTCTTTATTGAAACGCAAAAATAAATTTTTTTTAACCATAGGCGATGCGAAAAACTTTGAAACAAGTGAATCTTAAAAAATTCCGGTTTATTTTTCACAAAAAAGATTCTTTAATCTTCAAAAATAAATATTATTTGCTGTTCCACAATAAGTGGTAAATTTACATATTTTGAGTGGTATTTCTATATCTTTTTCGGTGATAACAATTTAAAATGTCAATTAAACCTTTTTGAATTCCGAAGTATCTATTGAAATGATGTATTAATGATTCTTTTACTTGTTCATGTTTAGAATACTTCAGACATTAAGGAAGCCAGAACAATCTTAAAAATATTCCTCTTTTTCTTGATTATTTATCCTTATGAAATAAATCAAAATACTATTAAATGTTAGTAACACCACAAGTGCATATATTTTAAAAATTCTTTCTTTAATTCTTGCCTTTATATCCTTGTGGTAAATAGGAAATGTTTACGACATCCCATGATAAATTACATACTTTCGTTTACAAATGGATGTTTATTTATCATAAGAAACAATAGTAACTTTGGTTCACCACCAAAAGAAATATGTTATTAATCTTTTCATATCATCAAGATTACTATCTGATGCAGAAAATCTCATCATTTTAAAGTATTATATATTTGGTTCACTAAAATACAAATTAATTTATCTAATTTTACTTTCTAAATAGATTGTTTATGATTGTGGAAAAAATAAAAATAATATGAAATATTTGAAAAATGCAGCATTTTCGTTTACGATATTTAAATGCACCTTAACATAGTATACCCAGAGAAAGAGAGAATAATTCAATTTATTAATGTTGGTTTTATTCTTAACTTCTTAGCGGTTTGAAAATTTCGGATATGCTTCATGAAATACTTAAAATTCCTATATACTTAAAATTTTTAAAAATAAGGTAAACACACATTAAAATTATTTTAATTTGGATGATTGATAAATTCATAATTTATGTGCTACCTTTATTAATGTTATCGCGGTTTGGCAACTTTAATTGTGAATAGATACTTTGTAAATTCCGCATTTCCATTTAAAATAACACATTAATTATTCTGACATTTGGGCCGCTAAAAAATGACTTCATATCTTACAAGTATTTCTTTTTTCCTCCAATATTTATCCTTTTGAAGACATTTGAATGCATTAAAACCTATGAGTTGAGAGAGACAAAGAAAGATTCATTTAAAACTTTTCAATACCCTACTAGATGTTTTGGTAATGCGGAGTAGTTTGAATGCCGAGAAACACTTATAAATTTTTATTTATAGTCATTTAATAACAGATTTTTACACTTTGTAATCTTATATCATAGATGCATTACATTAATTAAAAAAAAATATATTTTACCTTCTTTTGAGATAGTTGTGGATAATTTTAAATACTTATTAACTTTGAAAACAAACATTTCCTTAAAAAATAGAATATTATAAACATTCGCAATTTTGCCTTCTTTTGAGAGACACCAGATTTGATATTAAATTTTTAATTATTTAATTTAATTCTTGATATCATCTATCTGAAAATTTGTGAAACAGGAAAATTGGAAATACTCCGTCCCTATATACTTCAACAAAAAAGGAATTGAAAACCTCAAAAATAATGTTCATTTGACGCAACACAAAAAGTGATAAATTTATAAATTGGCTGATTTCTTTGCCATTGCGCGGTGTTGAAAATTTTGTGGATTCCATCATTTCTCATAAAATTAAACTCTTCAATTATTCTGATGTTATCCATTTTTGTAAACTATATAAACCGTACAAACTTAACATTTTATCTCTTTCTTCAACAAGATTCTTAAACAATTCTCCAATTCATAATCTTTTGTATGCATACAAAAACTTAACCACTCAGTTGTTTCCCATATACTTTTTAAGCAATTTTTTAAGCATTCGTAAATATGCTCTTTTAGTTAAACACAAAAAGATATTAAACTTTTAGTTATAACCTTTCTTTCTTGATTTTTAGAAGTTGAAACTTATAAGTAATGAATTTATTTTGCACTAAATTTTTTCAAAATAAGCCTTAAAAAGTATGCTTTATTTAATGCAACACAAAGGTTATTTTATAATTTTTTTATCTATCATTTTGTGGTGTGGTAATAATTAATGCAAATGAAATATTTGTTAATTAAGTATTTAAATTTGAAATTAAATTTTTTTATCATTCTCATATTATCAATCTTTGACAAACTTCAAAATTACATAAAAGATTAAAAATTTTTATCTCTATTTGCTTTATTTTTCTTTTTGAAAATTTTTTATGCTTTGAAAACCTTTGAAAAATTCCCATTTTCGTTAAGAAAAAGACTTTAATCATTCTCAAGTTATTAATCTTTGGAATACCACAAAAGTCATTAGTTTTAAATTCTTTTGCTTTTATTCTTCACTTTTTAGCGCTGTGGTAATTAAAAAGTTTTTGTGAAATTATTTTTAAAATTTTGTATTTAGGTACGTTTACAACATTTTTTTTGAAAGATTATGAATCACGATAAGAAGAAATTTTTCTAGAATGTACATCATTTTGTTGTATACCAAAGATATCTCATAACAAAATGAAGAAAAAAATTATTTTTTTAAGAAAATACAGAGGAAGAAAACAACGATTTCATTCAATTTTCAATTTTCCACAGCGATAATAAAATCAAAGAAAAAGAATTATAAATGATTAACTTTTTGTAGTAGTCAAATATGGCATATTGAGCAAGTTAAAAGTCCTTTTTTTAAAGGAAACCAAGAAAACACAATAAAATTTTTTTTCAAACATTTACACAACCCCATTATAATCAAGAAAGAGAACAGAATGTTAAAAAACAATATTTTTGTGCTTCACTAAAGAAAGCATATTTAAGAATGATAAAAAATTCTATATGTAATCGAAAACATCCAGTTTTGCAAAGATTTCACAGGCATTCAAAATTCTCCACTAGACTAAATAAACCAGAAGGAAAGTAAAACGAACGGAAGGAAATATTTAAAATAGAATTTCATTTTGAGGTTAACAATAGATTGAGCACTTCAGAATGTTTAAAAACTATTCTTTGTAAAACTTGTAGAGGTTGATCTTAAAAAAGCATACAATACGGTGCCACAAATGGGAAGGTGCAGGGAACTCCTAGTCCTGTGTGAGGTCCCAAGAAGATGTAACATAGGCCCATACTTTATAATAGCCAAAAAAATTAATACAAATATAGTGCTGCCAAAATCAGAATTGAAAACGGCTTTTCTCAAGGATTAAAAAGAAAAAAAGGTCTAAGACAGAGCTGCTGTATTTCCCCAAAACATTTTAAAATACATTTAGATCTAGTGCTTAAGAGCTGGAAAAGAAAATTCAACTCCATGGGAATACCTTTGAACGAAAGTACCATATACATCTCAATCTATGCACATGACAAAGTTATTCTATCCCAAGATCATGAATATTTATAATATATGACCATAAAAATATAGAGGAATACCAAAACTGGGATCTGGATATCAGTGTTGAAAAAAAACTATATATATGCGCATGGTAGAAAGGCAATTCAATCTTTTTTAGAAGGTGGGCAACAAATAAGACACTGTAAAGAGTATAAATACTTGAGGATACAAATTTCAGAAAATAAAATAATGGAGGCAGCCTTCAGGGATAGATGTAATAAAGGTATAAAGGCAGTAACACTACAGAATATCTGATTGTGAGATCAGACAATATCCAATAAAAATAAAAGAGAATTTATAATACCATAGTAAAAAGCAAAGTATCCTACAGCTATGAAGTAAAGCTTGAAATTATATGTATGAAAAATCAGAAAAATTGTCATTGACTTCAGGCGAAGAGCAGCCGGAAAATCAAATAAGAAAGAATAAGGAATGGAAGGATCAGAGAAATTATGAATGTCAATGATACAATAGTAGATGGAACATAAACACTGGATGGTATGGGCACGTGCAATGAATGGGTAATCAAAGACTTCCAAACAAATGTTGCTATGGAACCCGGAAGGAAGGCGGCGGAGAGGCAGACCGAGGAAAAGTTGTGCACAAGGGGTACAGAAAGAAATGGGAGATAGAGGAGATGGAGATCTGTGGAATGATCGGGAAGCATGTAATGTGGGAATCGGAAGACGTAGAATGTCGTAAACCGATAAAAATGTATATATTTGTAAACGAAAATACGAACTTTTTCAAAAAGGTTTTTCGCTAATATTCATACTTCAAAAAATAAAATTCTTGAAAGATACAGAAAAATTTAAAACGAATGTACTTTTATGGTGCACCAAAGTTAGTTTTACTCCTTATGATAAAAACATACATATGTAAAGGAAAATACATACTATATAATGGATTTTTATATGCATTTTATACTAACCAAAACGCTAAAAAGTCAAGAATGAGAACTAAAAAATTAAAAATGAATGACATTTGTGGTGTAACAAAGATATTATATTACAGAATAATTAAACCATACTTTTGTATACACAAATACGAAATATTCAGATATTATATGATTTCACACATTTTCGCAATGCCAAATAATTAAGAAATAAATGGAAAAGTTAAAAATGTATGTCTTATTTCCCGTTCACCAAAATCCTTTTATACAAACGAATTTCTTTTTAGCTTACATCCACCTTCTAACTAATCAAGAAAATGGCTGAAAATTTAAAAAATCTTCACCTTTGTCGTGCACAAAGATAATATATTTCGAATCATGAAAATCTTTTCTTTGTAAAAGAAAATACGTTATATTGTAATGCTTTTATAGCAATAAAAATACTCCACAAGACTAAATTAAAATATAAAATAGCAAAACATATAAGACTTTTTTGTCGTATATACAGACAAAACATAAAATAAAGAAAGAAAAATTCGTTATGCACCAAAGATAGTATGTTTCTGAATAATGACACACATTTATTAGTCATTTATATAAATTTCAAAGATTCATTAAAAATTTTCAACAATGCAAAACAATCAAAATATTTCAAAAAGACTAAATAATCATGAATGGTAGCAAAAACTTTTAAAATTATTGTATTTGGTTGGGCACCAATGATGGTACATTTGAAGATGATGAAAAACTTTTATTAGCAAACGAAAAAACGAAAATTTCAGAGATTTCATTGGCATTCAAAATTTTCCACTACACTACACATTATATTTCAATTATATTATTGTAAATCATGGATTAACTTTGAAAAAGAATAATTTTTGTGGTGTACCAAAGAAAGGATATTTCATAATTACGGAATCTTCTCTTTGTAAAATAAAATACACAATTGTTCGATAATTCCACGCACAGTCGAAATTTTCCACAACGCTAAACAACAAGAAAGCAAACAAATTAAAAACTGAATATCTTTTTGTACTTAAAAAATACATGTTTCAGAATGATTAAAAAATTCTAATTGTAAACTAAAATACTGAATCTTAAAAAGTTTTCATATCAACTTTCCACAGAAAAAACGAAGATTTAAAAATGAGTCCTATTTGTGGTGCATCAAAGAAAGTGTTTTTGAGAATGTTTTAAAACTACAATGAGTAAAAGAAAATATGGAATTTTTCAAGCATTTAGTAAAAAATTCAAATTTCCCTGAACAAATATTCTTGAAAACAACTAAAATAACTAAATACTTCAAAAATTCCAATAATACAAAGTTCTTCAAGTATTTAGTACAAATTCGAAATTTTCCAAAACAAAAATAATCAAGGAAGGAAGAATAAATTTACTATTATAAGTCTGTTTGTGGTGCACAAAATATATACTGGCCGTAGGTTCCCGTTGAAATTCAACGGGTGTGAGAAAAATTTAACTTATTTATGAGAAAACCACAAACCCTGAAGAAAACAGTCAGCGTGGTCATTGAGGAGTGCATGACATACCTTGTATGTTGTGTACATTGTAGTAGACACGCCGTTTTTCAGGTGCACGCAAAGATGAGTGACTGCTGGTCCTCTTTCATGCACATGAATCCAAAAAATGGGCCAAGCAGACTCATTACTACTTAAATAGCACCCAGGTTGATAATTTGTCACCTTGATCCCCGATTCTCTTGAGCCATCTTCTGAGTAAATGACGGCTTGATCGCTTCCCTGGAGTACAAACACACATTGGCATTCAATGACCTAATTGAGTTGCGTTATTCAACGTTGATATGTGCGTTGAGTATTTTGATCAGAATCGGAAAGTAGGGAGCAATCCAACGGTTGGCTACACCAAAAGGAGCATTTGCTACAGCAGCCATGTTTAGTTGACCCATGAAACATACGTCACCAGGACGGCGCCTTCAGCGTAAAGGGTAGCCATAACCATTGGGTTTGGTTACTGAATCAAAAATCTATGTTGATTCTTAGAGCAATTGCCAATTTTCAGGCATGGATGTTCTTCATTACTATTCGCTGCGCGTAAGTATTCTTGAACATTTTATCGCGTCTTTTTTTTTATATACTTTTAAATCACTTTTAAATACTTTATTTGTATCGTTTACTACCTACTGACCTTTCATATACATTCAGTGCCCCTATGAGAGGTACTAACAGAATAGACATTGTAGAGTATAGTTGTTTTAAATATACATAGAATTAATCGATTATCCCTCGAAGCAATCTATCATGGGGCCCTTTGGACTGTGGGCCATTCTTTTACATTGTACGTGCTATAATGGGCTTGCAGGAAAACATGATATTTAAATGGAAGAGGCATCTAAATCTCTGGTTGCAACTGAAATATGATATTGTTGATTTCAGAGAAAATGTGAGATTTGTCAGCTAAAAACATGACTTACACACGAATACGAAACATAATAGAAAATCGATTGAAAGAATTAGAATTTACATTTATTTAGCCATCCGATAAAAAAATTCAGCCCTCGATCTTGAGTGAAAGTACTTTTAAAAAGCAAAAAATAAAACCACTGCACAGAACCCAATGATTTGCACGAACCACCCGAGGGGCCTTTGTGGGGGTCTTCAGGGACCCTGAGGGCTTTTTAATATAGCCTATGTTTTTCAATGTTCCTACCTACAATCTAAATTTCAGCTCGATCAATTCAGTAGTTTTTGCGTGATTGAGTAACAAACATCCAAACATACAAACTTTCACATTTATAATATTAGTAGGATTACAGGATGATTAAAATGTTTGTATAGGAAAATCGGAATTTTTAAAAGGTTTCAGTGGCTTTATATTTTTCACCAGAATACATGATAAAGAAAGAAAGAAATTATTTTAAGAATGAACGTCTTTTTGTTGTGTACCAAAGATAGCATATTTCAAAGCGAATAAAGGTTTAATTTATAAGAAAATACGCAATTTATAAAATATTTCACTCACACAAAATTTTCCACACCACTCAAAATAAAGAAAATAGGGACAACATTTTAAAATTAATCTCTTCTAGTGCGGATCAAACATAATTCATAATCAAAAATATTAGAGGGAAAATCAAACATATTAGAGGGTGATTTAAATTTTTTTTAGTTAACGAAAACACATTTTATCTATCACTTAATCAATTATATCTAGAAATAATAGAAAATTTATTTCAAGATTTCTAATATTCAAAATTTTACACAAGGTTCAATATCAAAAAAGAAAGAAAAAATTGAAAATTCTTTTTCTGAATTTCTTTGTGCTTCATTAAAGAAAGCTCATTTCAGAATGATTAAAAAAATCTAATTCTAAATCTAATTAATCAAAGATTTAATATGTATTAAAAAATGTTTCAAGAGTCAAAATAATCGAGGTAAAAGTAAAAATATAAAAATCATATTCCTTTGGTGGTGTACCCAAGACACATCAAAATAATTAAAACCTTTAACGTGTATTAAAAAATACGGAATATTTCGAAGATTCCAAAGAATTCAAACTTTTCCGCAGCGCCAAAATAACAAGAAAGAAATGGAAATTTTTTTAGGAATTTCTTTTACAGCAATAATATACAATATAATAATATACATAATGATAAAAAACATGCTTTTGTAAACGACAATTCGGAATTTTCTCAATTAAAATAGCATTTAAAAATCTAAATAATCAAACGAGAATGCAAAAAGTTAAAAATTGAACGTCTTTTTGATGGGCAAAAATTGATAGTTTTGAGAATGATTAAAATAAGAAATACGGAATTTTTAAGATCTAGTGGTGTCTGTCTGTCTGTTACTCAATCACTCATACACCACTGAATCGATTAAAACAAAATTTGGCATGGAGATACTTTTTCTATCAAGTTCACGCATAGGTTATAGGCCTTGGGGCCCTACTTACCAAGTGTATGGTAAGCTAATTCTTAAGAAGGAAAATGGGTCCTTTACAATGGCGGCTGAATTTTTCATCTAGAGATAGGTATTACAGTGGAAATCTAAATTCACTGAATGTACAACAATCATGGGGCCGCAAGTCATGCTGGGGTCCCAGAGGGCCTACAGTTCCCAGTGAATGCTTTCTTAAAAGTCTCATAAGTATCGAACGAGTGAACCGATTTCAGTGAAATTTTCACACATGGGATTAGTAAAGCCTTTTTAAGGAATTTGGGACCATAAGGAAGGCTCCTGGGCCCCAAGGGCAGCGTGTTGGGCTGCTTGGTGCCTTATGTGTTTGAAAAACTCGAGTCTTAACATTTTGGTTCAAGTGCAGAGGTTTCTCTTTTTGCATATTTTAATAAGTTCTATAAAATATAGAAGGCTATAGTTTTCGCCATTAGATGGATAAAAGATTGCAGTTTCTTATTCTTTTTTTATTCAATTTTCTTACACAAATAAAATTTCCCGAGAAATCGCGTTTTTAATGTCAAAATCATGACTTTTACTTCTGTCAACAATAGAATATTTCCTTGGTAACCGTGGAGTTAACATTAGCTTAAGAAGGGAAATGGGACCTTAACAATGGCGGCGGAATTTTATATTTAGAGATAGGTATTACAGTGGAAATCCAGGGCATATACTGAAATGTTGCTGGTTACGATAGTTTCAGGGATATTTTTGCCTAAAATTGGCAAAATTCATTTCAAGTGGACTAATTAAAGTTGGACCCATGTAAAACAGGAGAATGCCACGATGTTATATTAATGCGAATAGCCTCTGGAATGTAAATGGCTTTTAGTTTAATTTCTATATGTTACTGCAAAAGAATGTCGAAACTTGGTAAGCATAATATAATGCGGTTGTCATCTGCTGAATTAAAAAATTAAACTAAAATTATAGCTGATTTGCCTAGAAAAAAAATACACCTCATTAGCTACTCGAACCTACAACCTTGGTATCCGCATTAATCAGGCCAGTTCGGTGACAAAAATTCGAGCAAGGTTTAAGTACATAAATATATATTGTGTGACCCATGCGCTTGATTGCTAATTTCTTGACTATACGAATACTGATTTCTTCATCGGAAATTTATTTTATTATGCCCTGTCTTTTTTTCATCCCCCATTGAATTTCAACAGGTACCTTTGCTTGTGCTAAAAAATTAAAAAAGGAAGAAAAATTTGAAAAGGAATGTTTTTTGAAGTTCACTAAAGATATAATAATCAAAATGATTAAAACAAGCATTTATAAAGCAAATGGGATTACTCAAAGGTTTTCAATGCATTCAGAATTGTTCACAAGGAAAAATAATCGAAAAGGAAAGAAACTTTAAGAATGTGTCACTTTGTGGTGTACCAAAAATATATTGCAATCCAAAATAAGGACAGGAAGAAAAACTAAAAAAAATGTATGTGTTTTCGTGGCGTACCAAAGACGTATTTCAGAATATGCAACAACATCTAATTTTAACAAAAATCGGACTTTTTCAAAGATTTTGAATGCAAATTTTCAAAATTTTTGGTAAACGCTATACAATGAAGGAAGATAGAAAAGTATTTAAATATCATTGTTTTTTCGTGCACCAAATATACCTTAATAATTTTTAATTCAAAACAACTTTTTATACACAAATATCGGAATTCTTTAAATGCACAAACTATTCTACAAAATTCTTCAAAGGCAAAAATTTAAAAATTGTCATTTGAGCTATTCATTAATTTCATATTTTAGCAAATATATTTCACAATTTAAAAAAAAATATTTAGTTATAAACGGAAAATTTGGAATTTTTAATATTTAAAAAATATTCAAACGTCTGCACAAATTTAATATATGGAATCACATCGACGAAACTTAGCAGATTCCTCTAAAGCCTAAATAAACGAAATAATGAAGAAAGAAATAAATAATTTAATAATGACTCTTTTTATCTTTCTTCCTCTTAAATAAATCTTTTTGCTGCGCACGTTGAAATAGAATGAGTCAGAAATATTAGAAACGTTAATATGAAAAAGAAAATACGTCATTTTTCAATTATTTTATTAATATTCAAGACATTACGAAAGGATACTTTATCTTTAAGAAAAGCACAAAATTAAATTATGATTATATTCGCGGTGCATCAAAGTAATCATATTTCAGAATGATAAAACCCTCTTTTTATACAAGAAAATACGGATTTTTTCAAAGATTTGATTCTCTTTAAAAATTTCCATCACTTAGATAATCAAGTAAAAAGCCAAAAATTAAAAAAATTAACACCAATTTGTGTTGCACCACAGATATTATCATTCAAATGACTAAAAACTTTTATTTGAAAAAAATACGGATTATTTTAAATATTTCATAGGCATCAAAACTTTTCACCAGGCTCAACAATCAAGGAATCTTCGAATCATATCACCCAAAATTTTCCGAAAGAATAAATAATTAGGTAAGAACGTACGTAAATACGTTCATCTTTGTAAAATGATGAACGGAACGGTTGTAGGAAATACATCATTGTAAAAGAACATTCGAATTTGTTAAAGGTTTTAAATGCATTTTAAAATTTTATCAGGATAAATAATCAAGAAAGAAAGAAATTATTCTAAGAATGTATGCCTTTTCGTAATGTACCAAAGTTACATAAGTTACAAAGTTACATAATTCAGAATGATTTAAAACATGGATTTTCTAAGAAAATACGGAATTTATCTGAGATTCCATTTTACATTTAAAATTATCTACACCACTCAAAATGAAGAAAGGAAGCACAAAATTTATAAACGAATCTCTTTTAGAGTGCATAAAATATGTCATATTTAACAACTATAAAAAACTTCTCTATAAATGAAATTCGGAATTAATTCAAGACTAGAATTTTCACAACGCTTTTAATCAAGATAGAAAGAAAAAAAAAGCCGATTTCGTTTTGTGCTTTACTAAAAAGCTTTCCTTTTGTGCGGGATATAAAAATGTGACTTTTAGCGCCCTTTTTCTATTTTATGGGAAATTGACAAAACACATTGGAAATGGTAAATTTTAACAGATTTCCCTAACGGACTCGTATTCAAATTTTTAAAAATCGAACCTTTTAAAGCAATAGCTTTGCGAATTCCTTTTTGTATTATTTACGATTAAGAGTCATTTCTGATTTTTAAATTGATAAAATATCTCTGCTCCACGTTGATATGATTCCGAAAATACGTCGCAAAATTGTCGACCGCAAATCGTAGGAAAAAAATTATACCTGGAATGCATGATTTTAAGTTTGTTCTGAAACGATTCGTTTTCAAAGTTACAAAAACGAAACGTATAAAAACATCTGCATTGAAATTAGATCTTTTGTAATATTTAGACTAGAAGAATTTTTGAATTGCTAAGTTGATAAAATATTCTGCCAATCTTCGTCGATATGATCCCAAAAATACGAGATTTAAGTGTACTATGTGCTACTAAAATTTCTTGATTTAGTAAAAAAAATGTATTATTGAGTTGAAAAAATATATTCCTACGTGTCGTCGAGTTGGTTCCAAAAATAAGACGTTAAAGATTGAGCTCGACTAAAAAAGTCACTAACAACGCCCGAATTAAAATATTATGGCAAATCGTAGCAAAACACATATATCTTAATTGAGTGATTTCAACAGTTTATTCCAAAACCTTTCGTTTTCTATGTTCTAAAAACGAAACTATAAAAGAAATTGCATTGAAATTTTGTTTTATATATTTACACTTTCGTGGTTTTAAAAATTAAAATTGATAAAATATTCTGCTAAGCTTCGTCTATATGATTCGGAAAATTCGACGATGAAGAATCTATTCAACGAATAAGGCCACTTTCCTCGTCAAAATTACAATATCATAGCAAATTCGGCAAAACAATTTTATATGCTATGAATGACTTTAGTAATTTTATTGCAAATTTTGGTTCAAATGTAAAAAATACGATACTTTTCAAGGAATAGCATTGAAATATCGTTTTTTTATATTAGCGAGTAGGAGGTATTTTTGATTGTTTAGTTGATAAAATACTTTCCTACCCGTCGTCGGGATGGTTCCCAAAATATGACGTTAAAGATGCGTTAATGCGGCGTTATAAGAATGCGACTAAAAAAAGCCCTAATTAGCCCTAATTTCAACTGCATGGGAAGATTTAGTAAGTAAAATTAATATATGAAATGCGAGATTTTTCAATTTGTTCTGGAACGTCTCCGTTTTGTAATTTTCATGACCGAAAATTTAAAGCAATCACTTTTAAACTTTTTCAATAAAATTCAACTTCAACTTTGTATTTTCAAAATAAATATTCCGCTCAGCTTCGTCGATATGATTCCGAAGACACGACGTTAAAGAACCTATGCAACTATAAAAGTTCAACGTCAAAATTACAATATGTATCAATTATTTAAACAATTTTAATAACTTCAATTTCATCATTAGGGAGAAAATTTAAAAAAAGAGTTTTAAATCATCCAACAATACGACAGATTTGATTGACCGCAAAAAGACAATCGTCCTTAAATTTTTGCTTATTACCTAGAATACTTTGAATTGTGTAAATAATTAACTATGAATGAAATATTATAAAATTCCATATTTTCTTTTATAAAAAGCCGTGTTGAATTATAATAATTTTTTTTCTCATTCATATTTTAATATCGTTAGTAACACCTTAATCATTATTTATATTTAAACTAAGATATAATTCATTTCGAAAAATTCTAGGTTTGTTACACCGGAAAAGACAATTTTTTAAATTGCTTGCTTACTTTTTTGATATTTTAGCCCAAGTGGCAAATTTTGTAGAATATGAAAAAATCAGTAGCTTCCTTGGCTAATAAAGTTTTCATTCATTCTGAAAAATTAAATATTTGTTTTAACACCAAAAAGACTTTAATAACTTTTTTGGTTTCTTTCTTAATAATTAGCATTGTTGAAAGACAGTGGCACAGAATTAAAAGCGCCGTATTTTCTGAATCATGTTGACGAGGTGAAGCAGCATACATTATCATTAAAATTCAAAAATACCTCTAATATGCACATACAAAAATGTAATTTCAATGCTATTGCTTTATAAGTTTCGTTTTTGTAAATTTGATAAAGAGACGTTTCTGAAGAAACTGTAAAATCATTCAAGTCGTTGAATGTCCCTTTTTAAGTAGCATAGAACCTTTAACTTCACACGTTAGGAATCATCTGGACGAGGTTTAGCAGAATAATTTATCAACTTAAAAGTGCAAAAATACCTCTAACGCTCAAATATTACAATAACGAATTTTCAATGTTATTTCTTTAGAAGCTTCGTTATTAAATATTAGAAAAAGAAACTTTCCACAACAAACTGTCAAAATCATTAAATTCATATATTAATTTCTTGCTATAACATTCAAAGTTCTTGAAATTGGGGCGTTGAACGTAGCTTTCTTAGTCGCACAGAATCTTAACCTTCGTATTACAGAATCATTTCGACGAGGCGTAGCAGAATAATATGACGACTTCAAATTCAGACATACCTCTAAAGCGAAATTTTTACAAAAACGAAATATATTTGCTAAAGATCTAAAAACTTCCTTTTTAGAATATGAAAACGAGACGGTTCACAACCAATTATTAAAATCATTACTTTCAGATATAATATTTTTAGCTACAATTCCCCATAATATTGAAATTAAGACGTTAAAGGTATTTTAGTCACATAAAATCTTTACCTTCATATTTTCGGAATCATTTTGACGAGTCGTAGCATCAACTTAAAATTCAAAAATCCCTCTAAGGTTCATATCTCACAAAAACGAAATATGTTGCTATTGCTATAAAACCTTCGTTTTGGAATTGGAAAAGAGAATGTTTGGAACAAGCTGTTAAAATAATACATTTCGTACATAATTCTTTTGCTTAAGTTTTCTATGATATTAAAATTAGGGCGATGAATGTCGCTTTTTTAGTCGCATTGAATATTTAACGTCGTATTTTTAGAACCAATTTGACAAGGCATAGCAGATAAATTTTTATCAACTTATAATTTAGAAATACCTCTAAAAGCGACAAATTCAAAAAACGACATTTTATTGGTGTTGCTATAAAAGTTTCTTTTTCAGAAATTTGTATACGAGACGAACCAGAACAAACTGTTAAAATCATTCATTTCATATGTAAATATTTCGCTAAAATTTTCCATACTGAAAATATGGAGTTGAAAGTCGCTTTTAAAATCGCCTAGAATCTTTATCGTCGTATTTTCGGGATCATTTCGACGAGGTGTTGGCTGCGTGGGATTTTATGAAGTCGAACCCACAGGAAAGATTTCAACATTTGAGCATGACCTATTCCGCTATTAATTTGCGTTGTCTAAAATAATGAAATAAGTTTCTCTATGTTTAAATGCACGATAATATTTTGCTAAGTCTAGAACGATTTAATGAAATGACCGCATTACGAGACAAAAAATTATAAATAATCACTGGCACACCTTGTTCCCTGCTCGTGTTTCAACACCGAGTGTGACTATTCGAGGGTTAAGACATGGGTCAAAAAAATCCTTGAGGTTGGAGTAAATGGGAGAAAACCAGGGTAAGACAGACATGAAGCCAATATTCTCTGATGAGGAAGCTGCGAAATATTTAGGGGTGGAGAGGTTAGCGGGTAGACACACTTAGAGGAGAACAGTATAAAACTCTGCCTTGAATAAAAGTAGCCTCGGCTAAGTTCATTAAATCGCGTAATTGAAAAAAAATTGATGTATTCCCTCATTCATGAATTATTTCCTCAGTGTGTGGATATCAACTTCAGATCACAAGCAGGACGTAGAAATCAAGTGGGGTCGAGTACCCGAGAGAGGGAAGTAAAATATCTCATTTGACGATCAAGGAGACCGCTCTGATTACTTTACAAAGCCCGAAGTTGTGTAAAACTCGCACATTGATCAATTAGGGCCAATATCCATTCGCTGGGCCTTTCGCGGATTCCTGAGAAGTTTATGCAACAATAAAGTCACATCGCATATATTAATTATGAGAGCGCTGGAAGAGACCTCGCCAAGACTTGAACCCCAAAATTTCTTGGCCGCAGAACGAACGCTCTCCATGCTACTGCATCGATCAAGAAACGTCCGCGTCCAGTGGTTACTACTATACATCAAACATACATAGTGTCTGTTATTGAAGAAGATGAATATATAGAGTCTTGGTGTGTAAAGAAAACTTATCTGACCAATGATGGTTCTTCAAGGATGTTACCATCACTCAGTTATAAAGTCCGAAGCCCACCACTCCAGAGCCTTCCAGACGGTTCTTCTTCCATTGCTTTCACTTCATTACCGCGTCCAGTTCATTGCTTCAGCTAAGAGCTTAAAATCGAAGGAGAAGGAAATTATTATTGGTGAGTAGTCACATATTATAAATTAGAATTTGCTACAAGTAGACCATATGGTCCAGTGGTGACACAGATACTGAGAAAATACTATTTACAAATATATATTACTATACTATAAATACTATACTTATTTGTAGAAAATATTATGCTTATTCGTTGACACAACAAATGAATGCAGCAAAACACTATTCAACCGACTGATGCAACGGATTCAACTACCCAAGCAAAAATTTCCAATTTGTATCTGGAGTGGAACTGGGATTATCTTGGACTGTACAGGTAAAATCCAGTTTGTATATGGTTTGCAACTGAGCTCCAAAGGGTGGACACTGAAACATAAGAGATTCGAAGGATGAAAATGGGGTGGATGAGGGTTACAACTCCTCCGTATGATTTTTCCACCCCAGTTCCACCACTGAAAGTGTCAACTCGTCGGTAATACCCCGTTTACATAACTGTGGTTAGAATGATAGTTAACTAGCTGTCTAGACTAGGCTGCCCTTAAGAGTACCACAATTTTCTCATTGTATTTTTCAAATGATGTTATTAGATTTTTGCTAGACTGATATTATTGGTACAACGATAAGTATTTTCCAATTACTCAGGCCTGTCATAATTTGTGAGTAAGCATTAGGACAATTTTAGGAAATGTCATTCCCATGACTATGTTATAGCCTTTAGAAAAGATACACACCAATTGTGATGCTATTATTCTGATAAGGAAAGTTTTTCCGTAAGTTGAGGTGGTGTAGCATAGTAAAAAAATATATGCATAATGCAAGATATGCTCCCTGATTCTAAGTCATCCCTTATTCTCAGGTTTCCTCTTTAGCCTTAATCTGTGTTCCCAAGATCTCTGAGAGAATATTTATTCAAGTGAGTATTATGATAAACTTTTACAAATAGGACCCCTACCCTCCAACTACAGCCTGGTGCCTTTTGATGTATTAAACCTATTCACTAGTGTTCCTAAGCTGAAAGCCATAGAATTAGCCAGTAAAGTTCTAGCCAGTGCAGGGGCAGAGCCGTTGTTTTCACAGGAATTTGAGGCCCATTTAAAAGTGAGTGTGGAAGCATACCACCCCATCACAGTGGAGAATGGACGCAGGTGGGATTAAAGGCCCTATTTTCAAAGGCCAGAGAATAATAATTGCACATCCTGATTAGTAATCAGAGGCTTCAGCAAAGGGAACTATCATTTGAAAAGTTTTCAATTTATGCACCAGTTCTAACCTTGTTCCTAATTATTTGTTAAGACTTTCATTTACTTTTCCAGGTGGAGACACAGGATTTATTCTGAACGCTCTTATACAATTCAAATCTGGCACGGGGTCAATGGATTATCACAGGAACATGAATATCAACAACAACAAGATGTGGGTAGAGAGCCATCTTCCCCAAATTTGCCATCTAATTCCGTGGTGGTTATGGACAACGTGGCAGACAACCTCCATAGTGTAGAAGTGGGGAAGACGCCTGTAATGAGCTGCAAAAAGGAAGAGATTAGGAGTTGGCTACGAGAGAGAGGAGTGGACTTTGTGGAAGAAGGAACAAAATTGGAAGAAGAATTGTAGAACGTGTGGGGAGAAAAATTGGGTGGCTAAGAGGAATGTGCTTTTTAAAATTGATGAGGTGATGAAGTTAGTGTCGGATAAATGTGACAAACCAGGAGGAGAAGTGAGGGAAAGGGTGCATGAGAAAATACGAAAGACAGAAAAAGAGTTCATTGAAATGGAGGTAGTCATTGCTGGTGATCACAATAGTTTAAAAATAAACTTGGAGGATGACGATGAATCAAGTGAAAACTAATTCGACTCTGATTAGACGGAACAAATAACTTAGAGTAAATAAAAATAATTATTTTTCCGGCGTGTTTTAGAGCAAAAGCAAGAAAATTATAATTTGTTCTTATTTGATGTGTTGGATTGCGTGTGTTCGTGGTGATGTATTAACATATTAAGGTTTATAAGAGCACTACTTTATCCCTTGAACGTGTGTGTTGTCACAGGTATTGTGCTTAAAGAGTAACACTTCCGTAACAAATGCCAGAGATGACAAGATGTTATAATAAATTTGCATGATGACAGTGAAGTGAAAGTAAATATGAGTTGGATTAGACTGAATTAGACTTATACTAATTGCATTTTTTTATTTTTCTTGTGTGTTTTAGAGCAAAATCAATCATGCAAACCACATCCTGCATGCTTTGCAGAAACATAATTTGTTATTATTTGGAGTTTTTTTCTAGGAATTATTTATAGTACTTAAGCATTACTTGCCAGTCACCTGATGATGTCTAAAGAGCCATAAAATGTTGTGTCAGTGAAGGGGATATTTTCTTTCCGTACAAAGAAAGCCTTCCACTTTAACCTGCCTGAAATGGTCAATAGTGTATTTATTTACTCTGAGTTCCTTTCGCATTTCCAAGAGGAATTATGTTAAATACACAACGGTAGTTATTAGATTAAAATTGCTTATGTTCATAAAGGTATTCCATGCTGACAATTTGTATAATGTGTGCAGCAGATAGGGGGAAAATTTTATTTTTCTGGAAAATAGTTTGGCTCCCCTACCTCATTCTCAGCCGTCCCCATCTCTACCCTCCCCTCTGTCCGTTCACTTCACTCCCTTCACTTTACCTTTCCCCTCTGCCATGTAGAAGTGCACGAAGGTTCTTTTGCATTTGATAGAAGGTACTATGACTGCTATGCCACATACATAGGCCAGATCCTTGCTCACCCAAGCGAAGGAACACAAGCCTTGCTTTTTTAACTGTCTTAATTGGAACTTTCGCAATTTCCTAAAAACCTGTTGAAGAATAGCCACATCAGTGATTTCATTTAGAACCCAACCCACTTAGAACCAATAATCCCCTACCCTCTTCCACCTTTGCCCTGCCTCACAGTGCACTCACCAAAACCACCTCAAAAAACCCACCCACTCATCATCCCCCTCTTTCAATTCCCAACCCACCCCTGCTCCCTCCCGCTTCCCATAGTGATAGAGATAGTGATTTCATCCCTTAGTAACTGCATCCAGTGGAAAAGTGGAGGAAGATGGATAAGTGCGAAGAGTTGGAGATAAGAAGGAATTAAAAAGAGACATTTAGTCAACGACATATTGTTTTAAAATCTCTCCCCCCTCCTCAAAGCCTCCCTCGACTTCACCCGAAAACTCACCCAACCCACTTAGAACCAATAATCCCCTCCCCTCTTCCACCTTTGCCCTGCCTCACAGTGCACTCACCAAAACCACCTCAAAAAACCCACCCACTCATCATCCCCCTCTTTCAATTCCCAACCCACCCCTGCTCCCTCCCGCTTCCCATTCTTTCTGTCCCTTAAATTCCCCACATCCTCACTCCCAACATGCACTCCTCACCACCCCCACTCCTTACCTGACTATATATATATATATACAATGATGTAACCACAAAATTTTGTGCCTGAGGAAAATGCCTTTGCATTGAAATCAGTCGTACAATTGAAAATAAATTGTGGAAAAATACAAAGTGTTCTTTACATCATCATTTTTATTAATTTTTTAATACTCTCTCAAAGATCTTGGAAACATAGATTAAGGCTGAAGAGTAAAGGTGAGTTCAATGGTATCAGGCTCAACTATGTGGAAGTTGATATTCGCAAATGAAAAAACGACTTCGTTTTCTTCCACTGATTTATTTTATTTTGGTACGACATGTTTCGACACATAGAGGTCACATTCGAGAGAAGAATTGAAGAACATAAGAGATGCTACCGGAACTGCAATCTGTCACAGTCACATTTTGCCAAACATCTCTGGGAAGAGAACCACGAGGGTGACTTCATACCGGAGATACTACACTTAGAAATAATAGGGAAGAAGATGGACAAAAAGGAGGAGCTAGAAATAAGGAGGAATATGAGTAAATGTAAATTACTCAACGACATCCTTTTTGAAAGAATTTCCCCCCTCCTACAAGTCTCTCTGAACCTCACGGAAAGACGAAAACCCAGATCTCCCCCGCCCAACTCCACACCTGCTGATAACCCACCTCCACCTTAACGACCCTTTCCAAGTTAACCCTCTATACTCCCTCTACCTTCCATCCCCCGCCCCCACCTTCTGAACAACGCGGTCCTCTCACGGGTTTTTCCCCAATTCTCACCATAACCGCCACCTTATCTCTCTCCCGGGTTTCCAACCCCTCCTAACACCTACTTCGAAGCCTCCACCCCCTCCTAACACCTAAAACGAAGTCGTTTTTTCATTTGTCAGTAAAGGTGAGCATAATGTAGCAGAGGGAAACAGAGAGCATATCTTGTTTTATGTAAGCATTTTTTTTCAATATGCATCACCTCAACTTACGGAAAAGCTTCCATTGTCAGAATAATAGCACCAAAATCGGGGTGTATCTTCTCTAAAGGCTATAACATAATCATGGGAATGACATTTCCTAAAATTGTCACACTGCATACCAATTTAAATGTATACCAATGGTATCAGTCTAGCAAAAATCCAAAAACATCATTTGAAAATACTATGAGGAAATTGTGGAACTGCAAGAGCAAGACCAGAGTTATATGCTATTCAGAAATTTAATTGACTAGTGTACACATATATAACTACAAAAGGTGAATATAAGTTCAAAGAAGTGAACCCAAATTGCCTCTCATTATTTTAGCCATTACTAGATCACCCATTACAACAACTAAAAGCCTACTCAAAAGAGTGATTCCAATAACACAATGCCAAAATACTATATAAGCATAGGTTTATATGGAAATTGTGCACTTCCAAAGCTTCCATCATGGCATAACCATTTGGTTTTATCAGAAAACACTACACACAAATAAATATTTCATTTAAAGCATACAAAAGAATGACCAAAACACTACAGAAGCAAATAGCAATCGTATTTCACTTCTCTGCCACAGAATTTGTACCTGAAAAATGGGCTAGACAAGGTAAGTATGTGTATATATAAAAATTACTCAAGTGTTATCACTTAGCTCTTATGCAGTTGTGGGGGAAGGGATAGATGGGTATGAAGTGGGAGGGTTTGGATTAGGAAGGAGAAATGATCCACATGGAAAATGCCGGGAGACACTGGGAGATGAAATTGACTATATCATGGTTAGACAAAGATTTAGGAACAGTGAGAAGAACTCGCAGAGCTAACCTGGAGCTGATGCAGATTCAGATCGTAATTTGGTTATGGTGAGGTTAGATTCAAAAAGCTAAATAAAAGCAGGAGGATGAAGAGGTGGAACTTATTGTTAGAAGCGTTCAAAGGGGAGAAAATGGGGGCATACCAAGAGATAGTGGATGAAAACATAGAAGAAGCCAAAGAAGCAAGAACAATTGAGGAAAAGTGGGAGAATATAAAAACAAGCATTGTAAGAGCAGCCACGAAAACAATAGGAGCAGCGGAAATGAGGAGTGTAAAGAGTCAGTGGGTTATGGAAGAAATGATTAGGAAAATGGAGGAGAGAAGGAATTGGAAAAATGTCAACACCGACATAGATAAGGTGAAATACAAGGAGCAAAATAATCAACTACAGTGAATAACCAATCGGGCGAAGGAAAATTGGTGGAAAAGGCAATGCGAGGAAATGGAGAATCTGCAAAAGGAAGGTGAAGTGGGTGGGTTATACGCTTGGGTAAAAAGGTAAGGGAGGGCAAATGGTACCAAAGAAGGTAGAAGGTCAAGAGAGGTAGAATATTAATTGAGCATGAAGATATCCAAGAAAGATGGCAAGAATATGTGGAGGAGCTATAAGGTAGTGACAGTAGACAACTAATTTAGATATAGAGGATGAGGGAACCCTATATGAAGATGACCTCAGGCCAAGGATTATCGACAGTGAAATAGAGAAAGCATTGAAAGAGATGAAGGCAAGAAAAGCTGTAGGAGTAGATAACATACCCTCGGAGTTGCTAAAAAGTTTGGGAAGTAAAGGTAGGCAAGCTTTTTTTGAACTAATACGTAGGAGCTACAAGGCCAGAGGACTTCATGAAAACAGTATTGATTTCTATCCCGAAAAAGAGAATGTATCAGAATGCGAGGACTATAGAACAATTAGTTTGATCTCACAAGCAGCCAAAGTTCTACTTTCAATAATCAATAGAACGTTGGAGATTAAGGTAAGGATTAACTACTTCGACGACCATTTTGGGATCCGGAAGAGAAGGGCAACTCGGGATGCGATAAGCAGTGATGAGAACACTTATAGAGAGAAACATAGAGTATAACCAGGATGTTTTCGCATGCTTTATTGATTTTGAAAAAGCCTCTGACAGGGTAAATTGGAATAAACTAACAGAAATACTCAAGAAAATGGGAATAGACCAGAGAGACAGGAGATTAATCGGTAACTAATATATGACTCAAAGGGCCCAGATGAGGGTGGCTGATGGTGAATCAGGATGGACAATTATAGGTCGAGGGGTAAGGCAATGTTGCCCGTTATTGCCATTGCTTTTCAACATTTATGCTGAGAAAATGTTAATATAGGCATGGGAAGAACTTGAGGTTGGAATCAAAGTGGGAGGGCATCTGTTAGAATCAGATAGATTCATGGACGATCAGGCGTTGGTTAGTGGATCTTCGAAGGGACAGCAAGCTTTGGTAGATGCTTTAGAAATGCAGTGCAGGATATTCGGAATGAAGATAAACCATAAGAAAATTAAAATAATGAGATTCTCTAGGACAAAGAAAGCTAGGCATTCGATTAAAGTTGGAGGACACAAACTCGAGCAAGAAGAGCAATCTAATTACTTAGTTAGTACGCTAGAGGAAAACGGACATATGTAGTAGCAAAGACATACGGAAGAGAATAGCGCTAGCTAAGGAGGTGTTTAGTAGTAGAAGGGAGCTGATGATGGGGGCATTGGGTAAGGATGAGAAGAAGAGGCTGGTGAAGAGCTTGATGTGGAGCATAGTGTGGTATGGGGCAGAAACGTGGACTCTCAGAAAGGAGGACGAGAACAGGCTGCTGGCATTTGAGATGTAGGTGTGGAGAAGGATGGAGAAGGACAAAAGACTAACGAGGAAAAACTTGAGATGGTGGGCAAAGAAAGGAAACATCCTTTCGCATTTGCACAAAATTCGAGATTGGCAGAGTAAGTAGCTGGAGGATATTACAAAGAGCGATGGGTTGCTCTAGAATGTGTTAGAGGGAAGGATGCTGGGCAAGTGGGGAAGGTGAAGAAAGAGGATAGGTTTCATGGACGGGATGAAGAAGGGTAGATCATATGCAGAGGTAAAAAATTATATACTAGAGGGAGATAGGCCGCCTGAATGTGTAGAAAACTGGGAGTAGATTCTCTGACATTCAACAAAACCTACCTTTACTGATAGAATACATTTTTTAAAACTTACTAAACAAATCACCACCAAATTCACATCAACTATCACGATGACTTTAGATACTTATGAGTAATTATGACTATACCAATCTACCCATTTTTATAGAATTGGCGCATGTCAAACCTCAGAAGTGTGTTTTACATCTCAACCATCTTGGAAAAAGTGTTCTAGAGAAGCAACATAGAGTTACATTGTGATTTTCATTGGTATTGGTGAGTAGAAGAGCGGGTACATTGGTATCTCTTGTTCTACCAGGTAAGTCATACTCGAATACCTAGATAAAGCCTTTGACAATTTTTATTAGAACAAAATGTTCAGGCTTCTGGAAAAATTTGGAATGGATTACAACGATGGAAGAGTAATCTACCAACTATACAAGTAGCAAGTCATCACTATGTGAATAAGAGATGGAAGAAAAATAGAAGATAGAGTTAACAAAGGAGTAAGATCTCCGGAGATGCAACCTCTCACCAGCACTGCTCAACAAGTACTTGGAGGAGACAGAGAAGTACAAGAAATTGGACTGAATTGAATAAAGATTAACAGAGAAGAAAATAAAACATGCACCATATCACAGACGATATCACAGCCATAGCAGGAAATCACCATGATCTTCAAAGGTCACTAAACCTACTGGACAAAGTTCTCCAGGAGCGGAACATGAAATCAAATAAGATGAAGACTAAACCACTAAACCTTACATGCAGAAGAGAAAAGCTGAGTGTAGAAGTAACACTAAGAGAAGAGAAATTAGAGCTAGTGGAATCCTTCACCTATCTCGAAAGTACCATCACATGGGATCAAACAAGTACAATGGATATCAAGCGGAGAATAGCCCAAGCTAAAAAAGCATTACTGGTAAAAAGACAACTGCTGCGTTCAAAGAAAATAGGGCTATGAACTAGGAAACAGATTGTGAAAATATTTGTGTGGAGCAAGACACTTCATTGATTGGAAGAATGGACCATAGGAAAAGCGGACCAGAAAATACTCGAGGATGTCAAAATCTGGTACTGGACGAGGATACTGATGATAAAATGGACGGAAAAAATAAGAAATGAGGAAGCGTACAGAGGAGTAGAATAGGAAAGGACCATGTGGAACACTACTCAGAAATGAGGAACCAGTTGGTTCGGGTGCACCCTGTGGCACAATGGATGTGTGAAGAATATAATTGAATGAAAAATAGAGGGAAAATTTCCATAGGAGACCTAGGAATGAGTTGATGGAATAAATAAAGAGTTAAGTATATAGGAAGAGCTGCCAGGAAGTAAGGGAACTAGCATTAGATAGGGAAGGGTGGGAGGCTGCAGTCTACCAATCTAATCTTACGTTTGACTGATTAATGATGATACCTTGGCATGCAACTTCAGACATACGTTGATAAGGATATTCAGTGATACTAAATTTCTATCCACCAGCTTAAACCCAGTATTAATACATCATAATTAGCCTTAATAAAAATTCATAACACGCAGCAAACTACCATATCAAATAGTAATTCTAATGTAACTCACTCTTACAAGTACACCACTTGATTGTTTTTCTAATAGCAAATAATAGCAAGATGGGTCAGTTTGTTGTTCGGAGTGCTCCAAAATAATTACTGATAACCAGTTGATTTTGAAGTGTCACTTGGAATATAACTCGTTGTTTCATCAGGGTTGCACCAATATTGCAAAAACAACAACAAATGCGGTAAGTAATAATTGGAACTTAAGTTACTGCTGCAATTCGTGCTTGGATAACTCCAACCTTTCAAGCCGTGATCTCACAATGCTGGAAAGACACCTAGACGAAGTTTTGGAGATTGTTAAGGATCTGCAAATGAAGTTAACTCAGTGCATTGAATTAATTCATAAACAGAACAGTGAAATTTGTTTGCTAAAAAAGCTGGGTGCTCCTGCCATTCGTGCTGACCAATGTAATGTAGGTGACTCCGGATATCTGGGGCCCAAGTGTGCACCTGAGACGAGTGCTGGTAATTTGTTAGGACCACAGCAAAGAGTAAAGATGGTTCGCTTTAATTATGACATAAACCAGGTAAAAAAACCATTGATTGAAGTATACAGGTCCAAACCAAAGAAGTCTTACTCCAAGGCTACAAATGCCAGCATTGTCAATCCTGAACTCCCTGCCGTAAAGGATGGTATCCTGACTGAAATTGTGGAGGATGATGAGGGCTTCCAGAAAGTCAACAATAGGCATAGGCAACAAAAACGAGTAATAGTTGGATCCTCCCCAGACTCAAGTTGCTCATTGTCTGGTGTGCCGAGAAAAGCTTACCTACATGTTTAACATGTCGACAAGAGTGTTACAGTGGATAAAGTACATCAATTCACGCTAAGTAAATAAACTGATATAAATAACAGTGAAATTAAAATTAAGCAGTTAACCACAAAATCTGGTGACTATGCATCTTTCCTAGTGTCTGTGAAAGGGGATGTACGTGAGAGACTAATGGAGCCACTATTTTGGCCTAAATACATAGATGTTAGTAATTATTATTTAAGGAGGATGCCTGCAAAAACGACCGATACTTAACTGCTGCAAAAAAACTGAAATGTATTGAAAATTTTTCATGTGAACACTCAGTGCCTCAGAAACGAAGTGCTCCAACTTGATGTCACCTTGTGTGACAATGAACCTGATCTTTTGTGTATGAATGAACATTGGCTCAGTGAAACAGAATGGAAGTCATTAAAAATGGGTAATTTCGAGTCAATATGTAATTATTCACGTGTGCTTTTTAAACATGGTGGAGTTGGGATTTTCGCCAATTCCAACTTAAGGGGATATTAATCCCATTACAGTTAAGTTTTCTGCTGAAAAAAATATTGGAATGTGCTGCTTGTGAGTGTATATTTAGTGAAACCACTTGAAGTTGGCCACAATATATCGGTCAACATCGAGTAACTTTGATGATTTTCTCAAAAAACTTGAAGGTATCTTCAATTTATTGTTCAGGAAATGTGGCTACTTAGTAGTTACTGGCGATTTTAACTGTAACCTTTCGACTAACTCCACTCAAATGATTCAATTGTGTGACTTATTTATGTTGTTTGGACTGAGCTGTGAAATTTCTCAAGCAACTAGGGTTACTCTATGTAGCAGTACCTTAATTGACATAGTTGCTACTAATTGTGCTACTTTAGGAGTAAAGACTACTGTACATGACCTGGGCATATCTGATCACCATGCTATTGAAGTTTGTTTAAATCTCGACTCTGTGATCTCAGGCAAGTCGAATATTTTAACTAGAGTTATTTCCAAACATTGCATGTAACAAATGATGTGGTACGAAGTCACTCGCATGGGTGCATATACACCAGGGTTGAAATTTGCTATGAAAAAATCATTTGACTAGACCGAGATTCGAACCCAGATCTCCCAATTGCCGGTCAGGTGTGTTAGCCATTTACACCACCAAGCCATCTTCCTTCAAGGCGAATTTCGAGGGGGGTTTATACGAACTAAATGTTCAGGCCTCAAGTCTACATTGTAGCACATGAGACGAAGTCGTGCTTACAAAGCTACTGTCATGGTGGGTAAACCCAACATTGTCGTTATTAAACCGACGAAATTGACGAATTTCCAAACATTGCATGTAACAAATGATGTGGTACGAAGTCACTCGCACGGGTGCATATACACCAGGGTTGAAATTCGCTATGAAAAAATTTCTCAATTTCATCGTTTTAATAACGACACTGTTGGGTTTATCCACCAGGACAGTGGCTTTGCAAGCACGACTTCGTCTCATGTGCTACAATGTAGACTTGAGGCCTGAACATCTAGTTCGCATAAACCCCCCTCGAAATTCGCCTTGAAGGAAGATGGCTTGGTGGTTAACTGGCTAACACACCTGACCGGCAATTGGGAGATCTGGGTTCGAAATCCGGTCAAGTCAAATGATTTTTTCATAGCAAATTTCAACCCTGGTGTTTAACTAGAGTATTTTGAGTATTCTTGCCAGATAGTCTTAGAGATTTTAAATTCTACTTTGAGGAGGAGGAATGGCAGGATGTGTACCAAGCTCCTCTTAATGAGGGTTTTGATTGTTTCAATTCAAAATTTTTGTGTTTTTTAACAGTGCTTTTCCCGAAAAAAGGATTTTTAAACGCAATTTATCAATTAATAAGAAATGGCTAAATGATGAAATAATTTCCTTCTCCAGGACAATGAAAGAAATGGCTCATAAAGCCCGGATACTTAAATACCCCGATTATCTCTTGAAATATAAGCAAATGAAAACAGAATATCGTAAATTACAGAGGACTACTAAGAAATCTTACAACAATAGCAGACTGGCTATGGCAAAAAATAAAACTAGAGAGACTAGGAAGATAATTAGTGAAGAACTTAAAACTTGACCTAATAAAAATATACCCAGGGTTTTTGATAGCCAGAACAATGAAATAACAAATCCAATATTCATATGTAACAAGATTAATGAAGCTTCTTAACTTTACCTACAATAAATCCACCCTATGCTGATAATAACTGCTGTCCTAGTTCCTCCTGTTTTCAATCTTCTAGGTAAGTATTTTTATATCCTTGAGATGAACATGAAATAGCATCATGTGATCACAAGTTAAGCTTATCTTCTTCACCTGGGATTGATGGCATAACTGGTTAGTCAGAGGGACGTAAGATAGTACCGATGTGGGAGTGAGTGGGGGGGATTTGGGTCAGGGAAGCAATATAGGGAGGTAGGAAATGAGGATGCGGTCAGTGAGCTGAAAGGGTTGGTTTTTCCAGGGTTAATTTTTCTGAGGGGAGTGGAGAGACTGTGGGAACAATTGCTCATTACGGAGGGGTGTGTTGGGGTTTGCCAAATGCCTTGTTCGCGAGAGTCTAACTTCAATCCCTTGGGAAGGGTATGCAGGATTTTGGGGGTAAAAATCACTGGTGTGGTTGAACTCTTGAAGGTGTTTGGCAATGAGGGAGGTAGCGTCATTATTTCTAAAACACTTTACCTATTCCTTGGCGCATACCATGAAGTTCCATCTAGTCTGACCAACATATGCCATGTTGCAACTATTGCATTTTAGTTTGTAAATTCCCGGCTTGTGAAGTGCTTCTTGCTTGTCTTTACCAATCACAAGGAGCTTCGACATGGTTAAGGGTGGGTAAAAGGCTGCTTTTAGTGAGGTGAGCAGGTGATTGGAGATTTTATAGGAAATATCCCCCAGAAATAGATGCGAGCACCACTTGAAGTCTATTTGTTCAACAGGCTGAGAGGAAATCCTTTACACAGCTAAAGCTTTTTGATTTTCCTCAGCATTCCATGGATTAGGTTGGGAAAATACCCATTGTCCGTAGCTAAATTTATTATTGTCCTTAGTTCCTATTGAAATATTTGGGGGAAAGAGGGATGTGTAGGAGGCTGTGAAGCATTAAATGAAGGGCAGCATGTTTGTGAGAAAAATGGAGGATGGAATATTTAGGAATTATGTCGTCTGTATAGGTAGGTTTTCTGTGAATTGAAAATTTATGACTCCCTCCTGAGATACATATTGATAAATTAAGGAAATTGATTGATTTTCTTTGAGAAAAAATCCATGGAGTGCAGGTAACTCTCAGTATGAAGGGAAAATCCCATGAAATGGCCGATTGCAGGCTACCCAGGAAAGGGCATCAATAAAATTTTAGGAAGAGAGTGATGGTCAAATATAGAAAAATGTTACTCCTTGGTAAGGTGTAAGGTGCAGTGAAGCATCTCAAACAGACTATCCTGTACAAATGTCAACCTCACCTTCATGAGTTGCAGCTAATGCCAGCTGCACGGTGCACCCTGATACTCACAGACGAGGCTCTGGCGACCGAGTATTTCCCGGAATAAGGAAACCCCCTCTATCAAGTGCCAACGGTCTCGCAAGAGAGCGGATGAGCGGATAGAGATTAGGGCACTCTTTTGTCCTAGGAGTGAGAAATTGCTCCTGAAGGCGGAAGAACCTTATGGTCAACGGCATAAGAATGGAGAAGGCAACGGGAAATCACTCCATTAAAAATCAACTGTGATATCCCAAGAATCAATAGCACACCATGTCAGCATCTTTTGTAAAACATTCCGGAGTAATAGTCTCCCAATCGGATCTCCAGGTGGGGACTGCAAAAGATCAGGCAAGGCCAAAGAAGCAACTTAAAGTAGCAACATGGAATATAAGAACACTTTTACAATGTGGAAAACTAGAAAACCTCAAATTAGAAATGGACAGATTGGAAATTGGCGCTCTTGGAATATCTGAAATGCGATGGCCAGAACCAGATTTCTGGTCAGGAAAGTACCGGATCATTTATACGGGTACGAATCAGGGTACTCCAGGAATCGGAGGTGTAGGAATAATTTTAAACAAGAAACTTGGAAATCTTGTAAAAGGGTATGTGCAATATAATTCTAGGATTGTACTAGTCAAACTTGAAACCAAACCAAAGGATACTGTAATAGTACAAGTCTACATGCCAACATCCGCAGAAGAAGATGAAGTGATAGAAATGATATATGAAGATATAAATAATGTAATAAAGTATGTAAAAGGTGAGGAGAATTTAATAATAATAGGAGACTGGAATGCAAGCGTAGGGGAAGAACAAGTTGATGGAATTGTAGGAAAGTTTGGGCTTGGATGTAAGAATGAAAGAGGCCGCAGGCTAATTGAATTTTGTGCGAAACACAATTTAGTCGTGGCAAATTATCGTGGCTACATTATTCAGCCATCATAAAAGAAGAAGATACACTTGGAGAGCTCCAGGAGACATCAGGAGACAACACATGGACTATATTCTAGTTAAGTCACGTTTTAGGAATCAAATCATGGACTGCCGAAGCTACCCATCAGCAGATATAGACAGTGATCACAATCTAGTCATGTTGAAGTGTCTATTTAGGTTCAAACGATTAAAGAAAAAACTTAATAAGACATGGAATAGAGACAATCTAAAAACTGATGAAACAATGATAGCTTATGCACGGAGAACCGATGACATGGCATCAAATATTAGTCATGGAGGCACAAATGAAGAATGGATACAGATTAAAAATGGCATACATAAAGCAGCTGAAGAATCTGTCAGTAAAGTTATACCTGCAAACAGGAAAGAATGGATAACACCTGAAATAGTTTTTCTCATCGAGGAAAGAAGAATTTACTAGAATGCCCTTGATGAGCAGAGTAGAACCAAATACAGAAAACTCAGGAATCAAATCAACAGAGAATCTAGGAAGGCCAAAGAAAATTACCTCAATGACATATGTAAAGAAGTAGAAGAAAATATGAACAAAGGGAAAACCGACATAGTCTATAAAACAGCAAAACAGATTTTCAACAAACAAAACAAAAAATCTTTCGATACGATAGAGAACAGAGAAGGCAAAATGCTGTTTGGAGACGATGCACTTAAGAGATGGAAAGAATATATTGAAGAGCTTTACCAAGGATACTATCAGATAATGTAATGAAATCAAGTGAAGAAATAGAAGAGGAAGAACCAGGAGAAGATATTTTACAGGAAGAATTTGAGAAAGCATTGCAAGATTTGCCAGATAAGAAAGCAGTAGGCTGTGATGACATTCCCTCTGAGCTGATTAAAAAAGCTGGTGACAAATTGAAAGCTTCTTTACTACAACTTATAAGGAAAATATAAAAGACGGGTGAAGTTCCTGCAGACTTCCAAAAATGTGTTATGATTCCCATACCAAAGAAATCATCTGCTACGAAATGTGAGCAATATCGCACACTCAGTCTATTATCACATGCCTCAAAAATACTTATAAGGATAATCCTTAAATGAGTTGAAAGAAAGTTGGAAAACACTTTAAGTGAGGACCAATTTGGATTTAGAAGAGGAGTGGGGACTTGAGAGGCAATACTCTCTTTAAGGCTTCTCATTGAAAAACAAATGTCTAAAAATAAACAAACTTATGTTGCATTCATTGATCTTGAGAAAGCATTTGATAATGTTGTATGGCCAAAAATGTTTAGGATTTTGGAAAAAGTTGGGCTGAAATACAATTATAGAAGAATAATATTTAAAACATACCAAAATGAAACAGCCTTAATTAGAAATAATAATAAAGAAGATACAGCTATAATAAGGAAAGGAGTTAGACAAGGCTGTCCTCTATCACCAATAATTTTCAATGCATACATCCAAGAAGCAATTGATAAAGTAAGGGAAAATGTTGATGTAGGAATCAAAGTAAATGGGAAGAAAATAGATATGTTACGATATGCTGATGATATTGCCATAGTTTCAGAAAAGAAAGAAGATTTAGAAATTATACTTAGCGAGATGGAAAGAATTCTTAGAGACCAATATGGAATGAGGATAAATAAGCAAAAGACTAAAGTGATGGTATGCGGTGCTCAAGACTGCTGTGAACCTGTAAGGGTAAGAATAAATGATGAAGAACTAGGACAAGTTACAGAATACAGCTACTTAGGAAGTAAATAACAGAAGATGGAAGGAGTAAACGAGAAATTGAGAATAGAATACAACTAGCAAAATAGCTTTCAATGATAAAAAGACTCTACTGACTTGTAAAAATGTTAGTTTGGAAGTAAGAAAGAGGGTTATGAAAGCTTATGTTTGGAGTGTGACCCTTTACGGGTGTGAAAGTTGGACTATCGGGAAACATGAAAAGAGCAGATTAGAGGCCCTAGAAATGCGGTGCTATCGAAGGATGAAGAAAATCAGCTGGCAAGACAGAATCACCAATGAGGAGGTGCTGAGAAGAGTACAAGAAAATAGAAGTCTCTATAGACAGATACAGACGAGGAGACTTAAACTAATAGGTCACATTCTATGATGCAATGATTTTATAAAATTAATAGCTGAAGGTTTTATTGAGGGGACAAATCATAGAGGACGTCCTAGATTAAGCTATATGAAGCAGATCATCAATGACTCTGGATGCGTCTCATATGGTAAAATGAAGAGGAAAGCTGAGCAAAGAGCGGAATGGCATGTTATTGCCAACCAACCCATGGGTTGATAACCGAAGAAGAATTACTCCTGCAGTCACCATGCAGAACGTAGAAAAATGTTAACACAGTCAAAGGGTTAAGCACCCACCCCTACTGAATTATTTCCTTGCTAACCCTTCATTCCACACATGTACTTCCATTCAAATCTATACACCAAAATTCCCTGATACTCAATTGTGTTTCATATGTTAAAGATATTGGCATATTGATGGATCAAAAACTTACCTACTAGCATATTCTCACTCCTAAAAGTAAAGCAATGTCTCTCTCCTTGGCCTCACTCTACTACTTCACCGCAATTGAAGATCTACAAGCACTATGCACACATTTTTCAATTATTTTTCATCCACTCATGTATTAATCCCCCATTTTGGTCCATCTCTGCTCCATCCCATATTTTGACCCTAAAGTGTTACTCCATTCTTCAGTAAAATCATTAAATACAGTCTCTCTCATTTCCACAATATGCCAGCTGATTCCATTATATCTACTATCTCCATCCCTGATCTCCCAAATCAAATGCTTAAGACTAACTTAAGGCTCATCTACAGCATTCTCAACTCAACAACTGACGGTCCTGAACTGATCTCTAACCTCAGTTTTAGATTCCCATGTAGACCCACTCACGTGCATTCTCTACTCCAAATGCCGATTCCCAGATTATCCTTGATCAAACGCTCCCTTCAATTCCACTTCTCCTCCTTGATTAATTCTCTTCCAGACAAAATGGACCCATTTTCACTTTCCTCCTACATGTCCAACCTGGTACTCTTTCTCACCTAACAGGAAATACCTAAACACCCTTCTCCAATAGTCTTTAAATATTTTTTCTATTTCTCAATATTGTTATCGCTGTTCTTTATGATTGAATATAACTGTCTTGCTTTTCACCATTTGTTATATTTTGCTGCAGTAAATTGCCATTTTTGCCGCACATGGGCAGTTTCTTAACTAAATAAATTCCTACCCTTCCTTCCTTCCACCTACCAACGTTACCCCTTCCAACAATCCCAAGCCAAAAGGGGGGCAGATAAAAACATATATGTAAAAGAAGCATGCATGCAACAACTTCTTCTACTTCGATGGCAAGTCTTAACTATCTTTCTCAATGGAGCAATGAAAAGTGAGAAGAGGGAGATGACCCTCTACCAAGGCGTGTGTGCATTGGACTCACTTTTATCAGAAGTCCAGAAGCTATTTTCAACACAAATATCCATAAACATAACTTTTCCCCCAAATCACATTCAAATAATAGCCACAGCAATCTCCACTTACGTGCAGCAAAAAAAACAACAAACTGAACTCTAAATATCAAAGGATACATAATAAAGAATATGATCAATCGCTGATATTATATTTTGCAACAAAGAGACAATTTATAGGGATGATATCAATACGTATAGAGTTCACTAATTGAGAGAGTATTGGCATTTAGGCACAAAATTTCTAATTTAGTATCAGCAGCTATGTCATTAGAAATGAATTTACACTTAATTCACCTCCGACACCATCACCACAATTGTTTCCAGTCCTCTTATCAGGATACATGGGCGTTGAAAATTAACCAGTATTTCTACATCAGTCATGGGGTAAATGTACACAGGGAAGCTTAAATGTCTTTACTTTTAACGAATGATACATACTGTTTGGAGAATAAAATAACTGATATGTAATCCTCCCTTGATCTAAAATGAAAAGCTCAGCTATTTACGGTTTAAAACATACATCACCGCGCCAGGAAAAATGTATTATAAATTCTCTTGAACTTTGCATGATATGGAACATAATGAAACGAATTACACACATGATTGACGATTCAATTACATGTGGTGTAGAGCTGAAAAAATCTTAGAGGTGGAAAAGAAACTACTCCAAGTAAAAACGCACAGGTAAATTTATGAAAAATAACTGGGAAGCATAAGCAAGTAAAACCCCTCGAAGCACATTAGAAGCGAAGAGGGGAGTGGTTTCTAAAACCACGACAAAGACTAATTTCCGAGAACAACATAAAATGAAATATTAATAAAAACCAACCTTGCTTCACTCGAGCTCTGTAACGTCAGATCAAGGCGTACTCCATCCAACTTGAATTGCGAAGGGAACTTCAGGATAAATTCCATGCACAATTCCCTAATCCATGTTTTGAAGCTTGAGCACGTTTCCGTTAATATCGTTCGTCTTTTGTTACACACAGCGCCGTCGCGCCGCGGTAATTGAAAACCGCACTTTATAAAACCCCATGTCTTCGTCCGGATTTCCAGCAGAGGTTTTGAATCCCCTACAATGTTTTAGTCATCACATAAGTTTCGCCAAATATACCTTATTTAAGGGTATGTTTATCCAGTGTGATTGCAATGTCATACTTTACGGTTAGAGTCACGATTAGGGGAAATATTCTTACAAATTTTGTGATTCCAGTGGTCGCTAGCTCCGCTACCACGCGACTGATGAAGCTCTCACAGGTCAACTTGCATTACTCAGAGCGAAGGAGTAGCCTGCCATACAAGTATTTCTCAATATGTCCGACAGTTGTTGCTGTAAATATTGCAAAGCATTCCAGAGGGAGTAAGAAGATAGACTTGAATTGGCACTGATATTGAATTATCATATCTACACTGTTATTCCTTCACTAGCATCCCTAAATCTCATATTAATTGAATTTGTGAAATTTGAAATTTATATCTGCTGGTCAATAATGGAAATTCGTGGTGTTGGCAGTATTATCTGTTTCATGAGGTAGTCTAGGCAGGATTGCTGATGATTAGTTTAATAGGGTATACTAAATGGGGCTAACATTGGCTGCTCAAAGGCTAATCAATATTGGCTATTTATTGATTCTCATTTCATTTCTCACATAAAGAAATATTCTCCGGGACCACTGAATCCCTAAAATAGGCCAATTTTGTTTGTCTACTTATAACATATGTTGGTTACATATATAGCCCACAGTGAAAACACCTATGGAGCTATAAACTGGCACATGGGGCCAGCACCATACCAAAGTGGCAATTAATGTAAGCAATGCTACCCAAAGCTAATTTTAGCTCAGTGTCAACTTCACTAGGTTGAGGTTGACTGATGCAAAGCTGACATTGGGCTACAAGTACACCAAACTGAATGTAACAAGAACCAACTAGATCGAGCCAGAAATGAATGTCCCCCTATGATTGCTGCAAAGTATTATTCCTCCCACTAGTTCCTGCTGAATCCTGCATTATCTAAAAGATTTATCTGGATGTAACAGGTGCCAGCAGTAATTGATCTATCCAAAAGTTAATGCTGTCTTCTGCATACTATAAATTCAAGCTAATTCCTGCTAAATCTAGCTGGGCCCAGATAGATCCCATTTAGAAGGTTGGATGTTATCAGGACTTTTCCATTAGTATAAAATGAGTGAAAGGAAACTGAAAATAAAACAAATAAATCTTAATTGATCCACAATCTACTGCAGATTATTGTGCCTTTGGCTGGACTAGAAAATAGTTCAAAGCAAATGTGTACATTTGTCATGAATGCTATGGAAGTGTATGCTGAATAAGTGTATTTGTAGTGTACATCCAATTGGAAATTTCAGAAAAGGAAGATGCATAATCGACATGAGCCCATCAATTCAGAACACATCTATTATAAAAGGAACTAAAATCAATGTCATAGGTGTTTCTGTGAAAAAAAATGCTATTTTATAAAACCCAATCTCTTATATGTATTTTTTCCCATCCAATGCAATAATTTTCAAGGGTTTTTGAAAGTATGAAGAGTTTACAGCTGGCATCTTTGGGTCAAAGTGCTGATGCCTTGGTCTTGGCATCCTTGTATTAGTGTCACTTGGTCGTTTGCTGCTTCTGCCAGCGGAGTATTGTTGCCCTTCATACACTGGGTATTTGTATCCTACTTGGATTAAAGGAGGAGTTTCTGGGGCTCACTATAACAGAAAACTATGCGGATAGTTTGATATGGCAATATTTGAGGATTGGTTTGTCAATACATGCTTCCCTAAGATGAAATACAAATTTTTGGGGAGGGCTTTTTATTTTCTTGTAACAGGATTTTGATATATCCATACTTCAGCATTATTTGCCATGAACATTGTTGGGTGCCAGGCTTTTTGGCATTAATCGTCTGTATTGACGCAACAAATACGTAACAAATTGGCTACTGTCACAAAGTATAAATATTTTTACTCATTCTAATATTGCTTAGGCATATGTAATTGAATTTATTGAAACTAATTCATCATTAATTAAACACCACACTAATCAAAAAATGAGCAATAACTGTTATATGATATATATTGAAAATATCCTTAATGACTTCCAATGTAAGAGTGCATTGTTATGATTTGTTTATATCTGTTTAGCAATAGATATACTCCTCTGCTGACTCGTACTATCTGTATAGAGTAACTATTGAAGCATTTCACGCATGTGGACTATGACATTGGAAATTCAATAGTGAGGTTACACCTTCCGCTTGCTCCATGAAATTTAGTTTTGTGGAAATCAGTATTTTACATGCAAAGATTAAGAAAGAAATGAAAAAGTACAGTATAAAGCTGTGGGCAGTCAGTGAACAGATATGGTGACACTTTGGTTATAAATGAGTTAATAATTGGCCAAGGGACCAATAGATAATTTGCTTTAGCTGGAATATCATATAATCTGTTCTCACTATGTGCAAGAAAATTAACATCTGTACTTAGAGGGCGCTTTCCAAAAATTTTCAGAATTTAGGAAATTTTGGATCATTTTAGGGTTCATAGAATTCCAACTTATAGACTAAATATTATTACAAGTATTTTAAATTAATTTAATTTTTAATTTCCTTTGACATCTCTCTCTAGTTTGTCGAATCATATTATAATTAATTATTACAAAATAAATAAAGGCATAAAGTAATAACAATTAGCTTCACCTGCAATTCTTAAATAAATATATGTGAAATACATCACGTTACACCTGAAATATAAAATGAGCAAAATATAAGGCATTATCTCCAGAAGTGTTACATTTAACAATGTGATAAGTTTGACAGTTGTTCAAATTTTCTCGTAATTACAAAACATCATTGTATAAAAATGTTGCGGATTTGGTTTTTCATTCCTTTTTTTGTTCTCGTTGCAGCCTCCTTTTATATCTTGCGGGATGAGTGTTCATTGTTCTACATACACTCATATATATGTAAAATAAGTAAGAAAGGCTCCCAGCCGTTATATTTTTTTTCTCTTCCCCTTATTTTTCAAAGTGAGATAAATTTCATATTTATAGATTTCTTCTTTGTGGAAAGGGAAGGCAAAACGGTGGGTTGGGAGAGGGGATGGGAAGCATTCAGAAGGTGAAGGTGGAGGAAAGGAACGGCTGAGACAGTTTACGGTAGCCATACCCCCGGTTAAAAAAATATCCATTCCTTTCTTCCTTCCCATCCCAGAGAGATAATATTATTCAAACCGAAAATGGAATATTCTCTTTCGCTTCTGACGCTAATAATGGAAGAGAGGAGGGGAAGTGGAGACAGATGGGAAAGGACGGTAAGGAGGGTGGGAAGAGCTTGAAGAAAGAATTGGATGGGGGGATGAGGGGATACTTCTCAGGGGAGAAGAGTGGGGATAGAGACATATCTACATGGAATATGGCGCGAGAGGGGTTTGGGTTGGGTTATAATAATAAAAAAGCACCCGTTTTGACCGCCAGCTTATATGCCTCGCATAAAAGGAAGTTGGGGAAGAAGAGTTTTTTTTAAGGATCCTCACCGCCCTTTAACTAAAAAGCGGTCGGTTTAGGGATTAAGAATGGAGGAGTAATTTCGCTCGCGCGGGAAGCAAGAACATATACGGCAATATGGGGGAGGGGAGACTGCGTTCTGTAGGGTGGCGTGGAAGGGGAAGGGGAATAGAGAGGGAATAACGGTTAAGAATGGCTACTCTCCCGGAGGTAGTAGACGGATATTTTTCACGGCGAATAAAAAGCAGCGGACCACGTAAGATTTGTGGCTACCCTGAAATTATGATGAAAGGGATAAAAAAAGCGTATTTTTTTATGAGTTGGCCCTACACACCTCCTCCTCTCCCACGTCCAAGAGTGAATGTATATTTCCCTCACCGCTTTCGCTTTGAACATGGATCCACGATCACTTTAGTCTCGTCCATTAGTCGTCTCGATCTTGATGACATCTTTCTCTCGGCACCGTAGTCCGCACGTGTTAGAAGACAAGGTATATTCCCGAAATTTCGAGGACAATGAAGTTAGAAGTCATTTAGGGACACTAGTATATTTATCCCTCTGTGGAGGAGCAAGTCGTAATTGTTACGTTTCAAAATCATTGAAATATCTGCTTCCTAGGAGGCCTTTCCATTTAGTTGCTGCACTAGACAGAATTTTAACGCTTCGGATTAAGTGCGTGGAAAGTGGCGCCTCCTTCGGAGGTTTGTCAAACAACTTGAATAGATGAATGTGTGACGTTATTTACTGACGATGGCGTGCCTAGTGGAGCTCAGAAAAAAATTGTTTCAGCAGTCATATGAAGAAAAAATTGGGAAAATTTAAGAAAAGGTACGTTATGAAGGTAATGTCGAAGTATACCTTATGTAAATATTATTATTTATGCTGCTGTGGTGATATCGTACATGGAGGTAAAATACATAAACAGGCATCAAATTGTTCTTCAAAATTACACGTCCAAGGCGGACGAACACTTCAGTAAACGATCGGGTAGGATCCCTTCACTCGTTATTACGCATGAAACTCTATAAAACTTTCAGGGCTCCTTCCAACACACGCAAGTACATCAAAATCGCTACCGAGTATATTCGACGCGAGATTTCGTCCACGCCCAAAATATGGACCGCAGGAGCATCGCACAAGGTCAAATTCACACCGCAGTTGCACGTCCAATCTTATTTTAATTGAGTGTCGGTGGATATAGGAGTTATCGTGGGCCATTGAGGGCACATCTGAATAATTTTTAAAAAGTATATCCAACAAAGTTTCTTGTGTCACATTTCACTCAGGGGTATCGTTTGATGCGTTAGAACTCACCATACAGGCAGTTGTGGTAAGATAAAATAATTGCATTTTCATTATTACCTAGTTTAAAGTGTGAAAACTATAGTTTTCGGCTTGGGATTCAAGATTTAGACGTAAATATATAGAAATTGTTGTTTTCGAATATTGGACTTCACGTGTTTCCCTGTTACTTGTAAGACTTGACTAGTGTTTATTTTACCTGGGGCGTCAAGTATAAAAACAATTAATGCATGTTTATGTGTTTAGAAGAAAATTTGAAGACATTAAATTAAGCTTTTACGAAATATATGTCATATACCATAAGATTAAAAGTAGAAAAAGGGTTGATGATCCAATATTCAATTCGGTAACTTGGAATTTGCGTCATTCATATCATTTGCAATTGAAAGGTGATTAATTTTATGTGCATAGTTATTTATAAATTACAGGAAGATACCTTATTCAAAAATTTTGACTTTATGATGTTACAGCGAAACCTGGATTAGTCACGGTAAGATTAGAAGTAGACTAAATGCAGTGGGAGTGGGCTACTTGCCAAGTTTGCATGTTGGATGAAAAGGCATAGGATTCAGTGAGTCCTCAAAGAATGAGGTGAAGGCACTGGAAATTGGACATAAATGAATGGAGTGTATCTCTTTGGTTTGGCTATATTGAGAGAATAAATAAGAGTGGAATGACGAAGTAGAGTTACGACAGTAAAGTGCATGTTGTGAGCGAATAATAATAATAATAATAATAATTTGTCTTTTTATTTCGAGCGAATTTAGGCCAGTACAGTCCTCTCTTACAATTAACTCAATTATGACGAACACTCACAACCATGCCCAGGGAGGTGTAAATATCCTACCCCGGCGGGACTCGAACCCGCGACCTTCGGTTTGGCAGGCGAGGATTTTTATCCGAGGACTTTACCCCGCCGCCACCGAGGCCGGCATGTATATACTAAAAGTCATTGTTGAATGTTGTGGAAGAGACTTGTTGTTATTGTTGAATGTTGTGGAAGAGAAGAGGCGGATGATTTGGAGACATAAGGAGACTGTACACATTGGCCCACAACGCCCTTTTAGTTCTGGCTTCAACCGCAGCCTAGGAGAAATATTCTCCTTCACCTCCATTCCTCGCCCCGGACAGCAGTCCCCCTGAGGACACAGAAAAATCCGTTGCATGGGTTCAGGAGAATGTTCTCAGTGACGTTAAAAAACACAATTTTCAACATGTCGATAATCCTCCTTAGAGAAGAAGATATGCCATTTACAATAAATGCAAAGATTATATGAAATATACGTTGCGTGCATCATGGCGACCAACTGATTTTCAACAAACTCACGTTTCTTCGTCGGTCCTAACTGTTATGTAGAAAGCAAAAATCGAAAAGTTACGGTGCCTATTTTAAGTATTAATCCTTAGTATAGAGATCTGCGCTAACAGATTTGCTTTGTACAGTAAAGCAGAGTCGTGGAATAAGCTCGAAGACGTCTGCGGAAGCGTCTTCGGCCGTAGTATCATCATCATTGGTTGTTCAATCGTAAGATTGGTTGACTGCAGCCCTCCACGGTTCCCTATCTAATGCTAGTTCCCTCACCTCCTGGTATCTCTTTCTATGTACTTTCCTCTTTATTTAGTCCTTTTTTCTGGGTCTTATTCTGGGGACTTTCCCCTCTTTTTTGCCGTCCATTATGTTCTTTACAAACCCATTTTGCCTCAGGGTGTATCCAATCCATCTTTTCTTCTTTTCTGTGTGGTGTTCCATATAGTCCTTTCCTCTTCTACTCCTCTGTACACTTCATCTATTCTTATTTTGTCCGTCCATTTTATCTTCAGCATCCTCCTCTAGCACCAGGTTTCGAAGGCTTCTAGCCTTTTCTGGTCAGCTTTTCCAATGGTCCATACTTCCGGTCCATAGAGTACTACGCTCCACGCGAATGTTTTCACATACTGCTTCCTAGATTTTAGTCCTATCTTCTTTGAGCACAGCAATCGGAACGTCCATTATTTCACCAATTCTGACGTTCCTCACATTATCCCGTCCGGATATTTCTGTGGATCTTCTTTAAAAATTCCATCTCTACCGATCTTCGTGACCTTTCATATTTTTCTTTTAATGACAAGACTTCCCTGAAGTTACTCTATTTTGATTTCTATTTCTCATATGTGATTCACAAACCTTTTGTCTCTACGGGTGTGTCCATCCATCTTGTTCTATTTTTCTGTATGGTGTTCCATATGGTCCTTCCCTCTCCTATACACTTCATCATTTCTAATTTTGTCCGTCCATTTGATCTTCGGCAACCTTCTCCAGCACCAGGATTCGAAGGCTTCTAGCACAGAGTAGTAGTTAACGCGCTTACAACATGGCCGGAAGCGCATTTCGAGATTACAGGTTGAAACGCCAAATGTCCTCTCTGTATACTCTGTGCTTCTAGACTGCTCTGATAGGCTTTTCCAATGGTTCACGCTTCCGATCCATAGAGTGCTATGCTCGAGTATACAGCCCCATTAAGAACTAGTGGGAGTGAATGGAGCAATGCATGGATGTGGCACTAGCAAGGGAAGTTTGTAACGGAAGGGTATTGCGGAAGAAATTATACGTCAACTATAAAATAGAATGCAATCATATACGTCTAATTGCAATACGTTAGTTCTTCACTTTGCCAAACGGAAAAGGGAGTGGCATGATAGGTATATGTGTAGTATTTCAAGCTAGAAGTTCCTCTAACTGCTAAGATACCTATATTTTAATTTATTATAAAACCAGCTACTATTTGCACAAAAAATTTCATAACATTTTTATTTTGGCATCATCAAAATCCATCGAAAAGACATTATTCCGAGGGCCTTTAAGAACATCAAAGAATATTGTAGACTACTCCCATATTTAAATCATGCCAATTATCCACGCGATATTCCAAAATTCCCGTTTACCGACTTTCAAAGATATGTAGTAAATACAGGCAGGGAATCATTATTGGATAGGGGCACCACTTCCTTTAATGGTTTATATGCAGACAACAACCCTATCACATATTTTCTTGGGTTCCGATGGGGAAATATCAAAAGCTATTTGCGTTTCCCGGATTGGCTCAGACGATCTCATTATTCGGCGGCACGCCTTTGGAAGAAAATACTGCATACATTCGTCAAAACATTTCCCTATACCTCCTCCCACCAAGTCTTTTCCCCTTTGCTCAGCTTCCAATTTCCATTGTAAACACATATGATCAATTCCTCCGCCCTTTTTCCAACGGAGGGTACTCGAGAAAACCCTTAGCCTTATAAATGAGGATTCCTTTTACCCTGGCTCGAAATCAATTCGCTCTTCAGCCTCCCCACTTCGAGAGTAGAAATCCCGAAAAATTTGAATTACAAAGAGAGGGTGGTCTTAGTGAAGGGCATGATGGGATCGACTATAATGTCAGAAAATGTCCTAGAATCGGGAGCACGGGCAGCCCTATGTCGGGGCCACAGTTGAGTGGGGCAAAAAGGGTAAGGAAAGGGAGTCCGGGTCGTGGTATATGAGCTAAGATGCTTCCAGGAAAAATGAGAATCCTGGGAATACCCTGCAACTCAACGGCGAGCCCCTCAAAATGAGATATTTACTCGGGCTTAGAGAAAACCCTATGAGAACGAATAGGCAGTTGCAAGGATAATGGAAAAATTGGGTCAAAATCGGAAAAGGGTTTGATAAATGAATGGTTAGGCAGGAATGAAATGGTTATTGGATCGAAGGCCTATAATTTAAATTTTTAGGGAGACTCACCAAAAAGATTTATGCGCTGGAAAAAGAGAATGAATTGTAGCACGTGTTCATAATAAGACCTGAGGGCTTGTAGGTTGGAAACAGGAGGCCGGACTGCTCTCAGTAACTTTAATTGACATCTACATGCTACCGTGCGAGCCGGCCCATGAGCACGTGACAGGCGGTGCTAGGAAACTAACAGTATAAAGGCAAAAATAATTAAGTTTACAGAGGTGAAGTTGTGAAGTGTACTATGGGAGAATTTAAAATAGAGCTCAGTTTTTATTTTGGTCACTTATGGTGCGTGTAAAGAACACATTTTTGTACCTGTATCTGTTCGGATATGTATCTCTCTTATGTTATCACTCCTGTCGATCCAAGAAATTTAGTGTGGCGTCAAAATGATATCCCCCGCGTCGCTCCGAAAGACATTTGTTCTGAACTTCTCAAGCAAACTAAGCCTAGCGTGTAGCACTCGTTTTTTTATATTTAGGTATTAAGTAACATCGCAATGTTATTGAGGTGTTACGCACAATTGCAATGTAAGTTAGGATTAAGGTACAATCGCAATATAATTTAGATAATAGGTACAATCGCAAAGTAATTTAGGTACTTGCTACAATCTCACGGCCGGAAGGAAACTGAAAAACTGATCCCATTGATGAAGGCACACGGCGCTTTTATAGCGCAGGCGAAAGGTTTTTAAAGCGCAAGCAAAGCTTTTCGATGCATCCTCGGGAATGTTTCGGGTGCTGGCGGGCAGTTGACTGAGGGCGCTTGCGAGGCCGGTTAATTGCGGTAGCCGGGCGAATCCGTTAGCTAGGCTCACATATAGATGGGAGAGTTACGGTAATTTTTCCTTGAGGTAAATTACCAAGTATGCAGACAAGCCGGTGATATTTTCACTTAGAAACATATACTCAGTAGCTAGGAGTAACAGACGTAGAATGCCAACTAAAACTCTGTCACATAAATACTCTCTAAAAACTATATCTGATTATTTAACATGTCGTAAGTAATAAGCATTAAAAGAACATTCCAAACATAAAAAATGCCACAGGTTAGTTTTAGAGTGACTTAATCTAATATTAAGCCAGCATGAAATAGCAATGACTTGGTGTTAAAGGAGATTTTTAAAAAACTTAACTGTATCAGGCAGCCTGATTAGGCTGGACTTGTGTGGATGTTATCAATATTCATGCTGAACAAGAGACACTTGGTAATCGGCTAAGTCAGCTTGCTTTCGAACCAAAACTAAATCTGTGGAAGATTAACAAGGGTTTTTAATCCAGCATGTATTTTAAAAATTTATCTATATGAAAAATGGCTCGAATGAAGGTGAATTATCCTGAAAACTTTCCGAAAATTAGGTAGATTTCGTGGGTGGAGATAAATTACGAAAAAACCCCAGTAATTTACAAATAGAACCGCGGTAATATTCAGAGTGGCCCATCTCTGGGTGTAACATCACTTGTCCCTCCCGACTAGCTCCGAGAGGGGTTGGACCGTGAGGGGATGAAGCAAAGGTCGGTCACTAAACAGTGACTAAACGCACTGACCAGATGTCTTACTGCTTGGAAGTTATTGATGATGACGATTATGAGAAAAATCAAAGCCGAAGTGATGCCATAACTTAAGTTTTAGATATTGATCAGCAAAATTCCCCATAGATCTGACCTTCAATGAAATTTTATTTCTAAAATGAGATAAAAAAACAAGCTAACATTGTGGAATATTAAAAAGCAATTACTGAATAAAACTCTGTAAATGTGGCATCAAAGAGCAAAATCAACGCTTTTGCTGTGATTTCAAAGTCACTAATTGAGCTTACTGCACTGTAGGGCAAGGGCCTAGCCTCAATGAAACACCAGTTCCCGTAAGATCACTGAAGTTAAGCCGTGTTGGGCCCGGACGAGGATTGGATGAGTGACCATTCATACCTTCACCGTGGCGCTCTTATCCCCTGTCTGCATGTCGCAGGCAGGTTAAAAAGGGGTTGGCGCAATGGACCACTCAAAGTCTAGGTGCCCGAGCTCCTGTCGAAGACACCCCCAACTAACCATCTTACTGCAGTGTACGTTCTTGTAACCACTCATCAATTTCACTTACCTGGGCATACTTGACAGCTGATTACTCGTCTAAGTTGACATACGGCCTTCTCTTCGTTTAAAATTTCCACAGCATGTAATATGGAGAATAAAATAGAGTTACCCATTTCAAATGCAAATATGATTGTAAAAAAACCTTTGATGGTAAATATACCCATGAATATCAATCACTAATTTTACAATTTAATCTCATGTCGATCGGCTGGGCTTGGAATGGTATGATTTTAGATGAATTGACTTCGCAATATTCCACAATGGTTTTTATTACTCCGACCTAGGTTTTGACTCAAGTTAAGTCATTATCTTGAGTCGAAACCTAGGTCGGAGTAATAAAAACCATTTTGGAACACTACAAAGTGAATTCATTTAAAATCGTCGCAATGTTGTTTCACCAAGTGAAGCCAGAAGATTTATTATATATTCTTGGAATGATACACCGAATGGGTTGGCCAGATGGATATAAGAAGCTAGCATTGCCAGCCCGTATTTGCAGCCAATCTTAGATTTAAAAAATGAAAACGAATACTTTTTGAATTTGGTTATCTTCATTCTTCTTTCAGTTGCCAATGAAAAACAAAATATAATCGATATCGATCACAGCACGTTTTTCTTCGAAAAGGCATTTTTAAGTAAAACGAAGTGATCAATGATGGTTTCATCGAAGTGAGGAGAAAGAACTATTCAATAATGACGGCTGACGGAAGAGGATATATTTAAAATAAATCAGAATACTGATATTGAGATAGGAGTCTGATTTGAAATCGATATTTTCGGTTCATTTTGGTTGACCAGACGATCTAAGTCGGCTTGCTTCCGAACTTTCATATCTGTCTGTGATTATATCGATCAGAGATCGTTTGGTAATCGTAAGAAATGAAACAATCGACGCCATGATGTAACTCTGGTGTATAGGAGGTTGACCAGGAGAAGGATTGAAATAAAATAAATCCATGTTTCTGTATAGAATTTTTAATAGATCCACAGTCCTACATGACTCCGCACATTGCCAGAATGTCACTTAAAAAATTTACAACCGTTCCGGTATAGGGAATGTAATACACCCAACATTTTTACAAGGAAATAAGGCGGGAGTGGCGGCTGATCCCATAACAATAGCATTGTTTCGTGGTCTGACAATTGGCAAAAACCCTGTACGACTTTGAAGCAGTGAAAACACCTCGGACCTTTCAACGGCATCCGAACACGGCGCCATAAGTTCCTTGCAATCACCTCGCCCAAAGAATGATCGAATGTCGAATTTTCCGGTTTACCGCAATGCGTTAATCATCTTGTCGGCCATTCCAGGAAACCAGTCGCCATCTTAGGAAATTTTCACCGCCATCTTGTAAATACAGTCCCCCACCATAACGGGTAAAATACATTTCCTTCTGTGGACTGCCGAGGAGGGATGGGGGAGGAGGAGTTTACAAGGAGATGAAAACAATATCCGACGGCCATTTTTTGAGCACATAAATTGCAAAAAAAATGGTCTCGTCGCTTCTGTACATGTTTTTTTTGGGGAGGCTGGTAGTCCGGGTTCCGGAGGTTGCTTTGCCAGTTCAAGTTTGGGACCAAAAAAAAGGAGGAATTTTTGTCAAAAAAGAAGTCGGTGCACGGCACGGTAAGAAAACAAAATATTTATAACAACTCTTCATTAGAATGTCCTTAGTGCATAATGAAGTCGTGCACCGACCTGGAAATTACATTTGTTTGAATTCTTAATTTCTTCGGAAACAACTCTCTCCACACAGACAAAGTTAACTCCTTTTTTTCTTCTTTATCCACTAACTCGCGCATTCACACTGCTTGGTTCACCAAGGGTATGTAATATATATATATATTTAGTCTCTCAATCACAGAACACCAAGTACTTCCACGTCACTTTGCCTTGGGAGTGCCCAGAAAAAAAATATCCAATGGTTTTTTTTTCACAACACGTATGGGAACCTTTAAGAAGAACATAAAAAGTTCCAACCACACAATCATCACCATTGTTTAAACTTCTTCTCACGTCTTCGGAAACAGTCAGTCTTCTTTTCATTAAAGCACAGCAGATCTTAAATCATCTACACGGTCACTTTAACGACACACACACACACACACACGCATACGCAAAAGTGAATCATTCACACGTCCTCATTAACTTTCACATCGAGAGTAAATTTTTTAAAACTTCACAGATTTCGGATAAAAAAGATGACGTCACCAAGACAATAGTTTTTTTTTTAATAATTCATTTAATGCACGTGATTGTTTCTGTTTTAAACTGCGCCTTGCTAGAAAAAGGCCGGCGCTTTGATTTTTTTGTCTGCACGTGGTAATTTTGGTACTGTTATCAGTACATATATTTCAAGTGTTGTATGCATATATATACTTTTCGTGTACCCACTCCTCGTTACACATTTTTAAAAAATTCCTCGACAAAAAAACTTTTTTGTATTTTCTATAATTTATTATCTTATTAAAATTTGCTTGAACTCGTCGTCCCATCTTTGGTTCAGCACTGCAAAAAATGAGCGTTTTCATTCGACCAGATGACTATTTGCGAATGCCACCACTTCGACGTCACCTTCTAAACATTGATGTCACTCCCATTGTTAAATGGGGACAAGTAAAATTTATGCCATCGTTTTTCATACCTTTCCTGTTGATGGAAAGTTGTTAATCGATCGAATATAGCGATTCTTTCGTTATTGAATGACTCTATACATATCCATAGTATGGAGTGTACTAATAGAACAGGATGACCTGCCAATTAACTTCTCAGAGGCATTTGGTATTTTTTTTACACATATCACGAACCATGTAGATTATAAATTTGAAACTTCTTTTTGAGTTTTGATAGATAAAAAGGGAAAATATATAACGTACGCATATCGCGTCAAAGGGCTTCGATTGGTTTGAACCATTTAGGCCCGAAACGTTGGCTTGACGGTAGGAGGGGAGATGACGAAACGAAATCAGACTGAATGCAAATGACTAACCCTTTTATCGGGCTTGAGAAAACCGTCCATCTGAATACGTCTGCGGTATCAAACTCTTTACCGTCCACTCAATCACTCAGTCCAACGACGCCTGATAGAAAACCTGTTCACATAAATTTGTCCTCGTCGTGAGGACATCCCAAAACTTCTGTCACAACCAAGCCCATGAAAAAATCTACACGCTCTTTGGATGTCCCTGGGAAAATTTTGATTGGTGCCGGTTGAGGATGACCAAGCACCTTCTACCCCTCATTCGTTTTCTATTCCGATCGCCCAAATGCCAAAGAACACAATAGCAGCACGCTCCTGCTCCTGCACAGGGCGATTGCATGGGGGAAAATCAAAGACTTACGAACTTTAGTGAATCCCCCCTCCGAGAAAGTAAATACAAGATAATATTTATGTGTATATATATGTATATATATGCATATGATCAGAATGAAAGGAAGATGGGTGATAAAGGAGGGTATAGAGACAGAGATGGAGTTAATGAAATCACCTTGTGGAAATTTCCAAAAAAGTCTTACTTCGCAAAACGATTAGCAAAAAATTTTTTTCAATCCACATTCCCTTGTTCACACGTCTCTCGTTCTCTTTCTCTCACTCTTCACGCACGCAAATCTAATTGGTCAGTCGGATTCCTTTTTTATTTTGCTTTCACCTCGTCGTCTAACAGGCGGCGCGATCCACTTAAAACAGACACTTGTCGTGGGTTGGTTTCATTTCAATGCGACACGAAAAGAGCCTCGGCTGAAACACCAGAAAAGGCTCTCAACCTGTCTGTGTTTATTTCCCTTCGAGTTCGCACCACCACCACTGACCCATTTGGTCCATCTTACCGAGGAAACGCCGCTAGAATGTCGTCTCTGCGAACACGCAGTTCTTTTCCCGACTTCCTCATACGGTGCTCTCCCGCTTGGCGACCATCAGAGGCGTGTCCGGAGAGTCAGGGTCCTCCTCCATGAGGGCCCCCGGGCCCGCGGATGGCGGGGGCGGCAGCGGGGGCGATGACGAGTAGGATGACGTCTCCGAGGGCAGAGGGGGCAGGGAGAGGGGGTGCGGCGGGGGCGGCATCGCGTGCCCCCGCATCCCCATGGGCAGCGGGGACTCCATGGGGTGGTGGGCCATCATCATGCCGGGGTACATGGCGGGAGGGCCTTGTGGTGGGCCCATGGGCATCCCCCCTCCCATCCTGCCCATGGTCATGGTGCTGCCCGCGCCGCCGCCCACGGAGGCCATGCCGGAGTACGAGGGCCAGTGCTGACGAGGCAGGGTGCACTGGGGGTAGGGCACTCCGCCCTCCACGGGTTTCTGCGAAAGGAAATAGAGGAGCATTTATCAGTTTACTGGCTCATACAAACAATCGACTAACGGCTTCTCCTCAGAAGAGTTAATCGGAGAGAAACATTGATCAGTCAAATGACTCCTCAGAAAAAATGCTGTAACTAAGGATTATTTGTGCTCCAACTGTACTCAATTACTGAACCAGAGAAATACTCAAGACGTTACAAAAACTGAAGCAACGCAGTTCAGTATTGGGAGGGTATCCAGATAAATAAATATTTACTGTGGGTATACTATAGCTTAAACAGTAATAAACTCAGCAGTTAAAGTTCTTATACCTGTACTAGACAGTACTGTGGTTGAATTATTAAGGATGATTTTGGAAGGGTACTGTTGAGACTGATCAGAGGAGATGGCTGTACTGAAACTGTGCTGAATTACAGTGCAGGAACTGTTCTGTGATAAAAACTTACTGAAATTATGCTGTATCACACTGCTGGAAGTGTACTGTTGCAACAACTGTATCACAAAAATGCTGCGTAATGCGGAAAACTGTACTGTTTGTTTCAATTTAAGTATAGTCTTGAGCACACTTACAGTCCAATAACATCCACCGTTGGAGAACAGATCCACCTTAATTGCATCTCAGTTTTTTTTTCTCTGAGCGTCAAAGGAGTTTGTTTTCACAGCACAGCCTCATAAATGTTAATAGGTCACAGACAAAATGCACTGCCCAAAGTACAATCATAGTTCAGTTTCCACAGCACACTTCCAGTGCAAATTCTTCTTAATTATTCTACCACAGTACAGTCCACCACGGTACGGAACTGCATTAGATGCACTGTTTACCACAGATTTAGCTTATTGCAGTGCAAGTACAAGATCATGGTTCCTCTGACAAGACAATACATTTTTATCATCATTCTACGGTGTCGTGCGTTTTATCAATGTCTTGCTTTGGATAACCATAGAAGGTGTATTTGAATGTGAAGCGTAAGCATCCGTTAACTTTCTGCCAGATTCCTTAGGCCATGAAGTGGCTATTGAATCGATAAAATGTATAATCTTCTTTGTGCCTAATGGATCATTCTAATTCGTACTATAATTTCAAAACCAACTATTGACTAGTACTGAAATAACTCGAATATTCATACAATTATCATGAATGTACCGATAATCATGTAACCACGAAAAGTAGAACAGATATCTCTCGAGGAGAAACATATCAGTCATACCATGGTAACTTAAAGTGACGCATTATGAAAAAATGGTCAAAACACCAATTTTGTAAAACTTTCCCGGAAATGGAGAAACCAGTGGTTTACGTTTGGCAACGTATTAACTATGCGCCCGCAAGTTTTTACACAGTATTCAAATCTGTATTGAAGGAGCCTATGACAGTGAAATGAACTGTATGTTAAAGATGATTCATGTTAACATTCCATGAGCTGAATATGTAATGTGAAGTATAAGTATTACGACCAAGCAGAGGTTAAATTGCGTGGAAAAATAAGAGAAGGGGATTTGTGTGGTATCCCGGAATTACTACACATTTCACAATGATGTTATTTCTCATATCTTATAACCGTTTTACCCAGTGAGGCAGATGGAGAGGTCACTACATCATCTAGCTGTAGTCTGACAACCAATACATTATGCCCATATTGGTTATCCCAGATCTTTTCTAATATCCCATGGGAGAATGGCGTATGGGAGAATTAGCGTATGTAGAGCAAGAAAATCCACCGTCTTCTCAAAATTTAAGGCAAGAAACTCAGTTGAAACATATATTGTTTACTTTGTGATACATATTCTACTCGATTTTTCCATAGTTTTCCGCAGAAATGCGGATTATTATTAACTAAAATAACTAAATAATAAAATGAAGGAGAATTTACATTAAAGAAGTAAATAAATGTTGATTATAGCATGCTATTGATGGAAAACATCGCAACATTGCAATATGAGGGCGTCAACTCGTAAAAACTAAAGTAAAAACGGGGTTTAGGAAGATGGCGAGCAGGCCACCACCACGTTACAGCTGCCAGCATTGGTTATAATAGCAAAACCCTTTTCATCTATTTCAATGGTGCCATCGCACAGTTAGTGAAGAGCCTCACTCACCAATAACTGAAAAGTCATTTCCACATCAGGTACAAAAGGGCCAAACTGTAGTAATTGTTTAGTGTTGATGGCCAAGGAAATCCTGTATATATTTTTCTCGAGTTTCAATTGCATGGGAGACATAACGATAAAATGTGACCCCGATGAATTCAATACTTTCAGGCGTAACTTTTCGGAAGTTCATTAATGAATTAATGGAGACACTACCAACTATATTTCAATCCACAGTTTTTTATCGATACCACTAGTAAAACGCTACCGCGTCATCTCCAGGTACGTGAAGTCAGGTATGTGTGAATTCAGGTACGTGAGTCATCTTCCAATAGCGTTGAAACTAGTTATACCAATAAAAACCTCTGTGGATTGAAACATAGTTGGTATTGCCTATATTGATTTAATAATGATGATTGAACTGAATTGATGATTGAATGGATTGTTTTACACATTGCGTGCTTATGTTATCTAATTTCATGCAACAAAGGTCCAAACGGTAAAACAGCTATACAAAACTCTTGTCTTGTACAGATTTATTTTTAAACGCTAAATTCATGCTTTAAGAGAGGAGCCGTTTGGAAACATATGGAACACCATAGAGAAAAGAAGAACAAGATGGATTAGACACACCCTGAGAGACCATGGTTGGTGAAGAACTTAATTGAAGGCAAAATAGTGGGAAAAGTCCCCAGAGGAAGACTTAGGAATATCTTCATAGACCTAAAGAGGAAAGTACATAGGAAGAGATACCAGGAGGTACTAGGGGAACTAGCATTAGATAGGGATGGGTGGAGGGCTGCAGTCAATCAATTCTTAGAACAACCAATGAAAGAAAGAGAACAGTATCTCTATGGAGGAAAACATCAGTGTATAGCGGTAATAATGCAATACAGATCCAGGAGCGTCTCTGAAAATTAGCTTATGATTATTTAACTGCATTCGACAATCGGATATACTGCATGCTTTTGCGAGGGCATTTGGGTCGCATCGTACGCCTGCTGGAATCCCTTGAGACCATCTCGGGGTTCCCAGAACGAAAACATTATGCTTGCCACGGGAAGAGCAGTTGTTGGAACCTGTACAATATTGATGAACTTTGCTTACCCGGGAGCGGGGAAATTTTATTTAAAATGACATCAGACCTCGCTGATACACGCAAACATATACAATAGGATGTTCGCTGGTGGTAAGATAATGGCGCCACTCTTGCCACTCCGAATAAAAATTAATTCTCTTTTTGAAGCGGAGAGTGGGGGTTGCTTCTCGAGATGGCTGACAGCATTGTGTTAATCTTTTTTTCTGCCTCGACATATAAATGAATTAATACTGCACGGCAATACAGCCATGGAGTCGCGCGTCAACTCTTTTATTTGTTGTCCCGTTGCTGTGGCGCTACCTCCGCTTCCAGCACAGAGCTGAGTATAAGTGGGCAAAAATAATTGTATTATCGCAATAAAAAATGTATACGCCATAGTTTAAATGTAAACCAAATTGGTTGGTAGCCCAGCGCTTTAAACTCTTGGTATACATCGAAGAAGGATGGGATTGGGATAAAAAAAATCAAAACATAAATTCTAGCAGCCAGTCTCTATACATATTAAACTAATTAATGCGTGAATTTCTTTTATTTGACAATGCGTACATTAGAATGTAATTTGACGTTGATAAGACGTATAGATGCAATTACGTAGGGAATGTTTAGTTTCTTACATAAATTGCAGATGGTATCGTTTAACAATGAGGTTTACAGTGAAAGTAAGGCATGGATTCTTCTAAAAAATAATTTAAAATTATGAGTACCTAAAACATATGCTGTTTAATAGTAAATACCTGGGTATATATTATTGATCGGACTGAAATCTTTCTTCTATCGAATCCATAGATAAACCTCTTTCCAAAACTAGTACCCCTCATCACATTTTTAAAGTAACCATACAAGATTTGTTCAAAGTTTCTCGTAAGATGGGATTATTCCCAGCCATTTCAAAAGAGGTCGTTTTAAGGATGCTGGAGAGACGTAGTTCATTCAAATTACTGAGAAAGTATTTATTTCTACGTATTTTACCTCATGTTACGAAGGCTTCCGCGGTTTTCTTGTTAATTGGCATCTTTCCGGCTCTTCCCGCGTGGCACCTATTTGACCTGACAATGCTGATTGGAATGCCGGTGAAACGTCGTCCACAAAAATGATGCAACGCGGGGAGAACACAAAAAATACCAATATCATTTTTCCTCATCTTTATCATCTTATGTAAAGCACATCCACAGTGGCATGCACATAATCAATTCTCTTACAGCTCGGAGCTGCATATAGAATTGACGAATCCTTTCAAAACATCTCCCCAGAGAAACGAAAATTCCTGTCACCCTTCCATTCATTCCTGCATTTCGGAGGCGCGGATTTGATGCACCGGGTGTCAAAAGCCCTTTTCATTTGCGTGTGACTGAGGGCATTGAATATACCGATAAAGAGGCTATCATCCATCGAAGTACAATGTAAAACTGGCATGAAAAGCAAAGGCATTCCTGCACCACACAGACTAACTTGATAATGTGACTATAAAAATTTCCAAGCACTGCTACTGACGGATTTTTCAAAGTAAATATTTTTCGCATTAATGCTCTTATTGTTTATAGCGAAAGTAAGGCATGAATGCTCTAAACAAATAATTTAAAATCATGAGTACTTAAAATATATGCTATTTAGTAGTAATTACCTGGGTATACATTTTTGATTGGATTGAAATTTTTCTTCTAGCGAACTCATAAATAAACCACACGTGCTGAGGACATTATTTTTGAAGTTAAATAAAATACCAAAGCTATAAAGCCTTGATTCCCTTAAATTTACATTATTTGGCTCGGAAATCTTTTTAAAGTCGTCGCTTATGGTCCAGATCGGAGAAAAATCACTCTTAAATATGAATGAACTATTTAATTTATTTAAATTTAATTTAGTCTAATTAAAATCTAATAACGCCACGTATGCAAGACAGGATTGAGAGTATTTTCAGAGGAGTTTTCCAATAATGGCTAAAACGATTCCGTACCTGATGATGATGACAGTGTGACGAAACCGGTCAAGTGTTAAATTTGTGAAAATATATCGGATATCTCATCTGATATCAAGCTCGGACCCTTCACTAATTTCATTGGAGATAGGGTCTGGGCCAATCGATTTATCTTTTCTAAAACCATCTGTAATACATTGTCCAATGAAAACTCATATAAGCAAAGAAAAACTGTGAGAAGAAGGGGGGACAAACAAAAAACTATTTATACGATGCTTAGCTAGCACTAAATTCAGGACTGAAATCAGCAACGGGAAAATCGGAACCAAATCTGGGACATGTATTAAATTCAATACCGAATACTGATTTTAGCGCGCAGTGGCGTTGTCCGGGCATTCGATGATCTACTCAATTTAAAATAATTGCGCCATTTTTTTATGCAATAGCTATTGCGTCGTTTGTAAAGTATTCCAAACATTCTTCAGATTACCAGTTCTAGAGGTTTCATGAAAACATTTTCTCGATTATAGTTCATAATGCTCTCATGAAGATTAATTAGATTAGAGTCGTTCACTTCGATATATCCACAGCTCTTTTGATATGAGTCTTTGCAGCCATTTCCATCACACAGCCGCCATTAATGTGCATACTGAGCATTTACCACCATTGCACATCCCTGAAAAATCTGCGAATATGCAGCGCCAGCCATCATTTTGAACACAAATGCACTGAAAAATCATCAAAAAGTTGAACATTCTATGCCATGCTAATAGAGAAGACGCTAAAATTAGCACATTAATGGCGGACTTTATTGCATTGCGAAGACCTGTATCGAAGGAAGAGTACAATCGATATTGAACAACCTTGATTTTGATAGGCTAGAGCTCCACCACTGGTATTCTTTCAAATTTTCGACTCGTCTGCTTTGCTGTCATGGGTTGTTTTATACAAGGATCAGATGGTAAATAGGTTTCTTAATTATTTCTCATTTCAATAATGAGAATCGGATTCGATTCATTAATCGGATGGTATACTACACTTTAAACGAAATGACTTTAAGTATACTGAGTTCAGTTCGATTTTCAGCACTGAAATAAGAATCGTGTAAAACGGCTTTTAGTAATTAGAGAAAATATGTACCGTTCGCAGCAACCAATTTAGTCTCCCCATACGTACGTACGGAGTACACATGTTCCGCCATGATGGACACAAACGGCGTCAGTAACGCGCGTCCACATTGCACACGCAAATGAGGCTCATCGAGTCCGAGCAATGAGGACCCTATCCTCGGGACGCCCCGCCACAGTTTAGCGCGCCAAATGGCGACTCGATGAATCATTCAAGATGGCGTAGGAGACCGCGGTTCAACATTAATGGAATACGTCAAACGTCACCGGAGCGTGCGTGGGCCGGGAGACGGCGTTGATATTGCTTCCCATACATCAGGAGCTACACACATTCCGTCACGGTTGCACCTTGCCGCAGATTAGCGAAATTTTAAGTCTGCGAGCCCCTTTCAAACTTATGAAGCGACACTCCACGTCCATTTTCGGAATTAACAGGCAGCCGTTCTCATGCGTTTAGGAAACGTATTTGCCATTGATCTCAGGCGGATTTAGGTATTTTTTTGCTGTCGTTTTGGTGCAAGCAAACAGTTTTGAGGTGGAAATATGGGAAGAGGAAACAATATCTAAGTAAGTGGTGGGCAGGGCTTGGCGAACCCATGCTCGACCTGGAATATCTGATAAAATCGAAGTCGCATGACCACTCATATTAAGTCGCAATAGTCCATATCCAAAGATCTATTGAATTGGTCACACTAAATTTATCATTAAATAACTATTATCCCCTTCGATAACGCTGATTGAATGAATACGGACACGGAATATTCCACGTTGAGTAATTTGTGGCAGATACGTGTCATAATAAAAATCCTTCAGTTATACCCAAATTTCGTCGCACATATTACGATTATTACATGTAATGAAATTGAATCATTAATGCGAGGAATTAGGATAATATTGATTCAAACGATAAACAATAAATGTTAACATTATGATTGCTTAAAAGGCCTACATTTGATAAAGTCGATTAGATATACATGCAACCGGGCGATAGTTAGTATATAATCTAAAGAGTTACAGACATAGATATATGCGTTCGAAAATCAGCGGGGATATTTGGAATGAAGACAACTTATGCAGAAACTAAAGTAATGAGAATTTCTATGGTAAACAAAGACAGGCTGACCACAAAAATAATCGGTAAATCTGTAAATTTTGAACATTTTATTTCATTCAGTTTAAATTCATTAAATATAATTGACAAGTAGTAAATATATTAGGTTGAGAAAACGTTAGTAAAATAGGCATTCACACATTAGTGACGGGGAACAATGCCTAAGAAATTGAAGAGTGGAGCGTGGAACGATGAATACACACGGAGATAAGAGGAAGCGGATGAATATACGCTGCATCGGAATCGACAACAAAATAATACTGTGTATGCCATCCCAAGAGTGTGTGGCAGGAGGTCAGTTACCACCAACATGCACTGCATTGTACCGTAACTAAGTTAACGAAAATGCGGCTATGAATGCATGAACAAAAACCAGCAAATGCTGATTAGAAGATGAAATGAAAGGGTTAAGAGGCTAAAGGCGCTAGGGACATGGGCATGCAGAAGAAATGAAATAAACTGTGGCGGACGTCCAGGAATAGTAACAAGAAATTGCTTGATTAAGAGAAGAAACTTCAAAATTCTGGAGAAGAAGTATAGAGCTTATGAAGGCCTTACATGAGAAAAGATTTTAAATTAGGGGAAATAGGTCGAAAATTATACGGCTTTCCTGATCGGATAAAGAGGAGCAGGAAGAAATGATCATACTGGATATTTGTAGGTGACTCGAGGTCGACTTTGGCGGACATTAAGGAGCGATAGAAGTAAAAAACTACAGCTTACCGTAAAGAAATGACGATAATTTATCTCTAGGTTCCTTAATGTCGTATTCTCATGCTTCATTTCCAGCCGACTGTAAACCAAATTCTGAATGCGCTTAAATTAGTTGATCATTTCCTTATTTCTAATTAAATTTAAGCACTTTTGAACCTGCCTTCATCTCTCTTACAATTAGGGAAAAGGCCAATAAAGAGGAAACTTTACAACAGCATATTATCGGGAGGTTGATGGAAAAAAACTGTTTTATTTTTAAGAAGGAATGAACCATTCAGAGCAGAGAAAATAAAGTAGAAAGAGAGAATTTGAAGTGGATTTTCCACGGCTCTGGTTAAGTCATGACTAGCACCTTGGAGCATGGAATACTTAAGCAAAGAAAATTTCTCTATCAGTGTTTTTGTCACTAAAACTATGCCAAGAAGGCTACCCTGCACTTCAGCTCACAATTTCTCAAAATGCTCGAGACTTAGATGGAAAACTCTCGCTTTGTTGGTTTCGACACGTGCGTAAAAAAGAACAAAATTAAGAATATTAACATGAGAAAAAGAGTTCTATATTACACTTCATTCTCACTCAATTCTGAGAATTAATTACTCTGACTGGAAGCTTCTGGGAATCTATCATAGCATCGAAGCTAAGTATCTTAAATGAAAAAAAACTGTTTACTGATGTGAAAATAATTATCTAGCCAGAGGTTTGCCTGGATCAAAGATTAAGAGCTAAACTTGATGCCAAACGGCAATACAAGTTCTTTTTGATGAAAATTAACTTACATAAATAGGTGATTCAATCATTTCCAGAATTCGTAGAAACGTTTCGTTAATACTAACCGAAAACTTATCATAAAATGTTTGTGATTGTAATAAACTTTTCCAATGTGCACATTGGGTGAAGGTAATTGATGAATCTATAAATGGATCCAAAACTCTCGACAGTTTACAACTAGTAAAATATTTATCTCATTGTAGCCTCTACTAATAATTGTAAAGTCTAGCATTTATTTAAGTTTTACCTTCTATAAGTTGTAAATCCCTTTAATAAAACTTTTAACGTTCTTTATCCATCGTGTATTATGTTGATTGTTTATAATTTTGGAGATGGTTTTCAAGATGATCAAGATTTTCTTCTGCAACGATAAATTTTCAGGATTGTGTAATTACTTTAAAAATTGAGGTATATGGAGAGGGCACTACATCATCAAACTGAAATCTGGCTACAGAAATTACAGCCACAACGTTTAACCCTGCTCTTTTCTAACTTTCTGATGAATTGCACGACGGAATGGACGAATTGGCGGATGTTAAGCAATAATATCAACGGTCAATTTGAAATTAAAGGCAAGTAACTCTGAAAACATATATTTCCCGCTTAGTACTATAGTTTCTGCGCGATTTTACAATAATTTTATTGACGAATGCCGATGGTTTTAAGTTTAAATAAATGAAAAACATACGTACGGAGAATCCCCATTCAATAAATAACTGCATGCTGATTTTGACTAAGTTAGGTATCGATGAAAATCATCGTAAAATAGCCAAATTAGTGCGTCATCCCGCAAGCGCTTTAGGAAAACGAGGGTCAAAGAAGATGGCGCACTTGCTTCAGCTTCTAGCATTCTCCAGCATAGCAAGTGCCCTCTCCATATACCTCAAAGGTTTAAACGCATAAAAGTTTCAGAGTCATAATGACACAGAAAAGGAAATTAGGGTAATTCATGTCCTTCTATGCAAATAATGATGAACTGCAATCATCAGAAGCCAAAAAGTCAATATATTTTATCCATTAAAAATAGATAAATTAATGTTTTCAGTCTAAAATATTATTGAAATCGATTACTAAATCGATTATTTACACTTAGATAATCAATATTTCAACAGATTCATGAATTATGCCGCATTTTGTACTTGACTTTATTTACACACTAACGCTTAAATTCATATACACCCATTTAAAATTAATATGCGGTCAATCGTTGAGAAGTTGCGACGATCGCCTAATCTGGTAATATTGTTTATAATTTGTAATAAGCTTTTCCAATGGGCACATTGGGTGAATATTACCCATATATCTTCCAATGGATCCCTAAATTGCCTTAATTTATGAATATTAGGAAATTTTGTCCTCGTTTTTGCTCGCACTAACAATTATAAAGTAATCCTGCCGTCACTCGTGTTCCTCCAAATAAAGAACGCTTGTTGGGGAAGATGTTGAGAGATACAGTGATGTTGAGGGATGCGACATCAATACTTTGTCCGTCCTTTGGCCAAACCAGACCTGAGCAAGGTATTCGAGTGTATACCAAATATGTCTTATCTCTTTTTATTGATTATTGCGGGTATTATTTTCTGGTAACACTTTCGTCATAATATTATAAGTCCTTGCATTCCGTTGTTTGCCATTTAACGTTGGATAAAAGCGGTAGATTTTCATGAGCAAAACTTTGCCAAAAATGCGGTAAAACGATTCAAAATTTAACTTAGCGACTTCAATTGGATTGGAAATTTGAGGAGGCAACCGTCAGCTGAGGTCATTTGTGCCATAGGGGACTGGTAAGGGAGAAAGGGTGGAGAGAAACCCGGCACCGGCATTAGCCTACTCATAATGAAAGGCGCCAAGAGGACCACGGTTTAACGTCTCGTTTGACAGATATAGTACTGCACGTGGAGTGCCTTTCACAAGACACTCATGTAAGGATCGGGTTTACTCTGAAAAACACCCTCCTCAGCAGGGATAGAGACTTCTAGTTACAGCAAACATTTTTACTCACAGTTTTATTAATTTCTTGCACAATTTTATTTGACTGAAAATAATCTTAAGTTATATGCACTTCCCAAACGCATCTTCTACGCCGTTAGATTACACGGTTAAATGCAGCGTCCAAAAGACCAGCTTACTTCGCAGAGTAAGTTTCAGATGAGTAATATTACACCAGCATTGCATCGATTATTGAATCCAGAGGATTAAACCTCACCTACATCACATCTCCGATATAAAAGTTGAGGCGAAGTAAAAATCCATCCGCATACTCGCTGTGTAAGCAAGGATACTGAGAAAATTTGCTCGTGGATTCTTTTCACGGGGATTACCAAAAGGTAGCCGGGGAAGGCAGGTGTTGGTGGAAAATCCGCATTTGCTCAGATGAGGAATATTAATTCTTTTCCTTTTTTCAATCTCTCCAAAGTTTTCAAAAGGCAAAAATGAACGAGGGACTTTGGCAAGCGGGCTCTTTATTATGAACTTAATAGTTTTGCGAGAGCATTAATCCAGCTGAGGAATTTTCAACGGCTCCGGGAGATTACCCGTCTTTTAAGATCTTAAAGATGGAAATCCCTCCCGTCCGCCGTATTTTACGAAGCGGAGGGGGAGTGAGGGGGAGCGAGGATTTGTGTCCGGTAATCCTCCTGAAAACCAGAAGCAAATCTCATCGCTGATTTCGGTTGCGACTCCGAATAGCAGAGAGATCCCCCGGCAAACATTCAGAACTTTCCCACCGGTTCCCACGCTTAGCCATCCTTTACCCATAACTGTCCCTAAAAATAAACTTACAAGCATTTGGAGAAAATGGGGAGCTTGTTAACTTGATGGGCACGTAATCAAAGTCCAACTCCCGATTATTCTCATTTTTTCCGTTTCCCCATTACGGAGTGTTACGCCCCGCGATTATTATCATCGTCGGCAACAAACGACGGAGTATTTCTGTATGATAACTGGATTATGAGCGAAGACGACACTATATTTATCACGGTTTCCCCTCTTTATCGAATCCCCTTCTTAACAATTTTCAGTCCCGTGAGTTCCCTGCTCCCGATGAAAATTATTATCATTTTTATCCGGCATAAACGGCAGGATTACGGATCAAATGTAAGCGTGGAAGAACCCGAAAAGCCACATGAAAATGCGTTTTTTTCTTCAAACACCGACCACTTAAATTGGCCATAATTTGATTCAATAAATTAAATTGCATCCTCCATTTGTGGACCCCAGAAGTCAAGGGGTCTAAGTGACATTAAAAAAAATCAGTTAGGTACAGGAATGGGATGTGAAAATATAAAGCTATTAGGTGGTGAAGGGATCCAAGTGATTTTCTTGTCAGGTGATGCTATCTAGGGTAATGCCTCTTAACTACTTAGTGGGTTGTACCATTTTCAACTTTTACTTAAGTTTTCTCAAAACAACGATTTTGTTCCTTAGACCCCTTGACTTCTGGGGTCCTCATTTATACTTTTAATAGTTTCAGCCTTAACTTTGTAAATCATTTCTATTATGCTCAGGAATTACAAAACTGAGTAAGCTTGACAGACAATATTTATTGGACGACCGGTTTCATCGAATAGACGACATAATCAGGTACTCAACCTTATGTACCTGATAGATCTGTACATGATGTAATTTATCGTACCTGATGATGTCGACTATTTGAGGAAACCGGTTGTCCAATAAATAATTTATGTAAAATTTACTAAGTTTTGTTAATTCCTGAGCATCCATTTATATTGTCTAAAATACCAACCCGTTTTCTTATAACTAATCCATGACAATCTTCTCTTTCACAATGTCCTACCTAGTATTATCTCCCATTACTCTTTTCTGTATTGTTCCAAAAGTTAACAGATTGATGCATTAGATAGTCCTTCAATTGACGTACAGGAGTTTAATATCGAAGAATACTAAATTCATAAACGCTTAAAAAAGGTGGCGGGAATCAAATACAAAATATACATGGTGCATGCATATACATCAATCACACAATTCTTTTTCGGGGTAAGCACAGTTAAAGAGCTAAGTTATTACTGTTTGGTCCAGTAAAATGGCTCTATTGAAACTATTTTGAATGCTGACGCCCTCGACCATTTATATAATATAACAGCAAGATTCTTGAGTTGTGGTCAATAAATATATTTCTCAATGATGACGTTTGGCCACATGTTTTAGGATATTCAGGGCAATAAAATCAGTATATTTGAACCATCAAACAAAGTGAATGTAACTTAAGTAATGTAAATGTGCTTACAGTTGACAATGACATTGTTTGATGGTCCAACTTTACTGATTTCAATGCACAAAAGATGGCAAAATATTTGGCAAAACGTCGTTGATAAATACACCTGTTCACTACAACTTAAGAATCTTGCTTTTATATGTAACTTATCTCTGTATAACGCTCTCTCCTTACGTTTTGCCAATCTTTTGTTTCCGTCGTTTACACACACTGTTTGATACACGCTTTTGTATTTTTAAGACTCCAAACATGCCGGCTGTAAATAGTTATTTTCCTCTACATTCAGTAATGACTCCTGGCCTTGCTCAAGCACCATTTACTCGATAGCAAATCATCATTCAACCCTCCTATAGTATCTCAATATGGTCAATCTAAAAGAGTTTACTATTTTTACACACGTTCAAAACCGGAATCTAATCCGCATTCTCTCATGACCCATTAATTTTCTAATCCAATACGTTCTACATTTAAAAAATGTGAAATGATTAATAAGGAGGCTTCAAGATTCTGATTATACGGAGGCTAGAATGTCAGTTATGGCAACTCCATCCGAATTCAATACAAATATTGGTGGCGAAAAGTTAGGTACACCACCGATACGTGAGGAGATACTTCAACAAATTAGCACTCTCAGTCGAGTGGAGGATGTTTCTAGTCAGTTTATTTTCCTCCTCTTTAAACGCAATTTCTCCCCAGGTGACTTAAACACCAAGTTCATTAATATGCTAACTTCCGCCTATGTAAGTAAGAAGTCCTATCTGCTCCAGAAGAGCTCTGCTGTACTTAGAATCAACATGGCAGTAATTTTTCAAAGAAATTTCTTCCTTGGCCCTCATAAATATGAACTTGCAAAATTATTTTATACGCATCTGAACTTGCAAAATGCGAATACATTTACCCACACGTACGGCCTACTTACTGGAAATTCTAATTGAAATCAGTAATGAGTTCCTCAGGGAAAATTGAATAAAAGTTGTCTCCCTTCTGCCGGGAGGTATTTTTTATCATTCACCACCATGGCTGGTACTCATCCCGATATTGAGCCAGAGTTCCACGAATGCCAGACGTAAGGTACATGAGTTCACAAGGAAAAAAAACTCCATGCTTCTCCAAGATTCTATCTACGACCTCTGCTTCGAGGAAATCTCACCGTGTTCCACCCCTGAAGTTGTCTTCGCCTCTTTTCGCCTGGCGGCTGGGAGATGGGATAGGTCTCTGGGAACAACATTAAAGACGAAGGAAAGTTTTTACCCACATGAGAATACACAGGTTATCGGGAGTCGCGTGCATTTTCCGTAAAACGTTTTCCAATACACAAAAATCGAGGAAAAATCGGGCGAAATAAGGCCCCTTAGCGACACGGCGCGGCGTCTCGCTTGCGAAGGGACAAAAAGTGCGCCTTTTTGGACTTCTGCGAGCCGGAACAAATACTGCGGCCCTGTGGCCCTCAAGGGATTCGCGACAACTATTTTCCACCCTCACTTCTTTACTGCGATCTCTTTACCCCATGGAGCATCAGGAGGTAAGTTTCATCATTACTTCTTACTGCTCCCTAGACTCACAGTGTGCAGTGCATTCACGCACATGCCCGGGTGCCCTAATGCCACGCTACCAGCTTCAAAAGAAATTGAACGCAGAGAAGGTATCTGGTGAGAAGACTTAACGATATTCCATCTCAATTGCTACTGTACTGTTTTATTTAAAACAGCAGAATTATATCCTATCAGCTTAAAAGATAAAATTGAAAGTTTTACATGAGTGTTTAAGAATATATGTGGTTTTTTTAACTTTGACATATTTACTCAATATGCGACAATGTCACCCATGATGATTATTTAAGTATTTACATCTGGTTTTAACTCACTAATGTTATATAATTTATGCTGTTTTATTCAATTTACTTTTGTTATTGGGAAACATTTGGAAACAATGAAATTGACCTGATATGTATACTGATATTTTACGACTATAGTTCTCAGGCATTATAGATTTTCGATAGCTTATTTTATTGCAAGGAAAATTAGCCACCGCTAAGTAAGTTCCACTAAATTTTTTCATCCTACGACCTAGGTTTCAACACCTTGTATCACCCTCTGGTATGTGATAAAACAAATCAAATGAAGGGCTAATTTTGATCCCACGGTTATCGATTTCACACCATTATGCCTTTTATAATTGAAATCGTTGTTTTTATGCTGGAACTGATTGTTTTGAGGTATTAGTGCTTAAAAATAGGTCGTAGTTTCGCATAGTAAAACGTTGGCGTTCGATTGACGAACGATTGGAAATTTCTTTTCTTATTTGAGACTAAATACCATGTGTTTGTTGCATTGCTGTATATTTTAAACGTTTGATTAATATTTTGTTTGTTATTAATGTATTTCCGCTGTTTGACTGTCCCAAAGAAGATTTGTACAAACAAATAGAAGCGCCAACTTTTGGACAAATTGGTCAAAGCCGTAAAAATTAAAACTACATTGAAAGTATACTTTGACTGTGACAATCGCAGGTTTGGGTGTCTCACCAAAACTAGAGGCGAAGTAAAGAATTTGTCGATTCCTCCAGATGTAAGTTTTTTGTGTCACCGATTCCTCCAGATGTAAGTTTTTTGGAGGTGAAATGGTGACGTGTATTATGAGAGGGTGTTTAGGGGAGCTCAATTTTTGTGGTCGCTTATTGTGCTCGGAAAGAACGAGTTTTTGTACCTATCTGTTCGGAAATGTACCTCTCTTATTTTATCGCTTCTGTTAGACCTAGAGATGTGGTGAGGTGCCATGATAATATTCTGTGTGTCGCTCTGAAACATACCAGTTCTGAATTTCTCAAGTAAACGAAGTCTAGCGTGTAGCCTCCGAGTCTGTTGGGGTTCCTACCTTAATCCCTCTAAAAGTTGTGAAAAAATATATGTTCGCTCGTAGCAATTTTTACGAAGGGCGCTGCGTTTCTTTGTACCTTGTTAATTTTTTTGGTTTAATCTTTAAGACAATGTTTCCAAATGCTCGCGGCGTATTTGAGATGTTGCTTAACCAAAGTGAAGTAGTCAGTCAGTCAGTCAGATTTGCTCATGCATTTCATCATCGTTTCCGTCATATATTTGAGAAAAGAAGAGAGATTGAATAGCAGCAAGGCAATGGTAGTGAGAAACCCTTTACCTAAGGATTTGCGATCACAATTCAAGCATACAGATTTTATGTTTGGAATTTTACCACTAAGCAGAGCGATTGGGATGGACCACGACAAGGCATTGAAAAACTACGCATTTACCCTCAACTTACATCAAACCCAAATAATAGCCCTCAACCTCATTTTATATAGGATGGACTTCCTTAACAAACATTGCCTCCCTCCGCATCGACGGCTTCACATATCTTTTCTTTGAGTCTGCACTCAAAGTCCTAGCTCCTTTTCTCCTCTCTGCACATATTTATTTCCCTGAGGAAAATTATTTTTCAGAGGTCTTAATACTATACTCTTTCTTCGACCTAAGCATTCACTGAGTTATTTTTAGTCCCTAAATTCCATACCTTATTATTTGAGCACTCTTTCCTAATTTCCTCCTGCAAGTTATGGAATTGTTTACCTGTAAATGTTAGAACCTCTATGACAATTTCGATGTTCAAGAGAAACATGACTAATTACCTATGTAAAATTGATTAGTTTTTTGTAATCTTTTATGTTATGGCATGTATTTATTTCTTTTCTATGTTCCAGGGGACTTAAAGTCCCAGAACAATAAAGACTTTTTTCTATTTTAAGCATATACATTTTAAGCGCAGTACTACGCCTGTGCTAATATCCATTCTTGAAACTCTGTTGAGTTGTGATGCAATTCTCTTTTATCCGCATAACTTCCATAACTAGGGTGCGTACTTACATTATGACAAAAGCCAACACCATAAATTTCAGGTTATTTTTTAGGGGTGCATGCGTTATGTTGCATCGAAATTAATGAGCTAGGAAATGTATCCGAATAAACTAGTACCCATGGGGGCCACGTGACGACGTGGCTCATCCGCTTTGAAATAGTATTCGCTAGTAATCCCCTGATAATATTATAGTTCATGTCATGCATGATTAGGTCAACGGAGAAGATATGGGTGTGAGCTAGACGGGATGGAGAGTATCTTTTGTTTTTGTATTTGGATCAGCCGGAACATCCAGGGTGGTCCATATGAAGCTGACAGTGTAGTCTGTCATCAAGTTTTTCCCAGTGCAATTAATCAGAAGTATTGCGGTGCAATGTTTCCAATAGCCGCCGAATAGATAACCTAGTGTTATATAGAACACAATTCATCCATTGGCTGTTCAATCCTAAGGTTGGTTGACTGTAGCCCTCCACCCTTCCCTATCGACAGTCGCCATGGCGAAAGAAGTCCGATGACAGCTCAAAAAGTGAAAGGGGCCAGGGAGCTCATAACGGGACTCACATATCCTAGAGCCAATAGCTGAACCCCGTCACCACTGGCTAAAGGGGAAAAATGTGCCGGAATTGGAACCGAGATTGAACAAAATGGAACTACTAGCCCTGGCAAAATTTTAGCAGCCTCGTTTTCCTACGTTTGGAATTGATAGAATTGCCAAGGAAAGTGGTCATCAGATTGTTAGAATCCCCCCATACCAGCTCTCTTCTTCGCCAGAATAGCTTGAAGGAGTACGTCCTTTGGAGTGATGGCCGGGAAAATTAAAAATGTTTTCTATATATCAACATGGTTTTAAAATATTTTACCCTAAGGCAAAAAAAGTCGAGTTAGAGCTCTTCGTTGTGTTTTAATTTTTATATTTATTTAATATATGTTTCGATAAATTTACTTAATTGGCTAGTTATCATAATAATTTTTCTCGTTCTTTTCTTCTCGCTGAGTTTCGAAGTATTAGTCAAGGAAGCGAAGTAAAATCAGAGAAGGTAAAAATATATTATCTCTAATTTTCGGTATGTTTTCTTGTAATAGTTTCATTGGTTATAAAGGTCAAATATCTCAAATTCCGGTACCTCGGCTCCATGCGAGGACAGTAGCCGTAGCGATGGCTCTCTCCCTAAATGACTTGGCAACGATGCCCCCTCCTCCTCTCTCGGCCCTTCTAGCTGTCATCGGACTTCTTTCGCCGTGGCGACTGTAATGCCAGTTCCCTTACCTCCTGGTATTTCTTCCTGTACGTACTTTCCTCTTTATCCGATCCATGCACTTATTCCTGGGTCCTCCTCTGGGGACTTTTCCCTTTATTTTGCCTTCAATTATGTTCGTCACAAGCCCATTGTGTCTCAGGGTATGTCCGATCCATCTTGTTCTTCTTTTCTCTATGGTGTTCCATGTAGATCGTTCCTCTTCCACTATTCTGTATACTTCATTATTTTTTCTTTTGCCCGTTCATTTTATCTTCAGCATCCTCCTCCAGCACCAGATTTCGAAGGCTTCCAGTCTCTTCTGATCAGATTTTCTAATGGTCCATGCTTCTGATCCATAGGGTTCCACGCTCCCCAAGAATGTTTTCGCGTACTACTTCCTGGTTTGAGTCCAAAACACTAATTTCCAATGCCTCGGGGGATAGGAGGCAGGACTAAAATTAATGGGAGTGAGCAAAGAGAAAGTTGCTCATCATGTGACTTTCCATGAGCCAATCAGGGTAGAGTAGGCGTGGTGTAAAGCCTCGAAGATTTCGTCGCTCTCATATATGTTGTGAGAACCTTGTGGTTCCGCTTGTTGTGTTGCCAAGCCTCATCTACACGGGACCTCTCTCATTGTGGGCCTCGCGGTTTTCCCGGCTGAGGGGTTATAATATCGGCAACTTCGAGCTAGAATCTCCTCGTCTTGGTTGCAGTTCTCCGTCCCCTGGCTGTGGAGGCCCTCGAACAGTTCCGGACTCGCACGAAAGGCACCCTCTTGCGCCAATTTTAGGCCGGCCTTCTATCACCCAAGACATTTGAAAAAGACAATAGCTGCGCATCTCGGAGTCAATCCATGCGTACATATTAAACCGTAAAGTAATTTACTAAAATTTTGCAATGCGCTGAAAATGGTTGCCTTGGCGTCATAAAGGTAAGACCTTGGGGCGTAGGCATGGCAACACCGCTCAATATAATGTCCATACTGCCGACCCAATGTGGAATGGCCAATAATACAATTGCGCTGCAACCACTCGGTAGTGAAGGCAAAAGAGACAAAAAACTTCATTTTTTCCGACTAGCTATCTACCACCTGACCTTCCTCGTGACTCTCCCTTCAACTTTAAATTTATGTTGCCAACATTACACGGCTTAGCATTAAAACACTAAGATTTAGCAAGCGTGTAATAAGAAGGTCTTGAAGGATGAAAAAGTTGAAGAGAGGTGCTACTTCGTCCAGGTTAGGCCACGTCTCAAAAGCGACGCTGATATTTGGGACTCTGAACAGAGACACATTGCTAAAAATTAATAAAATACAAAGAAAAGCAGTTCGCTTCATTAAAAACTGCTTTGAAGGAACATATTGTCTTACAGCTTTTAAATTATTTAACATTTGACAGCAGAGAACTTTTTGGGGGGCACAAGACGATATTTTGTCAGTGAAGGCTTAAAGGGTGTCGCTGAATAAAACTTTCACAAAAAGGTGTACTCAATTTCATTCTAGGGGACTGAATCTTTGAAATAATAATAATACACTGAGTCAACCGATAATCCGTAGCCATGTTCTGAGATAGAGATGAATTTGGCACACTAATGGTTTTGTTACATTTTAAAAAGTGTAGAGTAGCGGTGCCAAAATAATTCCTTTTTTCAGCTCTGGTGCTTTTTTATTAAGAATTTGCTTCTGAACTGATCATTTATCGTTCAAACTTTTTTATCTTTCTTTCAAATTGCCTTCAGGATTCGCAGCTTCTGACTTCTGCGCAGAAATTTCGTTCTACAATGCGAAAAGGGAAGAGTGAGCTAAGCCGTCTCACTCCTACTCCATAAAGTAAAGACCATTCCATCTCACCCTCCTTGCAATACGGAATCTGCATCATAAGATGGAAGGCAAACTCACAATGAAGGAAATATATAAGATTTCAAGCCGGATGGGCGCTGGAATGTGAAAAATGCCAGGGAGTAAGGAGAATTAAATTCCATAAATTCTACCGAATGCCATATCCTGTTGTACAGTTGAGCACAATGAAAGCGCTGGAGGGAACAGTATCTGATAATTCGGTAGCGTATGAGGGAAAAGTTCACGATAGAAACTAACTGAAGGGATATAATTCTTGTCGTTAAAATATGATGAAAATCCAAAATTTTCAGTGCATAAAATTGCACTCCTCCCTATACTTAATCACATGAGCCAACCTTGGATGTGCCAGAATACGCAAAATATAAGACTTAACGCAGTGAATATGGGATAAACAACAGGCGTCAACGGATAAAACAGGTCATGACTCAATGAGAGAGGAAAGAATAAGGAATTAATGCTGCAGGAGAGAGAATGCTTTATATAACCGTGCTTCGTAACCTTGGTCCAGTCGAGAGAACGGAGAAGAGAGTAATAACAAAGTCGACTAATGATAGAGGACTATGAGGCAAGAGGATATATAACAAAATGGAGGAGACAGAAAAATTCACGAACGAATGTGGTGGAAGTTACTCTAAATAAAAAAATACATTGTTGGTGTAAAGAAGAGGGAGTGGTGTGCTTGAAGCCATGCATGAGGAAATTTGGAACAAAAGGAGTACAAGGATAAGACAGTAGGAAGGAAATTATGTGAGCAGACCCGGCTTTGATCTAGCTAGACCTAGGCCCTTCGTATCCTTTAAATATCAATAATAATTAGCACACGTGTTTGAACCTGTGCTTGGCCCTGTAAGCCAAAGATCCACGGATTTTAACCCGGTACAGACACATTTTTTCTCAAGGAATTTCGGCGGATTTCAGCTTTCTTGACTGCAGTTACTCAGAAAAGGAACGCCATGATGGGTATATAAAATTAGAGAAATTGGTTGTACGATGGGTAGTATGGCTAATTTCATCTGTTCTAGATGCTTTTTTTTAACGCTTATTCCTACTAACTACTCTTGAATGCATGATTTACTACACTCCTATTTTGGTTTTTGTATGAGCATTTGTGTATTTGAAGCTTATGTGCATGCGCACGTTCCGTAAATCGGGTGGATTCTTCTAGTTCAGCTCATTGAACTCCGAACTTTCCTGGCAATCTTGCAGTAAAGCAGGGATGTAGAAAATTATTGGAGTGTAAAGACTGGTTGTTGTAGACATTTAACAAACTAATTTAATTCTCAACTCAAAATTTAGAACTCATATTTTTTATTTTTACAATCTTTTTAAAAACATATTTTAAACATGTCTGAAAAAAATCATCACTTCAGAAAGTTCTCACAAGGAAAGCTGCAAATGCTACTCAGAGTTTTTTCCAGTATTTTAGAAATATTTATGGTAATTACGTAATTTTTTGTTTATATCCTGAAGACAACAAATATGCCTCAGAATTTTTATAATCCTAATATGCAATAAATATTTCCGTCACTAAATTAGTATATGTAGCAATGAATATCAGCGTCATGTGAATAGAGCACGTGATTTTTGGGAAAACTATAAAAGTCATTCCTACAATAAATGTGACAATGTAATTTGGTTAACGAAAAGAGTCATTTGTGAAAATTTCGTAAAAATTTTTAAGAAAAATTATTCGAACACAAATTGATTAAATTTTTATGCATAAAGATAAGGATAATGTTGGCTAAAATTATAAATTCATTATCATAATCAATTGTAGTGATAGTTATTAATACTAAAATAACAGTATTTAATCAGCGATGCTGAAATGTGTGTCACATTTGAATGAGCTATCTTGAATTGGGCAATTTGGGAAATACCCGGCACTCTTTAGGAGATTAAAACGAGGATTATATCTTATGGACTGCGAAGCATCATGTTGAAAATGAGTCTCGTAGTTAAGAGATTTTTAAGGATATATCCTGATATTGATTGTCGAAGAAGTATGATTTAAGTGACATTAAAAAATTCTCTCGAATAGAAAATCATGGCGTACCTCAAAATTGAACCTCAGAGTTCCTAGTACTGTGTTGCCCCAAATCTCCCCGGATACTCATTCTCTCGCGTGCAAAACGGTTTTGGTCAAATATCGACGTAAAATAAAGGGAAAGGCAATATTAAAGGCAAATAGAAATTTTTTCGCACCAATCGACGGGGTACCAAAAATGCTTGGTCGCCATACCGCCGAACTACATGCTCGATCACGATGCTCAAATAACGATTTCCACGATAACCCGCTTACAGCGAAAAAAAAAGAACGAGAGAGGGCGACCAAATTTGGCGGTTGTCATTGAAAAATATATTCCCGGCCAACGAGCGCCGGCGCGGTTTGAAATCTGAGCAGGGAAACGGGAAAGCGGCTGAAAGTATGAAAAAAAAGTGACGAGGTGGAAAACGTCACCGCGGAATTGACATGCAGATTTCCTCCGGCCCGCCTCTACCACGGGACATTTGGAGAAAAAAAATATATGCTTCCCGTCCCTTCTCGCTAATTTAAAGGTGCAGACGTCAAAAGAGCGAGGATGTCAGGGTTTAAAATTTACGGACAGTGGACTAATGAATACGACCTTCGCCTGCGACGTCTGGCAGGGTAGCAAGGTGGGTGTGAAGCGTGCGACTACTGTGAAACCTCTATTGAGCGACCACCACTGGACCCATGAAATAATGGCCGTTTGAGGAGGTGACCGCTCAAGGAAGGGAAAATTTTCATTGCTTAAATGTATAGGAAATCCCTTCCGTTCCCGTAAAAATCGGCCGATTAGCGTGGAGACCGCTTTAAGGAGGTGGCCGCGGAGGCAGGTTTCACTGTAATTACGAGTATTGCCATAAAATTTGCGGAAAGTCTTAGCCTGCGGGACCAACAAGTAAGGAGTTTGGTGTTAATGTGACACTATCAAGGGCTCATTACTTTTGTGTTTACCGTTACCACTTGCATGTTTCAAAATTACTCGCGGTAGAGCAGATGCAACAAACTTAATACTAAGCAAAAGTGTGTAATGATGCATACTCAAGTAGTCCGGTACATACAGAGAGAGCCACTTGAAAGAGCCTGCGTTTAAAATTAGCGAGTAAGTACTTGTATCGCTCAATTGGTAAATTATTACTTTTTCGTAGACAATTACTGTTGAAACGCTTCAAAATTACTTCGTGTTATGAAAATGCCCCTCTTTCAATTTTTGTTAGAGGCTAATATTTATAGATACGACTTTTCCGAGTAACATTACGTGGCCCAGCTAGGTGAGTGAGTAGAACGATACAAGTAGTAAATAAGTACAATGATGAAGAGATATACAAGTAGGGACTTAGTACCGGAAAGTAGCGCAATTGAAGAAGCAAGTGCGAACTAGAAACGCGCTATCCTTGGTCAACAACTTTTTTTTGGAATTCCTCATAGTTTCCTGGTTTCAAAATTACTATGTATCTCGTAGCAAAGACTACTTCCTCAATTTTCAGCTGCGGAAAGTAGAAAGGGCCTTGGCCTAGCACGCGGCATTTAAAGAAAATAATGGAGCATGGGTGACTTGTCAATAGTAGCGTATTAGCAGTTAACCAAAGTAATCCTTCCATTGAAACATAACCATGGACAAACACTATACCCAAAGATCAGGCATCTGTTACACAATTAAAAGAGACTTTCAGTGAGAGGTGCGCAAAGGTTTTTCTCCGAATATCACCATTAATACTATAGGTAATATTGGAATAAGCTAATGGAAGAGAACCAGGCGGATGGCATCTTTGATGGACGGTGGAATGATAGCACCTGGTGATATTGCGAAGAGTGCAGTTGAGCACTATTGCACCTATTGTGAATAATTATTATGCATTTATTATCGTCACTCAATCATTTAATGCTCCCTCTAAATTTGCCGACTTCTTCAATTCTAACACGCCGAATTCCGATCTACCATTAATTACTAGGTACATAATTGTAATTATTTATGCAGAATTGGAATGATGTTTCAACATTCCTTGGAACGTAAAGTCCCAGAACAGTAAAGACTGTTTTCAGTTCACAGTAATTTTAATGTATAGCTCTTGTATGAGAGCCAATTTGTTGCAAGTTGTGAGAAATCATTTAGAAGGTAGATACGACAATATCTGATTGACTGGTGAAATTTTAACTTTCAAAGTGATTGTTTTTATACTATATATTGTTATTATACTATATGACCGATATATTTTTACTATATATTGTTATTGTCACTCCTGCTCCAAAGGAATGTAATCCTGGAGCAAATAAAGCATTATCTTATCTTATCTTACCATCTACCTCAATTAATTGGTCACAATGACTGGAAATAGCTGTGTAATTTAGCAGAGAAAATTGAAATTTTATCCCAGTTGGAGCCCAACCTGTAGGGATCAGCGACGAAGTAAGATACATAGACAAGCACACTGTGACAACGCTCCCTATCCCCTTTTACGTGAATATTCGAGCGCAACAGAAAACTCCTACCGTGATTTTATAAAACGTCATTATTAAATGTATACTACTAGCATTACACATGACGCGTAGGTTTAAATACGGAGGCAAAATAATTAAACTGGTTCTCAAGCATTTATGACGAGGAATTTACCAACCTCCATCACACTTACAACAAAAATGAATGCCAATCTAAGTTCACTTGTTTCGTGCAACTTTATTTTGGATGCTTCCGTCTCTCTATTCTTCCTGGACCAAAATAAATTTCCCCAGGCCATATCTTCAATTTTCATGCCACTTTTAATTTCTTTTCCCCTCATTTCCTTTTAATTTCACGGCTGAAAAAACATTTTCCAGGGTACAACTTCCTCAAAGAAAGTGACAGAATATAACGTGGGTGAAGAAGCAACTCCAAAAATTTAATTTCCTCGTAAGTAAAAATGTGGACATTTTCGTTACAAACAATATATGAATACGACTTACAACGGTATTAAGGACGACTTTAAATCCTCATACACGCCGCGATACCACAGTTACCTCCGAATTGTACATGCTGACCTCTCTGTCATTCTGTCATCAAATCCGGCCTTGAAAAACCTTTTTTGCCCACATCAATCATATTTCACGTCATTCAATGGCTAAGGTGGGAATGATGCGACTTTTTTCGTTTTCCTTTTCTCTAAATCTTCCTTTTCGTTTAACCTTTTCTGCTCTAAATTTTGCTACACCCGTAACACACCAACCCATGCCACAATCCCTTGCGGAAGTTAACATGGCAATAAGTGAATCTATAAGCATCTAACACGTTTTGTAGCGGTATTTGAATCGATAATAGAGTTATTCTAGCATCTTTCTGAATCTATCTCGATAGTGACCTGAGATCTTTAGATCTCGTTACGATACTCCAGTAGCCTGAAAAATGTTCCTGCTTGACCTACTGCTCCCACCAACCATAAAAACTATAATTTTCCCACTCTATCCTTGTCTTTTTTTACAATATTCTTATAGAAAGGTTATAAAAAGTGTGATTTTATAAAACGTCATTATTAAATTTATACTACTTGCAATACACATAACTCGTAGGTTTAAATACGGAGGAAAAATAATAAAACTGGTTCTCAAGCATTTATGACGAAGAATTTACCAACCTACATCACACTTACAACAGAAATGAATGTAAATCTAAGTTCACTTGTGTCGTGCAATTTTATTTTGGGTGCTTCCGTCTCTCTATTCTTCCTGGACCAAAATAAATTTCCCCAGGCCACCATACCTTCAATTTTTATGCCATACTTATATATCCAGTCCTAAGGTATTAGTGTCTTTAAGCAGCGATTTATTCATCTGAAATAAGCGGAGAGATAAAAATGGATGTTAAGTATCGCCAGCATCATTTTGAACCCTGCACGATTGCGACCTGTGATCTTTAGACCTGGTCAGCTCCTGCCACACGCCACGATACCCTAGTAACCCCCAAAATGCTCCCGCTTGACCCCTCTTCTCTCCCCCTTTTCGATGCCGACCCCCAAAAACCCTCGCAGGGGGGCCCCACCCCCTCATCCTTTTGCGGGTCACAGAAGAATGGCGCGAGGAGTGAAGGCCGGGGATGTGAAGGGACACGGTCGGTCGGTCGGGCACCCCGCTTTAAAAGGGGCCTCAGCTGGTCCACGGTATTGATTTCCAGGAAGGCGGGAGGTTGAGGGAGGTGAGAGGAACAGGGAGGGGAAGTAGTGACGTGGGATAGGGGGAAGGAGGAGAAGGCAGCGCGCTCTGTTGAGAGGCGGGGGAAGTTTTGGCGGGAAACCGGGTGGGGACGGAGTGGGAAGGTCGGCCATCGAAACCTCCAGGGTGTAATCCTTCCCTTAGCGCTCGTAGGAGGGTGTATGGGGTGCTGTGTGTATAAAAGGGTACGAGAGATCCGTACCCTATTTATTTCCACCTGCGACGAGGGGTTTGTGATGTGCTGGAAGTTACTCACAAGCTTCCGACTCAATACGTGTCTGAAGTAGTTTTCTAGCGGGTTTGAGGCTTCCTGCTAGTTACAAGTTCGGAATTCGACTCATTTAGACGGTTCTTCAGTTAACTCTTCAATGAATATCAGAGCTGATCAGGGCTGTGATCTGATGGTGTTAGTAGAGTTACCCATCGACAAGAAAGCAGCGGCTGACATCCTGGCATGGCTGGAAACCTGAGAAAACTTCATCAGAATCTTTCGCCAGGAAATAACCCAATTTACTCCACTATCAATCACCTGTATTAACTTGAAAACATCAGGCGTAACTTTGTAGAAGAACTTAACGTTGGATTCTATAATGAAAAAAATATTTGGTATTACCAAAATTATTTAATGAGTATGACGCGTTTCATAACTTTGCTGCATCGCCAAGTACCACTGTTTGTTTATTATTTATTAATTAATAGTTGTGATAGTTACGTGATATGGGACGTGTGTGGAACAAAACGAACTTTGTGAGGAAAGACAAGGGAACATAGATTATGGGTTTTGGAGGTAGATAAGAGTATCATTCTACGAAGAAACTTTGTCGGAACTCCCAACCCATATCAATAAACTATCACAACAATTAATAAATATATATTAAACAAACAGTAATATATCTAACGATGCAATAAAACTGTGAAACGTGTCGTACATATTAAATAATTGTAAAAAGTACAAAGTATTCTTCTCAGTATGGGTACCTGTATCATTTTTCAACTTTATTCCTTCCCTCAACGTAATCTGACAAAAGAAAGAACGCTCCACTCATATTTGTACAATACTGGAGCATCCGAAACTAAAGTATTTCAATACAGACTCATTATCTAAACCATCCATTGCCCTTGAACCGCAAAAACTTCTCACACTCCCCATTCCCAGAGAATTAAGCCCATTATTTTTGCTCATCCGAACAGATCTAGGTTCCACTCCCACACAATAAAGAAGGGATTCAAGTAGCTAAGAAGATGTATTAAATATATTTTTAGGTAATAAAATTTAGGAATATATTAAACTAAAATATCAAAGCATGGACCATTAGAAAAGCAGACCAAAACAGACTGGATTAATTGGAAGAAGAAGATAAGAAATGATGAAGTTTCCCAAAGAGTAGGAGAGGAAAGGACCATGTGGACCCCTTTACAGAGAATAACCAGTAGGATTGGACGTGCTACCGCGGCAGAATAAGCTTGGAAAAATAGAGGGAAAAGTCGCACCTGGAAAACCCAGGAAGAAGATCATGGACCAAACAAAGAAGAAAGTACATAGGAAGAGCTACCAGGAAGTAAGGGAACTAGCAGCAATAAAGTGGGAAGAGTGGGGGAACGCAGTCAACCAGTCTTAGAATTGAACGACCAATAATGATCTAAGCATCTCTGTTATATTGATAATATTATGAAACGTGGCACTATCTTCCTCTTTTCATGACTGCAAACCATTATTGTGAAGCAAGCAGTCAAAAGTAGCTATGGATATCTGATACATCTGTTAACTCCATCCATTCGAATTTTTTATCTCGAAGTGACGGGGGATTTTCTATATTTGAATTTCACGATATTGTCATACCAAGGGATTATTTGGGGTACTGCAATTAAAAATTATTGCTTTGATGAAAATGAGGCAAGCAAAACCGATTCACACAAATAAATTAATACCTTTATGGGTGGCAGAGGAGCAAATTTGCATAAAGGGTCTTTATTCTAAATGAGTTTTGTAGAGATCTTTCAACAGCGGAAAAAATTCGATTCTTAGGTGAAAACGATGCTGGACGTTGTTCGATAAATATTGAGGATATCAACCCATAAAAGTTGGAATTGAAGCGGCAAAAGCCACGCAGAGGAAGTAAGAAAGGAAGAAGTATAGCATAGATCCATAATCAGTAACAGAATTTTAAACACGCGGAGAATAACGAAGTAACGAATCGGGAAATTTTCCACAAAAAGAGAGACACGTAAAATAACAAGCTATTTTATTTTCATCTATTTCAACTTGATGAATCTTCCATTCAAAGTGAAACACGAGAAAACGTGTGGGAGGACACACTCTGGTCAATTTTAAGAGAAGGTATATAAGTCGGAGATAAATAGAGAGCGTAAATTTCACCCAGAATTAAGTCACTCTCTAGGAAAAAGCCATCGAAATGATAGAAAAATAGAGGTTCCTGCAATGATTCAGTTCCCTGCTTGATGATAAGGATGGATTTGGAGGGACAAATAGGATTTTTTAAAAACCAACGCAGGTTGGACCTGTGTGGTGACGCAGGAGAAAATCCATTTTTCATGGTTGGCAGGGGTTTTCGAGGTCATTTTGAGCAGTTGAAAATAGGTGGTTATACGGTCGTACATTGCTGTGTTAAGTTGACAGAAAATGTGTCGCTGGGAACTAGTTGAAACACATGAGACTACCAAGTAAGTTTTTGAATGATTGAGGCCAAGAGAATTATCGGAAAGGTAGAAAAAATCCGGTTTAAATTCTATACATTAACAAATGTAAACACTGAGCACTAGCTGCTGCTTGAATAAAGTATTGCAAAGTTTAAACAAAAGCTAAAAAGGAATAACTCATAATAAAAATGGTATACAGTTCTCATATATTTTTATGCTGTCTACCGGTTTCAACGTCTATGGTGCCATGTTCAAGACAAACAGGAATAAGCGAAAAATGAGGAATGATTCATTACTCACTAAAACATAGTGGAACTGTACAGCGTTTTCATTACGAGTCATTCCTTCTCGTCGTTCCACAAACGCCACTATCAGTTTATTTGAAAAGCTAAAGAATTACACGAGGAATAAGAAATTCAACAGAGAAGAATTCATAAACTCAGATGCTTGCAAGCGATCACGTGCTGGACTTTGAATGAATAATTTAACCAAAAATTATTAGAAATGTCAATAGCCAAAAAACGGACAAAACAAATTGTATTTTGTAGTTTTCAAAAATAAACTTTCTCTTGTTTTATAACATTAACGGCTGGTAGTTAAAATGCTGTTAAAAGAATAACAAAAAAGGAAATACAAATTCCAAAACATACACGCACATTAAATAAATGTAACAAATCATCCATAATTATAAAATAGTCAATATCACATGGAGCAATTTTTTTAGCATACATGAATTTATGTACATAATGGAGTGATTGTTTTCCATTTTAAACAGACGATAACCTTTTTCACCGTCAAATGGCAAATTTTAACCTTTTACAGCACATTTTTTTAGATTGCTCTTGTTCAGTATGATACAATCGGGAATTGGCGTTTAAAATATAATTCATGCATTATTTTAAATTAATTTCCGCCGCGCTCACCATTCGCGGGAGGCAATGTACACATTTGAAGTACCAGAAAAACTCTTTACCACGACTGGCGGGGAATTGATCGTCACATTCTATTGCGGTTCAGAATTGATAGTATAACAATGAATATTTTCTATGTTCACGAAAAATATACCACGTGCATTTTTTACAATCTGCTCTCTTTGTGAACGCAACTATTTCAGTTTTTTAAAGTATTAATTAATAATTAACAAATTACTCGTGCTTTTAATCGTCAAAGGTATTTTCACCGACTATGCCTTGAAATATTTAGCTGAAAATTTTCCAGCACATTGCATTTCTACTCTAGTATTGTTAAAACAATGGACCAACTTTGCAAAAGCCTTATTAAAGGATACATATTGTTGATCGGATACATATTAATGCCACGTCAAGTTACTTTGTTCTAACTTCAAAACTGTAATTGAAAAATGCAATTGAGAATTAATGTTGACATTTAATTTAAACATAAATGATACCTACACTCCACACGATGAACATTTAGGCACGATAAATATCTAAAATCAGCCCCGAGTGACCTATATTAATATTGCAGTTAGTAAATAGCACACGATAGCGAGGGAATTTCAACGTGAACAATTTTTTATCAAAGACCGTACATGGCAAAAAAGTAGATGTTTTAAGTCACTACAATTGAAATTCCCTTGTTGCCTAAAACCAATCTTTACCTTTGAGCAATCGAATGTCTCATAGAAGCATAGCAAGTTTTCGCAACTGTGAGATCTTGACCACAGTATGATGACTTTGTGTTAAGTTTATCGTATCAGGCGATATTTTGTGGAAATGGAGTACAGATACCATGAACATGAAAATGGCATAGCTTATGTCGAAACCTTGGTCGGTGAATAAAATTCTGTGGAAAGTGAAAAAACTTTAATTGTGAGATCCAAGCATTTATTTGTGGTTTTTTCCAGAACCTATCACTCTTCAACTAATATCTTAATAGGAATTCCGTACTAATATAGTACAACACACAGTGTTAACATGTAATTCACCTTTAAGCTCCTTTGGGTTGATTCAGGATGTTCCCCGATTTATTTTCCGTAATGGGTTTAATTTCTACGCCGGCTTCATAATGTTGCAATTATTACTACTTATTAAATTTCACACCCATCTTATCCTTTTAATACTGCTTCTATGTCCGATGCTGTCATCCGTATCCCTTATCACTCTGTTGCAGTTTTTCCTTCATGTGTTGCGTTTATTTGTTGCTTCAAATGTCCTTCTCAGAATATTATTTCCACATTTCACTGTATTTTATTCAGTGTTTCACCCCTATAGAATAGGACGTAGTTGACGAAAGTTCTGTAAACTTTTGAGCTTTAATCGGATAATAATAACTTTGATGTTAGCCAAATTTTTATGGAATTTATATTTTTCTTGCTACGGTCATTCTGTTTTGTACTTAAAATATTCTATTCTATTACAAAAATAGGGAGTCTCCAATAGCCGTAAACAGTTGGCACCACTCGTCAAAAATCTCAAAATTTGCTGTGTTGGTCTGTCGGGATGAGTCCAACCCCAGCCTCTCCGCCAGAATACCCTCCTGTGGTGGTTTACGGGAAGGTTACTTCCACGCCAGTGACCATTGTTTGTAATTTATCCAGCCATAAGAGCTCATCTCATCATTTTAATTCTATTCTATAATCCAACAACTGCCTTGAGACATAAAAGCATCAGATTTTTTCATATAACACGTTCTAAATACTGAGTGGTTCATCTTTGTCATGGTATGTCCGGAATATCTTTATTGATTGTTATTCCTACCTGACAACTTTAACTCATTCCTCAGAAAATAAAATGTTGCGGACCGTCAACCATGTGCCTCTGATCGGTGAAGAAACGGTAAAAAAAATATGGAGACATATTCCTTTCCAAATAGCCATCAGCCACGTCAGCAAAAATAGGATAAAGATGTAAAAATTCCACGTATTTTCTCGTTATCCCCTATTTATTCTTTCCATTCACCTTTTTTTCCTAAATTTTAATAGCGTGCTTACATTCTGCCATAAAAGAATGAGAGTAAAGGCAATTTTCCGCTTACATAAATTTATTTCGACCGAGGTTTCGATGTACTACATCGTCATCATCAGGCTTGACGTGGTGGGAAGAATTCATTATAATGTATGAGAGTAAAAGCAATTTTCTACTTAGATACATTTTATTTGACCTAGATTTCAGACCTGATGATGATGTAGTACATCGAAACCTCGGTCGAATAAAATTAATCTAGGTGGAAAATTGCCTTTACTCTCATTCTTCATGATGAATTCCTCCCACCACATCAAGCCTGATACTTCTCTTTTTGTAGATTCTGCCACTAAGCTTTGTGTCGACGCAAGAGCAGTGTAATTAGTGCATGTGGATGCGGGTTCTGAAATATGCCCGACCTCCTCCTGGCAACCCACAACGTAACAAACCCTCCCAACTCCTTTTAGTATCATGACTCTCATTCCCTCATCTTCATTACATTACCGATCTTCGCCGGACGAATTTCTCCACACCCTGTCCCCCCCCCCTCTACTCCCTCACACCCTTTCCGGTCGCTGCAAGGGTCTTGGATGCCTCCCTTCCAACCATCCATCCCCTTTCCTTCCCCAATCCTTCCCTACACGCCCCCCTCCAAACTTCCGGTCGCGGATGCTTAATTTCTCGGGGCAATTTAGCAAGTTTAACAACTCTTTTGAGTAATTACACCGGCTTCCAAATTGCTCCCGCCTTTGTGTCGGATCTAGAGTGTTATCGAGTCTTCAGTCTCCTCTTCAAAACAGTGATTATCCGCCTTCATTTTCTTATTGAAACTTATCCCTTCGCCACTTGGCCAGGTGATGACATGGTGAAGAGGAGGCGTTATCTCAGGCGATATTACATTGCGCCGATTTCGATAATCAAAAGATATCTCAGATCTCGGGATGAGTGATATCGATGAGTTAAAATGCAAAACTGACTTGTGAAAATTTATCCTGAAACTTAGGAGAAATTCTTTTTCAAAGGAAAAAAATTACAACCTACCTTATTGGTATATGTGATACATCACTTACATTTTCAATGCAAAGTTCATATCGTATCGCGACACACAATATTCAAACATCGCACCATCACAAGAAAAAGTGAGTGAAGGGAGTGAAGTACAACTTGTAAGAGGTTAACCGCTGATGTCGTTTGTATTCATGAACAGTAACTAGAAATTTACTGAATTTGAGAATGTGATACGGTACGTTTTGCCTCCAAAGCACGTCAATGCTAATGTCAACATAGCTTCGTGTAGTTTTCATGGCGTTAAAATATGCCGTTCTCAAAATTTTTACGACTCATTAGAAGAAATTTTTGGATATATTTATCACAGGAAAAACCAAAAAATATATAAGACATAGTCACAGGCTTGCAAAGTTTCTTGGCTGCAATTAGTTTGAATTCCAGATGGTTTTCTTGAGATTTCAATGAACGAACTATTCTCCTTCATTATCTATTACTCGTACTTTCATACAACTTTATCGTAGTTACTTGACTCCACATCTGAAAGACTCTGCTTGTTTGAAGTGGAAGAAATCGTCAAGAAATGTTTCTCAAGCCTAAAGCATTAACAAACCTTTTCATGGACCCATTACTGAACAACCCAATTCATACAATGTAAACGAAAATATAACTTAGCTATTCCTCATAACTTTTTGAAGACGACCGGGTTTCGACGTGGTACGTGATGATGATGAGATGAGACCTGATGATTAGGTTCCGGGTCGAAGCCAGTATTGTCAAGAAATAAATTTATGTGGAATAAAATAGTTATCTTTTCATTTATAGTAATAATTAAATTCCACCATGTCACGCCTGAGACAACGGAGTTTATTTTATATGCGATACATATGCCGTGCTCTGCGATACGAAATTGATACTGAAGTGTGAGAAAGAATATTCAAGCATCGCATGGGGTTATGGCGGCGGAGTGAGTGCGTGAGGAAGGTAGGAGGATAGTATTGATAAGTGAGCGGCGTTTTCATAAGGATGAGTCTCTCCTCTCTCATCTCCTTATACCCCTGAGGCGGACTTAAGAGGAATCCTTCCGGGGCCTTCTTCGACGTTCGCTCTCCAGTCTATAAAGCTTTTTACTCTTGGCGCGACCCGTGTACGCCCAAGAAACTTCCTGCTCCTCAACCGTTGCGACGTAGAGATGGCTGTCCTGAAACACCAAAAACGAGGAGATTGGGAACCCCATGTTCGTTCGGAGTATTGTTTATCCCAGTCGAACTTTCCTACCAATCTTGAGCGAGCTGCTCCTTCCGCTTTGTTTTACTCGAACGCTGATGAATAATAATTCTCTCCAGGTCAGCCATGGTAGCGCTTTCTGGGTGTCCTGACACTTAGCTACAGTATGATTCTCACCGTTCCCAAAAAGTCAGGTCAAAGGTCAACGCATCAATACAGGTATCCTTAACCTGTAACCACAGACCACTTAAATTTATATATGGTTTTTATTCATCCTCAGCCAAATATCCATATAATAATCATTGCTAATGCAAAGAAAATGTCGATATTAACATGATGAGGGACAATGGAGAAGATGCTGAAGACTGAAAAATGGAGATCAACTGTCAATGAGGCAAATTAGGACCAATTCCCGTCGTTTCACAATTTAAGGTAGTTTGAGCGAAATATAATTCCATCAAGAAACAGATGAATTTGATCTCTTTTTGATGAAATATAACTCACTTATCCTAAGATACGAGAATAGAGGCTCCTTATTGAACAATTTTATGAGATATTTGGCGAAAAATACCACCCCATTTATATGGGAAACGGTACGTATATGCACTCCTGAGCGTCATAAATAAATAAATAAAGAATTTATAATTACTATATCTCTTCAAAAAATTAGCAGTCTGTATTTTGTTAGTTTTATCAACTATTTTTTAGGATAAATGAATTCGTAACTGCTGTAATTATTTCGGTACCACTAAAAAAAAAAACCTTCCGGTGTGAAGAAGTTTTAAACGTACTGCGCGAAAAAAATGAGTCAAATCAAAGACTTAAGTAGAAATTTTTACTTAATAACGTTAAATTTCAGTCACATAAAAGTATAAATTGCACTATTAATAATGCAATATTTAATCAGTGCATCCTACAGCTGCTGAAATTACAACGCATTACTAGAATATGGTCTTCATTATGACCGGGAATTTCCTCTCTCAAACTACCTCTACGTCATTTGGCTGCCGTTATAGTGCAGAACATACAACCTTTTGAGTGCGCTGAAAATGGTATCGTAAAAAGCCTCAGCTGCATTTGCAACAGCGTCGCACTCTACATCCATTACTCGAAACAAAATTAAGTACAGTATGTTATCTTCCAGTCTATCTTTCAACAATCAAACCCAGGGAATTATAATGTGTTCTGGAAACTACGGTGGCAGAGTTAGTATGCACTCAACATTGTTTCCATTACGAAGCCGCATCATTTCGTCGATGGTAAATGATTAAATGCTGTAGATTGCGTTTCTGTAACAGGAGAGTTACCGTCCCATCCATCGGAGACAAAAATTTTAGGAAGACTTTGTAAAAAGTGCTTACAATGCAATCGAACGCAACTGCTTCTGAACATCCGCTAATCAGCAATTGCCTCGGAAGCTTTGTCACATAAGTATGCTTTTCCAAAACTTAGTTTAAGGTTACAATTTTGAGAAAAGCTCTCGCAAATGTTCATCGCGCAGACCTGCACGAAAAGATGGGGAAGTAGAAGCGGAGGGGGTGAAGGTGAGAGGTCAGGTGGGAAAAGACTGAGGCAACGTGAGAGAGACAGGCAGGGGAACCAAGCTACTTCACAAAAAGACAAGGGATACTCACCCATGAGTCAAGTCGTTAAAATAAACCGTCATTACGACTTTAACATTGACCCTATCTTAAGGTCTCATCGTGAAACGAGTCGGAACGGAACAGTATATATTTGTGAGTCATTGAACATCTCAATGTGCATGGGTTGACATCAATTAGAAAAGTTTTCCCACCCTTCACACTAAGAATGGCTCCTCTTGCGTTTAATAGCATTTTCAAAGTTCAGAAGCCGATGTATCAAAACAATTCATTGTATAGTGCAAGCAACTTTTGTGGGAGCTTAATTGGTGAATTGGACTTCCAGCGTAAATAAAATTTATATTAAACAATATAAATATATGCATGTTTGATAGGAGGCTTGAAGTTAGGCGGGTACGGTTCTTTACGAAAGGCTTTCCATCTCGAAATGTTTGTTATGACGGCAATTAGTAGTGTTTTATAACCCTCCACAATAAGTAACCTTGCTTTCTCGTTTCGCGGGATTTTCACAGTTCCGTAGTCCAAGACTCATAATCACCCACTACACAATGCAAAGAATATTTTTTAGGACTACTTGCTTAATTGCCAGTGCAGATACATTCGTATGGTGTAAAACATCTTTGATATATAAATGATTTATTGGAGGTTGAAAGTTGGGAGCTGTCCTTTTCGAAAGGCTTAGTGTTCATTCATATCGGTTTTTCGCGAATTGGTCGACTCTTCTCTACGTGGATCTTGTTCCGCTCGTAAATCAAACCGGATTAGGGCGAGAGATGGGAAGGATGAGGTGGGAACATTTCGGGAGGTTTGGTTGTAAGGGTGTATAAGGGAAGATGAAGGGAATGTGAAGGAACTCACGGGGGCTCAATGATACATGGGATTTTATGGGGGCACTTAAGGCTCGAAACAATTAAGACAGTATGGGTGTGTAAAGGGGAGCGGTCTGTAGCTCGAAACATCAACAAATCCGACTCCCTAAATGAGAAGCTGGGCTGTGGAAAGGCGGAGTAGTGAGTGAGACAGAGGCAGCAGGTGACTCTCTCTTTGTAAACTCACCCCGTCTTTAATCGCAAAAGCTCCGTAATCAACTCCTTTCTGTTCGTTCCACTCTTCATTGGTTTAAGGCACCCAGGAAACCGATCTCCTCCTTTCTCCACTGGGAAATGTGTACGGGACAGGGTTAAATAACAAGCAGGAAGGAAAGGCATCCCCCTCTTGTACTTATCCCCGGGATAAGGACCCTGGCCTTTCACTAAATCCCCATCCGTCGAAGCGCATTTAGGATCCTTACTCAATTCAACCCTTGACAACACAAACCCTTTCATCCACTACTTTTACTCCTGCTCTACGTTACGAACCCTAGCAGGTCACCTCAATACAAATTCAAAGATGTTGTCTCAGGTCTGGTGTGGAGGATCATATGCATAATCAATTAAGATCACTTTACAGTATTGCTCTTCCGAGAGATTGATAATTAATTCAACTAGATTCAATAGTTTACAGGAGTTCAGTTATGATGTTAGGGTAGTTTGAGCGAGATACTTCTCTAGTCATATTGAATACCACATTTAACGATTTTTAATTTCAGAATATGTAGGAAATATGAATTAAATATCGCATTATTGATGGTGAAATAATATACACTTACGCGACCAAAAGTCTAAATAATCAAATTATATCATCTACTTAAGCCTTTCATTTGACTCATTTTTTTCACAAGGTATGTTTATAACACCTCAATGGAAGGTTTTCTGTGATTCTAAAAAAATCACTCCCGTGACAATAAGAGATATTTTAAAAAATAGCCAAGAAAATACACAGAATACATGGTTTTGAAATTTTTGATGTCATTTAGTTGTTTAAAAATCCTCCTTTTTTACAAATTAATTCTCCCTGGAGTGAATAAACGTACTATTTCCCGAGTAAAAGGGTTGGCATTTCTCGTCAAAAATCTCGGAAGTTGTTTGGTAAGGGGCTCATATTATGTTATCTTCGAAAGAGACTTCGAAAGCTTTACAATGAGGCCAAATTCACTGAAATTTATCGGTGAAATTATATTTCACTCAAACTACGTAAAACATAACGACCAATCGAAAAAATTGTGTAACGACCGAAGTTGAAAGAGTTCTCTCCCCATTTTCCTCTATACATTACTTCCTTCCACATTCTAGATATCTCTTTTGCTGAGTTGCTATGTATTTTTATGTATCTGAGAAGGGGCTGTTGTGAAGCTGCTTTCAAACAAAATGAGTGAAACAATGTTTAATTGTTAAAAGTTTATGCTTGATCAAAAATCAGTGGTTTTGTGAAACTCTGCTTATCAAATTATCGATGGAACCGAACTGGGGTATGAAAAAATCATATCACAGAATTTCAACAATATAAACAAATTCGTTTTTTTATAAAACGGTGCACTGACTCTGATACCGTCCTATTCACGTTATTTATATGAATACGTATTCTGTTGAAGTAAACGGTGAAAAGCTCTCTAAAATGAAACCTGCAGGAGAAGAGGGCGTTGAGTGGTCACGAAATACGCGGCTATTTTTACTGGAAATGTCAGTCAGACGATCTAGAATGCAATCCTCGAAAGCAATAAAAATTCAAACACCACCGATTAGAATGCATGGGACGCAGCTAGATATTTTCTTAGACTTTGCACAGCCTGGATGTGTTTCACCTTGCCTAGTCTGCGTTGGATTCAATGCAATTTTGCCTTGGGTGTGACACAATTTTCAACGGAAAAATGTAATTCGAGAGCCTTAAAGTAGTTAGAGCAAGATAGTTCCCTAATCATAATAGAGACTGGGAGACACACGAGTTAAATATTTCATTAATAATGGTGCAATAAAATAGTTTTACATGACAGCAATAGTAAGTAATCAAATAAAAATGTCTAAATAAGGCTTTTACTTGACTCATTTGTTTCACACGGTAAGTTTGAAACTCCATCAAAACGGAAGGTTTATTGTGATCCCGAAGAACTTACTGCGGTTACAATATAATTAATTTTCAAAAATAGCTGAGAAAACACACAAACTACTTTGTTCATTTTTTGACGAGATCTAAGTGTAGAAAATGCCTCATTTTTTAAATAATGTCTCTTTGGAATGGATACACGTACCATTTCCCACATAAAAGAGCTGGTATTTTATGGCAAATATCTCGAAAAATGATGCAGTAAGGGGTTGAATTTTTGATGCCAATGAAAGGGCAATATATTTTTCTTTAAAATAAGACCAAATTCATTGATTTCTAGGTAAAAGATATTTCGCTCAAACTACCTTAAACCCATTCACTAACCAAAAAGTGGGCTTTTGAAAATTGGAGATACAGTTTATACACATATGAACAAACGGTGTGCGCAGATAACAAAGTTGCCCCATTTCAATCACGGCTCTTTCACGTATATCTTGACTTCGGATTGAGGACAAATGGAAAACGGGTCGCGATCTATCCCAGGGGAGTCATGGAAACACTCAAGGCCTCTGGGTATTCCGTCAACTAATTAAAACTACGCCACAGCTTCAGGTCCTCAGTGGTTTGGTTTTGTTACCGACCCGTGCGAGGCAAAGGAAAAACGAGCGTAGTTTGATATATTTCGATTCATCCTGAATTGAGTCGCAAAGGTTTTGGCCGCATGATGACTCACAGTGGGAAAAGGACGAAACATAATGCTCTGTTTTTAAATTCAATGGTTTTAGGTTTCACTTTGTAAAAATTCCCTAATAAAAATCAAAATAACTCTGAAATTTTTACGAGAGTTTTATTTTGAACGACCAGTTTCATCGCATACACGACATTTTCAGATATATCGCAAAAAAACTGCAAACAAAATACCAAGTCATTTTAATTTGTAATTTTCTACTTCACAGGGAGAAGACAAACATAAATCAATGTTTCTCAAAAATTTGTTTTCCCATTCCGGTTTTACACAGTCACTTGTATTCCGTCCTTTTTGATACAGTGCCCTATTTTCCAATATAGTCTCCTGGGGTGCCTTAAAGGCGTCTAGTATCACCAGAATGTGAGGGCCTGCATTGTATATCAATTGAATGGTAATATGCAAGACAGACAGTGACTTAGATACCGTATTTAATTTATAATTTATTCATCGTAGCCGTGTGCATGCTTACATAGCTGAGTAACCCTACATATCGGTAGCAATAACTTATAAATGCACCTTCTTCTGATACCAACTATCGTAGTAATATTAGTTATCCTGCAGCGCCAATTAGGTCCACGAAACTAGGTAAAGACTTACCTGTTGCACTAATAATGTCCTACAAACACGGTTAACTGCGCTGAAAAATAGAAATAGCTAATGAAAAAACCTCTACAATTTTCTATAAAGTAAAAGGAGATAAAAAGGACAATTACCAACCGATTAATTAGATAGGAAGTGAAGGAGTGAAGTGAGTGAAGATATAAACAAAAGGTGTATACTTAATGACAGAAGAAATTATGATTACGTGATTGTGAGCATTTACCTTATACGCAATGAAATTTTTATTTTAAGATTATGTACGTTTCAGGTATATTGCCATAACGGAGATTCTTTAGCTATTTTAAGCGTTACTATGTCTCATTCAGCAAAAGCCTGTATTTATATTCCTAATTAGATCGCAGAGAACAATTGGGATTCAAAAGTTGCTTCGATAGTTGGGATCATTTTCCCTATAAGCCACAACATTAAAAGTCCAGTGCTATAAGTTACACCTCCCAAATTAGTGGTTAGTTACAGCAATTTTAGCAAAAATTTCAATTATCAAATATATGGTAAAGAAAAAACTAAACATGTTTGTTACCTGTAAGTAAATTCTTAAGAAATAGCAGAGGAAAAATAGTACCAAAACAACCAAAATCTACGCTAAAAAACGGCCAGTTAAAAGAATTTGAGTCAACAGACATTTATTGCTTAAGTTTGCAAGAATGTTCTCTTCCCGATGGGCTTTTGAAGACAAATCCATAGTTTCGGGCGCCATATTTCGGCTTCGCGTGACGTCACTAATAAGCTTGAGTGCTCCTGGGTAGAAACATGGCCACCTCCCGCAAGGGCCATTAAATGACCTCCCGGAGAAAGCCAAGCGGATTGGTTAAGCCAATTAAGCTCGGCCATGACTCTCGATTGCCTCAGATTCAGGACTGCTGACTCATCTCCCCACGTGTGAATTACGAATTACCTCTGGGGCTCCCCCGAAAGAAGTCGAGGCCGAGAGGAAAAGAAATAGTTTCAATTTTCCGTTCAATTCCTCCGTTTTCCCTTTCCTCCTACAGACATCGCCTTCCCAAATAGCCTCCTCCAATCTCTCCGAAGGGAATCCTTTTCCTTAGTCCACACTGATTACCTTTCACTCCGCCTTGCGAGAACCTACCTTCAACGTAAGTTTTTCTTTCTGGACTCTTTAAGTAGATGGGGCCCGAGGCCGAATGAGTCTGCTGCCTTTCACCGAAGTTTTTTTTTGTGCATTATGCTTTGCAATGCTCTCCAATTGGGAAAGTATCTTTGTCCCTCAAGAGACCACCGTTAGCGATCAACAACAAATAGAGCAGAGGCACACAAATGATACAAGTTTGCTACTGGCATTAACATATTCGTCACGCCTAGATACCAGGTTGTTTGTGATGGGAATTCTCACGACTGAGGTCCTGTTTGGGTGCTATTGATTTGTGGTTGTATTGTTAATAAAATGGTAGAAATAAAATGCTGTAAGTGACCAGTGACTAGAAAGTTGGGCTCGGGAAGTTGTTAGAAGATTCTCTCGCGGTTAAACGGGGGGTTGAGAAGCAAATAGGCAGAAAATATAACACTGTAATAATACATTTTAGTAGACATAATATTTACATGTTTCATGATACATTTTCTTGGCGTTGGAGTTTTAGGTCCTGCATGCATGAATGCTCACTGTATAGGTTGTTTTTTCAATCAAGTTTCGCCCAAGTCTCAGTGGGCGTCATGAAAAAATAAGTTTCTCAATTCATAAAATATAAGTACGTACCCATAATCCTATTCCCTTTTCGGGGTTGAAAAATTTTTTCATTGTTTTTATGCCTTTTAAACGAGATTAAATTTCCATTACTTATTCTCCTGAGCCGTGACCATTCATTTTTCTTTCGTTACAGTCATTTCTTGTATAGATTCACACACGCTCTCCTATGATTAAGACTCCAAATAATTCCTCCTCTTCCTGAGAGTGTCGTCCACCACATATCTAAAAGGTTATTTGAAAAGCAATGTGGCAAAAAGGTGTAAAACACATCATCAAGGAATATTTAAATTTTCATAGCTGTAAAATATGCCTGAAAAAAAACAATATAGCGATTAAAAAAACTGGTAGACATGGATGGTGATTAACGAATATTATTGCATATTTACCTTGAATCGAAATCCAAGTTGGAAATATCATCAACCTTTTTATAGAATATTATAAGATAACAGATTTTATTTCCATGATAGCAAGGTATTTCGTTCTTCTCACAAAAAACTACTGGTTTAAATGGCAGTCTTTTTTTATGATTTTTCGGACAAGGCCATCTGTTTCGTTTCTATATATAAACGTTTGTATTTTTCCGCGTTATAAATTATTTATCATACGTGCCAATAGAATACCGCGAGGGTTTTCCGTATGCTAAATTGTCAATAATATTCTGAGCGCATGATCATTTCTACACGTTACAGCGTGAGGTAATGGATAATAACGAACATGAAAAACATACGCTCAATTCTCTTTTCCCTCTGTGTATTGATACAATATTGAATTTCCTCAAAAACATCCCATCCGTTTCTCCTTAGATTCGATATTTCAGGTTCATAGTGTACGAGGAATTCATTTAAAATAAACCCTAAAGGCTGTATAGATCTCTGGGCCCCTAAGAATGGAATCAGTGGAAAGAATAGAATAAGAGCATAGGAATCAGTGCTGAGTAGTTTTTCTTTACATTGTTTAATAACTAACCCTCACGATGTTCATGTTATCAATATTAGATGGAAAAAAGAAATTGTTAAAGTTAATCAAGGATTTTATTGAATAAAAGAATACCACACAGGCACAACTGTGCATGTCTGAACTACCCGAACAGAAAAACTGGTGTGTCTTCAAAAAAGCATGCATGAGGGTAGCATTCGGAGCATGGGCTACAAAACAAAAGAGAGCAGAAAATAATACTGGTAACCAATTAACCACCACACTACAGTGTCACTAATGTAGGGTACACTGATAATTTAACAGAAATAACTATTTAGTGTTCCCAATCGCATTTTACTTACCGTTTCCGTTTAAAAATTATCGTTACGCCGTGACAAAGTTATCAAATTTTCTCAGATTGAAAAAGCAGCGTTTTTCATTGGCAACCTGAGTAAATGCTATTGACGGGAAATTTCCACTGTACATTTTCATTGGATCTGATCTTATTACATGAGCAGTATATACATGTATTTATATATATTTACATGTATTTATATACACATGCATCTTCCATGAACTTAGGATAAAAAATAGTAGTGCGACACTTGCCGGAAAATTGCGAATAGTCCTGCATAGGCGGCTTGAAAGGCCAAACGCTTATTCATTCGCACTCATTAGGTCATCAGTTGAATGCTATTATAAGTAACCAGTTGAATTTAGAAAATTTTCTGAATCTTCTAAAAAAGGGTTAGGATACGGCTATCGGAATGAAGAGAGTGCTTAGAATTATAATTCACTTTACGGTGAATACTGATTATTACCCATTATCTTGGTAACGGAAAAAAACAGCGTGATGAAAGACAATATTTGTAGGAAAAAACTATCAATCTAGATCAGGGGTGGCGAACCTTTTGGCAATTGAGGCAATTGAGTGCCAAAGTTTATGAAATAAGAGTATACTCGCTTGACTCGCAAGCTAACCCATCGAGTGAGATAGAGGTATCCCTTAGCGCCCTCCCAGCTCCGCGCGCCACAGGTTCGCCACCCCCGATCTAGATCTTTCTCATAACGATGCTGGAAAAAACTATGGACGACAGCAAAAAGTGGGAATATAAATACCATAAAACTAGAATAAAAGGTACCGGATATTGAAGGAGATTTATTCTGCATGATTATAACGCTGAGGAAATTTCATGAAATGGCTTCAGTTTACCCTCAAAGTTTTCCAGGTTTCCATATTCGTGTGTCAGATTGGAAATGTTATAGACTGCCTCCTCGTGTAAATATTTTTCACTTATCATTTAGATGAAACTGAGGTGGTAAGAATGCGATGAACAGATTTGAATAATTGATTGCTTCCGAAGGCAGTAATATCGATTTTGATACGAATTTTGGTTTCGTCTCGCAAGAGATAAATTGAAATAAAACCGCAGAAATTGTCCAGCCTACGCATAACACGAAGCAACTAATACACTGCTGAATTTATCGTGAGGAAAAAACAAATGTGTACATACTTAATAACATTTTGTATTTAAAAAATATTCTCACATTTAGCACGCCAAAGATGCTTCACTACTGCTAAAATCGTGGTGTAAATTATATCATGCTGGCACCCATGGATTTAAGTGGTAATGGTAGCCTTCACAGTTTGGTGCGTAGACCGGGAAAAACTCGTTTATTTATCCGCTTGAATTCAAAGAGCTGAGATCATAATGAAAAGTGTTCATCAAGATAAAAGCCGTCACGAAAACTTTTTCCATTTGCGCGGCGCAACGAAAAAGAGAACGTCAAAGAATTTTGAGCTTTAGGGACACAATATGAGCTGTTTGACGAACGCATATATAAAGTGCAATGCTGCTAAAAAAATAGGAAAATCCCGTGGAAATGTTAGCCGGGATTTTCGTAGAAATCACAAATAATTAAACCTGTGTCAAACATCAAAAAGAAATGTTCTTCTGACCGGAGGAACACTGAGATGAATTCATAAAAATATGGATGTAAACATATGCTTGTGGAAACGCAACTGAATTTCTTTCAAAAGACAATGTTATTTTTAGAATATAAAAGAAATATTGCGTAAACGAAGTTCTCGGCCGGCAGCACTACATCATGAGGAACGATATTTGTTCTACAAAACAAAGGAAATGGATGTTTCGATGTACTTATGATGATTACAGAAACCATTTAAATGATAATGATGATTAATTTATCAAATTACAAACATCATTCATAAAAATTCAATATTGGCCGGTAATTGGATGCTTAAAGCACTGAAACACAAAGAAATAACTTTTAGAACGCACGCTCTGTAAAGTCTGTAAACATGGGAAATTAACTGACTACTGAAGACTTTTATTCACGAAATGTTTTGAAAACAATGCCATTGAGGAAACGGCCCACGCTTCAGCGCCGGTTTATCGCTTTTAGAAACATATAAAGCATGGAAATAAGTTTATAATGCCAGAACATGAGCTACCAATTCTTTACTGAAATTAAATCATAAATTTTGATGATGAGCTATTTTTGGAGATATAAATATAGGTGCTGAACAACATATTGGGTGGAAGATCGACGCGTAAATAAGACCAAATATGTTTATGCGTAGTTTCTTAGAGTAGATACAACCGAATTGGGAGTTACGTCGTCGTCAGGCACACTCCTGACCTGGGACACATGACCAGGAGTACCTGATGACGGCATCGCTTCCAAAACCGGTAGTGCAATGTCTATTAATCTGTGGGAGTGACAGAGTTGGTCTGATAAAAAGGCGGGCATATATTTGAAAAAAACGCATATTACACCTTACACCTGATCAGAAAATTAGGCGATAAAACGATATTTTCACATAAATTTTTCTTATCATTATGTGTGGGCTCAGAAATTACTCGCACGAAATTTTCTTGACCATGTCTGCCATCCTACTGCTGCGCAGTGACGCCATGATGTGCCATCAGGAGCAACAAGCTCATCTACCGCCTCTACAACTTCACTGCTGCTCTCTACAAGATCTACATCTCCTTCACCAGGATGACGTGCTCGTCGTACAATGTGCGCATATGCGCTGAGCTGACGTGCTTGGATGACATATATGACTTTTAGGCAATCTACGCAATCTAATTAGTCATAGTTCGGGCATTGCGTGGCCAACACAACGAACGCGCTGGGCCACTATCACATTTACGAGTCCTGATTAGGCACTTACATCATTAGATTTTTTATCTAGCACGGAGACAAGAACCAATCCTACGGTTCTATCCAAATGATTTCGGCCGCTCAGAAAATAAAGCACCAGCCGGTTACAAAACGCTATACGGTTACAAAAGGCAGACAAATAACAAAATAAAAAATCAAAATTCATGGAAATAAATTCTTATCCTTGTAATGTTAATTTATATTTCCTTCTTTTTGTTTGTAGTTGTTCACACAAGAAAACAATTAAATACCTAGAACACCACCACATATGTGGCGAAGCATTAAAGAAACTAGGTTTTGATAAACGTATAATAGCAAGGTCCTCGGATGAAAAAGTCAAAGAGAGGTGCTACTTCACTCTGGTTAGGCCACACCTCGAATACGCCGCGAGCATTTGGGACCCTGGTCATAAAGATTTAACCAAAATATTGATGAAATACGAAGGAAAGCAGGACGCTTCGTTAAAAACTGCTACGAGCGTACATATAGAGTCTCTTTTACCGGGATTAAGGTGGGAACCCCAAGAGGCTCGGAGGCTTAGGTTGCTTGATAAATTCAGAACTGATATTTTTCAGAGCGACATAGAGAATCCTATCGTGACTCCTCACTACATCTCTAGGTCTGAAAGATGCGATAAAATAAGCGAGATACACTGCCGAACAGAATAGCTACAAAAACTCGTTCTTTCCGCGAAAAATAAGTGACCACAATAAAAATTGAGCTCCACTAAATAAACTCTTATAATACATATCATCATTTCATCTCCAAAAACTTACACTTTTACACGGCTGGTGACAAAATACCCCTGCCACACGCCCATGCGGCCACTTGCGGGGTATTATATAGATGTAGAGGTGTCAGCAGTAAAAATATGTTATCCCAAAAACTACCTTAGTCTTTAAAGGTAAAATCCAGACTCAGTCCTAAAAGATACGCACGGCAAAGTTGTGTCTGCAACAAATTTTAGACCTCCATAAGGAATGAAAAGTCAAGAAAAGGCAATATTTTTATAAATTATCACATGGGTTCAATAGAGAACCGAAATTCAAACATATCCAAAACGGCTAGATCCGTCGATCTAGAGTAATAGCCTGTCCTTTGCCATATTTTATACATTTATCGAACATTCTCTATTCTGTTCCATCTATCCATGCCTTACAGCCTTTCACAAACTCTTCATTCAGCAATTGGTGGGGACCCTCAAATTTCAGTGGATATTTCGTCCAATTCTCATTCCTTGCATACTTCATCTGTAGAAGTATAGCGTCGATTTCTGTAGCCTATTATAACTCACCCCAAGTTCGTAACCTAGCAAATATTCACTATTTTTCATTCTGACCGGCTCATAGGGTACACTCTATCTCAAAGGAAAGTTGAGACAATTTTTTCTCGATTTTATTGATTTCAGAAAAGAGATTTCAGAAAAGAGACCATCAAAACAGTGTATTCATACACTGTTTTGATGGTATCTTTTCTCCTTTTTAGCCGCAATGCATTATTTTCCAAATATTTTCTTTTCATGGCAAAAATTTTCCGGAAACAGCCTCCAAAACCCTATCCAATATTCTCACGAAATGTTTAATTACCAAAAGCATGCACATTTCATAAGAGAGTGAAAAAGTCTTTCAATGAAACAACACGTATTTTGAACCACCTCTAAAGTCAAGTTTCGAAGTGAAGGTAAGGTTCTCATTATCAAAGGTGCACCGTGGTCTCGTGTAAAGAGGAGGCCAGTGCCCCAGTGATTTTAAATGCGATGTCTAAACTTTTCCCATGAAACTTCTACCAAGAAGACCAATCATTTTTGAAAGGGTCTTCATTACGTTCAGCGGACGTTCAATTAACATGAAAATAGATCTTCAAAACCTTTAAGTTTTGGAAAAAAAAGTTAAGACGAAAGCATGACCAATTAAAAATTATTTACGAATGTCAAGGAGTGTGAAAATAGAACAAGGAGTACATAGTAAAGATACATCACAGTGCAGTAATTAGCGTTATTTCGGAAAAGTCTGTTATAAGGGTTCTTAAGAGAGTTCACATCTAGTCACTGGTGCAAGAGGGTATGGGAGATATGTACATTAAATAAGGTGTTCAACGCTTTAAAGGAAAACAAAATTAAAAAAGAAGAATACGGCGTCTCGATCCTTCTCAACACACAGGCATGCTACAAGCTAAATTGAAAATGCAAAGGATTTTGGAAAAACGAGAAAGAAAACGAACGACAAAGTTTAAAAAGTGAGAAAAACTTGGGGAAAGAGGTCCAGGCTCTAAAAGTGACGATGAGGTTTTTCATCAAGACATCTCCTAATTGAATTTTCAGTGATTTTAATGAGTTTCTTCAGCAACTGAATGGCCTCTTAAGAGCGGGAAGCAAACACGCAACTGTTTCAAATAAGCAAACGGAATTTTATTCGAAAGTGAATAAGCAGAAATAAGCAGAAATGAGCAGAATTATTTATTCCTGTAGTTGGACTAACACAAGTCTCTAAAACTGTAGGCCACCCGAAACCTAATGAGTGGATACAAAGAAGTGGATGATCTACCCAATTATCCGATGTATTTGAATTATACATCTTCAGCGACGCTTTTTGAAATGCGTGGACATGGTGAGGGACATACAGAAACGGAATATAAAAATATAATATAAATAAACGTATAGTGATAAAGTTCCTTATTAGCCTTCACAAATGATGCAATGATATTCACATAAAGTTTAGAAGAAGTGACAAGACTAACCAAAATATTTATGGAAGAAATGGAAAAAATAAGGTTTAAGATATGTGACTCAAAAACAGAATAAATGCATTTCACAAGGACTCCAAAGAAAAGTGTATGTTTCCTACAAACAGAGGAGTATATATTTGAAAAATTAGACTTTTCCAAAAACTTAAAGAGTTATTATATCAAATGACAACAGAGAAGGGCCAGAGATACAAAATATCTAATCAAATCTAGCCTTGCATGTATGACACAGACTACTGTCTTCGAAATTCCTGTCTCATAAAACAAAAATTAGATTTTTACAAAATAATAATCTGCCCAGTATTGCTCTATGAATACGAGACATGGAAACTGAATAAGAGGGACGAGAAAAAATGATAGTATTTGAAAACAAGATGATACGAAATATCTACGGGCCTACAAATGAACAGGGAAAGTGGAGAAGAAAGTACAATAAGGAAATGAGGGACCTTCACAAGAATACTGATATCATAAGTGAGATTAAATGAAGAAGAATGAGATGGGCAGGACGCTTGTTAATAAAAGAGGACGGTTGTGTGATGAGGGAGGTTTTGAGAGGATATCTAGAAGGAATACGACCCCGGGGAAAACCACGACAGAGATGGTGGAACCAAGTAAAGATAGATTTGGAGAGGGTTGGAGCTGAGGAGGAGGATGTAATGGACTGAAAGAGATGGAGGGGATATGTTGGTGTGGCAAAATATCAACTTGGATATAAATGGCCCCGGGAGTAAGAGTAAGTATAGTGATAAAGTCACCATTGGAGACATCCGAAAATCAGGCCCCATCACTGCTTAAATACTCGACTGTGTCGGAGATGTTGAAAGCATAAAAATGTGATAATTTTGTTAAAAATATACAAGTGTAGCAATTGTAATATACCTAGTCATTTCTCCAAGGACTAGACATAACGTAATGGAAGAATAGAGTAGCAAATTATGCGCGTACCAAATTATGTCACAGGTGTTCTCTAATTAGCGGTCGAAATACAAAATTGAGGTAAAAATTAAAACCAGCCACTTAAATATAAAAAAGCATTATTAAAATGAATCAAATGAATTATGAGCCATTACATAATTTCGAACACTAGGTATCATTGTCAATCCATAAATCAATTGGTATTAAGGACCATAATCTGAGGTTTTAATATTTTATGGATGTTTTATTCGTTATAAACGAGTAAATGCTACAAGAGCTCACACATTGTAATGGGATAGAGAAATATTAAAATTATCCCTTTTTTCCAAGAGAGAGGTTCCATAATTTGTGGTCTAAATACAACAATGAACTCAAAAAATAAATATGAGTACCACATACCCCTGACGGAAGAAAGAATATGAATTAAATCTCAAAAGAATCTGAAAATGAATTGTGCAGCATTACGCAGACGATTTTGTTGAACGTGGGAGACAAATAACCACGCTTTTGACTGCAAACGTTCCCATAGTCACGCGATAGCACCTACTAGTAACCAACCACACATTACCCCTGGCCCTAGCGTTACTCCCAGCAATATAATCCTCTTCCATTCGTGACGTGCGGTTCCCCATGACGAGGAGCTGTTAACCTCCGTGTGATTATCAAACTGTGACGTAAGTGCTGAGGATGCACTTCAAAGTGACACTTCACTGTGACACTTCAAAGCCACTCCCAGCCTGCCTCTCTCAGCCAGCACTCCTAAGCGACTCTTACAGAGCGTCCATTATTTAGGTGATTGGTGCGCAAATCGTGAGTCGTTGATTGCATATTTTAATAAAGTTAAAAGTTAGTCAGAAAAATACTTTGATCACACTTCACTTAATTACATCCATTTGCATTGTGTAAATAATCATATGTTTTTTAATGTTGAAAATTCATAAAAATAAAATGTATTCTGATATCAATGATATAACAATTATGTTTGAAAATTTTCGTCTTATTTGAAAAATTGTTCTGATTTGGTTTTACGGCTCGGAATTTGAATTTTTTTTAGCAAAAATCGAATATAAACACGTACTTTTTATTCGGTATGATTCCTTTATATTTATTAGGACCCCTTTTAACAATATGCAACATATATTTTCGTGTTTAGGAGAAAATATGTTCAAATGCGATCGAACTATTTTTAACTATTTGCCAAGTGCCATAAGGCTACTTGTTAAAATAACATAAAATCAACAAGGAACCAAATCGGCAACGTGAAATGTTTTATTGCTTGTATATTTATATATTACTAATTAGTTCATGTACGAAAACTTTCACGTAATTATGTGTATACATAAACGGAATACGGTCCCCAAGCCCTAGAACAACCGTAAAAGGCATGGAAATCGGATGTGAACTTTTAGGAAAGGATGGAGAGTACATAGGTTTTCAAGAAGACAACGGTGAAGAAAAGTGAGGTTTCCGTGAGGTCGTCTGCCGCTTATTTTTAGGCGAGTAAGTTTGTGGTCGTAAAGATGCCATATGTTTATAATTTCTCCTTACGTTTATGTTCGCTTAGTAAAACAAGGAAAAAGCAGGAATAACTAATATGGTTGTTGTTTTGGTTGTCAGTCTACAGTTTGATGATTTTATGCCCTCTTAGGAAGTCCTCATTGACTAAAAACATCGAGTAGTCAATTTTACGATGGTTATAAAAGTACTCATCACTCACTCAATTTTCATCGGATTATTTTTACCACTTGAAGTTTTCGATGTTTCGGCCAAAAAACATCGAGTAGCCAGACACATCGATGTCGATGTGGCATCCCTGTGCCCTCCTCATCTACCTCAATGGGGTTAAAACATAACTCTTTGTCATTATGCCTAACAATATAACATGAATATCTCATTCGATACGCAGCAATGAAAGATAGTTCTACTATGACTCCTCCAAGATCCTCTGTATTTCGAAACGATCCCCGAGGTTGAACCAATCTCTAACAAACGTACCATTCACCCCTTCCAAAACTTTGTATCCCTTCGCCCCACCCTAATATCCCCTCTCTACCTCTCAGGGACCCCTTGCTCCATCGAGTCCTTCCCACCCACTCCCTCCCCTTCCTGTAAAACTACTCGGTTTAGATGGAGTCTTAAGTCCTCCTCAGCCACCTGAACCCCACCATTCATATGCTCCTCCCTCGGAGTCTTAATGCTTTCCCCCTAACTCCCCTCTCACCCTTTCCCCCTTACATCTCCAGCTGAATTCCCCGACCCGCCTTCCCCTCCTCCTTATCCGTGCTCATGTAGGCAGATTAAAATGAGAGAATATAGGAGGGAGCTTGATCAATCAGCAGGGAATCGAAAAGTAATTAAAAGTAAGCAACTATACATGTTGGATTCAATGGAGCCGGACTCTGCCAGGAAAAAAATTTCAATCGTCGAAAAGAGTAAAAGGGAATCATGCTACAAAGCTTCATCAGAAAAGAGAGATAGCGTTCCACAACGTATTATAGTTTAAGGTAATCTGAGCGAGATAGCTCCCTAGTCATAATGGAGACCATATTCGAAGCGAACATTATAATTTCAGCAGCTTTAGGAAGCATGAAATAAATATTGTATTATTCTGGGTAAAATTATGGGTTTTATGATGTAGAAATTGATAATGATAAATAAAAACACAACTGAAAAATTATGAAATGCACCTGCTGATAAGCCACGAATGGCTTATAAGGGCCATGAAGTTGTAAAGTTGTTTAATACTGTGCATTTTACAAGATTTATATTATATTGCTTATATATGAGTTTCATTTTATGTCTAAGGTATAGAATTTGCACATTTTTTTGCAAATGCCATGTAATGTAATAAATGCGATAAACATTAAAAATTATAATTTAAAAAAATATAATTGTATGTGACTGAAATTTTAAGTATTTAAGTAAACATTTTTATATGAGTCTTTGACTTAACTCATTTTTTCACTCGATACTTTTAAAACTATTTCGCTAAGGAAGATTTTGTGGTACTGATAAAATTACATAGGAGAAAATATAATTTATTCTAAAAAATAGTTGAGAAAACATACAAAATATGCAGTCCATTACTTGACGAGATTTAGTTGTTAGAAATTCCTAATTTATTAAATAAAGTCTCCTTGGAATGCGTACACGCAACATTACCCATGTAAAAGGGCTTAAAAGTTTTCCCAAGAATCTCAGAAAGTACTTCGGTAAGATGTTCATATTTTCGTATCTTTGTATGAGTGAGATATTTTCCTTAAACGTGGGACCAAATTCATTGATATCTACGTGAAATGATATTTTGCACAAATTACCTTAATGACCGCTTGCCTTCGATAAATTACGGTAACACGGAAGCAGTCACTGAAGAAATAGAGAATAGACGGTTGGAATGCTATGACCACGTGAAAAGAATTGGAGATAAACTACGGTCTAAAAAGATACTCAAATGGCAACCACCAGGTAGGAAGAGAAGAGTATGACCACCAGAAGAGTGGATGAAGCAGGTTACACAAAATATGGAAAAGAGACAGTTGGGAGCGGAAGAACGGAAAGAAAAGAAAGAACTGAAAAATAATTCTCGTTATTGTAGAAATAACTGATACCAACAAAATCACATTTTATACAGAAGATGAATGTTAATCTAAAATATAAATAATATATGCCTCGGGGATCGGGTTGGTGTGATGGCTAGAGTACTGGCTAACCACACGGGCAGCCAGGGTTCAAATCCCTGCAGAGGAGGATATTATTCAGAGGAAGCCCGATCCCTACTTGAGTCTTCCTACTTGTGGAGGGCACCTCAAGGACAGTACTCCGTCTGTCAGATGAGACGTTAAACCGTAGTCCCCTAGGCGTCTTTCGTTAAGAGCAGGCTAATGCCGACGCCGGGTTCCTATACCCTTCCTCCCTTACCTATCCCCTATGGCGCAAATAACCTTAGCTGTCGGTCGCCTCCGCAAAAATCCAATCCAATAATATGCCTCATTAGCTTTCGTATACAGCAAAAAATATGAATCATAACGAAAAAAAACAACATTTAATAATTTTAAAACAAATGTATGCAAATTGTTTTAAGACCGGGTGCCTTTTAATGCTATAAATACGTTGTTTAGGAAAGAAAACCTAAAATAATCCCATATTAAATGCATTTAATACGCTGCGTATACGGCCAAACAGTTCTAATGATACAGGCAACTCTTTGCTCGTTGATGGGTCTTAGTACTCACCACGACAAAGTGTTTGAATGTCGAGTTGATAGGGCAGTAAAAACTATGACAATTTCTTTCAAATGAGATTATGGTTCAATGAAAAGAGATCAATCATCTGACAGCTGTCATTTTGTGAGGTCCAAATGCTGGACAGAGAGAACTACCGAAAGATGACATGAAAAATCACTGTATAGACCTCTGTACCCCGCGTACCTGTGTAAGATGCGCATTCCGCTTTTATAAACGTCGAAATAAAAAAATGGTGATTTTCTCCATCCTCCTCGCGGGAGTTTGTAGGGATCATAACAGTTCAGACCAGTACCAAAGCCCTCTGTTTGCCATGTCTCTCTTAATTTGAAAAATATTACTTTCATGGTGAAGGTTTCACAGCTTTAAGCGACCCCTCTGCCGTAGGGGTTTTCCGTAAGGTCAGAGAGGTCAGGAAGGAACTCATGTAAGACGCGTGCCCACCTTTTCAGGTGCGATATCAGGGAAAAAACGTGCACGTAGTTTACGGGTCTATACGGTATGGGTTTATGAAATAATGGAATAGAATGGAATGGAGACATTCAGGGTATAGGCATTATTGAGGGTAAATTGTGTACTTGCATGTGGCTGAAATTCTAAGTAATTAAATAAAAATATATGTGTCTTTGACCTGACTCATTTGTCCACGCGGTACGTATAACAATCTTTCACACAAAAGATTTTTTGTGGCACTGAACACATCATTGCGGGGATAATATGATTTATTCTAAAAGATAGTTGAAAAAACATTCAAAATAAACACTGTCAATTTTTTAAAGAGATCTACTTGTTAAAAGTCCTTCATTAATTGAATACAGTCTATCTAGAGAGTATACACGTACTATTTCCGGTGTAAAAGGAATGATTTTTTTCACTCTTTCACAGCTTAACTTATGAGAAAAATTGCGAGGAAAAGTAATATTTTGTTCTTTATATCAAATTTCAAGGTAATCAGCTAATAACTCGAAAAGGAGATGAAAAGATTCATCTAATATATTTAAATCTATTTCCCGGATTTTTTTGTTCGTATAATCAGTTTTTCTACTAACATGGAATTTTTAAGAGAGAGAAAAACACTATTTTTCCGCGTGTCTTCCGTTATCCCATAGAGTTTCATGCAAATTCATGTTCAATTTTGGAGAAAAATAGAGTGGAAAAGTAACATATTTTTCTTTTAATCTGGTAGAGGACATAATTTTCTACAATATTTAAGAAGAAATCTTGAACAAGTAAGGAAGAAATAACAAAGATGATAAGTCAAACAAAACGAGGAATTAATATACTGATAAGAATAGTAAGATGAAAATATATAAAAGGAAGACCAAATATATCAGACAGTTGTTCAAAACATACTTTTCTTTGGTTAGACACGTTGGAATTGATCATATGATAAGACAGAGATTGGTGGCTGTTTAGAAGCCACAGATTAACAAGGCTAGAAAGGTTTACTAGTGAAAAAATAAGGACAAGGATAAAGGAAAAAATTCACTGATGAAATATGGAGTTGACGTATAAAACGATATGGCCATGTAAAAAGAATGGAAGATAAACTATGATCTAAAATAGAGGTTGGCAATCCGCGGCTCACTAGCCACATGCGGCTTTTTGGCTCCTTGAATGTAGCCCTTCCACAAAATACCACGTGCGGGCACGCACATACTTAATTTTATCAATAACTCGATATTATCGATATAAAATCTATATTAAGTATCACAACAAGTTTTATTCAACGTACGTGTAGTTTAACTAAGGCCTCAAACTTGTCAAGTTTGTTAAGTTAATTTTAGGGAGCGTTGTGTAGTGAAAGAAAATGTAGGTTCAAGGATTTATTAAGGTATATTCAGATGGTTTGGATATATAGAAAGGATGAACGAAAGGGGATAGAGGAAACAAAAACACAAGACGAGTGTGGATGGGAATGTTGGAAGGGGTCGACCTCAGGAAACGTACCACAATGACATTGAGAAAGTTTTTAGCAAAGGCCAGCTTAGGAGTACCCTCATTAAGTTAGTAACAATCTGGCTACCTATGTATGTTATTTTGAATGACTTGTTCTATACATGCTAACCGCATGTCCTGGAGCCAATAACATATTATTATTATTATTATTATCTAGTGTAAGTTTAAATAACATTGCTCTCAAAATAAATTTAAATCATTGAACGGTTGATATTTGGCTCTGTTGACTAATGAGTTTCCCGACCACTGGTATTAAAAAATACCCACATGGCAACCCTCAGGTAGGGGGAAAAGAGGAAAAACATCAGAAGACTGAATGAAGCAGGTTATACAAAATATGGAAAAGAGACAGTTTAGAGCCGAAGATTGAGAGGCTAGGAGAATAGGGAATGAGAGACAGCCAATGCTGGTTAAAATTCGCTAAGTATCTATAGCGAATCCTTGTGTGTTGGGAGAATTTCGAAAAATATTAAGCCAGTAGAAAAAAATATTTAGCCTACGCATTTGGCTTAAAGTTTTGAAATTTTACGAAATGAAAAAAATTCACTATTGTTTAAAACAAATTCTCGTGGTTGTAGAAATGACTGATACCAACAGGTTCACAATTGATGCACGGAAGATGAAGGTAAAACTAAAACATAAATATGATTTGCATCTTTAGCCTTCGTATACAGCCAAAAAATATTAATTTTATCGAAAAAAACCAACATTTCACAATTTTTGAAAAAAATTATGCAAATTATTTAAAGGACGGGTGCCTATGAACACCAAATATGTTGCTGAGGAGAGAGAACCTAAAAAAATCGGATAAAAAAATTCCAATTTCAGTCTGCGTATACGGCCAAACAGCTTAACTGCTATATAAAAAACTTCGCTAGTTGATAAATTCTAGGACGCAACACGAGGAGGTGTTTGAATATCGAGTCGAAAGGGCAGTAAAAGAAATGGAAATTTGTTTCAAACAAGTTTGTGGTTCGATTAAAATAAATCATCTGAAAGATGTCATTCTACGGTTGAGATCTTATTCATTCTATGAGATACAACTGCTGAACAGAGAGAACCACTACAATATGATAAGAAAAATTGCTGTACATACTCGTCTACCACGCGCACTCGTGCAAGACGCGCATTCCGCTTTTATATAAACGTCGAAAGATAAAAATCGGCGGATTTATTCATTTCCCTCACGGGAGGTTTAAGGGACCATAATAGTATCGGCCAGTACAAAAGCCTTCCGTATGCAATGCCTCTCTTAATTTTAACAGTACAGAAATTTCTTACGGAGAAGGTTTCACAGCTTCAAGTGGCCCCACTGCATTAGGGGTTTCCGGGACGGTCATAGCGGTAAGGAACTCGCATAAGACGCACACCTTCCATTTCAGGTACGATATCAGAGAAAAGAAGTACGCGTGGAATACGGGTTTATACGGTAATTCATTAAATAATGGAATAGTTCTCTAATGGTTGGGAGGAAATTGGTGTGACAAAACATACTTACTCTTCTCTTTAGTCTATGATTCTATCCCAGAACCATTTTCAGCGGATTTTTATAGATCACCCACCACCTAGTTTCATCCTAAAGATTTCCTCTCCTTCCTGTTTTAACCCTTCACCTGTTTACCTTTTCATCCTCCTCCTCTCCCTACAGCTCTTATCGCTCGAAAACTTCCCGCGCCCTCTCCTCCAAAGTTCCCTTTTGTTAATCTCCACATTCACCCTCTCCCTGAATCTCTTCCTCCTCACGCATCCAGGAACCTCTTTCTTCGCTTTCGCACCATCCCACGCACCCTTCCTCCCTTCTCTTCACTCCGACGCCTCCGTACCTGAGACACCAATATTCCTTTCTCTCTCGATTCTCCCAGCTTTCATCCCAAACAGCCCCTCAACAGCCCTTTCCAGCCTTTCAACAGTTCCACCCCGGACGCTATTATTAATGGTGCGTCTGCCGAGCTCACGGTTGAGCGTCAGATGAAAAAACGAAATAAAAACACTAATCACGGCCACCATTGTTGCGCGGCTTTGTTGTCGCTCTTATATTTTAAAATCGTTATTCATTTTTCTCTGTGTATTCTCGAGTTACGTCAACGCTCTCATCCCATTCTTTCAAAAGTACGCATTTTGGGATAGTAAATATCACGTAATTTCACTGAAACTCATATTTGTCTGTCTGCGGTTGGGTTGAGAATTAGAAACACGATTCTGTTAACTGTTTCCTCTTCGTTTCTAGGTCAGTTTCCGTCATTTAGGCTGCGGGTCAATGAAGGGAATAACTATCGATTGTATGTTACTATATCCTTTCTGTGACATCAGTGTAGACTCCTATGCGTATCTCGTAAGCGTCAAAGATAAAAGATCAAAGACTTTCATACTATTACTGTACTTGTATTTGGGTCGAATCTTGGAAGAAAATTTTAGAAATTCAGACGTCTGCTCTCAGTAGTCATCGACATTATAAGGAAATTGTATCCTACAGTCTAAAACACTTACGCTGAAAATCAGTTAATTGCTATGAAGAGTACGATGTATACTTCATATTTTCTTTGCACCAAATATATATAGGAATCCTTCATCACTCTGAAGGATCATCTGAAGGTTGAGAATTGTGTATATTAACGTCATTGTGAACATTCTCCTGAACTCTTGCAAAGCATATTCTACTGGACCATAAGTGGTTTCTCTTTTGGTATGTGTCATTAATTTTATCAAAACCTGTATTAAAGATTTAGGATAGAATTAAGCATGATTCAAATGGTAATGGTACATACATTTCTGACCAAGCTCTGTTAAGTCTTTGGGAATGCTCTTTGGACACAACTGCCCAGTGCCTAGTCATTGGGGTCGATTCTTGGAGTAAAGTTATAAAAATTCTGTCATCTGCACTCAGAGGTTGTCTATACCATAGGGGAGCCGCTTACCAAAACTGAAAACACTTTCGCAGAAGTCTTAACGCTTTTATTTCACGTGTATGATATGCTACTTAAAGAAAATCTACTTGCGTAGGCCTTTGTAATTAGGATCGATACCTACAATAAGTGTCGAAACTTTTCGCTTTACTCTTTCTATATAACTATATTGGCTGAGGAAGAAACGTGAATGTGTCGAAGACCACGATGAGTTGATTGCCATGTTGCGTACGACGCATATTTCTTATTTTCTTTACTGGAAATCTTTCATCTCTCTGGTGCATCATCAAAATGTTGAGAAATGTACTTGTTAACGTCACTGCGAAAATTCTCTTGAACACTTCCAAAGCATTTTCTACTACACCATAAGTGGCGCTGTAGTCGGAGGCGGGGAATAGAGGGGAGGGCGTATATCTCCTAGGCTGTGGCAGGATACAGAACTAAAAGGGTGTTTTTGGCCGAGGCATACAGCCCCCTTACGTCCGCATCAAACGATACTAGATCCAGCTCTAGAGATGTACGTATGATAGTCGGTATAGGGTTAGCAAAACGTGGCGGCTCTCGCAAGAGAATAGCATGGCACAAGGTAACGGAGAGCATTCAAGAGATGCGGGAAAAGTGGCGGAGTTTTGCTCGAGAGGTTTCTCCGAGAGTCCTTCGATGCCTTAGCCCGCTCATCCACGTTCGACCCACCTTCGGGAGACCTCTGAATCTCCGCAGGTGTGGGCCATTAACTTTTTCAAAACCTGTATTACAGATTTAGGATAGATTCAGCATGAATCAAGCGGTAATGAAAGACTTCCAAACTGTCACTGTACTTGTATTGGCGATGAAGTGGTATTTTCATTCATAGTGTTCCACATAAGTGCTAACATTTTTCATTAACCAATCTTTGGCTGCTGGGGAATAAAATAACTATCAGGGCATATTCTCCAATAGTACGGCCTGTAAATTCCGAATTGCCACTAATGGCTGCTATAATGTCTGCTGCCGCCGATGTTAAATTAATTAAATGGCTCAATTAAATATAACTAGAAGTTAAAAAAATAAATCTATCCTTTTTCGAGTTTCTTTTATTAATTAGACCAAAAACTTCCAAAAAATCTAAGAAACTAAAATTAAACAGTGGTTGAGGAACAAACAAAATTGAAAATGCATCCGAAAAAGAGAAGTAAGCAGTTTTGTTGGATATTTGTTTGGGTTGTCCATAATAATGGAAAAAAATCTGATAATAAGACCCCGAACTAATTGGCGACTTATTTTAATTGTAATTTGCGTCCCTTAGAAAAGAACTTAAACATAGAAAACTAAAGAAAAAGTGCTGAACGACTTAATCTTTCTCTCGAGAATTGGAAGGTTCGAAAGTTTCCGATACTTGTTCATCCTCTATAGCTCAACTCCGTACTCCCGTTTTCACGCTTAATCCATTCCATTCTGCCCGTTACAAACCTACCAATTCGCTGGTGGAATACTTAAATGAAATCCTTCCCGGCCTTCGTCTCTTTCTTCTCCCGTCTCAACTGTCTTTTCCAGCTAGTGATTGACTTGGGGAGTTAAAAAACATGCTGATATATAGATTTTTATAGCTTCCATTCACCAATTTTGACACAGGTTAGTCCATAAAAATTAAACTCACAAGGGAGTACCGGGAACTTTGTTCAGGAAGGACTCAATATGGTGAAACCTCTGAAAGTCCGCAGATTTGCATCACACGGACCCCGGAAAGTCATGACTTTCGAACGGAAATTTTTCGAAATTGTTGAAAAGGATCAGAAATCCCGAGTCCATATCGAAAATGACGCTAAGATGGAAACTTCTTTTTAATGTTCTTCATCGCTATAGTTATTTTTATCAGATAGAGTGCATTTTTATGTGAATAATAGATGAACTTGGGGATGAATTGGAACTTGGAAAAGTTGACCAGATCAGACTATGAGCCTTCAAAACCTGTTGATGGAGGAGGATGCTGATGATAAAATGGACGGAAAAATAAGAAGTGGTGAAGACCATAGAAAAAATAACAACAAGATGGATTGGACACATCCTGAGACACAATGGGTTTGTGAAGAACATAATTGAAGGTAAAAAATAGGGAAAAGTCTCCAGAGGAAGACCCGGGAATAAGTTCACGGACCGAATATAGAGGAAAGTACATAGGAAGAGATACCAGGAGATAAGGGAACCAGCATTAGATAGGGAAGGGTGGAGGGCTGCAGTTAACCAATCTCAGGATTGCACAACCAATGCATGAATGAACAAATAGACATTTCCTTTCTACATCGGTTTGCCTTTTGGATAACAAAGGAGACAACGCAGAAGGGAGAACCGCAACCCCACCTCTGGCATTTTACAATACATCACCACACATACAATTCGAATTTTGAATGAAAAATTTGACTCAAATAAATATTAAACAAAATATTATTTTGATGATACTCCCAAAAGCAGCATTTATACTCACAAGCCGTTATCTACTTGCAAGAGTAGATGATACTAAGTTAAATCAGGGACTTCAGAAAGGTCCTCGACTAGTCAAGTCTTTTGACTGTGCCTAAAGCGCTAAAGTGGGTTATAAGATTTCAAATTAATTACATTCAAAATAAGCCTGCATATTAATGACTTTAGCCTTTGATGTACAAAAAAGGGGATGTAAATCCACAGAGCGAATAATGTGATTCAAATAAGTTTTCAATGAATATAGCTCACATCAAAGGTTCGCTTGTATAAAATAATTAAGAAGACGCAGACAACCTTTTCATGTGAAAATGAACTGTTCAAGAAAACGCATGCTTGTCAGCGAGTGAATATTTGAAACTGAAGTTTCAAGTTAGTTTGAAAAATTAATATACCCTATTTTCAGCGCGGTTCATTACTTCTTTGGCTCGCGGAGGATTATTTGCTGTTTTATTAAAATTACATTCTTTTGAGTTCTTGATGACTGCCTGTCTCCTACCATGGGAATTTTAAATGCTTTTGCATTGAAAGAGTGGCAGAGAGCCTTTAAATTTCCGCTAAAATCCCTGAAAATGAGATTTTGTAAATTTTAAATTGAAATGCAAATAGTAAATAATCACACAAATAATATATGATATACAAATAGAAAAGAATCAGTGAAGCAGCCTTTGCGGGGCTTCATTTTGATCGAGGCTACTATTGGATCTGAAATTTTAGCTGCTGTGTGGTTTTAAAACGATGCAGAACTCATCAACTTATAATTGAACAAACATCACGAATGAAAAATAACTTGGTTTTCTTCCACTGCTTTATTTTCTTGGTACAACAAGTTTCGACACAACGGTGTCATCATCAGACACTCAGGTACATCAGGACACTGCTGTGTTGAAACATGTTATGCTAAGAAAATAAATCGGCGAAAGAAAAAGTTATTTTTCATCTGTGAAAAACACTTCCACATAGTAGAGCCTAAAAACATGGAACGTAATGAGCAAACATTGCTAATAACAGCTTAATGTGGATTTAATAAATGCAAATGCTTATATATGTGTCTGGTAGTATATATAATACGTCAGTTAAGACATAGTAGGTTAACAACTATAACCATGGAGGTAAATGGAGAGGGCGCTCGCTATTGTGGCCAATGATAGAAGCTCTAACGTGGACGTGGCCTGTCCGCCATCTTCGTCAACCCCGATTCTCTTTCGGCGCTTACGGGATGACGCACTTATTTCGCCATTTTACGATGTTTTCCATCGATAACTTGCAAAGAATCAGAATGACTTTTCTCCCTCAACATTCATTCTACTTACCTATTCTTATTTATTTTAATAAATAATAATCCGAATTCCCAGGGAGCACTATGGTAAAATCGAGTTGAATCCATGGAAATTAGTAACGAATATAAGTTTCAATAGTTACTTCCCTTAAATTTCAAACAGATGTTGTATATTCTTGCTATGCATCTTTTAATTCATCTATTCCCTCCGCCTATCCAAAGATGATTAAGGAAAGAGCAAGAATGACCAATGTAGTTGTTAATTCGATTTCCAGAGGAGTAGTGTTTGAAACCATTCGGAATGATTACAAGCAATTAACTAAGGAATCGCGTGGTACAATCACGAAGGGTTCGAGATTTTGATGCGTTCAAACCTCTCGTAAAAATCCACGCAACCCTGACTATCGAGTTTTCCTCTCGGATATATAGTTAATGGAGCTAAAAATGGCAATTTGAGGCATTTTAAAAAATATAGAAGATAATTAAGTTCCCAATTCGGATGGATAAAACTTTCATAATCTCCAACTATTTGTTGTAATACCACGTGACTCCTTGGCTACGCACTCGGAATCATTTCGAGTAGTTTCAACCCCACCCCCGTTTGTATACGCTACAGTTTGAATACGCAACTCTCCATCCATCTCAATGACTGTATCAGAATACAAGTACAATGAAAAATAAACTTTTGCTGATTCGGAAGAAATGTCTTAAGTGCTTTCGGGTACTAGCATATTTGTTATACTATAACTTTTAAACTTGAGGTATTTTTCAGTTTTAAAGGCACCTCTTCATTTTGTAGACTTTCAACTGCAGTTCATTTTAAATACTGAGTCAATATGGCGATTATATTAACCTAATAAATGGCCACACACATACGCTGCAAACGCTATGAATAGCTACGTCCGTCATTAGCAGTTACATATCGCGATATAAGTCGCATTTTGGATATCCGATCGATTTACCAAGGATTTCGCAAACATTTTACCAAAGCAAATAAGAGTTAAATTATAAGACTGAAGTCTAAATCTTATCACTACCATCTTTAGCACGAGTACATACAAACGGTGACGGAAATTCAAATCTGCCTCTTCTCGCGAAAGTACGTCAATTATATACTCGATTAACATGGCATTCTTTTTGGCAACTTGGTGTTGGGACAACAAAAAACAACTCCTCTGCTGAAAGAGGATAGAGCTGCAAACTAGGGAACAATTCGTGAAAGCATTCGTGAAGAGCGTGTCACTCTAGGGATCGGAAGCATGGACCATTGGAAAAGCTGACCAGAAGAGACTAGATGCCTTCAAAACCTGGTGATGGAGGAGGATGCTGACGTTAAAATGGACAGTCAAATAAGAAATGATGAAGTTTACAGACGATTAAAAGAGTAGAAGGTAACAGGGAACACCATAGAGAAAAGAAGAACCAAATGCATAGGAAACGTCCTGAGGTACAATGGATGTGCGAAGCGCATAATTTAAGGTAAAAGAAAAGGAAAAGTCTCCAGAGGAAGACCCAGGTATAAGTTAAAGGACCAAATAAAGAGAAAGGTACATAGGAAAAGAACCTAGGACATGTAAGTAAGAGTAGAGGGTTGAGGTAAACCGATTTAGTATAGAAAGACAATTGATGATTGCTAAAAAAATGAAGAGCCCTTAGCAAATTTACCAGGCACTTGTACTAATACACATCGTAGTACATTCAACAAGACAAATTTTAAACGGGTGAATCATTTGAAGGGAGCAATGATATTGGCTAAAAGACTTCAATTCCCGGCAAGGCTTATGCGCAAAGGTTTACCCCTGGGAGTGAAAAAGAAGGGGGGAAGCGACGATAAATGGAACTGACCTTCTCCGTCCGACAGACATGGGAGAAAGGGGTCCTTCTCAAGAGGGAGGGGGGGCGACAGAGGAATGTGAGGATGGCAAATGTCAGGGGCATAGTGGACGAAGAGTGGGGAGGGGGTTGGGAACTTGAACCGAAGACGGGAGAAGTAGATGTGTACTTATTGCTGTGGAAGGGCAGTATTTCACCTTCGAGAGGGGCTGTGTGGCGAGTGTGTATCTGTGTGAGAAGGGAGGTAGTCCCCGTATAAGCGACGCCCTTGGGAATAGCACAGCTTGCCCGGGGTGATTCTTCAAAGTGGACGCCCCCCCCTTCTCTCTTAAGTCCGCCCGCCGAAAATGTGGCGGGAAAGGAGGGTGGAGAGGGTGAGGTAAAACTCGGAGCCGACGTCTGTCGATCTCTCCCGAGGGGAACCCGAATTGACCGGTCGGGGATGGATGTAGTGAGAGGAAACGATGTATATGGAGGGGGCGGAGAGGGGAACGAGTGAGGGGGTGGGAGAGGTATAACTGCGAGTGGGCGTCTCTCGGGAGTGGAGGGAGGTGGAGAATGGTCAAATCTCAAGTGGTTTCTCACTTAGCGTCATATATAGGAGGGTGAACTGCCCATGAGGGGGAGAGGCAGTAGGTAGAAATGACCACTCGAAGGAAAACCATTGACATTTGACGTCGAGAAAAGAATGAAGTCCGTCCATAAAGCCAAGAAATCAGACACTCAAACCATATATGCAGGCATAAAATGCACTTTTTGGTAACTTACTGGAATTCCTTTTTAACCCTGAGGTAATGGGGACGAACTAACAATACCAGAAGCTTCTAATACATTTACATACGAAAGCTATGTTTAGGCCGAAGCACAAGTTTTCTCGTAGCATTTCTTATTGTCGAGACCGTATCACGGCTAGTAATACTTAATTTCCAAGACAGAAGCCCATTTGGATAATATCTGATTTACGTAAACCGGTAGTAGACGAGGACATTTGTTTAACTTAAGTCTAACTGAGAGTTATAGTTCGGCATACTACACCATACCGTCATTTAGTTGAGTCAAGTAGAGCTGACGAGAAAACGTATTAATTTCTGTTTGCATTATTACATGTTATTCGGGGGGAGATTTTTAAGCCAAACCGAAGTGTAAGACATTACCTATTCAATACAGTACAGACAATTTAATGTAATCTCCGTCTATAGAATGCATTACTGGTTATTGAAGCATAAGAAGAACTCAATAAGTAGACCACGTGGATTCTATACTAAGTAATAAAAAATTTAAGATAAGTTTTCTACCTTTTATGATACGCCAATCGTTAGAGTTCAAATTTGGCCACACCAACTAACGTAATCCTGCCATCACAAGAAGTACTTTGTGAATTGGGACGTATCTAAGCATAGAACTCGCTTAATTAGGAAATTCTTCAGGAGTAATTTCAGCCGTATATTAACTTATGTTGATTGTTCGAGGTTTTGTCACGAGAGTGAACAATTCGACGCTCGGTTATAAATAAATCGGTCGCAGAAAAATAGCATCACGATTATATTCACGTAAAATGTACGCACATAGGATGTATCCAATGCGTAGGTATGAGTGTGTGCTTTGTGTACGTTTTTCTTATATTTTGGAAATCAGCCAAAGTTTTGAAACAAAAATATGAAAAGGAAATAGAGGAACCATGTAGGAACTCCAGGCAAGTAAATAAATATTGTTTGTCAAGTAGGTATATAAAATTCATAGCACTTAATATTTATTTGAATACAGTTGTTTTAAAGTCTCTTATTAGAATTTAAGTACTACTTGCTGCATCTTTAAAAGATTTTTATTAGGTGTTATAATTTAAATAATAGCCCTATGGTCTATTTTCAAGTACTTAGCAATACATCGGCCTCAGTTGAACGACGTAATGGCCATTAAATAAGTCAATTCCGACGAGTTAGGTGTGCTGTATCTTCAAGAAATGTCAACCACTTTTGATGAAATAAAAACCAATTAAAAGATTAGGTATTTTTTTGGCTGATTGATGTAGAAAATTTTTTTCCTATCCTAATTTCTACTTCTACGACATTATATTTAAAAATATGTTACTTTTTTCGGTGTATTAAATCCGACAGCTCAAAATTAGGTTATAACAATCTTCTTAATATCAAACATCGAGATTGGCAACTTTGAATTTAATTAGCATAAATATAGTCCAGCATAGTGTATTGTTTATACCTAAAGTTTAACACGAGCTCTGGTAAAAGTTGTAAACCTTCACTAATTTTACATTCAACGATGCAACTGGGGTTTGAGTTATGCAGTTGTATTCGTAATGACGCCAGCATTGAAAATATATTAGTTGCAGTCAGTATAATACGCTGGTATTTTCAATAACTATTTTGAATATTTTTTTTGCTTGCCGGACGATTCTGTTGGCCCATATGTCCCCGGAATCCCGATAGGCTCTTGGATCGAGTCTGTAGTCAGGTTTTCCAGGGACCGGATCAACAGAAGTTGACATACATCCATGCCCTATGAGGTGAAAAACCCACCCAGGCGTATATGTATTTTGTTGTTAGTAAATATCTTTATCTTGAGAGGATTTGCATTGTTTCTTGACGTGGAGACGAGAACGCTTTATAAGTGGGTGGTTGGGGCAGAAAAATTGTTACCCTCAACGAGAGCAGATAAAAGCATGCTTTCCCATGAAGGCAGTGTGGATCCGAGGAAGCGGGATAACGGGAAAGAAATAACATTTGAGCAATTGGGATCTATATTCAGGCAGCGTACGTCCGTTGGTTTATGCCCAGCCGTTGGTCAAGGCGGGAGAGCAATAGAAGACTCGCAGACCTCTGCTCCACCCGGCCACCCAATTCCCAAACGGACAAGTTACCCGTTTAACTTTAAGCGATCAATCGTTCTCATAAAACCTTTAACAGTCCCTCGTGAATGGGTCCATATCAGATGTATTAAAGTATTCAGTAGGTCTGCTTTTGCTATCGCATGAAACATGTATTATCGGCAAAACAACCGTCCCTTTTCCAGAGAAATATGAAAGTGATTCATGTAACATTCACACAAGTGTATATGTTTACATGCATAAAACTAATCTGATAAAACTTAGCTTCATTTTTCACGGGGTCGGCCGAAAGCATTAAGGGACCTGGTTGATGCAATGAATATATGATTGGCTTCTCATTACAAGGTCCATGGTTCGAATCCTGAATGCTTCAGAGATTTTTCAGTTGATCCCCATTATTTTGTATGATAAAAATAATTTAAACGATATGTTAAAATTGCGTCATTTAAAAGAAGTGCTCATTCAACTTTTACGGAAGTTTTTTTACGAGATAGTTCCCTAGTCATAATAGAGACAATATTCGAACTATACCCATAAATTTCACCAGCTGTAGGACACATGAATTAAATACTGTATTATAAATGATGTAATAGAATTGTTTTACATGACAGACATTGTAAGTAATTAAATGAAAATATCTAAATAAGTCTTTAAATTGACTCATTTTTGTGTAGTACGTTTTAAACTCCTTCCAAAGGTTTTTTTTACGATCCCGAAGAATTTTATGTGGTGACAATATGATTAATTAAGAAAAATAGCTGAGAAAACATACAAACTAGAAACTTCTAAAATTGTTACGAGATCTAGGTGTTAGAAACTCCTCATTTTAAAAATAAGGTATCTTTGGAGTGCATAGACGTATCATTTCCCATGCAAAACGTTGGTTGGTATTTTTTTGGGAAATATCTCAGAAAGTAGTGAGGTAAGAGGTTGAAATTTTGTTGTCATTGCAAGCGTGAGATATTTTTCTTTAAAATGAGACCAAATTTCTTGTTTCACTTAAATTGCCTTAAGCAGCAGATTATTTCACACCTAACTGAACTAATGAATAAAATATAATGTTTATTTTTATATTCACTCAGTTTTTTACACCAAGCAAATGATATAAAGGTATCGCTCGCGTAGATTAATGACAAACAGCTGCCACGGAAGGGCAAAGATTGAAATGTTATCTGAGTGGGCTAAAACCTTTGCAGGACTTCTCTCCACCCTTCCTTCATTTACAAAAAAAATCCTCCCCTATTCTCCGATCCTAAGAGACATAAATGACCTCCGCATTCCGTGAATTGTTGAAGTGCTCCAAGACCGGTCGATTGATAAAGCCCAAATCACAGCTCAGAGGTAGCCGCTGCCCATAATAGCAAGTAACAACTCTTTTTCCGTGGCATCAGATCCAAAAGTCTTACGAATCCGGAAACTGGGTCGCCATTTTATTGGGCTAGGAGCAGATTTATACCGTGGATTTCTCTTGAACCCGTTTCTTTTGCAGTCCGTGTGTGGGGCGTTTTGGGGATCGGAATTAGTTACGGCCGTGAATCCTGTATCAAAGGACCCGGGACAGTAAATATTCTCGCTTTTTTTCTAGACGTTTGAAGGAGAATTTCGATATCCATTGCACGAGCATTCCTCTCCGGCCACTTGGTGTCCCCGATGCATTTAGCCGTCTTGCTTGATGCACATTCTCGAGACTACGAGCGATTATGGTGCTTTGGTCGATGCCGTGATTAAACCATTTCCGGGGTTCCCGGAGAGCTATACAATAAAATATGGACGGGAAGGTAATTTTGTCGGAACTACTGAAAATAGTTCAAGATCGATTTGAAACCAAGCGAATTAATTCTGAATGTTTGTAAAAATAATAAATTTCACAGATTTGACACCTCCCCGACTTATTGACGGAAATATTCAAGCACGAAAAAATTAAAATTCTCTTCGTTGATTAACTGATTCGCTGTTTGATGATAGCTATTTGTTCATTAATTGCAGTCCTTGTGTGGGGAGTTTTGGGGGTCGGAATTAGTTACGGCCGTGAATCTAGTATCAAAGGACCCGGGACAGTAAACATTCTCGTTCACCAATGTAAAGCAGCATCACATTATAATCTATCAATCACCGTACCGCTTGAAACAATGTTTTATACGGATGCACTACGGTCTAGTTTTATTATTCCTGGTTTACGCTAGCTATCAAGCCACGTATTTTTTTAAAAACTGCATGTTATCGATATTTATAATATCAGACTGCACGTTAATTTTAAGGGCTCTCTATGAAATTATGTATTCGCTTTTGTCACCAAGAATACATTAACATGGATAGTAAAACCGAACTGAAAGAAATGATTATTAATTAATAATTATTTCTTTCAGAAATAAATATCGATAACATGCAGTTTTTTTTAATACGTGGATTGATAGCTAGCGTAAACCAGGAATAATAAAACTAGACCGTAGTGCATCCGTTTCTGAAAGTTTCTAGTTTTTTCACTAGTTTCTAAAAGAAATGATTATTATTAATATTGACAGAAACTAGTGCTATTTATAAATACATTAATTATATTCATTATTATATTCGTTATTAATAATAATCATTTCTTTAAGATAATAATTTTTAATAAATTTATCAGATAAATTTTAATAAACTTTTCAGATAATAAACTTTAATATTATGGAGTTATTTTACAAGCAACCAATACTGCTTCATATTTTATCATATAGCATATAGAATAAAAGCATTTTGCCATTCATTATCTAGCTACTATTATTTTTATGAACAATACGGAAATAAATACAAAAACCATTGCATCAATTTCGTTAATCATTACTTTTATACAAAATATAAATACTAAAATAGGCTACCCCATTCTATTATTTGGGATTGGAATGTTTCATCATTATTTCAGACGTCCCACCCTTGATAAACTCAATTTCATTTGGAAATCCCTGAGAGGTTTTCATCCTGTCAACGAGAGAAACAATAAATAATGCAGTAACGCGAGAAATATAGAAAGATTTTCGGCGACCTCCGTCAAATACAGAATATTAACTTATCGATTTTTATTGAACGTTAAAAAGTCTCGCTCATGCACTTCCTTACCTCCTTAGGCCAATAAGGTATGAAGTCTCTAAAATTTGCAAGCTATGCAATGATTAAAATAGGGGGACTTAGAAATAGTTTTAATCAATTTATGAGTTATTTTATTAGCTCCTTTACATTATTTCGTAAAATAAAACGATAAAACACTTGGGGTGTAGTTTTCACAAATACAGAAACTTTGTAAGTTTCCTGTCATGGCGTCATTTTTGTACTGCTTACGTAATGCTTAAAAATTGCATAAATGGCGTAGATAACTTGACGTAGTGGGTTTTCTTAACGTGAGTGATTACTTCCATCCAATACTCATTTTACATGCTAAAAATGAAGACAGGCGAATGATATTTATTAATTTTTAGTTAATTCAAGTGACCATCCAACTGAGTACACAGACTGCAATCGGTTGATTAGCTAGAATTTTTTTGACAGAAGTTATCCTGCATGAGGGAAATTCACATGTGCAGAAAAGTTAGAGGATACCGAATGTGGTCCAAAAAATCTGCGATAACTAAAGAATTCTTGTCGCTTTTATAATACTAGCATAATTTCATAGTATTGGCATAATTTTATAATATTAGGATCATATTGGGATAGATATCTATTTAATTACTGGGATATTAAATCAGATTTTACAGCTGTGTTGGCATGAGTGAATCCCACTGTCTCACAATGAGCAGCTAATTTAAAGCCAATTTCATACAATATATTGAAACTCATTTAAAGCAGATATTAAGCGTAAAAGCAATATCTGCCACTCCTAATAAAAATCGTGTATTGACATAAAAATGTTGCTTGACTGCCAAGGCTGGAATTTTGTCACACTGTGGGGAAAAATAAATCCTTAACCCAATGGAATTTAGAGAAACAGTCGTAATATGCACAAGAACTTTGGTTCTCTTAACTTAATAGCTATGTTTTTACCAGGATTGTTGACCACGATCCATATTTTAATATTACGGTCGTTTTCATTGCGTTTACTCTCTAAGTTACCATACTCATGATTATTAGGACATGAACGAAAACACAAAATGACGCGGAAAATAATAAAATAACATTTCCGGAAGTTCGTTTCCGTTGGAAAGGGGGATTAGAAGAATAGGCATGACGGTAATGATTTCCCGTACTCTACGCAAAAATATGATGAAAACTTTATTACATTCATACATACGTTCCGAGATGCAAACTTATCCACATTTGAAGAGGTAAAACTCAAAATTTTAGCTCTTGTGGAATATTTTCACGTTGAAATTGATGCGAAATATTTTTCTCGTGCACCAATGAATGTAATTACGTTTTGATAGATTTCTGTCAGCCATAACCATTTGAAAGGTTTTGCTCAATGTTATGCGATTCCGATACGATTTTGAGTAGATGGAAGAGGTGATTTTAATAGAACAATGAGATCAGGCCAGATATCGGCAACACTGGATAGCCAACTTCATCTACTTTAACAAACCGCTCTCCTCACGGTCCAGTAAATCAACCTTGGATATCATCGAGCATTTTACTAATTTTATAGCAGTTCTGTTATACTGGTAAGAGGACAATTGAGTATACCTTGTGACTCAAAGTATCCCGTTTGATTAGAAAACAATTTAGCCAATTCATGCCACCACTTACAGAGTTATTGCTGCGATCTATGTAATAATAACATTTCACCGTTGGTAATTACCATAGGGAGAGCTGGAATGGTTTCCCCGAGGCATCAAAATGAGATTAAAATTCCCTCCTTCCCATTCGTAAAACGACGTACGGAGAATTCTGGGGCTTTCAGCACCGCAAGATTGACTGTAGGGAATTTTATAGCTCTCCATTCTTTAAAGAGTGATGGGTGGGAGTAATCTTTTCAGAAAATCTCCACTTTATGACTTAAATTGAGGCGTCAATTTACATTGACATTACGATCGATAAAAGCGGACAAATGAGAAGGCTAAAATGATTTCCTCAATGCATTGCTTAATTGCGCGTGAAAATTGGGGGAAAATTGATAATCAATTATGAACTACTTCCAACTGTTTGAACGTAGCCACGCAGCCTGCAGTTTAAAATCCAAAATACAAGCAGAGAGCATAGCCATGTTGAATCTTAACAGGCAAGGTTTGACTCCGTATTATCTTTAGTTTGTTAAAATTACGAACAGATGGCGCTGGTAAAATTAGCCGTCATTGTGGACTAATTTTCTAGCATAACTCTCCAAACATGAATATATTTCCTAAATTATTTTTATCAAATAATAATTTTTTTCACTTTTGCTGAGGGTCAGGTGTGCTATCTATATATTGCATAGTTTCTTACATAAGGCAATAAAAAATGTTATCAAACCATTACCAAGATTATTTGTTGGTTTGTATTACATAAATAAAAAAATATTTAATAAAATCATGTAAGATCTAGTAACCGTTTCCCATTAATTGCACGGAGTTGCTGTCACTGCCAGATATTGACCGATATAGTCATTAGACAAAAAGTACAAATCAGAACATGTTTACTAAGTAAAGAAATTATTACATATAAGTGTCTAAGGAGAATCTGGTTTTCTTTGTTGCTAGATTTCGATTAGAAGCATTGTGTAATAATTCCATGAACACCCTAATTTATTAAATGATCGAATCATAGGTGATGTACTCTAGTGCCTACTGTAAGGCACGAACTATACTCCAAATTATTTATCTACCATATAGGCAAATTAAGAAAGATTTCCCTTAAGAAGCCTCTACTGGTGATAGCACCTTCATCTATATTTGAGGATGATATCATTATTAGATGTTATACTATTATCAGTAAACAGTTTAATGCGTAGTCATTTATATTTTTTTAAATCTTCAACTTTACGGAATTTGATAAATACATAGATTCTACACTTTTTCCGAATGCCATACTTTATCTGGCTGGAATGGAATGCCATACTTTATCTGGCTGGAATTTAATGGCTGGAATGACGACTGGGAAAAGATCTGCTAATTATAGTACAAAATAGATAGTTATTTGCCCCACGCAACTCTATAGCAACCCAATTGACCATTCGAGTTTTGCGTTAGACGATTTGGGAAGGATGGGGGTTGAGAAATTCTTAAATTGTCTTACGTAGTGGTCATATTCTAAGATTTCTTAAATTGTCTCATTGGTGGTCACATGTTGTTTTTCGACACAAATGAATACTTAAAAAGCGAGAAAACTTCGATTTAACGATAGGACTGGATGTGAAAAATGTCAATGTTTTTATTTGATCGATCCATTGTAGCATTTTAATGCATTAACCACTGAAACAGCTCAAAAATATTTTTTTTTCATTTATCCGAGAATTGCAATGGGAACATTCCCCTGATTCAGAAATAGGGCAGTTGATATATTATACAACGCCGCTTCCAGAGATCATTCATTTCATCGGATGAATGACGACCGCACAGAGACCTGCAGAGGACTGGGAGGAAAAACAGATGACTACTAGTTCCCGCGCAATGTTCTGGGACCAGCTAGGAGAGCGGGGCGTTTCTTGCCCGAAAGCAATTAACTGCACTCACCATCTTCGGTTTACTTCCGATGTTGTTGAGGTCTTGTAATGGCATTCCGTTTCTTAGGGTGCAGTATCCCGCGAAGGACCCAGGAGACTGGAGCCGAGCTGGAGAGGGCGTCTCGATCGTTGATATGTGCTGTCGCTTCCGCAAGAACTCCTGCTCTTCCGGTTCTGGCGGAAGAAAATAGGAGGCCGCTGTAGTCGGCAATTTGAGGGGAAGTATAGAAAGAAATACGGGCGGATTACTACTTGATCCAAATCCTAATAAAGTCATTTATTTTTTTTTAAATTCACACCAAAATACTTAGATAAGTTAATGCGTAACATTAAAAGTAAATAATGTGGTTAACCACGATATATGACATGACTTTTTCACTCAACATTGTCGCCATTATGACATGAAACAGCAGCACCAGAAGCAAAAAACTATGTTGATTGAAAAGACAGAACTTTCCATAGTTTTTCATTTATAAAGGCCGGTTCCGACGAGCAAAAACGTCAATTTCACGTAGAAAATAGGTTGTTATACTGTTTACTGTACATTAAATACTATATCCTACACGCAAATGACGTGAATACACGTCGAAACCGGTCATAGTAGGTAAAAAAGAATGAAAAATACAAAATGTTTTTTCAATCAATGTGCTTATCAACTTCTACATAGTGAACTCACGTACAATCAACTTTATTTTAAAAAATATGTGTGAAATTCGACCAACAATATAAGTCATAAAGAGACAACACACGTTAGTAAAAAACCACTAAAATTGATCACCATCTAATGCATAAGGTTTATATTTGCATTGAGTATCATTTTAAAATATCCAGACGCTTAATCCTCTGTGCTCAGCCTGGTTAAAATCAAGAAATTGCAAAATTTATTTGTAATCGGATGAACTGAAATACATAACATATTTAAGGTACTTTCAGGTAACTTCTTAGTATTATCAATTTATTCAAGAAATCAATAAAACTGTTGCTTAACATATTAAAATAAATAGGAGTCTTTAAGGTTAATTTGGATCCATTTACCGCATGGTTGGTGAGGTATTACTAAGTAATGTCGAACATTTGTACACTGCATTACACGTTTAAGCAAAAACTTTATTTCTGGAAACTAAAGAGTTTCAGTCAAGCTACTTCGAAACAACACATAAGGGAATAGACATGTTTAGAGCTAACCCAACAATTTCATTTCTTTCAAGCTTTGAAATTCGTAGTCAAGTGCAAAATATGGCTATGCAACATAAATCAATCGAAATTTTACTTCTCTAAGTATATAAAAAATCCATATGTGACTAATCTCCAATATTTTTTTCATCATAACAATGCATAAAATTATTTTTAATTGCTAAATTAGAGTGATTTCTTTCCTTCTGATATTAGCAGATTATGTTGATAAGCGTGGTGGGCAAAGGACCACCTATAAACTTGGTCGTTTACTCAGGCATAATGGATTAAGTTGATAAAATTATACTCATGACAACACATACACTATGTCTATACATTTACTTATATACTTTATTCTTTTTAGTCAAAACCAAGAAAGCACTCCACCCATAATCTCAAAAATGTAAAAAAAAACAAACCCAAGTCAATCCGAAATATATTTTAACTTATAAAATAAGTTGTTATACTTTCACCTTGATACAAATTTAGATTTGTTTTGCTAAAACCCAATGTTATACAATTTAAATGTGTGGTGCAATGATTATTGTTTTTTTTTACTTAAAAGAACATGCACCAATTACGGATAAAAATTCAATGTACCGAAGTTGTTATTTACTCATGTATTTCCCAAGTGGAATTATTCTTTAAAAATAAAAAACATGACATTTATGCATTAGGATGATAGCTCAACGTGATCATGTAATCATTATTTAATATATCATGATGAGTTATAAATTTAATTTCGATATATTTTCGTTCGCCTCGGAATATTGCATGATGATTTAACATTACTTGGGTTGGGTTTCTTTAAACACTAGAAAATCCTAAAGTTAATGTGTAATATTATTTTAGGTAAAAAGTAGCTCTAAATTATGAAGGTGATATTCGACTGATTATAATTATCACTTCAAATAATTTAGAAATCCTACAACATTTTAAGAAATCTACATGATATTACTAGCCAAGTAGGTTATTCCTTGTATAGGTAGGTCCTTTCTTGTCTAGGAATAAACTACCTGGCTGGTAAAATCATGTAGATTTCTACATGATATCACAAATTCGAAGGCCTCTAACTCGAAAGTAAGAAATTTGACGACTCAACACCCATTAAGACTTTTGATCTACTCCTCAAGAACTATCATATTCCAAATTTTCAGCCAGTTCTACCGTAAAATTTTTTCCAAAAGGTTTCTACGGGGTCCTGTTCCTCGAGTCACTTTGAAAAAAATAAGCAAAAAATATATACATATTGAGACTTGTATGTAGCTCATTGATTATCTCAAATTAAACTGGTAAAGTCATCAATATCGACAGTTTCTTTTCGAAATCGAGTTATTAATTCAAGAGCAGTAGAACGATTCTATGGTTTTCATCTTACATCTTATCTCTCCAAGAGAAAATATTGATATAACTGCCAACTCAGTACCCAATTACGACGGTCGTAACAGTGGCGAGTTTACAAACTTCTGAGTATCGAACACTCTTTAAGTTGTGCATCAATTTATCAAAGACGCCTCTTGAGACATCATTAAAATGTAGAAGGAAGAAAAGTAATTACGTAAATAGAAGGTATAAAATATAAAACCTTCGATAGTCTCATCAGCCGCAAATCACCAAATTAACCAGCTATTTTTTAGTCAATTATCTATCGACCGATCAACTTTCGTAGCTGAAAATTTCCGAATTAATTGAACGCAATTCACCGAGGAGATAGGTGTATGTGTATGTATGTATTGATACGTAAACGAGGAAAACTATTTTCGATAGGGCCTTGCTCTCTCTACTTCTGCTCTCTAAAGGTGTTATGGGTCGCGTGATCTCAATCGGAGTCCGGCGAAACGAATGAGGAAGAAATCCGTCGGAGAGGGCCTCTCCGCATAACTAATAAGTCGATCTCACGAGACTTCGCATAGGACTCTTGTGCATCAGAAATCCACGCCGTCAAGTCTGAGAGGCAATTACGACCGTTAGTGGGGCGAATGGGTGAAGTAGCGGATGATAAGGGAGGGCATTGAAAGAAAAGATGAAAATCAGTGGGAGAAAGTTTATAGCAGCTCTTTCGAATTGCTTGGAGTCTAAGATTTTGCGACAGATGGATTTTAAAATTTCACTGAAGAAACTAATGAGATATTTAACAAAGGGATCTCACTCTTACATGTACTTGGAGAAATATTCTCCCTTCAAAATTACAGTATGGCGCCGTAACTGGTGCATGTGACGATAATCACAAAGGATTGTCAATATATAGTTGATACCATAGGTGCGAAAAGTTTTTGTGACAAAAGTAAGAGAGATAAGTTTAGGAGTGAAAGTGTAATGAAAAAATGTGGAATAAAAGCTACGATAATTGACATCCACAACCTGAGGTTCCTTGTTTATGATGAATAAATGGATGATTGTCAAATTATTATCATAAATATAAACAGGTTTATCACAATAGCGTGAATTGCATGAGATTAATGGGTGAACTGCGTAAATAATGGGTAAATGCATTCGAAGATACCTCTGTGAGAAATGTTTGGAGTCATAAGAACAAGACAATAATTATAAAGTAACACGCGAGAGTAACTGAACTTCGTTGCATGGGAAGCTTATTCATTAAAGCGTTTCAGGCGTAACTTAGTGGAAATATTCCATGCGCATGATGCTGGTGGGAGTAAAAGAACTCATTAGTAATTTACTCGCTCTTTTTTGTTAACACCAACCAAGATTACGACACTTCGTGTCACTGTCAAGGTAATAAACCACCACCACAGGCAACACCAGTAAAATTATCAACCAGATCAGAGCAATTATCAGCCTAGTGCGAATACGGCAAGAAAAAACACCGACAAAATCCAGGACATGCGAGCTTCATATTACTCAGGATGTCCCCAAAATCCTGGAGAATTAAAGGTATGAAAGGTTAGGGCACAATAGAAAAAGCCAATAAAGATGAGCCAGGTTTACAGGGCTAGCAGAGGTATTTTTGACTGCGCCTAAATAAAGAATTAAATGTTTTTGACTGTGGCTACCCCGATATGGAACGGCGAGGTGGGTGGCAATGCACGTACTATGATGACTGCTCAAGACGATTGAGATAACAATTTCATAAGGCGAAGTGGCTTAAGGTGCAGGGTGATATTCAATGAATAACAGGACCCTAGTGCACCAAGCAGGATCTTGAGGGCCATGAAGTGGGGGAGAGGAAGGGAAGGAACACTAAATTACAAGGGTCTTGCGGGTGGAGGGGACCTTAAATTCTTATGGGGCACGACACCCTGGTGGGGGGTGCGGTGAAACACAGATAGGGCGCAGAGAAGTGGTTCGTAGACGGGGGAGGAACAGCTGGAGGATGGAATTGGGTAAAAGCTGGTGGAGGCCTCCCTCACACGCTCTTAAGCCGTTTCTAAATAATTAATACCCACGTGAGTATTCATCTAAATCCAGCCCCATTACACTCAGCTCACATACTACGCAGCGTTACATAGACATGCTTGGGTACTCTTCCACGCAAAGCTAGCTTTCTAGCTGAAAGTACACAGAATTGAGGGGGTTTTAAGGCACAGATGACTTTTCATGGGGAAGAGGCATTATTTCTACATTAATTTCATGCACAGTTCATGGACTTGAATACCTGGGACCAAATTATTGTCGCCAAACTATTATCATTGGTTGTTCAATCCTAAGGTTGGTTGACTGCAGCCCTCCACCCTTCCCTATCTTACGCTAATTCCCCTACTTCCTGGCATCTCTTTCTATGCACTTTCCTATTTATTTGGCCCATAAACTGATTCCTGGGTTTTCCTCTGGGGACTTTTCCCTTTATTTTGCCTTCAATTATGTTCTTCACAAACCCATTGTGTCTCAGGATGTTTCCAATCCATCATGTTCTTCTATTCTACATGGTGTTCTATATGGTCTTTTCCTCTTCTACTTATCAGTACACTTCATCATTTCTTATTCTATCCATCCATTTATCTTCAGATGCTCATGCTACACCAAGTTTAGAAGACTTATAGTCCTTGCTGGTCAGCTTTTCCAATAGTCCATGCTTCTGATCCATATGCTGTGCTCCACACGAATGTTTTCACACACTGTTTCCTGATTTGTAGTCCTATATTCTTTGAGCACAACAGTTGTCTTTTTCCCCTGAACGCCTTCTTGGCTTATGCTAATCTCCGCTTGATGTCCGTCATACTTCTTCCGTCCTACGTGATGGTACATCCAAGATAGGTTAAGAAATTCACTTGCTTAATATTCGACAAACTATCTACCACTTCAAAAATCTACACAGCTTCAAAAACATGGCAAGTGATGAAGATAATGAAGGCTTAGTCATAAACTCATCACAGTGTGCGTGAGAATTGGGGAAATAATTGCCACCCAATCAAAAACTCCTACCAATCTATATTTTTAAACGTGGTCATGTGGATCACAGTTTAAATTCCATCCTGACAGCGAAGGGCATGGCCAGCCTGCCAAATAAATTTAAAATATCTTTTTATTATTTATAAAGAGAAGAAATTTACTGATTCCGATGTATTTCAACCTGGCATGAAGTCCAAACAGATGTCGTTGGTAAAATTGACTAACATTGTTAACTGATTTATTTGTCAAAATCCTTAAATAGGAATATCTTTTCTAAATGAGGGTTTAACAAATTTTTTTTCTATTGAGGATAATCAGGTGTCCTATCGAAGGATTGAATAGTTTATAATTTGATGCATTGGAGAAATATGACAAAAACTCCACCTTCAAACATAAATCACCAATTTTACCTCCATATACTTCATCCATTGATGGTCTTGTGTTAAGGAATTCTAGTATGTAATAGATTGTAAGAATAAAATAATTTTTGGTTAATCATATAGTCCCAGAGTCCAGCTGGTAGTTAATCACTCCCGGTCCCGGTCACTCAGCCAGTAATAGGACCTATTTCTATGAGAAGGTGAGCTAATAGGGGAAGACAATCGAAATTTATCTTTAGCTAAAAAAATAAATCACTGTCACTACATTCTTTCAGTGGAAATAATTGTATGGAGGAGAAGAACTACGTTGCAGTGGCGTAAAATATTTGAGTCGACGTTATGGATCGTGGAAATTTGCAAAAAATTCTTGCACTATTCCAAAATATTTATAAATAACTGTATTTGACGGATTTTTGCAATGATTATGTATTTGATTTTGGAAAATCTGCTATCGTATAGAACATTTAAATATACGAGGTAAATTAAGTGCTAATTCCACTATGTATACATGCAAATTAAGTGACATGTCTAAAAATAACTATAAATCATCCAGCTACAAATTAACTGCTGAAAAGGTAATTTAAGCTGAACCAGGAATGCAGGTGAACCATATGCAAAAAAATATTGTAATATCGTTTATTTTATTTGAAAGTTGAATGTAACAATTAGGTGGAAGTCTTCATTAATTCCGTATAAATACCAAGAGTACCCAAGTCTCATTAAACTAGCTAAACGCCTTAATAACTTCAAATAATTTAAATTGCCTGTCAATATGCAGCCAAAATGAGGGCTGCAGGAGCATATCAGTTTCAATTTGACACCCTGATTATGGTCCATTCCATTTTACAACATGTCACCGAACATTGACCGTTAAAATGTAGAAAAATAGAAATATTCATAATTATTCGAGTCCGTTAAATCACCTTTACATAGTTAATGAGCTCTCCTAGCTGCTAGAAATCCCTAAACAAGAAAGTGGACACTTAGGTTGTTAAATTTGAACCAAGAGGGCAGGGAAAACGTAAACCTAGGGTAAAGGATTACCAAGTAGCGTCTTCGGGAATTCTGAAGACCATTTACTTGACAATATGTGGATGTCCTTTCAGTTAAACATGATTTCAATTTGACTATGTGGTTGCAAACACCCTGGTGATACATCTTTTTACTCCAGTTTTACCAGTTATCAGTTTGTTCCAATTAGGTGATCGCCCCGCCTAAAAGGAACTTCTGAACAGGGCTGAAGATAGTACTGCGGAGATATTGCAAGAATGTAACAACACTAGCAGTAATAAAACAAAAAAAGTTTCTTTTTTCCTTGCTTTCCTTCATTTCTTCATATCCCTAAAATCTCAATTCCTTCATAACCAAAAAAAATATAATTTTTTTTTCTTGTGGAGATGGAACCAATAAAGTTGCAAAAAAGTCTGTCACAAATACAGCATGTATTAAAGTCAAACATATGTGTTCGATTAGGGCTTGAATTTTACGTTTCCCAATGTTTTTTCTGAAACGGACAAGACCAAATCATTCCGTTTGAAATCTCTTCCATTTAAATTTTCGCCAACCCATTAATCAAATTATTAATCTCTACGACTGTCACACGTACATTTTTTACTATTTTAACATCGTTCATTTAGACGATATTGCAAATTCTTGTATTGTATTTACTTTCCAATATAATAATACAGAAGTAATGCTTAATGCTTCGATGAAGATAGGAAAGTAAACACAAATAAATTTAGCTTCAATATTTGATATTTAAAAAAAATGAATAACCCGCTTCACACAAGTTGAATTATGCAGTGATTTCCTCGCTGCATGAGCGTAATGAGTCCGTTCTGAGTAAAAAACGTTCACTCCGCAGAAATTAAATATACATTCAGAGTCATCAGCGTAATTGCTGCCCATAAACGGTACCATTAAGGAATCGGACTTGATGAACGTTGACCTGAATTGAAAGAAAAAACCTAGGTAGTCACTACAATGTGAAATGTTAGAGATTATGTCACGTGAAAATTTCACTTTGGGGATTTTCGCAATCCATGCGAAGTCATAAATTCAATTCAAGGGCGCACTTGAACAATGGATACACAAGAATTCTAAGAAAAGAATGAACGCCACGAACTTTGAGGGAATAGATAACAGGAACTTGAAAGCTACCTTGACGTGTTACGTCAGATCCTTGTTTGAGTGTGAAAAAAATGTATGCTGAGTGAAAAAATACTCCTCCCCGTCAAAATGCTGAGAGAATAACATAAAATCCCGCCGGAGACAACGAATAGTATTTCTCTCGTACAATTTTTTTTCAAATATCATGTAGTAAATTGCTTGATTCATTTTTCGCATAACTCATTAAATTTATCAACTATTAACTCTATCTTGGGAGACTATTGTTTCATTCTTATTTATTCACTTAACGCGCTCGTTTCTAAACAATACTCATAAAATACTTATGTAACGGGCTCCAGGATGAAAAACGGTGAGTGCAAACATCAGTTGGGTATGGAATAGGTATATCAAAGGATAAAGTAACCTGCATGTTAAAAACAGAGAAAATGAAGCTTACGTCGCACAAGTAGTAAAAACGGCTAGAGGAGGACGCATCGTATCCTTTCGTAAGAAATATTTCTCATTAAAATCCTCCACATGGCGACAAACGTAACCGATTGAAGCGTTTTGGCGTCAGGAGTAGGTTAGGAAAGACTTTGCAAAGAGCAAATCAAACAATGCAAACAGCACACAAACATGAAAGGGCATCGTCTGTATTTCGAAACTTCTTTACATGAATTTAATCTAAATATATGTATGTAAGCGTGATGTACGATTTATCATGATCTGGTAATAACATTTAGAATGAAGGTAGCCTCGGAAAGTATTACGAGTGATAATATATTAAGGGTACATTAATCCATTGAAAGAATCAAACAGAGAGAGAGAGAGGAATTTATACGCGGCAACCCAAACACGGTTTACGGGAATGATGATTAAGGACGATACTTATGGAAAACGCTCTAAGAGCTAAAAACACACGTGTGCAGATATAAAGAATTATCGAGAGTAGCTTCCGCTTAATTCTAAAAATAATTCGCAAAAATAAATAGCAATAAGAACAATATGTAATTCAATATCAGTGTATTAGTAAAAATCAAAATGGATCCAATTACTGCAATTGTACGCACAGTGTGCCCGTACAAATATCCGTGTTTCATCGAACGGCTCGACTGCTAAAGGGTTTACGATTAACAGAGTACAATACAAAGAGAATTCCGTTAACAAATGAAGAAAACGAACAGCTATGCCATTGAGAAATTCTCTGTGCAGCAAAAACACATGCAACAGGGATTTCGTTAAGTTTTTCCTGCAAGCAAAAATTCGGGGAGGAAGAAAATGGTCACATTCCCAAAAGGGGAGGACGACACAGCAATAAAAAGCAGGCAAAGCAAATTGCGAGGAAAAAACAACATGACGATCTTTCATATTTTTGCTGAGATAGCCATCACAATTGCGCCTCCTGAAGGAAAACATCAACACGGCTGACACCAGAGAATAGCTCGACCCATTAGTTGAGTTAGGCATGCATGGTGGAGGAAAAAAAATGGAACAGCCGGGAAGTCAGCTTGGAAAAATGAGGAAAGAATTTTCCATGGAGAAAAACCTTGGAGGGGATCAATAAAAGTAGAAGAATACTACTACAACTCTTTTTTACGAGAGATTTAGCACCGTCTTTTTTTAAAGAGCCTTCGCCGCTTAGCTCCGCCTTCTGCTTTGGAGACAAAGAAAAGATGAAAAGCTAATAATGAAGAAAAAAACTAAATCCAGTCATTACTTCGCCTGACGCAAGCCTCCTAAATTACTTCCAGAAGTTTATGGAATTTTGTGAGAGAATGCAAACACGAGGATGAATTTATGAAAGCCAAGTTATTCCCCCCTTCAAAGGCAAAATATTTATTTGCATAAAGTCTGAAAATGCATTATCCTACTTGAGTTTCACGTCAGGAGTAGAAATGGTGTGTTGCATTTACTAAGAATACTTCTTTACAGTCTGTCTTCCTCCTATCTTTACAATCATTGGGTTTCCCAAAAAAGGCACGCAGATGCATTACAACCTAAAGTATATGCGTCAACACTGGATAACGTGAATCTGCATTTATACATCAATGTAATTGTGCTAGATGACAGCCACGTAAATCCTATTATATTCAAGGTAAAATGATGATTTACACACATTGTAAAAATTACACGTGATAGAAGAAAATTTATAATATTGCTACGATATTGAGACCCAAATCAGTCCAATATTCATGAATATGAATGTCATTCTAACTACAGTTATCTACTTATTACTTTCGTGAAAAGAGAGACAATGAATTTTGAGAAGCATTCTGATATGAATGCTATAAAACTCATATTTCTATCGGTGAGAGATGATGACATTTTACGATTTATTTATCATAAAATTTATAAACATACATAAAAATACGATATGATTCCTTTCTAATAATTTGGAATAAAATAATAATAAATCGTAAAAATATAAATTTAATGATTTCAAATTCATTCCAAATTTGTAGCTTTTATTTGCAGGGAAATCTATGGAACGGGAAATGTGAATACTTCAACTAATTCTCAAAACCGTCGGAGCATGGTAGAGGAGAGAACAAAATGTCCCACTGATACCTTATCCAGAAAAAACTGACTAAAAACACTAAAAAGCCAATCACGAAGAGAGAAATCAGTACGAGGCGAATAAGAGTGGAGAGATGCAGTCAAATACTTTAGAATTGATTGGCTCATTACGTAAACATGTTTAGGATACCTTTCCTGAGTATCAAAATTTACGCCATATGTAAAGTGACTTAATGCCACACGAAACTGGGTTGGTTATAGCAACCAACATTGCACGTGACGCGGGAATGCTTTCAGTACATTGGTGATTTTTAAAAAATAAAATCAAGGTGTTTTTGCAGTGAAGGCATATTATTTTTGATAACAGATGAAATAAAGAAATGCGCCAATGGTGGTAAAATAATGAATTAACTACGCAGGTCTCTTCTAAAAGTTTTGAGAAAATGACATCATATAAACCAGAGGCTATAAAAACGGAAGTTACTGCGCCTGATTTTGTATTTATTTTAAATCAACCCAAATGCGCAATGGCGTGGAAAGGATTTATCCCTGTTCATTAAAGGCTAACGAGCTAACTGCTTGGCGACCCGTTTCGGTGACTTAGGTCGAGGCGTGGCATTCGAAAGAAATGTATTAGAACGAATCCGAATGCCCAGACGGCATTACCTATTCTTAATGGAAGTAAAAAATGGGTTAAGGAGTTAATGTTCTATAGCGGCAGAAAGAGGACTTCTCTGAAGTTTCCTAAGCTTCCTATAATAAAGAAGGAATTGGAATTCCGGAGAAACCATACGGGGTACTTGCATTAGGAGATGTATAAAGCGTTTAAAAACAACGGAGCTTTGCCAATGTAAAAGGCCAGTAATGAGATTGCAGAATCCACGGCTGTTTGAAGCAGCTTTAACGCACAGATTGTTGGATAAACATAAAACTTTCATGTGAATGCAGGAAATTAATTTGGAGTGTACTTTGAATAATGCAGCAGCGATGGTATTGTGAAAAAATGTAAATGATGAGAGCTATGGTTTGAGATACTGTAAAAGTAGAGAGTTTCAGTAGTAAACTTCAGAAAATGCCTTCTCCTAATAACTGATAGAGAAAATAAAGAGAGGAAACTAGGGCTTTCTACTTGTGTTAGAAAAATATTTAAAAGACATTGAAAACTGTAAAATACAATTGTTACAATCATAGATTCAATTAATGCTTGCGAAGTTAATGATTCCCATAAACTGAGTGTTTTATTCCCCGCATTTGACTATATTTTCCCTGAAAAAGAAGCAGTTTACTTTAGAGTTTGGAGTGATTGTTTGTTCTTAAGAGCCATTAATGAAAAGAAAAATTGTAGAAGCCTAGACAGCGTCAGACATTTAACAGTACATAGCCTGCATACTTATGAGTTCTATAAATTATCATACACAGTAACTCACCGTTATACAATTCATAAAATGCTGAAAAGAGCAGAACCACTTTCCATAGTAAAGGCAAATACGTTAGCAAAAGCGCAGCAAAAAAGTCGAGTCAAAGCCTCAATCATGTACCGCTATATTGATTATGTTAATTTACCGGAAAACCTTAATTAATATAGTGGCACTGGATGGTATCACTAAAATACATTTTAGAAAAAATGCAGCTTGCATCCGCGAAAGGCAGCTGAGCGCCATTGCTTAATTTAATTGTTGGAGGTTAATAATTCAAAACAGCGTTGAACATAAGCAATCTCAGTTTATTTTTATATTTATCATTGACTCATCGCCGTCGATGAATTCATTCAATGCCGACGGAAAGGTAGGGATAGGGACGGGCGGGCGACGCAACACACATAATTATCATCTGATGGGGATGGATTCATTAAATCATCTACATCGGTGAATTCATCGACTCATTGACGTCCGTTTATTTATCAACTCATCGACGTTAGTTAATTCATCGACTCATCGACGTCGATGAATTCACCGACTATCGATGAATTCACCGACTGTCGATGACATTCATTGTCATCGATCGACGCGGTTCATCACAACGCGATGGCTAAAATCATCGTCGATGAATTCGATGAATCGAAATATCGCACAAGCCTAGTATACACTGCTTTATTTTTATCTCAGTTCATAAAACATACTTCACAGATGATAATTACAAGTTTTCAGAAAATCTGGAACAAGAACCTGAGAAAAGAGCTACCTTAAGAAAATCTATGTCTAACTACACAAGAAAGATATTTGCTGATTTTTGTTCGGCGAATCAGAACATTGGGCAGGGAAGGAATGAGGCAGGCAACGGAGAGGACCGTTTAAAGTGGAGGGGCAAGATGTTCGGGACTTGATTGCATGGAGGGTCACTGACGGGGAACGAGGAATGGGAACGAGCGGAGGAGAGATGTGGAAAATTTAGGATAACGACGTGTGAGGCTGAGTTAAGGTAAGGTGGGAGGCAATGGACGAGGATGAGTGGCACAAGGTGGTTCGCAAAGTGTGGAATACATCGGGGGATGGGGAGGAAGTGAAGAAAGATCAAATTGAAAGCTGTAGAATAAAACACCTGATGCCAGTGACGCACAGTGGTTCTTAGAGCCTATTTTCATTGACAAAAGTGATTTCCTCTAATATTTTTAAACCATTCATCCTCTAATATCTCTAAGTTGCCATACTAGCATAGTACCATAGCACTGTATAATGAGAGAAAGCGCAGATAGGTGCAGCTAAGAATTTTTTCCTTCAGTAAAAGGAAGTGCAGATAAACAATTTTAACTCAGTCAGAAACCCTTTTATGCCCAGAATTTTTACGACTCTACTTCAAAGAATTTCTAATGTTTCTAAGGGATCGAATTAAAATGGCGTATCTATGGTGATAATTTTAGGGGAATAATTTTTAAAATCACCTAAATGGAATCGATAAGTATTCCACGAACTCATTGAGTCCCATTTTACAGCTGATAGTCCATATTTAATTATCCAGAAATCATTATACATAAGTTTCATAATACGAAAAAATCATCCATATCTGATTTCTTCACTATCAGCTCTCAGCCGATGGTTGCTACCAGGAATCAACAAATAAATATGTGAGCTGATAGCAATATGATATTATGGGAACTCGGAGGTATTATGATGAATGATTTAAATCATCCGAGAAAATCTCATTTATGCATGAAAACAGGAACCACAGTTAGACGTGGCCATGATTTTGTAGGGGGCATCCATGCTGAGTAAAAGCGGGGGAGAAAATAAAAAAATTGGAGTAAATTAGTGTAGTTAGATAATATAATGAGCAATTGTGACCGAGGAGTATCAGCAAATATTTTAAGATTTCTGCATTGCAAACTTGCAGATTTTTATATCTTGAAAAATTACACACATTTTTAAAGGTATTTCACACATAAGAGTACATTAGTTAAGCATTCTTTGAAAGGTTAAGCAGCTTAAAAAAGGACAAATATTGCTTTTCCTCTCACAGCCACTTTTGAAAACTATTTTTTCTGAACCTCATATACCCCCCTCTAGGCTACGTTACTGAAAGTGACACCTTAATGAATAATGAAGCTCAAATGATAGCGTACTGTCTACCAAATTTATTTTAAACTCTTACTACACGTGTTTCAACCGTCTAGCAGTCATCATCAGGCAAGACTAATAAGACTTCAACATAAACAGACATGAGCTTATATATTGCGTGAAACACCATATTTGCGTCACACTGGGAAAAGGATAGAAGGACAGGTGGGAGAAAAATGGAAAGGGGGGAGTGACGGGAGAGGGTGGTTTGTTGGAGGAGGTAAAGTTATGTTTCAACGGCGTCAAAAATAGGAGAATGACAAAAAAATTCCTTCTCATTAAATAGGTTCATTTTCTTTCGTTTCCTTGTGACGATTTCCCACTGTTCCGAAACATCTAAACGTTGTCCTTTATCAAGGAGACGGAGGATTTTCACCTTAAATGTGGAGTGGTGGGTTTCTTCCACTAAATGTTTGGCGAAATAAAACTTAGGATCGCTGTTCACCAAACACCTTTTGTGTTCAGACACCCTAGTTAAAATATTTCTCCCAGTTTGACCGACATAAACACTACCACATGTGTCACACTTAAGTTCATAAACACCCGATTTTAGAAGGGGGTTTTAATGTCCCTCCTCTTTTAATGGACCCTCTCCCCTCACCCCCCCTTTCCATTTTTCTCCCATCTGTCCTTATATTCTTTTCCCAGTGCTACGATGACTGTTAGACGGTTGAAACACGTGTAGTAAGAGTTTGAAATAAATTTGGTAGACAGTACGATATCATTTGAGCTTCATTATTCATTATGCTGTTCTACAACATCTCGCCGAAGAAAGTGGAGTTTATTTGACACCTTAATGTTATGTGGCTAAGGTTGACTTTTCATCAAATGTGTTAGTAATTATTATAAGATGTTATCCACAGGTTATGGAAGGATCTAATGAAGGACGGTACATTTAACAATCTATTATCTCCGTACATACCAGTCCCATCGCTCGATTTCATTCTTCACCTTAACAAAAATCTTGCCTCTCTTCATTTTGTCCATAAAGCTACGACCTAGATGTTTAAGCAAAGCAGGCGAAAATGTGTAAACATGTAGAGAAAGACGAAGATTGGATTTTTATCTACTTTTAAGACGCTAGCGGTTCTTGAGGGGTCATTAAGGAGTAATTCGGGGTCGGAAATACAAAACCAGGCGGAGCACGGCGAAGGCCCGGGAGCCTTGCTGTCATGATTGTCGCGTCGGTAAACAAGCACATCGCTCAGGTGAGGGGCTTGCGAAGTCACGCCAATCGGAGGCCCGTGACACGGAATCCATTACCACGCTGAAGTGGGCACGATATACAGAGCGTCCGCTGACGGACAATTGCCGTTGAGCTGCCGGTGTGATAGGAGTAGGCATCGTACTGGAGTTCCTATGCACCCTCTTTACTTTCACCAGCGCCATCTGTGGCTGTCACACAACACATAAGTTTACTCAGTACCTGACCCGGAAACGGCATTAATTTTGTATGAAAGTATTTCAGGTGTAACTTGGTGGAAATATTCAATATCCATAGTGGTAAGAATGAAAATACGATAGTAAATTTCTACAGTTTAATAAGCACCGACCATGACTTGGACACTTTATGTCAAGAATCTTTTAAAGAAACACTTTATGTCGAGAAAAGGACCTTGAGAATGACATATTATTTAGAAACTATGATCGATGCTTATTATACAGAGTGGAAATTTACTATCGTCTTTTTATTCTTACCAGCATTAATTTTGACTTATTTCGAGAATTCTTTTTCGCGCGCGAGTAACTTATTGGATCATAACGAAAATGTATGGCCTCCTAGGTCACGGGGAGGAATTATAAAAAAAAATCATTCTGCGTCGCATGTATTTGTTTTCTCCATCAGTTTTTTCCATTAGTATTATCGTATGCGTACATTATAATGACTAAAAAAATACCTGTTAGCTATCTACAAGGCTGTAATATAATTTTATCGTTGACCTTACTTTAGCAAACGGACTAATTAACCTACAGTAAGATTAAGTGCTAATAATTATTGAAATGTGCATCTATCTTTTATATATCTTTTTTATCTCCGACGAAATCTATTTTCTCTCCAACGAAATATCTATTTTTATCTCCAACTGTAACTGCTTACAGCCGAAGCATATTACCACGCGTGGTAGTGCAGTTCTAATTTAAGTTGAGATTTGCTGGGTAAAATTCGGCCACTTGGCCGTTTAGGATGTGCATCACTTTGTTAAGTAGAAGCAAGTCTCATTCGATACTATTCTCTCCCAATGTTTTCCCCAAGAAATTTTTACATTACACGAGTACCAGTTACGTATTTCGAAGAGGCTAATTATAACAACCTGTCTATCCCTTACAGGCCTTGGTAACTACATCAATCTATTAAAAGTTTAAGATTAAGTTTTAAGATTTTAAGTTTAAGAAAACCTGAAGATGATGTGAATGCACATCGAAACCAGGGTCGTTTTTTTAATAAATCTAGTGGTTTTAGTAAAAGTTGTCATCTCAAATTTTTAATGATGGAATACCACCAAGTGAGACTGACTAAAGTGAGTGAGGTCCATCAATCTATTTCTAAATGCGACGCCTTTTTGCTGCAACCTCTTGTTTCTATCCTCAATGCTACACATCTCAGAAAACTCCTTCGTCTCTTTATCCTCTCTATACATTTCTTCCTCGACCTTCCTTTCCCATTTTTCCTAGAAGCTTCCCGTCTAAAATTCCAGTCAAAAATGGAAACTTCCTTCTCTGTATAATTTCCCATGATCTTCTCTGTCCACCGATCTCCACCAATACTTCAATCTTAGTTTTCTATCTCAGTAACTGCCACTCTTTAAATAATGTTATTCACAATACACTATTTTTGCACGCCTCGTTTGCTTCAGTTACACGTTTTAATTGCCTCATGCACGTTATCTTATTCCGATGGCTCCTAAAAGTCCTTATATTTTATCTTTTCTACCACACTCAACCATGATTTCCTTGGTCTACTCCTTCGTCTCACACCATTCATTCTGCAGTCAGAATATTACGACTTGGCTCTCATACGTTATCTTAACATGAAAAAACGAAAAAAAGTACGCTTCTTTCTTATATGTCCAATACTGAAGTATTCAAGTATCTTTTATTAATGAGTAGGTCATCGAAAAAATTTGAGGAATTTTCTCCTCGAAAATGATTACTGAAAGTTCATGCTTCCTTCTTCCCCGTTTCTTAACCCTCCTTTCCTTTCAAGCTACAACCACCATTCCCATGTTTTTCTTCCTTGGTCCACGCAAAGAATTTTTACTCTCACGCCCCCACCCCATCCCTTTCAATTCACCTCCCCTCCCTTTCCCCCTACCATCCCAAAGCATCTATCTATATATATCTACAACCCTGACCGAAGAACACCGCACATGATTATGCCACGCATGGTTAAACGCATTGCGCCAGAAAATAAATGTGCGGGATATTACCAAGAGTTATTTATTCAGCATGAATATAGACAACGTCCACCAAGTACAGCCTGATACCGTAAAATTACTGAAAGTAATGGCCTGCATCGCTCAGGCCAAGAGAGGGTAAATTAACAAGAGAATAAGATGTTGAATTTTATCCACACATTTTCTCTGAAGGAGATAAATAAATTATTTTCAGGTATTTTCCGAAGGAGGCAACCAACGCTGGCTGGGAAGTGTACCGCGTGCATATGCTAAGCGGTGGCATTCGCAGGGATCGTTTCCCGAGGTCACTGTTCCAGTCCTGCGGAGTTAGCATTTCACGTCCTGTGAGGTCGATTCGCCCGGAGTGCTTTTCGCGGTTGATCTAGCACCTTTGCTTCCCTTTGAAGGGAAATCCGCGTCGAAGGCGACCCCTTCCTCGTCCGACCCAACCAACTCTGCGGTCCGCACAGCCAAGTGGAAAGATCATCTGACCTTTACGGAAATTCTACCTATTCCGAGGACGTCGAGCACAACGCTCGCAGAATAGATTTGTGTGGGAAGGGGCGATAAAATTTGGGACGTCCCCCACGGAATAGGATAATTCTTTGAATGAATGATCTACGGAACAAAAACATCAAAGATATATCTAATCATGAATGAAATATCAGGGATTGGCATCCGCAGGATTCGTGTGGGTAACGTCTGGACTGATTGACTGCACAGAAAGAATCTCGATGTGTCAGAAAAAGAAGAAACTAAATATTATTACAAATTTTTATGAGAAAGAGAAATCAATTTTCTAGAACATCAGTTATTGAACATTCTATTAGTATTTCCTTGCAGATATATCGGTTTTTGTATGTATCTGGTTTCCAACTTCGGTTATATATGAAGGTTTTGATAATATTGTATTTTCTCCTTCCATTTTTCATCCGTTTTAAAATTATCTTTCTTATCCCATTTATTCATGTATTGAGGCCTTCTTCTGGAAATAAAATCAACAAAAACGTTACAAACAATTATGCCCTTACAAAGTCATTTTATAACATTAAGTACTCGGTTATAGTGGGGATATTCACTCATATGACGGTCATACCACCGGAAAAAAACAGCAGCTAAGTTAAACATGAGTGAAAAATATTTTCTTTAACTTTCATAAGGGCATAAAATTTAACGACTCTCTGAGTTAGAGATATAAATTGCCATTGAGCATTAAATAGTAACGGGGCGCTCAATTACGTTTCCGTTGAAGACTGTTGATTTTACATGAAAAAATATTCTGATAGATAGAAATAAAGAAATCAACTGACGTTCTCAGGTCATCAAACTACACCTACCGGTCCAAGCTGTTACCACTTTTCTTCAGTCAATATAAGAAAAGCAAAAGATGTAGCCCGATGTGACCTAATTACCACGGCAGAGCACTCGCCGAAAATACTGCAGCATGTGTCAAGAAAGGACAGCGTGGTTCATACAGCAATCGCATTCCAAGGAGGAGACAACTATAGATCTCAGGTAGCTATGGCCATGATCCGTACGTGCTTGCAATGCCTAGATAACTTCGTTCTCATGCCTCTAGTGGAGCTATCTCCCCATAACTTGTATGATGATTTTTTTCCACAGAGAAAGCAGTAAGTGCATCGGAAATAACAACAGATTTATTTCAAGTCATTGTCTATTCTCGCACTGAACAAAAATGCTGCGTAACTTGTCAACGTCATGGAGTATAATGTCTCTAGCCAACGTCACTGCCCCCGCTTTTTTGAAGGAGAAATATAATACTCTAGAGGAAATAACTTTCACTCCAGTGGACATACCAATTGCTCTAAAGGGGATGACAGTATCATCAGTGAATATACCAATAGCTCCAGAGGAGATAACAATATTATCAGTGAACAAACCTATCGCTCCAGAGGAGATAACTATAGCTCCAGTTGATATAGAAATTGCTCCAGAGATTATTAATGTGGCTCCAGTGGATATACCTCTAGCTCCAGAGGAGATAAATAGAGCTCCATTGGTGACAATTGTAGCTCTCGGCTGCGAAGTTCATTCCTCGCTCTAGGGGCGTTCTACAAGGTTGACCTTCACAGTGAAGGGGGATTTCCTCATCCCTTCATGGGCACGGATGAAAACAATATTTGGAGTGAATTCCGAGATGGATAGAGATAGAGAGAGACCGTTGCCTCCGCCTCCCCATAGCCACTCCTTTGATCCACAAACACTCTCGATGAAACGGTAAACACCCCATTTCCCGCCTCCCCGCCGCTTCCATCCGGCTTGGCTCGGCGCCGAAGACGAAGGGAGCGTGCGACGGACTAATTTCCATGTGCCTGATCCGCCGGGATGGATATTTGAATATATTCCCCGTATTTGAATTAGCCGCTCGCTTCCTCTGCTCGATTGCCCTCACAGACTTCTCCGTGCTCCCCCCCATGGACTTCCTTCAAGCCCCCGGGGCCGCCTCCGCCAAACGACCTCTTGGGTAAACCTTCTGAAGACTCCCCCCCCTAATTCATTTCTAGCCTGGCCACTCAAGTTGGTCCACTCCATTTCGGAATTCAAATAATGCACTGCGGTCGATCTGGCGACTGCATTGTCATCACGAAGCCATTAGGAAGAATTTCCATCATTCCGTAGATAAGCTAAATTTACTCTATTGCGCAAGTGTGACACGACACATTCGTACACACCCATCACAGTATTTTTATCCGGCTAGGAATTGTTATTTGTTCAATCCTAAGATTTGCTGACTGCAGCCCTCCACCCTTCCCTATCTAACGCTAGTTCCCTTGCCTCCCAGTATTTCTTCCTACGTACATTCCTTCTTTATTGGTCTATGAACTCATTCCCGGGTCTTCCTGTGGGGACTTATTCCTCTATTTTGCCTTCATTTATGACCTTCACAAACCCAATGCCTCTCCAATCCATCTTTTTCTTTTTATTTCTATGGTGTTCCATATAGCCCTCTCCTCTTCTACTCTTCTGTATGTACACTTCATCATTTTTTATTTTGTCGATTCAATTTATCGTCAGAATTCTCCCCCAGCACCAGGTGTTGAAGGCCTTTAGTTTTTTTTGAATTTCAGAGTAAGATACTAAATGTTGTCTTATATTTTTTGTATTTCCACATAGATCTCTCCTGGTAAAACTCTTTTGATCTTGCCACATCCATTTACTGCTGTAACAACGATCTTAAAATTATTCTAACAAAGGTCGTTCAATCCCAATTGGTCGTTAACTGCACCCCTTCCTCCTTTTTTATCTAATACAAGTTCCCTTTCACTGTGAGAACTCTTCTTATTTACCTTCTTCTTTGCTGGGTCTTCATATTTATTCAAGTACCTTCCCATGGGAACTTTTCTCTCTATATTTCCTTTATCTACGTTCTTCACAAACCCATTGTCTCTCAATGTGTATCGAAACCATCTAACTCTTATTTTCTGGATAGTGTATCACATATTCCTTACCTCTTCTACTCTTCTGAAAAGTTCATTAGTTATAGTTCAAAAAGTTATAACTTATCCAATTTAACTTATTTTCAGCATCCTCCTCCTACACTCTACCTCTTAACCTTTATCTTCCGAGTGTGTCTTTCGGCAAAAAAGTTGTACCCCCACCGAGTACCGAGCGTCTTCGTTTGGCACATTGAGTGGACATTTATAAAAACCTGGCCAGTAAGGCTTACAGCTACGAACAAACTCAGTTACATAAAGGTTAACATATATAATATTCCTCTTTGTTTGGAAAATCACGTATGTTAGGAAGTATTAGGTATGTAGAAATATGTATGAATATTATGTATGCTATATATGAGTGTCTTTAATAATATTTACCTATGGCTTTCTCGGTCAACTCCATACTCTTACTCAAGTCAATGCGTTACATAGTATAGTACGTGTACATACCACACGATGTACTACAATTACAGTGGCTTTCCCGCACGTATGTCCTCCGACATATGTCCCATTATACTATTCATCGTATTTGCAGAGCGAAAAATCACTAGATATTGAGAGTTCATATCTAGAAATTTCCTGTAGCAAGACGTTAGTAATTTCTATGTATCAGCGTGAAATACTACACCATAATATAAAATAAAATACCATCCAATTATTTCCAGTTTCTTCCAAGGCTTGAACATTTTCCCTCGAACATTTTTCAGATTATTCCATCTCAACACCTCTCTTGACCGACATGCACATCTTTTTTCATCCAAAAGGTAAATTATGGCAATTTCATCTAATCTTACGTCTCTCATTCCGTCTATAATACCATCTTATGCCACCCTCGGCCCGTTTACTCATTCGTTGATATCTCTACGTGACAGTTATTTCGAATGTTTTAATTTTTATGTTATCTAATAAGAATGAATGAAGTGGGTATTTATTTATTCTGTAGATTATAGAATGTCTTTTTGAGGGTGTTTACATTCCAAATATAATTAATCATTCATCATAAACCCCATCTTTGTGCAAATTTGACAACGAAAGGCAATATGCATCGACATTTATAGAAGTATTTATCCCAAAGAATCGTCAGGTGTATTTGAAATTCGCAAATAATGACTGGCAAGTAAGAAATATCGCAATTCCGCACATGGCAGCCGATTAGATTTTTGGCAACCCTTTAAAAGCTTCCCAACTCTTCTCCCTTGCCCGGCATTTTCACCAGCAGCCAGCGGAATTTCCGGACCCAACCGGAGAAATTATTTCAATAACTGCTACACTCCACGGAGTAGGCGCTATCCCTGGCACTCTCCTCCTCAAACCAACCTCGCCGCCTTTCTCCTCCGGCGAACGTGGAACTGCACGCCCTTGTATAGAAATTTCATCTCTCGGCGGATCGCGGAAAGTGAACTGCAGGGAAATTGGGTTCGGTGGATATGAGAGGGAGAGCGAATGATAGGGAATTTGGAAAGAAAGTGAAATAGGAACAGAGTGGTAAAATTTTCGACGACATTTCTATAAAATTGTAGTTTTGGACTTGCATATTGTATTCTAGACAAAATTGCTATATACTGTAACATGTAACTTATTTTCATTTATTTTACAAACTCTTCATACTTTTCGGTTCCGTTACGCATAAGGATCTGTCGAGGGGACATGTAATAACAACAATATACAAAAATATAACTTTTAACAACTCAAAACAGTGCAGCTCAGGGTCATATTTTTCGAAAAACACGAAATAGTCACATAGTCAATTGTACTCAATCAGCATAAATTTATCAAAGTTGTATTCAAATTCATGTAAAACCACCTAATCCACGTTGGTTATTAGAACACAATATTATACTGAACATTAAAATCTATATCAATACGATAATTTTTTTTGAGCACTATGGTGGAGTGTATCTTGAAGCTATTATAAAATTATTTTTTGTATTAAATTTTGACAGTTTTTATTTTAAAGTGACATATTATGAAGTATGTGCCTATGTAAGATTTTTTCCACAACACTCTTAAATTTACAATTATAATGCCAGGTGCACATTTGCGAGGATAAGAAATATATTTTTCAAATTAAATACTTTTTCCATATTAATTAACACCGATGATTATGTAGAAATATAATTAATAACAAGTTTGTCAATATTTATATTATATGTTTAAATCATCATCATTACTCCACAAGATCATAATAAGTTAACCAAAATGCCATACTTAAAGCATTCGGAGGATCAAACAAAGCATCGCTATATTATTTACCAAGACATCAATTTCCTAAAATGCACGTATTTAAAAATGAATTCAAATGGCCGAAAAATATTTATAATTTTAAGATAAACGTTTAATAATATTACGGCACAGCCAAAAACACATAAAACTTGTATCTTGCTTACACTCACAAAGAGAATTTCTTCATTATGACTTGATTTTTAAGTCATTAAAATTGTTTGATTTCGATTTGTTCTACTTAATAAATTCACTTAAGAACACAACAGACAAGCACTGCCAGATATTCTTTCCTCAATGGGAATATTGAATTTGGAAACGGCTATTAGATAAGTTATTTCTTTATCTCTACGATATTTGTTGAGTAGACGTTAAAACACAAATTAATACTTAATAATACTTAAAGTTAAATGATATGAGTCGATTCACGTATTGCTATTATGTTCTTTTGCTCTAATTTTTAGTGCTACCTGGAGATGTCTGTCGGCAAGGTTCATATAAAATATTAATAAAATATTAAGTGTAAACTTCCTTTAGATACAGGTAGGGTGATCTACAAGGGGAACCAATATTAAAGCCATTGTGGTACGGGACTCTTTCTGTAAATATTTCCTTTAAAATGTTGCAAGGTCAAAATATGAAATCCCATAACCAATTTCGCGTGCGAGCGTACACCAAACAAGGGCATGAGAATGGGGTGTTGAACCACTTTCACATATAGATTTGCTTCACAAGTAAATGACTTTACTCTCATAAGTTTCAGGAATCGTGAATGTAGACAAAAGTTTATCTCTTTTTTCTGCCATCTCATTTCGAATCACAATAGGGGATTAACATGGCGTTTTGAAATAGGGTACTGCTTTTTTTTCTCTTGTCCGGGTTCGAATCTCCGCAACTAGTTCATTTCTGGGTGAGTCTTAATCATTACTAGTGTACTATTAAGGGGAGAAATTCAAAAATTGAACTTTGCCCGTCAGGAGATACGTACCTTATCAAATCCGAGGGTGATAATCGTCAGCAATTGGCAAACGCTGACGCCGTGTTACCAGTACTTATACTGTTAAGCAAATACCTCAATTCTCGGTCACTGTCTCTAAAAATTAAAGGCTAATTTTCAATTTTTTCCATTAAAACAAAATCTTGGCATAAATTAATGAGAGAACACTTTCTCCGTGACGAAAAAAGTACTGCGTATGAAGGGACATTTAATACTTAAGCAGAAGAAACTTTACACGGAATCGTTGGGACACAATCACTACGCATCATATTTAAACTGACAAATTATCAGCCCAGCCATTCATACACAATCGGTTACTTTATCTAAACAGATCAAATGAATGTGTCGGGTGCAGTGTAATAAAATATGGGATACTTGTTTCTCCGAAGACGTTTTTCATAGAGATGTCAAAATATTCCCATTACAACATAGCAATGGAATCCCTGGGAGGATTTTCGAGTTACACTTGAAATTATGAGATGGATTGCAGGAGAAGGCTAGGCAATTACGTCAAAATACAATAGCTTAATGAATTTTTTTAATTACAGGAAATGGTAAAAATGAGTGAGGACAATGGGTCCAAGGAGAGTTTTCCAGTAAAAAAATGAGACTCCAATTAGTGTCTATTCACTTAGATCGTCTGAAGAAGTTATGACATGCCACATACCTTTTTCATTCCATCCCTGAAAAATACCAGAAGGTAGCTGCTAGAATACCTATCTGCCAGCCGTGTGATAAAACGTCAACAGGCACCTGGTTTATGCAAAGACAAGGACGGGAATCTCCCAAAATTGAAGATAGCCCTAAAGCTAGAGGTAGTTTATTTGTAAACCAAGAGCTTTTTCCAGGTGTCCATTACCTGATTCACCATTCAAATTATGTTGAGGAAAATTTTTAGCTAGTCTTATCCGGGGAAAAGTGACGGTTTTGCTGATACAGCCGAGACAGAATACGATTTAAGATCAAATAAATTGTCTAATACAAATGACATTATAAATGAAAAAAAATTGTTGATGATAAAGTATGGGTTGCTGTAGTTGTAAATTCCACAGGTTTTTTTATTTTTGCAAAAATAACTAACCATTAACACCATATTCTTCATCATCTCATTCTTACGATAAAACATCTCAACCCCATTCAACCAAGTGCTTATTTCTATCGGTGAAAGTTTGTCAATCCTTTATGTAGCAAAACATTAGCTCACCCATTAGCAGGTTTTTAGATGGTTTTACACAGCTCCTTCATGTGTGGGTGGTATACTGCAGTACGCTTTTTGCCAACAGTGTGGTAATTCTTACGCTTTTTCCACCTCGGTATGTATATATTTTGGAAACATCTCATGATAGTATTTAGTATTTAAAATTATTCGGCTATATTTTTAATAATCAAATTTCCCTCCTAAATGCATGTTATGTAAAATTAAGTAAACTTATGTTTTTTAATTTTGTATTTCCAATGATGACGGGTTTTTTTTGAGAGGATGGCCGAGATATCAATGCATCTGGGTTTGAGTACCGTTCACGGCGAATTAATTTTCCTCAGAGGAATTTTGTATAATACATTATATTCAACGGGAAAGAATTTCTTGTCCTCCACAAATGATCTTTGGTACTTTGGTACAATACATACAAAATAAATACCCAAAAAAAAGTATACTCCCAGTTGGAATACGAATTTGTGATACATCTTGCGAGAGAGCGGAACATATCTCTAGTGTGAGAAATACAAACTTGCATTCCAAGACTATCAATAACTGAGATGAAACATAACAATTCCATCTAAAACATAGTTAAGACTGCATTTTAAAATGTAATTCTTCCAGTTCTTACCCGAAAACTTTTGAAAAAACTATTCATCCAACATTTTGGGGAATCGTAAATAATATCACCAATCCCTTGTTCTACCTTCTGATTGGCCCGTACTGATGCCACTATGTTAAAAAGATGGAACCAACTATGTACATAAATTATTAGAACACACTTCACAAGCACGAACACACTTCTTGTTCACCAACCAATATATGAACGGTCTTATCATTCCGAATGTAGCCAGTGAAGCGTTCACTTAGCAAAGGGGTGGCGACATTTTGCATAATAAAACACCGGAAAAAAGATTCCAAATTGTTTCTTTCGCAAGGGCGAAACTCGTGAGAGAAGTAGAAAGTGAGAAGGAGAAACAGAGAGAGAGAGACAGTGAGAGAAATTAGGAAATCGGAATCATTCAGTGCCCGTGGGGATCCAATTTGCTAAGATGCCGGAAAATCCCCAGGAACAAGAGCGAGTTCCCTTTCGGGACCATTAAAGAGGAAATATTCAGCGAGGCGTGTCGTGGAAATCTCTGAAGCAGCGTTGGCTCACCCCGCACAAATACCTAAATGCTCAATGCTTCATTTCCAATGCATGTTGCCTTGGATCGCGGCTCGCGGGCCGCACCCAATCTGCGAAGGCAATCTACGTATTGGCGATTTGGAAAGTTATTTTTTTCTGGGCTTTCACCAGAATTTGTGGGACTAATGTACTGGAAAGGTTTTGATTATTCAAAGAAAATAAGAAAGTTTTGGTATTCCCACGATAAAATGTACAGGATTCACTTCAAGTGTAACAAGGCATTAGTCAGTTGAAACGAATGATTGATGTAGCAGATCATATCTATAATGATAAATGGAACGTGGGTGAAAAAAAGTCAACGCAGGTAATCTTTACATAATTTTTTGTGATAATATTGCTAAAAATAATCATAAAGTTTTTGTCATAATGTTGCCTTTGATAAATAAGGGGAATTTATATATGTTTTTCAATATAATTTAGTTTTCAATCAAGTCAAATCATCCGATTTTACCACACCTATTGGGTTGATCCGAGTACACATTTTAATACAGTCATATTTAACATATATATACACATTTGAAAGTACTGGTGCTTAAAATTATTAATTTTGATTAAAATTTTATTTTATTGTAATTATCGCTTATTATGTGACCACCTTGTACTGTGCACTGTATCCAACCTGCTTGTCTTTTGAATTGAAGCGACAGTCAATACAAGGTGAATCTTCGCCAAGCTTCTCTTCTTCACCAGAAATAACTTTTTTGTTGTTTTCATTCCTTTATTAGTAATTCTGTTTTCTTTTTCAACATTTTTTGTTCTGTACCCTTTTTATATTTTTTTGCTCAAATCAATTTTTTACTTTCGCTAAGTTTCCATTTCTTCATCAAAACTTTTTAGCCTTGTTCCTTCCAGCGCAGAATCATAAGCCAGCTTGTCAGGAGGGGATGTTAGAATAGAAGTTTTCATAGTTTCTTATCGTTTCTTTAAGTGTTAGACGTGTGGCGGTGGCATGTCACAAGGTGAAACAAAGAAAATGGAGTTTTCAGGTGGATCTCGGCATTGAGTTGGTTGATGGGTAAAATAATGCGCTCAAAATCAAAAGATTTCAGAGTACACAACGATTGTAAAGTTGTATTTCAAATGATAACTCTTAATCGGCACTTATTCTATTATAAAACAATTTATTTTATTTATCTTGCTATTAATGTACAGAATTAAATTGGTGGGGTAAGACCTCACATTTTCAACAATTTTGGCCTTTTAATACAAAATATTTCCTCGACAATGATCAAATGTTTAAAAAAAATATAAATAAAATTATTATTCCAAATGCCTCGGATGACAGTCAGATGAAGCCAATAAATATAAATTATATACCTAAAGTTCAATACATACTCATCTCAGTATCTTTTAACAATGCTCGGAAATTCTAGCGAAATTTCGACATCCGATTCTTCCAAGAAAGTTGGAAATGAAAATTCCCGTACGTTCTCCAGTCAAGACGTATAACTTTTGCCCTAGAAGCTCAGGGAGCATAAGTATAAATCCTTTAGCAAGGCAGACCATGTATGTAGGCTCACGTACTTTCCGTTCAAGGAAGATCCATACTCGAACGCAAGAAACCGAAAAGTCGAGGGATAAGGGAGTAAGGACGACGAAGGACTACGGATCCACGAGATGGCAGGAGAAAGATTCGAACGAAAAATAAAAAGAACAAAAGTCTCCGAACTTTCATTATTGATCTTCATGCCCGCGGAATGGTGGGCATGCCTTCGTCCGTGGAGAATCGGGACTTTTTGAAGGATCTAGAAAGCAAGGGCCGCACGATATATCCTTCTACAGGTTTTGCGGGTTAAGACCCGCCCTCTGGTGAACTAAGGCTGTAAAACACCCTCCAATATGTCGGACCGCGTCGTGAAAACGAACTGGTCGCCACGGGTGATATCTTTTTTATGCCTCTTCCAAAATTGGACATCTAATGCCTCACATAACTTGGTTAGCGGAATTTCTCGCGTGGAGAGGAAGTCAAGCACTAGCCCAGAGAGACTTGCAGTGTATACGAAACAATTTTCTTTCTCTGGCGGACATCTGAAACTATGTTCGGAAAAAAATCTTATAAAAATAAATGGAATTTTAATTCTAGAGTAAATTATTTGCATTCGTAGCATTCAATTGTTGACACTAGCCATGGTTATAAATATTTTGCTTGATTGAGAGAGCCACATGCTTCATAGTGCGCTGTTGAAATGCCTAAAATGTCATTGATATAATTTCACTCTATAATACCGTCAGAAAACATCGGATTAATACCGAAAAAATATGAGAGAATCGGAATAAAGTTCTTGTTATCATTACAGTACTATTCAAGAAAAGGATATTGCGTATGCAGCATAATGCAATAATCGGGTACCTTATTAGGCCCATCGTATTAAGATTGGGAGGGAAAATTGCTTCAAACTTCATTCATTAGACTCATCTGTCTTCGGCATGATTTAACAGACATTACATAACACTGTAAATGAAAATATTACTTAGTTAACCCACATAAATTGAAGTGGCATAAATAATTTATCCATTCACTTACAATATTAATGCAATAGTCTTTTACGCCGGGGAATCATAATTGGACAGCTTAAATAAAGTCTAATTCGCTACTATTTAAAACTCTCAGTTCCTATATCCACTCTCATATCTTTTTGTAACCAATTGGGGGGAAAGGATACCATTTTAAGGTTAAAAAATATAAAAAAGTAGCTTTATAAGCCTTAGATAAGGTGCATGCTTGGGTAATTACTTCAGAATTCTTGAAAGCGGTATAGATGAGAAAAGGAGTTTAGGAGGATGGGTATTGGACGGGGTTTGTTTTATAATGTTAGTAATGATTAGTAATTTATTGTGTTTATGATGGTAATTTCAAAATAAAATAAAATATACGTCCCAATACATTTTACGAAAAAGGAATACTTTGATCTAGTGCAATATAAAAGGTAATTAGAGTACTTATAGTCTAGTCCAGTGTAATCCAAACTTTTTCGAGCGGCCCCCTTCTTCCACAAACCATTCCCCAACGCCCCCAACCATAAGCAAAGTCATGGACTACATGAACCACGTAAGATGTTTACAGAAATAAATCTAAAACAATTTCGATCAAACAATTGTTCATTTTAAACCCCACAGAGAGATGGTTAACTCATCCCCCGACATTATATTTGGTATGGGCCCAGCTTCGAGCACACCCTAGCAGCCCTCTAAGATGAAAGCACCGCCCTCCAGGGGGCGGTAGCACCCACTTTGGGAACCACTGGTCCAGACAGTAGTTTAACTGTTTTATATTTCATCATTAAAAGATACCAAATTTGAACCCAGCATTATGTGTCAAAACCAAGATAGAAATGAACTGACCGTTGGCCTGAGGTATGATGTCCGGGTTCTTCTCGTCGCTGTCGGTGTTCGCGCCGTCCCCGACTCCACAACCACCATCCGTCTTGCCGAGGGGCGTGGTGGTCGCGCCCGTCGTGGTCACCTTGTCGCCCCCTCCGCCCCCGGGGCTCTTCTTCCGCCTACGGCCGCCCCCGATGCGCCTCGACCGTTTGCCGTCCTCCGCCTCGCCGCCCTCCTCGTCCCCGCCGTCGCCGGAGCCTCCGTCCCTGCCCCCGCGGCCGCTGCACTGGAAGCGAAGCACCACGCTCACGACGACCGCCACGATGAAGAGAGCCGACACCACGCCCACCAGGACGCTCATCATCGGAGTGAAGCGGAATCCGGGACGGGGGCGCTCTGCGTAAGGAAACGGAAGAAGTTAACACTTGGAAGGAAGTTACCTGTGACGTAACAAAATAATTGTGCTATAACTAAGGTGTATCTATTCACGAGCTCCTGTAACTTATCAAACGTAACTATTTCAGGCGTTACTTGGTGGAAGTTTTGGATATATAAGATGAAATGAAAAAAAAAATTGGCAAACTCTACACTAAATTTATTAAATTAGGACCAACCCGGGCTTCAGCAACTGAGTGCAATTTTCGAGGTACTGTTGTCTTAAATGGCTGATTGTATATATGCTTAACCCTTTGAGTGCGACATAACGTGATATCACGTCATGGTTGTCTTTACGCTGATGCTGTTGACGTGATATCGCGTCATGGGTACCGTGAGAGTTTCAGCTTTCATTAGGGGGCCTAGTGAAAGCTGGATAACTCACGGTACCCATGACATGATATCACGTCATGCCGTACTTACAAGGTTAAGGGTGGAGGGAGAGGGAGAAAAAACCCTTATACATGGGTAGGAAAAACCTTTGTATACGGGTAAAACCCTTACCCATGTATACACTCAGTCACACGAGAAAACAGTACCTTGAAAATAGCACTCAGTTCCTGAAACCCATGTCGGTTATAATTTAATGAGTTAGAATCCATATTGAAAATTAGCTTTGTACTTTTCCACATTTATTTATTGAAGCGTACAACGCGTTTTGCAGCTTGATTTATCTTCAGGTACAATTGATTATACTTTATTTATTAATCGTTACGATAGTGTCACGTCGTACGTTTCAATAAGTAAATGTGGAAAAGTCCAAAGCTTATTTTTAATATGGATTTGAATATAAAATACTTCAACGAAGTGACAACTGAAGGTGTAAAGTTTATTGATAAATTTGTGTGGAGATTACCAAGTTTTATCACTTCATCATATGTATTGTAACTGGACTGGAAGTGCGCTCAAGGCTACTAAATTTGAAACGAACAGTACAATTTGCCAAATTTAACAGAATTTTTGCAGTACAGTTATTGCAACAGTACACTTCCAGTGCCAATTATCCTTCACAATTCAGCAACAATAAGGACCAGAATAGTTATAGGAACTGGAACTGCTCAGTTTAGTAAGTTTAAGACTAAGAACAGTACACTTACAGTAGGGATTTTTCTCTCTGGGAACGCAGATTTAGGGGGAGGCGAGCTATTGTTCCATCCAGGAATAAAATTGGATACAACATTGTACTGTAAAGGACATTTTCCACCTTAGGGGTTCCGTTATTCACTGAGCTGTAAGCGGTACGAAACAAGTACGAATTTGAAGCATGATATAATGCCCGGTAGGAAAAGTAGGTAGGCGCGTAATTAAAATCGTGCGGAGCTCACAAGAAAAGGTCATTTCACAAATTCAATGCATCACGGATAATAATTTATAAGTGAAGTATTGTTTATGTGGAAATGGGGAATTCAATATTAAATAGCCTTTGAAAGGACTAAAACAAAGGGAGGGACCCAGTGGGGGAAAATATACAATATTTACTTGAAGGAAAAATTTAATTTTTAAACATCAATTTTTGCATTATATGAGTGTCATAATATTTTTTATTAGCTTTTCAATGGATAATTTTATTTTGATTCTATAATTAATAGCTTTAACACTTTTTAAATTAACACTTTTTAAAACTAAAATTATTCCGTCTATGATTTTTAAATTTATTTATAATTCAATTTTATTCATTTATTACTCAATTTTACTAGCCATCTCAGTTTATTAGTATGACAACACTTGACTTCTCTTTCAGATACGAAACAAAATAGTTCCTTCTTTCACTTAGGACAGGTTCACTCCACCTCAGAATTTAGATTCGGATTAATCGGAAGTATTTGGTACACAAATACCCGCAGTGTGATCAAGGAATATCGCGTCAACTTGCTTTTTTACTAGCTGACTGCTATGTAAGGAGGTATGATAGTCTAGGAATGTCATGATATTGCTAAAAAAAATGTGCTCGAGGGTCTTACGTAAAATTAACGTTAACGATTTTGGCCGGTGTTTCCTGAGTTAGGCAGGTAGGTCCACATTTATATTGGACTAAGGGCTTGAGGGCTTTCACAGGAAAATCTCTCACAAATATTAGCATAAAAAACGGCTAAAAAATAGTAAACTCACTTGCTATAATTTTTTAGAGAATGCGCCCAGTCACGTTATTATAAATTTCAGATAAAGCAAAAATATTTCATATATTATCTGGACTAGAATCACCGACATATTGAGGTAAAATTGTAGTACAAATTGAAATAAAAAAAGATGAAGTTAACTATTTTACGTAACAAAAATTGAAAAGTTAAACACTATTCTAACAAATATACATTCTCTATTTATACCCGCGATTTGAATATTCTTTGTTCTTAAATCATTTATGTATCTATGAGAAAAGCTCTGTGTTGTATTGCATTATTCATTATTGGGCGGTTATGATGATATCGCTAGGCATTTGTATAATTGTACGTTGCTACATCATTATAGTTGGCAAAATGAATGTAAATTTTAATTTATACCCGTCATCAATGGGATAGAGCAGGCATAATATAGATATGGAATCATGCAACATTTATGCCCTGGGTATTACAATGCGACACAGCTCTAACGGGTTTTGGTTCGCAGAACCAGAAATATGGAGCTCTTTAATGATTAGGGTAAAATTAAATACAAGAAATTTTGCTTTATAAATATCCGCAATCAATCCGATTTCCAAAATTCAACCTGAACGTTGTTTTATCAGCCGAATATGCTAGATTTTATCGCTATTTCACGACACGTGATACCAGCTCATTTTAAACATGGTAAGATAAGAACTCGGCTGAAGATTATTGTATGTCTAAAATATTAGAAAATTATTAAATAACGTTTTATTTAACATAAAATTCTTTATATCTAACGAGAGTTTCCTTACATTGAACTTCAATATCGTGATTGCACTTGTATAGCAATTACAACGACATAGATTGAGATGACTATTTCAAAATGCACTTGACAACATGTTTTACAGTTTTTCCAGCAAATCTATTCATCAAATCCCAAATGGACCACATCCAATAGCTATTTCTTAAAATTATACCTCTTGTGAGAAGCGTAACCTTACTATTGTAACGCTAAGGAAGTAAAACTTTTTTTGTTCATGTGATTTTACTCTCAGTGCTTGGAAAGAGATAACTTAAATTATCTGTTTTAGGCCTTACACTGAAAAGGTACGTAAATCTTCTCACCCAAAGGACATAAAAAAATGGCACGCACCTTTCTCGACCGTCAGCTGTCTTTCCGGGAGGCGGACAGTTGAAGCCGTCAGCACGACGCCGTCGCTGCGTCCTTTCTGGTTGAAGGCGATGACGGTGGCGTGGTAGGAGAGCCCCGGTTCGAGCCCCGCCACCTCGAACTTAGGTGCCCTAAGGGAGGTGACATTGGCCCGCAGACGCTGACTCTCCGCTTCCTTAACCTCGAGCAGGAAGGCCTGCGGGAGGCCACCATTGAATCCCTCGGAGCAACGCACGGCGAAGGAATGAAGGGAAGCGTTCGAGATGGAGCAGTTGTGAACTGGATCAGGATGTCCTGGAAGAGGAATATACAGATCAGAATGACATTCAATCCCCGTTTTCGAACATTTTGCCCGTTATGAAACGGATGTGATCAACAATCATAAAACTCCGAAAACGATTGAACTTCCAGCCGTATGAGAAAATATGATGACCGATACACAATTTTATTTCCAGCCAATCGTAAACACTATAATAATTTCATACTTTTAGATTGAAATATTAAATACATTCACTATTATGAAAGGGTTTTAATGACAGTAATCCTCGTTTTTGTCCTACTTTGATAGAAGCCAAAACATAAAATTTCTCCACTACTCATATGATATAACCTCTAAAGACAAAAGTATAGGTAAATAAGGAATTAAATTTAGAGATATTTTGTTATTATTAAACATTTGTTGATTTAGCCAAAAAATAACCATTAAGTAGCAATATTTTACTCAAATGTGTAGCAAGGAACAAAAAACCGATACCTAGTGGCTCCTAATTTCACTAATTAGGGACTATAAATTTATGTTTAATTTTTTCGCCATTGTTTGAGGGCAAGAGGGCTAACGCAAAAAACATTAATATTCAATGGATAATTGTTTTCCAATTTTCATGCAGACCGGTAATTTTAAAGATAAAAACGATTGGTTATTTCCTCGTTACATGAAAATTAAAGTTTATGGTATTGATGAAGATGGAGAAAAAAATGATGCTCTAAAAACAATCGACTTCTCACTGTCAAAATGGGCCTTTTTTCTTCATTATCAAATGAACCAAGTGAAACACGTAAGAGTGTCCTGAAAGAGGTGTTAATATTGACAACTAGCTGCATTATTCATTATTGCAGCATGTAGAAGCAGAAAAAAAGTTTTCCTCCAATGTAGCAAGAGATAAGCTTTATAATTTATTCTTCCATTGAATTACATAAAATAGTGGTACCGAGTCATGTATCTTAATTACAAAGTTTATTTTCAATCTCTATTTTATTTAATCATTTAAAAAATTTAGGGAATGCTTTAAAAAATTCACTATCAGAACAAATGTGCCTTGGAGAGTTAAATAGAATAAAGCATTTTAAGAATAACTCTCATTTTTCTTTCTTGTTCTTTTATTATTGCAGCATTTTGACTTTCCAATTGAAACCAATCTGGGGCCCACTCCAAATGTAGGATAATATAAAAATGTGGGCATAAGAGAGTTTATTTTTTAAAAACTTGGTTTCTAATACTTATTGCAACTGACCTTCTCACAAGAGAAACGCGACTTAATTTTAGACGTATCTCAGTTTGAGATATACAAATTCTAATGATCAGTACTCTTTTTATTTAACTGAGAACTTAAAATACGTATACGAATTCGCTTTAATAAAAACGTTTTAAATGTTCAGATACAGGTGTAAAGTTAATGTATATCATTTGTGAATAATAAGTCATCTGAAAAACACAAAGTAAGTATGCATTTAATAATTACTATCCAATTTAAATCGGAAAAGTACAAAATCCACATTCCTTCAGTTAATGAAACACCTACAGCAAGTAAAATTAGGCCTTTGAAAAACGAGTCTTTTTATATTTCAGACTGCCTAAAAATGCAGGAAAAATATTAACGTCCAACTCAGCATCAAATTTCTTACAAAATAGATGTTAACATAGTGTTTGCGCACACATTTTATCGGTTTACATGTGCCTAGAATATTGCACACGGCATACTTTAGATTGCTGGTGTTCATATTTTGCGAGCTTCTCACGTACAAAATCCTTGAATGAATAGTACCTAGAAGTTGTAACGAGTCACTTGTGCGTGAACTTTTCAAATCCTTCACTGCTTCCACAATAAAAACGGATGATGAAATGAAATCAGGTATAAGCACAGTTCTTGAAAAGGTCCATCAAGTCTTTGTAGAATAACTGACCTAGACTACTTGGGTCATTTCTAGAATAGATCATTGGAAGGCAATTCCATCCATCGATCACTCCTTTCAGAGAAAAAAATATAGCTAGATATAGTCGGGTAACAGTAATTAATAATATATCCTAGGGTAAGTAATAACTTGTCAGGCGCACTTGATATATGAAAATGTTATCACTTTCCCAAAGGCAGTGTAATAGCAAATGTTTCCCTCATGGGCTATATTGTTTAAACAACCAAATTACACAGTAAACGATCAACAAATAATTGCTGTTTGACTGTTGCCTTCTAGAGGGCAATTAAGGATACACTGACATAAGGACACTTATAATTAAATTTGGATATAGATATCAAGTCTCGTTTTAATTTATCGTATTAGTTTGATTTGCCAGCATATCTCTCATCAATATCTCCTCATTAGCTCAATATCCACAAACCACATCCAAATAGACATCTTTATGCCAAGCAACAAAAAAATGTTTTAAAAAAATGATCAGATGAATCAATTCTCCGAGGTTTACGACTGATTTTTTAAGTTAGGTAATGCCCTTTTTAGGGTATCAACTAAAACTAAGCAGTCATTATCACAGTTTATAGGCTGAAATTGAAACGGTAGCCCAGTTATTAAAGTTTTTAAGGGCACAGAAAAAAAATCTAAATGAAAAAAAAAGAATTAAAAGGGGAAATACTGGCCACTAGGGGTTATTTTTAGAAAAAAACAAACTACTTTCCCACTCTGTATTTGTAAATTTGCATCTCTCCGGATGTACAGATAAAAATTCTAGAAGTCATGGAGGGGGGCGGGTCAAATAAAGTAAGTGAACTATTAGTAAAAATAGCTTTTGAACGCGGTTTGTTGCAGTTCAAATCGTTTAACCTTCACAGGCAGCTGAGAACATTTTTAGAAAGTAAGGTGGAAAAACGACAATAAATGACTTCTGAAAAATCATTTATTGGAGCCTATGCGCTGCTGGCTAATCAAAAATACATGCATATTTTGATATCAAGGAACGAATTGGATTCACAACTAATAAAAGACGAGTTACATGAAATATTCGTCTCCGGCTTTGATTGGAACAAAAACAAGCTTCCCTGTGTGGGCTCTTGGTGGTAATTTAAGTGCAATTCCAGTACCTTGAAGTGTCATAAAATCAAGCAAAAATAGTTTACTATAGAGTTATTGGCTTAATTTATCCAAAACATCCCAAAACAGTGTAAAAATTCCACTTTTAGTAATAGTTATGGCAATATTTCTAGTCGTTATCAAAGAGGAGGGACCAATAAGAACAGAAGAAATATGTGGCTTTTCGAATTAAGCGCTTGAGGATTCAACTTCAAAATTTCAAGACGCTAAAATAAATATCGTTCCCAGTCAAGCGATGTTAGTTCGTAAAAATTCCGACTAAAGAAGAAAAATATTTGGAGACAATAATATAAGAGATGGTATTACGGAGAGAGAAAAATCGCAGTGTTACAGTAAATTATACTCACAGAATGAAATTTGAATTCCCACAAGTGAGAGCTAATTACGATCAGCCACTTCTGCATAGGGCAGAAAATATAAGTGCTATCCCATCAGGATACTTCAGTATTTTATGACTTTCTAATGGAAACTTATTCAAGACAGACGTTACATAAACCCAAAAACCACCCACTTAAATAGCGCACAAAAGACAAAATTAATTTTGTAACCGCCGGTAGAGTGAATGTATTTCTATATATTTCGCAGACAGAAAAATGTACGGGAAGATGAGCAGTTCCACAGGAAATGGACATTCATTAGATAGGCATGTCAAATACATAATATCACATGAATCTCCGGTGAACAAAAGGTGACTTCATAATGAAGTACGTGCAATATACTAAAATATGCAAAATGTAATTTCACATTTGCGTTCGTCCCTATCCCATTTCTTCTAGGCAATGAACGCTGTACACCAACAAGAGATTAACATTTCTTGCAATTTGATAATAAATCACAAAATTACCAATGAAGCCCTGAAAAACAAGTTCACAAGGTCCAGTTGTTTATTGGTTCCATCTATTAGTAGAATACAGCAATTATAAAAAGGTAATGACAATGCTAAAATTTACTAAAGTAGCAGAAATTTTCGGAAAAAACTTCGTGCCCTTAGCTTTTTGAACACTGTTTACGGGACACTTGACAAATTTTTAAGCCAAACTTACTAAACAAACTTAAAAGTATAACGTAATGTTTAGTTCTCATATAGCGTATCATGTGAAAATATTTTCATTTTCGCCAGAAAGAGTAGCGCGACATTCTAATGTCTCTCGGAAATATCAAGAGAATGGATCCGTGTTATCACTATTGATTAACCTTTCGCCGTACACAACTATCACCGCAATGCAAAGCAAAATCCCGACTCACAAGTTACACTGGCATCGCAGGCATTTAGCCAAATTACAGCAGATATCGACATCAAACCAGGTAAAAGCAATGTCGTTCATCATTCCTCTTTGTGTGTTCACGAATTAAATATTTTTTCATGCTTAATTTGGCCCAGATAGATTGTATTAATAATTAGGAAGACGGTCGCTAAATGGAATTTTTTCAGTTACGTGCTAGAGAAAGTTTGGCTGCGTATGATCACTTATGGAATGGTAAAGACATATCCAGCGATAGTTCTAGTCTTATGCAAAAGAAACGAGGCACATGTTGTGGATCTCCACTGATCCCAGGAGAGACTTGCAATGCAACATATGTCGCACCGTGTCAGCATGAAAGAAAGAACGCCGAGAATATGTTTGAAACCTTTGAAACTTATACTTGGGATCCCGTGAAATGAAAAAGTCACAAATTTTTCGACGAATATGGCTCTATTTAATTAAAATATTTTGATTTCACAACGTATAAAGAATAATTAATTTACGAAATCCTTTTGATTTGTTCAATTTTGTATTTTATGCACTAAAAGAAAAAATACTTATCAGGGAAGCTTCAACCAATTGGAGGTAATTGAACAATTTAAAGCTTAGAGCGTGTAACAAAACTTTCTCAAGGTAGATCATTTGAATATTATTTGCAGCGTTATTTTAAATAGAATTCTTAGGACTCATAGCAATGTTACTTCGAGGAAAGTCTTTTCAGGTATGTAATGATAACTTATTGTTTAAAAGACAAATCTAGTCTAACAATAAATTGTGATCTATCTAAAATCAAAAATTCTACGAAAATAATTGAACTTGTAAAATTGAGAGAACATTATGATTTGGAATAGAAAAAAATGAATTGGAGTTATGGCGAGTAAAAAACTAAGAATTAAGGCCGCTTTACGCGGTACATTTTATTGTACAAACAAATTTATCATAGAATGTACAGGAAACTGAGTGGAACTAGAGCAGATTCTATTTCCTGTAAAGTCATTTAGAAAATCAAACAATATGCCGCTTTACATGGTACAATTTCCTTCGTGAAGGAATTCATAAATTTGTTTGTACAGTAAAATATACCGTGTAAAGCGGCCATTGCGCTAAACAATTAAAATTATTTGGTGATTAAGTTATGCCATTACTGGTGAAAGTGTTGTAAACGGTCCTTTAAACTCCCCTACATCCGATCTAAAGAAATTAAACCCCCACAATAATAAGTGAAGAGCGATGTGTACATTGACCACAGGACTAGACATCAATGCCGGTGAGTAAACATCAGTTCTGACTCTCCGATTTTCTTTTTCAAAAAACGACGAATATAGGACATGAGCCTCTCCTGAGGACGGAGGTCCATGGGCTCACTCTTCATGCATATGGCGTCCACCAGAAAGAGGGACTGGTGATGAGGAAGCAAGAAAGGGACCGTGAATAAATTGGAAATACGATTTGTTAGTCGAGAGGATTTCCGGCGAGGACAAAAATGGATTCCTGTAAATGGCCCCTGGCTGGATGAGCCAGGGTTTACACGGGCGCTTGATCTTCGGAGAGCGGAAAGAAACCTAGCGAAGATGGGGGGAAAGGTCCAGGCTCGGACGGCGAATCCGAGTGGAAATGAAATGAGGAAGAAGAAAAGGGAAAGACGGGGAAGAACAAACAAAGGTACTCGGTGATTTGACGGGTCGGCCCCAAAGGTTCTTCCGGCGGTTTCTAAGTCCATTTGGACTCATCCAATGCCTTCCACCGATACTGGTGACAATTTATGGTATCCATACAGCTTCTCCACCTTCTTTGTATAGAGACATCGTTTTCTCTCATATATAAAATAGGCTTTTGGATGTAATAGATGATGAAATAAATATGAGAGGTAGTAATGAAGTAGCCACACTCACTCGATCATAATCAAATCACTCAAAGGACTGAAGAAGTAAATAAATTGTAGCAAAACTTTGGCAATGAGGCACTTAAAATCTAGGATTTCTTAAACGCCTATCATCATCATCATCATTCATTCATCTATGGTATCGCTTGATACCTATTTTTGTGGAAATTCGTGGTTTTTGACATTTACAAATTGGCTGGTTATTAACGGTATATCTGATATTTTAGGGGATTTCAAGGTAAGGTATTGAACAATTTATTATAATATTTTGAGAAATAAAGAACATTTAGTATATAAATAAATGGAAGTTGACAGTGAAAAATATATCTCATGGAACAGAAATATGCATTCATATCCCAATAACTAACAAAGTATAAGCTCTTTACATCACGCTACTTACGCGTCCTCTTCCACCACGAAGTTCATGGAGGATTTCAAGTAAATATATACAATATGTACACTATCAAATTTATTTATTTGAACGGAATGAACAGAGCAGGAATAAGAAATATTGTTCAATGATAACCAAAGTTATAAAGTCAAAGTTATTGGTACACAGGAATCAGCAAATTGACGGCGCCTAAATCCCACGAAATGCAATATTCGTTTCGGAATGCATGGTAATGACTGCGAATTTTTGCTCTGGTTACAAACACCCCTTAAGTATACACGTCACATTAGGATAGAAAATTATAGTATCGATGAAGGTAAACCTATTTTATAATGAAATGTTGGCAGCCAGGTGTTTCTCACATTGTTTTGCGAACATAGTTTTATCAGCTGAAAATACTATTTGAAACGCGTGGCCGCGGTAACTTTACGCTTAATATATATTTAAGGCTCTTGAACTGCTGCAGGCAGTTATTTGTGGCCTTGACGCTTGCTCAAATTATGTTTTCAATAAAACTCTCATATCTCCGCGTTCATTGTTTTCAGAAGAAATCTCATTCAGTTATATTTTCATCAACTAAAAGAGAAGTTCGACACGTTGACTGTCCCAGGCATAACTTTACACACATTATTCGACTTAAAATTCAAATAATTATCAAACATAATTTAATTTCCCTTCAATAGTCTCGAACTTGAAAACGCGTAGGGTTATATACATGTATTTAACGTGGTGAAAATATGGATGAACTGCGGTATTCGATCAACAATCCTCAATGACGTAAACATGATGATTTGGTGAAGTTGGACGAGTTCACCGTGTTTTGATTTTATGACAGCTGAGATCAAAAGGTGAATGATGATATCTCGAGATGAGTTTTTGTTTTAGAGAAAAATTAATTAGCTTCCCATCCATTTAAAAGACCACGGATGCTATTCATGAGCCTAACTCGGTCGGGTCTCGGGATATAAAATCCTCGACAGTGACGAAATATTTATGTCACAGCCTCGAATAGGGCCATGCAAAACATATGCCGGGGACTGTGACGACATATCTTCGGATTTCCCCAGCCACAACCTTCCACATTGTCCAGTCCTAAGTGAATAATACTTCTGAAGGGACTTATAAAGGTCAAGCCACGAATTTATCATGAATGTGATGTCACTGCACCAACAAACCTCAACCTATTAATGTATGATTGGTGAATGAACGAATGATTAACTATGACTTAACTTTTGGACGATATGATGACAAAATTTCTCGGAAAATCCGAGGCCATGCGGAATCGGGCACGAGCCGTCAAATTTTTCTTCTTTCCTTAACCTTCCCACAAAATATTCCCAACTCATCCTCGGCCCAAGTAATATATATATATATATATATATACCCTTAGGTCCTCCGGATTGTTTAGAGGTAAGGTCAGCGCCATCTGACTCGAAATTCCGGACTGATGAACAGAGCCTTAATCACGGCGAGGCCTCCTGAAGCTACTCCGCCCGGCATGCGGAGCGTGAGCCGAATTTTTCCAACGAATAGAACTTCCGCAGGCTTGATTCCAACGAACGATTCCTTTTTATTCGTACTCTGAACGGTCATGGCATTGATAAGGATTCCTTTCGGTAAACGCGAAGGGAGATCTATCCGGAACGTTCGAAGCAGGATTTTTTTATGCCCAGTACGAGATCTGCAAGGATCAACTCCAGTAAAGGGTGTTCACCGAGAATAATCGATTTTAACATTGTTCAAACTCTTAGTGGGAGGGGGTTGGAGGGCAAAAAAAGGAGGCCGGAAAGTTAAAGGCCTTCTGGAGATGGGACTAAACTTTTGTTCACCGTCGGAACTCATTCGATGGAAACGAACTAAAATATTTTCCACCGAGGACCCCGGCGATATCGAGTACTTTACCACTATCGTCGGCCACTACGAAAAAAGAAGCATATTACTGGTTGCATATTTCACTAAAGTATCCGGAAAGCAATAATAAAAACAGGCCATATAGTTTGAAAAAATACTAGAAGATTTCGAAGCCTGATGTTGGGGGAAGAAGCTGAAATTCAAGCGGACGAATAAATATGAATTGAAGAGGTAGTAAGAAGAGCAGACGAGAAAAGAACTTAGCAGAACACTATAGAGAAGAGAAGAGCCATATGAATTGGGGACACCCTGTAACACAACGCGGGCCTTCATATTCTTTTCCCACCGCGTGGGAGAAATAACAATTAAACACCCACCATGTTTAACTTTTCGCGGTGAAACAATAGGGAAACGGAGGGCAGAGCCTAAGCCGACAATGAAGAATTGGGGAAGGGGATGAATAGAAAAGCACTAGCGAGAATTGACAGGAGAGTTCTTGAAGGGAACGGACGTGTGGTGGGGGTTCTGTGCCATATTCCGGAGGATGCGGACATTCAGCCGCGATACTGGGGCCAGAGAGAGAGAGACCCTGATACAGGACTACCATTCGTGCAGATGCTGTGTTCACATTACGCCAGGACTACGGGTTCCGGAGGCTGTAAAGCTAGAGTGTCACCAGCCACGTATCAACCTGTATTGTCAACAAGAGCGTAAATATGGACTTTAGTTCTGTATTTTAAGTAAGCCATACAACCCAGTTGGGAACAACCCGGTTTAGAGGTTGATGCTAGTTTTGTTGTATTTACATTGGAGTAATGAATGTTTAAAGAAGATATATGGCTTAATTCAAAGAAGTTGATTATCATAAAATGTTTAAAGATAAGTAAATCATTTGAAGTAACTGTATGAGGTGCAGAATATTACAATTGTCTGGGTCATGACCTTAAGTTAAAGGTAAAGATATTATATACTTTGTTTTTGTGTGTCTTGATTCAATGATATGATTTTGTCTGATCCATTAAATTGCTAGTTATCACGTATCGCATGTTGTTTTGTGTTTCTCATGTTATCTACCGCAGAGAAGGCTGGGGCAATTGAAAAAGGTAGGAGACCGTGGTTAATTTATCTCACATTTATTTTCCATTTTTGATACTCACCACGTGGGCATTTTGAGTTAACGATAATAGAGATTGTTTCCATTTCTGACCCACAACGTGGGGCTGTCGGGTTGCATTGTTAATATTTTACAACTCTGAGGCATAGATGGTTTGTGAAGAATATGATGGTAGGGAAAATAGAGGGAAAAGTCCCAATAGGAAGGCCAAGGAATGAATACATGGCTCACAAAGAGAAGGAAATACATTCGAGAAAAACTATCAGGAAAAATGAGAAGTAGCATCGGATAGGAAGGGATAATATAGCAACAACAAATGATGATGAGAATAAGAGGAAAAAAATACTTGTATTGCTACCAAAATAGAAATGTCTTCGTTTTTAGTAATACAGCAGAGATCACAACAGTACTAACTGTTAGTAAATATTAATAAAACATAAGTTAGTCATCTGAGTTTAGGAACCTATTCACTATTCATTAAGAAACTAATTGTCTTTTTGATCTCCAGAAAAGGATAGTGAGATTCATTTTATCAAACTGGTGTAATCAGCATCCAAGAAAAAAGATCAGAGGATTTGATTTAGATCCTTTTATGACTTATATAAAAATATTTCATTAAAATAATTAATGATGCCAAGGGAATTTATCTACAAAGATCAATTAATTTTCTGTTACCATAAGAGATTTAATATTACGACTTATTCCAATGCTTAGTATAATATTCAAACTAGGTTGAGATACTGATTTGACCAGTTTCTTCTTCTAGATATTGAGCGTGTCCTAAACAAATTCACAATCCTAACGTATATACTTTCCATCACTTCCTGGGTGGTCCAGCATTTCATTTTTTTGAACTGATCCCTCCAAGTCTTCACTATGCTTTAGTTTTCATTCTTATTTTTTGCAATCTTCAGTCATACTGTTGTTGCTAATATGATCTCACCTTTTTGTTTTTATTCATTTTATGATGATATTCATTTTGGTTGGTTTTTTAGGTATAATTGTGTCACTATTTCTAAAACGGCACAGATATTGGTTTCATAATACAGTTTTATATTCCAGATTTATTCTCCGAAGCACCAATTGACAAAGCTAACAAATATTTAAACATCTCTGCTAAAGGCCCTTACGTTGTTGACTATAGCTACGTGGTTGCTATGAAAATTTTAAATAAGATAAAGTGTTTTTAGTTTAGTAGCGTTTATAGTCAGCAACACACTTTGTTTTGGTCGAAAGTGAAGATAAGTTTTTGTTTCCAGATATATGCCATGCTAATATGACAATGACACACCAGTCACCTGAATTGGTTCAGCCGTTTTCTCAATCATTTGCATCATCTCTCTTGCTCAATATTGGCTTACATACATATGGATTGAGAAGTGATTTCACTAAATGGAGGAATAATTAAGAGTCTGCCGTTTAATTGACCAATAAAATGGTTCCATCGTGAAGAGACTTTGATGACAGTGATTTCATATTCTGCTAACTTATGAAAATTGAGACCTTCAAATGACATGAAAAAGAAAGCAAAAAACGGCATTGCAAATTCCTTGTAGATAGATAATATACAACCTATTTTAATATCCATCAGTGCTCCAAATTCTATGATACTAATAGCAAAAAATGGTGAAATATGGAAGAAATAGTTCTTCAACCTAATATTAATGTCATTTTCGTGGTAAACTGCTTCAAATGAAGCGAAAACTCTAAAGATATTGGATAAGAATAAATTTGAAACACATCACTATCTAAATTATTTAGTGATAAGCAAACTATTGCCATGATTGAAATCAAACTGCAGTAATTTAACACAATATGATAATTATTGCTTCAGAGAATACATCACATATTTAATACAAATATATTTGTGGAATTAACATAGTTTGTTTCCTAATTCTCTTATGAAAGAGATTCTCTAAAGAATCTCTGTTAAATAATTGATATTTTTTAAAACGGTATTCTGATAAAAATCCATCTGAAATTATAATTATTAAACCCATTGTTTCATAACAGACGCATGTCATCAGAAACTTTAAAAATTTTAGATAAAAGGAATGATAACAGCAGCTTTATATTCCTTTTGGCTGATATTGTCAGGGCGGTAGCTACTTAAACAGCATTAGTAGGCATTGGATGCAAAAGTAAAAATATGTTTTGGGACAGATGTGTGCGAGATATGAAATTGAAACAAAAAACACCAAGAGAAAAGTTTTAAGGCGTCGCCTTAACGCCGTATCGCAAGGGACGAATCCATCTTTCCAACACCTACATTTATCAGAGAGTAGCATTTGCTAAAATTACAACTGCATATCTCCTAGCTTTTGTCCCGTCCTCTATCCAGCGATAAAGTTCTCGTACGTCTCGACCATTCCGCTGGCATAGAGTGAGAGGGTCTCCCCATGGAATGGTGGGCGTTGGAGGACGAAAAAAATGTGGCCCGAGGTCCGGGGAAAGATAGATTATTCATGGTCTCCGATGGCGATAGCACTGAGAGGATACGTGCCTGCGCAGATTAAGCAGTGTCGCGGCATTGGGGTGCCGTAGGACCATGCGATACCCAAACTTTCTCGCTGCCAATCGATATAAATTTTGAACAGAAGACAAGCCCGACGCGTCACTATGAAACGTGTATATTTATTTTGCCTGCTCAAATGGTGGGGAGGACAATCCCTGGCTATTTCTAAACTCCTGAGTTCGAATCCCACCCATGTTGATTTCTCGATCATTTCGACTGGGTTGAATGTATCCATCATCTGTCGAGAGTTATTTGCTCCGATGATAAAGGACTGGAGCTGAAGTGAATAAATAATATTGTCTCGGTACTATGACGGGGAAACATAGATGAAACCAGGAGATATAAGTGACTTATGAAATTTGTAAAGAAAAATGTTAAATATGACCGATTTACATGTCTCAAATTCTTTATTTTATATGGTATTTTCGGAAAATAAATAGTATCGCATTGTATTGAATAAATGATATACCATCACCATCTATTGCTTTGCTTCTAAATAAAAAAACATCGTACCGTTAATGCAATTGTAGTGACGTGAATTATCGGGGCATGCGTAGCGATGTCGGTCTCTTGGACCGATTATGACTTTGGAGTTTTTGAAAAGATGATATCAGTTTTTTCTAGATGGTCTCGTAATAGCAGCATTTAAGAGTGAATCCAAAAATATTTATTCACAATTTTCCCAGCAAAAAGAGAAGATACTTCAGCTTGTATTCTATCTATGTTCTACGGTTAAATTGGTAGACTAGAGCACTGATTGTCTTCACATGAGAAACATAGCCGCTATTAGGAATTGGTACATAAAAAAGAATTCATTTGCATATTATGCCAGAAATCACTCATCCACATTTTTAACGCATTATATTTCACGCTTAAAGCATCACGCTTAAAAAAATAGGAACTATTTGAAGGCAAGAATGGTGATGCACTGCCTATGGAACCGAAAGTATCATTATGGAACCGAAAGTAGCATTATTCTTACACAAAGTGATTTTTTGGTTTTTATAACATAGTATCAGTAAAACATAGGAGGCAACTAAAGAGCATGAACTGTAATATTTCATACTTCGCCTGCGTCACCAGAAAGATTATATTGTCGATCTGAGAGACCAGGCGTCACCACTCTAGGGTTATGCATATAAATACCATCGAATCTGATTTTGTTTTGTATCACACATATCGGATAGTATCACTATTCACCTATTGAAAGTTTATTTATCGGATTCCATCGCATTCACTCACATGTTGTATACCATCAAATTGATCAGCAATTGTCTCGCTTACCTCACTTTTGAGCGCCCCGCGTCTTTTATCTCACAGTATTGCATATCAAATCGAATCGCTCATCTGGATAAAGCTCTTTCTTTTGTCACTTGGTGGCATTCCTCGTTTAACGAATTTTGCATTCACAAAAATTTTACAATACCACATGAATAACTTAATGAAATTGACCTGATGATGATGATTATTTGTCAAAACCCGGGTCGTGTCAGTTTTACTTGTGTGGTATTGTATCTTGCATCTTCTATACAGGACATCGGTAAGTTTAGTAAAAAATACTTAAAATTTATTGCCAAGCATTTAAGCGAGTTTGAGTCTTGTGATGCCATAATTAGTAATGTTTAGTAACAGTACGATTTTTTTAATTCCACGTATCTTCTCTAACTGCCTAGGTTGTCGGCATTGTTCGTGGCCAAACGCTAAAAGTTAGTGAATATAGAATTTATTGAATCATTCACCGCTATGGGTTACCCTCAAATGTACGCAAATGCTTGCCGCATAACATCCTTCTATGTTGCAATTTGCGATTGGTCGAATAGGCCAGAGTATCGGTATCGCAGTTCGATATATTTCCAGCACATCGCGCGTCTGAGCCAATGCATCGCGAAATCGAAAAATCCCAAGATGGGAGGGTGGGTTGGTGTGTTGTGGGTGCCCGTGGTTTCAGTGGCAGGCGATAGAGTGAGTGAGTTGGTTAGGACGGAATAGTCGGCTGGGATGCGGAGAAGCTTCCGGATGGATCAATCGATGAAATAATGTCCGAGAGAATATAAAGAGGGGCCGGTCAAATGTATCGGGGTAGGCGCAGAGACATTCCCCGGATCTACCGGCCATTCCACCGCGTTGGTCACTCCTCTCCCCGGTGAGTAAAAGAGCATAAAAAAGGTCGGGTAGGAAAAAAATTGGGAAAATATCGAAGGCAATAGGGTGGAATGTCACAGTTCTTCATCCGGGGAGAGATACGGGGGAGAAAAACTTCGGTAAAAAAAATATACCCTCTCCAGGGATCTCCTTCGGGGGGTTTATATATCGACACACTTCCCTTTAAAACACTCCCCAAAGAGAGGGAATAGGATTCTTCTGCGCGTCGACTTTGAAGCGGGCCATTTTGGCGCAGACATGGGGTCTTATTCAGTAAGGATTTGAAGCCATGAAAATTCTGTGGAAGACACGTCAAAGCCCCCGACCATTGAGGTAGATGGAGATGGCATTACGCCATCAAACTTTAGTCTGACAACCGAATTAACAATAACTCGGGAAACATATATTGGGTACTTATTGCTATTAAATTAACTCAATGTTATCATATATTTAACTTGGAATGAGGTTCATTTTTATAAAAGTAAGAAATTAATATATGTTAAGAGTATGCATATTTAAGAAATAAGTGCACTCTGATTTATAATAGTTTATCGATAGAAAGATCATAAAATTACAAAATAGGTACGTCAGCCCGTATTGCTGAATGCTTTACCTACGTTACAGCGTTTAGCATTTGCCTCAATTATAAGATCTTACCTCCTACCATGATGATTCCCTCTTTTTAAACTTTTCCATTCATAAATGGACCAAAGGAATAATACGCTGAAGTACTTGGCAGTTTTGGGTAGTTAAGTGAAGAATATGTCATGGGTAAAAGGTCCATTTGTGAACATTTTACCCATGAGAATTTTGGTACATACTCAGGTACCAAGATTAATATCTTTCCTTCTTCATGACTTATTTCTGAAAATATAATTTATGGAAATTTAACAAGCTAGCGTTTAAAAATCCGTGAAATGATCTCATTGAATCCACTCAAATACGCTCAAAATAATAATAATAGCCGGAAAAATTGAAAGTAAGAAATCATCACAAATGCGAATGAACATATTTTAAATGGCGCAGCTTGCGCCTTCTATCCCTATTTGCCGAGGTGGTCCGGCGCTGAAGCGAGCTCGCGCCAAATAGGCCGGAGCCGATGTAGCTCGTGCCCAAGTGTCCTTGAATCGTAAAAAAACAATCTTCCTATCTTAAATACACTTCAGATGATAACCTGGCGCTTTGTACACGACAATCCGTAACCGACATATAGTAAACGGACACTCCGTAACAACGACATCTCGTGACCAGTCTTATCGTAACTTTCTATGCCGTAAATGCACAGCCTGGTAAACGACCACCTCGTAACCGGACGTGGGGTCAAAAGTCCAGCATTTTGTCTTATAAGAGGAACTTCATGCATTTACTGTAATAAGCTTCCTAGATACCTATGCGTCGTTTAACAATCCACATAATAGTAACTGGGCGTTGGCTGTGCGCAGACTTGAGACGTAGCGAATGAGTGAATGTTTATAGTAGTTTATTTTGGTAGATGTGTTATTTTTGAGCCGTAGAGCGGACGATTTTGGAATTTCAAATATAAAGTTGAAGGTTACCGAGATCTAGCAACACCTGATGTATGCATTGAGAATCAGAAGTCGAGCAAGAGTGAGATGGCCAGAGCGTGGGTGGCGGAGTGATTAGTGAGCTTGCGCTGGAGCATGCGCATCGAGGGTTCGATCCCCGCCCGATTGCTTTTGACTCTCGAGGTTTAGGATATGGGTTTAGCCTGTTCTTTAGTATTTCAAAGCTACAGATTTTGCATTGTGAATGCAAATGAAGTATTGATCTGGTCAAATGTTAGGCGGTTATTATTTACATCCGTTCTAAACTGTTGTTGTTTAAACTGAAAGCCCGTTGTTGTGTTGTGCAAGCTGTTATTTAACAACAAGCTGTTGTTACGCGGGGTTAGAAGTTTGAAGAAATGGACACCGGATGACTGAATTTTCGTTCTGGTGTTTACATGAAAATGTGGCATAAAAGCTATTAAGAAAAGAATGTTTGTGATATGGGTCAAAAATGCTTGCTGAATTATGACGAAGGAAAAAATTAGGAAAATTTGGCAACTGTTTCAATTACGCAACTTGCAATCAGGTTATTCAAAAGTGAAGAAGTAATGAACAATGAAAATAAAGCGAACCTTTATTTGAGAGTAAAATACAAACGCGGGCTTAACTGCCACGAAAGGTGGCGGCTAAAGCGTTTTATCGTATTGAGGGTGGCGGTGTATCTCCAAAGCGACCCGCAATCAATGTTGTGGGCATTTGCATCACAACGAATTCTATGCTGTAAGTCGTACGCCTTTGTAACAGTTACTTTCCTAAATGTGAGCCGTTTAAAAATTTAACCGCATTCCAGGCGGCCCACCGCCTTGAAGCTCTAGAGTAGCCCACAGCAATGAAATCGTGCGGCGACATCTTAAGAACTTATTTCCTGAGTTATAACCCGTCAAACATCTTTTAAAATCTTCTCTTGCAGTAAGAATTACTGTCACATTGACAACGAATAAATTTGATAAGACCTGTAATCGACCTATTGCTTTCAATCCCTCTTCCGGTTACGAGTTGAAAACTGGCAAAAATCCTCGCTCGTCCATTTCCCCTCGACTCCGACCGCTTCCTCTTTGCCGAAAAAAAGAGATACCGTAATTTTTTTCTGTATTTCTTTTTTGCCTCCCTTTCACTGAGCCAAAAAGTGAAGCTCACGTGAAGTTTCGTCCGGAGGGGGGAGTTAATTTCACCGCGGTAGGTGCTAATAAGGGTCGGAGCAGGAGGTAATTATCGGAGAGGGGTCATGACGCGGGGAGAGGCAAAGGGGCTGTGAGGTTATATAGGGTTCGTTGCCCGGTGATTTTGACGCCGAAGTTACCCTGGCGGCAGGTCGGGAGAGTGCAAAGATTTGAGAGGGACGCGATAGTATATCGACAAGAGTTTAAACGTTAAATCCATATTGATAAAATGATAAATTACAATTTTTAAAAATCTAATCTAATTCTAATACTGGAGATTTGCATTGCGCTTTCCATTGAGTTAGAGTGATTTTGTCTCTGTAAATGATTTTAACAAATTCGCGACCAGTAAAAAAAAATGCAAAAATTAGGTGGCACTAATAAAATCAACAATAAGTACCACGTAATCTACTTAGGAGAGTATTTCTGGAAAGAAACATCTCCTTTGCGCTCTTAATTGAATGATAAGTACGTATATATTGTAAGTATAAAGACTTACAATAGGGCGATACAGACTGAAAAGAGGGCGTATGAGCACTAAAAGTTGAGCACTTCAAAGGGAACATATTAATGAATCGGGAAGTTAACATAACTGTAAAGCGAACACGTGGATAAGCCATAAGACAGAAGAAATACACAGGTGAAATATAATTCAGGGCAACGGAAAAGCAGAGACATATATCCTTTGGGCAGATACACCTGAGGGCTAAATAGAGAAGGGGTTGCGAGAAAATTAGTAAGAAAAGTTATGGTGCTAACCTTCCGATACACCAAAAAAATTTGAAAAAGAATGTACATTAATGTAACTTGATTTTGACCACTTCACATGTACACGCAATGTTTCTGAAGGATTGGTCTCGGTTATATGAATTAATTTTGATTCCACCAACGTGTCGCAGATGTATTTCCGCATTCTCATGGCTTAAGATGGATATAAGGCTCAGTAAAATATAATAAACAGTCGTTAACGAAATGGTAACGGTAAATGATTGAAGAAAAAGAGTTTTCGGACTAATACCTAGGAGAGTATAAAGGCAGAGGACTGTGTAAAAGCAGCCTTTATACTTAACACGAAAATAAATACCAAGAACACTAGAAGATTTAGAAAGATATGTTGCTAAGTACACGAAGCACAAGTTGCACTTATGATCATAATTCGAGAGGTTGTAGTCTGGAGGAAATTACTATCGATCAGTACTACGAGATGAGGGAAACTGGAATGCTACTGTGATGAAAAAAACAGCTCTAAAATAGAACGTAGAGTTTAATCGGGACGTTTTTGCTTCTTTCACCGACTTTGAAAATGAATTTTTAAATCCAAAAAAAAGTGTTTGATGAGGATGACGCGGAATGAAAAAACTTATTAATGTAAAAACCCGAAGATTCTTGCAAAATTAGGAGGAAATATTGCATAATGCAGAAATAAAATGAGCGATTTTCCTCAGAGATAATATTTACTTCGACCCGGATTTCAGTGTTTATACATCTGACCGATTAATGATGTATAAACATTGAAACCCTGGTCGAAGAAAATTTCATCTTTGAGAAAAATTGCTCATTTTATTTCTCAATGTACATACTTATGACGATTGAATAAGAAAGTTTATTAAGAATGATTTGGATGTCGTAAAATATTCAGACATCACAGAAATGGGTGGTTAATTTATTCATAATTTCAGCAGAATTTCGTGTTCGTTTCTTTATTCGGATGCGATATGACACTTTGCATGCTATGATATTAATCATGCTGAACTCGGGTTGATGTTCTGCAGTCTAAGAGGATTCCGTGAGAAAAGGCCGTGTAGAAAAAGGTAAAAATATACTGGAGTGATGCATGGCTCTTCTCTAGTGCGTTACGCTGGGTTAGGACAATATGAACACCGATGTGTGTGGAAGAGAAACTGTGTATTGCAAATTATGAATTGTCGGTTCACCGCAAATGGAAGGATCAGAGAAAGAGCTTAAAAGTATGCTACGGATTTATCACTTTTTTCTGCCACTTTGGATTGTCATTTTCATTATTTTAATAATATGATCAATTTATGAACGTCTGTCAAGAATAAAATTATTCACATATTTATTGCCCAATATAATGAAGGTGACGACTAATTTTTCTCATATTAATCGCATTCACATTTCATCCCATAAAAATCGTTTTGTAACGTTCTGTACTTTCATACTTAACGGCTGGAAATCAAACTAAATGCGGTATACATGAAATCATACCGTGAAATGTGTGTCATATTGAAATATACATTAAACAAAACCGACTAATAGAACTGTAAAGGGCGATGTTTTTTTAAATCTGAATCTTGGACCCAACGACCAATATAAAGTCATGTATCATCCCAAGTGAAAACCCACATTGCTTGAACGTAAAATAGCATGAAATAGCATGTTTAAAAAAGCAGTCGTGATGAATTAATTCACCCACGACAGAGAAAGTATAGAAAACACCTGGTAGTGGAAAAAGTCCTTAGAAATTCAAGGAAAGGACGATGAATATCAAATGAGAAGCTAAATTGAGAGATGAGGAGACGCAAGGAAATGCGAAGAGTCAGAGGGAGAAAAATACCATGTGCACAGCACAAAAAAATTGCCTCAGAAATTGGACATTTTATGGACATAAGAGAAAAGCAAATGTCGCGACAAGAACTAAGAAAAATACGTGGGTAGACGACAGAGACAATATTGGTTATGAGAGATTGGACCTTTGTAAACAGTGCATGCCTTCAATTTGACGTACAATTATTTTTGTTTTTAGATGTAACAAAGAGTTCGTTTCGCTCTAGTCACATAAAGCCTTGGGAAAAATAAAGTCTTTTTTGCCATTTAACATATCATATCGACTTCCTAGTTCAATGCTTACGCTTACTTATACTTGCACATTATGTATATTTCCTACCTCAGCAAGATAATGCAACTAAGGCGAGTGCCAAACGTATTATAGGAGGAAAGTAAGTACCACTTTGGAGACAAGAATTAAGTTTCATCAATTGATACTCAAAAAGAAAACACTACCGCGCTAAAATGTTGTAAAGACTTTTTATGCCGAGGAACAGTTAAGTAGAGGACATGGATATATCAATAGGAATTAATATATTTTAGTAAATTCTTCACAGTCACATCCACTTCGATGAGTTACTCGATACGGGGAAAAGCTAGTTTCACTCCCTCATGTAAGTACATTAAGACATGTTAGGAACACAAAAAATTCCAAAGCCTGGCTGATTTTGCACAAGGATAGTGATAGTTCATGATAAGGAGGATATTATTTAGGCTCATCATTTGGACTTGTAGATATATACAAATAAGAAAAACACAACGCCAAACGGCTCTCCACCCAACAATATGGACAATAACTAAATTGAGATGACCATTGTGCAGAATTGTATTTAGACATTTATGTACAAGACAAATATCTCACACAAATAAATACTCTTTCTGACGTAGGTTTTATGCGGCGTCCAGGTACGCAGTTAGGCTGGTTTTCGGGTTTCGTCCTGTCGCTGTTGGCGCGTAGGCAACATTGTTGATGGCGTAGCTATCAACAATTACTGGCTACGCCATCAACAATGATACCTACGCGCCAACCCGAAAACTAGTCTAACAATAATTACTCTTTGTCTCTCCCATGTCAATCAATTATAATTCTACAGGTAGCGACTTTTTTGTAACTTCCCAGTTTTCTAAGCCTAAACGCATATTTAGAATGCACTCATACTTCCCACTGTCTTCACTTATCACGCCGGAGTACACCAAAGAGGGTGAGGGAGCGCCATGTATTGTTGTGGATCTTTTATCCATCGAAGATCTTAAACAATTTGGGCGATAGTAAGGAAAAAGATTACTATAGGCTGAAAATTGGCAATGCTCTCTTTATTGCGGAATGATGGCGCGGACTGTGACCAACCTTGGTACTTGATAGATATGGGATTCAAAGTCTCTTCGGGGTGAATTTCAGTCGAGCCATGTGAGAAACTCCTATTGCCCCGTGATTGACACACCCACTATTTCGAATGGTAGTTCTTTCGAAATGCAATTTAGGGAGACACGAGGAAGATTGCTCAGGCATGGGTTTAATGTCGGCCAAAAATTAATGGTCACCCCTGAGGGGAAATTTTTGGTTTAATCCAAAAGTTATGACAATCCAGTTTTCGAACGAGAAAACGAAAACCAAATGAAATGCATCAGTGCTGTCATTCATACCTGTTGAAAACCTACGGTAAAAAAATCACAGTTAAGTACTTCACCTACATTTTAATGATCCAATATGTTATCTCCACTGTGATCAAACTGTTTTGTAGTTAAAATAGTTCTTCATTGGATTGATAAAATGTATACCTGTCTAATGCACACCTTCTATTTTGGAGATGGGGTTAAGTTTTTCAGTTTACTAATAAAATCCTTCAATAATAAGAACCATTGGAATATGTTAGTTAATCTAAATTATAAGTTGATTAACTACTCAAAATAATACCAGAAAACATTTCATTCCCGTGAGTTGAGGAGAAGTAGGCAAGATTTTTTTCAACCTTAATCTCTCAAAGGTGCTCACTCCTATTCAAACTACATAAGAATTGGTCATATACAATTTAATAGAATAGATGACTACAAATACGTATACAGTTTTTCAACGTCAATATAAACAAGAATATTACTTATTAATGAAAATGAACGATGAATCAGCTAACCAGAGTTATGTAAACTTGTAAATTATTTTCTCTCGTGCTAATCATTCCAATCTTTCGTCAGAAACTTCATTACATACTTATTCGATGTTTATACACATAGAAAGAAAGCCAGGCAATTGGAAAAGTGGTGTAAGCTTTGACCAATGAATGAAATCTGCAGGAGAAAATGCCAACGGACAAGTATAAGACATCTTTTTTATTATATACGGCAGGCAAATAAACTATTCTTTCTACGTCCCTAAGCGTTTTATTCCGCTTTAACATTATCATCTTCTATAGATCCTCTTTATCTCTTATTATACTTCTGTTTTTCCACTTTAATGTAGCACGAGCCTTTCTTTCTTCGCCAACGCAATTTCTGTTAATTCCATTTGAGATTTTTTTTAAATTCTATAAATTATAATTTTCCTTAAATTTTTATTTCATTTTCAGTCTGGTTTTCAACTAGACAAAAGGACCAAGTGTGAGGGAGTTATATTTTTCAGGAGGCAACAGGGGGTAGATTTATGTTTGAGAAATGGTGAGGAATGTATGGAGAATGAAAAGCGAATGTACGAATGAACTGACGTATGGTATATCCAATAATGTAGAGAAGTAGATGCGATAATAGCCTGAGTAAATGCTTGTTGGTAGAAATGGCCCAAAGTTTATTTTTTTCTACCTTATTTAGAAGCCAATTTTGATCTATAGTGCGTCAACAAATAAACTACAGATTTGGACACAGGCAAGCAGAGGAGTTATTGAACTTTATCACGATCTGTACTATCAGAGGTATTGTTTTTATACAGCGATTTTATACTCAAAGTTGTACTTGTCTAACTAAGTCTATTCCTGATGACAATGTCATAAAAAATTACGCGAAAACAAATAAAACTGAATTTAACAGCTGCTTATAATTCTTAACGAAATGCACACCATCGGACAAAAATTACCCATAAAATTAAGTTGATACAATATTAAGCAGTTGAATGATATTGATATCCAAATTATTTGGTAAAATTATTGAAGTCGATCCTTTCCTGGAACAAAAACCACGATATAATCAAAACCTAATCTGTACATAACACGCTTTTTCTGTGTGATCCACAGTTTTTTGTCTCATAACGGCCCCTTACGTTCCTCCCAGGGGGCTCTATACTCCGCGGATACTTCATACGAAAGAAAAAAACCTGATTTTTTAAGATGACTCAATTTAAAGCTGGGGGCCTAATCCTTACCTTCATTAAAACTTTCGCGTGATAAAGTTCGGAAAGGTTTCTCGTGCCCATAATTTCGGCTAATGCATGATGATGTGCTTTTTTTGGGCTGTTTAATTCTTTAAAGTTACGGAGGCGGATTCTCGCCAAAATTATGAACAAGGCGTTCCACTTGTCTTAGTTTTATTTAAAAAATATAAAAGGCGGCCATGGAAATGTCAATATATGCTGCTAACATAAAAACAACAATAACATTTTGTTAATTGTCTTCATAATTTATGGCAGTATTTTTCAAAAGATTCGATCGTTACGTAGGTCTACGTAACCAATCAAAACAGGGTACGCGAAAAAATCGATTATGATTTTTCTATAGAAAACGCAAGAGTAGAAATTGTGATGGATGATAACTTGACGAGATATAAGAGAAGATAAACATTATCATCAATGGATAATTAGAAATTATAATTGCAATATTAAAATGAACAGGGGAAAAACAGGGTGATACAATTATATTGTAATTTATATATTGACGGGATAGAAACGGTACGGACATTGGGGGAGCAGTGAAAATTCACCAACAACTTTACTTAAAATGAATCAACTGTCTGTCAGCTTGCTGCGAAATATTGAAGCATAAATTAATCAATGGAAATATAAGCAGGTGTTGCTTTCATTAGCGACTACCACAGAGCTCCCTCTGTTTCAGGAACTTTTAGGGGAAGAAAATTTTGCCCCAAGTAACATTCCAGACTTTTGCGCCAAAGGGCTCCATTCTCGTGTTTTTCTTGACTCCTGGTAAAATGACGATAGTAAGATCGAATTTCCCGGGGAACGAAGATTTCGAGAATATAAAAAAAGGAAAACGAAGAGCTTCGAACCACCAAAGGAAGCTTTCATCAAAACACCGGATCTCTCTCGCAAACTTCAATACACCCTCCTCGTAAAGTTATCGCCGACAGTGTAAAGCAAAACCGGGAAGAACAACACGAAGATAGTAAGAATCCTCGAGCAGAAAGGAGGAAGAGGCCTTTGCCCCCTTGATGCCCGAAGGTGATGCCTATTCCGCTCGCGGCGTTCGTATCCTTCTCACACTGTAGTCGACATTAGGAGCGTGACGGCATTCTTCCTCACACTTCTCGCGTAACAAAGTAAAAAGATGTACTCACGTGCATTTTTACCAGAGTAAGCATTAGCATAAGGACTAATCGACTGTTACCCATAGATTTTAGTCAAAAAATGCTCGTTACAATCATTATTCTCACTAACTTTAATGGTTTTACTCACTCTGTCTTCGTCCATTGAACGCAAATATACTATGCATATTTGTTAATTCAGTACGTATTAACTTCTGCTAAGTGCACGTTAAATAAAGTCACTTATCTTAACAAATAAAATTAGTACTTTTAGGAATCATTTTATTTAGTTATTTAATTTACTTTTTAATATAATAATCACAACGCTTCCGTTAATTAAATTATTTTGGCATAGTCTATACAAATAATCCATTGGATTGAAAATCTATCGGTAAAATTAACCTAATTCAAATAATAATAGTAACAACTTCTCACTTCATTTGTTCAGCTTTTCTGGCATTTTGCCTAAAAAATGTAAATAGAAAGGTTGGCCAGTATTAATTGGCAAATTTTATTTCATTAATTTTCGAGACAATATTTTATTGCTACCATCATTAAATATATCTCTTCGCCTATTTCGGCCTTAGCTTTAGGTTCATTGCTTAGTTTAGTGGGCTTAATACACACAGCAAAGTGAAAAGGTCTTAAAAATACATAAAGAGAGTCTAGAGTCATCACTAAAATAGTTCATGTTGTCAGGTATTTCTTATCTTTAATGACTAGTAAATTTGGAATTAGTAAATATGAAATCTGTGAGCTTGAACCAGGAATATTTTGTTTGTAATTTTCAATGGTAGAAAACTATTTGACATCGTTGGTATACTTCATTCAAAACTTGAGAGGTATTTCACAGTGGAGGGAGATGTTGATATTCTCCAGAAAAATGGTCCGTGTTCTGAAATAGTACTTATGTTTTATTATTTCAATAAGTGCTAATACGATTTATTGGTATATTTTTGAAGTATTCAACTTGGATCATGCTTGAAATAGCTTACTGTTACGTAATTTTTGCCACTGTTTCAAATCGCGCTAATTTCTTGTCGTTTCATTATTCTTTAATAGGTCAGAATTAGACTACACATTGAAAATTCAATTCATTTCTAAAATACTTGAAATATCGTTTAAAATCGGCCAAATACGAAACCTTGAATTCAAATAGTTAATTGATATTATTTTTACATATATCTGAGATGAATATGATGAACAGCTTATCCCCCTACACACATTCTTGAATTAAAATCAGGGCTAAACGCCTTGACAATGGCAAAATTTATAGAAATGTGGCCTGAGATTCATAAATAAAGAGGGAGAGCACTACGTTCCGAGTTTTATCTCGTAATCGCGTAGACAGATTTCACAGTAAGACTGCTGGGATATTACGCGAATCTCTATTTTTCACGGGAAAGCATAAAAGCTCAAAAACGTAGGTATTCATGTGCAGTCAAGTGTCTTCACGTGAGAAGTCAATGACCGGCTCCTACATCTCCGCTCAACAGGACCGGGGAGTGCGACAACCTTTTTACTTAAAGTCAGTCTACTTTTATCGCCCTTAAAGCCTTGAGACGGAGTCTGAGAAAGATGGAGGAAAGGGTTGAGAAGACGCAGCGAGCAGCAAAATAGGTTAATTTTTCAGGCGACTCGGGAGTGCATCGGGCTCTCCATTGCAAGTACCGGACGATGCTTTAAGTGGGCAGGGAGGCGGAAAAGCGTGAGAGACTCGTAAAGGAAGTTTTCACTAATGTCAGCAGCGCAAGCAGACCGTTTTCATCCTGCGCCATTCCCTACGTGCAGCCAGGTGTTCCTGCAACTTTATCCATACTGCGATTCTCATATGGCGTTCTGTTGTGTGACGTGGAGCGGAGGGACATCGATACAATCCTCAATTGTTGTGATCATCCACCTGGGAGGTCAAATTGTTAAGAACTGCACAGTCTCTCTTCATGAACAAACGATCTTCTTGTGATATTGCCTGAGGAATCGATCTGCATTGGCAAGGGGAATATGTGGTTTATCAACATAAAATTTTCATTTCATGCAAAATCTCTGCGCTGTTACATACATTCATTTCATTTCAGTATTCCAGCAGCTGATTGGTAGGTTTTTGGACAGTATTTAACCTAGCGTCCTAATTTATGGCATATTATTTCATGTTTACACCTATGGTTGACCCGTGATGAATCCCTCTGGAATTCCTCATATCGCCTCTCACTTCTTATTTCGCCCAGAATTACTATTCTGTTCCTTCCTCTTTTACGCTTCCCCAGTGTTCATCACTCTATTACTCTCTTCAACATTCCCTCTCTTTTCAAAAACGTCGTACATCCATCTCTTCTATTTCCTCCACCAAATCTACGCCACCAGCTTCAATATGTCCAATACCTTCTCGTTCGTTCTCGTCACAACACAGCTCACCACATCCATCCTTCTCCACATCCACATCTCATACGCCTCAATTCTACGCACATTCTAACTTCGTAATGGCCAAGTATCCAACCCATACAGCGCCACTCACCGTATTAGAGTTTTCAGCAGCCTTTTCTTTACGTATCTACTCAGATCCCTTAAGTTTTTATAAACGGTAGAGGTCTGTCATCTTTTTGGAGGACTATATAAACCACCTGAATTCAAACACGTTCCAGCCTACGTGTGCTTAAGGACAAAACTTGAGCAAGAATAGGGATACAGAAGAAGTCATTTGTGTGGAATAGGCGTGGACAACCAGTCACCAAAATTCGCCTGACAAGTAGATTTTTCAATTTCGTATGCAACGAAAATCAAACGCAACCACGAGAAACAGAAGCCAGAGCTAGACTTCAGTTGTGTAAATTATAATGTAAATTGAGGTCGGCATTGGCTGCAAGAATCAAGTGGAATGTTGCCCCAATTTTTTTCTAAGCTTCTTGGCATGGAAATCTTCAGACTGGGGAATAATATAGAGCGTGATGTTGCATAAGTCGGTAACTTGGTCACTGCAAAGGAAGGATGTGCGTGGACTTAAGTTAATTGAGCCCCTCCTCCTGCATAGAGACAGGAATCTCCTTTGATGCAAAATCAATCGGTGAGGACAACCGCAATAATTTAACTAAATGACCTCCACAAACATCCGTTATGTACAGATATACCTTTCCCGATCATAAATATTTTTACTGGCAACATTTAAGCTATAGAAATTTTTCTACTCGCTTTTATGTGTAAACACTTCAAGTTTCCATTTTAACGTTCACACTGAATGCCTGTATTTGAATGTACCATGCAACAGATGGTCAGGGGGATGAGAGAAGTACAAGAATCTTAAGATCACCCAACCATTTCAACCAACGGCAATAGGGTTCGTAAATCTACCAAATAATTTTTCCTTATCCACTCGTAATTATTGTGAAAATTATGCTTTCCTGGCGAATAATTGGCGTGAATTTTTCTCGAACTTCTAACCGGGTAAGATTTTTCATTCTAGCAATCGGTACGATGTAAAAATTTTCCATAAAAACGTGGGTGAAGTTGTAAAATCAAACCAGGTCGTAAACTCGATGATTTTAGTTCTTGGACGATTCCTCAATTAGTCAGCCAGCCGCCGCGGCTGAATTGAGGCACGCCTTATGTATTCACTCTTGTAGTATTTCATCCCTTAACCGATCTCATACAGCCGATGGAAGATAAGTGATAATGTTGTAATTTGTATTTTTGATAGTCTACCGTTTCACCTAGTATTATGTGGACATACATGCTCGTAGCGCAATGCTGTTTTAATAATTAAATGAACATGAGGCAGTCTGACATGATATTTTTATTAAACAAAGTTTGATTAAATAATTTTTTCATGATCAAATGCATCGCCATGAAAAGTTTTTATGGCGACCTCAGAAGCCGGTATATGCAAGGTAAATCTTGCTGGTAAACCTGTGTTACTTCCTCTGAATACTTTTACTTCCTTCTGCAATGGTTACTACTAGTTTATTCTAAGTGTTTTCTCTTTTTATGCTGTATTTTTTGGAATTCTTTCAACACTATCTCACGTTCGAAAAACCTTTGTATTCCAGGTATGGTCTTGATAACTGCCATCTGCCTCCTCATTTTTTAAATTAACCCTTCTTGTTGATGTATATTTAATTGGGTGAAATAGCTTGAAGTTTAATTTCTTAGCCTACAATGACTATTTTGTAAGATGTGGCCATTAATTTTCTTCTAGTCCTTCGAAATGTATCTGTAATCTACCTCACTTCTTATAAAGATCATCATTTTTGCCTATTCTTATTTTCTCTGCGATCATATAGTATGCAAACTATAGAATAATCATTTAGCATATAAGCGGTAAACTTTCACTGGACCATGCAACTCCGGACGTTGTGAACAATTTCACCGGTTTCATCTCGCGCAAAAACGTGAGACGCACTGTTGATCCTTAGGTAGCTAGATAGATACAACACAGAGAAAAACGGAAAGGAAAATGTGACTACGAGAGCTTACAATGGAGCGAAGGAGTTTTTCATGACGAGAGGACTGGAAGGAAAGGAATGGCTAAGCTTCACAGGCCAATTTTTCAGGTGGGTTTTTCCACCCAGCGTGCGAACGGGTTGATGGGATTGTGAGGGTGTAATGGAAAGGAGAGGGCGAGGAATAATTAAATTTTTAACGCGATCTTGGAGGATTTTCTTGTTTTTTTCGTTGCAGCCAGACCTATTCCGAGTGTCGTATTCTGTGACTCTCTTACAGGATCTTTTACCCCGCTCCCCATGGTACCCCCGCCACCCCTTCACCCTGCGGAAATAACTATTTTCGAGAGTGGGGCCCGTGAGGAGAACAATGTTTAAAATCTATTATGGCTGTAATTTTCTACTCTCCAATTTGGCGGAAATTTCTCCTCAACCTTCCCCCGACTTGTTCCTTGAGGATCACCGTCTCAAGAATCTCTCCTCCCCTACCTCCACGGTCATTTGCAACCCCCTGGTTCTTTCGGCCCGGACCAACTACGTGGGCCACCTACCATCCTTTAGCCCCCGTCCTTTCCACGCGACCCCCTGGGCTTTCCACCCCGTCTCAAGGGTGGGGTGTTAGAGAGGGTGGAGGAAGGAAACGAAGAAAAACGCCACCTAACCAGTGCTGCCATCTTTCCGTTCATCTATTTCGCTTTTTCTCCTCCGGATTTTTTTTCGGAATTTTTTTTTCATAATCCGACCGTTTAAAATTCAAAGTAGAAAAAGTATGCAAATGAACAATTTAGCTGACGTCGTTAAGAAAACGGAGTGCGCTAAGGAGGACGGGAGATGGAAATAGAGGGGGAAAGAGGTTTTAAGACGTGGAAGGCGGGGGAAAGAACGCTCCCTCTCAGGGGTGGAAGGAATTAACGGAAGGAGTGCGCCAAGGGCATGAGTGGGGGCCGGGAAAGTATTAAGCCGCGCCTGAAGGAAAGGAATGTCACGCTTTCAGTGCTTTATAGTCTCTCGTACTTTATCCCACCCCATCCCCATCCACCCCCCTGAATTACCCTCCTCCTACACCTCCCTTAACAGCCCCCAACTCCCCCAACCCCCAACTCAACCCCCACCCACTCCCATGCACCCTTCTCACACCCTGTCCTATGTGTTTTAATTTCCCCCGGAGCGCAAAAGTTAAGTAAAACATTTATGGAAAATTAGCGAGGCGGGAGGTTAAAAGACTTTTTTGGACAGAGCACTTCTCATCTCTCAGAGAGAGCGCGGGAAAAGCTAAATAGTAATTAAGATGAAAAAATATGCAGCGAGATGAAATTGGAAAGTTGCATTTTCTACTAAATCTATTTTTTTAACGGGGTAGTTGCAGTGTTCCGCTTAAACGCTTGAAAACAGGCGGGCAGCCAATTACCTCAAGAAAAAGTGAGAATTAATAAAAAATAATCGCTTTTCTCTGACTTTGGGGATAGTAAATAAATATTGATTGTAGAGAAGGTAACAATTTCGCCATGTTAATGTTGGTGGAATCCAGGTCAACATTGAACCAGTACATATATTGAGAGAATAGAGCATGTGGCAATAAATATAATTGAAGGGATCTTATATCATTTAAATAATAGTGCCAAGTTTTTTGGACGAAAATTAGACTTCTCGCTTATAATAAAGTAACTTTATATGGTAATTAGATAGAGATTACAATGAACGAATGCAAAATTTATAAGAATTTTACGTATTTACTTCTCTTACACAGTGAAAGGTTTGCCCTTCCCAACATTAATGGGACACAATTATTTCAGTAGTAGACATGCCGCGCCTTCTGTGGGTATTAATCATTTATGGCAAAGAGCCTGTGCCATAAATGATTAATACACAGAGAAGGAGCAATTGGAGGTAATCGCTCAGTCATTTCTAACATTTAAGCAAAAAACAGCCTTCATAAGCTCAACTAATATCCTAAATAGTATATTTTTAATTTAGCCATTACTGTTATTTTAATAAACTGGTAGAGTTTTTGTTGTTGCGTATTCAGGTAGATCAATTATTGGTCCTCGAACTTCAGCTTCTCTAGTAAGTTGAGTTAAAATGAAAACAAGTGGTAAAATTTGAGTTAAAAAACAAAATGCTATTTTTAATCCAATCATCTCATTCCTACATGAATATAAATAATTTTCTAGAGGACAGGGATATGAATATTCAGAAGGTTTTCTATTTAAGTGATTTCAAGAGACTTCTCAATTTTCCATGGAAATGGCAGGAAATTCAACGGCGTGACGATTTAAATGATTAAATTTCCAGCTCTCTCTGTTTTTAATAAATGAGTTGGACATTCAAAATCCAGAAGATTTTGACGCCAGTAGGAGGTAAATTTGCAAATAAAGGTAAGTAACAGGTAACGCGTAAAGTAAAGCGTTTTAAACCTCCACTCAGATAGAAGGTAACTGTATTAAATATCAAATTAAAGTTATGAATCAATTCATTTGACAAAAGTAACTTTTGGCAACATTTTGTTAAGATTAAAATTGGTAGGTTAAAATGAAATCCTTTTTTTATCATCTTAATCAAAAACTAATTTCTTGAAATTATTTCTTCCTCTCATTAAAACAATTCTCCACAATGCAATGATAAGACGACACATCAAAATATCTGGGTTGTACAGTTCAGAATGATTGACACAAAATGGAAAATGGCGTAATTAGAAATGATAGAAAGGAAGAAATTTAGAAAGACCCTCTGTCCGTAAAAGAGAACGTATGGCTTCATAGTAACAATATACTAAATACTTATTCTACAGTTGCTTACTATGCTTTCTACATTGTTTACTATGTGATGGTAGAGAAAAACGAAGAGGCAAAAATGAAGATCCTTTCAAAACGTGGAGAACATAACAGATGCATTGCGCAGGACTAGAATTAATTTAATGGCCACATCTTATAAAATAGTCATTATGGGCTAAAAAACTAAACCTCTAGCCATATCACCCAATTGAATGTGCAGCGACGAAATGGGTTATGTAAAAATATCTTTGGAGCGCATGGAGGTAGATGGCATCTATCATGGGCATATTTGGAATAAAAACATATTTCGAATGTGGGTTAATGTTGAAACGGTTCCAAGAAAAACAGTAAAAAAAATGGAAAAACACTTAGCAGATACTGGTAGTAACCATAGCAGAAATCAGGACTTTTCATGAGAGATGACTCAGGTTAACAAGCAAACAAATTGTCTCACGGGATCCAAAATAGTCAATGCTCAAAAATATGAAGGAAAACAGTGAAAATTAATTTAAATTTTAAATAAAAGTTAAAAAATGTTTGCAAAAACCAATTCTTTTGGGAGATCAGTCAAGTCGGCGTGTTCTTACAAATACCATTGAGTTTGCGCAGCCTTCTGAGTGTGCTCTTGGTGCCTCTTTTGTGCCGTAGAGCCTCAAAATCCGACATACCGTTGATGGCTATTCCTACTTTGTTTGCATCGCCAACGAAACGATCTCCCGGCATTACTCTCGAACTCCCTGGAGCGGAATATCACTGGAAGAGACCCGAATGCATGCTCCCGTATAAATTTCCGCCGACGAAGTGTTGATCGCAAGAATGGAACCTTTCTCCCATTCTCTGCTCTCACATTCCTCCACTGCCTGACTCTGAAGTCCCATCCGTTTTCCCTCGAGGCAAAGACGGCAGAAAACCACGCCCCGATTGCCAGCCAAGATTAATGAACTGCGAGACAAACTTGGGGGGGAAAAGTTTTGGTTTAATTCATTTTTGCATGTCTGCTTTTTTCTTCATTTTCTTCTCTTATTTTAGTTTTGGGGGCCCCTTTCCAGGCCTAAATTTTAGCTTTCACTCCCACACCCTGGGCTTGAAACATTTCGCGTTGCGACAACTTTTACATGTTTAATTAATAATTAAGCTAAAGTCATTCATAAAGTACAATTTGAAAGAAATCCCTCTGTGACATCCATCTTTTCCAGTAACCGATATGTGAGAGGGCACGACTACATGATGCTCCTACCATCTATTGCGGAGTAAAATGTATATGACTATAAATAACCTCAAGGAGAGATAAAGATAACACGAAAATATTTTAGCCTCATAGGGAGAAGTCGGGAGCTAGCTTCTTTTTCTAAAGTAAAAATAATTGAATGGATATTAATAGGTAATAAACAGATAACCATATCTATTATAATTTGCATTTCTTCGAATAAATTCAGTCACTCCTCATCCATTAAAACATTGCTAGGCAGATGATATGTTCGAAATGTATAACAATTTCTTGCAATGACTAGAAATGTTACTATTTTTTTTTAATGCGGAATATCTGGTAAATTAATCCCATATTTACTGCGAAAAATCAAATTATTGACCTAAATTTAACAGTTCCTGCACATCAGCAGTAGCTGCAGTATTTTAAAATTACGAAAATTATAATTATTGTAAAGAGGAAGGCAAAACACACGTACAATATGACAAGGTTCCTTAAAAATCTAATATTTTAAAAGTTATTTTGCTCTCTTAACTCTCATTCTTATTAACTGAAAACTCATCAGACGGTATATTTGGTCGTAAGCTAAGAATTTAAAACAATAAAGGAAAATTTGTATTCGGAAGACAAAATGCAGCTACCTTATTCATCAATAATTGTTTTGAATTTTGATGCATCAACATAATGAGTTTTTTATTTATGCATCACTAAAATTGATTAGAGTATACATGCTCATTGAATAATTAAAAATAATTATTCAATGGTCACAGGCTGTAAAGTAGGAGATAATTCGAAAAATGTATCAAAAGGAAATTCCAATTATAAAGATGACAATTTCAATATCGATCAAAATAGTCACAAATCCTCAATTGACAGAAAAAGAGCACGCTGAATTGCCACGAACTGGATTCAAAGATGATAGGAATGAAGAAATACACTGCAAATGAAAAATAAAAAAAAACATCAACGGAACTTCAAGTCCCTAGTGGGAAAACGACTGAGATAATGTAAGAAACGCATCGTGGAAAAGGCAAAACAATGGAAAAATGGTTTAATCCCTTATCTTTCGACGCTTTCGTACCAAGTCCCACAGGAGAACGCATAGCCATGCATTCCGAGTTAGGAATAGCAATCAGTATCAAGTGTTCCTAGTAAAGATGGCCAATGATTTATTGTTCCCATGTTGAGTGCTTTCCTGTGGGAGGTACTGTGGAAAGTTGTTAGCGCTTTAGACTCAACGCACGAAGGTAGTGAATTGGATGCGTGACTTTCTAACTGATCGAAAATAAGTAGATGAATCGATATGACGCTTTCAGACATGAATAGGGTGACATGTATCATTCCACAAGGCCGCGTATACAGACCCCTGTTATTCCTTACTCATAGTACGGTACCCAAGATGGTACCTTTTATAATCTAGTGTTCTCATCTAATTATTCTAATCTTCCACACCTTCTTTAGCGAACCATATTTGTTCCATGCCATAAGTATTTCAATAGCCTTCCTCAAATGTTTGCATCTTCACTAAGGTCTTCTCTTGAATGGTTTTTCCATCCAGGTCTAGTTCCCCTCATTGTTTTCTTTACTTTCTGAGCTACGAGGCCAGCAATTTTTAGCCTCATCCTATCTTCTACAATTAAACGTGCTATTTCTGAATGTATGTTATTAATTTTTTTATTGAAAAAGGCTCCAACTATTTTGATGAAATACTGGAATATATTTCACAAGGAAGAGAAAATAAGATTGAGACAGGTCTCATATTTGGGAAAGTTCATTTAAATAAAAAATAAGTTTAAAAATCAAATTTTTAAACATAACGAGAGTTAATAAACAGAGATGTAAATCGGAAATATTTTGGATCGAGACCTGTTCAAATTGTGAGATTTTTGAATTGATTCCATAACTCACTAGCAGTAAAAGCGATAGGAAGCAGTTTACCCTAACTTTTGAGAGGTATAAACGGTAGCCATCTGACAGGAATTTCGGCTCTCGCCGCAGGATTACAACTTCCGCCCCGGTCTGCAAGCTTTCGCTTATACCCGGGGGCAAGGAAGAGGTGGGAGGAAAGGATGGGAAGGGAAGGTTAGCAAAATCACAGCCCCTTCGAGGCTGACACCAATGAGGCGGATTGTGAGGTCAAAAGGACCTCACAATTGGGCCTCCGCCTCCCCGTCATCATACATAGTCATCTGACAGTGATAATTGCGCGATTACGGATTTAAAAGTTGGCCAGTTTAGGCTGAAGTTACCTACCTTTTTTATTCTTTAATCCCCTGCCGGCTGAAGGATGGAAGCTATCCAGCATCGAGTGTAGTGAATGTTGTGTTTCATATTTTCGATGAAATAAGCGTTTTTATGTGCCAAATTATTCTAATTATTATTCTCGTATTAGCACGGTTTAAATCGCCTCAAATACACTCAGCAGAGTTAAAGATTCGGGTACAACACATTTGCATGCAGGATTCATGAGTACGACGAAAAAAGCAAGTAAACTTATCTGTTATATGAATTAATAAAACTTGCAAATTCCTACAAAAAAAATGACTTCCAATCCGGGGTTTAGTGATTATATACCATTATCTGGTCGACCTGATGATGATGTATTCATATTAAATACCAGATCCGAGGTTAATTTTTTTAAAATGTACGTTTTAATTCTTCATCATGCATTAATTCCACTCAATTTTGTAAGAATCTTTCGGATTTATATCATCTGTTAATACACATCTTAATTTTTGTAATTTAATTTTCTAATGCCTAAGACATTTACCCTCGCATCATTACTATACGACCCCTTGCCACATACTATTGCTTGCTTTAGTGTCACATAGAAGTATGGAGATGAAGATGCAACCACTCCATAGGGATTACTTCTTTGCGGAGCGAAATATGCACCTAACCAACAGTATCCGTTGACTTGCACGCTTCACCACCATTTCCTTATTCACAAAGCGACTTAATACCCAAGAGAAAAAAAATCGTTTTCCTGCGACAAATCCAATAACAATCCAGCTTCCCTCAGACCCGCAACGCTTTCCTTATTTCCTTCTCCCGCCGCGATCCCACTCAGATGAACAAAACAAAAGCGTCGCCTCGGTAAAGCGTCGATGCGGCCGGGAGATTCCATCTACTCCGTTACATTGAGAAAAAACCTAATCCACAAGAGTTCCGTCCCTAAGGGGGGGTTGGGAGGGAGAGGGCTATGCTCTTCTCGTTATCCTCCCTTCCGGGAAGTCTTACGAGGGAGAAATAAGATGGATTTAAAAAAAAAATTGAAGCATGGAATTCGAATCTCCCGGATGTGGCCAGACGTTCTTCCAAAAAGCGGCTTTCATCGCTACCTTTGGCGTTCCAATCGTCTTCTTGTTTAAAGCCGGTTACTTCGCCTTTTCTCCTGGACGGAAGGGCATCTTTGCGGAGGGGGTGGTTTGAGATAAAGGCAAAACGCCTGATCTTTTTTACTCCTCTCCCTCCTCACATTGGACCCATGAATCCCTTTGCTTAACGCTTGCGGTAGCCCAATGAGAATCACAAACTCCTAGACGCTTTATCTCCCCTTATTCTGTCGTTACTCTGCTGGCAAAGATCCGGAGACGCCGCGAGCACCATGGCCGGTCTGAAAAGTCTTTCGTGATTAATTAAGAAAAAGAAGACTGAATTTTTTTTCATTCCATCTCAATTCTTTTAATCGAGGATACGAAAGCAATAAGGATCTCATCTTTAACTAACGAGGAGACGATTGAACAGGTAGATTCTCCGACCAATTAGACCTAAATTTAAAACTGCGAGATTACTTTACGATTGAATGTTTAACGAGAAGGATTTGATTTCCGCACGCTATCAGTGTGATTTTTCATCCCTCGAGAACAGAGGATGAACATATTTTAACTTCCCTTAAGTCTATTTTGTATCGTTTACTTCAATTATGTGACTTCTAAGCCTTTCATTGTGTTTTTTGGATAGGCGATCGGCGACTATTGATAATTTGTGCTATTAGGATAGGTCGTTAATATCTTTGGGAATGACGACCTCGCAATATATTTCATACTCATTTACCGTATGTGCCAGAAAATGACAACTAGTATTTGAAACGTGTAGAAGTAAATAAAGCAAGTAGGCAGTAACATTTGCGACTTTTATCGATACGAAAAAATGGAGTCTCCAGTTGATATAAATTCCTCACATTTTTTCTCCTTGTTCGTATTATTTCATTTAAATTATTCGTTCCTGTGTCAACTTCGGCCTTATCGTTACTATTTATTTCGTTCTTTATGATTCATTTTTTGTTATTGTGCATGATATTTCCTAGTGATTTTTTTCGTAGCACTGCTAGTGAGTTTTCATTTAAGTGATATAGTGTGAAGGCGCTGGAACTCTTTCTATGCTAGTTAATGAAGGAATTAACCACTGATGGGTCGATTCCAAAATTTTAAGTATTCCAATCCCGATTCTGGCATATTGATTCTAATTCGACCGATACCGATTCTATCGATTCGAATGCCATTGATTCCTAGGAAAATATCACTTAATCCTAGTTAACAAAACAGCCACTTAAGATGTTATTGCTCTGAGAAAGAATTACATTACACAAGCATTAACAATATCTCAAAGTAAATTAAAAATAATTGCTCAATTTCAGAACAGAACATACCTGGAAAGAGTGGTTTAACCTCTTAGGTATTACAACGACATAAGAATATTAACTCTCATCGTGCTCAAATTGAAAATAAAAATCTCCGCTTGAGCAGCAAACTTTTATTGAGAATATCTTATCATTATCACCGTCTTACAAATTTAGTAAGTCCGTACAGATTTTAAATTTTTGCTCAGAAAGCAAAGCATCTTGACTCTGTCAGGATAAAGTCTGTTGCGTTTTGCGTTACATATTTTTCCTGCTGAGCGAAAAAGTCTACTATTTACTATTAACGGATGCGAGCACAAACTTGTCACAAAAGCTGTTGTCTATTTCAACGGCTGTGGGCATGGGGAATATTGTAGGAACGCTTTTCTGGCATGGCTAAGTAAATATATTCCACCCCTATGGTGGTTAAAATAAAACGGTAGTAAATTTTAACACCCACATATATGATAGCGGAACACACTTCCGTCTCTCTTATCATTTGGAAGGAAATGCTGATTGTCTTCAGTGAAGAAAGCAGTAAAATGTATCGTGGAAATTATAGTGCCATTCAAAATGGAGCTAAAATAACACTACCACAGGAAGTATCACTGATAGGAGGTTTGAGTTTCCACTCAGATCATCTCCAGCGTGAATACAGTTCTCGAAATAAAGCAGAATGGGTTAGTTTGGTGATTGTAGTCCAAGCATCCAAAACTGGATACCATAACACTCCAACGCAGGATTTCATATTTCGGATTAATTTACGGTGTTCTTTGGCTGTTCAACGACAAAGAACTGATTTTTTTCTTTAACAATCAATACATTTTGGCAGCATGGGATTAATTTTAGTTTCTGGTATGTGCCTGGCTTGCTATTTTGGCGACCTCTGGCGTTGGTAACTCAAATTTTTATAAGGTGAAAGATATGTGTTATTTCTCACGGTTTTACAGGGAGGCTCTATGGCTTGTTTATGTGATGAAATGGCAAAAAATAATGAAAAAATTATCTAAATTAACTAAACCAAGGAAGTGGCTCACAACTTTAATTAACAAAAAATATTACCCGAACTCTAAATTTCTCTCCACATAACAACCCAAAAGGTATCACTGAAATTCTTTGAAAGTGCTTGGATTCGAATATGGGCCATCGATCAGGATATCAAACACTAAACAACAATCGTACCAAACTGATACAGAATAGTACATATTCTGTGCGCATACTTGCCATTGCAAATTATTTTCATCTCAACCTGACTAAAGCTGTCGTCTTAGAAATTAACATCAAAAGAGAGGATTTTGATTTGTGATCCAACACTTGATTTTTTGAAAACTAAGTTGGTCCTACTTCCTAATCATTTTATGTGATACAATGATAGACACTGAGGGAAAATGTTAAGTGAGAAGATTCTACACTACCATTGTGCATGCATGCATACATATTATTCAAAACAGTATGTGATGCAATGGTTTCTTCTTCTTCTTGGGCTCTGCTAATGGATAGCATGCTGACGCATAGGGTCAAAGAGTATCAATAATAACAGAAGCACACGGTGCTAATCAGGATGAAAATGTCAGCTATCTCTCAGCATAATTGAGATTACGTTCACAAAGAATAATTCGTTTTCAAATATTTAACCGCAACTACCTCGAACGCTTTACGCTAGACGAGGGCTGGTAAATAAATATATCACCGGCACACAGATAAACTAGGTGAGTTTCATTTTACCGACACTGAACAATTACAGAGAATAAAAGAAAATAATTAAGAAAATTCCTCTGTTAACCGGACGCATTTGGAGACACTGAATCTATGAAAAAAAATCCAATGATCATATACGTGGCTCCTTGATCCATTATTCGATAATTATCTTTTTCAGCAATAGCTAACTTATGGACTAATGATTATGGGATAAGTGAGCGTTCCTCATGGGTTTATGGGCATTTCTGCATAACACTTTGAGTCCTATGGACGTAATGGTACGTCCTTCTATTTTATCTAAGAAGAACGATGGACGTACTGAGATGTCCATGAAATATCATTATTGAACGGCAACTGAACCTAATGGTGTGGTTGTAGTCTTTCTGGTAGATATAAATATGATCACAAAGAGACAAAATTAATTTTCATTGTAAATAAAAGTTCATTCACCTAGTTAAAAGAGAGTCTTCTTTCAGATTTCAGGTGTGTAATATCCTGTTTTTCTGAAAGGACCTTCAGTTTAAAGCCCAGCACGCAAACTTTTATGGTCATCATGCAGTACGTGGATGAAGACGTTTATGTACGATGGCGATCTCACCAAACGAAATAATAATTCTGGGCCTCCAAAGAATACTTGAATCAGCTTTTTACAGTATAATATTAGTGGAGTGACACAAATGGTAGCCATTTAAGATATTGAGGATGTATTCAGCGGATCTTTCTACATCTAAAGCCTGAGAATGATAAGTTAGTAAGGAAAGGAACCAAGTGTTATTCTACAAAACTCAGACATCAAAAACTTAAACGATGAGATCAGTAACTTGGACGCGATTTTCGCACCCAGTAATTTGGGCTCTATTGACCTTACAAATGAATAATTCAATGATTGCTTGGCTTCATTCACGGCAGAGGCTTCCAAAAGAACTTCAGTGGCTGCCTTTCTGCAAAAGATATTACTTTTACGGGGCTACTGAATTCAAAGGAAAATAATTGGATGCCTCACGAGCTATTAAGCTAGATGGGTTCGAGGCATGTAACAATCCAAGATTCCATATTCTGAAGAAGTTTCTAGCAGGTGAAGCCTGGAAAGTCCATTAATGAACTTCCTTATCATGATGGTGTTACGCCAAATAAGAGAATTTCCTAAAATTGCGAAAAGTACGGAAAATTTATTATTAGCTTAAATGTAAGCAGAGTATTAGCTCAAATAAGTTTCCACGACTACTACCATTATTATTAGAAAGATCTACATTTAGAAATACAAAATTTATGTTGAGTGAAAATTGAACAAGTAGAACGGTTGCTGCGGTAATTATTTATGGTATTTTTCATCGTCTCTATAAGATTTTAAATTACATATCTCTTGTATGATTCCACTTACATTAGCATAGAATGTATACGCGGTAATAACGCGGAATTTTGCCAATATAAGCGGCATACTTAGCAAAAATCAAGTCTAGTATTGCTCTTCGCCCAGCAAGAAAATGAATTAGAGCGTTTACACAGGAACTAAAATTTCGGTCTCATCATTCCCCTCAGATATGCTTTAAAGAAAGTTGTTGTAGCTAGGACATTATAAGGTAAACATAGGAAAGCATACAAGGATGTTTACATAGAAGGTTATTCTATAATATACGGAAGTCTCAAATGAAATGCTGCAATGTTGACATTCTGAGGCATAAAATAATGTCATCTCTAAAGAAATAAGAGATATATTATTCTCTAAAACAATTTTTCATACGCAATGCCATTCACACTTTAATTCTGTTCAGTCAAGGGTTATCCTTGGTGGTTATGAATCAATTTCCGCTACATAAAATTTCACCCTAAGTCACAAAACAAATTTCAATCGAGGCTATTTTTTCCATCGGTGGGAATCTGAATAAATTGTTATTCATATCGCCGGATTTGAAAGAAATCGATCTCAGTGGATTTGCAAGGATTTCCCTCTTTTCCTGTGTATTTCCTTATATAAAAAAAATAATATCAAGGCTAAGTCTGATACATCTCATGAATCACAACTATATTTCATGTAAAATACGACTGAGATGAGAGACGGGCCACATGAGGAAAAAATACAGGAAATTCTCGAAAGGGGAAAAATATAGTACGTCTTTCGTCATGGCATGGGAGCTGGTGCGCAAAAGACACAATGCGGGTCGGGATGTGTTGAAGAGGTCTGGAGGCGGCGAAAAGAGAGGGGAAAGATTTTCGCATATTCAAGAATAACTTTCGCATATTTTTCACTTTCCCGCATATATGCGTACAGAGAGAGACTTCACCCTTGGCCGCCTCCTTTTCAAAAGAGCCACTCTTTCTTTGGCCGTAGCTAGCTCTCGCCTCGGCGATGTAGGAGCCCCTTTACTAAGCAGGGAGCATCTCCAAAGGAAAAGCGGAAAAGTGATGGAAGCAGGGTTGTAAAAGGTGAAAATGCATACAGATAACACCAGTTTTCCCCGGGGACTTCTTCTGGCTGAGTTCCAATTCAAGTACGCCACCTCAGTATGCGCGGCGTTGAGAAAAAGATGATATATATCTGCAGCCTTGGACTATTATTAAGTATTTAATTTTTACTTTTTTGGTTATACGGGGCCAATAGCACTCACCCATCCCAAATATATGAAATTATAAAATAAATTATTCTGTAGGAATACGACCGAATAATACCAAATTTACCGAACTTAGCCAAGGAAATAAATTTTCGAACGTAAATTATATACAATTGCTCCAAACTATTTATCAAAAAATTAAAAATGCAACTAAAATATGGGAAAAATGCTCATTTGTGAAAATGTCATTGGAAAGTATTAAATTAATGTCAGTTTTGTGAAGGAAATTTCAATGTTAACTGGTGACCGTTGCCGATGGGTACAAAAACTAATAGTCATAAACATGTCATTGGCATCGATTTAATGTAGCGAGTTTTGTGTAAGTTATATCGATATTAACTGGTGACCGTTATCAAAGAGTACGAAATAGGAATTAATATCTAAGCTTCGGTACAATCTTTTAGAAGGTAGACATATGCTTTATGAAATTAAACAGGGGGTTTATGAGTAACGAAGTATTTGATTTTGTCAACTTACGTTTTATCTGGCACGAAAATGAAAGACCATGGATTTTTCCAGTTACACGCTTGGCGAAAAAAGTAACCCCAAAATAAACTATATCGGTTCTGTCGTTTTCTTCAACAATGGCACTGCCCGCTCTCATTGGCTCTTATTAAATGGTAAGTAAACCATGATTATAGTTGATAAAATTTGCAATTTTGTTTTATTGCCTTAAAATACCATTATTTTTTAAATTATCACGCCTTTTACTGCATTTTTATTGAACATAATGGAGTAGGCTGTTTCAATATTGCTAAATAAAGGTAGATCAGGCAATTAATGCTGCATCTTTGGTCAGTTGGTTTATAAAATTGATATATTTTTTGTTAAATTTCATAGCCCTTATAAATTTGCAAACCATTAAATAATATGTTTTCTAATAATTTTTATCATAACCACAATACGAAGTTATATTGGTGGCAAGTTTGCCATTGACCGCCAATGCATGGTGAACTTTCTTTGAGGCATAACCATGTCGCTTGCGTTTTCACAAACCTATTTACAGAGTCTCTTATTGCAAAATGTTCCTTTCTGTGTGAAAATCTAGGGCAAAACTTCCCTAGCAATATTTCCGATGGTGCTGCAGTTTTCCTATGTGTGAACTGTGATCTTTAGAGGGAGATACTAATCAGAGCGCGAAAATTTTGCTATTGTAGCAGCCGCCGCAAATTTCATTTGATCGGCCTACATTCAGTGTCGGCCTTTATTTGGACTTTTTTTACGCTCGAACGTATACGTTGCCTGCCGTCGTCACCGGCCGTTTAATTCTTAGATCGGTTGACTCTTGCTCTCCACCCTTTCCTAACCAATCCTGGTTCCCTTACTTCCTGCTAGCTTTTGATATGTACTTTCCTCTTTATTTGGTCCATGAACTTATTCGTGAATCTTTCTCTGGAGACTTATCCCTCTATTTTACCTTCAATTATATACTTCAAAAACTCAGTTTATCTCAGTGTTTTTCCAATCCAACTGGTTCTTCAATTCAAAATAGTGTCCCATATGGTCGTTTCCTCTTCTATACCTCTATAAAATCCTTCATTTCTTATTCTGTCCGACCCATTTATCTTCAGCATCGTCCTCCAGCACTTGGTTTCGAAGGTTCCTAGTCAGTATTTGCCACATTTTCCAATTTTACATGCTACCGATACATAGAGTTCCATGATCCACACGAACGACTTCGTAGTTTGTTGATTCTATAAAATCCTTTTGTTTTTCTACACTAAACAAACCTTTAGAAAATTCGTTTTGTTAAGGTTGTTCTTCATTAAAAGTGGGAATAGTGGAACTGTAAATTTATTTTATAGTAGAAGAAGTAAAGATAAATTACATTTAAAAAATCCTAATGTCATTAAGGCAATATTAAAGAACTTTTTTGTTGAAAAATTGTAGCTCCATTAAGTCGTTAAATAAAGCAATTAAAAATTGTTTAGCTCAAATAAGAGATGTAAATAATTTGCGTAATATTTTATAATAAAGGTTCAGGTTAAATTAAGTAATAAATGTAACAATGTGGTTATTTATAGTTTACAAAGCTTTTTTTGTAAAAGTTTGTCATAATTATAGTAAAAGTTAAAATGATAAGTTTTAAAAAGCTGCAGGAAGCGGCTTAAGAAAAAACCGTTTATGTAGAAAAAACCGAACTCACTTGAATTTTTCAATTTTTATTTTCTGTAATGACCATATTTTTGTATGATTAAAATTTTCTATTGTACACTGATCACATTACTGGAAAATGTAGTCAGTAAATTTCCAAGCCTATATTATACATTAAATCCATTTTTATCGCTGGAAATAAATTCATTGATTCATTGTTGTCCGATCAAATTTGAGCACTGCAGTTGTCTTATAACCGTGAACGTTTTCTAAGCCTGGGCTATTCTTGGTATTGGGCTGCCTACTGCATATCGCATTATATATAAAGTATGGAGCTGAAATGACATCCTCTGCGTTTACTTACCGTTCGTATCTGTTACCGACGCCGCACATGGAGCAACCGCAAGTAGACTGCAACCGAAGGCGTTGCGTTGGCGGCAAGCCGGCTGAGCAGCGCGTCTAGTAAGAGACGCCCCAGGTGTGTCCTCCATCTCTTGATGACACGACCCACCCCTACACCATTCTTACCCTTTTTGCGCGAGAAAAGACTCGGTATTTTTATTCGAAAAGCGGAAAACGTACACGAATGACGGAGTCCTTGAAGTGGCGTTTTCCAGATTACCCTCTCTTCCTCCCTCCTTTTGTTTCAACTTCTCTCTGTATCCGTCTCTCTCTCCTTTGCAAAGCTCTCTATCCTCTCCTCTTGACTCTCACCAGGGCGTAGCATCGCGTTTATATATCTTGATATCCGTTCCTTTCCTTTGATCCTTTTGAGCGTGGTCGCACCGACTCCTTAACGTCAAACTGCACCAGTGGGGGAGAGATGGGCGCTTCTCTGGGCTGCCCTTTTTTTTTCATTCCTCCTTCTTCGTTACATTTTTCTGACAAGAACACTGAAGGGAACTCCCGGCTCTGTGAGCAGGGATGATGCCTCTCTGAAAAGGATGGCGGCCTTCGCTAATTGCTGGGGGCGTGTGTGTGTGTTCGTTTTTCGTTTCGTGGAGCTGTCATCTCGGCGGTTTTTTGAAATCAACCCCTCTTCCTCGGGAGCGGCGGGCGAGCGTGTGTGTGGAGCGGCAAAAGGCCTTCTGACCGAGTCAAGTCGAGTGCGAAATGAATTATACGTCCGCGTAAGACAAGTGTACCAAATGGGTTTAACAAGGGAGTCGAATTAAACTGATCCGAAACAATAAAGACTTTCACGCACGAATTCACAGCACTTGAAAGAACTTGTCACGCGGTTCCTCAGCTCTGTTTTGGCCATGTTTTAAATCGCATTTTAAATTAAATGAAAAATACTAATTTCAATCGTGGTACATCTCACACAATTAAGGTAGTACGAGCAATAGTTTCCTAATCATAATAGAGATCATGTTCGAATTATACCTTTTAATTTCACCAGCTGTGAGACACAAAAATTAAATATTGCATTATTAATTAGTGTGTGCTCCACTCACAGACTGTGAGTAAATTTATTTTTGCCACGACTGAACGCCAACTAATAGCATAAAAATCTCTGTTTTCTCGCACTACCTTACATTCGGGGACTTAAGGTAGTGCGAGCGAGATAGTTCCCTAATCATAATAGAGACCATAGATATTCGAATTATACCTTTTAATTTCACCAACTGTGAGACACACGAATTAAATATTGCATAATTAATTGTATATTAATTTAGTTTTTAATGACAGAAATAGTAAGAAATCACATGAAAATATCTAAACAAATCTTTAACTTGACTAATTTTTTTCACGCGGTACGTTTGAAACTCCATAAAAACGGATGGTATATTGTGATCCCAAAGAATTTACCGCGGAGACAGTATGATTCATTTTTCAAAAATAGTTGAGAAAATACACAAACTATACACTTTTGATTTTTTGACGAGATCTAGGCGTAGGGAATGCCTCATTTTTAAAATAAGGTCTCTCTGGAGTGCATACACGTACTATTTCCCATATAAAAGGGTGGATATTTTCTGGCAAATATCTCGGAAAGTATTGAGGTAAGGGGTTGAATTTTTGGTGTCAATGGAAGGGTGATGTATTTTTATTTAAAATGAGACCAATTTCATTGATTTCTAGGTAAAATGATACTTCTCTCAAACTACCTTAAGGTACAGTAAGTCCTCGGAATGCGTCGTATCGATTTACTCTGACCCGATGTTACGTCCAAGTTGACAAGTGTCGTCGGAAAATTTTTTCCTGTTTCATGCTAATAAAATAGACCATATGTGCATATGCTTGCGTTCTTTGATAACTGAGACATAATTATCCCAACTTAAAAGGCTTTTTTTCCTGGATAGAGGCAAAAAATGAATTTTGAAATTAAAACCTTGATTTATCGCGGGATTAAAGGGGTCACGAATATCTGAATCCGTTTTACGTTGTCTGGACTTAGGTCGCTCTTCTTCAACACACATCTCCGACGTAAATCGAGGAATTTCTTTAGTTTGGGCGTGATAGTAAGTCACTAAAATACAGTTAATTTGTGCTGATCTATTTGTACTTTGAAAAATTAAAGCCGTTTTCCTTAAACACGTTTAGTTAACCTTAGTTAGAAATTAATTATCGATTCAAACTGCAAATTTTACTAAGAAATTTCAGACACAAAGATCGTATCGTGAATGTGACAGTGCGTGAATTTCCGGAAAAAAGTTCAAGATAGTTTTTCCGACATAAGTGCTACAATATTTACCAGACTTCGGCTTCGGATCACAATTATGTTCCGTGCGTCAGCAAATTATTTTTATCGCAACCTCAAATGTGTATTCAATTGGAAATATATCACATATGTAAAATCGTAATAACTAATCAAAAGTATGTCAGATAAGTTTTACAGTTTAATTTTTGCACATATCATCGTTATGACATTGGTATACATATATATTAGACGGCTAAAAACAAGAGTTTCAGACAAATACGAAGCGTAAAAGAAATTTGATTGAAATTATTGGAAGTTTCATTTATTCGACCATCCAATTTTTTTAAATCCCATCCCTCTATCTTGAGTTAAAGTAAAAAAATGAAACAACTACATCGAATCGAATGCTTAGCATGGACTACCAAGGGGGGCCTCGGGGGCCTTGAAGGCTTTTTAATATAGCTTATGTTACAGCCAGATATATTTTCTACTCACATGCCAAATTGCAGCTCAATCGGTCCAGTAGTTTTTGCGTGATGGATTAACAGACAGACAAACAGACGCCATTACCTATTTATATATTAGTGAGAATAAGTCACAGCAAACTCACCGGCAGCAATGATGTGGAAGACGCATGGGTGTCGCTGGCTTCCTATCCGGTTCGTTGCCCAGCAGAGGAGTGTGCCATAGTCCAGCTCAGTGTTCGGCGTGTAGGTGAGGGTGGAGGTCCTGGGTGCCGTCAGACCGCGGCCGATGTGGGCCGCAGCCACGTCCACTGTGTCCGCTGAGTTGTTGAACGTCCACCGGAAGTGGACCTCTGGTGGGTTAGCCTCGACTGTGCATGAAATGTTTGCCTTCTCCTGTTTGGCGACACCGTGCACCCTCGTCTGATTTGGCGCGCAAGTCGGCGAGTCTACGGGGAAGAGAGGAATAAAAACACCCTTTGAAATAACAGGACTTTTATCGATTTTACTCACATGGAGACTATCAGATATCAGCCAATACTATAGACACGAGGTTAAGTCAGTTAATAACTGGCAAAACTGGATGAAGTAAAAAATAATCAAAGTAGCTTCTTGACATTTATTTCACTTTTATACACATTCATCCCGTACATCCAGACACCAATCCCATCTCTTAACAAGTTCTTTACATACGGCAGGAACGAAGTCTAATGTTTGCTGGGGCAGCCTAAGAGTGACCTCTTGGACGAGTATCGTCATTATCAAAGCGTCGACCACCCAAATGATTTTTTATGGGCCCGAACAGATGATAACCACTGGGGGCTAAGTCGGGATTGAACGGCGGATGTTCCAAGCGTACCCAATGAAATGTTTACGACTGAATCTGATCATGAAATGCTGAAGTTTGCGATTCACTAATTGACATTGTTCCCTCGTACATAAAACTACAGTGATAATACTGACCTATCTCTTTATACCACTGATTTTCAGCTCCACTTACTTAATTAGTCAATGTCCACAAAAATTCTTATCTACATTTTTGCATCAAAGATAACGATTCGTAGTTTCTGCAGAAATAGCAGATGAGCTGTCATCCGCTATTTTAATGTCTTAAATATAATCGAAAAACGCCCTTTGAAGTATAACATAGGACAAATCTCCGAGAGAAAAATATTTTCTGAGCGGGTGGGATGAAGTCAAACTTCGCAGTTAAAGATTTGAAATATAAATTCGGATATATCCAAAATTAGCAACATAATTGTGAAATAAGTCTTCAGCCTGAGACTACACCGTAGACCAAATAATGATAATAACAATAGCTTTTTTCAATACGTATCCCAATCTGTCACATAATACTTTGCTGGGTAAGTAAATGCTAAATGATTCCATGTTATTTGAAAAAATGTAAGTGGATAAAAATAAAATAAATCTTCCGGCAGAAAAAAATATTATGGTTACAGATCAGAAAAAAATTGCATACTAATGAATAAATCAAAATTTGACTTCCCTTACAAATCAATGAAAAGACCAAACGCCATTAAGTAATAAAGGTGTTAGATTTTCATTTAGAATGTGTGAAATATGTACATATTAATTTTATTTTAAATTTATTTTATTTATCTTCACTATCCCGAATACAGCACAATGTGCCAATTTACGTCGGGAGGATAACAGTAACAACGGACGAGACACAAACACCCATGTCCTGGGCAGATAATATCCTACCCAGGCGGGACACGAACCCGCGACCCTCGGGTTAGCAGACGGGGACTTTACCCCGCCGCCACCAGGGCAGACAATTTTAAAATGGTGAACGAAAAATTGAATTCGTCACACAAAAAATTCTAGCTTAATCAGTCCATGAGAATTCAAGAAAAATTCCATTACCCCCCAAAAGAAAGTTTTGCGCAACCCAAAGAGCTGAAGGAATAAAATAATAAAAACATCAATGGGAATTGCTGCCAAGAGCAAAACTTTGCACCAGGTCATTAGAGAATCGACATTCATTTCCTTTCAGTTTAATCGAGTTTGGTAACGTTGACAAAAAATTACTTTATTCCCTGAGCTCTTGTTTGCACAGGAAGTCAAGTCAAAATGGATGAGCGCAGGAAAACAAAACTTCATCGGCGCGCAGTTGCATGGGGTTAGAAGCGGAGACAATCCACAGGGCAATGGGAAACAATGGCCGTTAAGTGAGATTTAGAGACCCACCGCTCACCACATCGACATGAACAGCAAGAAGGAGTTCTCGCAACTGGAAATGGGAATGAAATGGAGACCTGAGCAACAACTGAAACAACAGCGACATCTATATTCTATTTAAATACACTGGAGACAAAAACTGCTAAAAACTGGACTCTGAACCAAAGAAAAAATACAAAAATTATCTCTGGGAATAGACCAGAGAAAAGTTACCAAAACCCCGGAGCCAGAAGAAGATCCGCATGTTTACATAATATGAATGCAGTCGCAGAAAATGAAAATACATAGCCCTGTAAAATGGAGCGTTCCCAGACCTACATGTTTTGTAATTACTTCCCGGTAAAACCCACAGTTTTGGAAAAATTTCAGAAAATTTAATACGGATAATATTCAAAACTTGTGAATAGAGCATATCGCCAACTTAACGCTACCAACAATTTAATGTAAAATCTGTTTTTCTTTTTACCTTCCTAATTCTTAAACCAAGTGTTTAAATATGGTGTGCGCCTGCAAAGGCTTGCAAACAATATCGGGGTGTGTCGATCGAGCTCTGTTAGGATCATAAAAATTGCCAAAAAAAGTGTTCCTGCTACTTAACCACCACTTCACTACCAGCGTTAGGTAGTTTTAGCGAGCAAACAGATACCTATGAATCAATGTTGTATCACATTCAAAAATGTCGTACTCTTGCTAAAATACTAACATATTAGCCCATCACAGCATTTCTTTCCGAGATATTTGCCAAGGAAATAAGATAAATACGTTTATTGTACTCAAATCGATTCATAGATATTTATCAGGAACCTTTACAGCAATATGCAACGTATTGTTTTCGCGTTTACGAGAAAATCTGTAGATAAGTCATCGAATTATTTCGAAATATACCTCGAATACTATAATGTTAATTTTTAAAATAGCATTTAATTGCCATTGAATAACCAAACCCGTTTAATGAAATATTCTTCACGTTTTTCTGAACATATTTCTAATAATTTACTCAAATGCAAAGTTTCATTCTCGTTGCCAATAAAGAACAGCTAATACAGAGTAGTATGTTTTGTATTTTGCATTTAAAGCCAGTGTGCTATACTATAACCAAGGTTAAGACAAAAATTGCTTTGAATCAAGATTGGTAAAAATCTTATGGTAAAATAAGATACTAGTGCGCGCAAGAAATGAGGTTAGAATCCCGGGAAAACGAAAAATATTTTTGTGATTAATTTATCCAGTTTGACTTTTTAACGTGATTTTGATAACTTCGACTCCTATCTGCTCACTAGAGTCACTTTTTGAGTTGGTTTATCACTTCGCTGTTTTGACCATGTTGAGAGGACGGACAAGAGCTGAATTATATTTTGCGCGACTTCATTGCCTTTCAACAAGGACAATTTTCGAGGCGACTGCCGGTTCCCGCTGCTGAGCTGTCCAGAGTCATGTACTGGATAGTCAAGTCAATAAATGCGAGAACAGCGTAACTACGCCAAGTCATCCCTTTCCACTTCAGTGACCCCAGAACTCAGTCTCGGCCGTCCGACTATGTCCCCCCTCGTCAGAAGCGAAGATATTACAGTGCGTTCATGAATGAAGATTTAGAAGACTCAACTTACTTAATCTAAGAGGGAGCACTGGATATATTTCATAAAAATGACCATTGTGAAGAAAGTATCTGTTTCCTTTTCCAAAACTCATATGCAGATATGCAGGCACAGGGATGGCAGTAATTTTTTGTTGAGATGCCTCTCCTGTCAACAACTTCCTATTGCCAGAGTGCAAGATGATAAGTAAACTGACCATAAAATGTATCCACAAATATCTGTCCTGAAACACGGACCAATTAAACTCACCACGGCAACTGAAAATAACATCCTATTTTTACTCAACGACTGATGAATCGTACAAACCATCCAATAGAACCAATTAAATACGTAAACGCCTAATCGAGAAAACAAACGAAGGAGTTAGAGGTGTTTTCTTAACAAGCAGAGGGATGACAAGGATTACCTCTCTAATGGGAGGTATATGAAATACACGTGCGGATAATCACGTCCAGGAAATACGATAGAATGAAATGAAAACGGAGTTAAAAGGAAGGAACGGTTTAGCAATTAACTTTCCGAGCAGCATGGATAAATAGCATGATAAAACATACGACGAATAAAACTTTTCCTCGAGAGATCAAACGCTGGGAGCAAGAAAAGAAAGAGCTTACCAGACGGGTATTTAAGGGTCACGTCCACATTACTCCTTCGAAGCGAACGTGCATTGAATTCTCTGTCCCTCCAGAGCACATCCCTCCCTCCAAATCTTTAACACGTGAATGCCAGCAAACATTTGCTTTGTTTTTCCTCTTTACTCCCACTTCACCCTCTTCCTCCTTTCCATGAACCTCTTAAAACCGTTCTTTTATGTCTCCAGGGAACGTGATGGCTGTGAGCGGGTTATAAAGATAGAACCCGCTGTGGTAAATCCCATAGTATACCTACCCACGCTCCCCAATTTCTTCTCAGGATCGAACTGAAGGATAAAGAGATGATGGGGCAAAGAGTTCTTGAAACAAAGATATGGCGTAGGAAAACACAGATCTCGCATCTAAGGCGATACCAACGCAAACATTTTCCCTATAACCTCTTGATATAGTCTCTTTTCATGCACTAAAAAGGATTTTACAAGTGTCGCGAATCGAAATGATTGTGCTGGTAGCAAGATGAGCACGCACAAGATATTGGATCGCTTTTTAGATGAATAAGGAAAAAGGGATGCGGGAATTGAATATTTATATAAGTGGATGAGGAAATGTTTGAAACACTAATGGATGACGCCTATAGGAAAGCATTCTGCTATGTTTTGCAGAATTAAATGATTTTTTTTTCCAGGAGAAGAGCTTTCAAATATGATATCGAATTTCTTTCACCAAACTCTTTACAAGTACATAGACCGAAGTTAATAACCGAAATATATTAGCGCTTTCTCAAGGTATTGAGATACCTTGGCATTATAGAAATATACACGAACCATTGGAACGGCTGGCTTTTTATCATCGGCGTTGTGGTTTTCATGAACGAAATAATGAAGTGATGAGTACTAAAAGAACAGAAATTTTACAATGAATTGTGGACAACATTTTACAACATCTTTATCTGATGTTAATGATGCACTAAACACATGAAATTTTTTCACTTCACAATAAAAAAAGGCTTGCCTACATGTTCCAAATATTTACTGCTTTTTATAAAATATTTTAGGGTTTAATCAGATATTTAATCTTAGCAATAAATAGCATGTTTGAGCTGTAAATACTAGTTGAAAGAAAAGGTAAATTTTATTTATTTTCATTCATGTAATATGTATACCGAATTAAAAATAGTTCTACCAGAGAGCTAAATAACAGATTATCATTTAGGCTTTTGAAGATGACCATGATTGATAGAGTGAACACTATTTATTTAACATGCAAAATATTTTATTTGAAATATACTTCTGCTCTTGAAATAAAAACTTTCAAATCAATGTGGTAATTAGTCGTTGGTAAATAAAGCAACAATTAGGAAAACTGAACGATATATTAGGATGGTAAAGAATCTTCTTCTTTAACAATAATTCGATTAAAATCAAGTTAGGTCAAGAGTACCTTACAAAATAGCAACACTGGTATTGTTGTTTCATGCTTTGCTTGTGTTTATTTCAAGGAGAGAGTAGTAATATAATTGTAATAAAGTTAATAGAACCGCATTTTTCAACCCTTAACATCTTGGCGCGTACGAAATAGGTCTATTGGAATCTCCTGGACAGTGTGATATTTTTTAAAGGCATAATCGGAATTGAATGTAATAATCCAGTGACCTATTGGGTTTATTCTTAAAACGCTACTTTGACGCTTAATGCTTACAAATTGACTTTTGCCATACTGAAAAAATACGACTTTGGGTAGGAGACATGTTGTGAGTTAGTGAGACAGTTAAGAGAGCCAAGGTGTTAAGGTAAAAATTGAAGTAGGAACCTAAAGTCTTATATGTACAAAGAACGAAAATATTGATGATCATCGTTTCATTGAATTGGTCATTGTAAACATAACGGCGGTTGTAATGAAGGATTTATAAAGATGCTTGCCTTGCGATAGCAACCAAAAAGGAAGGAGATTTTACGGCGATGGTACAAGCAATAAAATGGGGTGCGCCCGGCGCACAGAGTCCACGACGGCATTCACAACTGAGCGATCATAATATCCAGAAACGGACTCTGTAGATTGTCTCCTATCACTTGGGCACGAACCATAGAGAGGTCGTCGTCAATTTTATAAACGGAACGGACGCCTATTGAATGCCCATTCAGATCGATAGGGGTAGCAATACAACTCAATAAAATCCTTTATAGTTACGTCATACTTACGTTGACAATACGGCTGTGAGGATGCCGCCAAACGGCCTCGTCGCAAAAAACTTGTACCCAGAAAATGCACGGCCAGTAACGTCAAGGGGATGGAATTTTTTAGCTGACCGCCGCATCGCAAGGTGGTGATCAAAGGCTTTTATTCGAGGAATGGGTGCGAGGATAAAGGAAGTTAACGGACGGAGGGATGTAGAACATTGAGTGTATGCAATGAAGCATTATATTTTAGCTTTTTTGGAGAATAAAGCATGCGGTGTCTTTTTAATAATAAAGAGAAGCATTGTAAGAAATACAACTCGAGAAGACATCAATATTCCTCCATTCAAAACAATTTTACGGTAAACCGCGAAGCTTTTGGATGAATACTTCTGCAAAACTGGAAAATCGAGGGCGAATGTTCCAAAAGGTATATCTATGGATGACCGAAAACGCATGTAGAATCGACTAGCTGAATAGTTTCATAGCTTGGACTACATTAGCCACTCAAATTTACGTTCAACCTAGCACATACAAAAATGATCTTGTGGATATTTAAAGTGTTTCCTTTTCATTATCTGAAAAACTTTAATCGAGCATATTTAGTAGGTCTTATAACTATTTCACTGAAATATTTCGAAAAAAATGGCACATAAACCTCTAATTTAATATAACGCGGTTTCTGTTCCAATTAATTGATATATCAGCTGATCAGTTCATGTAAGAATAACAGTCTCAACACCTTTCACCATTTATGAGTCAGGAAAGTCCAAATGAGTGGGGTGATTAATCAAAACAGAATACGACATCTAAATGCAAATCTTGACATCTTTATGTAATGGTTATTTATCCTCAAATTTGAATTAATACAATTATTTTTGGCCTGTATATTAAATTATGCTGACGTTTTTTAGACAATTACTAGGGACTCCTTAATTTTTTTTCAGAGTTTTATAAGTCTCCTTTGGAAATTACTCTACTGTTAAAACTAAGGTTTCACCACTTTATGTGCCATAATAGATGGTGGGTTCTTTGGTAAAAAATTGGTTTTTGTGATGCTATTATTACAGACCCTAGTTGAAAAGCAGCTTCAACAACGTACTGAAACAACTGGACCAAGCTACTACGCTACTATACCTATTATGGATGAAAGAAATCAGGAGAAAAAGTCATCAGCGTTGATATTGAGTATTCTAAATCATTGTCAACAATAAATTCAACAAAGCGAGACGTTGACCTAATATAAATCATCGCCGCACATGACAATAAGCTAATTTACTTCCTATTTTCCCTGAGAACAGCATCGATACATGTACTTCGGAATATTACATTTTGTTTCATGGAAACAACCTGAGCATTACATTTCCCTGTAAATTACACCTACTTGTCGATCAAAAAAGAATAATATCTAATTTGAAATGAGTGAAAAATTATAACAAATGTGAGTTTTACATTAAAGTAACAAATCTGTAATTAGTTTCGTAATCTCGACCTCAAAATCATTGATATGGAATGCAGGAACTATATTAGCATACGCCTAGCCAATCTGAAAATCTGTTATTAGAAAGTTATGAACATTGCCGTTAAAAATGGAATCAAACATAGTAGCAAAATCGGTAAAATGAGAAATCAGTTAAGACATCCATCAAATGAAGGAGCAGAGGGTGCACCATAGCAGGCAATAAAATATCGCTAAGGGAACGACTTGACAGAGACTTCTAATATTAGATAATTCACTTGAATGCAAGGTGGTGGCAGTGAACATACTGCGAGCAAAAAGGTCGTCTGAAATTAAAGTAATATCCGGAGCCGATTAGTCGCCAAGCATATCAATAAACTTGGAGAGGAGAAAAAATAAAGGGAAGGGATTTTCATTTATATCAAGATGACGGAATGGACCCGAACTGGCCCGCAGGGTCGCAGAAACGAATAACGGGTAAACCGGTGTCGCTATTTATTGGTGCGACACGACAATACGAACCCTGAGTGGATATTCACTTCCTCTTTGCCAGACGGCCGGAATTAAAAAGTATAGAGAGAGAGAAAGAAAAAGGGAGAAATATAAAACTTAGGGGGGACTGTTTCGTTCATTTCTTCGGACGCAATGCTAAGCACTTCTGAAGAAAAAGATTCCCCATTGTGGTTCATTTTCGAAAGGAAAAGGAAAGCAGAACAAAAACTACGTTAAGAGACCGGAGTCTTTTATACGCTAATTTCACTAAATAATGGGGGACGGTAACAGGGGAAGATAACAAAGTATCTAGTATGTTGTGGCCGTGAGGTTGGTTTTGAAACGGACGGAAAAAGTGAGGTATTAGTTCCCGGAGTATTATGAACTATTAAGCATTGGTAATAGGAGCCTAACTGCAAATCATATTTTGTGCACTTTTCTTAAGAAAAAAGCTGAATTTCGGAATGTACCACAGTAATAACCGAGCAATTATCACAATTAAATCAGTTGCCAATTAAAAAGCTATGACCGAGATCTAGTTATCATTAAATAGTACACAGGTAAACCTAAAAATGTGAAGCTTAAGGACCGTGCCCCGTGAAACGTATGTGTACTCAAAGGCATAATTTGAGAACATAATTTCATAGCCTCTCTCTTGAATTTATAGGTTAATTTTCCACGCGTTGTAATCTTACTGTCAAAATAAGTCGTAAATCATAAATAAACCAATGTGATTCGTCGTTTCTGTAATATTTTTCCTATATCATTAGCAATAGCGATATTTAATCTTGAATTATAAATTGACTTGACTTGACTAGATTTTTATTTAGCCTGGGTTGGATGAGGCGATGGCGCCCCCTCTTCTTGGTCTTGGTCTAATTGGTCTTTAGTTGGAAATTAAATTTTATATGGGTGAGTCTGATGATTTTTCATTTTGTATAATATTTTAGTTTCACTTTAGGAAGCTGGTCTGTGGAATCGGTTTTGGTAGTAAAGCAAATAATCATAATTTACTGCCAACTCAAGAACTTTCGTCATTATGATAAACAATGAATTAAGGAAAGCCGATCACACTTTCCTGAGAAACACCGCATGTGACTTCGACCATATCAGAACTAAAACCATCAATAACTACTTTTTGTTTTCGATCACCGAGGATCTTGTACAAAAGTGATGTTAACGATATAGGCCGGTAACTTCCTGGATCACTTCTCTTTCCTTTTTTAAATATCGGTGTGACATCAGCTATTTTGCTGTCTTGGGGCCCTTTGCCTTCGGATAATGATTTGCTAGATATAATTTCTAACAATGGTGCATTCTGTAGCGCCAACTCCTTGAGCACGCGTACAGGTATTCCTTCTGGACCTGAAAACACTACGCATTATATTACTCGTATAATTTAAGACCGATCGAAACATTATCAAGCCAAAAGCAATAGTCTTTTGCACATCATCACCGGTAATAAAGTCATGACATACTCATAATATTGTGAGAAAACTTGATAAGCAGATGAGGAGGAAGAAAAAAAAATATCCATTTCACTGACTCAAAAGATGGAAATAATCACTTTTAATTGCGTCCTGTAAGGCTCACTGACTCTCGATGAAACAGGACATTGAGAAGAATACGGAAACACTTTCATAATTGCAAAATTCACGTGTTATATGGATCCAGAATACAAAAGAATCAAATGATATGGATGAAACATTTGAATTCACCTCCTTCCTCCCTCCATCATACTGCCCTCAACTGACCTTGAAAAATAAATACGAATTATATTTTTTTTATTGAGGATTTATATTTGAAATTTACTGTAATTTAAGCCCGCTCGAGATATTTAATCAGGCCGGAAGCAATAGTCTTTTAAATGGCGAAACAAGAATAGATCATGAGGGGGGAAAGCTGAATTCAAATGTTTTATCTAATATCTTTGAGTCCTTGAATTCTGAATCCCAATGAAACGTGAGCTCCAACATTTAGTAAAATATTATTTTCCTGCAACTTTGTTAATGAGTGAATATTTTAAATGGATTTCAATTCATTTAAAATAAATTCACGTGTCATCGGGAGGCAGAATCCAAGGACTTAAGGAAAATGAATGAAACATATTAATTCAGCTTCTCCCCCCTCTATCGTACTTCCTTCAATTGACCTTGAGAAACAAATTCTACGATTGGCCGATCATTCGTGGCGTAAAGCGTGGTACTTGGTTGGAGTAGGGGAAGATGAGAATGGGCGTATGATGGAGGATGAGAGACGAGAGTTGAGGGAAACATGGCAGGAGATTGAGGGGGAGGAGGAATTGAAGTACGGCAGAGATTGATCATGATTGGGAGTGATGCCGTTTGTTATGAGATAGATACGGTGGACTAGGGGTTGGATCCAATGGAGAGGATGTGATAACTCGTGAAAGAAGATTGTGGTTGCGCGCAATGTTCAATAAATAGGTAATCGAGAAGGAATCACAAAAACTACAAATAATAATTCTACGTTTAGCAGATATTGCGAGTAGTTCGTGAAGAAAAATGATCAAGATTGGGCGAAAAGAAACGGAAAATGCTAAAAGAATCAACGTTACATGTCGTGGATCCGCCAATAAGCCTAAATTCCCCTATCTTAATTTTTTATCACATGAAAATGTATTAAAATTTCATCTCCTCATAATGACCCTTAGGCGCTACCATTAATCGTACATTATCGTAAAAATGAACATCGCTTTATAGTTTAAATATTGTTAGAGCCTCATAATAACTAATTAAGAACATCTTTCAGTATTATACACAGATGATACGTACCTGACAGGATTTTATAATTAGAAAGAAAATTCCTGCTTAACTGCAATATGTAATTTATATTATTTACAGTGATTCTTCATCACAAGCCAATACGTTCAGGTGCTGTTTTTTTACGCTGGATAATCATTCTTCCTTTCCACAAACTTTGAGGGCGTATGGCAGGGATGGAAAGAAGAAGTAAGGGTGTACGACGGATGGTGGTCGAAGGGGAGCGGGTGAATGGCATGGAGTGACGGTAGATGGCGGTTCAAGTCGATAAAACCGTGACAATGTGCTCGAAAATTTCACTTCGACATAAAAGTCAAATCGAGCGCGTCAAATGGGGTATGGCCCCATTCACCACTGAGCGGGAGGCGAGAGTAGTGACTTGAGCAGTGGAAGGAGGGTGGTGTTAGAAATCGCACAGCACTCCGATTCGGCAAGTGAAACAATCACCGGCAGCCGAAAGGGAGCAAATCTCCCGGAGCTGCCCCCGGAAAAACGCAATCACGGACTCCTCCGGGGTGATAGAAAGTCGCAATCATTTTCTCATCAAGGGATGGGTGAAAGGAGGGAACTCTTCCTTGCGAGAGCTGTTGAAGTACCCTGGGAAAAAGGTTGAGCACGGAATGAGAGCGACCCAACTGTCGTTCTTCCCGAACCAATGGCGTGAGACTAAGCGAATATTACCCTTACTCACTCCACCCAGGAGATGGATTTATGACCCAAACCTCTTTTTACCCCACTTTTCCCGACCGAAGAAAAAATAAAGAAAAAATAATAAAACACTTCCTGAAAAAAAATAATAAACATAAAACTTCGATTGGAGGAAAGATTATTATAATTTTTTCCGACTCCCAAACCTTTCTCTCTATCTCTTGTACGCCATCGTGGAAAATCCTCACCTTTCCTTACCCTCACCGTCATATTTTGTAAAAGGCTGCACCCCTTTTCCGATTCCTTTTTAGTCCACCCTCAGCGGGACACATTTAGAGGATACCCTGCAGGATCATACCCTTTTTTGAAGCTGAAGGCACCCAGGGCGCCGTCGCTGAAGAAAAAACACGGCACTCCACGAAAGACCTACACCTTACTTTCATTGGTACATATATCTATATATGTATGTACTATGAGAACCTTTAAAACACCCCATGCATGAACGCGCGGTCGAAATTACAGCCGAAATTATAATGTGATTCATAGCTTATGGGTTTCTTTTTTCCGGCCACTTGAAATAATAATAAAAAAGTAGAAGGTTAAAGCGATGCCCTCATTCCATTTATGCGGACCGTATATTACCAGAACGGGTGCTGGGTGGGTCACGGGACAATAAAGGTGGAATGGCGCATGGGTTTTCATGAAGACGTTTCTCAACGAAGAGAGGGGTATGATAATGAAAAATCACCCCGCTGCGGGCACGATGTAATGCCTTTTCTTCATAACTTAACTCCCCTATTATTTCTTACGAATAAAGGGAGTAAAAATGGCTACACTTCAATTGCTGTTATTAATAAAAGAAAATATCTGATTATGCTTATGATATGGCGGCCCTTAAATCTCGCGGGCAGGAAAAGAATTTCCCCCCTTACGGAGTTTTTTCCTCCGTTGGCCATATATTTCCGTTGCTCTGCAAGCAGTAACTAGGTTGCCATCACGTAAAAACTGTAACTATGATGCATTTTCAGATGTAGACACCGTCCTGGAGTAAAAAATTCAAATAACGCTCTTGAAGGATTTTATTATTGGTATAAAAATTTATAGCAATAAATGATCAAATTTGAATGCTTCTTTGGAAACCTTTTGGTATTAATTTAAAGTTTCATCCATATGCAAGGAAAAGCAAAGCAAACAAAAAACAAGTGCTTCCGCCACATCTTCTTCTGATAAAACCGCTATTGTCCAATTTTTTTTTAAATATCTGAGCTAATTGAAAATTTTATACCAGTATGTAACGTTTTTGTTAGTTCCCTTTGTATTGCTGTATCATTTAATCGGCTTACATGTAATGTTATAAAAATGTACGGTGACAAATGTCTAAAATTCAGAACATGTATTATGCCAATATGAAATGCCAATAGTTACATAAAATTTGCTGAGATAACATGGACAAGAATAACAGCTTAATCTTCTATTAAACATTTTCGTTATGATAAATTTTTTTGTTTTCATTTTCATAAAAAGAATATATTATAGCAGTATCAAAACTTTTGAAATTTTCATGTGTTACTTTTGTGATATTATTTAGAATAAAATGGTTTGGTCGACTCCAGCAGGCATTGTAAGTTTGTAAATTCCTTGAGCTCAATACGTATATTACAAAATTCCAATTATAATATATCATTTACTGTTTTCATTTCAGTATAATTATATTTTTCGCTTCAGTAGGTGCAAACACCGATGAATGAATTCATTTAAGAATACTGAACGGAATGATAGGCATTGAAAAAGATGCAGGCAGATAAATCTGCGTGAAAGAGAAACTATGAATATTTAATCACCTCTTAGCATTTCAATGAGTGTGGTGTAAAGCAAGTTTATTAATATAAAAAGAAAAACTTCACCGTCAGTCTGTCTGCTGGGAAATTTCCGCACGAAAACAAGCGCATTGAGTTCATTTTAATCGATTCCATCCTTTTCATTTTGCATTGTCAAATTAGAAATATTTGGCACACAGAGCCTAAAAACACACCAAAAAAAAGGAAATATCATTAAAAATTTTAAATATCTCACCCAAATATTGTAAACGGTTAGAATTAGTTAATTAGTTAAAATTAATTAAAAATCAAACAAAATATTGTAAAATTGGATAAATGCTGCGTGTATGCCAAATGGTTCCTCAAACCTTTACGATCGATAGCATAGGTCCTGCGGAGTTTAATATAGGGAATATAAGGAGCAAATATAGGGAATAAAGACTCATAGTCGATCGACTGGGAATGATGAGTAGGTTTTTCCATAAGAAAAGGCAATGAGAAATGGAAAATAAGTTTTGGGGTGCTACTCTAAAGACAAGAGACGTGGAAAATGTTTTAATGACAGAATCATATGAGCAATTCGTTAAGTAGTATTATGTTGGTCGAAGGTATAAAAACTTTTTACCAAGCCCGCATTGCTGTTTTTACAGCGGTATTTATAAACAAATCTATTTACTGCTAACTGAGGCAGAAAATTAGGTTTTTTGACGAGTGCTCGTGAAATACATTCAAGAATACTTACACAAGACGTTCAGGTAGAAGGGTTCACTTTCTCCATCGCCCTCGCTGTTGTAACCGACGCACGTGTAGTTCCCCGCACTCGTACGGCTGACTCCTTGCAGGACTAAACTCTGGTTACTCACTATAACTCCGGCCTGGATATTGTGAGCTAGTGGCCGACCCTGAAACATAAAACCCATGCAGGAAATTAAAGGACAAATTTTAATCAAAAGCATCACATAAAAATAGAAATCAGTAAATAAAATTCACACCAATTAGTGGCAATGAAAAAGGAATAACTACTTTAATAAAAGCACAGGGACATTAGAGGAAATTGAAACTTAGGTCCAATAATCTCATTTGTCCAAGAGCTCGTAAACTGGACCAATAGGTATGGGTAGACCTTTAGGTGACATCTTAAGGTGAACAATTTGTGAATTTCAGTGCTTATAATAGTGATTAAGCTAAAATAAACTAGCGTAAAATTTCCTTAATTTCTTATTCCTTAAACATCCTTAATTCTTTGAAATTTCCATAATTCCTTAAACATCTTAATTCGTAGTAAATGAAGCACAGGTGATGAAAACAAAATAACTTCATAACTTTTTCACACTGATTTACCTAATATGGCCAGTTTCATTGCATATATGACCCAAAAACTGTTATCGGATAAAAATAAATAAAAGTGGTTTCAAACTGTGAAAGTATACCTGTATCGACTCAGAAAATATAAAATATTTCTAAAATGTTCGAACTACGAACTTATACTAATCGGAATGTATTAAGCCTTAGACAACATCTTCAGGTAATCACACAGGTGACAAGATGTGGCCAAGTGGTAAAACTGGTCGTTTGAGAATAGAACAAATCGACACATTTACAAAGTTATTTTGATTTAATCAAGATGGATTTTCACCAAGTTACGCCTAGAACAGTGAAACTCCTCTTAACGACCTGTCCTATCCAGCGACCACCCCTCTTAACGACCGGTCTTCTTCGGAACCGATTGTAATGCCCGTATTGTCAATGTATGTATTACCCCTATTCAAAGACCACCCCTCACCCCGACCAACGACCACTACTTCAACGGGAATTTCCCTCTCTTAGGCGACCAAAACCTGAGGTTCTCCCAGATTCAGGGAATCGGATCAGTCTACTATGCCAGTCAACGGTCTAAATATAGCCAATCTACGTGTACCTGCACCCACCAGGACAAAAATATCATTGAGGATAACAAGCTCCTCCTTATGGCAGGCTTCCCTTTATGGAAAGGATCCGTGAGCTTCACCCTCTCTACAGGGGTTCTATTTTGTGCATTTTGTACACTAAAACATTAGTAAAGAATGAGCCAGCGAGCCTATCTAATTTAAGTACCGGTAAGTATCTAATTTGAGTACTATCAAATTTAAGCACAGGTGGTCTCTAACCTAATTATCGTCAGTAACATTATCTAGATTAGCGATTAAAATCAGTATTTACAAAAAGTGTTTACATAACAAAAGAGCTCCGTATGTCTACCAATGACTACATAATGCAGGAGTAGCATCCGTTACTCTATGCCTCACTTTGTTTCCTAACTACCATAATACTCACTTGGGGTTTATAAAATATATATTCATGATTTTTCATAAAATATTTTACTTTTCAAGAGTTTTGGGACATACAAACCGCATCGTATTAACACTTCATCAGAAAATATTTTTATTTGTATGTTTACCAAGTTTGCAAAGAGTTAGCTGAGGGATGAGGAGGACAAACGAGGAATATGTTGATAAAATGGCAGATGAAGTGAAGGTAATTTTAGAAATAAAATATTTTTTTAGAGATAAAAAAATGGCCATAAGGCTTTCTAAAGAATAATGGTATGCTGAAGATGGTGATACTGGTAAATGGGAAAAATTTGCTTTCGAAAAAGGCCTAAGAACCTCCCTCATACAGCAAAAATTACGGTATATTGCCATTAGTTCTAAATACACAAATTAACAAATAACTTTTAATTGCATAGTATTTGTGCTAGAAATATATGTTGAAGTACTCGGTTATAACTGAAATGACCCTGTGTTAGTACTAAATTTCAGCATTATTACACCAAATGGTTTTTGCTTGGGAGCCTGCTTATTATCTATTACGGTTCAAATTTATCTGTCTATGGTATTTCATAGAAAAGTTTGCGTTTTAAATTTTAGCATCAGTATTCCATTTTGATAGGGAATTTCTATAGCTCAAGTAAAATATTTGCAAGAATTTCTTACAGGTGAACCAAAAATTTGTCCGTTGTAGTACCAACAATGATGAATACGTTCATAAATTTGAGAATATAACATTTTAGAGGCATCTGTATGGCACATCTCAAATTATGTTCCTCGTGTAGACTAAAAAAAATGAAATTGATATACAGGTACTAGAATAGATTGATAAACTTAGAGATTTTAAAGGAAACTTTTTGGTGAACAGTAATAGACTATAATATCTGTTAAATCAACTACAATTAGAATAACTTGTTAGCTTATTATTTATTTACCCCCAAAAAATTCTGTATCCATTTACCAAGTCGACCGACATGCTTCCTACAGAACTCATGCAGTCATTCGCATTTTGATTTTTGGAAAATCCATCAATATTCATACAGTGAAGTCTGTCTTCGCGGCCGCTTTTCTTTAAGCTGTCACCTCTCTAAGCGGTTGTTTTATTGGGAACGGAATAAATTTTCAAAGCATAAAAGCAATTTATATTTTCACTCCCTGAAGCTGCCAACTTAATTAACTGCCAATATTTCATAGGCCCGGTGATGGACGCTTAATACAGGTTGCACTGTAGTTTGTACAACATTAATAACTTTGATTTCAGTGTGTATTGGTGAAAGTTTGCTTCCTTTCAGGTTTCTAAAACTGAAGTAATAGCCATAAATTTGCTGATATTCATTGTATTGAGTCTAGTGCATGATGAGGAACACTTAACCCCTTCCTCAATACCTTGCCAATAACACCAGAAGTACCGGATTAGGTCATTTTGACGACTTCAAACTGAATTGCCCCAGATCTTACATATTACTTGACTTTTATATATTTTACCAGGAATGCATAATGTCAAATTAGTAACATAGAGCAACAATAGTTTCTAATGTTCATTACCTTCTATCTATTTGTAATTAAGGAGTCATATTGACCCAAGGCTCTCACTCCCCTGTTTTCTTCGGGTTTTTACTGTAGAGTATAGTTTTATAGTCACTCGTTGAAGTCTTATTAAGAGTTCGGCTGCTGACCGTGATTACCTAATATTGAATCGCCGTAAAAAGCCCGACAGAGTCAGATATTGCATAAGGACTAGAAACAGGGACATGAGTCCCGGATCCAAATCCTCATGCGTCGCTCTATAATGAAATGACTAGTTCCAATTCACCAGGGTTGAAATTCGCTATGAAAAAAATCATTTGACTTGAGCTAACACACCTGACCGGCAATTGGGAGATCCGGGTTCGTATCCCGGTCAAGTCAAATGATTTTTTCAAAGCGAATTTCAACCCTGGTGTATATGCACCCGTGCGAGTGACTTCGTACCATATAATTTGTTACATGCAATGTTTGGAAATTAGTTACAATTCGTTGATATGCACCTTTATTCGTCTTAAAAATTGTACAAAAGCGAAAAAAAATAATGTTATAAACGATTTTCATATTATTTCAATTGAATACGTCACGTATCCTTAAATATACTATTTATGAAATATTTATTTTTATATTTGTGTATTTTCCGTTCAAAATAAGTGTTTTAAAGAAAAATAAAATGAAAGAGCTTAAGTCTAAAAAATTATTTCTAAGGGGTCACACTGACCCTTGTCGGTACTAACATGTATGAAGTAATGTCCGGTACTTCCAGGGTTAATTCCCGGACACATTAGAAATAAGCATTTTAAAGATCGAGAAAGCAATGGAAATGCGGCTGGAGACACGTGGATTGGAGAACAGAATGGTAGCGATGAGTGGGGACGATGTTTTAGGGGTGAAAGGGACGGTAGGAACCAGGGCGTAGAGGGACCTCGAGTGGAAGTCGAGAGGGAATAACCAGGGGCTTAAGGGAGCTTTATAACTGCTGGGAAGCGGGAAAATGAGAACGTGGAGGATGAGGGGGGGAAGGGACGAATGAACGGGAACGCAAGACTGGAAGGAGAGAACCTCCAGAAAGGAGAACTGTTCGGTGTGGGAGATGAAAGAAGAGGAAATAGAGAACTGATGAATTAACTTGGACCACAAAATTAAATTGATAGCTCTCTCCCTCTCTTTATCTCTCGGTGGCTCTTAAGTTTGTGGGGAAAAGAAAATCTGTTTTAAAATTTCAAATGGCTTGCCTCAAAGTGTATATCCGAGTGTTTCAACAGGTTTCAATAATTTATTTCCCCTCAAAGTTCTTTCTTTACTCCCCTCCTGAGTGGGCTAATTATATAATTACAGTCAACACGAGGATTGCCCGCGGGAGCCGCTCTTATTTGTGGCGCATTAACGTGGCTGGAGCGCTAATAGTGAGTCATTGACTTTACAATTAATAGCTTTTTAAGCAAGTCGAAAGAAATTCTAGGACCACACTTAAGTACATCAGTTGATACAGTGTAAATCGGTCTCGTCAATCTGAGGATCCTTCGAAGACCGCATTAAAATCTATGGTATTGTTATAAAGGACACACATGACAATTAACTGTAAACGTTTACTAAACATGATTGTTGAATATTTTTATTACTGAGACCCAGAAACGAATCCTGCTATGAAATAATGGTTTGGTGAGTAAAATTTGTAATGAATGCTAAGTAATGTAGCAGTTGGACAAGAATAATACGAATTTTAAACGGCAACATAGACTTGAAAGCAACAGCAATACGTATATTAAAATTGGGAAAAGATTTATTTTATAATTTATTCTTTTTTCTTGTCAAATGACAGAAGTAAAATCATAAAAGATAAAGATATGTAAGGAAAAATTTTGGAGGAATAAAATGAAGGGCAAATCACCAGAATCTGTCTCTTGCAGCACTGTTAAAAAATTAAAATTGCACCTATCAGGGCAACTAACTTTAAAAATAGTGATGTGAGAGAACCTTTGTCCTCCAAATGTTAACAAACGTATTCTTTTAAGTGGACGTTAAGCTTACACACCAAAATATAGAGTCGTTACTTTTCCGACAAAATTCGACACATGAATTAGAAGCTTTATCGTTAGAGAAAATACGTTCTAGTATACGTTTTATAACACTAAAATTCTAATGCGGTTTCAGACCATGCACAACTAAAATACAATCTATATCTAGAAAGACTAGTCAGCAAGCTGCAATCGATTACTTAGATAAAATAAAAGTTCAAAATCAGTGTGTTAATTTGAGAAAATCAAAAATGGGTATAAATAACTAAGGGTCCTCTGAGGACCGCATAGCTTACTCTAGAGCTGTCTAGAGGGACTAACATGACAATTGATTGAAGACGTTCATTAAAAGCAATTGTTAAATATTTTCATTACTGAAACCTAGATATTAATTTCGCTAAGAAATAATGGTTTAGTGAGAAAAAATTTCAATGAATGATAAGTAATGAAGTAGTCGGACAAAAGTATTACAAATTATAAACAGTATCATAGATTTGAAAGCAACAGCAACATAGGCATTGAATATCACCAGTGAAGAAACTGAAAGGAAACTTTGGCCGGCTTATTCATCCTCCGCGCGTGCCTGATGTGTGGATATTTGAGTTTGTGTTTCAAGCAAAAATCATCAAAAAAATACAAGGTTTTCATTCAGCATTACACCCCCATATTTGTAAGCAACCATTATAGTAATATAAAAGATATAATTCAATTAGCTCGTAGGCTTCCGCGGATGCAGGGTTGACTGTTCCTTTTTTCGGGATTCATTCCGCGATGCATGTTTTAAGAAAACGACAATATTTCGCAGGTTATCTGAACCTGATGAAGCTGGCAGGGTGACCAGCGAAATATTGTTGTTTTCTTAAAGCATACATCGCGGAATGAATTCCGAAAAAAGGAACAGACGATATAATTCAATGTTTACTGGGAAATCTAAGCATATGCATTCGGATTTTTTCAAAGTATGCGTTAAATGCCATGAGCATATGCATTAAAGCAGCTTTTTATTATAAACCCAATCAGCAATATGCAAGTTTTGCCACCTATATCAATACAGTTTACTAATAAATACATGTTTTCAAATTTTTTGTTTGAGTTTAGTTCCACGTTGAGACTATTTCCACGGGTTTATAAGTCCACGGTGCAAGGTTACGCGCTAAGGTCTGTGGACAAGCGTGGAAGCTACATTCATCTCTGAGGGTGATAATCAGCAGTAATCGATGAAAAATATGAATTCCTACTGTTGTTAACTCCATTTTGACATAACCTGACTTATTTCATATTGGCAAAATTCCATACTTTAATTTCACTCATTGTTTTCATTATGACTGCATCAGTGAGGTTTGAATGTTATCTAAAACGTTGGCATAGCATTACAAAACCATAAAAGCAACTAAAAGAGATGGGAAGGATGACTTAACTTCATATTCTTATTCACCTTCAAAATATTTGTGTAAGGTTATTCTGCGTGCCCCTAATTACGTCAGTTATAACCATATATCCGAAGTCATAACATATAATCTCGCACACTATATATTCAAATCGCTCTGCATGAAACAGAAACGCGCCACATCCTGCCATAAACCTTTGTGGTGCTTGCAGATTAATACTTATGCAGAGGTAGACATACTATAGCTGCGGTATCCCAAAGTTAAAACCAAATATTTTTTTTTAAAGTTATTGAAGTTTAAACTCTCTGATATTGTCAATTGAAAAAGACTTTCTACACATATCAACAGCGTGTTTACAAAAAACTATTTTTGATCAAGATATGCTATGCTAAATTGATTAATTAAGTAAAGACAAGGCAAATGAAAATATTGCAAGCAATTCTAGGACTACAAGTTGAATAGAAAATATATTTACAAAGAATTAGGTGGAAGTGCAAGGAGTCTTTTAGACTCGATGAGGAATGGAAGAATTGCCCTATAGTATATCATGAAAACGTTCTTTATTTAGTCCATAGTTTGCATGAAACGGAAGAGGAATACAAGTTATAAACAATAGAAGGCTAAGAAATTTGGTTATACCGATGATAAATAGAAATTTGAATTATCGAAAATTGCAAGGCCATGCAAATTACCTCTTGTGTCTCTCAGAATAAAACCATTGCATTTTTCCAAGGTTAGGTCCAACGTGATGGGTGACACTTTTTTTTACTATTTTCCATTATAACATGGCGCTGGGTGAGAAAAATATCTATGCGAGGGGATTAAAATGTTTGTAAATAAAAACGAGCATCGGCCAGAAAGCTTTTGCACGGCTGGTGAGGAAAATTTGCTGTCAAAACACGAAGCAGGCAGGCACAGCCGAGGGCGCACTGAAGGCGGGTTTTCCTCTATTTCTACGACGAGCTCACTGCTCCCTTTGCTCCGCGAAGGGAAGATGGGCTCGTAAAAGTTCTCAGCATGCATTACAGCCCATCACTCAGAATAAAGTTCCCTTCTAGGAAAGCACGGAGAGGGGAGAAGGTTGCATCGGACATCCGCATTACGCGCGTGTGATAAGCGTCGCCCCTGCAGTGGATGAGATCCGTGCAGACGCCGGTAAAAGCCTTTTTTGGTGCCTCCTGATCATGACGTCCTTAAAAATTTCATTTTCGAGAAAAAAACCTCGAGACGGCCAAACGGAGGGATTTGATTCGAAAAATAAAACATCGTGTCCGCCTATTGGAGCGGAAAAAGATTTATTTAAATATTTTTTCTTTTTTCCTATAAAATTGACTGAAATTTGAGGATTTTTAAATCATATTTGAATTTGGTTGTGCACAGAATGATTTTTGAGGCATGAAACGAAGGGCCAATCACCACTGTCTCATTTAGCCCTGGTAAAAAGTCCAGTGTTCCCTTTCTTGGCAAACTAATTTTGCAAATACTAACGTGACGGTTGAAAACCTTTGTCCTCCAAATGTTAACAAACGTTATCATTTTAGTGAATATTATGATTGCACACCAAACCATCGTCATCAATTTTTTGACAAAAGTTAATACATGGATAAGAAGCTTCTCCGATAGAGGAAATATCTAGCATGCGTCAGAGGATACATAAAATTTAAAGCAAATTAAGGCCTTGCGCACACATAAATTGGGAATCTGGGATAAAATGAATAGTCAACAAGCTGCATATGATTAATTAGGTTAAAAATAAGTCTAAATTTTCTTTATTAATTTTAGAACTGTGTAAACTTTCATGGCTTTTACGTATAAGTGGATGCATGGAAAAGTAAAAAATGGGTATAAATAAGGAATAAATCAAAAGGATTCAGTAACTTTTTCATATGTTAATTCTTGCAGACCAATTTAAATAGATCGGCGATATCTTCAGGATAATATTTTCAGTCTGGAACAGAAAATATACAATTTTGGAAAGGGGTGCATGATGACAAAAGTGGGAGGGGTCGCAGAAAAAGTGACTCCTTCTACCTTGTTTTTGTCTTGTTCACCCCACATTGCCGAGTTGTACATTCATACTTCCTGCAGGGGACTGAAAATATTAACCTGAGGATGTTGCCTATGCGAAACCGATCGTAACAAAAATTTTGAATAAGTTACTGAATTGTTTTGGTTTTTTTACAATGGATTTTATCAAAGTTAAGCCTGATTCCCTTGAATTTATTCATGGAGAAATTACTCATTTAAATACACCCGCGGATATTGAACGCAATCATTAGCTTGGTAACAGGTACATATCCAAAAATGTATAAATAACGTTTTCAAATAATCCATAACATTTTACCCAGAAAAACAAAGTTGAAGACATACTATGATACATAATTTACTAACTAAAGTAACTGACTGGAATAACCGGTCACATTGACCCTGAAGACGATGCATAACACCCGCTCCATCGCTTGTATTTGGTAATGTTTTGCAGACCCAATTAATCATTAATAATATATGCAATCAACGGAAAACTTTCAGAATATAATTTATTGGCCTTTTATACGGTATACCTGCCTCTCATATGTGAAAATTTCATCTCGGTGCGTTGTGTAGATAAACCACCGGGTAATCAGCAAGACATTAAGTGTATTTTTACAAAAAAACAATAAATGTTGAAAATTCAGAAAAATAGAGAGAAGTGGAGATGTATTTAGATTCATATTCTTTTTGTATAAGTATGTTAAGTAAAAGTCGAAATAGTTGATCGATAACACTAATTTTTCTTTTTTACAACCTTCCTGAGTGATTCCTGGCGATGATATGCTCCGATGGTGACGAAAATAGTTCAGTCTTTCATCACAAAAATGAAGGTAGTATGAGCGAAATATCATTTCACCAAGAAATCAATAAATTTGGTCTCATTTTAAAGACAAATACATCACCCGATGACATCAAAAATTCAACCCCTTACCGTATTAATTTCCTAGATATTTGCCACAATATAACAGCCCTTGAACATGGGAAATGGTAATTGTATGCACTCTAGAGACATCATTTTAAAAATAAGGAATTTATTTGTAACACATAAATCTCAACTATTTTTGAAATTTAATCTTATATCCACCGCAGTAAGTTTTTCCACAAAAATCTTTCCATTGTGAGGGTGTTATCAAGTTGAAGACTTATTTAGATATTTTCATTTAATTACTTACAATTTCTGCCATATAAAACTATACTATTGCACCATTAATAATGAAATATTTAAGTCATGTGTCCAACGATTGGTGAATTTAAAACATATAATTCAAATATAGTCTTAATTACGTCTAGAGAACTATTTTGCTTATACTACCCTAAGTCAATGCTGCCTGTACAAACGTTGGAAACTTTGCAACTAAATGCAGGCGCTTGTTGAGTTGAACAAGAGTCATCCTCGAGTGAGAGGCTCTTGGCGTCAAAACGCCTCGATCAGGCGCAAGCGTTGCGCCTGGAGTATTTTCCACAGAACTATTCCCTACTGATGGGTAAGATACCTCTAATGTATATCTGAAGTTTAAATGAGGGACATTACCTTCTCAGGCTCAATGAAGAGTCACCATAAACAGCGGATAAAACAACATGTTCAGAAAATATTTCTTCAGTTCTTGGAACCGAGTTTTTTTTATGGAAAAAGGTAAACCATTCCATCAGAAGGCAGCAGACTGACAGGTAGGCCCATTAATTGCGGAAAAAATAGCTTTATTCTCACATAAGAATAGGGAAAGCTGGCTGAAGTGTTGACGGAACTATTGTCAAGGGATGTATATCAATATTAAAGTTATCCCGAAAAACTTCACCACCAGCAATCAAAAATTTTTCCCAGCTCATTGATCATACTCTAGTAATGTGACTTTTGCTTTAAGAAGTAATCCCAATTATTATTCAAGCCTTTAAAAAATAAGCGTGATGGAGGCATGGAGATTTCCTCGTCAAAAAAGGTCATCACAGGAATCTAAGGGACTCACTGCGTGCGTCTCAGGAAACAAAATCCTAGCAATTTCAAGTTCTTCAAAGAATCGAAACCGTATAGGGTCACAGGAATCTAGGGGTCAAAAGAAAATCTCGCGGTTACTCTCGTATAAGGTGCCTTAACTGACCTAATTTCGCGGAAATGTGCAAAGGATCTTCCTCGGTGCAAATCTCATCACGGAGAGATGCCTGTTTAGTCCCAAGTACACCTCGGCATGGAAATCGACTTGGAAGTGAAGATTAAAATTACCTCCCAGGGAGCAAAAGCCCCGTGTTACTTCCCTCATGGGAGTTGAAATTTCTCCAAGCGGGCGTTACAAGTTCGCCGTCTGTGGCGGTACTACGCGGAGTAAACAAGAACATGGAACGAGAGTACCAGTCCAATGAGCGTAAAAAGACTTCTGTCCTTACTTTTTCTTCACGCCGGCGAAAATGAGGAAGGTAACTCCATTTGGAAGAAAGGGTGAAGGGAAAAAAGATATTGGTGCATACCATGGCAACGACTTATTTCAGTTCGTTCTCAAGTTTTTTGACAAAGCATAAATATTAGCGGTTTATCGCCAAAATTAAGGAGTTTTTAAACCTCACTACAATCACATATCACTAAAACGCTAATTAAAAAAAATGGATACTGAGCAGAAACTGTAAATTAAAGGGTATGCCAAACAACTGCTTCTCGACTGCTCTTCATCATCTATATGTTTGCAACAAATTCAGAGCTATAAAATAATATTTAGAAGTTTTAGGTATAAATAGCAAAATTCATGACAGAATTGAATAAATATTTTTTTAAGAAGGCTTTATATTATGTTGCTTTATTTCTTCCTTGGAATTTAATTTTCTCTGTTAACAGATACAGAACATAATATATGTGCAATACATAAGAGATTTCCTAGGTAAGAATCAAAAATATTTACGTAACCTTCCGCCTTAAACAATTACACAGCTTGATAATGAGTCTATATTGATTTAATCATCTAAAAATGTTGATAACAAAGATGGTAAGAATAAAATTACACAAAAGTAATCTCCACACTCTTATAAATGCAAACCGATCATGGTTTTGATATGCCGTGTCTCTTTCAAGTTGATATTGAAAATATCCTAAAATATACATTGTAGCAGATACTTGTTCTAGCAGATACGTGTGTATATAAAAATGCTCCAGTAAATGATCTCGTTATCATTTGTGACTTAACTTAACTGTTACAATCGAAAAAATTATTTTTTCGCTCAAGTAAAACAAAAACTGTCAAAAAACTCATCGTCATTTTTTCCGCTATTTATTTCACGTGCTAAAACCATAAACTTATCTATTTAGTGAAGAGAGGAAGTTCATTCTGAATAGCTAATTCAAATAATTATGCGTATTTCTGAAAAGGTCAATGATTACTTAATATGTACATATCAAATTGTATTACATATGGTGGATAAACATATCTTTATTCCAAGAAAGAAAAGCCAAAGAAATTTGCTCACACTCACACCTAAACCCCCTTTGTTAGCATTCCTGTCATCGCAAAACCTTTGTTTTAATAAATAGAAGCTTGTAAAGACCATATTTCATTTTTTAAATATTGTTTTATAGGTTTCATTCCAGATTTAACTTTATAAAAATATATCTGAAAGACATATCCTAGCCTTTTGTTAAATTCGCTAACCTTTAGCAAAGTCCTCTAAATGAAAGAGTAACTTTATAATCACAAAATAAACAACGTGGCTGGCTCTCTTCAATATTTTATCCTGATTTTGACATTCACTCTAACATAATGACGTGATACATCAGCTTGTGGGTAAATAACTAAAATTTAAGCAAAAAAATGAGAAACGCGATACGCACACTGCCAAAATTTAGCAATACATCCGCCCATTCAAAATCCCTAGTGAGCTTAAACTTTCCATCAATTACGGGAAAACCCCGAGAGGTTGAAGGTGCGCCAAATAATCTAATTATAAGAAAAAGCATTTTGAGTCAAGGGGTAAACAACATTTGAGCGTAGGTTTAATTCAGTGGAAATATTGAACAACCGCCAAAGCTACGGTTTGAAGAATTTTCTTGGATTCATGTATTTCTCAAAATGCCAATTTGACAAATGTTTTACCCACAATAAGAGTAAATAGATTAACTTAAATGGGTGAAACGAGCCTCATCAATATAAGATTTTTTAACTTATACTCCCATTCAGGGGGAAATGGACAAAGGCATACTTATATCACGAAACGAAAAGAATTATATCCCGACTGGCTGGTTGCTTCACACACCATCAAAGATAAGCCGAATCTTTTCGAGGAAAAAGTATAAAACGTTGACTATTGGATCTTCTAGTAATCCAGATGAACTGTTTTGACATTCCACAATCTTATGGTACTACAGTTACTGCGGTAATATGCACTTCAAACATCCTCAGAGTATTAGTTGCGCCTTATGAATGAAGTTATAAAGGAGAGAAATCTCATATTCAACCGAGAATTAGCAATAAAATGTCGCAATAAAAAATAATTTGGCAAGTGAAAAATCCCTAGGATCGGAAATGGAAGCACGAACCTTTACTTGCCGGGCCAATGCGCAGACCATTTCTGCTACCAAGGCTACCGACGGAATTGATATCCGATCAGGGGGAGATTTATTGCGAAGGAAGCAAACATTTACCCATATGTAAATACGGTAACACATAACGAACCTCCCTTTAATTAGTAAATATATTGAAAACTTAATACATTATTGCATTAACTGTGCAAAATGAAGTTTCAGTCTCTAGTAAATGGAAAAGGTTAGAGCTCGGATGCATCAAATAATTACAGGAAAAAATGACTTCCAGCTGTTTTTCCTTTTTTTGAGTGGAAAAAATAATTTCATCCTATCGTAACTTAAGTTGTTATAACTAACAAATGACATCGAAAGAATTTAGTTTCTGGATAATTTTTAATCATTGGTTCCTGGGATCACTTATTTCACGATACGGCTTAAAGTGATTATTCTGCCGAAGTAGTTTTTATGCTTTTTTTTATGTTTCCTTTATAGTTCAATGTTCCAGCTGCTCTTTCAAATGCCTCATGCCTGTATCCTTAATCCACCATTTTTACTTCATTTTCTCTCTACATTTGGCTTAATTCACTTGGTTGTTGTATAACTTTACATGATACTTGGACAAAATAAAAGCAATAAAATCAAATTTTATTGATCCTGGGATAAAGCTGATGTTTCTGGATAACCAGACATGTACGTTGCGAAAATTTTCATACACATGCTATGCATTTTCAGCGCGAATACACATGGTTCAAAATTGCCCCTCTGGAATTTTACTGTTTATACCCTTTTATTCAGAAGCCAGGAGTTCTAACGTAGCAAATATGCCGCCAACCCCTATGCTTCCAGGTTAATACCATACCGCCTTACAGCCAGTAGTTCTTGCCACAGGTTCAGCCATAGCTGAACGGTTGAAACATCTGCCACCCTTTAGAGTGACGCGGCTGAAGCAATACATAGATGTATGCACAGTAAAGGAAATGCTTTTTCTTCGAAGTTCAATATATTTCTACATATACCAATGAAATATACGTGCTACATTAATTCAGCATAAATGTTCCTTGATGCAACATCAAAATTTAATACCTAATTGTGAAAAAAATTACGTGTTTAATTAGTTATGCTGGCCAAAGCTGGGAATTTGTTGTTCTGTACATGAATGCATGGTGCTCTTAAATAAAAGAAAAGAGAATCCATATCAGGGTGAAAAATCTCTAGTACAATGAATTAACACCACGAAATCGTCGAAATAATCCCAATCCTTCCTTAAATGATTCCTACATAGAATATTATCTCATTATTTGAAATATATAATATTCTCCCTTCTACTGTACGTTTCATATTTAGTGAGGTAATCCAAAGGGAATTATTATTTTATTATTTTCTTTGCTGTCAGGGCAGAACGTTTGGTATTCAGGCGTTGAGAAGAAAAATCTTTCAAAATTTTTTTAAAATATAGAGTGATGTTACATTATACACGCTTACACCTTAAATAGAAATTGAAACAAAATATTCTTGTCTGTTTCTGGTCTAGCACACATCTTCATAGCACTCGGTTCGTTTTGGAGTGCTTTGTTTAGTATTTACGGTAAGGAACTAATGGAATGGAATGGAATATTTTAATTGAACCGCGCAAAAGGATAAATTTATAACTCCCGAAAACATCGGTTACGATAAGAAGATATTCTAACGAATCGCATTTTTAGGAGACGATTTACTTTGATTGAACTTTTAAAATTATTATACACAACGTGCAGAGGGGTGAGGAAGCATTTTATCAGCAGACGAACTTACATGGCAGTCTCATAAGGCTCTCATTTAGCAGTGAGTATTAGACGGTAACAGAGGTAGAACAATGAAGATTGGACAAAGAGTTAAATGGATGAGCGGAGCCATTAAAGGAAGAAGAAGAAGAAGAAGAAATTGACGATTAGAGGTATTATGATTGCAATTTTTGAAGGTCAAGAGGTTTTTGGCAAGCATACAATTATCATAGGAGAGGTGACAAATTATTTGACACATTCAAAGGGGAAACAGCCTTCTGAAATCAACCATGATCGGCAACAAAATACGAAAGACTTATAGAGGCTGACGAAGAAGTGAAATAAGAAAATTATAACGGATACTACATGTAACCGTCATCTCACGATATTCAACTCAACGAAATATCCACGACCTGTCATAGATTTTCAAATTCCTACTGGCTGACAGTACAGGAATCTTAGCACATGGTACCTAGTGGAAGAGTTCTCCACTCATAAAAGAGGTCTGAGACATGTGTGCAGTATGACTCTCAATGAGTCGTAAAATTTTCCAATGAAATTCGAGCAATTCGTGTGCCATGCACGCAATGCGGAAATCTTGCTGGTACTTCGGCTACAGTTCTCCCAAGATATTCGGCGTGGATCTTTCGTGTCTTGGTCGTCACCAATTCGATATCCAAACTCCAGGACCATTTGGTAAGCCGTAGTTTTACTATGCACTCTGATATCTATTGCTTCAACTGCGCCGGTCTAAAGGGTGACAGATGTTTGATCAGTTCAACCATGACTGAACCTTTGGCAAGAATTACAAGCTATAAGGCGATATGGTATTAACCTAGACGCATACCGGATGGTGGAATATTTGCCATATTAGACCGTCGGACATCTGAAAAAACTGGGTGGATACGCTAAAGTTCCAGAGAGGAAAATTAGAATCATGAAAATTTACACTGAAAATGCATAGCATGCGCATTAAAATTTTCGCGACGCACATTTTTTGCTATCCAACGATATCAGAATTTGCCCAGAATCAATAATATATTCAGTACGTGCTTCTCTCACGTATTATAAATGTTATCATCATTTTATCATGTATCATATAAAGTTAAAACAAAACTAAGTGAATTGTAATAAATTTAGAGAAGTTTAAATTGTGGCTTAAGGCTTCAAGTTGTGAGGCTTTGGAAAAAGCAACTGGAACATAACACTCCAAAGGAAATATCGAAAAAAGCACTAAGACAAAAACTACTTCAGCAGAATAAGCATTTTTTACAATATCATGAAATGAACGATACCAGGAACTTATTTTCAAGTTCCAGAAAAACGAAGAGTAGACTATTGTAAAAGTAAATATGTAAAAAAATATAATAAAACTAACAGCAACGGAATTTAGATATACTGAGAAAAATATGCATAGACAGACAGGGCATTTATAATACCAATATAGTTCAAATTGTTTCCATAAAAGGTGGACAACGAAGTCAAAATATGCAATAAAAATTATAATGCAAAATTGAAAGGAAGGTAGTTATGTCGGTGAGGTACGAGACAAACAGTTGGTGTATGAGGGTGAGTCAAAACATTTAATGATACATATCTAGCTGAATGATGTGTTCATGTCGTAGTTTAATGACAGTGTACTATCATTGATGTGATTTACTTAGCACGTGACCATAGGAAGAGCCATTAGCATCACATAATACGTGTTCCAAAGTTTGGTTAACTGCCAGCAGTTATATGCTCTCTGTCTCTAGCTAACTGTCACATGATCTTAATAATTTTTTGTTTCACGTCAAGAGTTAACTGCCTGACGCACATCTCCTTCCTTCTTGTGCGATGACCCTTCTCTGATGTTTCGTTTGAGTTCCTTGTTCGTCATGACAGGAATATTTCGTTAGAAAGCCAACTCAAAAAACCTCAAAAAATGCCTGTATAGGTATTCTTCTCTTCTATAATTCTGAAAATTGCTTCATAAACATTTTACCTATCTATCTGATCTTCCAGCATACAAGTCAATTCCAGGGTACAAAATCGCTCATTCTTGTTCCTTTCATTCAACATTTTTCATCTTCGAAACATAGTGCTTATGTCTTAAAATATGCTATTCCAGGAGTTGCATTTTTAAAACAATGTTTATTATTCAAAAGTTTAACCTCAAACGGGCATAAGTATAAAATTTTTATGCTAAAAGGAATATTTAGGAAGATCATCTTAAAGTCACCCACAATTAAAATTTAAAGAGGGTATTTTATACGAAGGGATACTCAAAAAAATACGCACGATGTAAGAAATGAATTTCCCATAGATGAAATCAACTATACGATACAAAACTAGATATATAGATAGAAAGAACTCCGAGAAAGAATAGATATACCTAGACAACTATGAAAATATGCAAGAAAAATAAGATGATCTCTTGGAAGTCCACGCAACGTAGTGTAAAGATCAAGATTGAGGAAAGCCGTAGGAATAAATAACGAATACGTGCTAAAAGGTGGATTTTCGATGATGAATTTTTGCACCATAAGTAAACGTCAATGGCCCGTTTGTGTTCTTCAAAAAAAATTAAAGAGGGCAGCGGTGAAGACGTCTCACCATCGGACCAAGAAGAAATGCATACTCACCAATACGTCAAGGACTCCCGAGGAAAACTCAAGTGGACGGGCTTTTAGGACTGCGGAAAGTTCATTTACGGAGAGTTAAGGAAAGTCTAATTCGCTTACCCGGACAGGGACTCACCGGCGGAGCTGTGGGATGTGATTAGAATGCGGGACGCTAGTTCCAGCAGTGCCGTCAACGAGAGCGAATCCCAAAACGGGAGGAACTCCACGCCTGGTCTGCCGAACGCTACCGTGAACCAAAAGGGAAGTTGACTGCTTCGTATTTGCGCAGAATTTAAGCCCATCCAGGAGGTGTGAGCATGGATCAAGCTCGGGAAATTGTGATGTGTCTATTGAGTGGGTGTCACAGTGAGGATCATGAAGTTCCAACTTCTAACACCTGCCGCCTCAGACAAACACTAACTACTGCTCCCGCGGCGTTTTCAAACTCCGGCTTCATTTGCATTTTCCGGCCAGAAATGCTCCCTCTCTCTCTCTCCATACTTTCATGCGATTGCCTTAATGATCTAAACGCTGGGGACGTATTCAGTAAGGTACGTGGCGAGACGCATATTTAGCAAAATCCCGGCGGCAAAGTAGAATTCATTTAAGTTCATCAGTGAAATGGGATAAAAGCTGAGTAATGCAAATGCATGATAAACGACTACGCAGATTCAGTACTCACAAAATATTCAGGGAAATATTTCTCACTTTTTTACTGTACATAAATGAAAAACCTCAATGGCTTGATTTTAGGCAATAGAAACCCTTTTTTAATCACACTATACAAGGTAAATGCTACATGATTACTCGTTTATTTTTGCATGGCTAGTGACAATGCTTGACTACCATAAAATTAATTTTTACGTAATGACACATTGATTCGATTCTGATTATTTTTCATAAGTAATGGTCTCCGGCTTAACTTTGTGGAAGTGAGTAATATCCATGATAAAAACAACTTTGTTTCAATCCACACAATTGTGTGGATTGAAACTTGTATGCACGTAAGACAAAATAATTGCAATCTAAAATATTAAAATTTGCGATGGAGAAACATGGAATCAAACTCTTTGACATCATATAAAATCCGAAGATGCCGGCAATATTGAATGGAATTTATGCATGGTGTAGAAATGAAACATTTGCAATTATCCACAGAAATAAATTTTAGTGCAACCTAGGTTTCGATGCTTTTACATTTCATCACCCGATAGTACTTAATATCGATGATAATTCTATTCATACATATGGTGTACTCATTTCAAGGATGCAGAAATGAAAAATTTTCAATTGTCCACAGAAATAATAACATCATCATCAGGTGATGGTGATATAAAAATATCAAAAACTAGGTCGCAATGAAATTTATTTCTGTGGATAATTGCAAATTTATCATTATTGCATCGTTGAAATGAGTAAACAATGTGTACGATCAGAACAGGCACCGATTTTAAACTTATGATTAACAAACTATTACGCTTAGGACATTTTTATAAATTTTCCGCAAAAATTACCAGAGAGGAAATATTGGAATTAAATTGGAACCAGTTATTAACTTTAAGATGAATTGATGGCAATACAATGCCAGAAATCTATCCCAAATATTTTCGGTTACTTCAGATATAGATCTCTCACGAAAAAGTTAGCGAATGGGAATATAAATTGGAAGCTTTAGTCATTACATTCAGAAAACTCTGATGTGTGCTCCACCGCAACTCCACTTCAATTTTACCAGACCGATAAAAGCATGGCGAGCGAAAATTGGAAACCGGGAAACTAACGCAGAACTCCCTACTCGGACAGGAAACTTTATCCCAAAAAAAAATCCATGTTTATCGACGGTAACTCTTTTGTTTTTCTCCGGCTCGCTGGCTGTCGCTACAAAATTGGTTTCGATCGCGGGAGTATAATTTATCAACTCCTCAATCATTCGACATTCTTTTCATTGCTCACGACCGAATCAACAGGAGTGTATTACAGCTGCTTTATGCGAAACGTGCCACTACCGGAAATTGATTCCGACGAATAAAGAATGCGATGACGAACCAAACCAAACGTGAATTTAAAAGGAAGATACTTACTCGAAGGCAACACAAGTAAAACTTTTAAAATTCCTGCAATAATGAGCCCACGGATGTTTTTGGGAAAAATTATCACGGTTGCATTCAGACCAAATTAATGTGCAAACCCAACAAATTGTCGCACCGTTCAGAGATATAAAACGAATTAAATTTACTAAATATATTCTGAGTTAAATTCTGCTAAATGCTTTAGAAATATTGTGTACACTTGTATAGTTTATTTCATTATATTGCACGTGAACATATTGTACCACCTGAAAATTGATGCAGCTGCAGCAGAAAATAATGTACAACACGCAATTAACTACAGCTTCATTCGATTCAAATGCCAAAGTTATATCAACTACTAGTACAGCCTTATTGAAAATGAAACGCAGATAAAAAGCAACTTATTACACGCGATTTACAGTAAACCAACCCCAAAGTAATCCATACAGATAAGCATTTAAATATGATGGCCATTCATGTTATAACACAGACACTAAAGTTTTACCCTAACTTTCGCAGTCTTCTGTACAGTATCTTAAACAGTAAACGGTACTAGTATAATAATAAAATTGGTTTGACGAACACTGTCCGAGCAATTTTATTTGTGATTCTTTTTTTCTCTACTGATTTCCTGGGCGCTACATTCAATCAGCTCTCTTCTTCTTCAACATTTCACGCCCTTGGTCATCTACACTTATATTATAACTTCTTCCTTTAATTGATATCGATTTATAAATCCTCTATAACATCCTCTCTTCAACGATCCTAAAGTTTTTCCATTATTCCATTTCTACCTAAAATCAACACAAAAATGTCTTCGTCCACGTCGTCTCTGCTACACGGGTGACCTAACAGTAGGTTTTTCATTACCTTCTGAAGATGACAATGAATTCTTACTTAAACTGCATATTTAATACTACATTTCACGCAATTTACAATAAACGTTCTTACTCAAGTACTGGTAAAGAAGTTACTGAATACTTTATCTTCCGAAAATTGCAAATGCAGTTTTTTTATCAGAACCAACGCTTATGTCTCACCACTTTATGTCACAAATGGTTTAGTTGCTGTTTGTTAGATTTTAAGTTATAATGTTTGAACAAGCCCGTATGTAAACTGCCCATATGCAAGCCCACCATAGTCAAAATAGCCCTAAAAAAAGGGGTGGTGATGTAACCAATGGTGGTAAAATCCACCGACTGGTATACATTAGAGCAGGTTTTAATCCAATTGAATAGTAATCTAAATAGGGTGCAAATTCAAAAGAGAGAAAATGCTTCAAAAATTTGTTTCCTTACAAATCAGAATTTCATGGCATCCTTTGAGGGGAAAAACTTGTCAAAAATAGGCGAGAAATAAAATTGACATACAATGAAATCTTGTCGAACATAAATTAAAATAATCGAACATTAAAACGTGAAAATGCATAAAGAAACATTTGCCGAAGTAAATGCTACTAAGATACTCATAAAATCCAGAAGATGATTTGGTCACTTGAAGTAGTGTTCATCAGAGTTTTGCTCTCGGTAAGTACGCAATGATTGTTACCATTCCGCGTCAAAATGTTTCTTTTCTCAAAACGGTTGAAATGCACAGTATAATACCTTAATTTGTACCATAAAAATGAAGATGGGTCAAGAAAAATAAAAATTTACTTACGTTATGTCTCCACTCCACTTTGTAAACTGGAGGAACTGCTGAAACTTTGCAATCAAAGTACACATCTGAGCCCTCTCGAATGTTATCAGGATTCAAAGATGTTCCCAGGATTAGGATGGCTTCTGGAACATCTGCAATGAAAAAATCAGAATTATATTATATAAACCCACGAATAAAGAATGCGATAAAGAACCAAACGTAAATTTAAAAGGAAGATACTTGAAGATGCACGAAGGAAGGAACTCGAATGCAACACAAGTGATACATGTGTTGCCTTTGAGTTCCTTTCTTTCGAATATTTCCTTAATTTTAAATTTTCGACAAATCTTTACGTTTATTTTAAATTCTTATTTCCAGTTTTGGGACCATTCTAAAGTAGACAATGAAACCTCTGATTCTCGATATTACACCTTATTGTCAGTTTAGCACGATCTCAGCTACAACAGGTAACCATGAAAACATCCATTATTCTTAATGAATATCATAAAACAAAAATATGCCTTTTCCAGGCTGTACTGAAATCATTTGCAACAACTTCGCGTAGCATTTGATGAATTTATGAGAATGATCGTTAATGATGCATTAAAATAGAGCCTTACTCTCCTGATTTTTGGTTTAAGAAGTGACTATAGTGTACTATGGTATGTCAAAGAGGGATACCAAATATAAAACGCAGTTTATAAAAATAATCATAAAAACTTTGGATTTTCCTCATAAAAAGGTTTTCAATTCGACATATTCGATATCCACGAAATATTGTCCAGAATTTGAGCATGACTATTGGATACAGAGTGTGATACTTTGAAACTGTGGTCAGAAAAAAGTTTTTTATCTGTGGAAATTTATTCGTATTTATATTCATCCATAACGCTATTCAGCGATTTCAGAGAAAAATTCAGAGAGGTAATGGTTTCTACAAAAAAGAAGAAGAAAATAAATGAAAATCAAAAATAAAAATAATTCATTAAAAAATTATATACTACACAATGTTAAATTTACAAAAACCCCACCTCAACCCATTTTTAAAAGAATAAATAAACATTTATTTCAATAAATAAAATATAAGTAACGTTAATAGTTTAATCCACCCAGGCAAAGCCAGAGACCCATAGTTTAATAAATAATGCGTAATATTAAGTTATCGATGGGAGGTTACCACGCTCTAAGTGTAATTTCCACCTAACCAGGAGTCAATCCCGCGCCCTAAGTGGTGGACGGGAGCGAAGTTAGGACCCGGCTGCAGCACCACGACAGTCAATTAAATTGTTTCATAAAAAGCATTTCTGGCGTAAATCTAAGTTAAACTCATGTCAACACTGTTTCGGCTCTATCGGTTTGCTCTCTCAGTAAGGCACAATGGCGTCGTTTTTATGCCATTTCTCGGTGCGCCGCAACGCTGCAGGGCAGTGAGGGTGTGAGTTCCTGCCGCTAGATGGCACGGAGGTTGAACGAATGAATCACGGCTCGGCCTTTTGATAAGGTGTGCACGGGATGCAGGGACGGTGGCGCCATCGGCATTGAAATCCAGACTACAATGCCCGCGCAGAAAAAAAACGAATAAATACGTGCGCCAAAAAAATAGTTGAAAGCTGCATTCTTCAAAAGAGGATAAAGATGCCCGGTAGGGAGTCTGAGTAGTTTTATTCGTTTTACAAGTACACTCCGTACATTAGATCCTTGTTCTTTGACCTAATTAACGCGATGAAAGAATTTAGCGGGGAACGCCGGCATTTATCCAGGATCGTCTTCCTCGAAATGAAATCTCATGACTCGGTGAGGATAGTAGTTCCTCCTAGTACCATATGCAGGTCGATATTAGTTTCTCATCAATCATTGTATAGGCATTGGTCTGAATTGGGCAATTTTGATGCTATCATGTGCACTTGGATTTTATTGATTCTTTGAATACTCTATTTACATCTTGGTCATTAAACCAATGCAAGTGAATTTATTTTTATAAATAGTGAATAGGTCAGTATAGAGTTGTTCGATATCACGGTGGTATTCGAGTTAAACGAGGTTCTCCTTCAATAAACAATTTAACAAAATACTAATATTAACTGAAGGAAACGAAAGCACTAGGGTCATTCCACGTCAGATCAGCAGTGAGTTGACCCTTTGTGTCTCCGATTCGAACCAAATTTTTTGTGTGGGTTCCATCTTGCGTTAAATGAAGAATTGTAGAAGCGTTTTCAGAAAAAAATTTTTTGGCAGATCTAGATACGATCAAAGTTTCGACCATATTGCGCTTAGACCTTTCTTCTTCTTACTAGATCTCCTAAACGCAAATAGCAAGAGAAACGGTTGATGTCTTTTTTTGTTTGAAAAAGAATGTACAGCAACAATGTGTTATCACTTTTGTAAATAAACTAAATTTTATCGAAATTGTTTGATTTTGAAATATTTAAAGTTAAATAACAAAAATGCAAACATTTTTATTTTTGAATATTTGTTCTAGTTTAACACATTAGTCTTTTGTCTTACCTCAGAAACAAATTTTGTCATGGATAGATCATAAACAACGGAGATATTTAACTTCAAAGATTGGACTACGCCCTCGTTCGCCACGAAGGTCGGCGTTAAAATGATGTGCCACTGTAATTTGAGAATTTATATCTTGGTCTGCGTAAATGCTAGTGCAATACTTTATACACCAATTTAAAGATAATTTTATTTTAATTTCATCATTATGTTTACTTATATAATGTAACAAAAATGGAGACACGTTACTGCAATAAGCAACACCGCACTACCTAAACTTAGCAGTTTTGTCAACTTTATGAACTTTGTAACTTAGCCTAGGAAAAACTGCGAAATCTACAGCATTGACTTCCTACCAAGGGTTGCGAGAGTTGATAAAGATACAAACTGGCCAGCAAAATTTTTTAAAATGCTTCTTTTGTTGTTATTGAATGTAAATGTTTAAACATTACCCAGTCCTACAATGTGCACAGAATCAAAAAATTAAAGCCAAGGAAAAACTTATTCATTTATTTGAAACGTGAAACTGTAAATGTACGTGGATTAATTCTTAATATGGTAGTGAGGGTTAGACAAAATCAGCAGATGGAATAAGAAGAAATTTTGAAGATTTGAAGCAGTGAAATGAGATTTGTTGCAGTGAACATGTGGTGAATAGAAGTTGTAGAGGGAAAAAATATGATACATATTCGGAAAATAGAAAGGAAAATTTACGGGATGTATTTTGCAACAGAATAGCAGATTTGAAAAAGGAAATGAATGGAAATAATTATACAAAAAGACGTTGATTGGAAGGAATCGGAGAAATTATGAATGAAGTAAAAATGAATTCTTCTAGAGGAATGAAACTGTTTGTGGAGAGTGAATTAGAAAGTTACAGAAAACCAATTTATAGATTCGTGACCACATATTGTTATATTAAAACTAGTGAAGAATGTATTCTGTGAAAATTAGCTACAGTATTTAATTCTCAACTGCCTGACAAGGGAACAATGAAATATAATGGAATAAAGACCGCTTAAAGGGCACCAATAAACAGTATTTGCTACGCAGAAATATTGCATTCCTTACTTTTTATCACAAGAAAAATTAATTTAGCGCACATACAGGGAAAAGACATATACAATTAAATAATATAAAATTATAAGAGTTGTCATAGTACTTTCATTCCTGGATCATAAATATAACACGTATAAAACATGAAACCAACGTTCACTTTTTATCTTTAAATTGTTGGAAACTCATTTTAACATCATACATTTTATGAGATAAAAAGGCATCATGCCTGTATCGAGACATCGGTTTGTATGGAGATCCTAATCCTGTAAACAACTCGATAATAATTCCTTTATCAAGTACGCCGGTAAAGTATTAGATCCAACATCTTTCTTTGCAGAATTGAGTCTCATAGGATAATTTTTCATTTTCTTTTTACCCTTTTAGCACTGATAACAAAGTTCTTACACAGAAGTTGTTAGATACTGAATTACTACAGTTCAAATTTCAGTGAGGAGGAAACTACCGTTTAATGTGCATAGACAGTAAAGAATGCCCACAGTATGAGAAATCAGGAAAAAGTCTACATAAAACCTATCAGAAACTTGAGTTAATCCACCGTTCGAAGCATTGGGATGTGATTCGTAAATGTTTCCTCGCGAGGAAAGACTGAACATATTGGACATGAATTTGCCCCCGCATTCCCAATATTCTTTTTCTTCTTTGGTACCACTCACATTTATCCCCGCATTGGGAATATTTTCTACCTCCTCCTTTTTTTCAATCCCCAGTCTCGCAAGAAGCATCATCCATTTGCTTAAAAACACCCGATGCTCATGGTCCGAATGACTTGGGAGACATCCGAGCGCCCTACCTTTCCGCTCGACCTATCCTGTCTCCCGTTCGTCCCCTTACCCCATCCCTCGGGAGTTAACTGTGAAAATCGACCCCAGCAATCCAAAAGATTAGCGCCGGAGATGGTTGCCTGAAACTGGGATCCAAATGATCGCTTGAAGGAAGGGGAGGATACAATTTCTACTTAAAATAAGAACGACAAAATAAAAAAGGGTCTCTCCGTAGTTTCTTTTTTTGATTCACCTATTCCCTTAATTTATTTTTATTTCTGTACCTTTTCTTAGTACGCATCATTATGGGCTGGGACGCTGACAACATTTCTTTCCATTTTCAGCGCAGTTCACTTCGTGATAAAACAGTACACATACTTCCCATTCGCTTCTAACTCTGTGAACAAGGTGGCGCTCATCACTTCAGATCAGGTGTAGAGTTTGCCTACATAATATCCTGTGAGCCACTTGAAATATTATTCTCAGACTATTATCTACTGAAGTATGTCGAAGTTTGAAATATGTTAAAAACGATTAAATAAATGGGTTTGGAACTAACATAATAGAATTAGTTTCAATCGACAGTCTGACAATTCCCAACCCAATTGTTGCTGAAGAACAGCAAAACTTACGAGATTATAATAACGGCCTATAATAATATTTTACCAATCTTTTATTGTACGCGTACAAATTTGGTTTTAAATCTACCTCATAAGGATCCAAAATTCTGTCAGCGAATTCCTAGTAAGGTCTATCATGATATAAGTAACTGATTTCCCAGACATTTCTGTCGCACTTGCCTATTACTTTAGCAATTTTAAGGCGATATTCGCTAGGTGATAAAATAACTTAAAGTAAAATGATCACGATTGCTGTTTTTAATTGAGTTTCAGTAATGATATTGAACGTGGAAAATGCTTAAATGATAACATCATAATAACAACAGTTTTATTTAATTATTATTTCATTTATTTCTAGCAAACAACTTATGTTTCCAACCACAGATCTGAATGATTTCCGTGAGAGTACTAAAAAAATTCGTCTGGGACTTTTAAGTAAATTAAGAATGCCCTAGGTGAATGTTTGGTAATCTACCCTCCAACAGGTTACCAAAATCCTCAGTTCCACACATCCTTCCATGTCTTTATCGTCTGTATTCGCATATATATTCCTATCCGCAAACTTCAACAGTTTCAATTGAAAGTTTCCAATTCCAAATTTTCATACTTATTACGAAAGAGATACAGTACAGGAACCCCTCAATGTGGCGTATATCGCTTGAAATTATGCATTACTTGAACCTTCATTGTTGAATTCTCGCTTTCTGCAGTTTCATTTGTCCATAGAAGCCATCGCACAGCATTAAGCAGCTTTGATTATGCAGTGTTTGAGTGCCACATTTATGGACATTATAAACGAAACTACCAAAATCGATGAAGTTGTAAACAATCACTGGATATTTGGATAAGAAGCACAGGGTATTTGGAAACGATACGTTTCAAGACGGACAAAATTTTGACGTAAATTGGTTTCAGAACCCGTTCCCTCCTCTTCATAAGACGATGTTAGATGATCCCAATACCTCACCCCCAAAAACGTGTTGCGTAATATGTAATTGAATGGCCCCAGAGGACCAAGGACGGAGCAGTGTAAGACATGAAAGATATATAATAAGTAACGATAAAAATTCCTCATCGCGATGAACTCATTTTGAACGCATTTTCAAAATGACGCACCCACAGCAATAAAGAAACTAAGTTTTTTTAAACGTATAATAGAAAATTACTCGGATGAAAAGTCAAAGAGAGATTCCACTTCGTTCTGGTTAGGCCACACCTCGAGGATTTGGGACCTGGTCAAATAAATTTGACCAACAAAATTAATAAAATACAAAGAGGAGCTGCATGTTTTTGTTGGAAGCTACTACAAGCGAACATATAGTGTTTCACAACTTGTAGAGGGATTAAGGTGGGAGCCCCTAGAGACTCGAAAGCTACACGCTAGGCTTTAGCTGCTTGAGAAATTCAGAACTGGTGGGTTTCAAAACGACAGAGATAATGTTATCATGGCGCCTCACTACATATCTAGGTCTGATAGAAGCGTAAAAATGAGAGAGGTACATTGCCGAACAGATAGATACAAAAACATGTTCTTTCCGCGCACAATAAGTGACCACAATTAAAACTGAGATCCATGAAATACACTCCTATAATACATGTCACTATTTCACCTCCAAAAAACTTATCTCTTTACACGGCTGGTTTCCTTACACCCCCTTATACACCCCCCGCCACACTCTCATGTGGCGGCTCGCAGGGTAGTATGTAGATGTAGAGGAGTGCAACCACCTCCAAAAACATTTGACCCTTATTTTAACAACCGGTATGAATGTGTAAACCTAAGAAAACATGGAATTGTGGAGATAGTCGTCGCATATTGCACGGTTCAATAGTTCAGAGTATTGCACTTCCCAGGCAATCACAATGCGATAACTCCCAAGCGTCTGAAACTGAACTTGTTACATCGCAATTCTGCAGAGCCCTAGGTACGATAATACGCGGACTATACTAAAAAGGTTTGGGCGAAGTGGAGATGGATATCCGTGTGGAGGTGAGGGGATGGGTTTTCTGCGAAGGCGTGACGTCATCAATCATCCCCCGAGGGGAGGAGGTGAGGGGAAAAGAAGACAGCGGGTGGGGGAGGCTAGGGGACTTTGGAGAGGTGGTTAAAACTCCTCCTACCCCACTTCAGAAGACGAAAACGTATTTTCCCTCGGGGTCACGGAGCGAAAGAGAGATGGGTACGCGCATATCTCCTTTCAACTGCTTTTTTTTTTAACAATCACGTCCGAGCGAAAAGACGGTGGTGCCATCTGATTTTTTAACCTCCTCGCATCGCTGCTGCTTCCACTTCAACGATAGGAAGGTTTTCGAAGCCCGGGCTGTCTCCTGCAGGCGACTTGGCTTTTCTGAAGCCCTCTGCTCGAGGTTTGAATGCCGATGTGATACAGCGGGCACGGGAATACCGTGAAAGCGAGTTCACCGCGAAGAAATATCTGGAGCGCAGGGGACAGATTTAATTTACGTTTGATGAGTTCCTCAGTAACGGAAACCGAGATGAAAATCGTGTTGGAGACATTTCCGATATGACGGTTGCACGGAATGATATGGAAAAGAGATGGACTGAATGATTGAGGGACGTAATTCGTAAGATTGGCAACATGCGGAAGGGTTTAAAGATTCTGGAAAAAATTCAAGACGAAAGCCAATGTAGAAGATGGTGGTTAAGATTTGCATCAGTTACTCTTATTGGAAGAAGATTGATCGACGACTTCTGACTGAAGACTTGGTGAATGGTGTTGCTGGTAGAAGGAAGTGGTTGAGGTAGTTTGAGCGAAATATCATTTACCTAGAAATCAATCAATATGGTCTCACTTTAAAGAAAAATATCTCACCCTTCTAATGACACCAACAATTCAACCCCTTACTACACAACTTTTGGAGATATTTGCCAAAATATACCAGCCCTTTTAAATGGGAAATCGTACGTGTATGCAAATTATAGCTGGTCATATCTTAACGGCAACATAAGTTCATATCTTAACACCTATTTGCACATTGAACAACGAAACATCATCAACAAAATGAGGACTGGCTAACACTTGGATGTCGTTAAAAAAACTAACAGCTTGTAGTTTGTATGATTTCTCAACTATTTTTTAAAATAATCATATTGTCACCGCAATAGGTTCTTGGGTATTACATAAAACCTTCCGTTTTGAAAGTGCTTCAAACGCACTGTGCGAAAAAAATGAGTCAAGTTAAAGACTAATTTAGATATTTTGATTTAATTACTAACAATTTCTGTCATATAAATCTATGTTATTGTACCATTGATAATGCAATATGTAATTGATGTGTCTTACAGCTGGTGAAATTAAAACGTATAATTCGAATATGGTCTCTATTATGACAAGGGAACCATCTCGCTTGGACTACATTAAGTGTTGTAAAGGCTGTCATAAGAAATGGAAATGTCTTGAATTAATTGATTAGAAGACGTATGGGAATTAAAACGAAAAAAAAATTGCTGATGACTAGATTATTTTCCCTGATTTCTTCTTGATAGGGTTTTCATGGTAAAAAGACAACTGCTATATTCATAGAATAAAGGAAAACAAACAAAGAAACAGCATTAAACCATTCAAACGAACGAGGCACTCTGTGGATCGAAGGCATGGGCTATTTGAAAAGTATACCAGTAAAGTTCAGAAGCTTTCAAAACTTGATGATAGAAAAGGACGCTGAAGATCAAATGCAGGGATATAATTAAAAATTAAGAAGTAATCACAAGAGTTAAAGAATAAAGAACCCAATAGGACGCGATACAGAAAAGGAAAAGCAGATGGATTGAGCACACCCTGAGGCCCAATGGGTTTGAGGAGAATGAAATTGAAGGAAAAATAGTGAAAAAGTCCCCAGAGGAAGGGCAAGGGATGCATTGGAAAAGTAGCATTTTAAGAGCTACCAGGGAGTAAGTAAAGTAGCATTATAGCATAGACAGGATATTATGGAGTGCTGCATTCAACCCATGTACCATTACAGTTTTTTCTTCCTGATTCCGTTTAATTTCATATTCGTCTTTCCAATACGATTATGGATTTCCTCATACGCAAATTATAGCTGGTCGTATCTTAACAGCAACATAAGTTCATATCTTAACACCTATTTGCACGTATGAAATCGTTTCAGGCTTAACTTGGTTGAAATGCAATATATTCATGATAAAATATAACAACAATAGTAATATCCACACTTTAATGTACTACTTCAACACCGACCATGGTTTCGACAGACTATGTCATTATCAAGGTTGATAATGACATATTATGTCGAAACCATGGTCTGTGTTGAAGTAGTACATTAAAGTGTGGATATTACTATTGTTGTTATATTTTATCATGGACCTATTTGCACATTGAACGACGAACGATGATGATTTTCTAAATTCGAGCTTCATGGCACATAGTCACTAGCAGTGCACATATTTAGCATACATACAGCCGGGTGCTGTTTGTACAATCTTTTTCACCAAGCCTCTGTATCCTGGACTGTTTCTTCCTGTAGCTTTATGATTTTAGTTGCAATCCTTAGATATTCCATCCATAGCCACAAACATGGAAGGCATTTGTTTTGCCCAGGTAGCGTCCGCTAATACGTTCACTCGATTTGAGGCATTTAAAAAAATGAATGTATGTACCATTACAGTTTTTTCTAACCGATTCCGTGTAATTTCGTATTTGTCGTTCCACTACTATTGTGCACTATTGTGGATTTCCTCATTAGCAAATTATAGCTGGCCATATCTTAACAGCAACAGCAGTTCGTATCTTAACACGTATTTGCACAGCGGTATAATTCCACTTTCTAGTACGCTGAGAAAAACTCTGAATTATGTCTTCTTAAGTGCCGCGAAATTGTAATTTTAACACTTTAATAACGTCAATGCAAAAACTCTCTTTGGTGCAGATTTGAGAAATATTTTGGATGTGAAATAAGTGATTTCATACAAAATCATTAAATCCGTGTTATCGAATTAAATGAGAGGAATGCATCACTGCCAAATGATATAATGACCCGAAGGTCAAGGGTCCGAAGTACCACACATGTCGATGACATCAACAGCATAAAATGTATCATGCTGTGGTTTTAGGCAATTGGGATTGGAATTTAATTTAATATTCACATCGAAAAACTAAAACTTAATATCAATTTCGTTCCTGGACGCAATGTACTTTTACAGCAGAAGATTCCTCTATGGACAACGTAAAAGCTATGCATAAATTACAATATATTTGTATCATTCCATAATTTTTCAATTTAAGTCAACGATTCCATAAAAAATTAATGTTTAACCGTCCAACTTCGAATCGACTTAACTTGAGACGTACGCAACGAACAACGCTAAACAGGTGAATAAACATAAGAGTGTCCCATGCGATACAGTTTCAGCGGGAACCTAAAGATCAAACAAAGGATGAAAGTTTAAGGGGCCACCATGGGAGGAGGAAATCATGATCATACTTTTTGATAGGAGAAAAGAGGTATTATTTTCAATAAGACCGGAAAAACGGGAGAAAGAAGCAAGGGGCAGAGAGAGAGGAAGGAAAAGGTGAATTGTGGGAGTGATAGGGGAAGATGTTGAAGAAGTTGAAACACCTCAGGGGTTTAAAAAAGAGGGACCCCTTGGGTCACAGGCGGTAGCGGAGTTCGGAGTCAGGGGCAGATGACAGGCCAGGCCGTAAGAGTCAAGTGGCTGGCAAACGGATGGGCACAAGGCAAGCATTGGCGCTTCGTCTCCCGAACAGCGCTTTCAAACCTCTCAAAGAGACCCACATCCTGAAACCCACATTAAAAAAGTCGAAACTCTGAAAAAAATATGACGGTCGCTGCAAAAGGTCTCCTCCAGATGGATGACAAAGCTACTTAAGCGAAGTTTTAATATTTTGGTGATTTAAGTGCTAGTAATAGGATATATTACACAAAAACTTGAAGAAAATGCCAGTAGGTACATTCCCACAGAGTATGTATTAAATCAAAGAAAGTCTCACTCAATTCCTACAACTGTTTGCAATATGTGGCCAAATAAATGATAATGATATAATGCATTTCTTTAAAAAAATTCTTAAGAAAAATTATCAGATTCATAGAGATTAATCTTTCAACTGCGCAAGGTTAAAATAAAAGGTTTCTTCTTCGAAATAAATAAGAACTTCTCAAGTGCGTGTAAAATATTCAGCAAAATAAGTGCTGAAAATATGGTAATGGCCTTATAAAAACTTTAAGAAAATACAATTAAATTCCCATTGAATATGTATTGGAGCATACTACGCTAGAAGGTGAACTGTTACTCATTGCTACAACTTGACTCATGCTACTGAGAAATTTGTGGTCACATCCCTTTCATTCTTTAAATTATTGAGGGCGAAAGATATTGCCTCCATTACAAGAAATGTAACTGGAACTGCTAATGAATTGAATAAAGGTTGATTATTCGGGTACAGCTACAATCCCCTACCCTTCTAACATTATATGCACTGATTTAAATACCGGCATTTGAGAAGTATTCTGCGCAAAAATACACATAAAAATTTACCCACGCCACTCATATTATTTGGCTTCAGAATTATTTTTTCCGCAAAATAAATAATTGTTCTGCATTTCCTACTCTAGGTTCTTAAACAGAGAATTCCATTTGGAAAATAAAGTGTGGTTATTAGCTGCGAAGTTAAAGGGAATGCAGATGCAGCTTTTGCGAAGGCACACACAAATTAATTTTTTATACCTTCTTAAAAACTACAAGAATGTTTTTGAACAATATTCCCATAACAAATAACCTCTGAAAATGATATTAAAATAAATGTAACGCGTATGTTTTAACCAAAACCCTCATTAGGCACACTTTCTGGATTTTTGATAAGTGAGTACGCTTGTTTGAACACATTGAATTTAAACTACTTATCTGTTACTCAATATTCACTTTCACTTTGAACCCCAAATCGATAGTTATTTTCATCTCAACTTGATTAAAAGGGTGCTTTCTGAAACTCGTTTTGAGGTGCAGTAATACTGCACTACAGGTTTTAACATTAACCTGGTCTTGGCAGTATTCTCAGCAGGAGGGGAAGAAAGGGCTTGGAGAAAAGCGTGAGAAGATAAGGTATCATATTGGTATGTATGTGTGCAAACATGTACACATAGGAAAGCATGCCTACATGACAGAAAAGAAGAAGCGACTCTTGAGCACTCCTAAAGGTTGGCAGCGGGTATGGATTTCATATGGTGGGGGATAGAGAGTTGGAAGAAACGACAAAATGACTGTCGATAAGCGCGCTACAGTTCGCTACCGCTGCCATCTACATTTTCTTCCTTTTTCTCGCGCGCGGTCTTTCCTTCGATGCGATGGCGGGAGGAGCTGGCAGTTGCGGAAGCGATGTCTTGACGACGGGGATGGAGGAGTAGCATATGTTTCGCGGCGAAACACTGAATACGTCGCTAGTGTTCGATAGGAAAGTATTGGCTTCAAGAAACTGCTATACATCGACTTCACTGTGCGATTTTATGTCATTTCTCTACCAAGCTCTGCAACTGAGCATTTGATTTCAATGTAAGACAACATGCTTTATTAGTACTTATGCGATTAATTGTATCTACACCATACTTAATAAGGTCCATGGTGAGAATTGAATTACATGCAAAAATTACACAGAAAAGACAAAATTCTCGGACACAGTCAAAGTCCTAATACTAAAAGTCTTCCAAACACTTATAAAAGTAAACTGAACTTGATTTTCATCTAGGAAAGGAGAGAAGAGAGGACTTTTAGTAAATTTAGAGGGGAACATTAAAAGTTGGGAGCGGTTGACTGAAAGAGATATCTAGAGAACCAATTTTGCGAATCGACGACAGATGTCGATGATTTATGCCCTAAGTCAGGGTAACTTGATGGCTTGCCACTCCAAAACTGCGTCATTCGAATAAGTGAATTACAGACTAAAGAGCTTGATAACGACCAAAACACGATAATTTTTTAAAAATATTTCACATTTTATTTGATTTATTTTAGTATAGTCTATTAGGTGAGCTAAGAGATGCCAGTTTTGGTAATTGAAAAAATGCAATATAATCCCGGTGTTTTGTTTCATTTCAAATGAAATGTATTGTGACACGAATTTTACCTCTAAAGACACTACCCAAAGCGCTATTCCACCTGTAGACGGATTTTTTAAAATTTGCTCATTGCAGTGGATTCTACAACGGGCTACTGTGAGCCAACATTTTTATGCGCTGTAAATGAGAGCAAAAATCGACGAACTTAACATCAACAATGACATTGGAGGTAAAATACTAGTTGACAATCAATTCCTGCATTGTAATACCACGAGGAAAAATGTTAATAATTTAAACTTCCTGATCAATACACTAACGACCATAGTAAAAATATCTGGAGGAGATACGCATCCCTGACCTGTATACAAAAGAAATGAGGGATGTTTTGCACTCCAGGCCAATTTTAACTCAATTTTTGTGTTTATACCGGTGCAAATCAGCAAAAAGAGGGCAATATTTCACAGCGTGTAAAATGTAACTATGCCAATTCAAAGTATTGCACTATTTTAAAATTTCGATTAATGTATATCTTTTTCATAGGCTATCCTGATCTGACAAAAGGTGCTACCTTTGATAATGAATAAAAAAAACGAATAGGACATTGTCTCATTAAAAATTATGCTAAACATTGAAAACGACCATTTCTATTAAAGAAACTCGTTACAAATGATTGAAAAATCACTGATTAATCTAAATCGTACCAATCTTGAAACTATACCTCGTTTCGCCACCTGAGATTTATTCTCTCTCTCTCTCTCATTCTCTCCTGCTTCAATGGCGCTACAGCCATAGTTGAGCCTTGGTCTCGTCAATTTTCCGTCTCCATCCATCTCGGTCTATTGACTGTTCTCTCCAGTTCCTGATCCTTAGTAGGCCTCTTGCACCTTTACTTATATTATCTTCCCACCTTGCCCTTGGTTTGCCCACTGGTCTCTTTCTTCCCATACTCTCAAAGAAGACTTTTTTTTTGCCACCCTCGTCTCTGGCTGGATCGCTGGACATGTCCTGCCCATCGGAGCCTCATTAGCTTAATGTGTGTGGAAATTTAAGGTTATTTGTACTGTTCATATATTTCTTGGTCCCAACCAATTCTCCATATCCCTTCACTGTTTACTGGCCCAAATATTCACCTCAGCATTCTTCTTTCTAGGCTATCCAGTAGTTCAGCAGATTTGGCCGTCATTGTCCACGTTTCACTTCCGTATGAGAGAACTGTACGTATAAGGGTTTTATAGAGTTTGACCTTTGCTTCCCTGTACACATTTCTAGACTTAAAGAAAAGGAAATGGAGAGTAGAAGGTACGGTTTGCTGCATCTATTCGCTTCTTTATTTCCTTGGTCTCATCGTTTTTCCAAGATTGATTCTATCGCAATATAATCACACGCACACGACACATCGCGTCTCCTTTCGCGGACTGCAAAATTTAGACCGCAGTGCAAAGCCGAAATTCGAATAAGGCGATGCCTTAGTCGGAATAAGGAGGCGGCGAAGGGAAAAAGGGTCGATTCGCGGAAAAGGGGAAGTGGTCGGGGAACGGGGGATGATAATGGTCGGGAGACGAGGGGTTTGGAGTAGTTTTTAAGGCCTTGTGAAGGGGATGGAGGGAGGAAAGGAAAAAGGGGGGTGAGTTGACGGAGAAACGGTAAGGTGTTACGGCGGGAAAGATGAAAATTTAATATCGGGAAGCAGCGGCTGGGAGTGGTAAAAGGGGATGTCGGGGGTGGGGAAGCAGGAGGGGTTGGAGGCTTCTCCCAGGGCAGACGGGTGATGGGCAGGGGTTGCGTCTTATCGGGGCGTGGGAGTCGGGAGAATGGGAGGAGGGTTGAGGGAGGAGCGGAGGAGGGGGGGGCTGAGGGATTGGGTGGGAGGGGGGGGTTCGTCGGATCAATGGGGTGAGCGAACAACTCCGTAGGATGAGGGATTCGGGCGGCGAAGGGCGACCGGGGAAAAAGTGTCGCAGGGAAAGAGAGAGGAGATGGCGCACTCATTTCAACCTCCATTTCCTTCTCCAGTGAAACGTTGCCAGGAAATCGCTGAAGACGACGCGCACTTCAAGAGAAGCGAAAGAAAGAAAGGGTATAGGGTTAGAGAGAGAGAGAGAGGAGAAGGTACGGAGCCCCTTATAGGCGAGAGTAAGAGAGGGAAAAAAAGTGTGATAAGTTCGAGATATCTGGGGCTACTCAACTTCCTACTTTCAACATGACGACGGGGAGCCGTGGATTCTGTCTCCCCATGCGGTGAAGTCGAACGGGAATCCGCGGAATAGCGTAATTGACCTCAAGTGTTTGTTATGGCCCATGAAGGAATCATGAAGTGAATTACGCAACAGAGACGTGATAACCTCAGCAATGAATGATGTTTTCTAAAAATTAACATTGATGACTTAGAAATGAGAAAAATTGACTTAATTGTGGAGATAATTACCTAGTACATATCGGTGGGAATATCGGATCATTGAAAATCCCTTGAAAAGAAGAAAGATAGAAAGAGGAGGACTTAATTAAAATTATAAAAATATAAGCAAAATGTAATCAGTGATCTCAGGCATGCATTCATGGAATTTACTACGCATGGTAAATAAAGAAACTTTGTTATTCCACATAAATCTATTTGGCATTCAACGTAAAACTTTGTTATTACAAACAGATTTCCAATAAATCATAAATATTCATGTAATATAACAAAGTCACTTCATTTACAATAAAAGCAAAACTTACTGCAGCCTTTTAACTGGTCTAAAATTCATGGGTAATCCCTAGTTATTAAAAAAATACCTTCTTTTTTTTTAACTCTGCAGGAAATAAATGGCTCACATAATTATTAACTGTATTCCAAAGAATTATCGAATCATTACGCGTGTGGATGTGTAAAGCGTTCAATGTCATGGAATTACAGTTTTATATTTATATATTTACAGTGGAATGATCGTGAGAGCTTAAAACCATGATTGTAAAGCAATCCAATCTTATCAAAACATTACACGATTTAAAACTATTCATTTCTAATCCTTATTTGCACTCTTGATCATTAGCCTTCCATGAATAAAAGCTTATTCTTTCAATTAACTTTTTGCTGCTATGAAAAGCGTTTGTTTCCACCAGTTTCCAAGTCGTTTTCGCTTCTTCTTCGATGTTAAACTCCCCATAAAAATTTACAGTTATTCTTCTATGAGGAAAGAAAGTTGCAATGTTATAAGCGAAATAACGTCTTAGCTTCACCCTCAGCTCGAGATGATATGTATTAAATGCGTTTCCATATGGTGTAATTTCCCTCATTGTTCATTCAATCCTAAGATTGTTTGACTGCAGCCCTCCACCCTTCCCTATCTAATGCTAATCACCTTACCTCCTGGTGTGTCTTCCTATGTACTTTCCTCTTTATTTGGTTCATGATGGTGTAATTTCCTATATGTACAAAATTTCACTCGTTAGTCTGCATCTTGTTATAGTTTCAATGAAATTATCCATTATTCACATTAAATATTCTTGTGTTTGTATGATGTACTTAATTAAATGGAAATCTTACACGTTTTTGCGCAACACTATGTAATGAACTTACTCGCAGTCCTTAAGTTTCTTTCGTTACGTATTCATTAAGTTTCTTGGCACTGGGTGAGCTTTTATGAATAAATATTATCTCGATTTCCTACATCTACTTCCTATTTTGCAAAATCTCACGCTTTTTATACCAGTTCTTTTAATAGTAAAATACCATACGAATTAGGGGGTTTTATTTGTCACACATCAGAGAGGAATTTGGTTAGCCCTCGAATGCCACTAGCCACTAGAATGTTGACCCGAATTATTTTCTTTAACTGTTCCCTAGGCCGGTTAAGTCTTCCATCCTTTCAGAATGGGAAGTAGTTAGTATAAGGTTGTCATAAGTTCCTCCCATAGTTCTCCGGGTGATTTTTTGCGTTAGTATTGGCAAGTAACACCAGCTGAAACTTCTAAGGACTGCTTTTCTCGCTATATGTTTTCTTCGTGAACAGCTGACTTTGAGTATCCTTCTCTCCAAGTCCTTATGGTGTCTTTAATTTTCCTAGGTGCCCTTGATCCAAAGCCCAAATTGGATGTCTTCTGCTTTATCCCCGAGCCTCTAAATAATTTCGCTGTTGATTTAATTCCTACCTCGGGGGTTGTGTTTCCTTTAGATCTTTCTCAGCTCCATCAAGTTCGCTTCTCTAATGGTTTTCAGAAGTCTTTAAGGACTACTCAGCCTATTTTCATTTTCCCTCTTTCCAAAATAATTATTGATTTAATGAAAAGAACATACACATTAATTATAGGCAATTCTCTTTAATCGAAAGAGCTTCGGAGTAAATTGGTTTTGGAATATGGATCATTAAATACTAAAAAAGTAACTAATTATAAAAGGGGGAGGAGGGGAGTTCTAAGTGATAAACCAGACATAAACCCTCATTCCCGCTAAAGCAAGCTCTTCTGGAGGTGAGACGAAAAAAAAACTACTCGCCGTCCAGTTTCTACAACTACATACTACCCTTTAGAGTCTAGAATGGGCGTGCGGCAGGTGATGTTACGACACTGGCTGTAAAAGGATAAGGTTTTGGGAGGCAAAATGGTGAAGTACATTTTCGGAGTGTTTTAAATAGAGCTCATTTATTATTATGGTCACTTATTGTACGAGGAAAGAAAGTATTCCCGTGCCTATCTGTTTGGCAATGTACCTCTCTTACTCATAGCTTCTCTCGGACCAAAAGATATAGTGTGGTGTCAAAAAATATCCTCTTGGACCTTTAGAAATTCACTTGTTCCAAATTAATTAAGTAAACTAAGCCTAGCGTGTAGCCTCCAAGTTTCTAGGGGCTCCCAATATAATCCACCGCAAATCGAAGCTCGCAGATTTTTCTGTACTGTATTTAACTTTTGGTAAAATATCTGCTCAGGGTTCAAAAGTTTGGCAGAGTATTAGAGGTGTAGCCTTACCAAAGCGGAGTAGCATAGTCTTCTTCTTCTTTATCCAAGGACCTTCCTATTATACGCTTGATGATTCCTAGTTTTTTAATGCTGTTCCGCATATGTTTTGTATGAGAATTCCTCGTGATGTGTTTGAAGTGAAGATGATTCCTAGGTAATAAACTTTATTTGAAGACTTAATCCATCCAAAGTATAGATATGGCGTTGGTGTGATGAGTTCCGAAAGAAGTGCACTATGATGCATTTACTAAGATTTTTTTCTAGACACTACGATTAGGTTTGGGCTAGCCTCCTATTAGACCTGATTATGAGGTCCCTGGTGAAGTGATGGTTGACTTTGTCGACTTGCCTATTTGGCTAGTATGTTAGCCTCGTAGATATTACGCAGTATATTTTGATTACTTTGTCCTTGTAATTCTCTTACTCTCTCCCTTTGTTTCCCAATGCTGTATTACTTCTCCTCTTCTCCTTTTCCTTCCCTCTTCTCCAAGCAGTTCTCCACCAGGAACTTTTTCAATTGTTATTTTTCACACCGAGAATGCCGTAAGGAAACTCGTGAGACTTTTAAATGAAAGCCAGTTTCAAGTCAATTAGAGAAAAGCAACACCTGGCTAGAGAAATTCACATTCACGTCTACACACTGACGATCCATTTGACCTGCGACACAGTTCTTTACGAGCTAAGGGCGCAGTCCAAAAAGGAGAGAATACCACCGGCTGTAGGCAATTATAAGGATACGCCATCGAAACAACGCAAAAATGAATTGGGCGGAGTTGTGATTTGAGGTGGAAATTGGAAACGTTTTCGGCTCATACCTCTGCATAATTCATGACCCTCTTCACAGTAAAGCCGGAATTAATTCAAGCGGCCCGGATCTACAAGGTTCGAGGGCTTCGCTGGCCGAACCACATTCCGCTGCTCTCCAGGGTATAGGAAGTGGGAGCATGTGGATCAGCAAAAAACGTGTTTAAAAAGGGTTTGGAGTGAACAGTAGAAAGATTGTGATAGCACCCACGACTCACTCGCGGAACTAGAGACCGAAGCTATGTCCATATGAACAATTGGCATCCTAAAATTGAACATGTTAGAGTCACATCCGGTGATCCACAAGGAAGCGAGATTGGCCCTCTTTTATTAAATTTTTATATTAATGGCCTAATTTCTGGAGTTAGCAGTATATTAATATTATTTGAAGGCGATAATGCCATCTACCTCAGAATTAGCGAAGACGCGGACAAGTTATGAATCAAGCTGGGAGACCATAGTGACTCGAATCATAGTAGCTTCACGCTACGCTTAGTTTGCTTGATAAATTCAGTACTGGTTTGTTTTCAAACAGTGTTTCAAACCGACGCAGAGAATATAATCATGACGCCACACTACATATCTATAAAAATAAAACAAGTACGACATAAACTCAGAGTCAATTATAATCCTCCACATTCAAACACTATAGTTGTAAACTAGCTTTGCGCTCCTTATCTAGCCATCATAGAGCTTTTTTTTCTCCACTGACGGAGCCTTTATATATACGTGGCTCAGATAGATATGCAACAACACTACACATGATATCAACTTGAAATTTGAGATTTTATTTGTAAAAGGTACCTATATGGCAGTTGTACACACATTAGTAAGCTACTTTTCGGCGAGTTACAACCGAAATTTTAACAAAATGAATTTGATAAATCATAAACAGTTACAGCACATTTTTACCTTTTTGGATGAAAGAAATATCTCTACGTAGATAGTCTAGATTCGACCACACAAAATATACAAACAAGACGACAATCTAAAATAATTTGTTCAGAATATTTCCCTCGGTAAAGATATAAAATTAAAAATATTCAATAATACATACAGTAGGTGTATAGGAGAAGAGCATTCACGGTTTATACCTAAAAGTAGTAAACAATTTAAGGTAACAAGTGGAAAAGTAGAGATAGTTTTTGGGCATTTACTGTGAACGAAAAAGATAAAGATGAAAAGTAAAACGGAGCATTGTCTGTGAGTACGGAGATAATGCTGCAAAAAATAGAAACAAATCGGGAACATAAATAAATGAGATCATAGGCAAATTTATTTTATGTTTCAAGCCTTTGCATAGCAAACATCCAGTACGTGGATAGTCGCCAATCTCTATAGACGGAGCCTTTTAAATACGTCGCTCAGATTGATATGCAACTGTGCTACACATGATATCAACTGGATATTTTAGATTTTATTTGTAAAATTTACATTTTTGGCAGTCATACACACATATTTAGGCTACTTTTCGGCCAGTTATAAGCGAAATTTTATCCAAATGAATTTGATAAATCATGTACAGTAAGAGAACATTTTTACCTTTTTGGAAGAAAGAAATATCTCTAAGTAGATAGTCTAGATTCGACCCCACAAAACAATATGTATTTTAAGAAAGCGTTTAGGCAAGCATAATCTCATTACCGTCGAGAGCGCTCGTGAAACCGATTTTATCGAAAGTATTGGCTTCATAATGTGAGAAAAAATGAAGTATTTATGCTAGTGAAATGAGTAGTTCAATAGAGTATGATACTTTGACAGATGGCAGATCAAATGTTGCTTCTCTCGGATAGCTTAGTACTATTATCCTGGCTGGGGACTCAGTGAATATGATGCATTGAGCTTTTTTTATTAATATTCTAGCCAAGACGAATTATTCATTTATCGTACGTGTTTTATAGTGATAGCACAAACATACTACATGAGCACGTAAATTAGCTTAAGCCATTGGGGCACGCATCTCCTGAAACTGTCGCAGCATAGATTTTCTTGAATGTTTCGATGAAACTTTATCCTCTGTCACTCACACCCCTGAGATGGTTGTCAGAGTACCCTGTCGATGTGTATGTAAATGAGGATGTCGGTGGCTTACATCATGGAGGGTATGAGGGTAGGATTGCGACATGAATGCGATACACGCCGAATACAAAACCCATCAAATTGATATGAGCGGCTCGACTTTACCCTCTGAACGCCGCAAAAATGTTTAAATGAACGCCGATCCGGACACTCGTTAAGGTTTAACCGCGGTCGGAAATCAGGAAAATGAAGGGAAGGTAGAGGAAACTGAACTCATAAAGTCATACGACGTCACGGAGTGATCATTTTGGGAGGAGGGAATTGGCACTACAATGACATGCGACAAAAAGCGAAAACGTTCGATTCCGTTGTCCTCTCAGTCGAACAAGGCATTCGAACAGATGCGCACGCGAAACAAAAAACGACCGAAAAAAAGAAAAATGTCCCGTTCGGCGTCCTGTCGGCGTGAATGAGCACGGCGAATCCACTTGTTGGCCTGGTGGCTAGTCTTTGCTCGCTTGGCCGAAAAATACCGCGGCTTAAGCATCCGATTTGATAATCTGACAAACTGGGCGAGTGTCATGCGACGGAAATTATCGGTACGCACAATTAGCTGCCGCGAATGTGATTATTTCAGTTCGCTTTCACATCCGTATTCCGGTCGTGTTTGCGAGATGGAAAGCATAAAGCAATAAGTGTCAGCGCACCATGACTCAATTAACATTGACTCTGCTCTTAAATTGTATTCCTATCTTCATTTGGAAAACTAAGAGATAAATATATTGCACTAGAACAGCAAATTTTGCTGAATTTATTGTGATTGCCAAGCTAGGTAGGCTTAAAGCAAATACATGTTAGCATCCGTAGCGGCGTGAAAATTTAGTTCTATGCCACACAATTTTTAATTCATAAGACGTGTTTTGGATTGGATTGGATTTTTGGGGAGGCGACTGACAGCTAAGGTCATTTGCGCCATAAGGAATAGTTAAGGGAGGAAGGGTTGATAGAAACCCGGCGTCGGCATTAGCCTGCTCTTAACGAAAGGCACCAAAGGGACCACGGTTAACGTCTCATCCGACAGACGGAGAACTGTACCTACTTGAACTGCCCTCCACAAGACACTCAAGTAGGGATCGGGTTTCCTCTGAAAAGCATCCTCCTCTGTGGGGATTTAAACCCTGGCCACCTGTATGGTTAGCCAGTGCTCTAGCCACCACTCCAACCCGATTCCCCACGTGTTATACAGTTTTTCTGTGTCATCCGGTAAAATTGTTTGTTTAATCAAGGTTTGTTTGAAAATATTTGTGCAATGAAACGCCCGAAGATGCAGTAAAACTGTGCAATGCATCATACAAATTAAAAATTGAGTAAACAAGTACAAATTTTGCATTTCGTTGTCGCTGTACAAATTTAAAATAGTTCTATGAAGTTAATCCATACACAGAGAAGTTAATTTTCAAAACACAAGTTTAAGAAAGATTGAGAAGATCTCTACCCACAAAATGTTCGTTATATAAAATGAGAAGCGTTTTTAATTAGTACTAGTAACGTATCAAAAATATCTAGGTAAATTACGTACTGAATAGGGTAGTTAGCTAATTATTTAAAGGTAACTGTACAACTTTAATGAAGTTAAATAGTAGTTTTTGTTCTGCTGCTATAACTGGCATAATTTATTTCATTGTACGGAGAGTAAATTTGATGCTTCTTGATTGATGTAAAGTGATATTTCTCAAATAATTTGTTTTCGTTCAGATTATTTCAAATATTGGATAATACTTGTCGCTTCTCCAAAAAACAAGAGCTTTTAGCTTTATTCTTTCGCACGAAATAACGCTGAATGTTAATGTCAACAGATAACTTGAATTATCCATCATCTTATGCTAGTACTTGCGCATATGAATTCATACAAGGAGATTGGCTGGTATTATACTCAATTTTTACTTAGATACTTACAAGGAAGAACTTTTTGAATTAAACTGAAGGCTATAAAATCAGCTAATTTGTTAAATCTCTACTCGAACGCGTTCAAAATGGGACTCTTAGACATCCATGAGGTAAATAAATGACCAGCATGCATTACGAGTGGATACAGATTGATTTTCATTTGAACAGTTGTCTTTTTATAAGACTCTATGCACTTCTCATTCAAATGTAAAATACTTGTCTGTCATTCTATTTACAATAAAAACGGTTTGAAGCGTACTACCTATGCATATTAAATATCTCTTTTCGCTCTATGGATAGATTCAGGTAAAGTATTCTAAGTGTCAGGCGATCCGTTATTTAATCTCAGCGATACTCAGAATGATGGCTATGGTTTAGCATATTTGGAGTGCAAATGGAAAAGCTAATGCGCTTTCTGGCATACGGAAGCGACTGCAGCTGATGTAAATTATGCTTGATATGGAAAGCATTGTGTACCATTGTGAAATTTGCCAAAAGCCATTGGTTTTGCGATAAGATCCAGCTTAATACGAAATAATTGCCTGATTATTACGAGAATTAAAGTTTAAAGCTATAGCCAGTTTTACGCAGGCCTAATTAAAATAATGTAGGAGGATAAGTGATTAGTCGCCGGATGTGATTTTTCTATGAGTTTCTGTAATTTTGTGTCATTTTGATATATTTCAACTTCCTATACGCAAATGATTTTATAAATAAAGGGCCTTGTTAATAAAAAGCTGTTTCGAATTTCACCATTTCAACTAAAAATTCTTTATAATTCATTTTTTATTTTACTTGACAAATTGGAAAATAAACAGTGCTAACCAATAATTCCGTTTCCACGTCACATGTATTGATAATAATCCAATAATTCAATCTGAGCTGCAACGGCATTAATGAAAACCACTAATATCACGTACATTGTTTTTAGGGAATGCGGCCACATGGCACCAATTTCATAGAATAAATTTAAAAAATAATCATAAATACGAACAAATTTTAAAAATTAAAGTAAAACGCAAAAGACGTTCCCTTGTTAGTTAAATAATTCCTGAACTAAGTCTAGTTATCTCCCGTGAGTTAATTAATCCTCGGAAGATATTTTCTGGATGGTAACCTTGATCAGCTGTTTCAAGTAAGTTATTTCTGCAGTGTTCTATATATTTTTGTGGATTTTGTGATGATTTTATATTGGTCTTCCGAATTTTTAAGTTCATTTCTATAAAAAAATATTGCAATAAATACTATTTTCAGAGACCATAGCTTTTGTTTTTTTCATAAAGTTAGAACGCTTTTTCATCTGACCTGTCCACCAATGTAAAAAGCCTTCTTGCCGTTTTTAGCGAATAAAAAATTCATGAAAATTAAATAAAATTGAAAAAGATTACTTTCATATATCAAGCGTTAAATCGGTCGGAAGCTTCTTTGCCCTTTGTCGCACAAGCTCTCAGGTGCATATAATGGTGCATATTTATTCCCCTCAGGATATATTTGAATGTAATTAGTATGTGGATAAAAATTAAATTCAAGAACCTCCACCTTCGTTCGTAATTGTCAACAGGAATTCTTCACCTGACCTAGAAAAGGAATGGGAAGTATAAAGCATTTATCATCTATTTAAAAAGGTGGCGATGTAAACCACCGAGGCCGGAGTTTGATAATAAATGGTCCTCTGGCAGGCTAAAAAATTTGCCGCCCTCGGGAAAGTTCGTACGGGAAAGAGACCTTTTATCGAATCTCATTTCTGTGCCCGGGGAATATTTTCACACCCTCGCTTGAGGAGCCTGGAAGCAGAGAAAGGCATGGGAATAAGCGAAAAAGCTTTGGGATAGAATGGGAATCATCAAGGGAAAGAAGAGTCTTTCACGAACTCCTCCAGGGGGAAATGGCAGACGGGAAACCCAAGAAATCAACCCCCATCTCGACAATACCTACCGTTCACGCAAAACCCTTCAAAAGAAAAAATATATAATCCCTATTGTTCCCTAAGACCTTGAATCGATTGTCGGAAGTTTATATGACTCACCAAAAGTGGTTCCCATTCAATTTGATCCGGAACAATACGCGGCTAATTCGGTTCGAGAAAGGTGCAGAGGGAAAGCGAATATTTCGGCAGAACTCGGCATTAACGCTCATCTTCTAGGCGCGGAGTTTGTTTAGGAACCCTGACAGGCATAAAGAACCCACCCACATAGCACCTTCCGATGGGTTTAACTCAAAGATTTCCCACAGCCTGCGGAGGTCAGAAGAGAAGGGTGTGTATTATGGATGATGGGATGAAATATCACACGTTTCCTTAGTCAATGATATTGCTCCGAACCGAGCCTAGGAACGAATTATGTGAAATACCAGAAATGAAAAATGTATGAAAACTGAGTGTCGGTATTATTTTTTCTCATCCACACCTATGTAGGACTCCCGTGGTAGAAATCTGGACGTTCCACAAGGCCCTCAGCTTTTAAGTTAAACCATTCATGCAGGTTAAGAAGGCTTTTGTTTCTGCTGGGTGCGTCAACTGCTCCGGTATGGTTTCCAAAACCTTTGTATCGTTCACCACTACGGAGCCTTGAAGTTCCCACAGATCGGAAAACAGGACGGCGCGGAATTTGCCAACCTCGCCCCACGACAACAACCCGCTCGGGGAAATACATAGATAAATGACGAGAAAGAGACGTTACATGCGAACAACCACGATTCAAATAGTTGACAAGCAACGCTTCCTTGCTAGTTCAACGCTTCGTGCAGTCGTTTTATCATTGATATAACATTGAATTATTGCGCCATCAATGTCTTACACACTCTACTCCCATGGGAGCAGCGGAATATAGGGAAGCGTTCAGTCTTCCTAATTATTTTTGATAATTGCTGATATTTAACCTAAAAAGGAATGATCACGGGGAGTATTGGTCACAATGCTTGAGCCACCTACTTTAACCTTTTTTTTGTCAACCAAGGATGATCCACAGTTCCTCAAGAATGAATCTTGTGCCCAACAAATGACTGGCTGAAAGCGTTCCTTCTCACTGCGCTCACGCACGCAGCCTTAAAAGCTGAAAGACGGTTAACTCCGACGACAACGCAGCATGAGTCAAAGATTTTGACTCTGATTGGCTACTCAGTCCCATCAACGCAGAAACGGCCGCATTAAAAAGGTAAATTTAGGAATCCAGCCGTCATCGACGCACGGCATTAGTATAGGCAATTTCACTGCCTTGGTATATTCAAAGTTAGTTAATTTTTCTTTCTTTTGTGTGCTATGGGTAAATTTATGTAACAAGTATCCTAAAGATAATAATCTCCTTTAGCATATATAAGTTCAAATATGCCATTGCAAGAGCCACTTCGTGTACATGTTACACTCGTTTGAAATTTATTCGTATATATATTATTCAGGAATGTGGTCAGGTACCCTATAATAAAACCTTTAAATAAAAACTTTAAAATTGATACTACAATAATGTTAAACAAATATAGGAAATTTAAATGTCACATGACGTTTTCATTTCATCTGGCTTCTTTTACTGAGTGCTGTTACACATGGCCCTTTCCTGAAAACTTCGTCATTTGCTATTTTGTCCGACACTTTTACCTTCAGCATCCTCCATTAGCACCTGGTTTCCAAGGCTCATAGTATGTTCTGGTCAGGAATTCCAATGGTCTATGCTTCTGATTCATTGATTGAGACGATCCGCATAGATTTATTAACATGCTGTTTCCTAGTTTGTATTTCTATTTTCTTTGTATTTCAATTTTCTTGGAGCAGCGCAGTAGTCTTTTCCCCATTATCATCTCCTGAGCTTGGGTTATTTTTCACTTGATGTGTGTTGTACTTCCGTCACATGAGATGATTCATGCCTGGTTCACCCTACTTCACCAAAATTCCAACTTTACTCAATATGTACCCACAGTATATGTTCAGGTGTTCGTCATGTCGCTGAGGTACCTCCATAACTCAAATGGGCGGAGTCACACAACGCCAATGACAGGAACCAACATTTCTCCCCTCGTTTTCCTAACCACCGTTCCAACCACCCCCGTAAGACTTTGCTTCCTCAATCTTCCACCCCCTATATTTTCCCTTCCTCCTCACAACCCACCCCAGCTCCGCTTCCCCTTGGAGAATTTTTGGCCCATCTCTTTCGCCCTCCAAATCAACCTTTCCAACCCCTATTTTCCTCATCCCACACGACCTCCATTACATATCAATCGGTTGAGGTCACCCTATTTCCAAACGCACCAATCTATTTCTCCCTTCCCCCTTTCTCCTTCCGGAAGAAAAAAAAGGCCTCCCATTCCCAATTGAGTTCAGTCCCAGACCTCCTTTATTTATTCAATCCTGATTTCCTTCGTTTTCTCCCTGCGTGAGCAAGCCCATGACTCCCAGAGACTTCCTCCAATGTAACCCCCAAAATGCCCCCTTCCCCCTGCCCCCCAGCCACCCCTAGTCTTCACCCTCTCTCCCCCTAAAACCATGGCCCTGATTTACTCAACAATTCCCTCCCCATCACCCATCCCCCTGCCTCTTGGAACTAGCCTGCTACACCAAGGCGGGGTGGCGACATTGATAAGCTGAGAATCCTACTTCGGATACATTTTCATGAAAACTCTCCGGTATATCCTCCCGAAAACCCATAGGTTTACGTGACCTGACGCTGTGGTTGTTCAACCAATCCGGGCTACGAAACATATTGCCGACAATTTAACCCTCTCAACCACTATTGCCTAGCTTTTTTCATCCATAATGGCTTAGTGAGAAAAGTAGCAAGCAATTTTTCGCCACTCCTCTTTTCTAAAATACAGTAATTCACAAGGAGTTCAACACGGTTTTCAGTGGAAGCTTATCTCCGTCATGATATCGAGAAATGTAGAACATCTGCTAAATATATACACACAAATCATCCTTTTTTAATGATTGTGTTATGATTTGTCCTCAATTTCGGTTATGTAGCGAACTTAAACAAGGAGAACCTTCAGTTTTAGCAAAAAGATTTTAAAACAAAAATATATTGGTGAGAATTGAATAAATGATCGGATCGAAGGGATACATAAGTTTTTAAATCAAATAAATTTGAACGATTATCTGGCATAAATACTATTTTTACTATTGATAGGGCATGGCGCTGTTATAATTTATCTAGGGATAAAGTAGTGGTTTGTCGTACGTCGCTGCATAAAGGCCAATGCCTCAGGAATATATTTGACAGTCAAGGAGCTTAGAAATCAAGGCATCCAAGCATCCATTCCGTCCATTAAGAGTATTATTTGTATTCCCGTTCTTAGCTTGCCCAGCCAATCCCATTCTTATGAACAATGATTTATCAAACGCCTGTAGCTTATTCATGTCAGCCTCTCTTCAGTCCTGCCGCTTTCTCTCTCTAGAAATTGTATTTTTGTATGACTGATGAAAAGGTGCTAAAGGGTCATTAAATTACATGCTAATTGCACAAAAATATAGTTTACTGGAGCAAAATTGAGATTTTAATGAAACAGTGAGTGTAAGATTACTATTCTAAACCCACACCCGATGTATGATAGGTGACCAAAGAAATAATAACAACGTAGCATAAGTTTCTGAAGACTTGAAGAGGCTATGAGTCCACGGTTTTGCCCACGAAGGTTCCTTTCTATAATTAAACTCCACATCAAATTTTTCCTTACGTCTCTAAGCTCGGTCCCGATAACGAGTTCCTGCGCAAGAACTCATTGACCAGAGTTGTGAACAATTTACATGGAGTTCACAATTTTTAAGAAATAATATAGGAATCCGTATTTATTTTCTCCTTTACTTGATCGTCACGCCACACAAATGCTAACAAATGTTTCGAAAGGGAGACAAGAAACCAATAAATCTCTGAAACGTAGGATTCCAGCAATAGTAGTAAATCAGACGCAAATTAAAACACTGTAGCACTGTGCATCAATAGACCACCCAATTATTTAAGGGCCACGGAGCAGCAAATCGCAAACAACATCAGGGATATGAGTACAATATTTACAGGGAGCCACTGGGGTATCACATAGGCTTTTGGACGCATTCCCTGAGTTGACACTATTTTGCACGTAAAGAAGGTCGACAGTGGTCGCGCTGACACGTAAATATCTAAGCTACAGCTGGGATTAAAAATGCTATGTTTGAATCGTCTTTTTACCATGCCTCATGAATATAACAAGAAATTTCTTTGGCATACTCCTAATTCTGTCATATGAACAATAACTTTGGAGTAAACTTAGTGTAATGGAATATCTTAAATTGCTATTTCCTTGCTACGCAAATTGGCATAAAAATTAACTGTATCCCTGTGTAATAAGTAGTAAATTAAACTGTAGCTAAAATCACTCTACCTCGAAAAAGGACAAGAATTTTCTGCAAAATTAACGGGCAAATTTATTCTACAGAGAGATTTACTCTTAACAACTCACCAGGAATTATTTTCATATGTAAAATTTAATTGAAAAATGACTGCTTTCAAGGAAGAGTCTTCAATCAGCTAACTGTAACGATTTTTTGTTCCATTTCAACGTGGTTTATTAATCTCATCCCCTGACAAAATGAAATGCTAATCAGAAAAAATGTTTCCGTGGAACAAAATTACCTAGTAAAAAAGTCACATAAGTGGATAAGACATTAAATAGTTTTTTATTTTGTGGGAGTGTGCATCTATCCACATAAAAGTTAACGAATACTTAAGATACAGGATTTTAGCTCGATGATTTTTAGTCCGCTGGGCCAAAATGTGATGCTACACTCATAGCGTTGGGACAACACGGTACTTACGGACGGTTAGAAAATACTTGGTGAAAAGAATGATTACCTACCATAAACGCTCGTTAAAATGTATACAAAGTTCGCAATAAATATGACAAATACGTAAAACTATGACAGGTGTGATTTACGAAGCCGAATGAAATGTATCTCTGTAGCCCACGAAACGTATAGGGATTCCCAAAGGGCGCAGCCCACTTTGTCTTCGAAGACGGAAGCAACCCCTTCAGGAGAAACAGACCACATCTGCAACTTCCTCCCCAGCAGGCTCACCCCATCGGCAAACGGCGTTCAAGAAGACATTCCCTGCTTGAAGATCCCTTTCCTCCACCCTATCCTCTGCCACCCCCTAGAGGGCAATCTCCCTCCCCTATGGCCGCAGGCAATGCTTCCCCTCCGGTCCCTCGACAAGGGGCGCCGACCTAGTGGCTCACGCGGTCACCACTACTTCCCCTCCCCTTAAAACCCCCACCCTTTTGCCAAAGGCATATTCCTTCCCCCCTAATGCAACGGATTCACATTAAATTGACCGGAAACCGTGCTGAAACCCTCAAGACATTTTCTTCAGGCTAATGCTTCTCCCTCGGTGGTAAGCCCCCCAGTCATCTAGGGCTTAGCGCTCGCTGCTCCCAATACCAGAGTGACTTGAAATTAGGTGCAAGTATTGCTGCACCGATTTTCATATCATCAGAGACATAAAATCTTGAAAATATGTTTTATTCCAAGGATACAGGAACGAATTTCACCATGGGTTGTTCAATCCTAAGATTGGTTGACTGCAACCCTCCAACCTTCCCTGTCTACTGCTAGCTTCCTTACCTCCTCGTATCTCTTCCTGTATACTTTCCTCTTTATTTGGTCCATAAACATACTCCTGGGTGTTGTTCTGGGGGCATTTCCCTCTATTTTCCCTTCAATTATGTTCTTCACAAACCCATTGCGTCTCAGGGCGTGTCCAATCCATCTTGTTCTTCTTTTTTCTATGGTGTTCCATATTGTCCCCTCCTCTTTTACTCATTAGTACACTTCATCATCTCTTGTTTTGTCCGTCCATTTTATCTTCATCATCCTCATCCCGCACCATGTTTCGAAGACCTTTATCTTTTTCTGGTCAGCTGGGTCAGCATTTCCAATCGTCCATGCTCTCCCTCGTCTATACCAAATGTAGACTCACCTCCCGGAAACACTTTTATCAAAATTGACTCTGAGTTCGTATTATCCTCTACTACTCATATGTAATCTTCGTATTCTTTGGCCTCGACCAGAGTCATTAATTCCACAATCTCCCCGATTCTCACGCTCAAACAAGTCTAAAAAAACTCACCATAGAAAAATGTAATCATCGTTAAAAATGGTTGACAATTGGTTAGATCTGGATAAAGTTAACAGAAATGAGTGAAATATGCTAAATTGATTAATTAGAAAACGTTGAATATAATTAAAGTGAAGTGTAAAAATCATTTCATTTTAAAATATTCGCTTTTGTCTTAGATTTTCCTCATATTGAATTAAATTGCAAATATTTCCAAATATTGAATTAGTTTGCAAAGGGTCTAGTCCTCCAAAACTACGGAGTAGGAGATCAATTTGACATGGCACACAAACTTAAGGGTGGCTTCGACTGAGATAGAGACGTATGGTCTTAAGAAGGTTATGTCCAAACCTTTCGTCATTAATGGAAGTTTTCAAACACTTCCAGTGACTAACCTGTGTTTACGTCTCTTGGGATTCCCACCGGATATGGGTCTTCATTTCCTTTAAAGACTCGGTGAAATATTCTTTCTTTCTTTGAAAGTATTAAGAATTTCAACATCTCTAAGGAAAAAATATATCAAATAAATATTAACAATTAAATAGGTGGAAATTCCGTAATATATTGACTCCGTACGTCCATTTAACGAATGGCTATAATTCCATTTGGTGAACAGCGTTAAACATGAGGGCATAAAATATATTCTTGGCTCCACACTAGATAATCAGAAAACTAGAAACAAATGCAGTAAAATAACTAACACGATAATTAGAAATATTTTGTTCCGCGGGTAAATGAGATGTCATATGGCCATTCAAAAAGATAATTTATTTCGTAAATTAGCTCCTACTTGAATTATTAGACACTTATTCCCATATAAGTTTATAACTTCTATCCCAGTAGGATGGCATGTCAGCAGCTCTGGTTCAAAGTTTTAATCACAGGTAGATTGTTAGCAAAATAATTACTCACATTTAATAAGACCCATACATCTATACAATAATAATCTGGTAATATTTTTATAGAATACTCAAAGTTATGTTAATAGCGTATGAACTTTTTTCAACTTGATTTAATGAAAAGTTGTTTTCAAAAATTAATGTTACTTCATGTAGCTTGGCGGGTAGAGAAATCTTCTGCTCCCAATGATAGCTTTGCTGGAGTCACAGAAACGTTTGAGACTCGGGGATTGCTCGCTGGGAGACAAAAACGGCTCTCATATACTTCATTTCCCAAGAGAACAGTGCCATGACACAATGCCTCCTTTTGTAATGCCGCAGCATTTTTCCCCGCCATTTCCAGTCTCAGACGACTCCCTGTAGGGATGCATACACGTGTCGAACACGTGGCAGGCGCTCGCCGCTTCCTGCCAGCAAATATTGCATTTAAGGCCAACCTTGTTTCATTGCTTGATGCCATGCGAGGGATTTAGGCCAAGCGTTCGAAGTAACACTTTATTCATGAAAACGAGCGCTCCATGGAGTTGCATTCCGAATGGAAAAACAGAAAAACCAAGAGAATACCGAGGCTTACTCGTAAAAACATTATAATTCATATAATGTTCGTAACCAAATCACATAAATGTCGAGTCAAAACGGTGGCGGGTTTTGGTTTCCCATGCATCAAAATATCCATTGAGTGAACATGCATAGAAGAGTTTTCGTTTTGTTTCTCACAAGAACAAATCGAAAAGAACAAATTGCAAAATTTTAGAAGAAAAGCAGTAGAAACGAATAATTTAAAATGGATTCAATATTAAGAAGGAGATAAGCATCTATGCAAAAGCAACATAGAATATCCAACCCAGCGTACGGCAAACATTAGCATGCCCGTTCGTGGATGTTATTAGTTTTAAATTATAAATATACTGACGACGATATATAGAAACTCATGTCCACAGGCTGGTCACTACTCTAAATGATTTCCCATTAAGAGTAGAATATAAATATTTTAATCAAGCTTCATCCTAGGGTGAGTGTTTCATTTTAGCATTCATCATACTAAATAAGGTACTAAAAGCAGTATTAACAATAATATGCAGGAATACGTTGCGTCAGTATGAGTCTTAACCTGTGTATATTCAATACAGGGCTACAGAGCTCAAATATCATTTTCCATTTTTGGACATGTTACTAGTCATTTGAGTCACTTTAGTTCCTGATGTCAAAATATTCATTTTTACATGTTTTCAAATAATCAAACGATTCTCCGAGAAAACAAATTCAGGCCCGAGAATGTTACACAGCTTTGGCTTAGTTGAACGCACTAACAAAAGACCTCTCGAGTTGTGAACCGGGCCCGCAGTGGCCAAACGCCCCATAAACTGCTCTACCACGCCATCCTATTTCCCAATTTATACGACTAGAACAGGAATTCTGCATTTCTGTTTTAAAAATACAATTAGTATAGACTTTACTGGGACTACAGCAATCGCCACAGACTAATTTATTCGTACGTTTCTCCAAAGAACAATTATTGCATTAATAGTTATACAAGGCGTCTTTCAGTTCAAGTCATTAAAAATCATTAGTCATAAACAAGAAAGTTGGTTTACTGCAGGTATCCATTCCGATGTATCATTGTTATGGAATTAAATTTAGGTGATGATCACTCAAACTGTTTTGTTGACTACTTCACAAAATACTGACTTACTTCATCGTATGACATCATGAAGAGCTGTGAATATATCTTTAGGATCGTATGTAATGAGTAGTGAAATAAAACTATTATGGAAGCGCAATACACGTGAAATGGTACTAGGGAAATATGTATTCCAGGTTTTATCAATCACTCATGAGCGCAAATCCTTGTCATGTGCCCAAGGAATTGGCCTAATTATTAAGGGAACAATCGGAAAAAATTTGAATTGTTGAGAAGAGATAACATCATCACATCCAGTATAATTATTTCATGTTTAGTCCAGCCAGTAAAAGATCAAACGCCTCGGCACAAAGGAGCTGGCAGATCGCCCCTGAACCACTTAGGTGATCTTGGGATCGCATTGCTGCTTATCATAAACCCGTCACATCTTTGATCCCATTTCAGAGCAAGGCAAGAATGGCGTTTCAAATCCACTTCCAAAATTGTTGAACGCGTTCGTTTCATTTATCTTGAGCAAGAAAGACAAACGCGCCAAGGGCCGCTCTTGAAATAAAAGAGAGAGAATGAATGCAGGGGACAAAAGTATTATTATTCTGCCACGCACAAAGTGGATTCGGTGAGATAGTCAGATGCGTTAATTTACTAACTGAAAAACGAAGGACCCCGAATGTGGGTCAGTGTATATGAAAAGGACTATTTATCACTCGAGCGTCAAAAGCTACAGCACTGCACTTTGAGAGAGATTGGGACGGGGGGAAGGAGGGTAGAATCCCGTCGAGATGGGACAAAAATGCAAGCTTAGGGCGAGGGGGAGGAGGGAATGTGACGGGAACAAAGGAAAGAAAAGGATGTCACTCCTATCGTTCAACACGGGTAGGGTAACGAGATAGTAGGGTGGGGGCTCCTTGACGAGACTCTTACCTTACACGACGATTTTTTTTATTTTTACCTTGAGTGGCAAAAGGTTTGAAGAATCACCCACTTGCAACTGCAGAGTAGTATGGGGGGAGGAGGGGACGATGTAGTACAAGGAAAAAAACGAAACAGGTAGGCAGGTATGTGAGGGAAACGGAAAAAGAATTTAAAAATCATTGACGTGGATCTTATGAATGGTTCGTGGAGTGATGAAAAAAGACTTGATAAAAACTTTTTTTGATAACGACGGGGAAGGGCGGGAGGTGGGATGGATGGGTTGGTACAGGTTGGGAAGAGGCTGGGGATGAGCTGGTTTAGAATGAAGATATAAAGATGAAATGAAGGCTGGAAACGTTATCTCGTTCCGAGCATTTTAAGCGAGGAGGTAAGTAGGGGAATTCCACTACCCAGTTCGTTTTGCTCCAGCATCCAACAGATAGAAAAACGCTCGACATCTTCATGTTTCTTCTTTTTTTAGTTTTTTTATTATTCTTTCGTTTCATCGCAGCGAGGAATACGCCGTTCGTCGCCCACCTCAATTTTTGAGCGCCGGAGTGAGAGCAAAGGGAAGGCAAAAAAAATATATAACGTATTTATGCAGATGAGCCGAGCTGAACCCATATAGGGTGGAGAAAGGGAAGGCAAGGGTGAATGTAAGGGGAAAAAGAAAATACGAAAACCCAAGGTGGGGTTGTACTGGGGGGACACTTGGAATAAGGCTTTCATTTGCACCATCCCTGGGTCCAGACACATGACATCAATGCACAACGCCACCACAAGACTTCACGGAAGTGAATCGACTCGATTTTTATCAAAATATTTTTTATGTTTTTGTTTACTTTGTCTCTCACTGGAATATGCGAACAGGAAATATTACGACGAATAAAATAAACAAGACAAGAGTTCCTGGTAGATTTTAGTCCCATTTTATTGAAAGAACTCTCACATAGTGCATGCTAAATATGTTCACATATATTCACGTGAGAGAGAGGAAGCTGGTGTGGTTTCGAAACACGTGTTTCAGGCCACACTCGAGAAAAATATATAGAGGTACATATATATATGTGTCATTTTTCCTGAGTATGAGGGTCGAGGCATCTTATTCGAACATGAAAGGGGAATTCTCATGCCGGAAATTCTTTCGTTCATCTCCCTTTGAAAATTATCTCTGACACGTGCCCGGGAAATCCATACAACCTTGCTCTTCCCGATACATCGTTTACGGCCACATGAATAGGCGCAAATTTTATCGTCATCTCCACCCAAATAATGCACCACCTATTGTACTACGTTAAAATTTCGATTTATTGATAAAGGAATTTCTCTATAGTATGATTCTTGACGATATATCAGCGCAAAATTCTCTATGTATTTTGAATCAGACAGGTTGATAAGTAGCCTTTGATTATAACCATTGTTATGAATATATGATTGAATTAGCCCTCTGAGGAAATCATTACAATTAAGCATACAGAATTCTGGTAAAAGCAAGTTTAAAGTAAACTTCAGATTTTAAAAATTGACCAGATCTGCTTCAGTATGTATAGGCGTCGCCGGAATAGTATATCTACTTAAAAGCATAACGTTCACCATGAAAAAATCGTTTGACTTGACCGGCATTCGAAACCGGACTTCTCGGTCGATTGAAAATTTGTGAATCTACATATTACCCTGCTAGTAATCGTATGAGTGAATAAAGTATTCTCGGGTTACCCGCCGGGTCAGTGTATCCATATTTGCCAAATATTTGCCAAATTGGCCAAATATGGATACATTGACCCGGTGGGTAACCTGAAAAGAATTTATTCATGGCATTCGCCAGGAAAGAATTAGTTCCTATTTTCAACCAGACGGATTTTGGGTCGTATAAATTCTATAAGATTCACAATATTGGTAGATATTCAATAAAATTACGACAGCAGACGTAATCTACTTGTCTCTTATTTGCCAGTGGTCATTGAACGGTGGGAAGGTTATGTATCGGTCTGCTCGTATTCTTTTTCGCATTTGTTTTGATCTTTCCTCTGTGGAATACTCTCTTCATTCTCCCTCTTTTTTAATCCCACTTATAACTCCTATCTCATTTTCTTCCTTCAATCCGTAATGCGGCCAAGGCTTTTTACGCTCCACATCCAGGAAGCATTCACAGAACGAAGCCCTCGTCGAGTGCGCGACGAATAAGAGCCGGTTAAGGTCTCACTCGTTTACAAAGCCCACGCTTAGTCATAGTGAAATGGCGAAAGAATACGCAACCTCAATATTTCTTATTTTGTAATTCATGAGAGAGCCCATTTTTTTCTTTTTTCATTTTTTTTCTTTCTTTTTCAAAAATTCTCTTTCGTCGCTGATAAGAATTTCATCACCTTTACTTTTTTTCCTAAGCATTTTTTCCCCCACAGAGTGTTGATATAGTGTCACAGTGCGCCAGTAATCTTCGCAAATGTGCGGTTTGTCCTACCAACTAAACCAAGACGGCGCTGTGTAAAAGTGAAATCAATGAAAACTTACTATGCTTAGAAAATAGTGAAATTCGCATAAACAACCAGGGAAAACTTGAATATTATGTGAACATAGCATTACTTATTTTTATTTCAACTTTTTAGTCTTTGGTAATTCTTTCTGCTAATATTTTCATCTATTATTTTTCTCTGGAGGCATTTATATCTTAAAATTTGTTCTGCCAAATTGCCTTTTTTCTTTCCTTATAGCAGAATCAATCAATGTTTTCCTTGAAAATTAATAGCAGCTGTTTGTTAATAACAATAAAAATTCATCCGAATTATCAGCACCTCATATTTATTGTAAAATATTTATTTTGTTCCCAATCCTCTCGGTCGTTTTTACTCATGAGGTTTCCTAAAAAACTGATAATTATCAATAGATATAAATTGCCATATACTTGAAAAATAACCCAGTGTATTTAGCTGAAATCTGACAATGTTAGTTGTAAAATTACTATAATTCGTTAATTATTTCAGACCGTAAAGGATATTTTGATTATAGTACCCAATAATTCCGTAGTAATAGCTATATATCACCAGTACGCCTGCAACAGAGGACACCAAGTTTGATGCTTTCCTTCGGGATATACCGCAACACATGCAGGGGGTTCACAGCACAGATCTTTAAAAGCCTCACCATGGTTGTGTTGGAGAGCATACGAAAGCAAGATTAGTGTATACGGACTGGAGTACGAAGAATGAAGTGGTGGACGTGGAGGGGATTACCAGATGGGATAAAGAACCCTGGGATACGAGACAAATCCAGAGAAGCGTTCTCTCTTTCCTCTGGCTGCTATTTTTTTCCTCTGCTTCAACCGTCGAATCATAAGAACAAATGTAAATTTGAAAAGTGCTCAAGTCATTTTTGAAAGTGAGATCCTCCATTGAAACTGGCTTGAAACGTGAGCAAGGCACCCAGGATTCACGAAAACAAATTCACCTAATCTGGGTGTGCTTTGAAGAGCGCTTTTGACTCACACAGTCCACCCATTTACATTTGCATACTCTCCTCTTCTACTTCAATGGGTTAAATCCTTGTCATCTCAGGATGCATTCCATTTCCAAGGCAAATGAATCAACTTATAGACTCATTTTATCTCCACCTAAAAGACTTATATCTGGAATTTTTTGCCCGTCACATATAATATCTATAGCTTATTTAAAAATGAACACATTGCTCCATTTAAAATTAGGTACGAGGCGTTTATAACTTCAACGGTTTTGTCCCGCAGAAATCTCAAGATGGTACTATCAGTTTTTTATTAAAACTGATTACTATGATTACTATAATAAGTGTTTGATGTGATTTTCCACAATAGGCTGCGTATGATTGGCTGCTGCGGTTTTACTTTCGATATGTGCGCCTTGAATTGAGATAACTTTTGAATTGAAAATAGTTAAATTGATTGTTGTTCATGGTTACATATCGTAATAGTCTACGTTTATGCAAAAGAACCCGAGAATTTCTCAAGTCAAGAGTGTTTCAACTGAAAATGCAAGCAACGAATAGTGAATTGAGTGTTCACTACTTTTCAAAAAGAAAAAAGGTTAGGTAAAATCATTTAAAACAAATACTGAAACTTCGGATATATCGTGCGGTGGTGGAATTCATAGATAAGCACGCTTAGTTGAGAGATTCATATCTTACCAGATCCAAGATGCTGCCGTAGATCAGATCATGATACTAAACTTAGGGAAAATTAGGGGAAAAAAGAGACGAAATTTCGTTTTTCTTGCTTACAACGGCTGCCAATGAGACTTTGAAGTAGATTAGTCAACAGGGAGCGTAATTAGTTGATATGCTTCTTATTGCCTGTTTTTTAAATCTGTCACGTAATACTAACATCAAGTTTTGCATGACCCCTGCATGACTCTTGTTACTAGTGTGCGCTGTTGCAGTATGTATCATTAAAAATAGTTATTGTAGCATCGGTAGCATACCTATTGTGCAGTACATGTTGGCGTAGATGAATTGAAAAAAATAGTGCATATTGGTGATAACTACATAAAATAAGGTAATTTGCATGGTTAAATGTAGATGAGGATCAAGAGATAATAACAGGGAAATTGAATGCATAGCGTACATGTTTAAAATGTAATTTTTCCCGCGAGCAATAAGAGACCAACAAGACTGCCAATGAAACTTTAGGTTAGGTTAACCTAGAGGTAGTGTAAAGAACTAAATGCCATGCTACCAAATGTTTGTACCCATATTTTCTACCTAGTAATAACAGTAGGACATACATTTTAGTGGTGTGATTCTTGTAATTTTGTATTTCTTGCAATTTTGTACTTCATAAAGCAATAATACACAGTCTTACATTGGTAGCATGATTAGTGTGTAATTTATTGTTAGCATAACTTAACCTCCTAAGAAGTTTTAGCAGTGTTTAGTGCTAATTTATCAGTTTTCATAGGTGCCCTGCCACATGCGGTTGAAGTGGCTCGTATGACAGCATGTCCATGCAGATGTAGCCTATAGGAGAAGGTGGTGACATGAAGCAGTAAGAACAGCTGAGCATGAGGAAGCATCATAGCCCTTATTTCTTTTTGATCAGAGCCCATGGAATTTCCCTTTTGCTTCGCATTTGTTTTATTTCTCTCCTTCTCCCACATCTTCCTACCAAAGCAGTCAAGCGGCTTCGTCAATGCGATTCCCGGCGAACGCCGAGCCGTGACTCCCGGGAGCGCCAACAGATGTCGACACGGGCGTTCGGCGCAGAGGAGGAGAGAGGCGCTCGATACACGCTGGGGCATCGAACGACGTACGTCATTACATACGCGTTTCGTCGGCGTGCTAGCTCCCCGCTCCCGACCGCCACGGCACCCGCGTGCGGGGGCGACCGTATCCGGGGGCGTGCGAGGAGAGGTCGCCCGAGATGGTGAGGGGAGGAACGGCAGTAGAACATTGAAACAGCGGGAGGTACAACCGGGAATGCACCGATAATTATAAAATTACTGACAGTGATAAGCAATCATGCTCGACGAAATTATATTTACACGAACTGCATGTTGGTTATGATTTAAAGATTTTTTAAAATTAATCTGCAATTTGGGGCAATTCAAGTATTACTTGAGACGTTTTTGAGGCTGGGGGGCTGTTGGGATCATCTTACGTTGTTTTCTGTAAGGGGGGAGGAAGGTGCAGGGAGTCTGGAGCCAACTTACGTAAAATTTTTGTCCGTCTTGAAACATTGTATAGTTTCCAAATATCCTGAGGTTTTTTTTTGAAATATCCTGCCATTGTTCACAACTTCATCAGCTGTGGTACTGTTTCGCTCTTTATTTTAATGAATGTGGTACAGTAACACAGCATAATTATACGATATCAAGTGCTCAATGCTGTAAGATGGCTTCCATGGAAAGATGAAACTGCAGATAGCGAGCATTTAACGATGAGCAGATACAAATATCTAACGTCTTACGTAAGACTGAGATGGAGTGGGGGGGTGGAGAAATCTTACATTATAATATATAGGGGGAGGTTCAAATGGTATATATCGTCTTACGTAATCCTTGAATGACCCCTTGTATCAAGATGCTTAACATTAGTTTTCCAACAAAGTAATTTCCATTAGCTAATAAACAAACCAATTTTCATACATTCATGTTAGGCTCATATTGGTCATGCTAGATGGTGACCTTAATGGTCAATTAAAATGGTTTGAAATCCCAGTTCAATTAAACACCTCGTGTATTTAAACTATAAATATCTGTAAACATATTTCAAGGTGGAGCTCGAAACTATACATACGAACTGCAAACGTAAATTGTTTTTATACAATAACCACATTCTATGTCGCTCTCTTTCCTCGTTGGGTAATAAACTAGTGTTCACTTGCTCAAGATTCGCAGCTTTTCTGTCGAAAAAGCTGCGACGAATTCCCAGTTGGCCGCAATACAAACCCTTTAGTCATTATATTTGCTGATGAGACACGACTTCAGCAACGACATTATTGGGATGGTTATGTAAAAAATTAGCATTTAAATTTATTTTTATGAACACTTTTTCAAAGTTTGTACGATTACGTCTAGGAAACTAAATTTTCTAGAAATTTTGACGGATAGTTTAGCAATTAAAGTTGAAAATATTATATACGCCAAGAACTTTTAACTGCGATGAAAATATGACGTCAGAGGAAAATGGACTTTGCCTAAAAATGAACGCATAGCACTCTGATTAACTGATTTTAATATAAAATTTGCTATCAACTAACCGAACATAAAACTCATGGATATCAGGCTCATAGAATCCCATTGAATAAAATGAGTAAAGAAAAACTATTTACTTATTTCAAAATTCATGCTGGTGACAAGGGTAACCTGTTGAAAAAAGGCATCTTGGTGAAAAAGGGGGAAGAGTTATTCGGAAATGTTGAGAGACCATGTTCTGAATTGTTTTATCAAAGTGAAACTTATGTATGCAAAGAATAAAATGGCTAGACTGTGTTTAGACTTAGATTGTCTTAACGCAGTGGGTATGGATTATCCCTCGGGGAATCTTAGAAGCAATAGAAGTAATAGCAGAGGGATATTGTTATACATAATTGAGCGATAGAAAAATGCTCCATCAATGGGCATGAACGAAATAAGCGAGCTTATTGGATTGGAAATATAGAGACAATAGATGAAAGTGGAGTTACGAGTCTGCTAAAGAATTGTAGAATGAATGATATGAGAAGAAGCAAACGTGCTCCATGATTATGTCAGCCATGGGTGTATGGGGAGAAAGAATTGCTCTCAAGGAAGAGTTACAGCAATCTAGAGCAATGCATGAATAAAATTTGATCAAACACCTGAAGAAGGTAGCGTAGTTGGCGATCAAAACGTCGGTGCCTGAACTCCTGATCCAACAGTAAACCAGAGAATGCATTTGTCACTTACAGATCCCCTTTTTGAGATTTTTAATTATGTCAAAATTTCTATTTCCAATTGCAAAATGTATCCATATCCCTAAAAGGTGGTATCCTAACACAATCTCGCCACGGCGTACGAGATAGCGCGTAAATCTACATCTAGAGAGTGCAGTGATAGGTGAATATGCTTAGCAGGGTAGGGTGAGGTAACCTAGATGGATTCACGTCAAGGTTGTAAGTTTTCCAAAGCCTGCGTACACTCCGCATAAAAAGTGCACGCGCGAAGGTTCACTTTTGTTTCAACGTTCCAAATTACGAACGGAAAGCAAACGGGAAGCGACGTTTTGTCGCTTACGTGAAATAAAAAGCGGGTCGACATTAAAAATAGTAAAAAAAAAACAAATCTGAGGACATCATATCATTGCTGTATTTGTCATCGCGCGGATGAAATTCAAGTTCGAGAACAAAGGGATGCGAGTACATTTGCCTCTGTCCCGACTGAGCTCATGGTGACGGAAAAGGCTGGGATCCAAGAACACACACATGAAGCGGCTATATTCCCTCATCCGAATTCTTTAACCGTGAATGTTTTGTCACGTTTCTCGGATATGTTATAGTCCCATTAGAGTCCTCCCGCTATCGTTCAAGTTTCACCTATTTGGGAAATGCGGTTTGCCAAGCGCATTTCTGCATCAATCCGCAGCTTTTTATTCTCTGCATCAGTTTACCTCAGATGATGAAATACGGCTTTCAGTGAAATATTGCGACATACTTTTCAACCCCTTTGACCTACAATGCCTGCGAACAAAATAAACAAGAGAATCCACTCCAACCAGGACCGGAAAAACTTCACTTGTAGCGCATCTCATTTTTAAAAGCGCGACCGCAAATGTTCTACGGATAATTATCAACGAGAGCCTTGATTAGGGATTTGTATTCATTTTTACCTCAACATGCAAATAAAGTATAATGGTTAAAAAAGATATTTCCAATATTTTCCCGCGAATGATGCTTGCCGACACAAAGCATGTACCGAATTAGACTTTGTCATTATAGTATCACTTTTTTCAGCGTGCCCCAGAATCCTTCACTTCATACCTTACACCAGGAATTGTATCCTCTTGAGATTACAAGATGCTAATTTCATAAAAAACCAAGTTTTGCTTCCGTATGTATATATGTGTGCATTTACGATGGAGGATAGGTCTCGGGTGTATTAATGACTCTTCCAATTTCTTTCCATCAACGCAGCACTGATGTATTTCCATGCACCCAGGGCTATTTTACAACCAATATTATAATAGTTTTATTTAACTTATAAGTTTTTCTAATTTTTGTATTAACTTTGAAGATTTTTAAGACAATATTTTACCTTGAGATGGTTAACAGGCTGAGTAAAGTATAATAAAGGGATAAGGTCTCCATAATAACTGCATATACATAAAAAGTGGTCAAAATCAATATACCTCAGAGCTTAGCATTCATGGTATAACATTTTTCAATGTGACAATTGTCATAAACCATCATTATGCACGCTGAAGAAAAAAATATATAGCCTTACTTATGATTTTAGTTGAAATCGTGAGTACTTTCCATACTTTAACTTAGTCAGCATTGAACTTCAATCTATTCTGATGAATGTCGAAGGGCTCCTGTATAACCCAGTCAATGGTACCTCAATGAAACTTCCAGATCATTGAGTCATTTGACATATCAACTCATTATTTAATACCATCAAGGCTGTGGAACTATGGAAGGTTTCTCACACTTCTGACTCGGAAAACTGGTATTGTTGTATTGAACTGATTAAGACAAATTAAGTATGTATAGAAATATATTTAAAGTAAACGTTAAACAACTACCTAAAGCTAACAAATATTTTTTGTTTATTTTTGGCAATTCAATAATTGTCATTTCATTTTAGAGTCAGCCAACAAGATTGTAAGGGGCTGATTACAAAGAGCTATCGCAATTCAGGTTGCTGATGATAATGCAACCCGTAAACAATAACATTAACGTCACTTTTATCCATACTATAACCAAAGGAAGGAAAAAAACACGAATTGGAGGAAGTAGGGGAGCAATGTGAGTAATGAACGGTAACACGAGCAGACGGGAAAATGCAAATGTATGAAATACAAATAAAATTTCCATATGGGTAAAACAAGTAAAATCAGTATTTTTCTGTAGTAAGAAAAATCAGTATTTGTAAGCAGAATTCCAGAACAGAAGACATAACATAGAAGACGAAACTTTCGTGATGCAAGAATTACAAAAAAACTCTTTGCATGATTCTTCAGAACCTTGATAGAGGATATCTGCCTTTTGTAACTCTCATTGCAACAGCTCGGAGGTCGTCGGTGCCGCCATAAAGAAACTTACAACTCTGGTTAATAAAAAACGATGAACAATGTACTTTTTCATCCAAAACAAAATTATTTATATTTGTAACGTAGTTTGCAGTGTCATTTCATTTGTACGTGACCTTATTTTGCTATTATGCAGAGCTCTGTTATCAGGTATTGATGGAAAACACAACTTTGATTTAGTAAATAATCAATTTCGTGGACCTTTTTTCTTTTACACGCTTTTGTGTTCAGGAAAATTTAGTGGTAATGTTGGTGCACTGGATTCAAATATTATATAACGGTTGGACTTGTTATTAATTTCCGTAAGGTTGCTGCCAAGGATGGTAAAAGGTACAATGGAAAAATTGTTTCCGAAAAACAAATTTTTCCAAAGAAAAAGACACTGAGCTACGGTCATAAGAAAAGTTTATTAAATATGGGGATCAGCAAACTTTGCAAATATCATACAAACTCATAGGACTTCTATACCACTATATTGGTTATAATATTTAAATAAAACTTTGGATATTCCTTTAATGTTTCAATGAGGGATATGGAAAAATAAACTTTCAATATAAACAGGGTAAAAAAATTTAATGCGCTGCTTAATAAATTATGTACGCACTTTTAGATCTCACTTGAAGCAAATAGGAATCGATTGAGGGATGGCACTTCAAATGGGTCTCATATTGTGAAGCAACATAATTTTCATTCGTACTTGTCACTGGACAGCTACATTTGATCAAATATCGTCACATTACCCACGTTAAAGCTCTCTAAAGTACTCCATTCCTGCTGAAAGGGCATGGACCACCATTTTAAACTTGACATACGTTTGAGCAAGCCTGACAACCTTTTCCTAGAGCAAATATTTGAGCTTCACTACGCTTTTCGGAGCTTTTAACTTAACTTCTCAGCTTAACACTGAAATACCAACGCCTGGCAAAACTACTACTGAATCAACATACGCCTCGAAAAACTCTGTTGAATGAGGCATCAAATTGATTACGCGTCTAGGTAGGGTTATGTAAACCTCAGTAATATTGGCAATGGAAAAAGAGCAAATAAGCAAACAAGGAAGAATAGGGGAATTTTGAAGAGCCATTTTCGCTTGTGGTTTCGCACTGAAAGGTGATTCAAGAGCTGTGAGCTATTACAGACATTTTCTATATAAACACAGCTTTAACCACAGCTTTCTTTAGGCTAAAGCTCCTATATAAATAAGATAAATTCTACTATTAGTTGAACTAGCAATCACCGAGTTTAACAAAGCCCTAATACCATTAAAATATACACGTTTTCCAACTTCCAAGGTGTTTAAGTACACAGTGACGGATTAATCTTCAAAGCGATTTCAAAGAAAATTCAATTGTTATTTTATGCGCAAGCATTTGCCCTTTCCAATAACAACAGTTATAAGACAGCATATTGATACTCAACCCGACATAAAGCATGAAATTAATGAAAAAAGAATATACAGTAATTATTCCTTGCACGTCTCTATAGTTAGTGAAAAGAAATTGTTAAAATGAATACTTTTAGTTGCATCACGTCAAATTTTGATACTACAGAAAAAGAAAAAAATCGAACAAAAAATATAGTCGGCTTTTACATTTCGTCATGTGTTCCTCATAAATGGAAATGATAATCCTACAAACACTGTGTAAAAGTCATGTATCACGTCATATATTCAACGCTTCAATACAAAGAAATGTTTCCCACCGTCATATAGATTTTTTAATTTTGATCATAGTATAGGAATGAGGGAACCTCATTTTTAATCTCATTTGCTCTGATAGTCAATAGTCATTGAAAAAAATAAAAAAATATTATGAAGCGAGATGTGGACTAAACAATTTCTAACAGAAATATGAGACTCTTTTCAGGCAAAGTCTGTGGAAAGTATAAAACATGTCTGGTTTTCCTTATGAGTTATTGTGGTGACTTCCTCTAGAGCCTCCCACGAGCTAATCTCTGCATGTTGGCAAATGCAGTGAAAGTAGACTTCCGGTACAGCCCTTAGGGTAATAGGAAAGTCTCTTGTTGAAACTTCGTTTATCATGGAGACATGAATTTGTCAGGGAGCAAGAGAAGAATTTGTTTTACAGACATAATGCTGTATTAGCAGTGATTATGAGCTTTTTTCCCTCAAAGACGCTCATTATCATTTGATAGAAAGTTTTAGAGCAAGTGAATTCCTTCACCTATCCCGGAAGCACCATCATGTGAAAATAAAAACGTACAATGGACATCAAGCGAATAATAGCCCAAGCTAAGAAGGCGTTCATGGAAAAAGACAACTACTTTTTTCAAAGAAAATACGACTACAAAACAGGAAACAGTATGTGAAAACATTCGTGTGGAGCTTAGAACTATATGGATCGGAAGCATGGACTATTGGAAATGCTGACCAGAAAAGAATAGAAGCCTTCAAAACCTGGGGCTGAAGGAGGATGCTGAAGATTAAATGGATGGGCAAAGTAAGAAATGATGAAGTGTACAGAAGACGAAAGGACCATATGGAACATAACACAGAAGAGAAGTACAAGATGAATTGGACACACCCTGAAGCACAACGATTGGATGATGAAGATAATTGAAGGTAAAATAGAGAGAAAAGCCCCCAGAGGAAGACCAAGGAATTGCTTTATGGACCAAATGAAGAGAAAGGTACATAGGAAGAGATACCAGGAGGTAAAAAAACTAGCATTAGATAGGGAAGGGTGGAGGGCTGCAGTCAACCAATCCTAGGATTGAACGACCAATAAAGATGATCATGTAATACGTTCCCGTGTCCGATGTGACCTTGATGTAGCAATCAAAATTATGTAGCATATGGCAGATGATTCCTCTTCCTTGTCAATCAATACATCCATTTGGCACTACAGTTCGTTAAGAGCCCGGGCCTCCAGAATTATTCGCTCACCATTCCTCTCTTTTCTTGGCCTTCGTCCTCTATGATATCAATCCCAGCCTCAGCCGGTCATCTTTCAGATCATCCAATCATCTTTTTCTGGGCTTTCTTTGCCTTATTCTGCCTTCCAGTTTCCCATTTCAAACTTTTTACAAGACAATTGTATCCGGCATTATTTATAGGCGTCTAGTCTATCTGATCCTTCCTCCTCTTATATCATTCACTGTGTCCGGCTCTCTGTAAAATCTTTCTCTCTGTAAAACTCCTTGTTTGTACCTATCGCCGAAAAGTCTTTCTAATCAACAATGTCATATATCTTTATCAGTATCTTTCTTTCCAGTCTCAATTTCACTATCAATTTAGCTCATTTCATAGATACGATGAATAAGTTTGAATAGTCAACGTATAGCGACTTTGAAAGATATTATTGGGAAGGGCGGAGGGGGGGGTTTAGAGCCGTGGAGGAGATTTTAGAATAAACGTTAGGAAAGCTGCAGCCTTGAATATTTAAAGTTCCCTTCCCCATCGAGGAGTAGGTAACGCTAAGGCTATGGGAGGGAATTCGCACCCCTTGAGCCGAGGAGTCATTTGCATTGGGAAGGTACGGCGGTTTTCTCAGCGGCGAACCTGGTCCTTGAATCCTTAAAAACGGAAGAGGCGACGTATCTTTCTCCCGCTCTCGCCACCCAAATATTTAATTAAGGCCCAAGCACTGCATCGGAATTAACTTGGAAAAGTAAGGGGGAGATGAGAATTACCTACGGTGTATGGGATGTCTAGAGGGTTTATACTCGCTCATGATCACGCCAGTGAAATGCACACGACTGCCATAGGCAAAACATGAAAGCGGTCACGTAAAGTAGGACCTACCCACACAGCACATATTGTATTGAATATACAATTAATATGCATTGGTGACCGATGAATATATTAATTTTATGATAGTTATAAATCATACATTGAATTACGTTTTGATTACGTTTGATTGTATGCTAATTCCGCGGGATTTTTAAAAATATATACGAATAAGCTATGTTGAAAGTTTTTATCAACCACATTTTTGCAAGGAAGAGACTATTTTGATGATGTAATGCTAAAAGAAGTGTTTCCCCATTTTCTAGTTATCTAATGCGTCAAATTATCAACCCATAATCACCCATGCAGTTAATCGCAGCGTAATAATATTGTATGAATGTAGATATCAAATGATGATGATACAATCTTTTGTCCAATCTATAATTGAATAATTTTGATTTTTTCGCTAATGTAGACTTATTTTTAGTGGTAAATTCCGTACATATAATACATTCGGTTGCATATGAAAATGGAGTAAAGTATCTCCAATTAAGGTTAAATTATATAGGTATCGAACGCTCTCCTACGGTAGAGGCCGATTACCGTTAAATCGCACCAATTACTAAACTCCTATGGAAAAAAGGACCGGAAATTTGTAGCTTTTAAGGGTTTTGATGGCAAAGAATTTGGGGTCACTAGGTTTTTTCATAACACCTACAGGGGAAATGTAATTGATAAATATTTTTATTCAAGAACGTATTATCATTTATAATTCATAGCAATTATATTTTTTTAAACATATAAAAGAAACGTCATGAATCATAACCGAACACATGCGGTGAATTTGTGAGAAATTTCTCCAAAAAAATTACGCCCGTAGAAACTATCATCAACCCTGTGGCGAAGTCAAGTCGCCGTGAAGCCATTTTAGATAGCATAACTTTTTCAAGTTTTGTTCTCTTTTTGAAAGACAATTTAACACACAAGAGAGTCATGCATATATTATTCATTAGTTGTCAAATCATAAGATTGGTTGACTCAACACCTTCACCTTTCGCTACCACGCATGTACAGTACTTGCGTTTAAGTTTCAGAGGATTTTTTCTCATGTAGAAACTGAAATATGTGGAATGTAGAGCATGTTCTCAAATAAAAAAAATCACTTTTGTCAGCTATTCGTCATCAAACGCTTATGACTACATAGGCTTTCCAAATAAATGTATAATTTCAACGATATTATTGCTGTAAAAAAGTAATGGAAACTCGATGGTACAAAAATAACATGATAAGATTATCTTAATTCCTATTTAGGTGAGGTAGAGGAAAAGTTATGGAGTTCTCGAGGGATTTAGACGTCACCCCCCTCTGATTCTGTCTTCGCCAATTTTCCCCGGCGAGCCGGTGCAAATGCAACTGCAGCCAAGAGTTCTGGGCCGCTACAGACTGTGTCCAACCTTACCCAAGTGTTGGTGCGCGGATAAGCACCGCCGAGGAAAATCCTCACCAACACACGCTTACAAAACCGACTGCGAGTGCTAAGGAGAGAGAATATTCAAGACTTGACGGCGTTGGAAAGGAATGGGATAGATGAAAACCCTTTAAGACCAAAATGTGGGGCAGGATGAGTTTGAAATAGACTGCAGGCTACGGTAAGGAGGGGTGCTCCTTAGGTGGAATTGGAGTGACAGGAGTTAAGACAAAGGGACGGGAGGTTTAAATGGGCAGGGCCTAGCGATGAAGATGGTAAGGGACGATACCGGCAGGTAAAAGACGAAGTTTGGAAAACATTAGCACCCTTTCAACTTCAGCAAATAACTTGAAATTAGGATAATTTTTGTAAAGAGAAAATGTTTGCGCAAATTTATCACCAGCCGTTACTAAGTAGCCAATGGGTGTCAAACAGCGGGTGGACAGGGTGATTAATTTATTAATGATATCGGAAAATCCGATAACAGACGGTAAATAATGAGCACCAAGTATTTTGCTTTCCTGCCATAGCATCATCACCCATGTATTAGCAGAAGCTTCTAACAGAATGATGAAAAAAAGTGCATGAACGCACATATGCAACTCAGCGGTGAAAGCGAGTTTTTGTTAAAATTATTTTTCGATGACTGCATTTGATGAACAAATAAGTTAATTAATGAATTTTTTTCTGCCCAATGCTCATAGATCCACATAATTTATGAGAAGCGTCAATATTTAAAAACATAGTAGGAGCTACACTTTTAAAACAAATCAGAATTTACAATACTGTGTTATTATGTTTTTTGATGTGATTTTTTAAGTTGACATAGCTTTAGTAAAACGAGAACTGCGTTGATGAATAATTTTATGACAGTAGAAAAGTTCCGTCCAATTTCACTTGGTAGTTTTCCATAGCTAACAAATTTAATTCATAAAAAACTTTTACAGCAGTGGCATTGCAAGTGTTTTGTGAATGAAATTTGTTAATTTAATAATAACTGCATTTTATATTCTTATCTCGATTTCAAATGATAGAATTGAATACCTTAGGAGTCACGCTTTAATTTTTTTACCATGTTATCGTATAGCAAAATTAGTCAAATTAAATCATTAAATTATAGTAGCAATAAATATTAATAATACGTCTATTTATATTAAAAGTTCTACAATTTTATACGATAAATATTTTTCATCACTTCTCTTAGTCTAGACGCTAAAAACACATCATCTCTTGTATGGCACAATAAGCCTCCAGGTAAGTCTGCGCTAACGTTAATTCGGAGTTAAATTTTTGGTTGAATGGGCCGGGGGAAGGTGAGTTGAACTACAGAGTGATGTTAGAGGAGTTTAGTGGGGCTGTGGAGTTCGGGGAGAACAAGGGTTAGAGGGGAGCGGATAAGGTCTGAGGGCAAAGTGCCCAACGGAGTGCAGGTGTGGAGCATATCCTCGCAAATATGTCACAGGAGTACCTAATTTCCAAGTCGAAGTTTAGTCCCGGCTACCACGGAGGGAGACGCTGCCATCGCGTCTGGCCCATTCAACCGTTCCCCCGCCCCACGCCGTGACCTTACGCGACCCTCTTGAGTACGTGGCGACTAGACGCTTCCACGACCCGGCTTCTCTTGAAAAACTATTCATCCGACCTCACTACCCAATGGAGACTCACTCTTTTTTTCAGTTAACTTCTTCCGCTTCCTCCACTCACTTCCTTCCTTCCTTCCTCACATAGACTCGGTCCTTCACATAGACCGAGTTCTAACTTGGCCCTAAGTCGGAAGCTGTCCGTTCTGCTTTTCAAAAAAATAATAAAATAAACCTATCCGACATGCTGTATGCGCTAGTATTCTATACTAGAGAGATTCATTCATTGAGGTAATTGACTCTGGCGTGAGATGACGGCAGTTAGAGCGAAATATCATTTCATCTAATAATCAATAAACTTTCTCTCGATTTAAAGAAAAATACTCACCCTTCCGAAGATATCGAAATATCAACCCCTTACCGCTCTAAATTCAAAGATATTTGACAATAAATCTAGAGCTTTCACATGGGAAATGCTACGTGAATGAACTCAAGAGAGACATTTCAAAAATAAGGAATTTATGCCACTTGAACTCGTATAAAAACTAACAGTTAATATGTTTTCCCAACTATTTAAAAAAAATCGTATTTACACATTTTTTATTATTTATTTTCAGGATCACAAGAACTATTCCGTTGTTTAGGTGTTTTAAATGTACCGCATGAATAAAATTAGTCAAGTTGAAGGCTTATGTGGATATTTACTATTTAATTACTTAGGATTTCAGTCATATTATTGCACCATCAATAATCAAATATAATATTCATGCTTTGTACAACTGCAGAAATTAAAACGTATAATTCGAATCTTGTCTCCATTATGATTAACTCTATCTCACTCAAATTACTTTAATTTATGCCTTTTATATCAATTTGATGGTGAGATGTGCTTCACGAAAAATTATTACATGCATTCCCCTCTCTTCTTTCCTTTACGTAGTAAGTATAGTCAAAAATGTATGATTGTCATTGATAGGAGATAGGAGTTTCGTTCATCTGGCTCCCCTTCAATACTTTTTTCCCCACAGCCCTATCACTACATACACCATTCGTTACTCATACACTCTTGAAATGTGCATTTTTGGATATGAACTGTGAATTTTTGGATACAAACAGCGTATAACATGAGCATGATAACATTTATTAATCATTTATCGAATAAAAATACTAAATTATCGATTAATTAATTGATAAAACATACATTAATCGATAAAAGATATTCACCCCTTAGTTCTTGCTAAAATAAGTTCATTGAAATGAAAAGGCTACTATAAAAAACATATCTGATTTTCATTTCTCAAAATAATGTCATCCACTCACTGATCCTAATAAAAGCCCAGATTTTTTAAATCAAACCTTCAAATTCTTGAGTTTCGCTAATATTTCCTCAAACTCACTGCTTCACTCCATTTAATAATTGGAGCCCTGATTTGGTCCAGAGAAGGAAGTAATCCATTTTTCTCAGCTCAGCATATTGCTCACTCAATATCAATGGCAGATTGTTCATGACAATATGTTAGCAAAATGCTAAAAGTAAATGTGTCATAGTTACGGAAATTTATGCATATAATTATAAATTTCGAAGTATGGGCCATTTCAAATTTCTCATAGTCGGATTGCACCTACCAAGCAATATCGTTTCGGTATTTCGTGAAGAACAAGTACTCCTTTCATTACTATCTTTACACAACTGTGTACTTTAAACCTACCTAGTCGTACTTAGAGATCAAACCAAAAAAAACGTTACACAGTATCAGGAAGTTTTGCAATTACAGCGAGGAATTTAATTTTTCAGCTTATTGAAATATTTATAGGTGAAATACCTAAATACTGAGCGGTTTAATCAAATTCTTAGGCATATATCACTTCATCGCTCATAAACCTGACGCATTTTGATAAATATTGACTTCAAAAATTGAATACGTATACAGCTATTTCAGCTACATAAAAAAATTATTACCAGGGGTGTATAATTCTCCAAAGAACTAGATATAATTTTATTTAATTCACCAGGATATTTTATTGGTGAAATCAATAAATTGACATTTCGGTATTTATATTTGTCAGACCTATAGTACCATGTATTTTCAATACCTCGGGCAAAAACTCATATCAAGAAATAAATTTGGGAAATGGAAGCCGATTTTGAGAAGTCTATTTACATTGTACCTACATTGAAATCCTCAGAATTTGCCGCGGCATTCAAAAGTAATGTATGATATATAGGAACTAAAGCATTAGGCTAGATTTGTAAAATCCAATCAAAATCTGAGAGTCGTAATATTTGACGATAGGCGCGATAAACACAATTTTCGTTATCAATTGTTTAAAACACCTCACATTTATGGACCATGCGCCCCTTTGAATCCAAATTAAAAAAAAAAGTTTACGCGGGGAATTTAGTCGACTTAACTCCCAGATGTCGGCTCTCGTTTGCGAATTCCACAGTATTATCCGATATAATTAAAAAGGAGATCACAGTTATAGGGATAGAATAGAAGCAACAAGAGCAACTTTGATTGCGGAATTGAGGCCCTTTATATTTCGGTTCAACGCTTCGCTTGGTGTTGTCTGACGGTATCTGATTTTTTCGGTTCAATATACCATGCAATTTCGTATTTTGATGCACGGGTGATACCCCATACGAACCGTATTTGTTTTTTTTATTTCACCGCTGAGAAAGCATTGAGAGAGAGAGGGAGATAGGTAGAGAGAGAGAACAATTGAAAAAAATCGTTAGCTACAAAGTTGTCACGGGATAAATTTTTGATGAAATAAAAAGATATTTTTTTTCAAAAAAAAAATAGGGAGGACACCGGAGTATTATTTCGAAGGGAAGCTGCTGTAGACACACACAAAAAATGGCGGAATCACACATAAGCCCCTATCTCATTCCATCCCTCAGACTTTCTCAATAAACGTGCCGCGCCGCTACCTTCATTCTTTTTTTCCCCACCAAAGCCAGTGAAAATGAATTGTCCTGACTGAACGGAATTTTCGAACGGCTTTTGTTTTCGCGGAAAAATAAACATCTACATCGAGGTAGAGGGGAGGGTGGTGTGAGGTGGAAAAAATATGTATATGAGTGTGGAAATACGTGAGGAAAAAATAATTCGAATGACTCTTCTCCACATTTCATCGGTGGAGATCGTGAAAATCAGAAAAGGTCGTTCTCAAAAGCACTTCGAACAAGCTTTGAGCTCCCACACTGTGATCCCCTCTCTTCAGCCGAGTCGCTTTGTGCCTCCATATAGTAGTACCAAAGGGTGACGCTGGAACACAGTCGTGGCGCTACTGAAGCAGCTTAACTTTGAGTGAAACTTCAGTACGAAAGTCCTGCGTGATACTGGTCGCGAATAATTGAAAATAAATTTTCAAAAAGCTACCCAATTTTTCCCTCGATTGAATTAAGAGTGCGGATGCATGATATTTAAACGCAGCTTTTTCTCCCTCCTATAGAAAAAGTTTCCAAAACAAAACTCGGGTATAGCGGGTTTTGATAGCGGGAATTTAATGTAAACCAGAGAAATTGTGGAAATTACAGGAATACATACCGCATGAGTGACAATGCTTTTTACAAATAAATTATTTTCACTAATGAGCAACTGGACGGTATTGTGTAAAATTATGGAAAAGAAGAAATATGAAAAAAACTATCAATTATATTTGATTCATGAAATGTTGTGACTTAAAAAGAAATAAGTGAGGATATTTCTAATGGTATATTATCAGGTAAATTTATGAACCTTTAGCCAACTAGGAGTTTTTATACGGCAATGATTGCCTTGTTTTACTAGCGCCAGTGTAATTAAATTCTCGAAAAGCCTCTCACAATTTACTCAATTAATAGAGTTAACTCCGATTAATGGAGTGGCTTAAAAATATTGGCCAAAAGGGTTATAAGTATCACGTAAACGTAAATGGTATAATTTAATGGAAATATTATTACCTTCCAGGTCATCAATCAATCAATTCTCGCATAAAATATCATTTTTATTTGCATTCTACGTTACATGTGCTACAGAAAACCGTTAGGTGAAACATTTCTAAAAATACACGTTGGCCGTGTGCCTGCGGCATTACGCTCTTTCCACCCATGGCGCAAAAAATTAGAATGTTCCTGCTTATTTATATAACAGTGATGAAGAATGTACATGTGGCATGCTTTCAAGTGTCCGTTAAGTCAAATTCTCTCGAGTGACCCAAAACGCTAGGTCCTTCATTTACTCTGACGTTTCAAAAAGCGTTTTACGGCCAACAATCTCAAGAAATTCTGGAATCTTTAAGTTCATGGCAATGAAATTAAAAAGGACGCACATCAAAATGATGGAACAAATAATAAAATCACCGGATGGTCCATTCGAGAGTAAGCAGAAAGGAAACAATAAGTCATTACAGGCATGGTCCATGTTAATACTGTTGAAAATTATAGGTATAACAGACAATTTTTCAAACAATCGTCAAGTAACCTTTCCGTAGCGATTATATCTAAAGTTATTGCCTCTCATATTCGTTGAAAGCCTTATCTCTAATCTGGGCACATTTACATTTCAGCCTATTTTTTTACCCATACGACCATGTTAGTCGCCTATCAGCACCTACTTTCTCCTGATTAACACAATATGTTTTCCTAATTTTATGCATTTCGAAAATATAGACAATAGGAACACGTCGAGAATGACAACTGACTTATTTCTCGTAGCACTACGGCATGAAGCTAATCATAAAGAATATGTTTAAAATATTCTAAAATAACTTAAATAATAGTATCCAACGATCACCAACCACAAACTCATTCAATAATGAGTAAAATTTTGTTAATATTGAAAAGGTTTTAACGACTTTGCTTCTGTTTAACTTTGGTATTTCTTCATGGTAAATTCATAAAAAATAAAGCCCTACAATAGGATCTAAGCTTTGATAACGGAAAAATAGACGTACCATCACGCAAAAGAAAATTATCCAAGTCCAAGCTAAATATTTTACTCTATTACGGAAAGAATAACATTATTCGTAACGCGCCATGTTTCATAATAAATGCACATCCTAAATACACCAGTTGAGGAGGTTATATCATCCAGAGAACAAAAGAATAACCAGCGTCCAAGCGAAAGGCCTCAGTGTTTAAATAATCTAGCAAAAAGGTTTCTCATGATGAAAAATCTGGTCAATGCATACTTCTATACCTAACACGTCTGTCAGAAAGTGAATGTATATACATTTTTATAGACCTTAAACAAATTGCAGGTAAACACTACATTAGGTCAAGTATCAACGAACTAGAAAAAAATTAGTCTACAGGTATGATTCCCTAAAATTACCCTTCATATCATTTTAAACGTGGGAAATTGGAGACATCGTTCCTTCAGGAATTTGCGAAAGCATGCTTTTTCAATCTAGTGAAGCATTGCCCTCGACAGCATAATGACAGTAAAATAGATATAGAATGGAAATATCACGCTTTTTAAATACGACAAAGATCAAGCAAACGAAAATATCTTCCTAAGTGTGTAGAAGAAAAGCAGCAATATGAAATCTCTGGGGAGTACAAGATGCTTAAACACTATGCAAGTAATGTATTCCTTGAGTCAGATACAAAGTTTTTAATAGTGGAATCGGAAAAGCCATAAAAATATGCCCTGTGGATACATTTTGAGCAATGAGGTTCACCGGGAAGCACTGGTAAAAGGATTAGAGGATTGGAATAAAAACTGAGGGAGACTTTGAATGGAATACTTAGAGTGAACCACTAGATAAATTTTAAAATAGGAAGGAAATGCTCTTGGATGGAAATAATGAAGAAGGGAAAGGTAAAATGAAAAAATTGAAAACCAATATTCAAAAGAAAAATTGCTGATGTAGACCTTAGAGGAAAGTAAGGGTTACTGACATCCACCATTGATCCACTATGACTTCATTCCTCCTTTAGAGTCTTTCTTCCATATTTAAGGCAAAAGAGAGAGACGCACATGCTGCGTTACACAATTGTCGCAACATTCATGGATTAACTATCTGTGCGATTTAGATGGGGAACAGTTGCTTTAACACCATGCAAGTAATGTATTCCTTGAGTCAGATACAAAGTTTTTAACAGTGGAATCGGAAAAACCATACAAATATGCCCTGTGGATACATTTTGAGCAATGAGGTTCACCGGGAAGCACTGGTAAAAGGATTGGAGGATTGGAATAAAAACTGAGGGAGACTGTGAATGGAATACTTAGAGTGAACCACTAGATAAATTTTAAAATAGGAAGGAAATGCTCTTGGATGGAAATAATGAAGAAGGGAAAGGTAAAATGAAAAAATTGAAAACCAATATTCAAAAGAAAAATTGCTGATGTAGACCTTAGAGGAAAGTAAGGGTTACTGACATCCACCATTGATCCACTATGACTTCATTCCTCCTTTAGAGTCTTTCTTCCATATTTAAGGCAAAAGAGAGAGACGCACATGCTGCGTTACACAATTGTCGCAACATTCATGGATTAACTATCTGTGCGATTTAGATGGGGAACAGTTGCTTTAACACCATGCAAGTAATGTATTCCTTGAGTCAGATACAAAGTTTTTAACAGTGGAATCGGAAAAACCATACAAATATGCCCTGTGGATACATTTTGAGCAATGAGGTTCACCGGGAAGCACTGGTAAAAGGATTGGAGGATTGGAATAAAAACTGAGGGAGACTGTGAATGGAATACTTAGAGTGAACCACTAGATAAATTTTAAAATAGGAAGGAAATGCTCTTGGATGGAAATAATGAAGAAGGGAAAGGTAAAATGAAAAAATTGAAAACCAATATTCAAAAGAAAAATTGCTGACGTAGACCTTAGAGGAAAGTATAGTAAGGATTACTGACATCCACCATTGATCCACTATGACTTCATTCCTCCTTTAGAGTCTTTCTTCCATATTTAAGGCAAAAGAGAGAGACGCACATGCTGCGTTACACAATAGTCGCAAAATTCATGGGTTAACTATCTGTGCCATTTAGATGGGAAACAGTTGCTTTAACACTATGCAAGTAATGTATTCCTTAAGTCAGATACAAAGTTTTCAACAGTGGAATCTGAAAAGCCATAAAAATATCAGGGAAGTCCAAAAATGGAACGCTTCCACATTTATTCATTCCCATAATGCATTACGCTGTATTTTTTAAAGAGATTCCTCACATTTACGAGCCGCAGTCAACGAAATTTGTTCGCACTCATTTCGCAACCGTTGGACGCAGATTACTAATCCTTCTTTTCTATTTTTTATATTATGGCCCAGGGATATTTAATTTCCATATAACCTGGCTGTTCGTTTAAATTCTCCCAAGTTTGTGACCACAGTCAAAGCTCATAATAGGATTATGGGAGCGGGAGATAATAACTTTTTTAAATCACTGTCACAACGCCTCGTCGGACTCTTGAAGTCCCTTTGAATATTCTACGAGTGGCTAAATGTTCGCTCAATCCGTTTTTCCAACGGCCAGAGTAATGGAAAAAATTAATTTGGGCTCGCAATCACTGCAAAAAGTCTCATCTGAATTAAATTTTGTTGCGAAATAATGCTACAGAATATGCAAAAAACATGCGCTAAACATAAAAATACTCAAAATATTGTAAAACACACATTGGTCCACGCCATAACTATACAAGTAAATATATCTGAAAAAATTCACGATTTGAACAAGCATTTACAAAAAATAGGAAAAAAGGAATATTTTAATACTTTTTATCCTATTCCTCTCCAATTTTCATTAAAATATTCTCAAATCCTGATAATCTCTTTCACATTCAAGCAGTACTCACGGAAATAAAACGAATTTACATTTTTATCATGACAATATATTAGTGAACGCGGAAAACTGGATTCAAGAATGGTATTCAAACGAAATGTTAATTGTAACTTTTATTGATATGACGCAAAGGGAGAGAGTTTTAACTAATCCATCCCTCGGTATGATGTTATACAATCATCACACTTCATCATAAGTTTTGGCTTTTTAAAACAAAGCGTTTCAGTTTATTGTGATTTTTCCCGCGTTGATTCATATTGTTGATTTTTTCCACAAATATGGAACTCTTAGACAATAAAATAAATCAGTCATATACTGAGCCAAAATTATTTGAACCAATATAACCGGTCACTTAACATAAATCATGTGTACTAATGTGCACGACAATTATTTGCCGGCGATAGTTGAAAGCCACACATGAGAACGTCGATAGAGATGTAATCCCTTGATCCATTATGAAATATGAGAATATTAGACGCAAAAATATGTATGATACACATGAATAATGTAATTAAAACAAATTTCCCTAACCTTTGTGAGAAACTATTTCCGGGTTTAAGCGCAGATGTGACAATTCTAAAATAATATTTCCCTGCTCATTTACTAAAAAATTCAAATAAACCCTACTCCCAGCAAGGAGGAAATGTCATCCACTTATATCTACCCTTTCAAGTTTATTATTTTCACGAAGTTTCCGTTCCAGACTTTTTTCTCTCGGAGTGATTTCAAGGGTACGAATAGTGTGGTGATTGAGCTGGTCTTCGCTTCAAAGATCCCGCTGCAACTACAGAGACCACGCATTAAGGATACATTTCAAGTGATGAAGTGCGGTAGCGTGATCCAAATTGGTTTACGGTCTAAGCGTTGTAATCGTACGGCATAATGAATCTTTCATGAAGAGATACTTGACTTGAGCAGAGCCGGCCATGCAACGTGGCGCACTCGGGGTTACATTTAGTGCTCTTATAATGTGTTTAAAAAGCCACGCTTCAAATGCGTCCATTTGGAAATAGGATAGGATTGGGTTACGGTGAGGGTGACGTGAGATCTCAGATTAGCCGCAAACAAAAGCCATTTTTGGAGGAAAACATCCCGTACACGTCTCCCGTCAGAACGGACCAAATATGAGCGAGATGCTCAATGTAACGATGTAACAGATTTTCCATATCCACTTTAAATAATTCCATTTTTATCCAACCAAATCATCAATTTTTCAATACTTAAACAGGATGGTATAAATTTGTGTGAAAAAAAGCAGTTATACGTCCAAAAATAGCAGTTACATGTCCCTAATCAAGCGAAAAACATAAGTGGCCAATAGATAAGAACTTTTCCTGAGAAACTTTGATTTGATTTTGAAAATGGCTGGAAAATTATAAAAGTGGTAAAAAGATACATCTAATGCAAAGATAAGGGGAATATATTTAAATTTTGCCGAAAAAAATTTATACATCCACATTTTTCTATACAATTTTTATGAAAATTTTGAAGCCCTAGTTCAGACTGTATGTGGGAAAAAAAACTGCCAATATGACATTCTGAGGTAGTTACCAATATGAAATGCGGCCGCTACAAATTTAAATCAATATTAAATCATATAAATTGATATTTATGACACTGAAGGATAGAATATTTTTGAAAATTTAAGCAATTATATGCGGTAAAGTACATACTTCACAGTAATTATTATGCTATGAAAGAGAAAAATTGTTTCCTACGATGATAGCTTCAAATATGCCTGCCGATTCTATTAAATTTCATCGGCTTACGTTTTATGGGTTTTATTGTATTAATTTTCAGCTTTCTAAGGACAAGGAATACATTTTTTAATAACTTTCTCTTGGACTTTGAATTTCATCAGCAATTTTTATCAAATTTAGTTTATGAGAAGAAAATACGACTGATGCAGGAGCTCAGGTGGGTCTAAGTGCCGAAAAGGTAGAATAATCGTTCATATCTTCTCAATACCTAAGTTGAGGGATTTATTGGAAAAGAAATGGTTGATAAGCTATAAAAAATGTGATTAAAAGAAATACACTTGGCGAACAGCCCATGTCATTATGCCTTAAAAATGAAGCCTAAGGTCAAAGTGTAGTCAAAAGTCAAAAGATTTTAGACTCATTACAAGGCTTGAGGAGGATGCGTTTTACTATATCTAACTATGGTTAAGCAAAATCACTCCCGTAAATTGGGAGAAGCAATCTAAGAAAATTTAGTGGGAGCTAACTAGCGACTACTGAATGAATATGCTGCTTTACAAATTCGGAGTTGTAGATACTTCAGATACTTGATGGAATGAGGAGAATCAAGTACTAGAAGGCTTGAGGGTTAAACCCATCAGTGAAATTTCTTCCTTGGCATTGCTACAGATCTCCAGTTGGAAAAACTCAATACGCAAGATGCCAAAATGTATTAACAGGTCGTCATGCCTTTGCAGAATGACCAAGGATCTCCGCCATCAACCTATTTATTTATCATGAGTTTACCTAGTGGAAAAGTTACCGTTTTAGCAAAACATTGCGATGAATCGTATAAACTTTGTACTTCATTTTTATGCTCAGAACGTAAATTGTATACTGCAGTTTGTAAAAAAAATATGCAAAATGTGATATCCGCAATTAGGTGGCTGCTTAGTATAGGCGACTCTTCCAACGCCTTCTGGAAAAGGTAGTAAGACCTCTCACGATGTGTCATAGAGTGCTGGATATAACGTTGATAATGAAAAACAAGCTATCTTAATATATTTGTTATAGTGATGAATATACTATATCAATATAAAGCAGATAGTCCGTATAAACTGTCGAAACACCTTTGGGTTAACATAAAACACGTTGTTTTTAGATGAATTTTTACCCCTGGGTCAAAATATCTGCATGATTGCACGAATAAAACCGTTGCATAGAGTTGAGACGCATCGCACGGGAATATGTATCTAAGTCGCATAAAAGTTTAAGATCCGGGCGAGCATATAATTATGCCGCGCACGGGACCACACGATTGAAATCGGCTTAGTCAGAGGCAGGGATGCTGGCTGCGGTGGTGTCGCCAATGTGGTGAGCTGGGCAAAGGAGGAACGGAGGAAGGGAGGGCTAGTACGTTAATTAACATGCTCCAGATAGCCTTGCATTTATAATCGGAGGTCAGTTTTGAAGGATGACAGCTCCCTCTGCTGGTAGCCGCGTTCGCACGAGGAGGGAGCGAGAGAGAGGCTGGCTTTTCCCGCTAGTTCAGCTCGTTTGATGCCGGCGTAATGGGGAATGCGGAGGTGGGAGTATCTGAGAGTTGGAAGCGGAGAGGATCTTTGAGGATGGTTTATTGGCGGCAGCCTCGGAGCACCAAGAAGTAAGGTGTGCTAGTGAGTTGGGTTGTCATAGGGAAGAGAGGGCAAGGCTACGCTAAAGAGAACTTCGATGGTGGCAGGGGAATATGGTAACAAGAAGCTGTGAGTCGAAGATATGGCACTATGGGATATATTGACCTAAGACGAATGGAGTGATTTTTTTCACGCACAGATTAGCGAGAAAATTTTCCTGCGGATACTTACTAGTAACATGTACAGATAAACGGATAAAAATACATATAACCGATTTGGTTCCTTAGCTATTTAATGCTATTTTAACGCGTAGCCCAATGAAATTTATACTTTAAAAATTTCTAGTCTCTTTGGAAAGATTTTTCTACTATACGAAAAATAATACGTATGCTACAATTACAGTCAGTTAGCAATCATCAAGGCATTAATGCCAAGTAAAAGGCATGTACTTATATACGGTTTTTGCTTCAATATCACAATCTGCGTCGGAATCCCTAGTTATAACATTGCTCAAAATAAACTTAGACAGCACTGAAAATCTCGTCCTTTACATTACTACATACAGAGTGATTTCCCCAGCAAAAATATTAATAATTTACTGAAAAGTGGTCTCAATGACTCACGGTAACAGCTTTAACCACGTTAACCAAAACGACAATGCTAGAGTAAGGCAAGACTGTTTTGTTTCATGAGGAGCAAAAAGATAGCAATAAATTTAACTTTCACTTTCTACATTCATTCGAGTTTCTTTTTTTAGAATCGCCGAGTTCAAAGTTGTAAACACCAACGTCTCCTTTCCTTTGATGGGGAGCTCCTTTTAAGTTACTCATTGCCCCTGCGACAAAAGAGAGTTTGGTGTTATTAAATATCGACGCGGGTACATAGCATACTTAAACAACATGCACATTTTTATCAAATATAATCCTGAAACTTTAATCTGGCATTCATAAACACCCGTACCCTAGGTAGTATAAAAGCACCCAGTGGATTTTCGAAGCTATGATCTTTTTAGATGAGCATGCATGATATATTTAACTTAACCATTTCATTTGCATGTAAGTGTGGCGGGAGAGTAGTCCTTTTTCAAGTACCTCGCAGACTCTATAATAGTCTTAAGAAAATTACTATTCAATACTAAGAAAAAATTCAAGGCTCTCTGATTCTCATTACTCTGGAGCGGCGCCCAATATTAAAATGTGATTGGAGAATGGCTATCGCTAGACTTACGACGGCATTGCCAAGTGACTTCAACATTGGATATAATGACTGAAAATCAATGGATAACAGTAGTAGTGGACGATTCAGCTGCAAAGATAAATTGAGAATATACATACATGGTGAAATAATAAAAAGAAATTAACTCGGATTAACTAGGATTAAATAGAACATAAAAGTCAAATATTTTCACCACCTCTCATGAAAAACCAATGTTATGAGTTCACGTCAGACAAAATTTCTCATGCAACTAGCCATTTGAATTCTTAAGTCCATGCAATTTTATATGTGCCATGTAAACAAAAAGCTATGCAGCGGACTGAAAACACTGGATGATATTCCATGAAATAATATATTGCTCAAATCTCTCTCATACATGTTAAATATCGTAAGTTAACTTAATAAAAATCAGTTATCAGCAATTTGTATCGCGTTGGCAAAGAGTATTTCTTTCAATATTACCTGTATTTTTACTCCATTACAAAGGTTAAAATGCAAATTCGAAAATTATGGATGCTACTAGCTTGGTAAGGTGGCACAGGAAGGCGCAGATAGTCGTCAATGGATAGTTTTAAAGGCTGGGGGATTCAAAATCGGCTATGATGCGAGAATTAACCTCATTTATATTGGAAGCAGGATTGGTCTTAAGCGAGTAAGCACGAGGAATTCTGAGAAAGTGCATTATTTCCAGAACTACACTCGGCTCTTACGCTTACCCTAAGCTACCTGTTCTAAAACACATTTAAGGAAATTGCGCAATTACATTGAAATAGTGAATGCTTTTGGAATCAAGGTGCTTTCTCTCCGCCATACTTAAGGCAACAATCCTCCCTAGACACATAGGGAGAGCATAATACATAGCTGAATTTACACCAAGTTAAATCAACTATTAAAAGCCTTTTCAAAGCGTTAAGTGCTAGTTCCAATGTGAGGAAATATTAATCTACGCAGTATTGTAAGGCCTGATGCTGAATGCAATAACTTGGATTGGTGAAAATAGAAGGAACTGTGATTTTAGTGATTACACAGGAATTGAAAATAGTTTTTTTGACACATATTGGTGACGCATTTTCGTTAGTACGTTAGAGATCCCTTTAAAAAAACTAGGTACTGCATTTTTCACTAAGTCAATTGGATTGCTTTAAGTATTGATGCATACATTAATTTATGTTTCGTAACATTCAATACCCGGCTGAGTAAAATTTTTATCTTAATTTTTTTCCACGGGGCTTCACTCAACGGCACGATTTCTCGCTTGATTAACAAATATATTTTGTTTTATTTTGTCCAATATTTGAAATTCATTCACCGATTGAATTTTGAATTTCCACATGATAAAACTTCAAGAGGAAAGCATGAAGCTTTGATGTAAAATTTTGTTTAAAAGTGGATGCTTTTTCCACATCATTTATCAGAGTATGAAATACCACATTCATCTTGTCCAAAGTACTTCTGAAGTTACCGGCAAAAGCTTATCCATAGCAACATCGAAATTAATTATTTCCAATTTTTTATCGGATATAATTTAAAATATTTCACATATTTGTTCTTAATATAAAAAATTCAAGATAATTTTATAGAGTCATCCTACTTGAGAATTCAATGCCGTATTACAATGGGTACTATTCTATTGAATGCTATAAATTAGAATATTGGTCAATCCACACGTTACAGGTACTTTATGGTACCGTCAATTATTATTATTATATCCTTAAAATCGTAGCAAAGATGAATGTTCACATTTTGTAGAAAAACTGGGATTGTAAATGAAGCATAATATTTTATAAAACATTAGCGATCACGGAATTCAACATTTATAAAAGCCTTGTACTTTAACTAACGCTCTAGTTAATCAACAAGTAACCATATTTAAAATTAATGTATCCCATGTTAAGGTCAGATCAGGTTTTACAAGTTATCTTTAAAAAAAATAGCGAAAAAATTAAGCACTTCTGCTAACAAAGTACGTCAGTAAAACACTAGGCTTTAATGAAAAAAAAACAGGAATATAATCATCAAAAAAATACTAAGCCATTTAAATAGGAGCAGATAAGCATAAAATTATATTTTTGTTCATTCAAATGGTTTTTTACTTGACAAACCGATCTCAAATTTTTGTTTTCTCAGAATGAAAATAATAATTTTTTCAATATACCATACAACTGACTAAATATTATTTTTGGCCTATCTTAAAAAGCAAAGGTAATGGTTCTAACCAACCACAATTTTTGCACCACAGCGGGAAGAAATTCATGCAGTTGGGTTTTCTTGTGGGGGAATGACTTTTCGGTTCCTTTTTATAATGTCAGTCTAAGAAGAATAAGAGAACGATATCCGTTTAGATAGGTTCAAAAGACTTATAGCTCCAAAAAGCAAACGCCTAGGGAGGTAAACTCTCAAAAATCTGAGATACTTATAGTTCGCAACAACTGCCAATGCAATAGCAATAAATTTCATAGTCTTATTTTTATATTTATTTACCAGCAAAGTATGCTGGTTGCAGTTAATTGATATGGATGAGAGAAAATCCTCTTATTTTTAGAATGGCAGGTCATTATCCCTATAAACAGTTGCTTTTCACACATATTCCTCCTATTCACAGACCTTCAAAAGAGACTTCTTGCTTTGTATCAAATCCTAGAACCGTTAATTTAGCTAAAATTCTTGAGCCATTTACAATCAAAACTACAAAGCATATAATAACGCTTATTGGTGGTATAAATAGTTTTCACCCACAAATTTATACCCATCAGTGACTTGCTTTATCGTCCTATTATTATTTCTTCCTTTTGTTTATCCAAAAAAACAAGAGTAACTTCTGTTAGCAAGGAATAAAAGTTTGAAGGTAATAAATCATTGTGAAAATAAAATATTTGATATTATAGATGCAAAACTAAACTATGCTAAGCTTCACAAGCATTTCCGTGGAAAATAACTTCACAGAAGCATTTTAAATTGCATGGAAATAGAATGAAACGGTGATATTTGATTCGTGAAGGCTCAATGAATGATCGCATCACTCCACAAAACGGCTTAGGAGTTTGCTCCGAAAGGAAATCGATGCAATTTTTTCTCTAAATTATTTCCACTCAACCCAACCCGACCGCCACGGACGGCATGATTTATCATTTTTCATTTGCGCGCGGAACGAGGTCAACAGACGATCTCCCGAACGTGAAAAGATAAACTATTTCTATCGTGAGTGAAAGTCCCACAAGGGAGGGACACACAGGACGGAATGAAAACTTTGCGAGGGAACGAAAGAGAGGAATGGATGACGGAAGAAAGTGGAAGGACGTGGCCGTTGATCGATTCCAGAATGGCCCCACAAAGATCCGAATAAATATCTTCGATCGGGGACGAGGAGAACGAGCCATTTAATTTTCCCCACTGGTTTTGCCTTCGACAAATGTCAGCTCCTTGTCGGGAGCGAATATTTCCCGTGTCTTCTTTTAAACATTGTGTAGCATAACGAATCAACGCTACTTTCGCTTGCCTTAGAACAGGTGTACCTCAATAGTGAAGGGGACACCAGACAGCTTTAGCATGGTTGCTGTAGCAAGCCAATAGCAGCGCACTAAGTACATGCAAGCGAGGGCGTTTGAGCGATAAAAAAGCGGTTTGAATCGCGACAGACAATATTTACATTCCCATTGAGAACCTAAACATTGGGACCATTGTGGACAGGCAACTAGGAAGATGGGAAAGAAAACTTGCTCAACGATTTACGATGAGGAAGGTAGCATAAGTCCTTCTCTCTGCATTTCAACGGGACGACTGAAGGAAAATTCTTATCCTGCGAAGTTCTTTACGCTCGGAAGGGGAACTATTGTCCAGAATAGCTGATGTCCACATAGGACGAGAAACCAAAGAAACTGGCGGACATCCCGACGAAAGTAAATATTGTCCACGTCGTCCTTTAGATACTCATTGGACTCTAAAGCTTGTTCAATTATTGCAGTAGTAATATTAAATTTGGCAAATAAGATGTGTCGAGGTCGTAACGCATTCTTAAGCCTGTCTTAACTTTGTCTAATTGAAATAAAATGTTGATTCCACTCTGTTAATTTGTGAATGACTATAGTGTCAAAAAAATTATGCTACTATCAAGGCAATATTACTTTCTATTATTGTCCATATCTACAGAGCAAGGGTTTGTTCAAAGGAAGGCTAGGAAAACGGGAGAAAGATCACGCCTATAATTGGGAAAGTTAGTATTTCGAGGAAAAAAGGTGGAGGAGAGAGAGAGAAATACAATGTCTAGGGCGAGGCTATGAAGTTAGCAAAACATCGTACATGAAATGGCACAATTAGTATCAAGAATAATGACGTCAGTGATGACTGTGAGCCAAATGTGTGGTCATTACCAGGGTTAAATTTATTTAACTACAATTGACGCAATGTTTTGGAAATCTAGTTTATTCCCTTACATTGTTTTATAAAAATCCAATTACTAAAAAAAGTACTGAAATGAAATACCATAAAACTCCATTCCATAATGACAAAACTAGAATAAAACAGGTCAGATATAGCCAGGGGTCACCACAATCCCTCTGGTACTAATAGGTAAAAGGTAATTATAAGCTGTTGCTGCCGTGAACTTGTTGTTTTCACTCTATGTTATCACCCTAAAAATTCTGTAGTCAGGAAATATACAAGAGCTGGAATGACTCAGTCATAAGTAACGGACTTACAATAATGAAAAAGGATCAAAAGAACCCTCCGGTACTTCGAATATTAACATAACTCTCGCCACTCCGTGCTTTGGGAAAAGAAGAAAGTTGTGACATTGAGATAAATCTGCTATCCTTTGGAAACATAATATTTCACCAAATGTATTCAATAATATTCCTACGGCGCTATAATGGTTCTCCATAACGTGTGCTCTCACGTTAGTTACTTTTCAATTCCTCTCACATATGCATAAAGTCCACTGTATTTCCATGAAAGTGGATGTGTTATTTCAATAATCTGATAACTGCTGGAAAGTAATTGAAATTTTTATTGAAAAAGTAATTGTAGGAATTTCTTTTCTAGAGTAAATTTGGTTACCGATAACGGTATGAGCAACGGAAAATAAGGAGTGTCATAACCGATGTATTACACACCATGATTATTAAAATAATTATCTGTTATCATTTGTAAATAGATAATATTTCAGCAAATACCTTCAATGGTATTCCTATGGGACAACAATATGTTTGAAACGTGCTCCCTCGTTATTGTTATTTTTCAACTACTCTCATAAAAGAGTGTGAATTACGTTTTGCACTGGCACATAAACCTCATACCATTGAACTAAGATATTTGTAGGCCACAATCATTAGACGCAGGAATATAAAAATGATTCATCATAGAATGTTTCATTGGGATGATTACCGGAATTCTTTTGAAATACGGCTTCTCAGTTTCAATTTTGAAAGCTTCCCAATTTGATAATCTCATTTGGATGACTCCTAGAGGGATTGTCTATTAAAAAGAGGTGATTGCTGGTACGTATGTTGAGAAATATCCGTGGCCCTCAATTCGTTTCCCGTTTCCTCACCTAATTCTCATTCCGGCTTCTACCATTAACAATCGCCTCTGCGTGCAGTGGGGACGGATGAAAGTGGTAAAAAAGCAACTCCTACGTAAGAAACTACGGGAGACGAGGATAAATGGTCCTAGCTTCATTTATCCTTCCTCGCGGCGAGAGAGAACATAGGCTGGGCAACTTCCGTCCTCACTAACTCCACATCCTCCTGATTTTCGCGCCCTTTTTGTCAATCACCGTAAAAAGCTATCCCGCCATCTCGTCCCGCCGTTTTGCTTTCCGCCAGAGAATTATCCAAACCTTGTGTATCCTTCGAAACAATCCCTCTTCATCTGGTGATTTGTTATTGCAGATAATTTTCCACGGCATATATTTCCGTTTCACTGTATGAAAATGAAACTAGCTCTTGGAGAACAGCTGACAAATTGATTTAACCCAATTTTCTAAAAATAATACCTTTATGGTATCAGTTATTGTGTTGGAAGAGACTCTAAAATGTTCGTACTAGTACGTTCGAACGGCAGGCTGCTGGGAACGTACATTTATGCCCGCACTCCACGAGGCGCGTCGTGGTTACTCGCATGCCCTTGAATGCTTTAAATATACCATACAGTAAAAGTAAATTTTACGTTGATAGTTATTTTGTCAGAGAGGTATGAGATTTTGTGAGAGAAATGAAAAATAATCCCTGTACAGTCGTTGAATCTTCCGACTGAAACAAGAAACGTATACATTCAACATATAGTTAAGATATTTTAAGAAACGATTCATCCCCATAATTATTGGATATTTGTATTATTTCATCCGGAACCAATCAACTAAAATTCCAAAACAATCAAGATTACTTCAGGAGTAAAGTAAACGCCTTAGTAGTGCTAGAGTATATTATGATCTCTCCCCATAATTATAAAAAAAATTCACATTTCGTCAGGAATTAGGCAATTATTTGCACACTACAAAAAATATAGACTAAAAGAGGTCAATTTAATGCCTTACTGCTTCTTAAGTATATGAAACGCAAAATCTTACCAGCCAGTACCGTTGGGTGGCGTCAGAAACGCATATAAAAGAGTTCACTTCCTACGATTCAAGGGGAGCTCACTTTCTTTTCCTATATTCCCCGTTCCGTCTCCCCTTCCATTCCCACCTATACACTTCCACGAAAACCACAGTCACATCCAGCCAACCAGCGCCGACCATTTACTCACACGCGGACCCTGAACCCGGGGCTTCCTTTTGGACTCCCCGAGTCCCAATATCTCCCCTCCCTCTCCTCTCTGGCATCCTCCCTCTCTCTCCCTTTCCCTGACACCAACAGATTTCTTTGTTATCTCTCGCCCTAGACACATTATTTATGGGCGCTCATCTCTCAGGCCACCCTACCTCCTCCTCCGCTGCCCGACCACCGCCCACAACTCACACCCACCTTCCACCGCCTGCCTACGGGTTGCCAACTCATGGACGAGTTAATTCCAGGAGCAGTCTGCCTCCGGAAGAGGGAGAAGCAAATTTAAAATTGTAAATTTAATTACCAAGTTTAAACTATATATTTAACATTAAAGAACAGCATTAATAGGTGAGTTTTAACTTTTTCTATCCAAAGCTATCAATCATAATGATTCTCAAAGAATACGATTGAATTCCGTCAATTCACGGTTTATTTAAGGCAACGTTTTTTTGGAAAAATATTTGGAACAGTTTCTCTGCATCGTAAAAATTAACAAATTTGGAACTATTCTCTGCTTGTTTGAAAAATAAAGGCGCATGAAACACGATTTTTGGGGCAGATCATGAGTATTCATATTAAAAATAAAATGTAGACAGTAAAAAGTATGCTAGTTTCAGCAGTATAGTTTTGGAAATTTGTTTATACAAAAGTTGTAACAATATAGCTAAATATATAATTAAGAATATTTTTGAATGAAGATTCACTATTTTAATTACTTGGAAAATAGTTTGCCATAGCCAATACAAACTTATATGATTATTTAATGAGAAATAAATACTAAATTATACATTCGACCCGATAACCTACATTAGAATAATAAAAAAGTGATGGACCAAAAAATAGTATTCGAGTTTAATCAATTCGATTGAAAGATTATCAGCACCTCTTTAAAGAAAGTGTTTATCTTAAGCAAGTAAGGGTATGAATAAACAAATTTATAGCACTTATACTATATTACAGATGGACACTGCGTAAAATGAGATAAATCGTAACGCGAACGGTCTTTAACATACTGAGTATTACTTTACTGTGTATTGTTTTGATAAATGTTTTCGTCGAAATTTTGTGACAAAAAGTCTAAAAAAGTCATTAAAAGTCAATATCTAAGTAAAAATGTTTTGTTTTATTTCATAATCAATAAAAGGTATAAAATTTATCTTTTGCGCATCAAAATTGAGCAATATTTTTAGGGTTTCCATATATTGTAGCAAAAAGCAATACATTTTTCTCGATGGAAGTGATAAGCTGAAAACAAATTTCCCTCTCCTGAGTATTTTGTTTTTTGATTTCATCTTTATGGATAAAGCACTACACTCGAAGGTCAACAATATATTGGATATTATTTAGCGTTGAGGATATATATAATAGGTGGACTGGTGTTAATTTTTCTCCGCTATACATATCTTAATGTTCTTAAAGTTTGTGAAAAACTCTACGGTCATTGTTATTTCAACTTGTGCGTAACAGTGTATCGTTTTTCATCCCTGAAATTGATAGCCAATAAAAATGGAAAGGAAGACGAAAATAGTTTCCAGTACGCAAGAAGCTTGTTTTTATGCTCTATTTTACTCTAGAGAAAGCCATGCTGGTAAATGATTACGGTGGATATGAAGTACACAGAATTTGCGCAAACATTCTATTTCTGGGTGTTCTGAAGAAACCGGGAGAGTTGGTAACCCTGAGGCGAAAGCCTCCCATCTCTGGATCACTCCCCACTTCCTCTCCCACCCCGTGCCTCCCCGGCAAAACCCCTTTCCTTTCCACCCCTAAAACTCTCTTTTTTTTCTTTCGTCTCCCGAGCTATCCCGTCATGCAATATGCATCTCTACCCGTCACGCCTTTCATGACGTGTATTCCCGGGTACGCCGGCTGGGTATCAGGCCATAACCCGACGTTTATTTTTCTTCACTGCCGACTAGGTCATTATTAACTATGAGAATAGGGCATATAGTAGATGTAGCAAAAAATAGAGAAACGCTTCGGTAAGGTGAGCGTGGAGAAATTTACGAGAGATGACGATCCGTCCGTGCTCTGCCTTCTTCATCTATTCTTTTCATTTTTTCATCTCTCTTCCCGCAGGGCAAAGGAAAGCAGGGATGACTCGTAAGTGATGGAGTCCAAAGAGATTTTTTTTAATCGTTGTAAAAATTATTAGAATTTATTATCCTTGACATTGGAAATTGTAGCACGATTGGAGCAATATCATTTACGGGGCAATTCCTTAATTTAAATAGCACATCAACATAAATTTATACTGTAAAATCATGAAGGTACATTTTGAGCATTAGGTTTACTTTAATTTACAAATAATTAATTAGTAGAAACAATGATAAAGTCAAGTCAAAGAGCAAGAATATGCGAACTATCTAAAAACGCAAGTGAACAAAAGAATCACATTCAATTAGTTCGAATGCCCACATTATCCCAGATCTTCAACTACCAAACAATTACCATTGTTTAGCTTTTTCATGATTTACTTTGGGATAATTTTTTAAGTTGAATATCCACAGATAAATTTTCACGTCAACGTCGTTTTTCACGTCAACATCGTTCTTCAATTCCATTCTGAAATCTATACAGCTTGATTTAGTCATGCTCATAATGCCTGAGGTTGTGGTTGATCAGTTGATCAGAGATCTTCTCAATGAACAAAAAACTGAATAAACGAACCGATTTTAAGTAATTACATTTTAGACTGCATAGCTCGCTTGCATGCGTCACGATTGCTTAAAGATCACAAATAACTATTAATAAAACGCATTGTATTACCCAAATTGTATTACAGAGCCCAATCACGTCGGAGCATGGAGAAATTCTCTCGAAGGAAAGGTTTCAATAAAAGAATCTTGCACCTTAAACCAAAATAAGCAACTTGGTCGCAAGAAGGTAGAGGACTCTACGTTCTTGCGACCAAGTCGCTTAGAAGGGAAGCGAAGACGAGCGTATAAGACCTTGGTCTTCTACGCTCTTGCGACCAAGGTGCTAGTGGCACCGAAATGTCAATAAACTTAGTGTGTTCATTTTTTTGTTTCTCTGTGTTTATCGTCTGCCTTCCTCTGGCAAACTGTTTATATATTCGTCACTTGAGTGATCCTAAGTGCAGTTTTATATATATATATGTATATATATATATATATATATATATATATATATATATATATATATATATATATATATATATATATATATCGTCTCTTTTTTTGTGTGTCTATCTCCTCCATCCTATCTACATCGTGTGTTCATCGCCGCATGGCTGACTCCAATCCATCAACGTATATGTATATATATATATATATATATATATATATATATATATATATATATATATATATATATATATATATTTATTTATTTATTTATATGATATATAGTTTCAGGTAATAATATTTTAAACGTTTATTTTTTATTTTAACCAAATACATAAAGGGTTCGTGCCCTTCCGACTTGAGCAGGCTTAGTTAGTCAGTGGCTGATGTATACCTATATTATTTAGCTGCCGGTCAGAAAAATACTATGATTACCTGGAAAACTAAAATCAAGAAAATATCTACTCGGGTGGATCTGTTAAATGAAACCGGTGGTTGTGAAGAATCATCACGAAACTGCATCTTCGTTTATGAAAAATATAAATACTTCCTCTGTAAAATCTAGTCAACTTTTCCCCGGAATTGCATGAAAAAGTTATTAATCGTTCAAATCAGTATTTAATTCACTTTTTATTCATAAATACAAGAGTTAATGTGTGAATGATGTATCTGTTATTCACCGACCAAAACAATGTTGAAGGAAGGGAAATGTTTGTAATATGCTTCCGTTATCCAACGAATATTCCCAGATATTGGTATACGTCATAAAATACGTAATCATTAAAACAGTACTCGAATATTTTTAGTAATTTTGAGAAGGTAAGAGAGAAACCATTGACTCGATTCAACTATGGAAGCGCATTCTCATCCACTGGTAACTGCACCCAATTATACTAACTGCACCTAATTATAAGGAGGGTCTCACACTGCCGCAAGGAAAAATTAACTTAAAAAAATAATAGAAATAAGTACTTCCCTATCTACAGAGACGAAAACCGGCCGAAGTACAAGGAAAGAATATTCTCCAAGAAAGCCGCACGTGTAAAAAAATATGCCCTCAAATGGATTTCTTCGCTCCTATCTTTTCGTCCTTTTTCCTCCCTGAGTGCGGAAAAGGACGGTGAAGAGAGGGGTTGGATTTTGAGGGAATATGGGAGAGGGTGGAGGAATTGAAGGGGGCCCGAGAAAACAAAAGATAGAAGCAGAGCGCGCGACGAGGAACTATTTTTTTCACGAGAGAGCAGTGAAAGAAACGAAGAAAATAAAAGGGATGAGTTGAAAAAAAATTCCATGCGAGGTCCCCACCTCTGTCCTCACTTCCCATATCAATATTCCAATGCATTTCTTTATTACTCATGGGGGAACGGTTCGGTTGAGAGGTTTGAGAGGGGAGAGATAGAGATGGGGGAAAAAAACCATTCGCTTAAAGGTCTGTGGGACGAAGAGGAGTTGGGTGGGAAGAAGTGAGATATATTTAAAATGAAGTCTTGTAAGCGTTAGCACGGAAGAGAGTCTGGCTATGGTGCGCGCTCAAAATTTCCCAGGCACAAAGGCGTTTCATCCCTCCCCCTTTACCTTTTTACCAGGATATTAAGTTGAAATCTAGGGACAATCCGAAACCTATATCTCCGATATAATCCGATACCGATATTCTACCAGCAAATACTCCGATACTGCCGGTGTGACAATAAGTCATTACGTCAGATTATTATCTAACCCGCCCTTAACATCAGGACTGATGCTATAAGTAATTTATATATATATATATATATATATATATATGTATATAAACTGTTTGCCAGAGAAAGGCAGACGCTAAACACAGAAAAACAAAAAAAAATGCACACACTTACAGAGTTTCTTTATATATATTCGTTCATTCACTCTTTTCACGATTCACGACTGTATGGCCTGAACGGCTCATTTCCTACTTGGGTTACTCGAGTGTGGAACTTAAGGAACCTTGTTTCCAGGATAAATCTAGCTAAGTGCGCTCACCACAGGTGTGATGTTGCCACTGGGACCAAACATTTTGCCAACAAGCTATGAAGAATATTTTTTGTTAATCAAGGAGCCTTTCTGTACTCAAATATTTATTCCTAATACAACGTTTTTAAAATTTATCACATGCTTCAATAAGTGTGTCCAAGTGGTCGATAGGTTAGCACCAGGAGAGTAATTTTTTATACACAAGTTTCCATGAGTCCCACTCTGAAGACAAAATCTGGAAAGCAAAAAAGGCAGGAATGTCTTGAATCTTACACTGCTAAGGCAACCCATCTACGGAAAGAGCCGCAATTATCCTAAAATATTATTATAAATGTAATATCAGCAATAGTGTTTAACCTATACGCTTAACATAGAAATACAATGATGATATATATTGAGACATCAGACAGGAGTCTTTTCAAAAGTATGCATCGTGGCAAAGGGCATTACGTCAGACGTCGTCACACCTGGGACGATGGTATGAGTCTTTCTCAGGCTAAAGTGCTGGATAAATGGATAAATATTCAGGTTAAAGACACAATTGGATTCAAATGGAAACTTTTAGGAGCTTGGAAGAGATTTCCTAACAACCAATCAATTATAATAGGTAGAATGCTTGGAAAGAATAAGTCCTTCACATGCTAGCATCCTCAGGCAAGTTTTGAAATGTTATAAACAAATTTCAGTCAATCATCTTAGAGAGCCGAGAGAGAACTTTTACGGAAAATTAAACAGACACAAAATTCTGCGCCACAACTGCCAAATACCTTAATGACGCGTAATAGAAAATGACACCAAGTCAATAGAGATCCTAGCATACCTTGTAGAACCATGATACAATATTGATTTTTGTGGTCAAGGAGTTGAAACCAAGTATACTTGATTTAATTAAAATAAATCTAATCACTGATTCAAATGGAAATATTTTATTAAAAGTTGTATCACTCAGATATCGTGCATATGGTATAGGCAATGACCAAAACAATGATTTTTTTGTTTAATTTGTGATCGACTTTTTTGTATCAGGCCAGCGCCAGTGCCAGCCTCCCCACGCCCACCCCACTCGAACACGGAGACATTCAGTTACGGTCCCCCCACACCTATGCCCCCACCTTTAACCACCGCCCATATTCAATTTGATTTATTCAGCGCGCTCCGTTACGGAACAACGCCTTTGGATTGGTCCGCTCCCAGAGTATATATGAACCCCCAACGGATCGCATAGCGTGGCGAGAGTATTGATGGGCAAGGGAAGATTTTGAGCGGGAGGAAAGCGGAGAGGGGGATGATGGGTAAAGGGTATGAGGGGTTCGGTTGTGCCAAGGAGAGTTACTTAGAACTCCTGTCCCCCACCCTACCTTTTTCTTCCTCAAGAGTTCATCCTAAGCATCCATCCACTGGGCCTTCACTTCTTCCCGCACCGTCATGTTCCCTTACAAAGCACTTTTTTACTGCGCGGATCACATTGCCTTCGTTCAAGCTCATGTGCTTGAGGCGGGAGGCAAAAAGGAGAGAAAAAACTGGTAGGCGGGTTATCTTTATGCCTGGTATTATTTTCTGAAATGAGACCAAAAAAAACTTGTTCCGCGAAGAAGATCTGGTGGGCTTCCTCCCTTTTTATGCACTCATACGGCGGCTCTCCTTCAACAAAAAGGATGATGCCCACGAATTATCTTGGCTATCACTCGCTCTCTGCGAGGGGAGAATTGAAACAGATGTAACAAGGGATTTTCCTCTAAACAAATAATTCTATCGGTGGAAGTTTAATAGAATAAACTATGAGACCTGCTGCCTACTTGTTCACATTCACGGTATTCGTCCGCAGTCAAATTCTCGCTTATACTCTGGAATAATAGAAAAATTATTAATTGAACACTATAATAATATAAGCTTACTTGTGAAGTTTTCTCCATCATTATGTTCTGAACAAGAGGTACAAGCTTTGGAAGAGAATTTTCGATTAAACAATATGATATAATACAAAAAATGTTTTTGTATTGTTTCGTGAGTGTATTTTCAGGCTGCCATATGATTTACATTATCAACCATCGAGTAAATTGGATTTCACATTCACATCCACATTCATACATCTAACAAAACTTATCCAATGACATGAACAATGAATTTTATGACAACTAAAGGCAGCATGTGCGAAGAAAGTCTCAATATGTTGTATTTCCATAGTGATGATGAATTTTCTCAAAAATTTATAACAACGCTTTCAATGTTTGACGATATTCTTTTCTTTACGATTACCAGAGCTTTCTCGTGAAAGCATATTCTGACATGTGAGAAATCGCTGGGATGCTGTAAAAAAAATAAACGACTTCGTTTCCGAGAAGGGAATATTGATATTTCCCTTTTATATCTGTCAATGCTGCCATTTTAAAAGTGAAACATAAATTGGCCTCCTTTGGTGACTAAGACTAATTTGCTAAGCCACGAAATTCACTCCATCAATAGAGATTTTAAGACAGCTAAATAAAAGGTGCGATTCTGAAAACGAATATAATCAAAGAAAGCCAATAGAAAAAATACATTGGAATAATCAAATATGGCATTAGTTTTTACTATGATGTAAATATAATACCATCAACATCAATGAAATTTGATCTATGGCTTCCATGTAGTTTGTTGTAGCTGAATCGATTCATTCTGCGCCCTCAAAATAGGTGACAAATAACCCAAATCTCATGGCAAAATTTATCGCAGTAATGCTGTCATGTGCCGTCCTCCTTCGGAAATCTTAAATTACGTGGGACTTGTAGAGAGTGTGCGTGCAGAAAGACCAATGAGAGTTTACACGCAGAAACATCTTCGTGCGACAGATAACGTACAATTTAGGTTATTAGCCATCCTAGAGATAAAATGGAGCTACCCAGGACACAAAAAGTTTGAAAAGACTAAAGAAATAGAAAATTATAGCAGATTTTACGAGAAATTAAATTGACAAGTTATGTACACATCAAAGAAAACTAATTTTAACGAAGGTGAATATATCCTTCGTACACCTACATAGTATAAAAAGTGACTCTGAGACTAGTTCATGTAAGAACAGCCTCTACAACGGCTGTCCTTTGCCATCGTATAAAAGCACAGCATCTACAATCTCCCTATTACCGAGGTTGTGAATGTGCAATTTTGACTAGAAGATGCGGACAGAGGTGCAAGCGAAACTTTTGTCACCAAAGAACAAACAGTCCAGGAAAAGCACCCATTAAATAAAGATATCAAACAATCTACAGTTAAAATGGTGTAGTCTTTAGAAATGAAAGCTTAATTACACATGCAAAGGCTGTTAAATTTGGAGTGATCAATGAAGTAAAACAATGAAAGGTTATTCGGGTTTTCCGCAGGGTGAAACTCTCCATCTCTGCCGACGTTTCGAAGTATGATTCGTTCATTGTTATCAAGGCAGGCCCTTGTACTCGCCCTTGCCCTTGGATTCGTATGTTGCAAAGTCATCAGAGCTAGAGAGTTTGACTCAGTGGAAAAGACGAATAACTTTCAATATCACCATACGCTCGAAAAGCCTTCGATCTTTCTTCACTTAACAATTCAGTTAAGGCTGCGTAAAACGTAATAAGTTTGGTTTAGAAATGGAATCGACTTCATTTTTGATAAGTGTGCAAATAGATACATGAAGGTCACCGAAGCTTATATTCATGCAGAGTTAGAAAATCGTCCCTAAGATTAGGTCAACATCATCGATGAAGCTATACCAAAGCCACACCAAGGAGTGAAGAAATATCGATGAAGCTACAACAAGGAGTGTGTAAATATAAAATTTATCCTGTTCCATAAATTTTTCTTTGTTTAATTTTGACACTTGAAATGTTTATAAACTGCTAATAATAAGATTTCATAATGTCTCCCTAAGTAGTTTCGTGTTTGCTGAAATTATAGGTGAGAATTTCAATGTCAAAATATTACAAAGAAATGCTGATATTGATAGCAAAAATGTTTCTGGGTGTTTCAGGGGCTGGAGATTTAGGAGAGAGGAGTGTAAGGTGTGAGAAGATGAGGTAGAGAGAGGAAATATTTGGCTATTGTAAAGGTAAATTCTCTTTAAAAAAGGAATACTCGGAGTCTTAAAACCAGGAGAGCGTGAATGAAGTGGTGTTTGAATGCAGCAAAAGAAAAACGATTATCCAAGAGTTGAGAATAATGGAGTATATTTCTACATCAGAGTAGGCTTTACATGCCTTTAATCAAGAGTTTAACTTATTTTTTCTGTGCCTACGCCGAAAGGAAAAGGCATGTTGGGCAGCTAAATAAAAGGTCATGTAAGAACAGCCTCTACTACGGCTCTCCTTCGCCATCGTATAAAAGCACAGTATCTACAATCTGCCGTATATTTTTGTGTATTCTATTTGGAAACACATTTGAATAACTTAACGCAAACTATAGTAAACGCAAACTTAAGTGAAAACATTGCTCATTTATTGTTCTGAGGGTACAGTTTAAAAGCATGTTTTACGCCTAACAAGGACAGAAAAGTGCGTGTAGATAAAGAAAAGGCTTAAGCGTACTTACTTGGATCAACGAAACTAGCGAAAATAAAAAAATTGAAGCCGTTTATTTGAAAGATAACAAAAGGACGCGTACACTGAAGATATCGTGGCAGGGGAAAGGATACCGTGGCTCAAGAAAAAGAGAGAGTGGATCAAATATTAAGCAAAACCAGTTTAGATTTCCTTCAAAAATCTACTTTCCGGTCGGTGAAGAAACCGCAGTAGGGCTGTGAAGCCATAGCGCAGGAAGGTTTGAAGGAATGAATGGGACGGAACACCAAGGGAGCCCGAGGCAGTGATATATATACCGGGAAATATAAATGAAATTTACTGGCGCATGAGAGAAGAAGGAGGAAAAATGCGTCTTGGAGGTGGAATGGAAAACCATTGCTATGGAAACAGCGCAGGAACGCTCAGCAAACAAAACAAATATGAAATTCCAAAGAGATACGAATTTTTCGCTTCGAGTTTAATTTCGTTTCCTACGCTTTTTTCACAATTTTTCCTCGCCTGCCGTTCTCCTACTACATACTAGCTTTTAAAAACATTCAGCTTTGGGCGAATCCACGAGCAGGGATTGAATGCCGAGATCTGGACAGCAACTGGAAAATTATTGCCGAAAAAAATACCGGGATTAATCGGAGAGTTAAGCACATGAAATTTTCCCGGCACGTGTAAGGTCCTACAGCGCTTCCTGAATTTGAAAAAAAACTGCAGCTCAATCCAACGAGTCTAGGTTTCCATTGTATTTCCCGAAGGAGGAAGAGGTTGTAGTTAACACTACAAATCGGAACGTACTTCATTTTTTTAGTCGTTAATTTACGTAAGTAATTTTCAATATACACGAGGAAGTAAAAAGTCAAATCGAAGTTTTCACATTGCATCATAGCCCCTTTGAAAAAATTTGCCCTTTCTAAAGCAGTGCATTACGTTGTCTAGGTATTTGGAATTACACAAAAGTCATTCTACTCCGCATTTATCTGTACGGGGAGTAATATTTGGCAAATTATATTCAAAGAAAAGAGGCAGCATAAAATTTTAACTTCGACATTCATTTATGCATCTCTTTACAGCAAATAAATAGCGTGCGCTTTTATAACGCTTCAAACAAAGTTCTTTCTCCTGTCCTCTGCCGTTATAGTGGTCGATCAATACCATTTTATCATTCATAAAGCCTCTTTATTAGATTATAACTTCAAAATTCGTCCGTCCGAGCAACTTTTAAAGGTGATATTTCAATTTATTTGAAGCACACAGCTTTAATTTGTTCAAATTTAAATGCTGCGTAAATACTTGAAAAAACTTTGAAATACTATTTTAAAAATATTTATGTAAAATTATGGTAATTTTTACGTTTTCGCTCTTAAATTATCAAAAAAAGTCAGAAAAAGTATCATGTAATTAGCTGTACTTTGGAGTCACAGTTTATGTATGTCGTAGCTTTTTATTTCGAGCATTAAATCATATTCCATGCTTTTTATGTTTAAATAAAATTGGAGCCCTAATAACCACATTTTCCTATTACATTGGTACATTTGTATTAATCATTGCTCTCATCAGAGCAAAAGGGAGTTAATCACCATTTCGGCTACGCTCATTATATGTGAGTATTGACGGCAATGCCAGTGTCGATAAGAAAATCATATGCATTGTAAGCACAAAAATAAAATACACGTAAGAGAATAGTGCACTTTCTTAAAAGCTAGATAAAGTACTAGGGCTATGTAATACTTTTCGCATTTCAATGGCTTATCGGGTGTCAAATTTTCTTGAAATTAATGTTCACAATCGTCAATCATGAACAGAATCATAGGTTTTCATCAAATTCTCGCAACCTAGGAGTGCTATAACGCATACAATCAGTCCATAGAATCAGTTTTCACATTAAAGATCACACTGTATTCCTAAATGGTCGAGTGTTCTATCGAAGTTACAAAAATAAATTACTTATATAATTAAAATAATCGCCTTGAAACAGGTAATGGAGCGGGAAAATGGGTAATGTTACCTTTTTCAACCGCTTAAAACAAAGAGAAGTCCCACTGTCTTGATTTAGTTCTGCATCAACCCATAATCAAAGAAAACAAAACATGTATCTTAGATTCAATTAAATACTTAGGCGTCACCATCACTGAAGACATGTCATGGGGGAAACACATCAGGGAAATAATTAGTGTAGCAAACCGTAGACTAGGATTCGTAAAAAGGGTTCTAGGCAAATACGATGAGAGAGTACGAGAAAGAAGCTCTTTTACACTTGTCAGGCCTCATTTAGAATATGCCGCTAGTATATGGGATCCGTACGAGGAAGGTATGATTAAAGAATTAGAGCGCGTGCAAAGGAGATCTGCTAGGTTTGTTAAAGGCCGTTATGATAATTGTATAAGTGTTACGAGGTTAATAGAAGAACTAGGATGGGAATTACTATCAGAACGCAGGTTAAAATTTAGGTTAAACCTTTTAAGTAAATTTGAAACAGAGTTGTTCACAGATGACGTTAGATATATATTGAGAACCCCTGCGTATTATGCTAGGTTTGATCATATTAACAAAATTAGAAAGATAGATTGTCGTACCGATAGATTTAAAATGTCATTTTTCCCTCGTACAATAAGAGAGAACAATAGGCAGCGTAGAAAAGGGATAGGTAGATGAAATATAGTTAGAGTAGTCTGTAGTGCATGATGCATGTAATAACAAACAATAATCCATTTCACATTATGTAGATACTAACCATCTAGCTGCATGTCTCCATTAAATATCCTAGTTGCATGTCAACAGTGCATGTTTGGTGATCTTCACCCCCTGCCACACACCCTCGAGGTGGCTCGCAGGGCATCACGTAGATGTAGATGTAGATGTAGACGTAGATGTAGATAATAAATATTAAAACGTGATGAGCAACTTACGCACCTGCAACACATAGCACCATATGATATCCTTTGTTCGGTGCCGGACACAATTTGGGATAACAGGTCTTATTTAGAACACCCTACGCGCTTGATAAACTTACTATAGGGGTCAGAATTTCCATGTATTAATACCAACATTTCTATCAAATAAGCATTGGCAAATGTTAAAACGAATTTTTTTTCAAAATCAGATTTGTCTTCCTTAGCCAAATAAAACTCCTGAGGTATGTATTATATATAAATGGAAGAACCGAACCTGATCCTCAAAACAGTTTAAAAGGTATGCGAAAGCAATAATTATAACAGCAGAAAATGGTTAAACTAAACGATTTTAAAAAACAATCTTACTTATTTATTTATTTATTGAGAAGCGATAATTATTTTACTTTGTACTTAAGAAAAAAAAATTAACAAAACGAAGAAAACCTTGCTACCTACTATTCGCAATTCTACAAATTATCCACATTCATGCAAACAGGAATGTATTTTTTCTTCGGCGAGGGAAGGGTTTAACTTAATGGATTATAATGGAGCATCCATACAAAAATAATCAATGTGGTAGTAACAGAAAATAAAATCTTTTATCTTCTCTTTTCAATGCATTTCAACCTATAATTGGTGCATGTACCTCGCCAACTGTAGGCCTGACTAACACGCGCAAGTTTCAAACGACGCGTGTCTTAAGGGGTGACTCAACCGTCGAACCAAAAATGCCAGGGTTGGATATAGTAAGAATCTCCCCCTGTATATTTAGGTGCCATTCCATTTTAATTTTTTTTACCACCAAGAAGGCTCGCAAAGTAAGTGAGTGCTTAATTATATTATTCTCGAGGGCAGCAGTATGAAACATTTTTCCCTCTCATTTCTCATGGAACGCGCTCAGAAACATGTTAATCCGTAAAAATTGTCTCTAAAAAACCACCCCTTCTCCGGGTAGGGGGTATACTCTTCTTTGTCTTTGTATGTCCATTTCTTCTTTGCTCCAAGGGCTTTATTTTTTTGGCCTCCAATTCCTACACGCCCTTGTCCTTTTCGTCCCTTACCCCGTCCACCTTTTGTTGCTACCTCTTCCTCCCTCCCTTACCCACACTTTTCTTCCATCTGGGTTCCACTTCACGACCCAACCATCTTTGTTTTATGCAACTCCAGCCTCCTTACCTCCCCCAGAAACAGTTCCAACCCTCCCTCACCATGGTAGTAGTGGTTCTGTCCCTCCGCTCACTGCCTTTTTATGACGGTCCCTCGCCTCTTCTCTACCCAAACCATTTCCACCCAGTCACCCTTATCCTTTCGTCCACCTACGCGCAGACCCCATGCGTTCGGTTCGACCCTCTTAAAAGAAGACCGAAAGAGGAGGACACTGGAAAGAGGGAGAATGAAGGGGGAGAAAGCCTTCAATACTCCAGCGGGCAAGACTTTGAAAAGCGTTCTTGCTCTACCTTTTTCTCTTCTTTCTCCCCTTACTTTTCCTCCATTCTCTTATCATCTTGTTTGCTAACTCCTCCTTTTCAATGCTTCAACTTTCATCTCCTTTGGCTTGCCCTTCTCTCTGCGTACCGCGCTTTTTCTCTGGCTAAAAATGTTTTGCAAAACTATATACTCTATATCTGCATATTTACCGGGTGCGTCGTATTCATTTTTATTCATTTTATTTTATAGTAAACAGCTAATTTAGTTTACTCTTTATTCTACTAATTAGTTGATTATTTACTATGAAAATACTATTGCTCTCCTATTCCTCATAATCTACTCTATACCACCCGAACCTTTAATTCCTCCATCGCTGGGATTCCTCAAATTCAAATCCCAAATTTGTCATTAAACTTGCCAAATACTTTCTATAGACTCTGGTCCATTTCAAATTTCTTCATTAAAATTTTACAGAATGCCACCAAAACAACACGACTGAAAATGAGCAGAGGCAACATGGTTGAATGGATTGAAGCGAAGTTTCAAATGAGTCTTAGTATGTGTAAATTCACCTATGAATTCAAATAGGTATAACTAGATTCTAAAGAGAAGAAATTGCGGATATTGTGCAACAGAAAAACACTGCTTTTCAATTATATTACTTGAAAACGACTATGCTTTCACATACTAAGAGAATGCGCATTAAAGGGATAACTGTTGTGGTCGATTCAACAACTATGCTTCACATGCTCATACATTATAATATAGCAATCCGCGGGCGGCATTAGTTCAAAATGCTGTGATTAACATTTTAACTCGGCAAAATGTGTTTGAGCAAACAATTAACCTTGGGCATTGCCTTTAAAATAGGCGAGGAGCTAAAATAGGAAAGTAAGTGCAAGTACCTTCACCAAAAGTTGAGGAAATGAGCAACCGTGTCTTCCGTTTAGCGCAAAATCTGAAGGAAAGTGACCAGACTCAATATGATCTCACAAATACAACCAAGAAGGGTTTGAATAATACCTATAGGCATTTTCAGTACAAAAACTGGGATTTGAACCCGAAATATCTCGGTCCAAGTGAGAAGAAAAGATTATAACCTCCAAATTACGTACCAGAATACACCAGCTCAAGCCACACGACACAAGCCACGAAAATACATTGCTCTTAAAAAATTGAGTAAATTCTTTTATTGCGATACAAAATTTAGGGAAAAAATTACATGAAGAACGTTTCGAATATGTCATGAATAGCCATTCCTTAGAGAAAGTAAAGAAATTTTTGATAATGATATCTTACAAAGTAATTATTACCGGTTATAAACCACACCATAATCTCTAATTCTTTCGCCACATCACATGTTCATTACAAGAGTTGTGGACTGTAAGTGATTCATGGGACAAAACAGATCAACTACTGCCTAATGTATTGGGACTGTTTGTTTAAAAGGTATTTCATTCCTAGTTCGATATCGTTCTGAAACATATTCGCCTCAGCTCCTCTCATCCTCCAATCCTCTTACTCGTATTCCATTTCTTCTTTTCATTTCTCTGCATTCCTGACGTTCCATTCTTCTCGAAGTCTCCTAAGTTTCTTTTCATTCTCTTACTACAAAGGCAATGGCAACTGTTAATCCTTCTCAATTCCTCTACTCTTGCCTTTTAACAGCGAAGTAGACCTTAAAAATATGTTACCCGCCTGCTCCACATTTCCGCCGAGAATATTAATATATATAAAGCTACAAAACTGACTGACTGACTGACTGAGTCATCAAAACTTCTAGGGCATTTCTAAACAAGCTAGGTGGGTGACATTTTCAGGATAGGGTTGGGATCATGTGTCGAGTTGGAAAAAATCGATAAAGCTAAAAAAGTTCATTAGGCTTCGATTTATTGCAATCGGTAGCTTTACATGGGATTATATGGGAAAAACGAAAAATTTTAGTGTAGACCTTTTTTCTTTCGTTCATTAAAATATGAAATAATTGAGCTGCAAGACTGATTCTTTCACAAATATGAGGTTGAATGTTTGAAAAATCTTATTTCAGTATCATCATATAACACTTCCCCCCCTGCTTGCAAATTGCAAGCACCCATTTACTCGTAAACTAATATGTATAAAGCTACAAAACTGACTGACTGACTAATCAAAACTCCGGGGCATTTTTAAACGAGCTAGGTGGGTGACATTTTCAGGATAGGGTTGGAATCATGTGTCGAGTTGGGAAAAATCGAAAAAGTTATAAAAAGTCGATTAGGCTTCTATTTATTGCAATCGATAGCTTTACATGGGATTATATGGGAAAATAAAAATTTTAGTGTACACCTTTTATCTTTCGTTCTTTAAAATATCAAATAATTGAGCTACAAGAATGATTCTTTCACTTATATGATGCTGAATGTTTGAAGAATCTTATTATTGCAATCGATTTTTCCCTATATACTGAAAAAACTGATATTTGTAAACTTTTATTTGGGATTTTAGAAATTTTTTCACTTTCGTTGCTATGAATATATTTCTCCATTGTCGCCGGGCCGAGTGTCGATTCGAGGTTTGGAAGTCAGCGAGGCGGGCCAGTTTCAGGGGAAGGTTAGATTTATGTGTCGATATTGTGTAAAATCGCTAAAGATAAAAAAAATCGATTAGGCTTCGAGTTATTGCTTTCAATCTCTTTACATATATAAGTTAGGTATCCTAAGTGCATGTTAGTTAGTCTTCTTTATACCATTTTTCGCACTGGGTATAATTTCGTCAACTGGCCTCTACCGTAGCTTTTATGGCCAATTTCAACCAACCAAGCTTCATGATATTGTAGTTTTCATTAAAAAAACATGCAGTCCATGTAGAAAATTGGAAGAGAAACATTGAATATGAAAATTAGTACTTATACTAAAAATCTCGATTCCGATCGAATTTATATAGTAAAATCCTTCATGTGAGCTCTTATTAAGTATGCTGTACTGAAATGAAATATCTAACGAAGAGGAGCGTCTTATATGCCGTCAAATGAGGTTATGATGATCTTCCAGTGGTTCCACGTTCGTTTTGGTATACTGATTATAGTATTTTGAAAAGTCGTTAATAACCGGATGGCATACAATATAAGTTTGTACTAGAACTGTCTGGTATCCATTCCTCATGGGGCGCGTATTTCATTTTCGAGAATTATACTTCTCTTTGCTTGCATGTAGCACGCAGACTTGAGAGCTTTCATTTTTATTTTTCTGATTTAAAGAGTATCATCATATAACACTTCCCCCCTGCTTGCAAATTGCAAGCACCCATTTACTCGTTCTTATAATATATAGACCTACCATCCCAAATAGAATCACGAATATAGGGACGAATACTGCCCTACTGTCAGACCCAATACCAGAACAATTATAAATATAAAAATATCACAAGTTTTGTTATTTTAAATGAAACCTAAACCAATATTTATTGAAAATTTTCAAAAAATTTCTAAATATCTGATATGAAAAGATATTTCGTTTTTTTGGATTTATGCGAATTAAGCGATTCTTATTCAAAAACATATTTCAAATTTTTTTTTTAAGATTCAAGCAATTTATGCGATTTAAGCGATTCTAATGAAAAAAAATTGTCGATTTATTTTGTGGAATTGAGTGATTTACGAGGAAAAATTTGCTAGTCCAAAGTCACCAGGTTAGACGAAAAAATGAGGAACTTTAGCGGATAATGCAGTAATATTTGGTGGGAAATGATAAGACAAATAAAAAAAACAATAATTTCACATGGTTTAAAATAGGCCATGCTCGAAATTTATGAAGAAAAAGACATAATTACTGTACTTATCAATTAATCATAACCATAGTTTAAGCCGGTAAATCACTGAGTGTAACGACAATAGGAGCCAACTGCTGCTGTGCAGGTATAATTTCTTTCAAAAGTACTGCATTTATAATTGGTCCTTGCATTATATAAAAATAGCCTACAAGATTAGCCAAAGGATTTCCAAAGATAAGAAAACTTTATTTCGAGCCTGTTTAAAGAACAAAGTTAGCACTGGTATTTTATCCAAAGCCAGCCCCATCCTTATGATTATCAATATGGAATTTCTGAGAAAAACACTGAAACTTTTTTACAGCACCGCACTGCAATGTCGTCTCCGACTCAGTGACCCCACATTTACTGCCCTACCCGCTCCTCCACAAGGGACGAGGGTTTTAGGGTTTTGTAATGTCTTGAATTGCTGACTGATCTTTAAATAATTAAACGCCGCGGTCCACTTTAACGGCGGCATTCCTTTATATCCCGTACCCTCACAAAAGCCAAGCGCTCTACCCCCTTTGCGTCCCGTCTTTTTTCCCTTTCAAGGGCTTCCTCTTTTCCTTTCGTCCTTTTTCCTTCCTTTGGTTTTAACAGTCCTTCTTCCCCTCCTCGTAAATTATCCTCCTTGTCCTCCACTCTTCTTCCTCCTCTTCCGTTTCACTTCGATGTTCTATTTCGTCTTCGACTGCGGACTTAATTAAGCAGTTGCCTCACGTTTTGTTTCCTAAAATCCCCTCTCCCCTCAGCTAGAAGGTACAAAACTCCGTCCTTTCTCCATCTCACAAGAAGACTGCATTCGCAGTTCGTCTCTCTCGCTCTCTCAATTCTCTTCCTCCTCTTTACTGAGAGAGGAGATAAAAAAAACCTCGAACTTTCACTCGTGTGAGTTTCATGCCACCGCACTTTTGCAATTATTCATTTTTTTCAAAATAAATTCATTCCCCCCGTACTACAGAGCATGAGTGGTGAAAGGATGCGGGACCACTTTCAAACAAACCCTCTTTCTCTCATTAATACCGCGACGTGACGATAAAGTGAAAATAAAGCTGGAAACGAGTGACGCGTTACCCCACCATCGAGGAAGGTTAAAGGGCAAAACTTTCTGGAGAGTCAACTTAAAAAAAATACTCAGGTCAAACACGTCGATATGAAATTGATTGGTTGCCATATTTAAGAGCGAGGGAGGGAATAAGGTTGAAAAGGGAAAAATTCTGATGGCTCTCTGGAACAGTTATGTCTAACAGAGGGCCTTTCGAGGCTCATGTGGGTACTTTTCTGATATCGAGAAGGTTACATATGGCAATTTATTGAAATAATTCCGTAAAAATAATTGAAGACCATTTTTAATTTATAATTTTAGAAAAAACATGCCAAGAAATTATTTGTCGGTAAGCCATGTTAGTGAATGCTAAGTAATGAAGTAGTTGAATAAAAGAAGAAGCGTAATTATAAAAAAGGAAAAAATCACCGGTTACACCCGAAGCGAAATTTTAGCCGGTTTAAGTACCCTTTTGCAGGCAGAAGGGGTGCTTTCTTAGTACCGCATGCAGCCCGCGGATCTCCTGTTTGGCATTCCGGCTTAGACAAACTGCAGCTGCTAGTGCCCTATTCATGGAAGTCTTGAAATTCTTGAACCTCAACGACGGAGTACTTTGGGTCGAATTTAAGTAACCTTAAGAGTTTTAGTAACCAAATGAAAGTTAACATTTCTAAAACATTTCCGTCGGAATTTGAACCCAGCTCATCAGTTTGAGACCTCAGTTCTAATTCCGCTGAAATAATCCAATTTCCTTGATGATTTATCTCCAAACGAAATGCATAGTGTAGTGAAGAGGACATAAAATGATCTAAATCAAAACCTAACCAGGGTTATCCTACATTGTGATCTTATACTATCGCTATCAAGAATTGCAACTGCATTAAACTTCTCGCAGCCCAAAGAGGAAATATATTTAACTTAAAAATGTTTACCCCGTCGCACGTGATTTTGTCAGTTTTAATATTGGACAATAGTAGAAGAATATGTATTAATGTTTGGATTGGGGTGGAAAATTTCGGGGTGGATCGATGAAGAATTAATAATATTAGTTCTTCAAATCATTGGCCAACACTCATGAATTGTGCTCAGTTCCCCAAGTCATAATCTACCTAATTGAACACATATCTGGCAGCATATGTTGTCATGCATCATAGAGTGCCAGGAGTCACTTCATGTGAAGAATTTCTTCATTCATTGGTTCCTCAATCCTTAGATTGGTTGACTGCAGCCCTCTATCCATCTCTATCCAAAGCTGGTTCCCTTACCTCCTGGTATCTCTTCCTATGTGCTCTCCTCTTTTGAACAATTCCTTATGTCGGAGAAAAGTGAGGAAGTTTGCCTGCTTAGTTCGGAAGTATTCCAGCTAATATACGTATGCAACGAAATTATATTAGTTTGCACATTCGATAGTATGATATGTCCTTACATTCATCGTTTGAGCTGGTCTTCTAGAAATTGAATTCAGTGCTCGAAGCAATGTGGTCATGACCTTTGTATAGGCATCCACCGCCCGCTGTCCTTTTGTTACAAAACTGCCTCTAGAGAAAGAGTGAAGCGTAAATAAAACAGGCAAGAGGTTAAAGACAGCGCACTGCCAAATAATTTACGAAACTGACTGCGAATCTTTTGATTCTTCATATTTCGCATCAATTCTATCTTCAATAGAATATGTAACAAGCAATACAATCTTCCGATACAATAAAATATGTTAGAATTACCTAAACATCTGGTACTTCGTGGGGACCCACATACAAAAATGTGCTTTACAGCATTAAATAACCTAGGTAATTTTAAGCGTATAACTGGAAGGTCTTCAGATGAAAAAGTAAGAAAGAAATGCTAATTTGCCTCTAGCAAGGCCACACGTTAAATATGCCGCGAGCATTTGAGGCCTGGGTCATAAAAATTCAACCTAAAAATTAATAAAATACAAAGAAAAGCAACACGCTTCGTTAAAAACTGCTACAAGCGAACATACAGTGATTCACAACTTTTAGAGGGATTAAGGAGGGAGCCCGTAGAGACTCAGAGGCTACACGCTAAGCTTAAGTTGCTTGAGAAATTCAGAACTGGTGTATTTCAGAGCGACACAGAGAACATTATCATGATGCCTCCTTCAACCCCTAGGTCTGACAGAAGTGAAAAAATTAGAGAGCTACATTGCCGAATGATAGATGGGTACAAAAACTCGTTCTTTCCGCGCTCAGTAAGCGACCACAATAAAACTGAGCTCCACAAAACACACTCATATAACGTTATAGTTTCACCTCCCAAAACCTTACATCTTTACTCGGCTGGTGACCTAGTACCCCCTGTCACACGCTCATGCGAGGACTCGCAGGGTAGTATGTAGATGTAGATGAATTCATGCATCATTCCGCTCATCTACCGTCGCGATAGAATGCGCAAGTAAATACCGCTTACAAAAATGCCTCCCTTTGAGCTAGTCCCGGGTCGCTTGTTTCCCTCTCCCTCATCAAAGTTCTTCCCCGCTCCCTTTCTTTTCCCCATTCGGTCCCTTTTCTCTCCCCTTTCATCAAATTCTTCCTGAAAGAGGGACAAGATGCGAAGAGGGAACAAGTTCGATGGGATTTCAGTGGACAAGCCTCTCTCCCTAGCTTCCCTTCTCCCAGCACACTGAGTTGGGGATTCGATTACCCAGGGGGATTATTAAGCGCAAAAGAGAGTGTCACCTTCCCGCTTAAATAAGCTTCGTGCCACTATTGCAAATGGAAAGAGAAAAGACGGGAGCACATTGAGAGTGGAAGAGAGTAGGCCTTATCTTATCCGCACGAAATCCGACCCGCGCCGTGCATTCACCGGGATTAAAATTACATTACACTTCCCGTTATGCTCACCACTCCTTTTCTCCCGTTGAAATGAGATCGTCCTCGCTACCCGTGTACTTAAAAGGCGCGGGAATATCTGTAATTGCAGGAAAATTCCCAGTCGACCTTCAAACACTGCTGAGGAAATTTTGTGCTCGACATGTTCGTTTAAGCAGGCCTACTGCTACTTTATAAATTAAATGAATATCCAAGGCGTACAGTTTTCATTTACCAACTGGAATTTTGCATACCTATTAGACTAAACCTTGAGTTAGATAGTTTATACTTATGTTGCAACCATAAACCTTTGAATACGCTTCATTAGAAAAAAACAAGTACAGAAATTGGAAAGTAAAACCTTAAATATCAATAAAAATCATGGACGATATCAATTGTGATTTTTCGGTAAATATTTCCGTGATATTGGACAAACACCGCAGGCCTTTTCATTTGACTGACAAAGTAACATGATAATTGAGAACCAGCCGGTTATTCTGAGAATATACAATAAAAATCAACAAGAGATGAAATTCGCATTCAAGGTTAAGTCAAGTGGTTTATTTCATTGCAAGTTTTATCCTTTGGTGCACATGAAACCTTGCGAGTGACTTTGTACTATCGTTTGCACATTCAATGACTGGAAATGCGCAATTAAATTGTCACCCCTGCGAAATTACTAAAAAATTGCTATCTCAGAAAACATTCAAGCAAATTCATTGCTAAAAATATATATATATACATTTAAAATCAATTAACACAATATAACAAAATTATAAATTTTGTTAACCAAAAATTAATTATTTATCCAATTATATTCCATAATCGGAAGGTTTAAGCGATTCAAAGTGCTTAAATTATAGTTTATCCAGAGCTGCTTCACAGTGGTACGCTTCTGTGTACTGAGTGCGTATTATTTAGCAATATTGACAGCCTACTTCAGCATAAAATATCCAGAGGGCAGGGCGCAAAAAGTCTTCATGAAATCTAATAAACGCGTTATACACGTGTATACCCGACTGGCGTAAGCCAACTTAATCGATACTTTCAAATATGCAGTGTAGTTGACAGATGCAGGAAAAATAAAAGAGGTAAACTACCAAACTGATAGAAACAGGAGTTACTTTTTTCACTATTAGTAGTTGAAACAAAAACAGGTTGATAATAGCTCAAAATGAAACAAAAATCGCTTCCTCTACATTACCCTGATATTTTCCCATTCCTAACTGCTGTCCTAACATCCCCAGCCTCGTAACCCTACGGTGATCCGTATGATAATATTTATGAAAATCTATTTACCCACACTGTAGTTTTCATGAAACAAACCTTTGTTCCATAACTTTAGCTCCTTAATTAATCTGCCACGGAATTATCAAGGACATTGCATACAGCTTATTCTTATCGGCACTACATTGGCCTCTCAAACAATGCTTACCCATTCCATGCAATCATCTGCAAGCGATCACCATCTTCTTGCTCTCATCTGTCTCTGACAGTACAAAACATTATCCAGCCATTTTACCATGATCTCTACCTCAATTTTCTACGACGAGGGTTTCATAGATACATATTTTTGGCTATCCTATCTTCAGTCAATCTATCAGTATGTTTTAACCACCTTAACGTATTATTCTTAATGTATGAGACTATTTAAAGATGGTCGTAAAACTTCGACAGTTCTTCAATTGCATACACACCTGTTCCGATTCTCCATTTGTCCTCCTTCAAGCATTTTTGGCATTCAAACGTTTCACTCGTGCCTTTAGGCGATTGGCGCGTTAATCGTGAGCCTTAGAGTTTACAACGCAACAACTTTTCAAGTAAGTCAAAAAATAACTTATTGGACCATCTATAACTTGAGTAAATCATTGATGCTAGAAATAGCCATGCAAGAATTAACTTTAATGATGCTAGAATTTTGTTTTTATCTTCAATTTATTATAAGCATTCTAATTACTTGGGTTAACGGAGGGCGTAGTCCTTTTTTTGAAGTTAAATATCTATGTTGCTTGTGTGCTGCCCACAACCAAAATTATTTCTGAGGTAAGAAAAAAGACAAACCTGTAAAACTAGAAAAAAAATTCAAATTTTAAAACGGCTGTATTTTACTTGTTAAAATTAAAATATTAAAAATTTTAACAATTTCAACAAAATTTAGTTTATTTACCAAAATGATAAAAAAATGTTGCTGTAAAATCTGATGCAAACAAAATAAGACGTCAAACATTTCTCTAGCTACTTTAGTATAAGAGATATAGAAAACAGAAAAATGATCTTAGCGCAAAATGGTTGAAACTTTGATCGTCTCTAGACCTGCAAAAATTTTTTTTTCCAAAAACGCTTCAACACTTTTTCATATAATGCTAGAAGGAAACGACACAAAATGACCCGTGTCAAATGCCACAAAGCTGCATATAAGCACAACATTGAGTTGCCATGAATCCAAATCGATAAGATAAATTTTTTTCACATTTATCCATACATATCATGCCAAATGAAATGTTTTCAATTTATCATTACGCACTCCAAACGAGTACTCGTAAGCAAATTTACGCAAATCCGTACACAAACTAATGTCGCTCCATCCACCTTAAGTTGAAAAACGATGCTGAATTCCGCAGCGTAGCCAGTCAAACAAGGCCGTGTTTGACAGGGGGGTTGAACCCGTGGCTGACGCGTATGAGGGTGGAAGTGGCTGAGTCGGACGAAAAGAGAGCAAACCAGATAAAATAAATAAGAGAAATGAATAAAGGATGAGAAAAGATGTGTGGCCGGAATAAAGCGGCGCATTGGAAGAAAGGTGATGGGCAGATGATGCGGGCGAATAGACCGCGAGCGGAATGCAGGCGCTTTTCAGGACAAAAGATGAAAGAATGAAAGAAAAATTTAAGGGAGTAAGGTAGTGACTCAGAAATGACAAATTTCACATTCATCAATCCCATTTCAAAACATTACTCTCACCTTACTCCAGGCATCGAAAAGAGAAATGACAGCATTATGGAAAATGGGCTGCATTAAATAGTGCTGGCGGTAAGTTTATGGAGACTCTTAACTTAAATCGTGAACATGGAAAAATGGAAAATGAAATGTAAAACATGGGTACCCTTTGAATAGTAGGAACATCTTATATTCCTTGTGATTTTGAATAATAAGTTACAAATATCAGGGCCACGATAACTTATTTCACATAGCAAATAAGCCAATTGAAGAAGTGATAAAATGAAGTCTAGAAAAAAGATCAAAAAGCCTTGAAATATGTGCATTTGAGGATCACGAGAGAGTAGAGATGAGCAGATTAAAAGACGTACTGAAAATAAAATGCTGCCAAAAACCAATTAGTAATTGTATTTATCTTAAAGTGTTAAAATTATTGAGAAAGGAACCATTCTTCCGGGAATAAAAGAAATAAATTTACAAGAAAACAGTAAAATAACCATAATGTATCGCATTTTATGAAAGCAAATTATTTCCAAAGCGAATAAAAATGAATAGAAAAGGTAATCGTAGGAAGCATTATCGCATACGGGAATGAGATATGGCAGATGAAGGAGGATACAAAACGAAGGTTTAACTCTACAGAGATGGATTACTGGAGACAATCTGCGGGGATATCAAAACGGGAAATTATTACCAATGAGAGAATAAGAAATATAATGGAATTCACCCACACAATTGACGATGAAAGAAAAAATTAGTTTGCTTGGTTTGGTCACATATAACTAAAGACGAACAAAAGCTTTTCTAAGAAGATTTAATAATTGAATCCACAAGGTTGATAGAAATGAGGATTGACCAGAATAAGTTGAAGAGAAGGGATAGAGAAGGGAATCATAATAAACAGTCACCACTGGGCCTGTGGATGTAATGAAATAAATGGCGGTTAGGAATTGGATACAGTAATAGCCACGTGGGACGGAAGACGTACAACAGATATCAAGCGGAGAATAGCCCAAGCTACGAAGGCGTGGGGGGAAAGACAACTGTTATGCTCAACGATGATAGGACTACAAACCAAAAAACAGTACGTCAAAACATTTGGAGCGTGGCACTCTATGGATTGGAAGCATGGACTTTAGAATAGCTGACTTGAAAAGACTAAAAGCCTTCGAAACCTGGTGCTGGAAGAGGCTTCTGAGGATCAAATGGACGGACAAAATAAGAAATGATGAAGTGTACCGGAGAGTAGAAGAGAAAAGGACCATATGGAACACCATACAGAAAAGAAGAACCAGATGGATTGGACACAACCTGAGACAAAATGTGTTTGTGATGATCATAATTGAAGGTATAATAGAAGGAAAATTCCCCAGATCAAGACCCAGGAATGAGTTCATAGGTCAAATAAAGAGGAAAGCACATAGGAAGAGATACCAGAAAGTAAGGGAACTTTCATTACATGGGGAAAGGTGGAAGGCTGTAGACAAGCAATCTTAGGAATGAATGACCTCGTAAGTAGTAGAACGTTAAGAAAACTGATTAAACATGTATTTATATTCAACCATGGTTTCCGCACGTTATGCCATTTTGTTATTTAGTTTGTAAATTTAGCGGGCTGTATCCCTGATGATGGCACGGTAACACTTTATAAATATAAATATAGAGTAGAATTGGAAAAATGTTCCTTCTCTTTTCAATATGCAAAATAGAACGAGTTAAATTTTACGAATGAATTGTTTAATGCACCATTGGCCGATGCATTTCAATTTAATACGTCGAAGACGCTGATGCGACTCGTAAAACGGAATGACTTTTGTGCAAGTGTGGAGTCTTTAATATAGCCACGAAAGGTCGCATAGGTCTGTCACTAAGCTTTTGAGCGCAAGAGAAATTTATTTTTATCCTCAAAAGACGAAATGTCTATGTGGTATAACAAACGAAAATGATGTATTTTCAAATCCACGGTTCTCAAGGGATGACCAAACCTACTACTATAAGTACAGCAGATAAAACTGATTTTTTTCTACGCTTCGCCCTTACCAGCCCTATAATATAGGTTTTGGCATGATTAATGTGGGGTGGTAGGAAACAAGATCATCTCGAGAAAAGAACTTTGTTATATTGAATTGGATTGGATATTTGTGGAGGTGACCGACGAATGAGGTCATTTGCGCCGTAGAGGACAGGTGTGTGAGGAAGGATGGAGAGAAACCGGACATTAGTCTGCTCTTAAAAGCGCCAAGGGGACCACAGTTGAACATCTCATGCGACAGACGGAGTAATGCACGTGAAGTGCCCTCCGAAAGACACTTAAAAAGGGAACGGGTTTCCTCTGAATAATATCTTCATCTGCAGGGATTTGAACCCTGTCTGTCCGTATGGTTAGCCAATTCTCTAGCCACAAAAACCCTATCCCCTTTCTTATGTTCTCACATAATTTATTCTCACACAACGTTATACTTCATAATGACATAAGTATGCATTGTCATAACCTAGGTCGGTTTATGACAATAAATTGTGTGGTAATATGACAAAAATCTTTTCTTGAGATCATGGTATCCATTACCAATTTCTACAGGATATCGCATGATTCATTAAACTTTATTGGGATGGTAGAGCACTGCAGATAATGCACAGCTGATTTTATGCATGTACAACATGAATGGGGTAGATTACAAATATTTTATTTCTCTTGTCATGTATTTAATCATAACACTGAGTACGCATGGTGGAAGGTGCCAGGTTTAAGTCATTTTTTCACATCATACCACTCAATAATTCCGACACAGACATGTGTTCACACTGAATATTTGTAGACTCTATACAATGTTTTGATCCAGTTAATGTAGGGCAACTCAACACCTGATATTTTCAAACTTTACCTAATAGAATAACTTGAAACAGAATTATTGACTTTTTCTATACCAATAAACATTGCTAATGTATTTTAATCTAACTCCCATGTCTTTTCAACTAACTGTCTAGCAGCGAAAAATCAGGCCAATCGTGTTTCTCCGTGGCCGAACCATGAGACAATAACTGCGGAATGATACACCTTGATAGAGACGTTAAGTCGATACCTAAATCCACGCTGTGGAAAAAGACAAGGTTACGTATGCATAGGTACTTTTATGTACAGGTGACACAAATATCAAAGAACTTGATGATGAAACATTTTTTAGAGTCTTTTTGCCGTGCATAAAAGGCATGCACATCAAAGAAAGATTTACTAATGACGTACACGTAGGACAGATTTTCAGTTGAAAAGAAAACGAACTAGACATGCAAAAGGTGAGCACCATTGACATTGGCTTGAGGGAAGGCAAGAAAGGACGTAATAAGAGAGGATGAAAACCAACCAGAAGCCATCTGCGACACAATTAACACCGTAAAATCAACTCTGCTATGCTCTTCCACTCTGCGGTTAATTCCATTGACCTGTTGCCACAATGGAGAGGCAAGAGAATGGGTAAAAACTGAATCAAACAGCTCTTACTCGATTCTTACGGTTGGAGGAGAGCCGGCAATTTAAAGGAAAATCGTCACGGAGAACCAATGAACGTGCTGCGTTGCTGAAAGACGGAAGAGATTAAACGGGAGAGAAGGATAATGAGGTTTACTCACGTGATTTAAGGTAAGGGATCGCTTAAACAGCCGTTTAAGCCCTGGAAAATACCCTAATAGGAATAATCAATGAAAAAGGCTCAAAGAGGCTCACTCTACCGTAAAATTTACCTATAATTAGCGAATTTTCTATTAAATAAAGAGCTCGTTTGATTTTTTATATCACGTAAGATAAACATTAAAATTTCTGGTGAATCGTTTAGAGAGGAAAATGGTGGACGAATGAGTACTGTTTATACAGTTGGCTGTCTTCATTATCGGTGTACACGGCAGATAAATTGTTTCCTTTGGTTAAACGCCTCATGAAAAACAGTATATTTTTTCAGATAGGTAATTTAAGCCAGGATGTAGTAGTATTCCATTTCAAATCTTCATCATACAGCTGACTGAGTTCATCGATTTACTATATATCTCTCTATTCTATTTAAAACGAATAACAAGAGAAAGAAGGTGAAAACATTTCAGATTGACTCAGGTTAATAGTTTCTGAGAGAATTTGTAACTAAGTCCTTTTAATTGAAACCCAAATCAGAAAAAAAATTTATTAACCTTAAAAAATATTTTTTTAAATAGAGTCAGCAAAATCTGGTGATTTATAAGATATTATTCGTATATCGTAAGTGATTTGTACATATTTCTGCTACTTCGGAGGAAGCTATACTTCACACATATTGGAAACGCTTTCCACCATTAGCGTACAGTAAGGTGGTTCGAAAAAAGGCTTTTCTCGCAAATCGTTTCCCGAGGGGTGCCAAACCTAATCATTTGCTATGACTAGGAAGTACGCACAATATTATTGCGCTGGGTTGAGGCTTTCCACTCTAACCTGACAAAAAAATGAGTTTTTACGCACATTTTCAGGAACTGTCGACTTTTTAAGGGTTTTTCCTCCATAATTCTTGAAATAATGTTTTACATATTTACTCTCACTAGGATTAATAGAAAATAGTTCATTTAACACATTTCAGTTGATTTTTAGGGTATACGTGATGTAAAAAATTTATTTCAGAGTATTTAAGGTCGATTTTTCACTCATTTTTAAGCATTTGTCGTGAGTTTTCGAAATTCTGCCCAAATTTTGTTTTTTATCGAAACACAGTCTACTACCTCTCGATCATCTTTTTTAAAATAAGCTTCTATAATAAATCTGAACCATTAAAATCCATCGATTGGGAAAAAAAACGTCACTAGAAAATATAAGACCACTTTTTCGTTTATGTTTAAATTCATTAAAGGCGCACGCATGCTTGTATGGTCAAATACTAGAACGCACCAGTCGATCATCAAACTAACCTCAAATACCGACAGTAATGAACTGTATAAATTCAAAGCAGAATTCAAGTGGACAGTTTCATAAATTTATAAAAATTCATCAACGGCGATTAATGCGATTGCGTGAAATTACGTACCGTGCGTAGCTATGATGAATAATAAAGAGCTCAATTTCGACAGTTTTCACACTGTTAGTATAGAATATGTTAAAAAAGTGAAAAGTAATTGTCGATGCACTTAATAAAAAATGGTGAATTTAGTACAGCGATTCCTCACGTGTGTTTCATTTAAAGGAACTTACCTTAAGCTTAAAAATGAGTGATAAATCGACCTTAAATACTCTGAAATATTTTTTTACATCACATATTCCCTAAAAATCAACTGAAATGTGTTAAATGAACTATTTTCTATTAATCCTAGTGAGAGTAAATATTTAAAACATTATTTCAAGAATTATGGAGGAAAAACCCTTAAAAACTCGACAGTTTAACTTAAAAACTTAAAAACTCATTTTTTTGTCAGGTTAGCCTTTGGAACCTTTGGAACTTTTTAAGGTTAGCTTTAGTCAGTTGGAAAGCCTCAACCCAGCGCAATAATACTGTGCGTACTTCCTAGTCATAGCAAATGATTAGGTTTGGCACCCCTCGGAAAACAATTTGCGACAAAAGACTTTTTTCAAACCACCCTAGCGTACAGTTCTTCAATAAGAACACTATACAATATTAGCTAGAGCTCCTTTATTTATTATTATAGAGTAGCTCATTTAAAAAAAACAATTTATTGAAAAATTTAATGGGCCACAGGTTGAGAGGTAAGTATCTATTCGGTAATCATCAGTTTATCGAATGTTGAGTTGATAGCTATTTTCAGAAGTATTAATATATTGGTAATTAATTAGGAACGTACTCGCTCAGTAGTTACTACATAACATGAAAAAGGTTTAGAAAGTGCCTAAAATTTTGCAGCATGTCTCTGAAGACACCATCCTGTGGTGAGTTGGGTTACACTCGTGAACAGATTGGTTCAAGGGTGGTATAGTTGTCAGTGTGAAGAATCCAAATCATAATAGAAATCGATTGGAAATTCACTAAGAATCACTTCTCCTTTTGCTTCGTAACGTCTACAATTCTCTTGATTCACGTTCTCAACAACAAAGTCAAAGCTATTAACCTGCTCTGGAATTTTCGGTAGTTGGTGACATGCCGCACCGAGTTTGTTGAAGTAAATGTGGGCTTCCCACCAGATAACAACTTCAGTTGATAAAGCGATGAATTTTGAACACGCCTTTATGACAGGGCGTCGTTTCAACTGTTAATTTCTGTATTTAAATTAAATGATTTTTCCTTTAAAGCAAAAAAACACATTTCTTATAATTACAATTGTTAAAAACAAATATTATCAAGGTATCAGGCCAAGAAAAAAACACGTATTTACACATGATTGTCGTTTAAATTTCAAATTCTGCACCGTAAGCCAAAGATAAAACTAGACTTTATTAGTTAAGACTAAATATTCAAATTTAATTTAGACTAAATTTTCGAAAAATTATTCTCCCATCTTTGTGTTAAAAGATCTTAGGTATTCCCAGCATATCTGATGGATATATTATCCTATATATTCCACCAGGTAAGAAGGCCCGTGCGGCTCGAGGTTTCGGAGAACGACTTGCTCTCCATCTTTAGGGGTTCTTGTTCATTCAGAACCCCTAAAGATTGACAGAAAGTTGTTCTCCGAAACTTCGGGACACATGGATCTTTATACCCAGTGGAATAAAAGAGTAACATTGATCTATATTTGAGTTACTCTATTAATGGTTAATTCCATCGAATGTACAGGAAAAATCAATTGAATTGAGACCCGAAAATTTCGTTTCGACGTGCTTAAAAATTTATTCAAATGAGCACTCAACGTCTTCCGATTAGCGCTCCAACCACCTTTTGACAGGAGCAGTTTTGAAAGACGTTGAGGGCGCGCAAATGGTTTGGAGGTGCAACCACTTCTCTGGAGTGGTTGCACGGCGGAAAGGGTGATTTGAGGATTGGGAAGAGCAAGGAGAGGATGACAAATGGGAATGAAACTGTGGGAAGGGATGATAAATGTAGAGAGGGAGGATTCTTGGGTCCACAGCAGAGTAGAAGTTTGGATACACCAGAATTACGGATAGAGCCATGTATGGGGACAGCTATTGGAAGTAGTGCTGAATCCTTGGAAATGTGTCGCGCTGGAAATAAAAAAGTGACACGCAGCAGGTGATCGATAATCCGTAATTATAAAAACCAGACGTATCTAAATAACGGAAGGTTTCCAGAAGTAATGCAAACTTCATTTTTTTCTGTTGCACTACGGTAATGACGGCTATTTAGAAGTTTAAAAAGTCCGACTAAAGAGCACTGCTTGATTTTGTGTCAATCCCTCGGGTGTCAACCAAGGAAGTCGCGTTTTCTATCCAAAGAAGTACCTCTTGTTTGAATTAATGGTATTAGCAGTGACTTGGCCATTCTTGTTTGCATTTGAGTACCGTTTAATATCATTGTTGCTATTTTGTTTATATTGCTTATTTTTTATAGCGAATTTCTCACACCTGGCCATGTTTGTCATCTTCTGTAACTCTTGCCGTCACCTGCCAACTACCTCTGAAATTTCACAGCCATTGAACTATTTATAATAAACCAACGCAGAGAACCTGACACTCATAGACATGATAAATTTTCCTATGTTTATACACTTCATTCCTTCTGAAAACGTCTGCTTCATCCTAGCTTCAGTTATAACAGTCTTTAAATCAAACGAAATACTACGAAATCAAAATTTTCCGTACACAAGGGTGCGCTCCCTCCCCTCACTGCGAATGGTGAAATTGGAACTTAGGTCAACCTGGATAGGCATACGAGTAGTCTAAATGCGACAATGAAGGTATCAGAGAAGTGCTCGTGGAAAATACAGAAGGGATATAGTTGAAAATAAGATTGCAATCAAGAATGTGGAGTAGATTCCTAACATACAAACATTTCATGCGAACAATAGCAAGATTTGCTGTCTCGGCCAAACTAAAAAAAAATCACTTCACACAAAAACAACATCACCTCTGATGAAACAGATTTATAATAAAGGAATTAATGGCCTGCAAAGAATGAATCGACCGACTATTATTTTGGTGAAAGTGATAGAGGAGTCTCAATAACATGAGATTATGAATAAAGCAATGAATTAATGTGTGAGGAGCGAGCGATGCATGCAGTTGTACAGTGGTTCGAGGAAGCCATTATCACTGCTGGTATCTGCAAAGTATCTGGCCAAAAACTGAAAAGGGAGCTCTTTGAAAGAGTCTACAGATTTGACAGAGTCATACAACTCTATAAAGAGTATATCTTTACGTAATGAAACTTTTTTAAAACTCAAAGGTGTCTTTACAATTAGTCTGAGAATGGGCAACCACAAGTAATATATTATTTATCATCGCGAAATCGGAGAAAGTGTGTTTATAAGTTGATCATTCTCGTCGCCATGTGATCTAGAATAGCATCGTTCTCTTTACAGGGAAATACTTTCCGAGTGCATTTAAAGAGACTAAAGCTATACAGTTAAAAAATAGGTGTGATTTTAAATACAGGAACAAAGGTACAAGAGAGGGAAATATAAATTATGCGAGACAAAAGTGAAAGAGTCAATTAAAGGCTATTAGAAGAGAGTGAACTCTAAATACCTAGCCAATAATGCTATTAAAAGTGTGGTAAGAGAGAAATGTAAAGATGAGAAACCATTAATATACTTATTAATTACGGCAATTAGACTCTCATCCTAACTATACTTGGATAAATATGTCCCTCTCAAAATATTCTTCAGGGGTAAATAGTGTACGCTTGAAAGTTTTTATCAAAGACTATGCGAAACAACTGGCCTTTAAGGCTAATTACGGCGGTGAATATCAATTGCTAAAATGATGAAACGTCCTCGTCCTGAGTTGACTGATATATGGATTGCGTAATGTGGAAACGCTTCTCAGAAGATTAATTTTCCAAATGCGATGTGGATGCGCGATGGATCAAAGCAGCCACTCATTCAGCAACGAGCTACATTAATCACAAGAACGCATCATGCATACGGCAATCATCTATAGCTCTGTGGCGATACCTGCCCTCATTCCAGAGTTGGGAAAGCTTGAACGTAATTGGTTGCATGGGCCAAACAGAACCTAATTCAAGCAACATCGTACGTTCAACTGAATAAATCGTCAAATATGCTATGATGACATCACAGGAAAACGTTCTTTTATCTTCACATTGCATTTAAAAAATCATCAGTTGAAATATCCAGGAAATAGAAGAGTGACATCAGAATTAGAATCCACTTAGAAAACTCTGTTAAACACTTTTCAACCTCTACGAAATGCACCAGGGTTGAAATTCACTATCTAGAAAAAAACATCTAGCTAGAAAAAATCATTTGACTTGACCGAGATTGGAACCCGAATCTCCCAATTGCCGGTCACACCACCAAGCCATCTTCCTTCAAGGCGAATTTCGAGGGGGGTTTATGCGAACTAGATGTTCAGGCCTCAAGTCTACATTGTAGCACATGAGACGAAGTCGTGCTTACAAAGCCACTGTCGCGGTGGATAAACCCAACATTGTCGTCAACGACGGAATTGACAAATTTTCAAGCATTTCATTTAACAAATGATGTGGTAAGAAGTCACTCGCACGAGTGCATACTTCATCGAACGGGTGCACATTTTGTATATTGTTCATTTGAGTTAAAAGTTGATTATCAATAATATAACGAGATGGTGACAAAATTTAGAGTTATTATATCTTTAAATCCACTTTACTCATTCTGCCTCATCACTGTTTTATTTTTCAACTGTAAAATGTATTCACCTAGGAAATAAGTTACAAGGCATGAACAGAAAAAATAAAAATATCTTCCCTTAAGCCTATAATTCCGTCTCACGAATAAATTTCCATCTTAATTTAAAAATGATGTCAAACATATAGACCCGAGAATATTATCAAAGGAGTACTGAAATGAATATTTTATAAAAGCATCGAAGCCGATCACCATGATTTTCAAAAACAAGTGCTATAACGTGGGAGTGATTTTAGATTCAAGTCAAAGACGATGACGGAATTGGGAAAGAGGTTGCTTAAAGATACACGTTTCTCCAAAAAGTTAGAGAAAAGTAGAAGATTTTGAGGACCGGTTGGCTGGGGTACTAAAAATCCAATCAATCAATCTCTCCAATGTTCTCTCTCCTTCATCCATCTCCGCGAACTCTCACCCTTTTTAGCATATCTTTTCCATTTCCTCTCTCACGTTCTTGTGTATCTCCACTCTTGCCACCTCCCGCTGCCTACCCCCCCTAATCACTTAGATTCCTTTTCAATATTCATACCAACCTCTTCTCCTCACTTCCACGCCCAACGTCAGCTTCCCTCCAAATGTTAGCTCCTCTAGCTACATCCCCACCAAACTCCACCCTCTTGTCACCAGGATATTCCACCCACCTTACACCTCTCGCCTATCTCCGGATTGGTCGCCCCCATGCTCCTTTCGTCACTGTATGGACTCGGAGAGAGCATAGAGAGCTGTGACAAACTTTTCCGCAGTGTAGCCGAGACATACAAGGGTCATATTCTACATTTTTGGTCTTTATCTGGGGCTAGCTTGGGCTTGGTGTTGCGTACAGTTTGCTTCAATGAGCCTATCTGAGGAATTCCATCGATATCTTACATTTACGACGGCGGGGCTGTGGGCAACTGAACCTTTTAATGCCACAGGTAATTATTATTTGTATTGCCAAGGGCAATTATGGCTTACGGACTCTAAAAATGTATTTATTCGAGCTCTATATTACAAAATCATTTTCTTGAATGGTTGATCGTTAATTTCAATGTATGTGTACCATTGATATCATGATCTCAAAAATTAAAAGGTTAATGTTCACATTCCACATAAATAATTTTATTTTCCGCCCTGGTTTCGACATTTGCTATGTCAGTTTCAAGGTCCAAAAAAACCTTTTCATTTTTGAGATCATGACATTTATAGTGCATTTCCACAAAATATCGCTGGATACTCTAAATTGAATTAGGTATACCAATGTTTATCGTAATAATTAACAAAGTTAGAATTCCAAATAAGGAGTACAGGTTCTAAACAGCACAGAATTTTCCGTATCTAGATAAAAAGGGCAACAAAACGGTGTCTAATATCAGGTACGGTAACGTGGTGGTCACACCAGATTTTAAACGTTATATTTTCCACCCAGGGATTACCGAATTTCTATGAAATGTGGGGCCCTCGGAGGCGCGGGGCCCGGGACAGTTAACCCGCTTGCCCGCTTCAATGGGCTATACGGGCCTTTGTCTATTTCGCCTATACCAACGGCTCCTGGGGAAGATCTTTTAGATTCAGAATTCAATTCATGGAAGTTTAAAATACCAAAGAATACAGCGTGTACTTTTCCACATCTAATTTAGCTGGTACAACACGTTTCACTGACTTGTGACATAGGCAAGTAGTTTCGCCTCTAATGCCATGCTAAAAATCATGTGGAAAAGTAAAAGATGAATTCTTTGATACAATAAACATTCATGACTTGAAGCTTGAATCTGTTGAGTATCCTAGCAAAGCTAGTATGGCATAATGGGTTACTCTACCTCATGATGCCAAAAGTTGGTGGAGCACGTGATTTCAGCCAAATATATGATGTGTATTGTACAAGATTGTATTCTTTTAAGGCTCTTTGAGTGCCTGGAATAGGGTTAGTTATACAACCAGGAATTCATGGGGAGGCCCGACATTAGGCCGAAATTTGACAAAATAATTTGGCTTCTAACTGGTCATGAGAAATAATCTGACGTGCACTGGGGTCGGCATCATGCCATCTACAAGTTGTATTTTTTCCTCTGCCTTGGCTGCATTTATTAACGAAAAATGTATCGGACATTGTAATCATGAAATGTGCTGGGACCAATTGGATAAAGTACTAATCCACCGTTCGTAGTGTCCATATCTTTTTGAATGCTGCTCATTCCTGCTGATGTAGCAAGGGTACATGATAATCTAGTCAACCCCAGAATATAACTCTAAAAAACTTTGGCGCCATTTATGGTATCGACGTAGAAATGATTCGGATTACACATACTTGAACGTGACTTTTTGACATTTTGGAACAGATGCAATGATGAGGTACTGGCGGTCTTTTTAATTCCTTTGGAGACTAAGCAAAATGAATTATACCCAGGCAAGATAATGTACGTGACCAAAGGCCTGTAGCTACCTATGGAGATATTTCAGCGCTTGTTCACTGATCTTAAATCTGCTAGTGACAGATATCGCCATCAGTACTGCTCTTCACTAACGTCGTTCAACATCAATTGTATTCTTCCTTCGACTGTTCACAGGTTCGACTTCGACAGGTTCACAGGTGGCATACAGTGTAATCACAGGCAAGTGGCAAGAGTATTAGCTCTTTTTCCTGACGTATCAGTACCAGCACATACGTATGCAAATAATGTATTGAGGAATAGATAAAATAATGTCACGAAAAGGTACTCAATCCATCAATCATTAAGTATATTTTAAAAACAGACTATGAGATAGCTTTTTAAAATGACGTAGCTTGTATGTGAAAAAAGAGGAGTTTATTCCGCTGCCATATGTCACCATACGAAATGTCAGCCATAAACCATACATTATCAGGCGTTTATTGATTGGGGCCCTCATATGAAAACGCTATACACCTTCTACAATAATGATAATTCTTCATTTACTCTTCATTCCTCAGATTCCGCGTAATTTCGTTCGTCATTCTCATGTCAAGTGATGGTACTTTTATTATTGAAAAAGGCGTCTTGGACGGAATATTAATAAATGATTTTCCAATCATTTCATGTATAAATAATGCCACGAAGTCACGGGTGCCAATTCAGCAATGGATATTATTCGTAATGACAAAATCATTCGGATTCGTGCCCAAGTCTCCCAATTGCCGGTCTGGTTTTTTAGCCAACTATACCACTAAACATTCTTTTCAAATAAAAATGATGGCTTGGTGGTGTAATAAGCTTACCTACCTTACCAAAAATTGAGAGAACCATGTTCGATCCCGGTCAAGTAAATTGATTCATTTGTTGCAAATTCGTCCTTTGGCTAAATAAAATAATTGTCCTGATACATTTAACAAACAGCATACAATAGAATAAGTAATGTAAGCAGCTCGAGGTTATGTAACCTTTCGCTTAAGATGAACTGATTAATTGCCTCCTCGTTTACATACCATCAATTACTCGTGCAGTATCTCTTTGGAGGTTTCCAATGTCAAAGGGCAGACATTACTTGAAACTTCATGAATTTCTGAAAGTAGAGGGATTTTATCTGTTCTCCATGCCATCTAGACCCTATTCCGTCTTCTTTTATGCTCTTTGCTTTGCAACGATATCCTTTGCTGATGCAATGTCTTTCGTCTGTTTCGCTAACGAGATATAGAATATCAAAGGATAAGGTCATGTTGTGCGCCCTTATTTTTTTATTTCCACCTAACAAGAACGAAGAACACCTCGGTGCCTGCCACACTGTAACTTAATCCAGCAAAACATAAATGAGAAGGGAAATACCTCTTTGGGAAGACGGGTTGTATTTTGAGGTGCGGAAAAAAATGAATGAATCCTGAGGTTTACTTTTCTGAAATATGATCGTTTTCGATCAATTTATCGAGAACTGCAGTTTCCTAGGTTGCAACACACGCAATGATTTAGTCTTAGTTTAATATTAATTTAAGTGGAAAAAGTAACTATTGTCATCACTTTACTGTTTATAAAATGCTTCACAAGGCACTAAAAACTTCAGGTACATTCCGTAAGCCAACGTAAAGGAAGTTCTACAAGTCTGATACTACGTAAACTTAGAAACGCCCCATTTTTTCACAAAACCTCAAAAAGTTAACTGATCTGGAGAAAATTAATTACATTTCAATCTTTGAAAATTTTATTGTGGAATGGAGAACCTCCGGGATATAGTTCTATGCACGATAAAATTGCATTTGCTAAAAAATTCATTTTTTATTAATTTGTGGTGAGCAAAAAACCTGCTAAAATATGCAAATTTCTGAAACCTGTTTTTCATTTGAGATGCTTCATAAGGCCTCAGACAGCATAACATTTTATGCGTAAACTCGGATAAATCGAATTAGCAGCGAAAAATGCATTGATTCACAATTTTTCGAGCATTATATCGTTTATTTCATTTGAAAATCAACCACCAAAATTTTATGTGGTAGTCGTGCATACTAAATATTCAGAAGCGTAATTATGAGCATTGCACATTAAACGGGAGGAATTTCTTCTGTTTCAAATACATTTATTCAGGATTTAGCAGAAAAAATGATTTACAGAAGAGAAAAAATTCTAACCTAGATAAAAAAACAAAAATTATGGTCAATTTCCTAAAATTGATCTCTAAATTATGATGTGGTAATTTATATTGTAAGAGACTAGGAGATATAATATCGGATCCTGTTAGGTGGAAGAGAAAAACATCCGATCACTCAGAGGAGGCCCTGGACAGTTTAAAGATTTAATTTTATATTCTATTACGTACATAAGTAATAGTCTGAAACATTTTCAAGCCAATAAAGAATGTTTCTATGCATAAAACATTGCAAACTTGTACAACTACTGATTTTGCTTCAATTGATTTGATACAAAGGTTGTTTAAATGCTACCATGAATCTTATAAGTTATAGAGCGGTTTAAATTACGATATGAGGCATTATGTTTAAAACTGGACGTTTCTAAAGTGTCATTGTTACACAAATGAGTTGTTTTACCCCATTTCCACAATATTGAATAAATTAAAGTAAAAAGTTTCATCGCTACACCCTTTCTTATTGAAAAATTTCTCGGTGAAACAAAATCAAAGCTTTGTTTGGTAAAAGTAATAATTTCATTTACTTTGCAATAAAGATGGAAACATTGCTAAAATTTAAGCCTTCATGTTTTTTGTAAATAGGTCAAACTTCTCTACAACTGTCATGTAAATCAATCCCACGGGATTCCATTTCGCTACACGCTTTTAGTACCTTGTTTTTGAAAAGGAATAAACACCAAAACATAAACTTAAATATTTTTAAGCAAGCGACCCCTGATGATACATTCGAGTTTACCTAGAAAGGTGCAGTTCATCGCTTCTCCGGTGTCTTCTTTTTAATTAAGCCACCCACTGAGCGCATTTATTATTTATACTTCCGTTCCCAACTCAAGAGGGAATTTTATCGCGGCGCTATCGGAAGGCGCCGAATCAATCAACCTTTGTCTCCCCCGTCCAACCCCACCCACATCGCCACGGCTCCCCTTAACCTCACGCCAAACCTTTCCTCCTTCACGCCCACTCCCGCCCACCCACCATCCAACAGCCTCAAATCGTTTCCAATCGCTCAGCGCTTCGTCTCTTCCTTTCCCTACTCCTCCTATTCTTCAGCGAACTCAAACGTCGACGGGAGAACATTGGCTTGAGACCGCACGACCTGCATCCAGCCCACGTCTTTCGCTTCAAAAAAAAAAAATAATCTCACTCGCCATTCCTCCTCCTTTTGCCGTCATCGTCGCAATTCTTTCTACACCCTACGGGCAAAAATATCGGAGTCTTTCTTTCAGCCACCGCTTTGGGCTAAGATAAGGGTACCACAGGGATTTGCGTTCGGTCCCCAGGAATAATTTGAACCCATATAAAAAATATTAATTCCAGCATTGCATAAATGATATGAATGATATGATTATTGCATGATGATATTGATGAACTTTGGATATACCTAAATATCAATATATTTACGTTCCAATTAGTTCAGGTAAAAGTTGACCTGATAAATGCTGGTCAAAACACTCATTCACTGGACTAAATATGATACCGATGCCACACTTACTTTTCATAATTATTGAGAAAATATATACTCTAATAAATGTACTGAATTGAATACAATGTATAATTAATATTGAATCAAGAAGGAATGCAAACTGCAAGACGTTAATCTACGCCCAAATGAGCTTCGTTTTCAATAGAATTTTATTTAGAAAATATTCGCATTAGTATCTCACACGCAAATGTATTCGGTTAGGAGATGGTACGTATTCAAGTATATCTTACTAATATATAAAAATCTAGTGGTATCTGTCTGTCTGTCGGTTACTCAATCACTCATAAACCACTGAATCGATTGAAACAAAATTTGACGAGAAGATATATCTGGTTCACACATAGGCTATAGAACGAGGGACTAGGGGCCCTAAAAGGCCCTCAAGTGGGCCCTTTCATTGCAAAAAATTGGCCCTGGAAGATAATTCATGTCTGTATTAGAAACACGTAAAATATACCTATAATAATGTACAACAATCATGGGGTCGTAAGTCACGCTGGGGCCCCAGAGGGCCCTGACTTTCAATAGACTTTCAATAGAATGCTTTCTAAAAAGCCTCAGAAGTATGGAACGTGTGAACCGATTTTAGTGAAATTTTCCCACATGGGATCAGTAAGGCTTTTTTTAAGGAAATTGTAGCTATAAGGAAGGCCCCTTGGCTGCAAGGGCAGCGTATTGGGCCGTCTGGTGTCTTATGTGTTTGAAAGACTCAAGTCTAAACATTTTGGTTCAAGTGCAGATGTTTCTCTTTTTGCATACTTTTATTAGTTATACTAAATATAGAAGGATATAGTTTTCACCATTTTATTTTTGTATACGTGTAAAATTTCCCTATAAATCGCGTTTTTACAGTCAAAATCATGAATATTACTTCTGTTAACAATAGGATATTTCCTTAGTAACCGTGGAATAAGCATTAGGATTAGAAGGAAAATGGGGCCTTTACAATGGCGGCTGGTTTTTATATCTAGAGATAGGTATTACAGTGGAAATCTCGGTCGTATACTGAAATGTTGCTGATTACGATATTTTTAGGGATATTTTTGCCTAAAATTGGCAAAATTCATTTCAAGTGGACCAATTTAAGTTGGACTCATGTAAAACAGAAGAATGCCACGATATTATATTAATGCGGGAAGCCTCTGGAATGCAAATGGCCTGTAGTTTCTATATTTTACTATAAAAGAATATCGAAACTCGGTAAGCATAATACAATGCGGTTGTCATCTGCTGAATTAAAAAATAAAACTAAAATTATAGCTGATTTGCCCAGAAAAAAATTACTATTCATGAGCGACTCGAACTTACAACATATATACCCTATCTATCTTTCATCCCCCGTTGAATTTCAACGGGTGCCTTTGCTAAAAATATATATAAATGTACATTTAGGATCCTAAAGCATGAGCTCTAAGAAAGCGTGTAAAAGAAAGATTTCAAGTAGTGTAGTATTACCACATTGTTGCTTTTATGAATAAGAAGTTATGAACGAGAAATAATTTGTAAATGGTTAGATATCCGTTAAGCACATCGCTATTCAAAGCAAAAGTTACAAGAAACCATCTGATTAAAATCAAATTTAAAATTAGAAATACAGTAAAATCAACTTTTAATTTATAAATCAACTTTAAAATTATAAATACAGTAAAGTAGGTTGAAGATTCATTGTAATGATAACACTTAACTTTGTTTTTCCACATATTTTTATTTGTTAATTATTATTAATTAGAAAATAAAAATATGTGTAAAAAAAGTCAAGTGTTATCATTACAATGTTAACAGATTCCACCAAGTTACGCCTGATACTACCAATTACTGAAGATTCATGTCTGATGAACATTTCAATCGAAAAGATAAATCAGCAATTATCATTAGGGGGTGAGAAAAATACAAAAAAAAATCGATCGGCATTATTAAGAAAAGTAAACTATTGACGCCTCTACCACCAAACAGAAACTTTAGTAGAAAAAGTAACTTAACTTATACTTTAACAGAAAAAGGACTATTTTTGAAGATATTCACATTTTGGGCCATTGATAGGAGACTAGGACATAATGTAACAGTGGCACAATTATATTAAAATTTAAATACAGTTCAATAAAGGATATTCATCGTTTCAGAGAAACCTCCCTCCCCTTTACCCGTGATACTTGAGGCAATATATTTTCCATAAATTTATCGTTTTTCAATTAGCTGTTTTCATTTTTAACGAAATTTTGCGGTTAAGTGCCATTTCTTATGTTGAGTGCATTGCTAACGACCCGTATTATTTTTAAGATCAATTCTTATTTACGGCACATTAGCGGCACACAAAATATTTGTCGGTAAATCACAGCAAATGGTGGTGAATTTATGTTTCATTCACCCTTAACAAATATTCACAGCACCCGTTGTTAGTCGTAATTTTAACTGAGGCAATGAACTACACAATTTATTAATTGGACAAGAGTAAAATGGAAAAATGTAACTGTCAAATTATAATGAGAAAAAATTGAAATTTGCACATCTGCCCCAAAGTGGATGATTACAGAACTAAGAAATGAGAAGAAAAAATATTTCCAAGAAAAACAATTTTTGAAATCGTCACACATAAGTATGTACAGTATTATATCTGCATCAGCCGGTATTTTGGTGTAGTACGTAAAATATCATTACTGTCTCGGATAAGAATTTGATATAATACTAAGAGTAAGTTTTCAACGTTTAGGGAAAACTATTATCTACATTATTTCTCTAAAAATATGAAAAAAATTGTTTCAATGTACTTCAAATTCACGGTTTTTCATTTCAGTTTTCGAGTATATCCAAATGGCTGCGGTTTAGAAGCTATTCTCTCGCACAGTACATCTCCACCGTGCTGAATTATTTTTGAACAATATCACAGCAGCGAAACGCGAAGTATTTATAGGTAAATTACCTCCACTGGTGGTGAATTCATGTCATTTTCGTATTTCGTCCCCCACTCTGACGAGATTTAGACCGGAGGCGGTAGAAAAAGGAGGCAAACGCGTTTGGCCGAACCCATATAAAATTCGGAGAAGGAAAAAGCAGAGAAAGGAAAGGACGGGTACGGAAGCCACGAAGAAGAGGGGAAAAGATTAGGCGGAGGAAGAAATCGAAGAAAGACCAAGCAGCGAAGGAGCGACCGGAGAAGAGAAAAGACGGCAGGCTTGACAGGATACGAGCGAGAGACAGATGACACGCGAAAAAGAAGGGAGCGCACGCATTGAAATTGAGGGTATATGGATGGCAAAGGCGGAAAGGGAGAGATGAGAGGAGGTAGTGACAAACCATGGGGCTAAAAAGAAGAATAAAGCTTATTGGAAAGAGGAAACATCCAAAGACAGGGCATGCGGTGCAGAAATGTGGACCAAGGAAGAATTTATAATCGAAGGAGTGCATAGGGGAAAAAAAGACGACGAATGTTACATCAATACTCCAATATGGCGCGAATGATAACGCTTTTCCCTAGGAGTAAATATTGGAAAATGGAATCATTATTTTTATTTACTACATTTACAACAAAATACATATTTTTCAGTCGAAAACAGGGCGTAGACGTAATCGATAATTTGGTTCCAGATGTATGACAATATCTGTATTAGGCGGTATACGTAAAATAATACCCAACGGTGGGTTATCCAATATCTACAAATCATACACTAACTTTTACTGAAGGTTTATATAATTCCTCGCAAAAATATCAATTAACAATACCACATATTTTGGGAAGGATAAATTTCATAAGCATATAGACATTAGAAAAATACAGTGAGATAATGTATCACCTAACATGTTCGCGGGAAAATATTATTTTATTCCTTATAACAAACCGAAGAAAATGTTAGTAAAATAGAGCTCTTCTCCGAATAAAATTTTTCATTGACTCCTTCTGTGTCAAGTCCTCTCAAAAGTTGATAGGAAGAAACGCTGCTTGATTTAGTGAATCTAAGCAACTGTGTGAGGTAAGCACTGAAAGGCAATTTGAAAATATTGTTGCACCAGTAATTTTTATTGTACAAATAAATAAATAGTTAAAATATATCAGAAAATTGTGATAGAAAAATGGTGTTCAGTATTGAGCACAAAACATTTAGTAAACCCTGCAAGAAGCGTTGGAGCACTACATTACATTTAAACGAATATATTATTTAGTTGATTCTCCATTACCCATATTCCGATTCACCGATCCTAGTCACGCATTATCCGAGATACGTTCCCATAAACTGCGGCTTTATAAAATCAGTTTAGGTCATGAAGACACACTCACAGTTCACACAGACACAACGCAGGAGCTGATTCACTATTGATGCAATATATTCTCTTGCATAAGTCTACCGTTTAATCCAAGTTTAGTCCACCTTTTTTGGTTTCAGTCCACTTTACCTCGAATTATCGAGACTTCATCGTTCATAAGAAAGTATTTCAAAGACAAAACTGAGAAGATATTAATGAGTTTCTTACATTAGTTGCGTAAGGAGAACACATTTTAGCTTTTTCGAAGAAAAGCACACACTAATGAGAGTAACCGACGAATTCCACGTTATCACGAAAAGTAGAAGTGGTAGGAAGGGAAAAATAATAAAATTATAAGGATTTCGGATCTCGTTCCGCTTTAAATCAATGAGCTGTTGAGGAAGGTTAGGGCGTACGTAGTATGGAAGAGAGGAACGTAGGATAAAATATAAGATAGGCAGGATAAAAGAAGAGGTTAAAGAAAGGAGAAGTATATGATGGTCAGAAGAGGAACGGAGATGAGTGTGGGAAAGAGGGGAGTGGAAGGAATGAAGAAAAATTTGCGAAGGGGCTGAATTGCTTTAGCGGGTTTTTTTTTCTCGAAACGGGGAGAAAGGTTTTTTGGAGGTGGAAGAAGAAGGAAAAGGAAGAATGCCTTGGTTTGAGTAAGAGGGTCTTTCTGGGCGGGTAAAGAGGGTGAAAGTGGAGGAGTGGCGTGGGAGGAGTTGGGTGGCACTGGGAGTGAAAGAATAGCGGAGAGGGCGCAAGACTTGGACCTGAGACGCTGTTTTGTTGAGAAGCAGATCAGTGCGATGTTTTAGTCTGAATGTATCGGAATAAATCGTTCCATGGCCAAGCGAACATAGATGGCAGGACAGGTGTGAGACCGGCATGTCAAACAGGCGGCCCACGGACTACATGCGGCCCCTTAGAAGCATACCCATGGCCCATGACCCTTTTTTCAACCGGTGATTTTTAATGCATCAGGTACTGATGCATATATTTCAACACTGCTGTTGCCGTGTAAGTGCGGATTTCCACATGTTGTTAAATCTTCGGCTTGGTGGGGTTCCCGGTATCCTCAATATTAAAATTCTCCGTTTAAAATTTCATTTTCTTTTTTCGTTTTGTCATTTTACTTTCTTACATAGTATAAACGAATATGTGTAGCCACTACGCCATTTCTTGGCACATTTTATGTCCGCAAATTTACGCAATAAAAATATTCCGCGATGTATTGCATAGCATGACAATTAATCGTCACGTTTGGCTGTCATGACAACACAAAAGTGGCCTTGGAGGACTCTGGGTTTGACAAGTTCGGACTAGGAAATCCTTCGGTAACCTATGAAACTAAAGCTATCAGGAGACACGCGGAGTTTTGTTGGTAAAAGTAGCATGAAAACTTTAAAAAATACGAAATTTTACACAGAAAATATTGAGGAGAGCGGAAACCCGGTGAAGACGACTGGTTTTTCTGTCTGTGGAAATACTCAATTTAATGGCAGCAGAAATACAGACAAGTATGCAATAGAAACAAACTTAATGCATTAACTTTCAGATTATTTGTTTATTTTTAAATTATGTAATCTAAATTATGGAAAAAATTGAATCTTAGGCATATATTGAGTCTGTTGATGGAAAACACTTTATTCCCGGTCCAGTCGAATTTTTTCTTCTTGGAATCGACCATCTTCACTCCACCATTGTGTTCGACAATTTTATGTGTTCCTATCCACTTTCTTTCTACCTTTCTGTTTGAACCTTTATTTGTATGTATTTGCCGCTGAGCGGTCTGAGTGAATGAACGAACGATTGTATGGCCTGAAAGGCTCATTTCCTACTTGGGTTAGCGTACACCGAAACGCCTGTTCTATATCTTTCACCACTGTCTGTGTACTTGAGTTATTCTTTCATTTCGCCTTCTGTGTATGTCATTCTCTCTCTGCCGGTGGGTGAAAAGCAGCCATGGCGCCATCTATTGGCCGCTCTCGTGGGTCATGCCTTGGGGAGTGTTTGTTCTTATAGCTAGCAACAAGGCGTTGAGGTTGGGGAGGGATAGATAGGTATATCAGTGGACACTAACAGAAAGGCGATCCATGATTACACCGGTGTCCACTGCTCTCGGAAGCTTTCGGGTGAGAACCCTTCCTCATCTCACAGATATTATACATTTTGGCGGACACAACTGCCTTCGTCAGAAATAAGTAGGTACCCGTAGGTGAGTACCTACTTATTTCTGACGAAGGCGGTTGTGTCCGCCGAAATATATAATATCTGTGTGTTTTTCTTTTTTGTGTTTTCTATGTGTAACTGCCAGTCACGCCTGTGACATTTTTTACAATAAAATATATATGCAATCAGCAATAGTAATTTGATCTGCTACTTTAAAATTTTATTTTCACTACACTGTATTATACTTGTGCATAACCTAGCTGCTGTAGCACAAACAACACTCACCATAAAATGCAATAAAAAGTTTTCATTTTCAATCTTGTGTTACAAGTGTATTTTTCCTTCAGTTCGCTGAAGAGGGCCATCTTTTGGCCAAAATTCGCGTATCCGACGCACACCCTCGTCTTTTCCTGTCTTGTCTTACCAAGCTCATCTTGAGTTTGATTACCCCAGAAGTCAGGCAAATTTGAATGTGTGAGTGATTGATTTTCTGAGTGCGTGTGAGTGTGATTGCTCTGTGTTTATCCATGGTGTGGGATTAAATGTCTGTAAACATTTACAGATAGTGTATTTGTGGCACCCTTAACGGGCTCTCTAGCCTTGTGAAGGATCCCATTTTGGATTGAGCTTGTGTATCACTGGCGAAGAATTAACATTCCCATAATCCACCACAGAGGGGTTTTGTGGCTGAGAAGTTGCGGTTGGTCACTGAAGTTTCCGTTAAACCAACACAGTAAAAGTTATTTTGTATTTCTTTTGACGTATGTTGCGAATAAATTACGACTAATGGAGATTCTTTTATCTACATTTGTTACGTTACGAGATCGCAGAGCTCAAGTTTCATTGATTTAAAAAGACTTTAATAACAGATCAATGCATCAATTATGTTACTGCCACATTGTCGATTCGCGCCACTTCGCAAACATTGCGTATTGCCCTCGACATCTATTATAGCGTTCACGTAGTATGATGCAAACGAATAAAATTTCAATAGAGTGATATGATAAACCGATATAATTCAAAGTTTTAGTTGTTTAAATTGAACGAAAAAAAAACATAAGCAACGATAACTAGCATGAGACATGATGCATAACCAACGAACGATTCGCACGTTACTGATGTGATAGAGTGATAGATTCAACGCATTAGTTAATTGAACCGAACAAAAACAACTTAAGCATCAGATCTATGGATTGATTATATCACAGGTATAACTTCGACGACTGATACTACGTATCGCCCTCATCATCTACAATAGCGTGCAAAGGTGAATGGTGTATAACCTAACGTTCTAAATTGCATGTTACTCATATGATAACATTATACATATTTCAACGAACTAGCTGACTGAATTGAACAAAAAAAAATTGATGTATCTAATATATTACAGTCAGGATGATGACTCGCGATACTACGCGAACATCGTGTATCGCCCTCGATATCCTCGGTATTGTGCATAGTGTATTGTTTATAACCAAACAAACAATATTATACAATACTGATGTGTCAGAAAGATAGTAAGTAATAAAGATCCTACACTATAGCTGATTGAATTGTACAAAACAAGCAATGACAACAGATCTACAGTTACATCCACATAATCATACCACCCTGCGAGCCGCCGCATGGCCGTGTGGCAGGAAGTGTTCGGTGAAAGGTGAAGGTGAAATGGTGACAGGCATTACGGGAGTGTTTTAAGTAGAGTTCAGTTTATATTGTGGTCGCTAATGAAACACGGTAAGGACGAGTTTTTGTATATATTTGTTCGGCACTGTATCTCTCATATTTTATCGCTTCTTCATCAACATCTTCGGTATCGCGCAAAGTATATGATGTATAAACAGACGCCGAACGATGTATACAGATCGATGAATCGATTACATAGCAGGCACAATTTCGACTCGCAATATTACGCGAACATCGCGCATCGCCCTCGACACATTGCTAGGTCTCCCGGGCGGCCCTAGTTGTAAGTCAGCGGGGGTGAGACATCCGAAACGGTGGTCTTGTGGAGGGATTGCCGGGGAATGGGGCAGTTTGAGGGGGACGTGGCATGTAAGGAGACGAAGGGGGTAGTTTTCTGGGAGCGGCGGGGGTGGAGTAGCGTGCCTGCCTTTTCAAGGGGTGGTTAGGGAGGTGGAGAAGGGGGTGAGATGAGGGGCGGGGGAGGGAGGATGTCGCTGCGGCGGCGGTGGGCTAGGAACGTGAAGGGAAGATTGAACAAATGACTGACGAGCGGGTTTGATTGGTTGAGCGTGAAAAGAAAAGGAAAAGAGGCGGTAGGAGAGGGGTGGGGGAGGACTATGGCGGGGGTTGACTGAAGAAAAAGTACGCCTCCCTGGTGAAAGGAATCTGAGAAATGGATGTCGGAGACTGGGAGGGATTGGGGGGGGGGAGCAAAGGAAAACGCAAACCCAATTGAAGTTGGTGGCTTTTGGAGGAGCCGGAAATAATGGGAACAAAAGGTACATTAAATATATAAAATCCAACCCTCCCTGAACCACGGGGTAATATTCAAAGAGTAATATATTTCACGCGCCGAGCATAAATAAATGTCCTGCTGATTGATGGCTGCGGCAAGAACAATTTTGAGAATGGCTTCCGACTGGGGTATACGTCTTGGGGCGAGCTGTGAATGAAAGGAATTGTTCCGGGGGTTTATCAAGTCGGTGAGACAATGGCACGACACAATTTTCAGCGCACACCTTTGTAGTCTGTTCACACAAACAAGTCGCCCCAGTGCTATCAACGGGGCACGAGATAAGCAACGCTGATACTTTTATCCTTGCAGTATAAAAGGTTTAATATTAGGCTTATACAGGTGCATTAAAAAGATCATCTGACCTAATTATAGTATCTCAGAAAGCGATTGGAAAAGTCCGCACTGCCTTGACTACATTTAAGAATTCCTAAATGCATTTTTTCGTGTATTCTCATAGGTTAAAACTTAGTTCTTTTCATCAGGACAAAGGAAGAGATGGATTTAACATTGGTTCCTGTAATCTGCAATAAAATACGCTAAAATTGACCTTTATTGACTATTTATTTATAAGCATGTCATATAAATCTGGATTTGCTCTAGCTAACGCGCTAAACATAAATACTTTGAGATCATTAGCTAGATATAATTACACACGATAATTTAATCAGATAATTGATCGCAATACACGACAAATATTCAACTATTTATTTTTACTAAGTGGCCGATGCAACTGCTGGTAATGTTTCTATTACCATGAAAACCAAATTGCTACATTAAATAACTGATATCGAAAGAAACAATCGATTTGAAGTCATCACCGTAAATGCCAACTTGTATTATGTAACTTATGGGCATATATCTTTAACTTACTGACAGGCATACATTTCTCTACCTCCTTAACCATTAACTTCCTGACTGTTTTAAATTTCACAGTGCACGAAACCATGTGCGAAACATAATATAAACGATAATCGTACCATCATAACAATGATACAATAACATAGAATGGAAGTTATACGGAAGATATAAGAAGTCAAATATCTCAGGGAACGGTAGCAGATGCTGTTTTACAAAATATTCAACAGAGGGTTTTGGAAATGATTAGTGAAAGTTTTATTTGGATTGCTGTGCTTAGTGGCGCAGATACCGTGGCCAGACAGGATAAAATAGGCAAAAAACTAGAGGGTTTTGAATGTAGATATGGAGAAGAATGGATAGATTAAATGTGAATTATATAGAGAGAAATGAGCAAGTGTTGGCAATGATATATGAGAAAAGAAATATTTTGATATCAATAAGAAAGAGGAAGGCGAACTAGTCCTGAGGATTGAACAATTCCTGAGGAAAGATTGCCTACTGAAAAGAACATCAGAAATGATCGAGAGAAAGAGAGAGAGAGGAAGACGAAGAAATAATATGTTGACGGACATTGGGAATGGCGGGAGATACGAACGATTGATGGAAGCCACACAGGATAGATAGACAGCAATTCAGTTGAAACCCGTCTGAGGACAGATTCACCATAAAAGTAGAAATCTAATTCAAGCAGCGAGCCTATCTACAGGAGAGAGAATGCTTATAACGCAATGCCAAAGGCACAACGTACCACCGGTATGGAGCATCAATAATCAGAGGACAGGAGGGCAACGGGGAGCGAAGAAAAGGAAAGTGGGTGAACGAAACGAAATGCAGAAGAGGAAAAGGAAAAACTGGGCGTGTGGGAGGGAATATTTTCATAAAATTTCGTGCATCCGCCGTCAGATTATTTTTTCTGAAGGGGAGAGGAATGAGAAGGAATGGATGAACGTATATATATGTCACACGGCGTTGGTAGGAGAAAGACGTGAGTGGCAGGAAGGAATGCGTTGGGAAAGAGAAGGAAATGGGAGAAGAATTCCGTGTGGAAGAAAGAAAAAGGGGATAAAAATTTTTAAGGAAAACAAAATAAAAAAAGAGAGCGCTGGATTTGTTGTGAAAGGCTTGCGCGTGGGACGATGTGGAAGGAGGAAGAGAGGGAGGGGTCTAAAGTGATTTCTTTATTAAAGGAAAGAATTCTTGTTGCGGTCTGGTGCGTGTGTTTCTGCTGTAGCACACGTCTCGTATCCAAGGAGCTGGGAGAGATCAGCATCGCAGCATTTTCATGGGATGCGAAGGGATTTTTCGTTTATATCCGCTACTCTTCAAAAAAACCCCAGCTCGCGGGGGGATGCTCGATGTCTACGCTGGCTTTCCCTCGCCCTGTTCTACCACGCGACGGTATTGAAGGGGTTTTCAAGCGAGAAAATTGACGGCGACAGAATACAGGTGGAATGGAACAGGAAGGACAATAAGCATGACAGGAAATGTTCCTACCTCCGAAAAAAAAGAATACGTGGAGGAAACCGTCTCCCACGGCGGTGACATCGTCCCTACAAATTGTTTCATGAATATTCTTTTTATCTCTTCCACCAGGTCTCAGAGATAGCACAAGTGATCGATTTGAAAGTATGACAAGTATATTGATGTGACTTGATATAGCTTAAATTGTTGATTAGGGGAGCTGTATGTGTCGGCCGAAATTCTAAAGCACTTCTGTAGAAACATATGCGCTTTTATTTTACGACCCTGCCAAGATACTAAAAGTAAATCAGTTTGCTCAGGCCTCAGGAATAACCTTACGCTTATAAGAATTACCTTACGCTTTTTGCTTTCTGCATAAATATTTAGACCGCGGAGAAGATATGAATTTGACGAAAATTTGGAGATTTCCATGACGCATATGACGTTTATTTCTTAAAATTCTTGCACATGCTTTAAATAGCAATCCTTCATTTCAATGAGGGATTATAAAAAATGTTGATAATACCATCAATGTGAACATTTTCCGGTATCTTTGCAACGTATTTTCATCCGTGTCATCAGTGGCGATCTTGTCCGAGGCTGGAGTCAGAGGAAAAGCTGAAGATTTCTCCTGAGCTGCGGCAGAGTGAGTTTTCGAGCCTCATTATCTCAATACCTATATTCGATGGGGTTAAGTACATATGTTACTTTACTGTAAGACCAAATATGAAATCTTACACCATATAGTCTACTGTTTCAGAAACATGGCTTACAGCACTAATCTAATGATGGTCGATTCGAATCCTGCGTGGAGAATGAATGCTAATCTTATCTCTGGATAAAGTCAATCAACCTTATATTTATCACCTAAACTTAACCAATTGACCAATTAATCAATGTATCTTAGATGTCAACTCCTATTAAACCCTAGAAAAATATTTTGCCAGTGATAAGAAAACTTAACTGGTCAAATAACTCTCAGTACTTCTAGGTAGTACAAAAATCCTGTACTCCTAGCGTTTTGCCGCCTATCTGCGGCTACGCATTGGAAATCCTATTCCAAATGAGCTGGTGAGAGATGGAGAGCGAATTCCAGCTCCTTCTTTCGTAAAAAATTTCAACCGAGACCTTGACCTTCTGTAGGGCTTTTCAAATTTAGTCAACAGTTCAGGTTCTTAAGATGCGTTTTCCGTATTTATAAAATAAAGCACCATTTACATTTGAGTGGAAATTTTGTACGGGATAAGCAGAAATAGCAGCGATGGAAACGGATGACACATATACGACCGGGAATTGCGAAAATTAGGTACACTAATTCAAAATGACGATAAAAACTAGACGGTACTAATTAGTAGGTATCGGGCGCACCGCGTTCGGCTGACAGTACATGCTCTCACGGAGATCCACTCCCAACGCAAATTCCCCGAGGCTAGGATTGGGATGTTGCCAATATCAGAAAAAAAGTTAAGATCTTGTTATGCAGTACTCTGACGGCACATCTTGAAGTCATCCGATATGCAACCCTCATCCCCCAAATTAACTTCCTCAAATGTAACGAGGTGTTGGAAATGGCAGCCGACGAAAAGTATCGGTGAGCACAACGAAGTTTGGCAACCGCGCCTTTCTCGCGGCTCATAATGTAAATTGAACGATGAACGATAGCACCTATAGATAGTGCATATTTTATTTAAATTTTATGTTTGTTAAATGTGGATCATAGTTAGCTGAATTAAGCTACTACATCAGATTTTAATCAAGTATCTTGTGCATCACAAATTCGAATCTTAATCATTCCTTCTTGGAGCTCGTCAAATCATATCCATCAATGAATCTTTTGAAAAACCCGCCTCAATTTTTATAACTTCCTGTCTTCTATCTATCCATCGGTGATGTCTCTGTATATATCACGTGAAAATAATTCTCTCTCTAATTCCCGCTTCGTTTATCTCACTTTTAAGATAGAATTACCAGCAGTCATGAGGTGAATATGCATTTATTAATAATTTAAACTACCTGGGTTCTACTTGATAAATATAGATCATTTTTGGCGGTGAATATATTTACTATATAACATATCAAAGACTCATTACCAGTACTGTACAGGTGCTTGAATCAAGTAAACTTTCGCTCGTAGAAGTACGTTTTTTCATGGGGTAACATATTTAGCACGCAATAAGAAATATTTTATGGTGGCGGGGAACCACAATGCAACTTTCTAAGGACCTAGTGTATACGTAACTAAACAGCATTTGTATTTTAATTAGAAGGAATCACAGGAATAAATTGAGGTATCAAATTCATTTCCACTGTCAAAGAATGCAGGAAAAGTTGAATGCTGGCATTCAACTCTTTAACACCAGATTGGGAACTTCATTAACGTTTATACGGAGTGAAGTAGTCACTGATTTAATAAAAGCTCAGATTCAATGATTTCCTGTAGTGCACTACCATCGATGAATAACGATACATGATGAAAACCTTCTTTTAATTGGAGGAAAAATCCAGTGGAAATGTTTCCTATTGGTCAGCGATAGCAAGAAGAGGCATGGGTGTTTGACTATACACAGGCTAATTTCATTGTATACATGAAAATTTAGTCGAATAACTTCACGTATCTTAATTTAAACAATTTCATTTATTGCTAAATTGGAAAAATTAGACACTTCAATGACTTTTATATTCTCGTTCGTCCAAAAATCTTCGAAAAAAATACGCTTTTGTCTGGCCAACCAAATTTTCACCAGCACACATTCTCCCTCACATTCGAAATGAATGTGGGCGTGAGGCAGGAATGGACGATCAGTGAATTGACCATAAACGAAAACCGTAAGGTCCACATGTGACTCGCTACAATTTACTTTACGATTGTTATCCCTGGCCATTCTCCTTCGCTTTGCGAGAACGAAAACAAAAAAGAAAAGAAGAACGCGACGACTGGTTCGAGATACCTCCGCTCCTCCCCCCACCGATGCAGACCCGAATATTGCCTTTTGTCCGTTTTGTCTGCGGGCGGGCGCCATATTTTTCCACCCTCAACTGTTCGACGAAAATGTGGCGGCAAAGGATACGACTGGAGTATGGAAGGCGGGCGGGCGGGCATTTGAAGGAGGTGGAGCTCACGGGAGACGAAATGGCGGAAGACTTCCGGTTTCGTCGCGCTGCGGGACACATATCTCACTCATACGCTCGGGAAGTTGTGAGCGGCTGACTCACGAACTACTTTCTGAGACGGAGGGATACGAGAGAATAGATCCCCTACACCACCCCGCCAGCATTTTTTTCTGCACACAACGGTTCCTTTTCATTTTATTTTCCCCTCCTTGAGTAGGGATACTGTTTGTGTGAGTGTATGTGTGCGGAATATGAAAAGGGAGCTGAGGAAACGCGGCCAAACTCTCCAACGGCGGCAAGTTTATCTTCTCCTTATTTTCTCCTCCCCGCAGGCAATAACTCTTTTGCGCGTCTCGCGGAGAGTGGGAGATTTCGTGCGACTTTAAGAGAAAAAAAATAAATTTTTTTGGAAGCCTACTTGTGCTCGGTCCGACCGAGTTTGCTGGTTTTCGCAAATAAGGAGTCAAAGTCTATCGCTAGGACAGCACAAACATTGAAAATTCGGGCTGTCAGGAATGAGAATGTTTTCCGCAGGAAAGCGCAATCACAATGAATATGTGTACATGTATCATTCATTTCAGTTTGCGGAAATCTTAGCGTTCTGTATCTCCAAAACATTATCTCTCCGTGGAATGAAGGTGATCCCTCTCTAACTTTATAAATTATGGTATACAATAAGGTCATGGAATAGAATCCTGTTAACAAGGCCAACTTGAAAGTAAAGAACCAATAAAGTTAGAGCAGTGTATTCAATTCTTCACGATACTTCACGATGATGACATAGTAATAGAAGAAAGACAATTGGGATCAAATTGACAACCTTATGCACCTGTTTGTAGAATGAGTGAACAGCAGTATCAATGCTTCAACAATAACAATAAAAGAAGAATAACTGTATAAAAAAACAAAAAGTATTCTTACCAATATGTATACTTACTATGATTAGGATGTTTCAAAACTTCGTGGTTTGGAAATTCAGAAAAACCATGTTTGAGTATGACGTGTATATTTTATCAGAGCAGAAAAAGGGAGACGTTTTACACATGCCAATGTCGGAAGATATTATTTGCTTCAACTACTTTGAATAGCATAAGAGATTCTCTCAAAATAACTTTAAGTATGGCGATACATAACCGGAGTAACTGGCAGTGCTACTTGAATCATGAGAAAAGCAATATTGAAACCAGATTTGCATGATGAACTTAAAATGTTTCCTTTTGTCTACTATAGATGATATTCCTTGTCACCAAATGGAAGAAATACAAGAGAGTCCGTGATCGCGCAGTTTTAGCTGGCTTACCATATATAGCTAAACAGGAGGTAAAACAAGACTAAAAAGCATATGAGTACTGTTGAGTAGCGGATATTGGCTGTCTCCCATCATTTCATGTCGAAAGCAAGACACATAATCCCCCCAGATAAGAGATAGTGCTGACTAGAACTACTGCTTAATTATCCAAGGATGATTTAAGAGGCAATAAAAACAGCCAAGCTTCCATCAAGCTTTAATAGGGAAAGTGGTTACCACCTGAGCACAATATGGAATAGTTACCTTTCCACAAATGACTTTGTAACCAACCGTTAAATTTTTTTCATAATATTTCACTTTTTAAATTTTATTACCATAATATTTCATAAATCAAGTGGAAAAAATAAATATGACTGAAATATTTCGTCTTCTGACGACATTCTTAGCTGGAAGAACAAAACTGGTGTCAACAAAGTATGCCTCCCGACAATGGTTGTTGGTGGTATATGATTTTTATAACCACTTGATGTTCTACTTCTTCACTCTGATATTGATCTTTATAGAAATTGAGCACATTTGCTCCAAAATGTACGCTGTGCAACTAAGACATCTAATTATTATTTATATATGCTATGATCCTAGAATAGAGGCATTCAAAATTAGGAGTTGTACATGTATGAAGGAGGTAAAATAGTCAAATAGAAACTAAATGGAAGAATTTTACAGATGAATAGATTGGGAAAAAACTGTTCTAATGATAAGGATAAAAGAGTATGATTACATTCTTATACAATACTGATTTGCAGTAGTAACAAATAGGATAGACTTTGAGACAAATGCATTGGTCAGCTAAAGCCAAAATTTAAACCGAGAAATAGAAAGGAATAAGAGGTGCAACGGCGTTAAGGAGCAAGCGAAAGAAGGATAAAATGAGTAATTGCAGTCCACAAAACATAAGTGTGGATGATTAATGGTGATAAATGTTGATAAATGTAAGTCATGTGATATAGAAAGCTAACCCAGAATTAGTGCTTATCCAGAAGATTTCAGCCTTGGCAATACCTTAGGAAGTACAAAACTTTGTATCCATTGCGGCGACATCTCAAAATCTAGATAGAACTCTTCTGATCTGTGTCGTTGCCAAAGAATCTTCACATTACAAGCGTCTGCGACGCTTGATGAAAAGAGATATTCGGCAACGCAAGTCACTCTGCTTCGTCGAAATCTTCAATTCATCGTACCATGACTGAGAGCGCACACTTTGGTCGATTTCCATGGGGATGGCCTCACAACACGGTACGCTTGAGAGGTTGTTGAAGAAAAATAAAATAAGAGAAGAGCAACGCGCGCGCGGACCCATCAATAAAAATTATCTGTATCCCTGCGCTACACGATACCACTCGTTTCGCTTTCTTCGGTCTCTCCTTTCCGATATTCCCAATTCCACATTCTTTTTTTTATATACTTCCGAGCCAACAAAAAATAGGGCGTCGTCGAATGGGGCGGCGAAGGGAGATGGGGGAAAGACGGAACCCATGTCCGTCGAATGGGGCGGTACACAAAAAATCTGACGATCGGGAAAGGGTGAGGGAGAAAGAGAGAAAAGGAAGACGTCACTCAGACGACATCTGAACAACCAATCACTGGCGTGGACTACGACCGACCTACCCATTTTACCTCATCCAATCCCAAGCAACAATTTTTTAGGCCTTCACTTGTCTCAATTCTCTTTCCCCGCCTATATTTCATTCACCTTAATATCTAAAAATCAATGTATGACGCGTTTTCCCAGCAGAAAAAAGCATAACTTAAAATTGACGTAAATATTCGATGCATTGGAAGTTCAATCCGGTGATTAAATTCTTTTTTTCCTTTTCCATGAAATGCTACTTACCTAATTCCCTTGTATTTCACGTGCAAATTCTTATGAACATTATTTTTTACTTTTCATAGGTAAATTATTCAAACATGTGAGACATTTCCCCCTATTTTTTTCTAACAAACCCTCCTAGTTCTTCCGCGTGTGCCTTATCTGTTTTTTCTCTCCTGTATGTAATCCCATTTGGTCCTCTCCTCATCAATTCATTCGTAAATTTCTCGTTCTTTTTCATTTCTATTCATTTAATCGTTAGCATTCATGAGAAAACGTCATTGGCAAAGAAGTAGCATATAATAAAAACCTCGTTAATTTTAGAGGATTTTTAATGGACGACTCGTTTCGCCGAATAGTCAACTTCTTTATCTGATCATCTCTTGGTCATTGCTGTCCAGGCCTGAACTGATTGTGTTGATTAACCTACGAGGTTGCTCATGTAATAAAAATTCTCCTTAAAATTAACTAAGTATTTCTTCTATGTTATGCGCTATTCTTTTTTCATAGATATTATAGCGATCTATGTTGGGATTAGAACTTGTCTTTTCCGATTGTTGTACCACTCCAAGAAGACTCCACCTGGAGACCGTTTGTGGGACTACTTCACCTCCGGAAAACTTTCTCGCCAAGATACAATGTCATCCTGTCATATATAGGCTGAATGCATGACTATATCTTCTAGGGAGACTTGTATGGTGGTTTTAAGTTCCCTCACATATACCAGTACCCCCGGCTGATTCCGCGAACTTCACCCTTCCCCGAAACTGTGGTTGTTGATACCAGATCAATCATCTTGACCTGCGCAATCAGTGCCTTCTGCTGAGACTGCTGTCTTTCAGTAGTGGAGTCAGTCTGCTTAGCATGCATATGTTGATTTCAGCTATCAGTAAAATATTTTACATTACTTGGTATCGAACCGTTGACCGGAATGACAGCCGAGCACGCTATCTGTGGGCAATCCTACTGCAATCCCACAATATATGGTGATGAAAAAGTCAAAGAGAGATGCTACTTCCCTCTGGTTAGGCCACACCTTGAATAAGCTGCAAGAATTTGGGATCATATTCATAAATATTCAACCAAAAGATGAATAAAATACAAAAGAAAAGCAATGCTTCGTTGAAAACTCCTCACTATATGACGCCTCACTATAACTCTAGGTCCAACGGAAGCGATAAAATAAGAGAGATACATTACCGACATTTACCGATAGGTACAAACATCTTTATTTCCTGGCACAATTAAGCAACCACAGTAAAAACTGAGCTCCACTAATTTTTTTAAAGTATTCTACCGGTTAAGTCAGGTTTTGCTGAATGTCAGAGAGTCTCCTCTTGGTCCTCGAGACATCCAGGGGCCCATCTTCCTCCAGTATATCCTTTTTTGCCGCAACATACGATATACCCTTCTTCATCCTGTCCATGAAACTGATTCTCATTCTTTCCCCTTCCCGTTAGCCCAACATCCATCTCTCTATCACACTCTTCATACACTTCCATAATAAACGTCACCATTTCACCTCCCAAAACCTTACATATTTACACGGCTGGTGTCCTAACACCCCTTGTCACACGCTCATGTGGCGGCTCGCAGAGTAGTATGTAGATGCAGATATATTATGCGTTACAGCTTATCCTAGCTGTCTTAAAATATTGTTCGAACGACTGATGCTGAAATCTATTGAGTTCTATTAAAACTATTGCGTTCTCCTTACAGAGAAGGCGCCCGGTCAAAGCGGAAGTGATGGATCGAAAATTTATAGGGCGCCGAGCGTTGCTTCATGGATTCAATAGAATGTTGAACGGAAATACAGAGGCAGCGGTGAGTGCGGATGCTTGGACAAAAGAACTGGGGACTTATAGGAGGCCACGACAAAGGAGCGGAAGCGACGGAAGACGAAGGTTGAAGAACGGCGCAGAAAAGAAAGGATTAGAGACCTCGAGACGATAAGGGGATGGACCATAACGGGTGCGGCACGGACCATGTGACGCGCGGTTAAAAAAAAAGCAAGGAATCGTGACGCTGCGGAGAAGATAAGAGCGAGCTGGAAGGAGACTGAATGAAGAAACTTTACGATGCAATTCTGTTTCCCTGAAATACTTAGAGAAAAAAAAGGCCCATAAACGATTTCGTGGGAGGAAATTGAAAATTGAATCTCGGACGGCGACTGCAATGAAATTTTGCCCATATTTACCCGATCGATCCGCGTGAAACATGACCGCGGACAAAAAATAAAGTCGGACATTGTTTATTCACATGTGTTTTTTCGATTGCAAATTACCGAAAAACCCCGTCAAAAATTTGAATGGAATGTTCATAGAGTTTTAAGTATATATTTCGGTAGCAGCTCGTAAATGGTCGTATATCTATGCCAACTATTTTTTAGGAAATTGACGAAAATACTCATAATGGAGGTTATGTCATAAGTTAACTTTCATTCTGTGTATGTACTAAGTTGACCAAAACTTCCACGGCTGACACACGTAGGCGCTAATTATAGGATATGAATACTATGAGTTGAAACACCGTATATTTATAGACTTGCCGAGCATGTAGCCTAACGAATTGGTGAATAACGATTTGACATACGTGGAGAACCATTAGAACAGACAAGTATCCCACTGGCAGAAGCGGCATATACATTAACTGGTAAAGCATCGATACCATATCTATTAGCCACACCGGTCAGCTTACAGCTCTGTGATTAATACATAGATTAATAGGTTTGGCAAATGTACCCGTACGGCATGGAATACAATTACTGAACTAGATTGTAGAGCTAAAAACATATTTTAAACTCTCACGTCTTTAGGAAAAAATATTCAAAGAAATTTTCTTAAATAAAAATTTTTGATACGGTAATTCAATTGAAAGGAACCTGCAAAGAGGAGAGATAAAAATGATATGCAGTTTTTTATTCGTATTTATGAATCCAAAAAATTTATGGATTTGTAAATTTTTTAAAAAGTAATGCAATTGAGTCTTTACCTTACAATTCTTGAGATCAAACTCCATGAAACCCTTTTCTAGTAAAAATTATTGCAAACGAATAACATTACAAATGACCCAACTATTCAAAAGTACAACGTACTTTAAACACAGTAATTTAAAACGAAAAAGGCGAAAAAAATGTTGGCTTTTAATGTGATTTTTTGCGATAGAGAAAAATTCCAATCACATTTGAAAACTATTACTACAGGAACGGAAACGCAGTATTCTGCATTTAGGTGCACTTCCGCGCTAGCGTAAGTAGTATCAATGATTGGTATTGATATTTCGACAAAGATCATGGAGATAATTAATAATGTTATTAGAAATTCTGCTAGAGACAACATATTCACCGCTTCACAGAGAGTTTAAGAAGCGAATTAGAATTACAAGTATATTTTTATGACACGATCAAAATAGTAATTCAAGCGTACGTATTCGAGAAAAATAAAGAATAATTTATGAATTACGAAAAAGCTGAGGCATGTGAGTTCTTCAGCATTCATCTGATTAACTGCTTCAAGAAAGACACATCCATTCTACAGGCATATATTTGGTACATAATCAGACCTGGGAATTTCCAGATAAATTGGCGTACCCATGTCTTGAATAAAGTTACATAATATATCACGTCTTTTCTCTTCACCGTTGTTGTATTATTTTATACCGCCCAATCGGACTAATAATAAAATTCCTCTCTATGAAAATTATTAGGTTAATTATTTGTTTCACCACAATACTGTAGTTTCAACATATTTAGCAAAGCTAACCAAAGAGTTTAAAATAGGAAGCGACTATATATCAGCAATTAATCTAACATAAAATATGTCAATTTATAAGCCTCTGAGCGATTTACTCGACTTTGGATACATGTTATTCTTTGCATTTTGGTGGTAATTGTCAAAGGTAATTTTTTCATACACACGGTAATAAAAGTCAAACCTAAAGCGACTGAAACACTGTATCTTTCAAGCGATTTTTTGATACAAAATTGAGATATTAACCTACTATTATGTTCGGGTCGAAACAAAAGACACACATTTAGAGACAAGAAAGTTCAAGGAATGTGGGAAAGGGAGTTAAACTTTTTTGTGAGATTTTTATAAGACGTACGCATCGGTAAAAAATAATCGAGGAGATTTCCCGTCCACGACGCAATCTGTTACGTTCATCGCTCAATCAAGGCAGCCATTACATTGATAAGTCACGAGCCTAGATGGCCAACGCAGAGAAAGGCTCGCTGACCCGGAAAGGGGAAGGAAACGAAAAATAGAAAAAAACGCTGATGGTACAGAATCTAAAATCCTACACTCTCTACACGGTGCACCGAGTTTAACTATAGGACTATCTTCACTACTTCGTCGCGCGGAAGGGTAGAGGGCGGTTCATACTAGGCAGTTGAGGACATGCATGAATTAAAGAACATGAATCTTCGATGCATATGCTGCAGATAATGGTTATTCATACAATGCACTTTAAAGATACAAGAAACTATAATAGGTAGCCATCTGTTGTTCTCATATAAATGTCATAAACCAGGCAAATCACAAAGAATAAGTACCGATCGAGAAGAACAGAAAGCGTCACCAGTGACCAGACAGTGGAATTTGGTAATTAGCAAGAATTATTTCAGATGTAGCTACTTATCAACAAACTGGATATCAGCCACATTTGATGAGCTTTTGGGATATTATTTTTCATAAAAAACAAATGAAGTCACATGGTTTAAGAATTGAGAAAGTTACCCTGAAGAATGTTCCCAACTTAGGAAATGTAACTGTACACTCCCACTGATATGCTTGCACAAAGGTGAACTATGAGCACAGCTGTTTGTTCTTCTAATCCACGTAAGCCGGCATCTGAGCTCAGGCAAAATGTAAAAAATTAAAAGGCCTCAATACCAAAATCAAAAGCACAGTGACATCATTTGGAGGGCTACTTTTCTCAATTTTTCCACTGCACGCACAAATTTAAAATGTCATTTTATTTCACTTTCTTCAAGTTGAGCATTAGAATTCATACCGCTGATAGCATCAAATAGTAATGTACCGTTTTGTTCTTACGTTCAATTTGTTCTGACCTTCAGGGGAGGTAGACCATAGCTAGGTAGTTTTGTGCGGACAATCTGGCTAACAGGGGAGCAGGGACATTCCACCCGTCGAACGTTCTCCGGGGATTAGGGATAGCGTTGCAAATGGTCTCCATTTTTCTAGCGACCCTAACCCGACCTTTCCACGTTTTTCCCGTGCCCTTCCATCTGTCTCTACCTCCAACGCGAGGACTGATGCTGGCTTCGCTGAGGCATTCGACGCACATTTGAAAGGAGACATGGGCGCTTTTTAAAAAAATCTCTGTCTACCACGGTGGCCGGGCGGTTATCGTGAAAAATGCGATACGTCGTTACTTAGCCTAGGAGGAAGATTTTCCTACGAGAAAGGTGAGCAAATTGATTCCCAATAATCTTCACCTCAATGTAATTCGAACACATTCCTCTGCTACTTTTTTCAACTAGAACATGAAAACTGTGAGGTTTTCACGCGGTGGAAGGTCGACATTTTACGTGGTGGAAGGTCGACATTGTAGTAAACAAAACTTTATATCTTCCACAGATTTACAGGCACAACCGGTTTCGGCAGTTACACCATCATCAGGTACAATGAACATGAACTAGAACATGAAAGCTGAGTGCACTTGGATCAATTCAGAAGATGAGGCGATGTTAAAATAATCCCAGTCCCACATGCCGGATAAATTTTAAAGTAATATATAATGTGCAGAAAACTTCATGTACTTATTGAAAATACTCTTTAAATGCCCAATAGACTTTATTTAGCTATTATCAATACTATAATACTAATGATTGCGGGGTTTTTTTGCGGAATTGATTTACCATAAAAGCGAATGAGCTCACGACAAGTCTTCCGCATAGCGCCCATAAATTATGTAGTTGATCTCTTATAGGACAGCCTTATACAACATGCATATAATCATTGAGAAAGAAGGCATTAATCTTCTATTAACCTCTATGGTGGCGAAAATTCGAAGTAAACGTCACTAAAATGAAATTAACTAAGAGGTTTCGCGTCAATATGAGCAGAGCATGTAAAATTGTCACCACCTGTGTTGAAGATCCCAGTGTCTTCTCGTTCAAATTTAAATAAAAACATGGTTATGGTTAATGGTGCGCAGTTTGTGGCCCTAAAGATATGTTAAAACAGGAGAATTATTTTTTAATAATTAGCGGTACAACTAATTATAAAACACCATTTCCAGATTATGAACATATATAGTTGACTGTAAGGCTACTAGGTAAGAATGTATGACAGAATCAATCCTGTAACACACTCCTGCTTTTGCTTTACACGACCTTGGAGAGAAATAAAAAATGAAGTCTTCGAAGCAACGATGCAAGGTACTCACATTGAATCTCCAGCGTCCATGTGTCCTCCAAGGGCTCAGTGGAGAGGATTGGATTCTCAGACTTGCAAGTCAAGAACTTTCCGGCGTCCTCTTTCGTAGCCACCATTGACAGGGTACTCGTTGTGGTGTTTCCATCGCTCGAGGTCTGAAATGAGAGGTAAGATATTCAATAAACCATTAATTAAAAATATTGCAACAATTACCTGAATGTGACTGACGCTAAACAATTAATCGGTGGATCGAAAATTTTCATCAGTGCCATGAACACCACATTTTACTCGTGGGCAACAGAAAATGTCACTGGTGTATGTTATTCTATGATTATGTTATCTTAAACGGATACCAATTGATATTTATCGCCACTAATCGACACGTAAACAATGAAAATCTACCGATGCCGAAACGAACAATCCATTTTGCATGCAACCAATCCATTCTGTATTCATCCTTATCCGAGAACGAATCAGTCAGCTCACAGGTCGCTCTCAGCTACTCACTGCTTATTCTGCAACACTTACACAGTTGCTTACCGTGATGAGAGCTTAATAAGTACTGTCTCCGCATAGCCACTATTTTGGTAGTAATATAATTTTCTTATACACACACAAAAACTTTACAAAAAGTTTACAAAGTTTTACAAAGTTATAGTCATCCTATTTTTGTATTAGCTATAAAATTTAGCAGGACTATTTTAAATATCCGAGAATGAAAGTTGTGTGTCTCCATCTAAACCTAATTCATCATTAGTCGTCTGCTCTCGCAGGTCCTTGGCGCCTCCATCTCTCTCTATCCTCGGCTATCCTCTCCAAGTCTCTGTAACTCGCTCCATCCTTCAGGACATCAATCATCTTTCTTTTCTTTCTTTCTCTTTTACGGATTCCATCCACCATTTCTTCCAGTACATCTCGTAACAAATATTTTCTTCTCAGTAGATGTCTCATCCAGTTTTTCTTCGTATCTTCAATGGTCTTTAAGAGCTTTCTTCTTTCATTTATTCACTCCTACACCTCTTCATTCCTAACCCTATCAGACCACTTGATGTTAAGCACTTTCCTCCAAATCCACATTTCTAAACTCTCGCTCCTTTTCCTATCCTTTTCTGTCATCGTCCACGTTTTCCCATCATACAAAATAACACACCAAACAAATCACTTGACAATTCTCTTCTTCAGGTACAGCGCTATTTTACTATTTAGTGTAGTCTTTTTCTTCCTAAATGCCTCCTTAGCCATACCAATTATTGTTCTTATCTCCATCTAATCACAATCACTAACAATTACTTGAAAAGGACAAACATTGTCCTTCGCGCACAGACTTAATATTCTCAGGTTTAAATTGGTGGAATTTTATGACTCAGTGGAAGAAGATTATAAAAAACACGAAATTTTTTTGTTAACTTGCCGGTCAAAATTTCGACCAACGCAGTCATTGTTAACGTTTGGACAGTAAAGTTACTAAAGAAATTTCAATCGACGATACAAACTTTCTTTAACCTACTTCAACTTTTGTCATATTTATGAGAATGTACATCAAAATTCGTGTTAGCCATACTACTTTGGGTTCTACCAGATTGGGAACTATTTTAACTTCACGTTTTGATTCTTAATCACGATATGATAGCTTGTTTTCCACAATTATAACGCAAATAAATTCACGTGCTGTGGTCTAAATACTGATATAGGTACCTGCAAAAATTAACCAACGTGGAGTACTGTCAGCATAGGCAGTTGGCTTCGTTAGATACCAGCGCGCGTTTAATTGTCACCGTGGCTCCCGTTAATACTGCAATGTGCTATTAATTGAAGGGTAGGCTGTAATTACCAGATCCTCTCTGACGATTGGATTGAAGCATTGAGGAGTGGATGTCAAGGGGAACACGGGTGCAGAGGGAGGATGGAGAGCTCCGGCCGACCGTCGAAGGGCATGCGCAGGAGGGAATGCAGAACGGCCCTCATAAACACTCCACAAGCGCTGATAGCTAGAGATGGATGTTCGCGGGCATGCATCTGAGACTTTACGGAAACTAGAGCAATAGGTTACCCTTGTCACTAAGGAGACTATGGTAAAACTTTATTAAAAGTTTATTCTGCTGTAATAAGCAAGAAGAAACAGTACGAATGATAATAAAACGAGAATTTAGATTATTTAACCGAGCTTTTCAGTGATTCACTACATCTATAAAATTGCATTTTGGTGCTCAACTTATTGTCTTTGTTCACCCCGTTCCCTGGTCATGCCCTACCATCCAAAGTTTTTTCTTGCAATTTCACTAGAAGAGTTGCGCAGAACTAAATATTTATTTTTTACATTGCATTTATGCATGTAAATCTAAAAGCATTACTTCCGTCAAGTAAACTGACTTTGCTTTGCACATGTCCCCTAACTAGGCATCTGGACTCGATTGAAGAAACTAAATACCCATTTTGATACCTAGTCTTCCTGTTGAAAAGCCGTTAACACGTCCTCTACACTAATCTACCTTCAGTGTCTAACTACTATCTTGTTTTGCTCAAAATTTCCCCCTTTCGTGTATCTCCTTCCACCTATGATTGAGGAGAAAAACGTAAAACTTAAATCACAAGGCGTAGAAAAGTCTCACATACGCGAATCGGGTATTGACAACAGAGCGTACGGCCGCGAGATCTGCACCAATGCCTCTTTTGATGGAGGGATCATTGATGTGTGCGCCGATGACTCCAACACACTGAAATACGCGGAATGTAGGGTGATCGTTGGTTGTTGATTCTATGCATTGGACAGCATGGATGGAGGAGAGGTGTGTTTAGACGTAGAAAATTAAGTCCGTGTTGTAATCCACGCTGAGACGAACTGGTCGATCGTGATTATATCAAAGTCAGGATGTGACGACAAAATATTAACCTTAAACCAACTCCATCATTATGAAGGAGTTAGTACAGGATGGCGTGAGGGTCGGCTAGCTAGCCAACCGTACCAAACGCATCAAATTCATCGTGGCATCCTCTAAGGTAGCGGTTGTGAACTTAGTGATGGAACAGGAGAGATAATATTGAACTCTTGTATAAGTAATTAAAACCATAATCAAGTTTAATACACGTTATTGTGTTCCTACGTGGCTGGATGAAGATAGATCTCATTTGGATTGTAAGATTGTATTCCTTAGCGTTTCACGAGAAAAACCAAGTCAGGGGATGTAATGAATCATTTGCCCAACATATTTTTCGAACACATATGCGAGCATGCGCCCGTATTTCGTTCCACAGCATAATTATATCACAAGCTTCAGTGTTAAAGGTTAAAAATGGAATACACTATATTGGTATCCTTTAATCAGAACATGGGTCTTCAATTCTGAAATAATTACTTATAATTCGAGAGGGCTTTAAGTAAACTCCACACCGCTTTCCTTTACTATCATCCAAGAGGCAAGGAAATAGAGATTGTCTCATAGGTTTATTTGAGAACTCGGGATATAGCATCCTGAGCATGAGTAATTCTCCTAAGTTATGCTCTCATGTTCAGAGTGGACCGGCCCAAATGCGGGCCCGCACGCAGCGTCGCCAATCCAAAATTTCTCTCAGCCATCGAACCGGACAAGATGAATTAATCAAGGGAAAAATAGGTTATGGCTACCGGAGTGGATGTGCAATCCAGTTTGATTAAAACGGACCATTCCATTCCCAGTTACTCCTCCCAACCTGCGCGTTTGGCAAGCACGGGGGAGTGGTACAGCATGTATGACTCCGTACGGAATTAAAGGTAATGATTTACCGCGCACCGCACCTGATTCAAAAGGGTGCCGCTCATCACGAATGTAAGACCCACTTGCGAGTAATGGAGCGCTGCTGCTATTCCCCGCTTCCACGGGCTCGCTCGCGGAGAATCCCGATGCACAAACCCAAGGGCGACGAATGGGCATTGATTGAAACGTCCGGCAGCTGAGTCCGATAGGATCGGCGGTAACAATGCGATGCATCAGTCCTCGTGATGAAAAGTGATACGCGTTACTGCCAGCGAAATATAGGGGAACGGCATTGTTTATCCATAAGCTCAACTGAGAATGGCAGGGTGTATAACTTTTCACGATATGTGCTCATCCAATATCATCCGGATGATGTAATCGATTACCTGAGGTCATTACCGGATTGATGAAGATAATTTGATTCGCTGGTGCGTCAACATACAAGGGTGGTTTTCAGAATTTAATCTAGGAGGGAGATTAAATATTTTGTGCATTTGTATTGCAGTTTCAAGATGATAATTCATTAAAGATAGGCATTTGTCAGTTACTTTATAATACCCTCCCAAAGTAAATAGTTATGGTGCTGTTTTAGGGTTAGAGAAAGTCAATTAAAATTATATTTTCTCAAACAACTCTGATATGTCATTTTATTTATCTCTCGTTTAAAAAATTAAGTCAGTAATAAGAATTTGCATACATATCTGCTTCGAGTCCTTTTTATAATTCATTTTTTAAATTTTACTCTTGATATTTTTAAGTTCACCTCTTGCATTTTATATACTGTTTTCGGAAAAGACGGCGGTCACTGCTCTCTTGAGCCAGCTTAAATAAAGGAATTCTGGAATTGTTGTACATTTTTCACTCTTTATTCGGCCCCAGTGTCGGCGGGGTAAAGTCCTCGCCTTCTAACCCTAGGGTCTCGGGTTCGAGTCCCTCCTGGGTAAGATTATTCAATGTCCAGGACATGGGTGTTTGTGTTCGTCTAATGATATATTAAAACACTTGTAATTGGGGAAACCTGTAAATGTTAAAGAAATTATTATTATTATTATTATTCTGTTATTTATTGTAAACAGCAACGGATACCAATTGGCAAAAACTTCGCAGCTTCAAGAAGATAATGCATTTGAAATTTGTATTCATCAGTCGTTGTTCAATATACCCCCCAAGTAAAAGGTTTATTGGGCTCTTATCGGAGTAGTGAAAGTTAATAAAATATTCTATGTTTGGAAACAGCTCTGAAATATCCTTTTTTTCTATCCCTCATTTAAGGAATAATTCAGCAATAATATATTGCACAAAAATCTGCATCATATCAATTAATAATTCAACTTTTTAAATTTCAAATTTCTTCTAATTCAATGTGTGTGTATACACTTCTTATGCATTATATTTCCTCAGAGAAGACGGCGGTCTGAAGACTGGCTGCATCGAGCCAGATTTTTAAGGAAAGGAATACTGGAATAACTGTACATTTTTCACTCATCATTCAAATAATTATAGTAAACAGCGACGGATACCATTTCACATAAATTTTATGCTTACCACTTATTAAGATAAAAATTCTGTTACATAATCATTAAGTCTTTGATTTCATGAACACGTTTTCAGTGCAGTGAATTGCGGTAATTGAAAATAGATGAGGTCACCCAAGTGGAATTCGTGAGCGGGATACTACCTGAAAGCACCTATTTGTGGACAGACGATAATTAACAGTGCAAATAATTACTCTGCGTTAATTAACGTAAATTCGTCAAACGAAAATTGAAATAGTTAGTCCACCGTATAGTGTACCAAATAAATAAGCACATAAATAAACTCTAGTTACAGTAATTGAAGGCCTAATTATTATACTAAGATCCCTAAAAAATATTATTTATTCTCGCCTTTTGATAAATTGCAAAGGATAGAGATGTTGGAAGCAATGAAAGACATAAACTTGTTACGGAAAATCTAGTCTGAGGGTGTAAATGGGGGACTGGAGGAAAAAATTCCAAGCTTCCCAGGGTATATAGGTACGTGGAAAAATTCTTTCATGCGACCCGTAGCAATTCCTCAATGGTAAGTTACAGGGAAGGATAATTTATGTATAAGGTGTAAAAAACTAAAGCTATTATAAAAAGGAAAGAGAAAAAACAATACACTGATATATAATATTCGTGCCGTGAGCTGTTTCTGGGATATGCATATTTTGGAAGGATTTGAGATATGCAATTTGAGAATGCAACTACTGGAGTGATTATACACTCAAAGACATGAGTATTTTGGACTTTTCCAGGAAAATAAGAAAAAATTTATAAGTACTAATCAATAAAAATGATGAGATGCTAATGCAACAGAAATTGAACACGAGATTACGTGAAACATATGTCTAAGTGGACACTTGTGTGTTTGAGTAAACCTGTCTGTTTAAATTCTTCAACAACTTTGAAAATTATTAACTCAACCGTCCAAAAGTCTTCTTTGAGAGAATGCCAGAAAGGTAGATTGACTATCATTCAGGTATGTGGAGGGATTACTTTGGTTCTCATGAAGAATTCAAAGAAATGTCGTTAAATAATAGTAATACTTCGTTTGAGATTAATTGGCCAACAACTAGTATCCTTCAAAGCATTTGGAATCAATTTATTTCGTTAGGTAGGGGAGGGAACTTTTCTTTAATGGAGTGACCTATGGAAATAGCCCAATGTCCAGAATTTTTGACATTTCTGCGCGTGGACGTTTCGGTGCTGCTATTTAAATATGAACATATAGTGACTGCCATTAGCCATTTATGTTTTAACTATTTGACAATATTAGGTGCAAAAAATTAAGACATTTTTATGAGATAAGAACTTTTATTTTGAGCAATTTGGGAGCACATCACCTGTCATCGCAGTCACGAAATGACAAACATTATGCAATAATGAATATAAACACCTAACTTTTTTATAGTTGTTTAATTTATGCAATTCTTTCGAAGTTTTATGGGAGGATAATTTCCCATATATTTCGAAGGTAGCACTGTATTTATTATCAAACAACTTTATTAATGCAGTGCAGCGTGATCGGTAATATTAAGACGGACTAGGGCTGAAACGTCTCCACACCGAAACGTTGTTGAACCAATAAGTCCAGCGCCGAAACGGCAGGTCCTAAAACGTCCATACGTCGAAATGGTTGGCATCTAAATGGCCGCGCCAATATGCCCCATTCTCCAATGTTCAAGCTGAATTTCGTGAAAATATCTCGTCACAATTATTCATCAATATGAAGTAGACAATCGAATAAATTTCAGCATTTGTCTGGTAAACTTACAGAAGTATACTTTTACGTGAGTTTTACGGGGCGAGGATCTGATTCACTCCCAAATTTTTATGGCAATTGATCATAAGTATCCTGACAGCAATATGGTGTTTGAAAATTTGACTGGAACTCGAGAAATGAAAGAAAATTATCGATACTCTTCGGAGAACAACGAAGTAAATGCAGAAAACAAATTGGAGTAGTGATGAATGAAACACAGGCGATAATTGAAGCGATAAAATACGGTTTTTACTTCTGCATATGATATATATATAAATGCACGAAAATTTTGGAAAGAGGCATTGCAATAAAAGATGTTAAAACTTTGCCACTCGAATTTAAACTGATGTGGTCAATTTGAAATCAATCAACTTTGGCAGAAATATAAAAAAAGTTTCGAAAAATGCCTTTGCAGAAACAAAACAGATTGATAAAAATAAACAAGATAAAAATTGCGAAGAGAAACCTCAAAAATAAGAATATTTTAAAAAATTCAAGGAAAACTTTATTGTATGGAGTGACAAGTGAAAACTACCATACAGAAAATATCAATGAATGGTTGAACGGGTAGAGGAATAGAATAAGATGATCGCGTAGAGTGAACGACAAAATAATATACATAATTGCATAAGATCGGGTTCCGGGATGAGGAACAGGCATGAGTATATCATAATAAAACAAGATGAGACTCTACAGAGATGGAATAATCTGGAAATATTCTGAATGAAAGAGGAGAAAACCTAGTAGGAACCTGGGAAGAAGAAGAAATAATAAAAATAAACATAAAAGGAAAAATATATCAGTGCAAATATATATCTTTAAAAGTTTATGATATTGAGTCGAGGGAGAAAGGCAGGAAACAGTAAAAGAAAAAGAAGTAAACATCTTTGTAACATGAATTTTAATATAAGGTTCTTCTACTTCTTCTATAAAGTGAAGCCTGATGTCGTCAGTATTATTGAAAAAAAGGAGGTTCGAAGAATATTGCATTAAATAATCCTAAAATGAAATATTACTTTCGTTAGGTTACCGAAGGACTACTTACAAGTTAATGTTAGGCAAAAACCTTATAATTAAGCAAATGTACCGTGAGGACAGTAGTGGGCTACAAGTCTTGGGCGAAAAAAAACTAACGAAGTGTTAAATCCTCACTCAAAAAGTCAAAGGATTATTAAAGGGTAACGTAAAAATAGGAGAAGAGAGACAACAAACCAAAGAGACCGTAAAGGGTGATAAAAATACCACCCGGAGAAGGGATTTGGCGCTAAATGTGGAAGGGCCGGCTTATGGGTTTGGTGGGAAACGGCAGAGAAACAGAGCGACGATAAACTGAGCGCTAAATAGCGCGGAATTCAGAAAATATCCTCCCTGACCAATAGACGTCATCCCCTGCCTTACTCTCTTCCGTACAACGTGACATGGCAACCCCCTCCGCACCCTATTTTAACATTCTTTTCATTAGTTGGAGGGGCGGAGCTAATGGGGCGAGACGAATCGCGCTGACGTCAGCGCGAACAGCCGTTGGCTTTACTCAGCGATCCGAACCGTTGTGATGAGAGGAGCTGCTAAGAGTCTCCAAAAAAAGGGTCCTTCGCTTTCTTTTCCCCTCTCCTCGTTCGGCTCATTTCACTCTCTTTGCCTTCGTTCCGAATCGTCCTCTGAGATTAAACTGACGGGTTTTGAGAATCCTCGATTAGTTGCATCTAAGCCGTATCGCTCTGAGGAATAAAATAGCCTCCGGATCCAAACATAAAGTCAACGTGCCTGAGAGGAGAATGCCCTCGTCGGATTTGATTCTCAACCGATTATTAAGGGGAAAAGTTAGTTTTTCAAGACAGACGACCGAAAAGCTGTCAATTTCGTAAAGAACGTCAATCATAATTTACGAAATTATAATACGTTTATAACGAGTACATTTTTATAAAAAGTAAAAATGATTCACTCACGCCAGTGAAAAACCGGACTGCACTTACTTGGGCACCTCATATTTTTAATAAATACCGCAAAAATATTTAGATATTCTAAATCTAAGTGCACATCACTTTACAAATTAAGAAAAATCTTTCACTTCACTATGGTTAAAATATTTTGTCAGAAAATCAATTTGAAAGAACATCATGGCTAAGATGCGAGCTGAAATCCAACGTACAATATAAAAAAGCATTCTTGGCTTTATTATAAATAGGCAATGCAACGGAGTCACATTTTACTTTATAAGATGCCTCGTAAAATTGTGTTTGAAGCATGCTCATATATGTCTGTGAAACATGAAAAATATAATCAGCATAGCCAAGGAGATTGGAAGCAACGAAAATGCAATGTTTGAGATTATAGATGAACAAATGAAACAATATCTTTGTTCACTTTGTGGTATGTTTCCATAGTCATTTTTAGTGGTAACTATTACTAAAACACAGAATGAGAAGAATAAAAACATGACCCGGGTTTCAATACATCAGTATGATGATGATTAGTTTGACCTGATTGTGATACAAATGTTTTGACAAGTGTTTTTATGTTTTAAATTCTGTGGCGTGGCAAAATTTACCAATAAATAGGATTGATGAATACCAAATTGATCGGGAGAAATATCCTGCAAAGAGTTGGAAATTAAAATGTAAAGGCAATTCGGAGAAGAACGGAAAAAGTTATTGGTCACATGTTGGAACCCTTATTGAAAATAATGATGAAAGGAATAAATGGTGGAATCACAGGAAACCGAGAATAGAATATACTGGCAAAATAATGAAGAAAGCCAAAGAGAAAAATTCTGCAGGGATGAAGCGATTAGCTGGGAGGGTAGTGTAGAGACAGTTGAATTCAAGAATTAAAAAAAAATGATAGGGCACAATAGGTATAATATATTTTATTTGACTTAAGTTTGACACGTTTTATTGAAATTTCCTAACGCAGTATAAAAATGAATTCCTCTTCACACTGGTTAATATCTAACACATAATAAAATCCAACCTGAACATGTCTATCTGCCCGTTAATGTTTACAACCTAAATGATATATAGGGATCATCATCATTATTACTATGAGTGATTAATGTGGTAGGGCAAGGAAGTAGCTTAATAAGAGTGTATACAGACCACTCAATTTAGTTTGAATACGGAAATAGTAATTATTCAGGATGCGGTAAATTCTAAATTTGGTCAAATGATAATTGATGATGAAGATTTGCACCAAATTTTGAACACAAATGAGGTTTGGATTTTCAAAAAAATGTTTGTCGCCAGCGTAATCAGATTTAAAATTGGATACATCAATGTCATGATGATTATTGGCAGATAGAAAACGGTAAAACTAAGATAAAAATTACCTAATTGATAGGATTTCAAAGTAAGTTTTAATTTATCATTAAAATGTAAATGTGGTAGCGGTGTTACATTTACTGAATCTTTAATAACAAATTTTATACTCCTATTGTTAAACTTCGGAAATGCAAACTTAAAGAATAGCTCAAAATGTGATGCCAGTGATTGTTGATACAAAAGTATATAAAAAAGGATTTATGGCTACCTACCATTGGGTAACAATACTTTTTTCCGATTTATGCACCCCCGACATTGTAATAAATTGAAATTTGATGTATGTTAAAAGATCATACTCTTAAACGTATCCTTTACAAATCATATCGAAATTAATACATTAGACATGAAACATAGAAATACACACTTAAATGCGGAAGACTTTTGAGACATCGGAGTATGTAAGTTGGTTTACATAGCTGTTGCTTCAAGAATTCTCTAGGAGAGAGCGCCATTGAATTATTACATCACCATCATATGATGATTGATAGTATAACCTCACTGATAAATGGCTTATATTTATACTCTTTATAGTCTTGATGGTTAAAAAAAAGTTGCAATATCTAAAAATGTCTGCATCGTAGGACGTATAAGTTACGGACTTATATGTTGTATATATTGGGCCATAAAATGTATACATTACAACAGCAGTACAGAAAGTTAAGAGTTTCAGAAGTGTGAAATCACCTAATCTTTCATTTCTCGAAGTGGAAACTATTTCAAATTTAAGGTTAGAATATGGTTAAAGGTTAAAATAATACATTTTATCACTATTGAGTATCTACAATGTTCAACTTTATCATATTTATTGAGATAATTCTATGGTTTGAAATTCTTGCATCACTGCACCAAAATATTTTACATTAGAAGTAACCAAGAGCATTAGGAAAATCCACGATAAAAAATACATAAATTAAACGCTTAGGATTCAACATAAGGGACTTTTATATATTTAAATTTATATTTTAGAAACAAATATTATTTTAAACTTTATTCGGATGTCACATTCATGATTGCGTATTACAATAATCTGCGAGAAAAGAGCTGCGGTAGAAAGAACAAGTACGCAAATTAGTTGAAATTAGTTCTCTCACCACAACTTTGAAGACGGTAATAGAAAGCTCCAGAATAATTGTTGCTTAGTTGACTAATATTCAAAACTTGACAGTGGTTTTTATGTTCTAATCCGAGTTCCGATTTCCCGTGAATGATTTAAAACTCATTTCTCAATTAAAATGTCTCAATTGATCAAAAATAAATTCAATTTTCAATAAACATCAAAATAACAGTATAAAATTAACGTGTGGACAAGAATTCACCCAAATTCATTGGGCACAAACACTTGAAATGGCAAGAATAACCGAAAAGAGTACATAATAAAGAAGATGATTGATTTTTTTATATTCTAAACAATTAAGAATCTTCACAAAAGAACATAATGATTGTTTTGAATCACCTGTCAAACAAAAGTTAAGCATCAAATTATCAACAGGAAATGATATGCCCCTACGCGGAAATGAATTCGTTCAAGTATAACGCAGAAACAAACAATTTATGAAAGAGAAACGAGAAAACGCTCCAGGACACATTGGTTGGCGAACAAAACCACCAACTTGTGAATGCAATTACGGGGAACGACAAATTATACGGACTGGTAAATTAAAATCATCACTAAATTTTCTCCAAAAAAAATTCGAGCTAAATGACTCAATTCTTTCGAAATTAACACAAGATTCTTCGTGTAGAGAGACAAAAACGGAGAAACTGGAAACCACCGTAAGGGTTTTGTAAGATTTCTCAGGAGGAGGCATCATTTTTCTAATTAAATATTCCTTCCCCGCCTTCACATTTACACGCTGGCATTCAGATCCGGATTGACAATATATTTTCTTTGCCAAAGGTTTCCTTATATCATCTTCGTTTCCTGGAGAAGCCTCGCATGGAACTCTAAGAGAGTGGTGACGAAGAGAACAAATTAATTCAAAAGAATCAATCAACAATGTTTCCGTCACACGCGCCTTTTCTTGGAATTCCCGTACTCCCGTCGCATTTGGCAGACTCCGGGTGTAAATAATAATGTTTTCATGAATCATTTCCAAAAAGGATAGCCATAAAAGTTTTTACAACAAATAATACTTCTTAATTTTTGTGATACATTAAATTTATACCTCTCATCGGTTTTATATAAGCAACCTTTTTTTCGCTAAGTCATGTGTTACTTATTTTAATTTAGTTTCAATCTATTGCTTTTAAATTATTTCATGGTCACGTTTTAGAAAAACATCCGATACATTAGGAAAAAACTTTTTTTTCACGTGCGTTTAGTTCAAATGATACGTATAATAGATGTGCATAATTTACATGTATTATAAGAGCCTATCAAAAAAAGCATTGAAGCGTATTTGTGTTCCTTCATAAATATCGCCATTTATGAGAAAATGTTTTAATCATATTTAAAAAAGGATTTATTAAATAATAGTTTTTAAGTTTTAAACATTATCTTGCAACTTTGATTGAGTTAAAGGTAAAGTATTTGTATGTTGTAACTGAAAATTAAGACTTAAAGTATTGATAATTTCAGATACATGTATTGTCTTAACCTTCTGAGACCCAAACGAGTTTCAGCCATTGAAATTTTAACTTACTCGACATATTTTCCAACTATAGAAAACAGTTGAAAGTCATATTTTGGCTATGAAGTTAGTTACAGCTTCCGAAGACGGCAGCACAAGACTGTCCACTAGGATGGACTTCGAGTCATTTTGCTGTAAAAAAGGTATCTAGGAGATACTTGGCAAAATATCTGGTGTCCAAAATAATGGAAATGGGGTCTCAGGAGGATATGATCAATAAGGATTGGAAAAATTTAATACTTTCAATTTGTATAAAATTCCTTAAAAAAACTTCACCTAACAATAAGAAAGTAACAATGAATATGGCATATGAGAAGCTAGGTAAATACAATGTATTATTTCATAGCTCTTTTAGCCCAGATATGACTAAAAATAAAATAAACTGCAAAACGATAGTTAAAACGGAAACACTTTCCTTTGCCTTTTGTTTGTGGTGTAAACAGCATTCAAGACAATTGGAGATTCACTTTTTATTTGCAATTTTAGCCCAAATATCACTTTAAAAAACAAAATAACACTCACTGTCGTTCACCAGATGCCTGTCCAGTGATGAAGATTTAAGAAAGACAAGTACGAAAACTTACAAGAGTCTGATGAGTACGCTCAATGTATTCCGGGGTCATTGTATCCACGGATAGGACGAGAAATAAATAAAACACAGTGGAAGGGAGATGAGAAGTGTGGAGAGTGAGGGGTAGGGAAAGGAGCAAGGAATGAAACCGTACAGTATGAAAAAAAAGACGGGAGTAAATCTCGATAAAAATTAAAAGCATAAATGGAAAACAAGGCGAGCCGTTCCTCCTAAGATTAAATATTCAGCGAAGACCAAAACAAATTATGGGATGCAGATGAGAAAGGAGCTGTGTTTAGTGAAAGGGGATGGAGGAGAGGAGAGATTGAGAACGCAGACAGGGGATGGGGAAAGACCCGGCAAGCAGGGGTTTTGTGGAATGATGGGATAGGGAAAAAATGTGCGGGGTAGGAAGCGATGATAAAAATATAAATAAAGTTTCTGGGACAAGAAGGAGGAGAGGGATAAGGATTGGAAGGTTTGGGGTAAGAACCATGGAGCAAAAAATATGAAGTTTTCGTTGGTTTGGAATAAAAAGAGAGAAGCCTAACCGTGGATGAAAAAATATACTTTTCACAAAATTTCCCCTTTATTATCTCCTTCGCGAATTAATTAACTTACCCCACCTCCCCCCACAGCCCATTCATCCTGACGTATTTCTGACCGTAATTATATATATATATATATATATATATATATATATATATATATATATATATATATATATATATATATATATATATATATATACACACACACACACACACACACACACACATATAGGAAGGAAATCGGTAAACACAGAAACACAAAAAAATGAACACACATTTTCTTGATATTTCGGTGCCACTAGCACCTTGTTCGCAAGAACGTAGAACAGTCTTCTACTTTCTTGCGAACAATGTGCTAGTGGCACCGAAATATCAGGAAAATCTGTCAGTGTTCATTTTTTTGTGTTTCTGTGTTTACCGATTGCCTTCCTGTGGCAAACCGTTTATATATTCGTCACCCGAGTGATCCTAAGTCTATTTTTATATATATATATATAAATAAATAAATATATAGTCTCCTCTCTTCATTCGACTCAAACCCTCGAATATACACATAAGTTCCTTAAATGAATCACGGGATAATCTTTAGTCACTCCTCGTGACAGGAATCATGGATGTTAAACAATAGAATCGGTAATCAGTCACGGAATACAGAACACACACGTACAGCATATCAAAGAAATGAAAAAAAAACACGAAAAGACATTTAGCACTGGCTGGATTTGAAGTTGGATATCCGTATTATTAATAATATCTCTGCACCGCTTCTTAATCATGCAACTTTTACAGCGTAAACCGTAATCGGTATCACCAGGAGAGGTTCAAATAACAGAGATGGGTTTTATTGAGAATCTGATAGTCTAAATGCCATTTTCAGCTGGACTTTCTAGCATAGAAATTGCTTTTCTTCCATTTGCTGAAAGTAAAATACCTTCGAAAAGGAATGCTTAAATGCACATTACCTGACATCACAGTGACAGGTGGGTGATATTTCGCCCCGGAAAACAGAAAAATTTTCCAAATATTCGCCATGGGTCTCTGAATTTTTCGGGATATAATTTTTTCAATGATAATATACGCACCACACGCAGATAAAATAAATCCATTGAATAATTTTTAAAAAAGAATTGATGTCTCCGGTAGGCAGATCGGATAAACGGGAATTGAAAGTAGTAAAAATGAAACAGAACATACAGGATCACTGCAATCCTAGGAAAAAGCAACATGCATTGAGCTCTCGTGTTCCACTTGACTGGACTTCATGCCTAATCAACTTAGGAGTGTATGGCCAAGGGAACGAGAAGAAATCCTAAAAAGAACTATAAAAGAATACAGTAACATAAAAAGAGACACGATGATTATTCCACATTTTGCTTATTTTCAGAGTTGTCCATTTTTCCGATGGAAAGTGATACCGGTGTTTTTCTTCTATAATAATATACTTCCTATTTTATATTGGCGTAAGCAACTCGTATATTTTATACCTATTGTTGGCATTTTGAGGTACTTCCGTCTATGGTTTTCATGTGTAAATACTCATCACGTTCGTTTCTTTGCCGAGTATGAAGATACAAACAGTTATAATTCCCGAGGTAAACACTGTACAGCTAATTTTGCTTTTATAATGCCCTACAAACCGTTTAACTAATTCTTGTATTCAAATTTTGGTTTCATCACCGGATATATATAACTTCTTTCATGCTCTCTCTCTTGAAAGGCTCTTCAAATCTCTAATTTTTTAAGTATATTCCTCCAAATTAACCTATATCTACCTATCATTTTTACACATCATTCAATCCTCGAAGCCTTATTTCCTTCGTTTCGGTATTTAAGTGAAATTTTGAGTGACAAAATGTACTCATGCCTTCGGGACAAACACCCCTGAGCATCTGTTTTAGCCATAATGTTTTTTAAATTACCGAACGATTGTTGATCATCGGAATTTCCATTTGAAATATGGTCTTTAGTTTAAACCAGGTAGTTTCAAACCAATCAATTCCCTCCATTCGTCAACACCATTTCACAAAATCTAACTTGCTACAGCGTATTAGATCATTAGAAAAATTATTAGTAAAATGAACAGCTGAAAGGACAGCTTTTAAATAAAATTTCCTTCATGAACATTAGAGACCAAAATAGCTGCGTCTGAGACATGCTAAATAGTTGTGTCAGTTCGTTATATAGCTTCAGATATAATTTAGTCTCCACCGCATGTCTAATAAACGTTACTTAAGGTTGTTGGAACGACTTATGTTCACGCAAAGCTTTGTTTGAAGCTCTGCTTATGTTTTCTAATGAGTAACATGTGTAGATAAAAGCAAAAAAGATGTATGGTACTGATATGATTTCCCGACGATTTAATATTATTTTAACACGTAGCCTAATGGCAGTTTGCATACATTTCTTTATAATTCGATATCATCTGTAAATATTTATCCTAAACGCCCAAAAATGTTTCATAATTTTTTAATGGATTCTAGTAAGGTAGCAAAGTATCGTGTCGAATATATCACACGTAATAACGAGAAAGTCCCGCTTAAATTTAGAATTCTGCGCCGCAAACCCAATTCACAAGTGTTTTCGTTGAGACGATAAAGTTTTTGAACGAAATTCATGAATCACATGTATCAAAACAATGATGGTTTTTTCCAGCATATAGATAATGATAACAACATCATAGATATGTTTATGAAAAATCCAAGAATATTTCACGCAATTGAAAAATTATTAAACCTGCAGTCAATGACTCACGATTCGAGCTCCAACCACCTTAAACATACTTCATATCTCGCACAATTCTTTTTGCGCTATGAAGCATTTATGTACAAAATATCCTAACTCTCACCGTCAACACAGCTCTGAAAACATACAGTTCATTGCATGCTTCTGATATACTACTTCCTGACAGGTATTTGTGGATTTATTCCGCAAAGGCTAACAAGGTATAGGTTTCACAAACTACAGAAGGAATTTGAATAGATCCCGGCTCAAATAGCACAATAAAGGGAGTAAAAACATGGGATTTCATTCCTACAATAGGCTTCCTAACTGTATCAGAGAAATTTATAAGCTGTCTATATTTGAGAACGAATTATTTAAATATCTTCTTGACAACTTAATTTATTCTGTTCGGGAACACTTACCACCTTGGTACCTTGCATATTTGATTATGTAATCTCTTGACATGTCCTACACGTATTTGGTAAATTATTCTCTGGACTAATGAAATATAATAATTATTATTTACCTGTTGGTGTCATATAACTCCCTCTCACGCAATCACTACCTAGGTGGTATAATGTGATTGCAAATTGATTATAAATTTATTTGTTTATGAATCAGATCAGCCTGTACAGTAAATTATCGACAGTATCGGCATCTCCTGATATGCATCGTTCCGTCCTATGTAAATATTTTATTTAACTGTTCCTTTTATGATTCCCTCAACCATCGGCGGAAGCAAAAGTGTAGCAGTGGGTGGAGGGGGACCGTGGCGAACGCCATAAAATAAGCCGTTCTCTCCTTTTTGCACCCTGTGGGCATAGCGGCCTCACGGAATGAGTTCAAACTCACCAGACCCTGGGCGTGCAGGGCACGTACCAAAGCCGACATTCCCCAAATGACTAACCTCTCCGGGCGATCAGCAAAACAACAGGGAAGACATGAAGGCACAGCCAGCAGCCGATTTATTAGTCGCAATTGGGCCACGCTCTGGCGAATAAACGCGATGACGAATAATAAAAGTAAAACAATTCTTCGGGCCATTCCCGAACTCTTCAACTGTCTCTCGAAGGCCCTTAAACAAAGAATAAACAAATCGGGGACACTCGTCAAGCGCATTTTACTTTTGTACTCTTTACCGCGACGTAAATAGAGAGCGCCTGTCCTCGAATAGCCACAAAACATTGATGCGTTTCGTCATTTCCGAGACAGTGACTAGGTTTTTGCATTGAGGACATGCGTGGAATGTTTTCTCTCATGAAACTACATTAAAGAATAAATTGGAATGCGGTCACTTCCTGCTTCATCTGCACTCAAATTCAATATTAATGGTACCTTGGGTCTTGCTCGCCACCGAAACGTCCTAGACTTCCTCAACACGAGGAAAAGTTATGGCTAATCAGAATAGAATGTCATGCTAAAATGAAGAATTTTTTCAGTACAATCACTAAACTAATAGCGTAAAAACTTCCCCATACGTAAATTTGGTCATGATATTGGGAGATAAGGATATCTTTACGCTACAGTCTAGATGACTATGTATAGATACAGTTCTTGGTTCTGATTCAAATTTCAAAAAGTAATTCAAATCATTTTCAGTGGGTAACCGGACGTGTCGACCAAGAGAAAAGGCATTCCAATGCTATAAAGCAGACGAATAGATTCACACTTGAACATTAATATCTTTAAAGTGTCTATTTATTCCTACGATTGAGCGTATAACTGATCGTCAAACGTATAACTGGGACTTTATAAGTTGAATATTTGCTTAAAATTCATTAGTAAAAATATTGAAAAATTGACACAAGTTTAAAAAACGATATCACTTCCACAAAAACTTTAAATCCTTAAAATTAAACCCGAGGAGATAAGAGTGACGTAGTTCATAGCTCGCTCAAGAGACGAGCAGTCTTTTTTTGAAATGCTTCCTCGCTCGTAAGAGGACAGGGAAAAGGCACATGAGCTGGTTTTCAGGAATTCGAAAAGACTGTGGAAGAATGCATGGATGTAATACAAATAATGGCCGTTATAATCGTTTTGGATCGAGGTAGATATATACATAAGATAAGGTTCTTCAAGGCCTCGAATGGTTTACTTGAAAGATAACTTCAGTTTAGTCAGTTTTTGTGTGGATGAGACCGATAGCTGAGCTCCATAGAGACTTAAAAAAATAATGTGTTAGGAATTTGACTGTATTCAGTTCGGGTGATTTTACTACTATGAAAAAATAATTTTTGCAGCAATATATGCAACTAATTTAAAAGACAAAACTCAGGACTAGGAGGCGTTCTAAATGGGTGATGGGGAAGAATGAGTCAGGTTAATACTTTAAATGTATCTAACGCAGTATTTACCGAGAACCGCAATCATATAAGAAAAATTTTGAGTACAACTAATGTTACTTATTATACCTCAAGATTTTTATAATCCCCTTTATTTTAATTATGTAATTTAAACATATTCATATTTACCCTTCAGAGTGCGCTTAAAAATTTGTTACACGTTTGGGAGCGCGATCCACACCGGTAGCCCAAATTTAATTTTTTTGTTGCATAAAATTTTCAATTTTTTGTAAAATATTTTTACAAACAATAAATTTAGAGTAATATCGATCGTTTATTTATGTTTTTCTTTCATTATGGAACATATTTGTAGTCAATAGTGGAACGAAATTTAAAGTCATTGAAAAATAGTGAAATATTTTGAGCATCGAACATCCATTGTGACAAAATTTATTGGATATTTAAAGAAAATATCTAATAATTTTTATATAACTGATCATAACACAATAATGTATCAATTCTATATAAATAATAAATAATATAATAATGTCGACAGAAAAAGGTCACAGTCACGTGGGCCACATTTGTGGCACAGTCACGCTGGCTTCCTTTCGCACGCTATTTAATACAAAACCTGCTACAATTTGTTACAAACGACCATGTGAGACATAATAATGTGCAACAACTGAAACTTACGAGTATATTATGCCATCCTATGAGGAACGGCACTCAAATTAAATACTCTGGGCCACCCCTGCGGCCCACGCGCCTGCTGAAGGGTCAAGGAGGCTGAAAAGGCCTCCCAAGACGAATGCCCGCTTTTATTTTACGGCTATCATGCCCCTCAAAGTACTACTTGCGTGGGCTTGTGAAATAATAATTAAGATGTACAAAAAAGCCGTAACTTTTTGCTTCCTACATAACTATTTAGACTGCGGAATAAACGTGAATTTCTCTGAAATCAGTTGATCGTCATGACGTGTACGACGTATAATTCTTATATTCTTTGAAATTGTTGTAGGTGGACATTCTTCATCTCAATGGAAGATCATCAAAATGTTCAAAATGTGTGTATTTTAATGTTACAGTGAGAACTCTCCTGGACTATTGGGAGGAATTTTCCACTTTGCCGTCGGTGGCGCTGTTGTCCGGGGTGAAGAATAGAGGGGAAGGCGACGATCTCTCCTACACTGCGGCGGAATAGAGAACTAAAAGGACGTTTTTGGCCGGCCGAGGTATACAGCTCCCTTCATGATTTTCCCTTTGAGATTCTCGCACGCACTACCTTGGTTGGAGAAGTGAAGTAAAAGTCAGATCGTACACAATTAGAAAGGTTGGTACTGTAGGTATCATTTAGGATATATTAAGGAAGGCTTGAGGGAAACCCAGCGTAGCGTAATCTAAGTTTGTTTGATATCACTTGTATTCTTCCTTCGATTCCGGTCTTCCCAACCATTTCCACAACACATCCGCCTTTAATGTGCTCAATAAGCATTTACTGAAATGGCGCACCCAAGGAATTTAACGGAAATACGGCGAAAGTCGTCATTTTGAATACAAATAAACATATCGTTGAAGAACCTATGCTATTCCAGTGAAAAAATACACATAAATAAGCACATTAATGGCGGACTTATTCACGATGCAAAGACCTATATCGAAGGAAGAATACGATCGACACTGAAGCATCTGGGAGAGGGATATGGTTAGACCACACCTCGAATACGCCGCGAGCATTTGGGACCCTGGTCATATATATTTAAACAAAAATATTAATAAAACAAAGAAAAGCAACACGCTTCGTAAAAAGATTCTACGAGCTAACGAGTCGCACAACTTTTAGAATGATTAGGGTGGGAAACCCTAGAGACTCGGAGGCTACACACTAGGTTGTTTTCAAAATTCAGAACTGGTGTGTTTCAGAGCGACACAGAGAAAATTATCATAACGCCAAACTACACCTCTAGGTATGACAGAAGCGATAAACAAGAGAGAGATACATTGCCGAACAGATAGGAAAAAGCACTTTATTTCCGCGCACAATAAGCGTCCAAAATAAAAACTGAGCAACATTAAATACACTCCATTAATACACGTCATCCTTTTAACCTCCGAAGCCTTACGTCTTTACAAGGATAGTGACCTAACATCCCCTGCCACACAACCATGCGGCGGCTTGCAGGGAAGTCTGTAGATGTAAATCTTCGTCTAATCTAACGCCTCCAACATTTTCACAGTTCTCATCCTCCTTCGGAGAACTAAGAATCACTCTGTAAACTTACAGCGCGCTCTTCATAACTCCCATAAAGTCATTAAAATATCACTGAACGAAATACCCACTACTCTTAAGATTTGAACCACGGCTTCCAGAACGGGATGCTAGTATTCTAAGCAGTACACCAACACGGTCTTCATGAGTGTAGGTGCTGGATGGGGAAGAATACCCGATTGTCAATGCATTGGTACGCCCGGGATGGGATGTTGAACTGCCGTGTAAGGTGCAGAATGATGTGATGGTAAAGGTGAGGGTAGGGAACGTATAAAAGCGGAATGCGATTTCGATGGCCCACGTGGAGTGGGGTAGTGCCTCGCCGTTCTTCAACCCTCTTCCGGTACCCTCTTTTTTTCCCACCCCCTGGGGAAAAAGACTTCAGAGTAGCCCGAAGGAGTCCGGCTGGAGTAGAGGGGGATGGTGAGGCTGTGTGGGATGGGAGAGCTTTTTTCCGTGGGCTATAAATCTGAATTTATGGGTAATTTATTCCGAATTCCTTTATCTCCCTCTCATACTGTCGTTCTCTCTCTACACGTGCATGTATGTTTCCGAAGGCATACGTATACAGAATTGTATATGAATATATATGTGCATTTGTACGCAAAAGCATTTGTATCGCGGTGAACATTAAGTTCAAAGCTACAGTATGGCAGCAATATTACTAAATAACGTAATAAAACAGACGCACTTATATCTGTCCTAGTTTTTGGTGGCAGTCTCATCTGGTGTTCTCATCGTATGGGGAAATAAGTGATCTAAATTTCATTTGAGTCAGAGACATGTGTTGTCCATCGATTTACGTGAAATAAAACGTATAATCGTTACATCCTGATTGTCCGTATCATCATATGCAATGTACATTGTACATGATGATGCCATTATGGATCAAACTTTTTATGTAATGTGATTAAAATATTTTCATAGAATTCACAAATTTGATTTTACTTTCTATTAACACACAATACAAATCGAGAACGTAAACTGGCATTAACAGAATACAAAGAAATCCTTTCGCTTTGTTAACGTATACAAAGAGCGAAGAAAGGATCTAACACAGTTAATGAAGGTTCGGATGTCACTAGAGACTCAGTTTCAACACACTAGGCTGATATCACTTGAAAAATGCAGAAAAGCATAGTTCAAGGTGACACCGAGTGTATGAATATTATCACTGGAACAGACAGGAGAGAGAAATAAAAGAAATACCCCTAAGGATTTAATTAGGACAAAAATTCCTTTTTTCCACTTCCTATTCACGTGTTTAACGAAGAAAGATGCACGAGCTAAGAAACTTCGATAACATACCTTTTACTTTGATCCTCTTATCCTCCTTGGTTATCTTATCCTCGATATCATTTACCCATTCTATTTGGTATTTCAATGAAATATATTGATTAACAAAAACTTAGAAAAATAATATTTCCATTGAACCGTTCAATATTGCCGTATTTTGTACTTGGCTTCGAATCTTCACGCTTTGGCTAAGTTTTATATTCACTCTCCAACAGTTAATTTGCGGACAATCGCCCATATATGGCAAGGCTCCCTTTAAATATGCCCATTCTCTTTCTTGTAGATTTATTACCATGAAAATAGCCCTTTACTTATTAGGAACATAGTACTCATAATTCGTTGTTTGCCATATGACGTATTTAAACGTTCGATTTTAATGAGCAATACCATGCCAACCATGCGGAAAATAGACCCCAATTTAATTTGCAGATTAATTACTATTTAAACTTTTTAACAAGTAGTTTCAAATTTTTTTGTAAATTTATAAGACTAAGAAGTACCTTAGCAATACGTTATTCTTAAATTATTTTAAACTATTAAAATTATTCATACCCAGCCAGCCGTTCCCAACCGAGGTAAGAGCATTCAAAAGAGCTCACTCATCATCTTCATGCCAAGGGTATATGATTATTTTTTAAGAACTACAATCGTTATGAGCCCTCCTGATTTGCCGCAGTTACCCAAAAGAAATTCATGCATTACTTATCCTAAATAACTCCTGATTTTACATTACATCAGAGGTTTAACCATCACATTATACCACCGCTTTCTCCAAGTACACCTTCAACAACATTCTGACCCTTTTATTTATTTATTTGTCACTATTTATTTATTTATTCACTATCCCGAATACAGCACAGTGTGCCAATTTACGTCGGGTGAATAACAGTAACAACGGACCACTCACAAACACCCATGTCCTGGACAGATAATATTCTACCCTGGCGGGACTCGAACCCGCGACCCTTGGGTTAGCAGGTTCGAGTCCCGCCTGGGTAGAATATTATCTGCCCAAGACATGGGTGTTTGTGTGGGTTTTTTCATGAATATATGGCGCTAATTGATTCTCACACATTTTCTCAGCACTACCGAATCAATGAAGAACGCTCATCAAACATAAGTCAATCATTTATTATTCCATGACATAGCTATGACCAAACCTATCCCACATCTGAAAACGTTTTTAGACGCTCTTTTTTTAAAAACTTGATCAAAAACACGGAGTAATTTTTGCGCTATTATTAAGAAGCTGCATTTTTAAATGTTTAATTTAGATGCAAATTAGATATGTAAATAATCAATATAAGAACCCAATGTACTGTTCGTTGACATTCAACTGTAAAATATTGGTATCATAATTAATCCTAAAATTAAAATAAACAAATCCCAGCATTACTACAAACAAGGATCTCATCCGGCCTCTTGCTTCAATTCCTCATTCCTTTTTCAATTCGGATAATTTCTCCCCTATTTTAATTAGCCATCATGTCTACTTAAGAGGAACAAGGGATTCAAGGGAGCGTAGTATGTTATTTAAGCGGTGGCGCGGTTCTACGTGTCTCGTATTTTTTGTGCCGGTCTCGTTGCAATCAATCCCGGATAGTTGCTAGTCCCACATCCCTACGGATATCGTTAGGTACTTATTTTGAATAACAGTATTGACTAATGTACGTGGAATATTTTACCTGTATGTGATACTATTTTCATTTAATTATTGGAAAATAGCATCCCAGGACTATTCAGTTTATTTTTCCCATTCATATTCCTTTTAATTGTAGACACTAATCAGATAACAAACGCCCACTGGGTTTCGCCTGCAGTAAGGTAGTTAGAGTGCGACATTTCCCTAGTCATAATGGAGCGACCATATTCCGATTTATCATTTTAATTTCAGCAAACATTGAAAGCAAGAAGTAGATATATTTGTGCTAATGGTGTAACGGTATATTTTTATGACTGAAATTCTCGGAAATAAAATTATGTCTGCCAATTGACTACCAACTGCCAAAATTAAGACTGCCAACTAACAGGTGATTACCAATCATTCGGCCTACGCATATCCTCCCGTCCCTTTCTGCTCACGTGCGCTTTATGCGCAGGGATTTGCTCCGGTCTGTATTTCATTCCACATGTCGAATTAAACACTAATTTACTTTTAAATATAGATAGTAAACACTTTTTCCGAACAGTGATGCGAATTATGGACATCAAAGACTCAATAATTCGAAAAATATGCCATTGGAACGTAATGTGGAGGATTGACTTGTGATACCACGGTCCATTTTGCCACAGGAATTAAGACCTTCTCGTGTTCTTCTTGCATGGTATGAAATTAGTGGATAACCGTATCGCCAGAATTCCAGTCCGCATCACCAGGCCCTGACGATGCCGACTGAAATTATGGAGGAAAGTTTGTTCACCAATATGCTGAAACGTTGATAGAACCTGAAAAATTCGAAATAACAATAAAACCGCGTATAAATTTGCAATTATTTTGCCATAAATTTGAATATTTGTTCATTTTACCTTCATACATGAAAAGACTACCATTAAGTATAAATAGGTATAAAATCACCTGCTTCTCTCTAACTATCATTCAGTGAATGGAAAAATTCCTCGATTATACAAATACATTTCCTTTCAGCTGATTCACCGTCCTAGACAGTGTGCTATTCACGCACGCCCTCTGCTTGCTATTTGATTCAAAGAAAATATCGAATTGAAAAGCATGAATAGAAGGCAGGAATCCATGCTAAGGAAAGATGAAGATGAATAAAGGACGAAAACTCTCGACCTTCAATCCCCTCTCGCTCCCATCATTTTTTTCCACAAAATAAAAAGAAAAACCTTTCCCGTTCCTCTCCGATCATGTTTATTCGCAGACTTCCGCTCATTTGTTTCCGTCGCGCATCGTGTACAGTCGCTCCTGTCTCCTTTTTTGGCGTCTCGACAGAGATCCGCTCGGCAAAATAGCAGTCATCCTAGGGGCCACTCTCCCGGCATCATCTCGTTGCCTTTCTTCCACCACCCTCCGGTTCCAATTCTCTCTTCATTTTTCCACCAAATGGTACACGTGATGCGAATCGTCCCGTCAGTCACGCTCTATTAAGTCTTTCTATTTGATTCCTGCCACAGTATGCGCAGAAAATATCCGTAACTCCATCGAGCCAAAAAAAAAAGAAGCGAAATATTTTAAATAATCTGCTCCATAAATTTGGCAGTAACTTCCCTGAAATAGAAAGCATTTAGGGAATGTGAATTTTATACGATCCATTTAACTAAATTTTCAAAAATTCCGAAAATCAGAGAATTTTATCGGTAAAGTAGTGACAAAACAAATTCAAGTAATATCTATATGTGACATTGAGAGGCCTTAATGTGAGCTAATCTTGGTTTCAATTAATTAATGATGCATGAGGTTAGCAAGGCTGAATTGAGTCAGAGCATTATCTGTAGAATAACGTATTTGAGTACTTTCATAACAAGAAAACAAAATAATAAATTGACGAGAAACAAATGGAGTACCAACTGCTCAAATATCCCTGAGTTAACTTGCTTATGTGAATAAGATTTTAAATTTGCTAATACATACTATATTTTACGTTTTATCTGGCCAACTTACACTACTCTAATTTAGTTATCGAGTATTATAAACTATTATGAGGCATCTTCTTAACTTCTGAGGGTTTGTAGCTGGAAATGGAAGTGGTTTTGCTCTTTGAAATTTAAGCGAGCAGAACTTTGGATGAAATGCATGGCGGTTCTAATTCCATGGCATGGTACGTTAAACAATAGAATAGCTTGTATATCTAGCAAAACATTGATTGTTAGCAATGTTGAGTTAAAAATTGGTCTGTCTCTGTACTCCCCATATAATCCTACCCAAACGACTACTAACCAACTAATATGAAACTGTTCAATCAAACCTTTATCTCACGGTAACAATGTTTCAAAATTTTTGTTTTATAATAAATATAATGGAAAGTTCAAAGTATGTGACTTGTTAAATTTGGGCAAACATTCATGAGTGTCCACCATATCACAAATTATGCCTTTTGCATTTGCCTTACGATGAGTCAGTTCATGAAAAGAGACCCGTTTACTGTGCCGTACGGCATTGGATATGAAATTCAAGCTTCCATTATTTTTAAGGCAAATGTTGATTCACTGTCATTAATATAAGATAGCAAATATGATGGTGCCAGATTGGAATCATTGGTAACTTCTCAATTGATTTCAGCCCCAAGGAATAACTTATAATTTAAACTTTAGAATTTTAATGAGCGCTGCTTCTAAGAATATAATAAAATAAAATAACCATTGGCTATGGAAAAAATCATGAGTAAATTTTAAGAAAAGTTAGAAAACATAAAGGATATAATCTCCTCTACAGTTTAAACAACACACCGTTTGATAAAATCAAGGGCGCCATGCCAGTGGATTAAATTCAATGCAGTGCTTTCTCAGGATAAAGGTACTAAATGATTTTTTTACCATTCCCACGGATATTTCGATCAAACATTTGGTAATAATAAAATGAGTCCAGAAAAAATGTCTAGCTAGCTGCGATAATATAGAGCATAGTATGGTAGTGAAATTGACAAGAATCTGAAGAGACGAAAAAGAGGCCAGAAAAAAAGTTTGCTTAATGTAATGTATTGAAATTTTACTTGAAGCTAAAACTGACCGGATGATTTATAGTCATCAAACTTGGAGTGGAGAATGAATTTTTAATAATAGCTTACTAGCGATAAACCAATATCTTCTTTACTCATAGTAAATCGAATTAGCAGTTAAAACAACAAGCGTGTTAATACGACACGATGAATCATAAATCATGAACATTTCATTAGAGGACAAAGATAAACTCCTCCCACCAATGGAAGTGAAATATGCATTTGCAAGTTCAACATCCAATGCAGGAAATATTCTCCGCATAAATCAACGAACAAGGTCATCAATGCATAAGGAAGGCAGCTTAACGTTCTGCATGCTCGAGCGTTATTACACTATAAGATATTTCCCTACCTCCTCCGCCATATTTCAAGGAGTCAATTGTCAGCAACAAACACTGCGATCATGGAAGAAAAAATATATCGCTTCTTTTTGCCATATTTGGCAATAAATCCATCCCATCCTTCCCTCCACACAATAACCTGTTACAAAACATCCATTCCTTATACTTATGTGTCGTATCGAAGGGAGAAATTGTAACGTTCCTCCAATTTTTTTGCTAACCTCCGTCCCAGAAGGGACAGGGAGTGATACGAATGGTCGAGCAAAGGTAGGCAAGAAATGGGAAGTGGAACGCTTTTTATGATATCCAGAGCAAGTCAACAGCAGAGACCTCTAGCTCCGAGGTCGGGACGTATGATGCACTATTCCATTTTTAAATACAAATTACATCGCATGATTAGGAATATTATTATTATTACTAACCAAAATAGTTACAAGCTGGTTATTTGCCAGGAGGTAACAGTAAAATAATGTTAAGCAGACAATTAACCAGTAACCAAAAATGAAGCATAGAATCCGACATATATTGAAAAATTTGTAAATTAATAATGAATCAACCATCAAAACTAAATTTTCAGCACCTATTCTTTAAAAAAAAATACATTGCTCATTGCTCACAGGAAATGGCTCGAGCAGTTCTGCGGGAAGACTTCCAATCTATAATCGTCCCGTTGAGGAATGAAAGCTTTTAAACATTGGAATTTTGTAATCGACGATTCCTGACAATGTATTTCGAGTTTTCTACCTTCTGTCTCAGCTCCACCCATGCTTTCTCCCCCTCAAGTGTTAGGAACAGAGCACCAAATCTATTTTTCTTTCTTCTCCGTCCAAGAGAGTCCCATTCGAGCCCTTAGGTGCACGCTATTTAGTGACACTCTGAGTCCTCTTATACATCCCTATTATATACCTTGCTGCCTCTTGTTGTACCTCCTCAATTGATTTCTTTTATCCCTCTTCATGTGCGTCACACACTTGTGACACATATTCTAAAATTGGACTGATCAGGGTCTTTTACGCCTTTTCCTTTGTGGTTTTATCACTCCTCTTTTTTCATCATCCAATGTAAGGTTTTAAATGCTTTTTTTGTTAAGTGTTCCACGTTTGTCTCCAACCCGAAATACTTCGTTAAAAACACCCCTAATTATTTGCACCGATCTATTTTAGGAATAAACATTCCTGAAAATGAGTTTTCTCTCCCAGCATAAGTCATATTAGGTGCATCAATTACATTACGAGAAGTCTGCAAGTTGTAGCGATGTGAGCGGGTAGGAAAATTAATATAGCTCCGCTGATGGAAAGAACTGGAACGAAGAAGCATTTGGCAATGTGTGTGAGAAGGGGAAATTTCTGAAGGATATTAGTAAGAGGCAGTGTAAGTGTAAAAAAGGAAGCTTAGAATAGATATTAGAAAGAGGCAGTGTAAGTGTAAAAAAGGAAGCGTCTACCGCGCAGAAGGCCAGTGGGTCGGTACCTGTATCAAACTCTACCCGATTGTTCTCACTGGGGGGGGGGGAGGTAAAGGAAAGGGGAAAAGGCCTCGGTACGGACCCCGGCACCCGACGACTACAGTCAGGAACGCAACATGAAACACACAACCCCTTGTAGTCCGACACCAATGAGGCGGATTGATGTCGAAACGCCAATGGGCCTCCGCCACCCCCAAGTTATCGTAGTTGCTGGGTTCACTCAACAGCGTAGCACGAGTCACCGTCAGTTTTCGCTCACGCGAAAACTTACCGCACATCGATTGAAGACCGGAGGAGCCCGTTGCCCAAATATTTGGGATTAGGTATCTCCCGGCCACCTTTGTCGGTGGGAGCAGCGCGGTCAGTCGGCGTACGACATTGGAGTAATGTCCTCGGACCAGTTCTGGTCAAATATAGAAGCACACTCCTCGGTAGGCCTCTCCCACCAAGATTGTAAGTGCAACAGGAAAACGGAGGAAAAGGGATTCTGAAAGGTCTGTTAGAGAGGAAAATAATGGAGAAGAGGGAATGGGAAAACTCTGTCATCGCCGTGCAAGGCATCGTCACGGATCATACAGTAAAGTTTGGCGATACCAAAATGATTGCTTACTTACTTGGATACTTGGACCGCTTAATCAAGGAGACAATTGAAATTAGAATGGGGAAGAACGCCGTTAATCGTGACTTGGTGCAAAACCTAAGAAATACTTAGAAGCCCATTATATGGAAATTGATAAAGGCACCAAAACCTTCCAGCCAGTGATAACCTGACCTCGCGCTTGGCCTGCCCCCTACTATATGTATGTCATACCAGTCACGGCTTCACCTCTCCCCTAAGGACAATGCTCAAGTCGAGTATCGAAACGTCGGTCAACATGGACCCACTCACCCTGGCGGAAACTAGACAGAACTTTGAGATGGGAAAGAGCGGCTTTATGGACTCGGGGATAAGAGATGGAGGCATACTAAAGGTGACGAAAGAAATCATATATGAGTTTTGATTATGATTGAAAAAATTCATCCAATATATAGATTATTTGTGATTACCGATATTTATACTCTTGCTTTACAAGAAAAGAACATAGATAACGTTAACGGAAACATCAAGGTAGCATTATGTTTTTTTAAAGGACCTATGTAAAATTGGAATGATTTTCGTAAAACGATGGATTATAAATAAAAATTCATGGACATAAAGCCCATAAAACCAACTTGAGAGAGCCATTCATCGATCAAAGAACAGGATTAACTTCAGCGTAATGGTCAAGACACCATCTACTCTCATCTTCAATTAATGTTTCCATTAAATGGTAATTCCCATTTTGCTGTATCACACAGCACAAACCACTGTAACGCCACGAGTGGCAGGATGTCGCTCTAATACGCACATCTCATGATATCAGAGAGTAAAATATTGTATTCTAATCATTGTATGACCACATTACACCGCCTTACGACGAGTTACGACGCCTGCTGCATTCAATCAGGCTACATTGCATAATTTTGCACTATTCGCAAGATATTGCAAACGATTAATTTGCAACGATCTACATTGCAAATGGCATCATACCAGATTTTGCATTGAATCAACAAGGATGCATACCGTTTATCTTGAGAGTTGGATATCGTAATGCAGTGCCTCATGCACACCACAAACAATGCATCTCAGTATCTCATATTAGTCCACAAATCCATCAAGAAAATATACTTACTACTTTCTTCATACCATCCACAAAGCTAATTTGTTTAGTTTTCAGTTAATATTCTCAACTCACATTTTTCATCCCCGGGATGTTAGTTTATTACTCCTGTCCATCATATCAAAATCCTGTCACTGAATTATCACCGAAGAAAGCATCCAACTATCACCTTAAGTAAATGCAAAGTAGCACATATTGTTCCTTAAAAAATATATTATTTTAATTAGTTGATGTTTAACTCGTTGGAGTAGATTTCAATAAACAATTGCAACCCGAAATATTGCCTCCCTCTGCACTTCAGGGAATGAATGGTTTTGGCATATTTACGAACACTTCTTAATTTTTCATCCATTCTTGCCCTCCTCAAATACAATAATGAAGCATTTACCTTAAGCAATATGTGTTCTAAAAGGAGCTCAATTATAGACTGAAATTAATATAACATTCGCAGAATTTAGTAGGAAAATTATTGCATCGGTTATTATTGGAGTCAAAAAAGTTGTTAGCATGTTCAGATCTAATAAGCAGTAAACGGTGGAAAGCGGCAATTGAGGAGAGTTTGACGATAGTTCGCAGTGGCTAGGTAAAATTCGGAACATCTAGATATGTTATTAGGTATAAGACGTCGAAGGAGTTTATATTTGGTTGAAGAAATCAGGAATAGTTTGGTAGACGCCAGGAAAAGGGCAGCTGTATAAGAAAAGGCAGGCAAGAATACGTTTTGAAGTCAGTACTTGGGTAGCAAAGATAAGTTTAAATGAAGTAAAAGACACTTTGGGAATTGATAAATATATAAAACATTCATATGACTGCAATTAATCAGAGATCCGTTTCTCAAAGTTTATAAAAATGTATTTAGACTGATTTATTGCTATTATACACGTAAAAACTGAAAAGGAGTGGGATTTATACTGATTTTTGAGAGAACAATTTTCATAAGATTAACTAACCATTAACCCAATACCTACTCGTCTTCAATCAAATTCTAAATTTGATGCTCGAACAACAACGACAGGGTGAACAAATGAAGGCAATTTGTCCAATTCCATTCTCCTCCAGGGCAGCTGATTGAGGCCATTATTAAACTAGCGAGTAACTTAATATATCGGGTAGTTGGGGTTTCAATTCCTGCTAAATCATTTCGGAGAACCCTCGTAGCATACAAGTGACAGGCGACACGGAAATGGAAATCGGTCGCCAAATAAATGAGACGTGATTTGCTTCCTCTGCTATGCTATAAACGGTTAACCCAATCCAGAATGTATTAAGTTTCCATCAGGAATAATTTAAATTAGTTACCAATGGAGTATTATAAATCTGTTCCGGCGAAAATCTTGAAAGACTTGCAGCGATACCGAAACCACGAAAGGGATAGAAAAAAATGTATGACTCACTGTCAGTAATGAGGTACATTATCTCATCAATTAGTGAATTCCGTGTCAATAATAATGATTTTTGTAGCATTTCAACACAAGTCATCATAGTGCAAATAATCACTAAACAAAATGTTACAGAAACCGGATTATAGAACGCCATGCAGGAGAAGAGAAGAGCAGGGCAGTCCGAGTCAGTCTGATTAAAGTGTGGCCGTCGGGTGGTTATGTTAGCTGACGCCTATAACAATGGAATGAATGCGTCAACTTAATTTATAATATTTAAGGAAAGCCCATGAAAAAATCATGAAGAACAAATGTACCTAATAGCGTTACCCACAGAAGTTAAGAAGTTCCTTCAAAATTTTATTGTGATGGAAAAATAACTTGCAACAATTATCAAGAGATATATAATGACAGAGGTTCATACGAATGGCAATAAATGCAGCAATGTATGCTTAATACTCCAAATTAGTACGGCTTTTGCATAAATCTACGGTAAATATCCTTCGTGGCCTTGATGATTACTAAAATTATGTAATCAAAATCTTGGCAACATGAGTTTGAGTTGAGCTTCTTTAGATAGTCCTGAAAAATTGCTACTATTGATAGACATCAGTGATAACTTTACTTAAGTCCTGCTCGGGTGGAAATAATTTTACTAAACACGACATAAACTGCTTAAGTGTAGTATTTTTTTGATCTCACGTATTATAAAAGAAGGATTGGATGAAACAGTTCACCCCTGACTGCATGCCCCCAGAGATGCTTGCTAGGTGCATGAAAAACATGGCAACGATATATCGAACCCATGTGAATCACACACTGATCAACGCGATGTAATATTCAAATTTCAATTTCGCAAGTCTTCACAGCGACAGTCCCGACCGTTGGTTCCCCAGCATTTTCTCTTTCACTGGTTTTTACGCTTCCATCCAGGAACATCGACGTCCTCTTTCATGTCCGTATCGAGGATCCTGAGGCAAGAATTCTCAGAGCCACCGCCCGCGGCAGAATCGGGTTTATCCAACCAAACCCTACGCACGCTCCACCCCCTAATCCCTAAGCCGCCGCTTCACTCAACCCTCCACCCCCAAGCAGCTATACCCTGCCTTCGATATCCTACCCTTACCCCCAGATCAATCCGATCCCGAGCAACCCTCATCCTCAGTTCAGTCTTGTGTCTCTCCCAGGACTGCTTCCCCAGCCTGTGTGACCTTCCGATCCACTGCAGCCGCGCACGCGGAAATAAATCCACGATCAGTCGGAAAAGCCCAACTTCCCCTTTCCAGCGGAGTCTCGAACCCGAGGGGAGACTCTCTTTGTCCTCAATGCTCACTGCAACTCTCGTATTCCCGATAACCTCTCAATTCTCTTTGACCCCAGCAACAACGGGAATCTATCTCCCCCTTGTGTGTGAGTGTGTGTACAAAAGGGGTCCGTCGCCGAATCGCCTGGCCCCCTCTTTTCGAGTACAATTTTTTTCAAGTTTCTTTTTTGTTTCCCGGGGAATTATTCTTTTTTTCTTAAGCTTTATACACACGAGGCTTCGTCTCCATGCTTTTTTTTGTTTATCGCGTTTCCTTCGGAGAAGCCTCCCACTCGATCCTCTTCTTTTCCGATCCTGTTCCCCCCCCCCCATCATCCCGAGCAGTCGCTACAAAATGATTTCTGATACGTTTACTTCAATTTCCTCGTTCTCTTCTCACTAACACGCCTCTCAGGGTTTCTTCTTTTTCCGTTTATTTATTCCCTTTTCTCTCCTCTTCCTCCTTCCATTCCTCTTTCCCTGTGAACTCCCCCTGTCGATGCTCTCAGAGAACTACGATGCGATTCGCAAGTCTTTTGGAACTTCAGTCTGAATCATATAAGGTTTTGGAGCAACAGCCTCAATTTAATTGACATTTAGAACTCCAGTATGAACTGCATAAGTTTGTTGTGATTTCAGCGTCAATTTTTAATGGTTTTGAAACGCTTAAATTAATCGCGAAAGCTTTTTGGACCGTGCAAGACTTCGAAACTTTAATTGAAATCGCAGAATATTATGAAACTTTAGTCTCAAATGTAGCAGGGATCGTAATTTCAGTCTAAATCAAAAACGATTTTCCGACTTCAGTCTGAAATGTGTGAGAGCTACAGTCTTCTAGTGTAATCCCCCGGGTATTTATTCCACGCCCCATTCGTAAGTGCTTACATTTTTCCCCTCGTCCTGCGACGCCAGATGATAGAACTCAAAAGCATATCGGGAGAAACTTATCAATCACGGACAAAAGTCGTCCAAAATAATATGTTTTAACGTTATGAGTTGTTTTGTGGTAAAATTGTAAATATATTCCAACTCACTGATGAAGGTGATTCATCAATCATAAAAAGAAGTGTTCGACCTTCCCAGAGGTTAATGTTTTAATGGTAATTAAAACAAAAAAATCGATTAAAAGTTTGAACAAAACTTTAATTCCGATGTAGGAAACGAAATTTGTGTCCTAGATATCCTTCGCCAACCACAATTGTCATCTTCAGTTCGAACGAATGCTCTGTACTAGTACAGTTTCAGTGACTTGGCGAGCGTTACAAAGTGTCCCTCTTAATCCTTAACTAAGTCGTCGTTGACAAGTAATTATCATCACCGTGACTATTACCAGAGTAAGTCTATTGAGATGAAGATTTTACCGTTGTGATAATAGTTAAGATGAAACATTAACACATCAGAATGAGACCCTAACACCAGTTTACGAGCGTAACAAATACCAAGCTAGTCAGAAATATAACATAACCCTATCATACCCCATTTAAAAACTTAACACCATTTCTTTATCATCTTTCCGGTAACATGAATCCATGTCAATCTCTTCTGATAACCCGTTGAGTTTGTTCATGTGGTGGCAAAGTAACAACCTTTTCTACACTAAATATTTCATACTAGTTAAAAGTCCACCAAAGAAACCACTAAATTCATACTTTAAAACAATTGAGCCTTTTTTTGAGACTTTTAGCAATGCCACAGTACGGAATATCGTCTTTGGTAGGTATTATTTGTCACTCGCGTGAATAACTGCTGCAGATGAGCAACCAATAAACGAGTCATACAATAGTCATAAGGTAATGACAGAGTATACCAATGGCAAATTTCCGATACCCATGGAGCTTGAATATGAAACTGGGGAAAAGTTACAAAGATGCCACGCTAATCCAACTTCCTACCCTATTTTACGCTAGTCATAGCGCTCCGGCTTTTATTTTCTCCAAATCGGAGATGGTTTTGTGCAGGGGGAGTTATTTTATAGGGTGCGTTCTTCGCCAGGAGAAAATTTTCCAGTTGACGTGACTCGACGCATCGGAGCGGGTGAACACGTGAATGAACCTCGCTGGGACGCGAAGTCGAAATATCAGCGAATGCGACCGAACGGAATTTACACCCGAGTCGCAAACGCTATGACACACCCATAAAACAGGTCGCTCCGCGTACGTGGCATTGCGCGAAAACTTGAAACAAAACAAGAACAAACAAAAAAAATGTGTGTGCGCGCGCACACGAAAGATACTCGAGTCCGTGAGGCGCTCAAACAGTCTGGCACATTACCAAGTTCATTCGACGAATGTGCTCACGGAGAGGGATGGGGGTAGCGGAAACACGCTCTTACATCCACTTCATTTCCAAGGCTCAAGGATCGAAAACGTGCCAGGGTTTTCACGAAATAATTTACGGACTGGATTTCGGTTTTGAGCCGTGTTTTTTTTTAATACATACACCCCAGACACAAATTGAATTTACACACAAATTCAATTGCAGCGCGTTCCACATTCTAGAGTGATTTCTGGGCGCGCCTCTTGACCGTCCAATACTGGAGTGCCCAAACATTTTGATTGATTAGTCGCTGACCCGTGAAATATATTTCAAGAGGTCCATCGAAAGGCAAATTCGAGGAAAAATGCATTCAATTTTTTCCAATGCATTTTATGGATTCGATGGAAATATGTAATTTCGTAATTACAGGCAAACCAATTTATAACAGCTAAATGTATAAATTCACGAGGAACTGAACAAGATTATTCATAGTCACTTTAGTTCAAGTGCGTAGTTGGAAAATATATAAACCTGAAACATATATCTGTATTCCTAATAGTAAAACGAGGTGACATGGAGCATTTAATTAAACTTTCTTTGTTACCTAGAGGCTGTAAGTAACGCTTTTGCAATGATGTATACATTTGTTAGAAAAATGAAATATAAAATTATGACACAAATTTGACTACACTGGAAAATATTTCAAAAAATTAAGAATAGGTGGTTATCAAATTCACGCCCATGTACGGTGACTCTGATCATTAATGATTTGATGTTTTCAGCATTATATACCTCAGAAAAGGCAAGATATGGTGAATTTCAACTCAAAAAATTATGGATTCAGCTGTTTTAAAGCTTTTGGAGTAAATTCTGGCCAAAAGTTTTAGGTTAACCTTTTTTGAGAGAGTTGGGCTGAATAACGTTTAAGTTCGAATGTTGTGAAGCTAATCGAGGAATGTAAAACAAAGTAACATAGTCTTTTTAATAACAATTCGCCAAAACTGAGTAGTAAATTAATATTAGTCTTCAATAACCTCTGATACTCAGGACCATTAGAGTAATTCGGGAGTGGCAAGTGCGCTCCTCCCCAATATTATGAGGGTTAAACACACTCCATAATGTTACAAACTCAGAAAAATAAAACTTACTGGCAGGATTTTCTCCAAGCAAGGGTTACTCTGCTTAATTTATCCCAAAGAAGTTATCTATGAAGTATTGGCATATAAAATAGAGGGAAAATTAAAAATATTAGCAACACCTTCCTCGTCGCTAATTTCTCTAAAAGGCCAAACTCACTCAAGGATGATAGTAGACTCAAGGTAGATAGATAGATCAAAGCAACCCTGTGGTTTGCTTTAATCTATCTATCTACTTTGACCCGGTAATCTTTGCCCATCCGATCTAATAGCACAAATTGTGCCCATGGTGCGCGGTAAACACCTCTTTCAGAAATAATTTTGAGTGAGACCTCGCGGTGACCAAAGTCATTCTGCCACACGAATAGGAAAAAACAGAACACTCACTTGAGAGCCAAAGCAATATTTTCAAATTAACGTTGCCCTGAGATACAGCAACTGATAATTAAAAAGCTAAAGTGGATTCAATGAAAAAGAGTTGATCAATCCACAATCGATGGTATGAAGTTCCGAAAACTATGGTATTCCGAACCATTTGCTGCTGACTCAAAGAACTAGAGAAAAACACAGGCCAAAACCATTAGAATTTTGCGATTGTAATAATATCCTATTTATGGTACCTTCACTGTACAAGTTGGACCTAAAGTGAGTAAAACATTCACTTTTATTCCAAACAATTACGTCGAGATGGAAGTCACATTGGAGGTGAAAGTTATCCTGTTCTATGGTAATCACTTTTCAGATGAAGTAATTACACGAACGACAATATCAAATTTAAATGAATTGTTAGACCACAGCAACAATCATATGTTCTTATACTACAGTAAAACCTGTATTAAGCGAATACTGACGGCTCCGCTGAAAAATGGTCATAAAGAGGGATGGTCGTTCGACTGGGATTCAGTTTCTAGGAGAATATATCATGCATATGATTTGAAATAATGGATATCTCCTGCAGCGAAGGGTTTGCTAAAACGTATACAGATAGCATTTATTTCCTCCTAATTAAGTTGCTCCTGGGAATCGCGCATATTAATTTGACGTTCACATACAGTGAAATCTGAACCAAGCGACAACCAATGGTTCCCCTGAAAAATGGTCGTTGAGAGGGGTTGTCGCTTGATAGGAGTGGTCGTGGTAAGAGAGGATTTACCGTATATTGCAAAATATGTCATGTAAACGAGATAAAAAATAACTTTTTTCCGATATAATTTTCAAACTAAGGTGTCCTTGCATACTAAAGGTAACCATTAATGGTAATATAGTTGGCAGTACCTACCTTCTAGAAACATTACATGCAATGGAAATGAAAATTTTAGTTGTCAACGATATTATTTATCCTTTTTTTTCTCAGGTTTCTCCATGGAAGAACTCCTGGTTTAACGAAAAAGATGTAATGCACTGTGCTTGGGATGCTGAGTCGGCGTGTTTTCGATTTTTTCTCCATTGCGACCAAAGTGCATGACAATCCGTATCTCATGAAGCATTTCCACGCCATTGCACGATACCCCTTGAGTTGGAAAAAATATATGAACCAAAATTGATTCAGGATATTACCTTCTCGATATGGTCATTTATTTGGAAAAATAATATTCCAGATACTTCGCAGAAAACAGATTATTCAATAAATATCTCTGAAGCCATCTTCAAGTGGCATGGATGTATGATCTTTATGGAGACTTATCTTTTTTGGATGCCCTCAAAATACTTGCGTCGCATTACTTATGAGCTACTTTAAGTAGCCTTTACTGGACCCAAATCGCTTTATAGAAGATCAGCTACATGTTTACTCCAACCGACTAGAGTAGAAGTAAACATATTTTATGCGGTACATTTAATTGCTATGTAGTATAAAAAAGGTTTGATTAAGACCCAACCAGCAATCCAATATGAAAAATAAAAATATAATTTTTATAACTTTAAAAATGCAAAGAATTTCGCACAGTTCCTCCACAACTGATCGGTACAAAATATAGTCTATATAGTCAGTCTAAAAGTCAAACAGCGCTTTTCTATCCCCTCCGTTTTAGATAATTAAAGAATGTAGACATATTTCAGTACTTACTGTACGACCGTACGACCGTAGGGGATGATTTCAAGTGCAATGGATACTATTTATGATGAATTAAACTTTTCCTGCATTACATTTTTAATGCTTTTTCATCATAAAATTCGACGGTGACCACAAACAAATAAATAACTCATAAATGGAGAAGAAAGGAAATGCTATATTTCAGAGATAAAGTCCGCCTACTTTTCGACATTTAACTGAAATTCACAGAGGCGTGTTCCAAAAATCTATCAAAAAGAGATATTTTTTTCTTCATAAAACGAGAGTGGCCGAGAAGCTAAGGGATAAAAATTGTAAAACATTCCCAACGGTCCAAAAGAAAAATGAAGGCATGAAAAACAAGGGAGTTTCCAAAAAATAAATACTGCACGAAATATTAGGGACGAGCGGTTGGTGTAATGAAAAGGCCTTTCTCTCGCGGGCTTTGAAGCGCGGACCACACACATTGTCCTGTCAAGACCTAGGCCGGCGGGTACGATCCCCAAGTCATCTATTCAACTACCGAGAGGGCCGGACTCGGCGAACTTATATGTGAAACGATGTGTTCTCCCTAGGCTCGCAATCTACGCAAACACCCACTACTCATCGCTTCCACCCGGGCTGTAAACCTCGAAGAAGAGGCGGATGGGGAAGTTAATCGGAAGCCTCATTCCACGTAACAGAAATGCAATGCAAACAGTCACAGAAGCTCGAAGGATGATGAGAATAACACGGCTGAGGGGACAGGCGGAGACTTGGACACAGCAAAAAGTTGCGACCGTTTATGTATAGCCCGTGGTCATTTTTCGTGGTTCGCATTCAGGGTCCCGTTCATCCCACTCATCCCCCTCCCCCGCCCCGAGTGGCTCCTCCCCATTCTCAGGTAAACATGCCAAGCGGACAGTGGACTTGTTTGTCCAAGCTCGTCAGCTGAACGATCTGAAGTTATTCCAGACCGCTTTGAGTTTTTAAACCCGCTTGTCATTTAACTAACTCTCCTGTGCAGTCATGGAATGACTGCTAACAAATATATATGCTCTGGCCATTCCAATGTTATTTCTTCCGCTAAACAAACTGGAAACACGCGACCTAGGTTAATTCAAAGCAATTTCGGGTAAGCTAGATTGTTTTGAAATTGCTACATCATACTTCAGTAATACTAAATGTGCCAGCTATGTATATTCAGAGAGGTATCGTCACACTAGTGAATTAAATGTTCACAAGTACCTCATGGCAGTAATTAAGAAAAACATCAACGGGCGTATGGAACAATGAATAGACAAGGAAAATTACAAATAGCCAACAAACTTTACTGTGACACACAATAGAAAATATCCGCACTCATTGAAACACTGATTCAAGTACTCAATTAAACCAATGTTACAGTTTGAGAACAGGTACACCCGTTTAATTTCCTTCCCTAGTACACTACTTTTCATTACAGATCTTGTACTTTCTTCATGAAAGCCGCGAAGTGCTCATGTTGTTGAATCATTATTTATTTGATAATAGATAGTTGTGGACATTGAAAATACCAAGATTCCTCGCTTTCGATAAAAAATTTTATTGCATTGGTTTTCGACCTGAGTCCTAAAAAAATGTTTGCAAGCCGGGTAAGTTTTATGTCCAGCATTTCGCATATGAGAAAAAGTTTACTTTCTAAAATTTCAGTCGTTCCCATTTTTTTCCAGAATTTTGTAGACAAATTGAAATTATTCTCATTAATTTTCTCAACGAAAGGACACTTTGCGAATTTTTTAGAAATAAAGTCACACGCGATAATAGCAATCACCTGATTTCCGAAAAATGCACGTTTCTTCCACGATCGGAGTAATCATGAATATACATATGGGTTAATGAATCGTCGCCAAAAACAGTTGCATAGAATTCTGTAAACAAACAAATTTGTCGATTATGGCGCCGCCTAGTGATGAAAAACGGGTGTTTAAATGTAAATACAGTCTGCAGGTTGTAAATAATCACGTCTTACCGGTTTTACCAGTAATCATAATGCAATGGATAAAAAATGTAGTATTACACACGGGACGTAATTACACACTTTTTAATGCTGTCCGGTCTACAGATATATTTAATTTCCCTCCAAATTTAACTACACAGACGCAAAATTAACTTCTTAGCACTTAGTGAATATCGTTCTACGGCAATTTATTAATAATAATGGGTGAAAAAGTGGAATAAATGACATTTACAAAGTAACTGTTAGGTCTCAAAAACAGCCAGCTGTTATTCAAGGAAGCAGGCAGTTCATATCTTTTCAATCGTTATTGAATATTCACCAAAGTTTCATGTCAACAAAAATCAAAAACGGCCATATACGAGTCGACTGAGAAGATTTTCTAAGTAGCGCCAAGGACTGGGTGAACTAAAAGTGGAAATTTAGGCAACGATTTCAAACATTTGAATCCATCATGTACATGTATTCATGGGAGAAACCTAGAAAGCGATATGGAATTCTCGATCGAAGGCTGAATACAATCGACCTAGAAAGCAACAAGCGAAAATTACAGCACTTAAAGCGGGCTTACACATGGAAGTTGCTTGCTATGGAAGAAACGAGTGTAGCGATATCTTGAATCGTATCGCCGGGTATCTTTCTGCTTACACATAACATCCGTCTTTTTTACAACAAATGGTTGAGGGAAGTAAACAACGAATATGGTAATTACAACAATCGCCTAATTTTCGCAATAATAGTGGTCGAATATAACTGTAAGTCCCATGGACATTATATGATTTAATACATTTGTATGAATTACAATAATTATTCATTATTACGTCGAATCAAGTGTGTCATTGTAACAATAATAATACAGATTATATTAGAGGTTATTTAGCATTTAGAATATTTTCAACTACAAATAAGTATGTACGTAAATAACAATGAGTCCTACTAAGTTAATCGTTTGCATTTTAAATTTCTGTTTGCTGTTATGTGACGATGATTTCACCAAATGCGATGTGTTTTCATCGCAGAGTCAATATGCAACTTGCAGGCACAATAAAAACCAGTGAATTTCCCTTGCAAGTAGCATCTGCAGTAAATTACCACTGCTATCGATCCCTACTGCCATGGAAGTGCGTGCTTACACATCTAAGTGTCGTTTGGCAATTCAAAGTAACTTTTAGAAGAAGGTACTGCCATGGAAGTGACTTCCTGTAAATCTGCCTTTCTGCTAAATAATGATGGGTATACCAGAAGCCTCTTCCAACGTTCATTTCAACAGCATTTCACAGTTGTGAAATGAAAGCACGAAGACACCTGCGGAATGTACTTTTTTGTTTGGCCATTATTCTTGTTGTAGCAAGTGTACCAAAATTAATCAAAAGTATTCTTTTGTAAAAGCATGGGAGCTCTCAACTGCTGCATAAATTGCAATTACATTTCGCGGAGGAAATTACGTTTCGTTCAATTTATATAAACATAGAATTGTTTTGACAGTGGTATAGAGCCATATTAGTAAATGCACCATTACAGAAGATAAGCAATGTGTACAAGAAAATACTCATGTTTCCTTTAAAAAATTGTTTAAAATTTGGTATAAATCTCAAAATTTGGTAAAATACCCCTGACTGTAGTTTTTGAAAAATAAATAATGAAATAACTATAATAGTTTTTCTCAACGCCATCTGTTCAGATCTTGTGAGAACTAAAATTTCGCAAGTATCGATTATCAAAGTAAGTTCTTCCTCTCCTTCATCTTCCCTAATATTGAATCAACTTACGGACTGGTGCCATGAAAGCACTCATCATAAAAAATAGCACGTCTACTTTCAGCAGATATAGAGCCAAAATACGTTCAAAATGACAATTTACGGATCAAAGAAACAGAACGGGACAGATGTTCAGCTCAGCTAAAATTTCTGTTTTTGAAGGGCCTTATATCTAAGGACGCTAAACACGGTACAATTTATTGTATAAACGGATACATGAACTCTTTTATAAGGAAAATTATAGCGGTTAAAACGGTAAATTTCATTGTTGCCTGAACGACGGAACGGCAAACAGAACTTGCAATAATTCCATTCATTTTCTTCTATATTTAATGGTACACTCGATTGCACGATAAAATGTGCCATGCAAATCAGCCTTTAGACATAAAATACTGGAAATTTTATACTTCAGCTCAAGACACGGGGAGAATCCTTCGTTTCATCATTCAAATTCCCCTGCATATCCTTCGTCCAGGCATGCCTCATAATCCATCTGACCTCCATCTTATCTGGCCACTCATCTTCCCTACTGCTGTCCTCCTGAGTTATGGCCCACTGCTACCCGTTTCATTTTAATACTTCGTCCACGAATCCACAGTCTCTATCCCATGCCACCCCTGATACCTTTCCCACCAGAACTAACCCTCCAATGCACTACAAATCCTCACCCCGTCCCTTCTTAACATACCTATTTCCCTTCACTGGGTCACATATCCAAATGGATGAATAGGTATTAACCTTTTGAGTAGTACGTTTTTTTTTCGTTTTCCCTGACCCCGGGCGTGAGTTTTTTTAAACTTAAATTACATCTATGCATAATTTGATTACATTGAACTTGTTTGTCAAACAACTAATGAAAACAAGAATAACATACATTTTAGAAGCAAAAAATTGTATACAACAATTATACTGAATTGGATTCCTACATATTGTGATACAAGAACAAAGTAGTAAGATTTAGAACAGGACTAAAAGCAGCTTTCAGGTAGTCCCTAGTTATAATAGAGACCATATTCGAATTATATGTTTTAATTTCACTAGCTGTAGGACATATTAAATATTACATTATTAATGTTGCAATAATATAGTTATGTATGACAGCAATTGTAAGTAATGAAATGAAAATATTTAAATAAGTCTTTAATTTGACTCATTTTTTTCGCGTGGTGCGCTTGAAGCCCCTTCAAAACGGAAGGTTTTTTGTGATACTCAAAAACCTACTGCGGTGACAATATGATTAATATTAAAAAATAGTTGATAAAACATATAAACTACACGCTGTTAGTTTTTACATTTAAGAGTAAGAAATACCTAATTTTGTAAACAGTGTCTCTCTGGAGTGTGTACACGTACCAGTTCCCATGTACAATGGCTGGTATTATTAGGCAAATATCTCCGAAAGTAATGTTGTAAGAGGTTAAACGTTTGGTGGCATTAGAAGGATGAGATATTTTTCTTTTAAATGAGACCTAAATCACTGATATATAAGTAAAATGATATTTTGCTCAAATTAGCTTAAATGCAATAACATCCGTCAATGGAACCAACTACATGTGATACGCACGAACTCAAGGCTGAAAGTAGTTAACAGAATAATAAAATAGGAGGTAGAACTCGTCAGAGTCTCTTTATAGTGATGATTGGGCTCACCAGTCACCAGGATAGATGGAAAAACATGTTACAATGTATCTAAATGGGAGGCGTGAACTTCCGCCTTACAGCTCCAGCACAAATTTGAAAGGCGTACATGTACGACCATACCTTGGACGGCCAGGAGGCACGAGGACGTAAATAAACGTGTGTCCTGATTAAAGGATAAAAGAGGGTAAATGGAAAAATGTAGCAGTTTCCTCAACATATGAAAGAAGTAAAAGACTCCTATTTTAGCTTACAAGTAATATAAATATACTTCTATTTAATTAAAGTGAACCTATCGGTACTGCGTGATTCTGACCGGATACTTTCAAGGACATTTTCATATTCATATTTCATATTCTTTCCTCAAAATTACAAAGATAATACTTCTTATAATTCTACACTTACAAGAGGTTTCAAAGAGAACTACGTCTTCGTAGTTGAAACCGTTATTTTCACTGAGTATGAGAAAACGCGGAATATTTTTTATGTCGATAATGCCTCCATTTAGTCAAGTAAATTTGATGCTGACTGTCGATCGCAACAAACGAATTCCCTGATTACCATGTAAACATGTGGCTCCTCTCTACTCATTTCAAAAGGGAAAAACCCATTGACTTTTTACGTCGCAAACAATAAGGAAGTAAGCGCTCAAAAAAACATCGGCGGTTATTATTTCAGTAGCCACTAGAGCCAGTATATTCTTGAATAACAACTTGAATGGAATGAAAATGTCAAGCGACAAACGAGTTCACATCGTAAATGAAAAAAAATAAACAATGGATTTGTAAAGAAAAAAGTAAAGATTCGTAAAAGATTCGTAAAAAAGACACAATTTATTTGTAAAGAGCATCATTAAAGGTTAAATAGAGGGAAATTTCCCCAGAGGAAGACCCAGTAATAAGTTCATGGAACAAATAAAGAGAAAAGTTCATATAAAGAGACACTAGGACGTGAGGAAATTAGAATTGGATAGGAAAGAGTGGAGGGCTGCAGTCAATCAATCTTAAGATTGAACAACCAATGAATAAAATACGTACATATTGATCGAAGGAAAAATGGAGGGAAATGTCCCCAGAGGAAGACCCTGGAATAAGTACATGGACTAAGGAAAGGGGAAAGTTCATATGAAGAGATACCATGAGGTAAGGGAACAAGCATTATGTATGGAAGGATAGAGGGCTGCAGTCAACCAATCTTAGGATTGAACAGCCAATTAATAAATCGTAAATGGATAAGCACCCTTGAGTTAGAAGAAATGTCCGCCGGCCAAGGAAATGGTGGTACTACAATTTAAACTAGAAAAGGTAGAAGAAGAAACAGGGCACAGCAGCCTTGTAAAAAGGAGGAAGGATAACGGAAAGTATAAAATGTTTGGAAGAGAATATTTGTTTCAGTCTTTTGTAAACAAAATCAGTGAAAAGAATAGATTTTGGAGACATTAATTTGAAAAACAGCCCACTGTTTGCATCCAGCGCTGGTCCATCTCCGGCCAACGAAATAACCTCACCCCTTCCACCATTTTCTTCCCGAGGGCAACATTCCCATCTCTATGCCACCATCTCCTTCTGCAATGCCTCTAGGGTCCCGTTTTCCCCATTTATCCCGGCCGACACTCCGGCCACCCATTCCTTCGACCCACATGCGGACGGTCTTCAGGTTCAGCCCATTCCACAATCCGCTACATCAACCTGCCTAGCCATCACCACTAACTAGAGATGCTGAAAGAAATATCGATGCATCGATCATAATTGGTAAATCTTAATATATCACCGCATTAAATGTTCGATATTTTGGATGATTGTAACCTCTGTTACCTTGGCCAACATTTAGAATTGAATATTGAGAAAATGTTCAAGTCGAGCAATTTTACGAAAGTTCAAATTTGAAGCACAATTTTTAATTCTTCGGTTTTAGTTTTACGAATTGAATGACATTTAAATCTACACTATAATACGTAAAATATGTGATTATTTCTACGAGTATATGATAGAAAAACGTTACTTGTGTTTAATTTCCGGCTGTATTGGATTGGCACTGAAAATTTGTCCCGCAGGTTTTAGCCAATTTTTATAAATTTCTCTTAGGCTTAATTTTTATAATTCTACGGTCATTTCCACAACTAATTATATTCGTTGAATCAACGTAATACATTTTCTCCAATTCATCAAACAAGAATTCTATTGATTTTATCAATACATATCCACAATTTTGTTGTTATTACCTTAAGGTATAAACTTACAAATAAATACTCCAAAGACATCGATAATTTATCCCAATATTGCACATGTAGCCTTAAAACTGTTGTCAAAAAATGTTTACATAAACACATGTTTCATTATATGTCACTTACTCAAACTGGAACAAATTAATACTAAATCTACTCTGTTAATTTCCTTTGGATTACACGTCATTATATATCAAAAAATTTAAATCGAGATTTTACGGTTAAATTTTATCCTATTTTAATCCTATTTTGTATACTGATGAATTCGTTGTCGATTGGTGATACAGTTCAGTGCTCTTGGGCTATAATAATGAGCCTGAGCTACATATTCATAAACTTATACAATTTATTTGTGTACTATGTGATTGTTATGCATATCCCGTCAACAGACCATATGGCCTTATAGAATATAAATGTAATAAGAGTTTAAAAATGATTTAGTAAAATAATAAATAAGGTGGAACGCTAGTGAGGAACGGCTGATTAAATGTTTGTGAACGGCTGAATGTTTTACTTGTCTTTGAACTTATCCACGTTCACATCAGTTCGTCAGAGTAATTGATGTAAATGAAGAGGGCACTTACTATGCTGGCCAATATTAGAAAATTAAACCAGTCCGTCATCTTCGTTAACTCCGATTTACCTTTCAGCACCTTAGTTCTTTCGGGCTAACGTACTGATTTTTCAATTTTACAATGTTTTCCATTCGTTACCTACTTGACATCAGCATGCACTTACTTATAAATTGTGCACATTCCTTGAACATATGATTTTTTATTCTTAAATCAATGCGAATCTGCATTCTCGGTGACACCTATGATAATATTCCAGTAGAATCCATAGAACTAAGTAACCAATATATGCTTCAAAATTGATTTCCTAAATTTCTAACAGATGGTGGATATTCTTGCTTTACATCCGCTAATTTGTGCATTTCGTCGTGCAATCCATAGAAAAGTAAGGCATGAGCAAGGTTGAACAATATGGTTGTTATTTTGGTTGTGAAAATTCAGTTTTATGAAGTAGTGCCCTATCAATATATCTGTTAAACGTCTATATTACAAGGGCCAAATGCAGTTCAGAAACTTTGACCTGGAAATGTCCTTTTTAATTAGGGTAAAATTTCTTCCTTGAAAATGCGCCAACGCTACGAAAACCCAAAAATCGAGGCATTCTTTTAATAATTTCAGCCTTAAATTTATAAAACTTTTCCTAAATGATCATAAATTAACAAAACTGTAATTATTACGAAAAATTTCTATTGTCGAGTGATGATGTCAACTATTCTACAAAACCGGGTGTCCAATAAAAATTTTTTGTAAAATTTACAAAGTTTTGTTAATTCCTGAACAACGAGGAACTCTTGTTTCAACGTAGTGGACAGTTATGGAGGAATATTCAAGTCAGCCCTTTCCTAATTTACTCTCTAAGATTTCCGCGAGAGATGGTTAGGTGCTCCACTCCTTCCTAATACAGCGTCTATTTCATGTACTACATAGATGCGGTTGATATCCCCTAAGATTAAATGGTGCATATATTTCCTTAATTTTGCTATGCATGAAAAATATCGAATATTTGATGTTTCGGTGAGTATCGATCGTCGCTAAGCCCAGCCTATCCCCATATTAGCACACTCTACCATTTCTCCATCTTCCTGTGGCTCTGTGGTTCACATATATATCTTATCGTGGATGGAGAGAAAGGCATACATAGGGAAGAGTGGGGAGAGAGAGAGAGAGAGAGAGAGAGAGAGAGAGAGAGCGATTGAAGGATCCGGCAAACATCAAACACTACCCAACCCACGCACCCCATGCCAAACACCCCTATCCCTTCTTCGAGAAGAGAAAAAATGCCCTGTTTACTCCCATTCGGCATCCCGAGCCGATTCGAGATTGAGTGCTCTCCGTCACCTGATGGGGACATTAATTTCGGTTCCAAAGGGATAGGGACAGAAGCGGCAGTTGAAGGAAAGGGGATGTCTCGAACATTCAGCAAAAGTTCCAAAACGTCCTTTTTCTCTTCGTCCTTAGGGGTATTGAAGAACGGAGGGAGGGGGGAACCCATTTGCCCCACACAAAACTGATTCCCGTACCCCGAACAAACTTCGCCAGACCTTCAAACTGCCACGACCCCCTTCCCTGTACAACCTTAAGGGTATAGCTTTCCCCAGTCCTCCAGTGGGTGTCTGACGGATGTTGTGCACCCTGGGACGTTCGCGAGGGAGGTTTTCTAGGGTCTCTCGAGGCTATCGATATGCTGAGCGATACACCCACTTCGTCGCAAAATGCTTTTCAATTTACACCGCCGATCTTTGGATCACGCCGGGCAATTTCCAGGTAGAACTCGTTTGACACCGAAATGTGAAGAAATACCTCTCGTTAGGAAGTTTATCGGCATCGAGAAAAAAGATATCTTAGATAATTTGCGTATTCACGAGGTATCCAATTAAGATAGGCATCTCGAGCGAGATATCATTTCACCAATAAATCAATGAATTTAGTCTCATTAAAGAGAAAAATACCGGATATTTCCATTTATACCAACATATTAGCCCCATAACGCACTACTTTCCGAGACATTTACTGAAAAATTCCAGCCGTTACACATTGAAAATGGTACGGGGGTACATTTCAGAAAAAAAATGTTTCGAACACCTAGATCTCGCCAAAAACTCAGTGCGTCTTTTGTACGTGTTATGAACTACTTTTAAAAATAAATCATGAAGCCACGACAGTAATTTTGTTAAGAAACGTGAAAAAAACCTTTCGTTGTGAAGGAGATTTAAATGTACCGCGTGAAAAAAATTAGTCAAGCTAGAGATTTATATAGTTACTTATACACCGAGAATCTCAGTCACATAAAAGAACATTTTTGAACCATTATCATCACAATGCTTACTTTATGTTGTACAACTGCCACTGAATTTAAAACCTATTTCCAAATATAGTCTTCTTTATCACTATGGAAAACTATCGCTCAAATCACCTTGGGTATGGCAGAAATAATAATCCCTTCAATTTTTAACACAGTATTATATTAATATATGAAGTTTACGGTTCAGTGTGGTGGTGTGGTAATGTGGTGGAATAGGCAAAAAATAGACGTAAAAGTATTAAAAATAGTAAAGCACGCTAAAGAAAATGCAAAAGGTATGAGAAACATTAGGGTAATACAATGAATGAGCATGATAGAGAAAGTAATCAAAAGAGAGCCAATTTTCTATGATTTCCCCTACCCCTAAAGGACATGTCGTGATATTTATGAATGTTTGAGCATAGCAATGTATATTTGTAATGTAATTTGTGATCATTCTAAGAGAAATACGCTATAGTTATCTTTAATTCGAAAAAAAATATTGGGTATCTTTGTTTTTGGAAAAAAACAATACTCCATTACTACATTGTTTACACCCAGGGAATTGTGGTGGTAGCTAAAGACCGGACTCAAATGAGATCATACACATATTTAAAAAGAAGGATTGAGAACAGGAACGTATTGCAAACGAACTTACTACTCTTTTTGACCACACTCATAATTGTTATCATAATATAATATAATAATTGAGCAAAATTGTTGGTGTACGTTGGTTATCGTACAACCTGAGATATTTTCGAGGGGCCCTTCATTTTTCATTCAGACATCCCGTCTTCTTTTAAGGTGATACTGTCCTTAGGTTGCAATTGAACTGCTTCCTCCATGCTCGTCTATCCTGTGCTGCCTCCCACAGCTCTTCGTAACTCAATTCATAATACTAGTCAACATTGTATTTCTTCGTCTTCTTCTTTCTTTCTTTCTCGCAATCTTTTCTTCTAATATTCTTTTCAGTAGGGAATCATTCCTCAGAACATGTCTCATTAATTTTGCCTTCTTAAAATATTCCTTTTCTGAAGTCATCCTTGCTAGTACTTTCTTGTTTCTCACATTTGACACTCAATTTTAATCTTTCCATTCTTCTCCATAGCCAAATTTTCAAACCCTCTAAATATTTCTCCTCTTTCCCCCGGACTCTCCATGTTCCTACTCCGGTATGCATATTTATATTACCACTTAACGGCAAAACGTTCATCAATTATAAGCGACGATAAGGATTACCCCAGCCAATTTCCAAGTATGTAGTGTTTCTTCTTTGCCACATTGTAAAGGTCTAATACTGGTTCCAAATAATTCAATGGAGGCAGGAGACACTCGGTGGAATTTGCAAAAAGCTGAGGATGATGAAAAGGAAATACCATGTGAATGCTACATTTCATCGACTGATTACAACGTGGTTTGTGTCATTTTCTAAGCAACGTTGTTCTAATAAAAGCTACATTTTTAGGCTGTTTCACCACGCTGTTGTTCTTTGATGTCAGATGATATCAGTGTCGCCTGTGCTACAAACAGACGGGCGCAGATAATGGGCCTTTATAAAGTCAACCATCACCGGTATTAACAATTCGACCTGAAGACGCCTGCGAGATCGCAGGCGAGACTGCTGTCGTCAAAAATTAACAATGCGGTGAAACACCTATGCAGCCTTTTTCAATAGAGCACTACGGAAGCCTTCCTTATTGCTGCCTTATCAGGAAAATCATTTATGTCACCTATCATATAAATTAGTCAGATTTGTGCCAAAAATCATTTAATAGTTAGTTGACTTAATATTCACGCTACATATAAAGCTTATAAGTTTCCGTACAAACTTTTAAATGCTTCATGTGAGTAGTTTTATCCAAACCTGCTGACATTTCGAAAAAAAAATTATTTTTGCCAAGAAAGTTTTAGTTATGGGTAATGATGAAGATAACATAATTTATAATTTAAAATTAGTACATACCTACCATTTTATATAACTTTAAATCGAAATATTTCAGCCAGCTTTTACAAATTATTCTTACCATAGAAAATTGCCCTAGTATTTTAGTCTCACAACAATCGTGATATCCTGGTATGCCTTGAATTTGAGCATACATGATTTAAGTTAGAAATAGTTAACCCTAGAGTTGTGATGCACGGTTTCTCAGAGCGAGAATTTTATATGATGTAGGAAAAATATGAAATTTTCGGTTCAAACTCTTCAGTGGCTCCCCATTTTAAACTGTTCCTCAATTATCTGTCCCAAATAATCAATTCGTGTCGGTACACCGTAACATATAGTTATTACAGATCTTATAGATCGTGCATCACCACTCCTGTCCTGCCGGCCTTGGTGGCGGCGGGGTAAAGTCCTCGCCAGCCAAACCGAAGGTCGCGGATTCAAGTCCCGGCTGGGTAGGATATTTACACCTCCATAGGCATGCTTGCGAGTGTTCTTCCATGTATTAAATACCTAGTAATTGGCTTCGGCTGTTGGGTATAAAGAAATTATATATATATATATATAAAAATACAACCTATTCCGTTGGACTATGTAAACGATGCTATACTAAAATAGTGGATAAGTAATTACGGAAGTAAAATGGGAATGATTTTTTTATATTCCAATACCTTGTGACGGTTATTTTGCTCTAATGAATAAAAACAACGACCTTATCCACCCATTTTACTGTGTTGCCAAGATTGAATAAAAACTTAACTCCTCTCTCTATTTGTAGTGATATTTTGGAAGAAATATTTTTAGATTCGCGATTGAATGTGCTCTTTAGTCCATTCAAGAAAATACTGATATAATCTTTTTTTCAAAATTCAACAGCAATAATCGGTCCAGCAGATCGACGTCACCACCCGTGTCCAAATAATTCACGTCACTACCGTAGGGTTTAAGCACCGTCACATTAAATACGCCATCACACTCATTACAAAACTCTAAACAAAGTCTTTGAATCGTCGGTAATCACCCTTCCTAATTCCGTAGCCTAGCATCAACCTTCATCCTCCTCCCAAAGAAAAAAAACTCTTCGACCTTCTGATCCCAAGCACCCTCCTCCAGCCTCCCCCTTAGGTCCCTTCAAAATAGCATCCGAACCCCGGCGATGCCACCTTCCACACGGCACGTTCATTCATCCTCAAATTACCCCTTCTCCCACCGAACTTCCTCGACCCCTCTTTGCCCCTGTGCTTACCGATAACGAAGACATATACTTCAGACCCGGGACTTTGCCGGAGGAGATCCGAACTCTTACTTTGTTGCATCTCCAAACTTATAGCCGGGTAGCAAAGGATGGTAAGACGCCTTGAGATCCCCTCACATCCCTCTACACAATATATCCCCTCCATCCTACTTAGCAAATGTCTCCTGATGCTTGAATCCTCACCGTGTATGGGAACAGCAAGCAGCCGCCCTGCTGGTCTTATGGAACCAACCATTGAGGTAGATGGAGAGGGTATTACGTCATCTGACTGTAGTCTGTGAACCAAAATAATAGCCATATTGGTTATCCCTGCCCTCTTCTTACTTTCCTTTGAACAGTACGAAGGATTGGACCTATTAGCTGATTTAAAGGAAGAATATCACATCCTATCTGTTCCAATAATCACTTGGAAACGAAATACCCACTCAATATCTACCAGTAATCAATATGTTGACATTCATATCCCCCAGCGCAGAACTCCTCACCTCAATAAATCTTTTATAGTGACAGCTGCTAAAATATGGAACTCATTATCATAAGAAATAAGAAACTCACAATCATTATGTGTTTTCAAAGCAAAATTGTACAAGTTACTTCTAAATGATGCATGGCAGTTCCCTGCCTAACTGATAACGCTGCTGTATTAACTTACGTGAAGTGGGAAAGAATGTATAAATTTAATTTTGTTCATTGCCACATTTTCAAACTGTGATCTCTATTATGGTTATGAATGTAATAACATGTAACGAAAAAGGATGTTTTCAACATTCCTGATACGTATATACATTGTGAAACTGAATATCGGCGAATTAAAATTTAATGGTATTGAAATTTATATTATTTTTTGTAATCGTTACTTAATTTCTTCTTTTCTTTCTTTATTTATTCTTATACTTTTCTTACTTTTGTAATAACCATGTAAAATATCTCATGGGCCAGAAAGGCCCACGATAATATATTGAATTGAATTGAACAGCCGCCATATATTTTTAATTGAAGGTAAGTAACTCTCGAATCATAAAATGTTTACTTTAAAAGAAAAAACTTTGTAATGTCCACACGGTTATTTATTTTTTCAACGCATCTCGGCACTTAAAGCTTCAATATCAGGTACAATGGTCTTAACTGCATTGCATTGAACCTGTTGATGACGTTGAAGGGTCGAAATGCGTTGTACAAATAAATAATGGAGTGGACATTAAAATTTTCTTTTAAAACTCACGATGATGTTCCACAATCTATCGCCGAACACCGTTGAATAAATACTCGTCGCATACTTAGTCCTACGTATTTTATTCTATTTTACCATTGTTTCCACCTGGAATGCGGAATATTATCAATTTTAATACTTTTAAAACTTAATGTGAGAATTGGCAATATGATGCTAGCCGTCGTTGCACTCCAAAAATCAAATACTACCACTTTATGTGAGAAGAAAGTATAATAGAAGTTAATAAATGTTAATTAGTAGTATAGTAAGTTATCGATGGAAACCATCGTTCAATTTCAAAAATAGTAAGTCATCCCGAGAGCGTTAAACATAATTTTTTAAATTGGATTAAACAAAAATGGCGCACAGGCAACACCCACGTTACATCTTCCAGCATTGGCGACAATAGCAAACGCTCTATCCACCTAACTCAATGGAAACAACAAACAAACGGCCTAAGATGCATATAGGGAGAAATGAACGTATTTCATAGACATGACATAGGGAGAGAATTTTTTTTAAGATGAGACTAAAACAATTTAGTAAATATTACCACATTTATTCTGTAATGACCAGATATCTAAAATCATATCCAACCACTGAAGATAATTACAATGTATTAACTCAATCTTGCCCGGTGGTAGAAGCTATAACATTCCATGTTCCTCAAAAAAAATAGACAATGGATGACAGACATGAGACGAATCTATTTCGCCTAGTTTAATTTCCAAACAAACATTCTAGAACCCCAATTTGAACTGAAGGGTTATTGCCCTTGTGTTTCTTGTGACTTCGTGGCAGTCCCATCATCTTCGCTTTTTCGGGACCAATTAACCCTGAACTAGAATAAAATATTGATTCAAAGGTTTCCACAGCGTTTGATTCCAAGTGGAGCAGCTTTTGGGCGTTGGTCCACGTGATATCCAAACTATTTACAACTTTCTCTAGCCATCCTGCTGGCGTCTTCAGGTCTGCAGTGGGGATGTATTGTTCTAGTCCGTCTTAGACAGCCGGGACGGATTGATGGGAAGGAAAGCCACTACCAACTCAGATTAATACGGAAAGCCATTAAAATCACAAAACTTTAACCGGGGAAACGGTTACAATCTCCCTAGTTCCTGGAAGAGGATGTCCAAAAGTGGAATATGGGAAACCAGCAATACACCAATCAGAGAAACTCCCGCCATTCAGACAAGGCGCCATAAGACGGACCAGAACGATGGATTGCCACTTCAGACCTGAAGACACCAGCAGGATGGCTGGAGAAATAGTTGACAACCATGGAAATCACGCGGAGATACACCCGAAAGTTGCCCTACTTGGAATATAATATGATGCAAGTATTATTGCTAAGAAAATTAAATAAAATTGCTTGAAAAAAATAAGTGTGATGTATGCCAGATGGTAACATGCTCATAGATTTTCTAGAAAATTTATTTCAGGTAAGGATATCAAGCCAAAGTGTTACTCCAATGTCACAAAATTGGAATGAATACATCTATAAACAAAATACTATGTAAAATAAAGCATCCAAGACTACTCTTAATAGTAAGGGCGTACTATTAAAAGCAAAGTAACAACACTATCAGCATAAGATTTTAAAAGTGTTTTCATGCGTCAACATTGCCGTTACTGATTTAATCGGGTCAGAGTTTAATGTTCATTTTCCTGAGGGGCTACACTGCATCTCTAGGGTGATTCTCTATGTGCATATTACAAGCAATCAATTAATTTTCTGCGTGAAAAGACATCACTCCTAGAACTTCCCTAAAAGCAATCCAGCCACACGAAATTCTCAAGGTGTGATAATTCAATGAATTCCAGAATCTCGGTAATTAACCAGTGAAGTTCATTTACAAAAGCAGTCCCTAGTAACCACGTGAGCAGCAGTCTTCACGCGCTCTTTAGAGAATTCACAATGCGTCAAACACTTTATAACTTTTCTCCCCCACTGTGACTCCTTCATCTCCCTCCCCTCTCCATCTTCCCCGGCCACATCCTTCTTCTTCTCTCGCGTACCTTTTCACATTTCCCGGCTACCACAACTCTCATCGCAAGAGATTGAGTGCTAAGCATTTCATTTTCGTCGTCCAGGGCACGCAGCATACAAAGTTTATCCTTTCACTAGCCGCTACAACACTTGCCCGAACATTCAAGTTAAGGAGTGAGGCTGAGCTATATTACAAGCAACCGACGTGAATGTTTAGTTATGTCTCCTTCGAAATATATACGGATGACTGTGTGCATGTACTGCTCACCGTACGTAATTTCGTTCATGCAAAACGTTAGTCTCTCGTACTTAACTGTGTATTTTATGCAAGATTCCATGACTTATTTGTGATTTATGTAATTTACCCAGGATAAGAATCATCACAAGCAATGAATTGCTTTGGAATTGTAAGGACATTGGAGACACTATTGGAGCAACGATTTTTCAGCTTCATTATAGCGGTTTAAATTAATTTACGAAAAAACCATTTCTCTATCTTTTATAAGAGAAATATTTTCTCTCTACATTGGTAAGTCCAATACGTCAAATCTCGCGCCATAAAACCTGACTGAGAAAAATATGTTCAACAGTTTTGAAAACAGAGTTTAAAAAAATTGAAACAATATAGGAAAACTTACGAGAGATGTAGACAACAGAACAATTTTTGTAGCCAATTAATTAGTAAGCGATGAAAGAATTCTGATAAAATGTCATTTCTTTTCCTCACTGGGCACTTGAAGCTGGAGCACGCAGGATATAATATGATTGGTCTGGAAAGAATATTTGCGGAACATACCTAGGGGAAAGACAACTTAAATATGTCTGAAGGGACAAGGTACACTGGCAAAGGAATTCAGGGCCGGGAGGCAGCGTAAGAGTCCTAGGGTTCCAACGTGGGTGAAGGGGAAAAGATTCTGTATTCTGATTTATGCAAATTTTCTTCTTTATCCTGCCTTGAGAAATGATACACGGTTTCCTCCGAGAATAATATCTTTTCATTAAGGTTTACGTTACAGAGGCTCAAGTTTATGCCAAGGAGTTTCCTTCGATAAGAATGCGGGCGATATGAAAGTGCCTGTTAAGGGCTCTAAACGGGAAATTTTATCAGAAAAGATACAAGTGTGTGGCCTGATTTGATAAGATAGGACCATCCCTTACATCGGAGCAGAAGAGCTGAGATTCAAGAGGCTGGTTAAAAATATTGGTTTATGCTGTCAATTTTGCCGTACCTCCTACCTCGTTTAGAAATTCCATAAGATTAAAAGCATATCCATCTTCACATACTATGAGCTATCCGTATCGTCAATTTGTTGGTCCATTTTATTCAAGAAAAAATTGGGGAGTATAATTAAAGTGAGAGAAGAATGTGAATAATGATAACCTGAAAAAACATTAACAATGACTTTAAGAAAACGATCGTAATTTATATTATAGAGAGGAAATCAACGGTAAAATTTACTCAACTTTATTAAACACTGACGCAATATACCTATATAAAGGAATATGTTTTTGCTACCTAAGGGGTTACCAACCTTTCCTTTTTTCTCCTTGCACCTAAATTTCTTACCTTTTACCAAATTTTAACAACTCAACTAGGAAAACCCAACGAGCCAAATATTTGTCAGTCTCCGCGGTAAGCTTGAAATTTTCCACAAAATACTTATGTTTTGAAAATGAATTACTTAAATTCGTACATGTCGACGATATTGTAGCAAGTAATAAGTAGAAAACTTCTCAATCTCATCCATAATTGTCTGATGACTATGATTATAAGTACGGTAATCTATAGCATCAAATATAGTTTTGGCTAAATGGAGATTATTGACATCCATGATAAGTAAAAAAAAAGAGAAATATTACCCAAATGATAATATAGTTTTACGAATGAAATAAACTCCTTTTTGACCATTCTTGAAATAAAATAGCTTCATTCAATTACCTCTAGTGCAGTCATCTTTGAAGAAGTGCTGTAATTGACAGGCCCATGAATCTAGTACATTTATGTGAATACCCAAATATCATAGTTAATACGATGCTCGACGAGTTTAAGATAGATTCAGGCTATATTCACTGAACAACTTGGTGATAAGTTACGTAGATGACACCTGTCTCAACGAAATTTTAAGACAATGCTGAGGGATTATTGAATTAGATTTATTCAAAAACAAATAATGCGATTGAGTTACATTCATTATAGAGAAGTACCGGGAACAATAGGGGTGTGACTTCCGCAATAAGGATTTCGAGGCTATTTTAATGGATGGTTACTGTAAACCACGTGGCAAATACTAGAATAACAACATGTATTAGATATGTTTGCATGTCTACTTACCGTTTCCTTAGTCCTCTCCAAACGTTGTCCATTCTTCCACCAAGTGACGCTGGCCGGTGGTCGGGATCCTGAAGACTGGCAGAGGAGATCGTAGCGACGGCCAGCTGACAGAGGCTGACTTGCTCCCAAAACACGGACGTCCAGAGGTCGAACTGAAATGAGAGAGAGAGGAGAGAACGTACGTTATTCCTTACGGTTAGTATTGCAGGGGATATGTCTTCGCCAACTAAATTGAAACCTGGGATAGAGATATAACTTAATGGCTAGTCTAAATTTTCACACGAAATAATGCTGAAAATGAACTAAGAATACAACAAAATATTGGTTGATTCGTAGTTATTCAGTCAGACGTAGCTATGCAGATAATACTAGTGTATTACGTCTTCTCATATGAACAGCTTCGTAAATGTCTCAAACGCTTTCAGTAACACTGTCGTTTTCTAAGGTTTTGAAATTCTTAAAATGTCCATGATGTTGACACCTTTATATACTATCCCATTTGATGAAAATTTATTAATATTTCATACGGTTATAACTATGTAAATGAGTTATGAGAAATGGTGCCATCAAGACTTATTAACGATATGAGGCATTGGAGGTTAACCCTGAGGGAATCAGCTCAAATATAGCATAAACGACGCGAAAAGCCTATCTACTACGTTCTCATAAGATGCTACTAATATTTTAATGTTCACAGAAAACCTAGAATATATAGTAGTTTTATGATAATAAAAAATGAAAATTATCGATATTTAATTTAAAGGTAAATATATCAACTTAAGAAACACCGTTCTTGGTAATGTAATCACTAACTTTCTTAATAAAATGCCTACCAAAATATCTCTTTCATGTGTATATCTTTCCCTCATCGAACACCTTCTCCTCACCTTTCATTGCAAAGAGAAGACAGCAAAGTTTCCATTTTCGTCTGCGGTTTTACAGTTAAACACATTGGACAAAGTGATTAACTAAATGGTCCTGATGGAATGAACTTCTCCATGGTTAAGCGGAGCGGCATAACGCTGGGACAACGGAAGCTCTGAAGTCCGATGTGCAAGGCCCTTGCATGTTCGGGCGTTTGAGTATATCCACCAGAATCTAGAATTCGCCCTTTGAATTGCACGGGAAAAGTTGTCGAGGCAGATGAAGTTCGATGCACGCTCGGCCATCGCCTCCAAAATTGAACCCATAGACTACTCACATCACAAGTTGCGCAGTGTATTCTTGGCACTGCCGCCCGAAAAAACTGTTACTTAAACAGCGACGCTTGCTCTGAATGTATGGATCGGACACCAGGCTTGTAGCTGTGAAGGTGATTATCTCTCCGGCTTATAGGAGGCATGTAAACAGCTGTGCCCCGAGAGCTACGGATGGCGAGCACCAGATCTGTGTAGGTGTGAGGGTAATATCCAACTCAAAACTTCGAAAGAGCCTGCCATGAATTAAGGTTATTGACCATATTTCAAGATTAACACATGATATTTTACAATTCCAAAGTTTCACGCTTAACTTTGTGTAATTCATACTTCACCGGAATAAAAACAAAATGTACTTTTTAACCAAAACTTGTAAAGGTATTTACGTGTCTATACCAGGCCGTGCTTTCAAAAACACTGATGCAAAAACACAGTTTAGTACAGCTTACATCAGATTTTATTTTCCGTTTTTGGGAAATTGTGAACAAAGAAAATTCTTGGATATAATCTTAACAGTCATCTTTTTAAATGGTATCTAGTCGCCGACATAAATATGTTTTTGTGTATGAATTATATGCTAAATCTTAAGGACAATTAATGACTTTAAGGACAAATATCGGAAGCACAAAAAGGATCTTCATTAGTGTTTAAACTATTCGGGCTCAAACTTAATCCAATAAGTGAAAACTAGCAAGGATAAAATGGCGATATATTTTATTTCATGCTGAGATTTATTTATGTAGTAGAAAAAGCGTTTGAAGCCCAAAAACTTTCACTGGTGCAGAGAATAGGAAGCTTTTGTAGCAAAAAATTGAAACGGTAAATTATAATCACACTACTTCAGCCTTTTCAAAAGTTAATAACAAGAAATTTGAAGCAACTTGAGGAATATTTTATAAGTTAGCTAACAAATAACTACAAAATGCTACCCGCTTGGATAAAACTGCGAAACACAGAAATAGAGACAACTTCATTGAAAAACCTAGAATTCAAGCCTCTCTAGAGGCATAGTTGCATTTCAAGTAATATACATGTTTTTATGAATACATTCAATTAATATCACTAAACTCCACAGAAAAACTTGCTATTAAAAAATGGGTTTCATACAATCTATTGAGCGTCAAACTTTGCTGAATGATGGATCCAATTTCTCCATGAACCACCTAAATTATTTCTCATACCCACAGGGGATAATTACCCACTAGAAAAAACTCCGGCTCCGAAAACAAAAAAGTTACATGGGTACTCAGCTACTGACAAATTGGGATGAGAATAACGGTACCCAGTAACAAAGAACTAAAAACTTTTCAGCATTCCTAGAATTTCTAACTTAATTTTTCCAAACAACAGTCGGAATCTCGCGCTCAAACATCTTTATGAGGGGCGAAAAATAAAAACCTATTCCAATCTCTTGAGCTCCCGCACCATCCATATTGACACCAAGTAAGCCGTGGAGTTACCGCTCTTCTCCCAAGAGGACTTCGATACTCATTACTCACAAGGCTTTTACCGAGGGTGTCAAATAACAATTCAAGCGTACCAATAAATAAAACAAAATCGATCCGGCCATCATCGGAAAAGCTATCACCAGCAACCAAATCGATTGTTGGGCATAAAAATAACCGATTCGCATTGGGCACCTTCTAGTCCGCTGCGCATCGAAGGAATCGAGAAAAAAAATGAATGCGAAATATCCACACGTGCGTGCGTAGTTATTGTGAAAGTTAAGAAAAAAAATTTCGGGTCACTATCTTTTTGTTGAACGGGAATGATTCCAAATAATCCAGGGAGGAGAATAAAACCTATATAAGGCTTATCTCGAAATGCGTATAAAACGAAAAAGGCAAGCCACCACAATATCGCCCGAACGGTTAGAGAAAATAGCGAGATAAGAGCGTACCCCTTCTCCGCGAAAGGATTATGGAGAACAGGAGGCGTTCTTCAGCCAGAGAGAGAAAGAGAAAAAAGGTTGTGGAATCTAGGAGGAAATAAGGGGTTTTTTTTGGGATGGAAGAAAAATAAAACGCCAGAAACGGCACGCTGGAATAATTCAAAACGAAATATTCGCTAAACCGTAATGGAGCTTTTATAGAGGAGTTTTCACATTCGGAGTTAAGAGAGGGTTACGCTGGGTGGGCGGGGTTGGGATATGACGGGTGTAGGGAGGAATATAATAGGTGGGGCGGTTCCCACGCCAACACCTCCCGAACCGCGCCTGAGAGCTCTAAGAATTATATACAGACGTTCATTAATTCTCGGAAACCACCCGGGGAATGGAGTCTGAGCTTTAGCGGAATGGAGACGGTGTATTAAGAATATATTTACGAATAACTTAGAATGAATTGTACAGGCGTGTACAATAGCGAAAAATGCACATGTATACGTTTATTTTACTCCGTTTTTACTTCATTATTACTTCGTGAAGAATACACATACAAAACATACGTGGCATAGCATTAAAGAAACTAGGCTTTGTCAAACGTATAATAAGATAAGATAAGAGAAAGTTTATTTACTCTGGGACCATATAATCCCATGTAGCACAAGTACATGGCATTTACATTTGTTTATATTTTAAGCTGCTGGTAAGATTTACAAACAACGTAAAGTAATAAAGTAATAGCTATATTATGACATGCAGGAGACATAATATTAGAGGTTGGTATTGTTTCAGGAAAAATTACATAAAAAGCTTAAAGGCATAACATAATGCTTTATATTAACATCCACTAATATTACACAATTTACAAAAAAAACAAAGAAATAAGTAAATGTTACATTTTATATACTAATATTTAGAACATAAATACTCTTTCAGAGCTCTCTTGAATGCATACACTGATGTCAACGTCTTTATATTCTGAGGATGAGAATTCCACAATTTACACGATGATACATAAAATAATTTATTATAAGTAGTTATTCTATGGCATGGTATTATTAAGTTCGAATTATTTATAGTCATTCGCTTTTTTTGTCCTTATTATATACATATTGGTCATATGAATACAATGGAATCTTTACATTTAATAATTGAAAAATAAATACACCCATTTGCAGCATACGTCTTTCTTCAATTTTTAACCAATTTAACATCTCATAATACGGGCTGACATGTTCATCACGTGAGATATCATATATGTATCGTATACAGCAATTCTGTAATCTTTGTAGAATGGCAATTTGTTCTTTTGATATATTCGTGAACACCAGCGAGAAGTAATCTATGTGTGGTAAAACTAAAGAGGTTACCAGCTTTTGGCGTAGCGGAAAAGGTATTAGGTGTCTGAATTGCCTCAGCTGATAAAGTGTTTTCGAAACTTTATTAGAAATACTATGAACATGTGAGTTCCAAGTCAAGGTTTTATTTATAACAACACCGAGATCGTTCACTTCATCAACATAATCAAGTTGTACTCCTTCAATAGTTATTTTAGGGAGGCAATCAAAGTCAAGAGAGTTTATAAATGAAGGACTTCCTATTATAATTGGTTAAGTTTTTCGTGGGTCATGTTTCGTCAACATGTCGTTGGCCGATGCTAGGCCGATGCAATGTAATAGGAAGGTCCTCGGATGAAAAAGGCATAGAGAGATGCTATTTCGCTCTGGTTAGGCCACACCTCGAATGCGCCGCGAGTATTTTGGACCCTGATCATAAAGATTGAACCATAACAATTTTAAAAAATGCAAATAAAAGATACACACTTCGTTTAGAGCTGCATAGAGCGATAATATAGTGTCTAACGACATTCAGAGGGATTAAGGTGGGGGCCCATAGAGACTCGGGGGCTACACGTTAGGCAAACCTTGCTTTAGAAATTCAGAACTGGTATGTTTCAGTGCGGCACAGAGAATATTATCATGACGCCTTACTACTTCTCTACGTTTAAGCGATACAAAAAGAGAGATATATTTCCAAACTTGTTCTTCTCACGCACAATAAGTGACCACAAAAAAACTGAGCTCCACTATATTTGCTCCCGTAATTCACGACACCATTTCACCGCCAAAAATCTTACATCTTTCTACGGCTGGTGACCTAACACCCCCTGCCAAACTCACAGGACAATATGTAAATGTTAACAATAAATGAGGCTCTAGAATGAACTAAATACCAAAGATCAATAAACGGTTTTGCATGTAAAGGGTCGATGTAATTTTTATAACTATCCTTAATGGAATATCCCGTGTAGGAGACTGTACTGCTGAGTAATCATTCTCTGCCGAGAGAGCTAGCCGAGCTAAAGTTTTGATAGGAAATAGAGGAAGGTTTACAATAAATATTGGGGGAATGTTGGACAAACTACACATATTTTCGTGAGTGTAAGCAAAGACAATCATGTAATCAGTTACCCATTTTAGCAACTAAAAGTCAATTGAACTTGAGAGCTTCAAAAATACATACAAAATCTATATACATATAAATATATTTAAACTAGCATTGGAATCCAAAATACACTTTGGCGTATTAGTCTTTTGTGTCTCGAATACATATCCCTTTTATTTGCAAATCGACGTCAATAAACTAACTACGATTTAAAAAAATCTCAGTTCACGTATTTCCGTCTCAATCTACCAGCTTTTAATCCTGAGTAAGCCAGGCACCTTACGCATTTTCTCTGCACGTATATTCTGCGCCATCCACAGCTCTACATGCCTGAATTTAAGTATTTAACAGTTTCAGTTGCAAGATGAATTTTTATGGCAATAAGCCTCGAAAATTATATCGACGTTTAAATACAGCACAATTCAAAAGAGGTTAGAAATAATTCTTACCATGCCCAGTGATTTTCGTTAAAAATGCTATTGAAAGGCTTTTTGGATGTAATCCACGAGCCCTTAATAATCCAATAAATTTACACCCAAGGGCCCATTTTATCTTCCTCGGTTCGTATAAAACCATTTCACCAGTTGTCGTTATTCTGTTTCGATTAGAGTCCACAACGTTTTTCTCACAATACTGAGACCACCTTCAACTATTTGAAATGCATATAATGTATGCGTATATGCATGCGTTCATTCTAATGCTAACAAAGAGGACGAAATTAATTAAATATTCAACCTGGTTTCCATTATTGTGCCGTACGTTTGCCAAAACAAGTCACAGATGCAAAAAACTAAACAAAACTTTATAATTCAATATTTGCGGGGATAATATACCATCTAAGTACAATTCTTCTCCACGGACAAACAAAAGATGAATACTTTAATTTATGAATATCTTTAATTTATAAGCTATATCCAAATACTAGAGACATGAGAACTTATGATAAGCCCGAATTAGCACCTTGACTGTACTTAATATTAATATGTGGAAATCAATTCCGTGTCTAAGTATTTTTATTCATCGTCGTTTTTACATTATTTCATTAATTTTTTGTTGTCTAGTACATTTCTCTTGCTCATAAGTAACAGCATATAAAACATTGTAGCAGTTTGAGTCTTTTCATCTACTAGAATCACCTTATATTTTTCTATATTGTGCCTTCGTTCTTAGATTTTGTCCAGCCTGTGAACATTTGAAAAAGCTTCACACCCTCTTTTTCAAATGGTATTTTATACTTGAATCCATATTAAAAATTAATTTTAAAATTTAATTATATATATCCTCTTTGCTAGCATTTGAATGAACATATTATGCATAATATGTGTATTACATACATTATATGTATTATACATAGGTAGTTGAAGAGGGTCTTAGTATTGTGAGCAAATATTTGTGGACTGTAATCAAAGAAAAGCAAATAATATTAGTGTAGTGTAGCAAAAGTACACGGATTGTTTTCATATGGATTCAAGGATTTCAAAAGGCGCTTTTGTCTCTTTTGTACTCAGTATTCTCCCAAAATTGCTTCAATAATTTTTTTATGCTGCTCATTTCTTTCCTCTGAGTTTTTCTCGCCTCTTTCATATCTCATCTTTTTCTTGAAATTCGGAAGATTATGAATAATTTTCTTGAATTTACTCGTTTCCAATTACATGTACATACTCATGCGCATATTGATAATTATAAAATAAATTGGCAGCCGCTGACTAATAAAATTAAACTTAAGCAGATCGTTATCCTAATAGCAACGTTACAACATGATACGACCGATAGCTATTAAGAAGAGTCAAACTGGGCTCATGCGTATGCGTAGATGAGGTAAGGGGTATGGCAGGAATGGAATTAGGGATTACTAAAGACTGTCCGAGCGCTTGATCCCCTGCGTAGGATGCGCCCCATAAAAAAGCATCTCCTTTATCATTCCATTGCATGAAAAGAAGAGAAGTGTTATGGAGGTGGAGTTTTGGTGGAGAGCAGTGGAAACGGAAAGGCCTCGGACGCTGCAGGTGGCGCCTCTTGCGGATCCCGAGAACATTAAGGTCCCCTGCGTTTAGGCGCGGGCTTTTGGTGTAAAGGAGGAGAGAGGGAGGGAAGAATTAACGCCAGTGCGTCTCGCAGCGTTGAATTGCGCTCTCCCGTGTTTGCGGGCGGATGTCTAATGGCGCTGTGATAAGGTTGGAACATCGCTTCGGCCAGAGAGGGAAGGGTAGAGGACGAGAAGGAGGAGATATAATGGCGCGGTACGGTTTAACCCGCGAGGGCATTTGTGCCGAGTTGCGTCTGATTGTTTGTGGTGAAAATGGTACTTAATAATTCAATACGCCCTCGGTTCGATAAATTCCCCTTGGCCTTATGTGCGGGCGTGTGTGTTGTGCGGCGCGCAGCAGTGTGTTGGGAGTGAATTACGTCCGTGGTACAGCAAAATGGAGAGGGCCCCACTTGGTCAGCAATACGCACCATAAATCGCCGCGCCCGATTACGATCCACGGAATTTTATATCCCGTCCTGGGCTTCCTGGGAGAATTAAGGGGTCCCAGAGATTTCCTTTCTTATTCTGCCCTTTTCGCTGAGATAAAACGGAGGCGATTAAAATTCAGAAAGGTTGCATCTGGCGGTAAATCGGAATACCGAGGGAACAAGAATAGGCGCTTAGAGGAATGAGATGTTGCTTAGCTGGACGTTTTGTGTCATACATTGCGTACCACGAAATTAATGAGTTGTAAGAACATTGTTTGTAGAAGAAATAGGAACGCATAGTTAAGATTATTTAAGACTAAACATATACTTGGGTGTAATGAAGTCAATGTGGCATAAAAAAGAACTTAAGAAATTAAATAATCATCTGTTTTGTTCCTATTCCTAAAAAAAAACATCTTCATAGCCTGCCCATTCCCTTATATCTGAAATTTAATAAAGTGGCTGTACATACAACATATCATGTATTTCGTGTTTCAGGAATGTACGTTACCTATATATTATTATCCATGGGAATGGGTTGTGAGAGGAATTTGCAAGCGAACAATTCCATCAAACATTGACATAACTCTAGACCAGCTTACAAAAAATATATTTACAATAAAATATAAAAATAAAATATTTATTGAATGGAATGTCTAGAAATGTGCTTGCGAATGAATTTCTAAATATACACGTCAAATATTTTACCAATAGTGTTTCCATTAATGCAAAGTTACCAGACATAAAACAAGACGGATATGATTGTTTCGGGTTCAACATATCCTTCTTAACTTTATATTTTTCGACCCGAGGATATTTTTAAAAGATTTATGTAGCAAAGAGTAAATATAGGAGAGAGTTGTGCCTTAATTAGCACTATCTACACAGATAACACAATAAAAACTATAAAATATGAGTCAAAGATATACGTCACAATTACAATAAACGACACAATAGGGACAAATAGAATGGGAGGAGCTGTTGCTGAAGGATTGATCTTTTTCACAAGGATTAGAAAATTTTACAAATGAGAAACTTTTGTATTTAACTATAAATTATTAAGGAATTGATTTATTCGAAATGCTTGCTACGATTTTTAAGTAATCGTTTCAAACATTTATGTTTTGTGCAAAAAATGCAAATTTAATGAGAGGCATTTGAGATATGAGTCGGAGAAAATATTTTCCTTTTGATACATATGTTAAAATGTAATTTAAATTGGAATTAGTCACATATAAACCCTAAAAATATCTGGCATGACAGATAGTGGTATTAAATAGTGGCACAAGAGTACGATATTTATCTAAGTGAAATATTTTCCACAAATAAGGAGTATGAGTGATTTAAGAGCCGCACAATGCTTTCACCACACTAAGATTTCCTAGGAATATCAAAAGTACTTATGTCATGGATATTTAAAGGCAAAGAAATTTCTCTCAATTGTTGGTTGCATTAATACATTCTTTCCTCTTCGAGAATTCTGACATTCACACAGAATAGTAAACACCACTGAAAATTTTGTAATGTTATGTAGGACATTTTCAAAGGTTTGGTAAGGTTACTCAATAAAATTGGTTTCTCCGAATTTGAGTATTCTCATTAATCACGGAAGTCAAGAAATGGAACGTTTATCAATTATATGTCACACCGTGCTATCACCTTTCCTCCATATACCAGATATATACCTAGAGCGATAACTTTGATTAATAAGGGGAAAAAAGTGGATTTATTTTGAAACTGTATGCAATTATTGATTTTTTAAGGCATAACAAAACTTCACTATGTAACTTTACTTTGTTATACCGCTAGACACACCATTAACGCCATACCGATGATATCCTCAATTACGGACCGGTATAACCACGGAGACATTTTTCTGCGCCCACGCGAAATCATTCTGGCTATTATCGTGGAGGGGAAAAGTTATCCTTGCTGTTTTCATCAAAATCCCGTGTTATCATTGCATGTTCCCAGCGAGTATTAACTACCATTAAGAAGAGGGTATATAAATGAGAAAAAAGAAACGGAATAATCTTGTATCCCTCGGCACTTCGAATATTTGAAAAAACTACGCTCGCGCTCCGAAGCAATTACGAGGGAGTGATTTTAGCGGGATTAAGTCCTTTAAAAAAAATAAAACTGTACGTAAAAAAACTAGAAACAGAGAACATAAGTTTTTTTCTTCATTATTATTTTTGCCAAGGCGGATGTTTTCGAAAAAAGCTAAATAACGGAAAGAGCGGTCGGTCTTTTGAAACGCATATTCAGCGCGCCGGCTAGCAAAGCGCTTTCACGCAATTCATAAACCGCTTTGACGAGATTTGAGCCCTCTAGCCGCTTTACGTATTTTTTTCCTCCTACACTTTAATTATACTTTTTTAAATTTCTTATTTTTAAGAGCCTGCAGTTAATGGAGTGCTTACACAACCGATTTGCGAGTCCATCTGCATGACCCGATTTGCATGCCTTATATCCTTCTGACAATTCGGTAATAATCCCTCCAGAGTCATCGTCATAATTATTCCATCTCTGACCTAAATGAATTTGTTGCCAAGGTCACGAGAACATTTTTAATAACGCAATTTAGTCAAACTACAGGTTCGACAAGTGTAATGGAGTGAGATTGAGAGAAAAATAGTAGGTACTCAAAGCTAACTGACCACCGAAATCAGTCTCATGCATTAATTGAATAAGGATTAATAATTACCATTAATGTTTGAGAGAAACAGCTTTTGTGGCAACATGCTTCACGTAGTTTGAACTCTAGTTATAAGCAGTTTTACATATGGGAACTAAATGGAGAATCTCCAAATCTAAATGTAATTTTCAGGAATGCATCCCTAGAGTGAGGTCCGTATTAGAAACTACCCAATCTGTTTATTCATAATATAAAACTATTGTAATACACAATGCAATGGAAAAGTTTGAGCAATATACTACTGAGCAAACATGTCGTATATATTGTGTAAAATATATTAACCTCGGTAAATGTGCAATAAAATTGACTGGGTTCACACTCGTTAAAAAGTCCCTGAGGTATGATTGAGGCAGACGCTGAATCAGGAATACAAAATAAGATAGCCTAATTCCATGACAACTTTAGAATACTTTCATTTGCTTGGTTGTGACATAATGAGACCTTTTACATTCATAATGGGGTAATGACATAACACTATCTGCTCTGCAATAAAAAGTCTCCGGTTGGGCCTTCCACGGTGATTTGTGACCTAGAAACCTCAGGATGCCCATAATTAAAGATACCACAATATAATAGAATTCATTTGCGTGATCCGAGATACCCATCGAAATAATAATTGCACAAATAGTTTATGCCTTTTTCGTACATTTAAGAGAAAAATATTCCCAAGTCTAGTGAATGTATTATGTTATTAATGAACTAATAACGAGGCAAAAAACTAACAACGCAAACAAGTTCTTCAGGGACTGATAGTAGTTAGTTTTGCAGCAAAATAAATTGTATCCAATATTTCTGTTGTTATCGTCATATCAGAATAATTCTATACTCAAATTAACGCTCTAATTAAGAAAATCGCCTGAAATATTTGATCGATGAACATGAAATTAAATAAGAACCACCATGCGAGGAAATCACTCAATCAAGCTGAATTAATGTAAACTCATTTAAACGCCCCATAAGTGCGTAATAAATGTGGAGTACGAGAAATCGCTCAAATGCTGGTATTTGGTAGATCACATTGAAAACTATGCGTTAGGAGAACAGTATAGATACTTTTATTTAAATTTCTGATAACACAAAATTAATCATAATGAGAAAACGTAAGTGCATAAAGTGAACTTAAGTATCTAAAACTTGACAAAAATTAATTTACGGCAGAAGTTCGGTAATTCGAATTGGAGATCGCGAAGACAATGGTATATGTGGTTCTTTGGACTATTATAGTGATGACTGACCTCTGAGAGTTACTTCATGAAGGAAACAAATTAACTTCATACACTTAACGATTTGTTTTTTTTTATTTGTGGAATTCTCCAAACGTGGTTAGGAGGAGATAATACTCAAATAAGGGTCCATATATGTAAATATTTCAATGAAATCACTAGGCACGATATGCATGTTTAAGTTAATTTTATGAGGTATTGCCTGGCAAAATTTGAAAACAAGAACATATACAGAAACATTATGAATGGGTCTGTACCGGAAATTTGCGGGAAAGAGATGTCACTGTTTTCCTCCTAAAGGCAGCATATAACATAGGGGAGAAAGGAGAAAAATACATGGCAAGAGAAAATAATTTGCTAAAGGAGAATGCGCTATGACATGGGTTTCTATAGATGATAATTATGAAGAAAGATTACGAAATATGCCTGAGGGCCTGTGGAAAAATTTGATCTAGGTTACTGTTTTATTTCTGAATAAATTGGCTTCTCTAAAAAATTTTCCAATGGGAAAACCCAGATTCCATTTGAAAATGCTATAATTGCATACGAGAACAGATGTTAGTGATTAAAAATATTCGTAAAATTATTCATTTATTGCTCTAGAAGAGACGTTTTTAACTCAAAAATTTGATACCGACCTGCATCAACTTTTATGGAGAAGCATTATAACAGCAGCAGAGTTAGAATCGTTATGACAGTGAACTCTAACCAGATTTTTGTGGTAACAAAAAAGAACGCCTTTAACGATTTGAAAATCAAGATCACCCGTGCGATACTGTTTCGTGACACCAATCATGCGATAAATAATAGATAGGATACCTAAACGTGCCGAGATTTGAGCAGTCTATTTGAACAAAGCCCTGCATTACTTTGCTATTCAGATACGGTGTCACTTTCGAACATAACCGGAGGATAAATTGGCCATTAATTTAGCATACTCAAAACCCCTACCGCAAGGTTTAGACAGTGCCATTATGCCGACCGCATTTATCGGTCGCCCGGACAACAATGACGCCATGATGAAATGCCTCTCTCCCATCTCAACAATGGAGGGACGTTTAAAAATATGGGCCCGTACAAAATAGCTCCCGCAGATGGCCAGAAACCAAATTAATTTGCTCACCCAACGGATCGCGTAGCATGGGTCTTTGCGGCAGCTCAACCCAGAAGCCCTGGCGACAGTTTGAGGGCAGCGCAGGGAAAAAAAAACAAAAGAAATACGAAATCGCTCTGTTCCGATGATGTTTCGCGCTTCGGCGCTCCGATCAAAAATTAAAAATAAAAGGAAAAGATTGTTCGTGAAAGCCAAAATTGGTTCAAGCTCTCTCATTAGCTGCTTGTTTTTGACCGAAATCGCTGGCACAATGGGTGGATGGAGATATTTTGCATAGGACGGGTCGGAGTGGAAAAATAAAATTAAAGACCGCCCTAGGTTGCAGCCACGGTGACTGGGTCGAAATGACATTAACTCGGCAGCTGATGCGTCAAAGCCTGGGGTTTCCAAGCACCTTCTAAATCTGCCCATTGAAGTGAATGAGGTAAATTTAATTACGGAGAATTCTACTTTCCTCGTTACGTGAGGAAATAAATGTGCATGTGATTATGATAACGTTAATACTGGAAAAAGTAATTGGTGACGCTCATTTCCCCGCATAATTTGTCGGATTAAATATTGAATAAACTATTTAAGGACTCTTTTCTATGCTATTTAGGGCGTAACAATGACGTTATGGAAAATTTTGCGCCACTTATGCTTGTGAAAATGAAAATTAACGATAATTTACGTAGTAAACCAATCCGTAAACCTTAACGTCCTAAATGTCCTCATTCTAACCAATGAAGTGGCAAGAATACTCTTACATTTCGGAAAGTAATTGAGTAAAGTTTTGTTCTTTAAATGTTACCCATACGATGCGTTTTGTTCTTCTTCAACTTAGCATACAATCTTGTGAGGATTCATTACAATTCTAGTTTAAAGAAGTAATAATTAAACAAAATATTTTTTTTCCTAAGAAACTCTTTCCCAAATATTGAAAAACATGTAGCGCGAGGCTTACAAACTCAATCCATTTCACCACAGAAGAGCAAAATAGATAGGTATTGCTTAAAGGATATTCCGTCTTTAAGTAACGTGACAGCTGAAAGGCGTTGTATACTATGTTGGCATCTTCCTAAATTTTGGTATCTTGATAAGATATCGAACATAGAACTCAATTTGTCTTTTCCCTTACCAACTAATTGTTGTCTTTTTGTGCCTTGTTTTAGCTGACAACGCTCATCTTTTAAGTATGCCTTCGTGGAAGGGACTCTTTGTTCTAATTTGCTCCTTACCAATCCGTTATCTGTCAAAAGATGATCTATCAATTGGTACCTAGTCTTCCTGACTATGGTTATTATGACCTGATGGTTATTCTTGATTGGCATTATAAAATATTCTTTCTGCTCTTCGGTATATTACCTCTTTTCTGATCCCATTGGATGATATGTATTCATCGGAGTGTGAAGGATATTTGAGAGTAAATAAAGAATAGTTTACGCAAACAATTCATACCAGACTAGGAATTGACCCAAAATAGTGAAGTTGACATAAACCCTAGCACTCATATGGAAAATATAAAACAAATCCGGAAAAGAGCCAAACGTTTGATGATTATCGTGACAAACAGGCGTGATTTTGCCGTCTATTACTCCCGCCCGTTCTTCAGTGTGAGAGAAGGAAGGGAGGAAAATAAAAACACACCTTTTCCCTTGTTGCATCAATCCTCGCAGGCGTACAATCCTCGACCGCGATCAATTTGGCCCAAATGGTGGGGCTCTCAAGATAATATTCCCCATCGGTACGCGGAAAGATTACTCGCATCATCCTCCGCCCGTTATTTACCGGCGTCTGACTCTCGCTAGCGGGCGCTCTCACGGGGCCAAAGGGGCAACGCATCCATTCTAGGCGCCTGGGCCCCCAAAATCTACCCCGCCGGGATATTCGGGACGGATTGAAGCGGTAGGATAGTACTGTGTCAGAAGTATTGCACGGTATATGTGAGGAAAATGGGTTACATAAAAAAACTGCGCCATCAAAAGGCCTAAAAAAAGTACAGTGGATCACTGGAACAAAAATGTATGAATGTTAGAATAAACAATGCATTTGAGTATGAGAGATCCTTTTTGAGAGCGCCACTTTAAGGCGACGCATCACACCCGCTCGACAGGTCGGATTTGTGGTGATTTCCGACCCCACATTTTTTGTTAAAGTCTTACGTCATCAACTTGAAATTTTTACAGTATAAAGAATAGACCTTTGCCAAGGGAGGCTCGTATCTGAAACATGAAAATTTTATCCCGGAGTATAATTAAACCATCGGGAAAACGGCAAGATGTAGGGTATATTTTTATAAAAACTATTATTATTATTGTCATATCTAAAACTAATTTAGATGTATCAATTCCTCCTCTATCGGAATGCTAAGTAACAGCCGTCACGGTTGTAAGATAGAATCTGTAAACGGTATATTTTGACAAGCTACCTGAATGGTTTTCGGCCATGATGTGCTCGGACGGTGATGCAGTCAATTCAATCTTCTTTCACAGATCTTATATAAGTGCTGCCTGTACTTTACGCGCCGGAAACTTGGCTACAACTTACCAACCACCGTTGCCTTGCGCGAGAGTTATCCTGGAGGACTCCTGACGCCAAAACGCCTCAATCGGGTGCGAGTGACGCCATGTTGTGAATTTTCGACAGAACTTTTCCTCATCGAAGGGTATGATGCGTCCTCTTAACTCCTCCACATTTACATTTTTTAGAGCATCCGCAGGCGTCATTTTGAATGCTACGCTCGGAAAAATAACATCCTTTTTTTTAAATCCACTGCCTAAGCCAGGAGTTACGTGAGAAAGTTGGTTTCTATATCTACATCAACATACTAACCTGCGGGCCGTAGAAAAAGCTAATGGCAGAGGATGTTAGGTCACCTACCGTGTAAATATGAACGGTTTTCGGAGGTGAAATGGTGATGTGTATTATGGGAGTGTATTTGGTGGAGCTCTTTTTTTATTGTGGTCGCTTATTTTTTCGTCGCGAACGCGTGGTCGCGATATGTGGTCGCGAACGAATTTTGTACCTATCTGTTCAACAGTGTATCTCTCTTATTTTATCTCTTCTCTCAGATCTAGAGATGTTTTGTGGCTTCATGATTATATTTTTTGCGTCGCTCTGAAACATTTCTTTACTCTATGAGAGATAGTCACTATTAGTGAGGAATTACGAGAGAATATTCGTTCCTCACTTTAGTTTCGTTATTATATACAGCGTAAATAACAGAAACTGCTAAGTGTCAACGGGCTCCATTTAATTACAAATTTACCTAGAAGGTAACGTATTGACTCCGTCCTACATACAGCTTATACCTCTGCATTTTCTGTTACTGGTTGCCATATCGCCACAAACATCGCCACAAAAGTCGCAGATTTTTGGTGTATGCTCATCCTTTTAGGACGTCACACTGCTTCATTCTCACTCCATTTTCCTCATCCACATCATTCATCCGCCTAAATTGATTACATCTCGGCTCGCTGTCATGAGCCAAAATACCTTAAGAGGGGCAACAATGTTAGCACATATATGAAACTGATTGTCGGGAGGCGGACGATCAGCCTGCCTCAGACTCTCAGACTTGTGCACCTCACTCTCCTGGAGTTCAAACAATCTATATCCAACTATTACAGAAATCAATTTTATATTTCGACGGCGGAACCAAGGAAACTGCTGGCAATTAAGGAAATAGTCGATTTAGCATGATATAGATATGTAATATTACTAGTCTTCAACGGTTTATACAGGAGGACGATATCATAGGAGATGACAAAGGTGTGAACATAATGACTCAAGTTAGATCAATATTTTCAAAAGAAAAAACTATCTTAACTTCCTTTCAGGTGGAGTCAATATGATGCCCCACGGGTATAAGGTGACTAATTCCGGGTGTTGTAGAGATAAACAATTATAAGCAGCAAAGCTAAAAAATGCTGAGCAGTGGTTCTACTCTTATTCCAAGATGTTTCTTACTTGTTAAGTTTCATATAAATATATTAAAGCGTAAGAATTTTCCTAGATGTATTGCAATTTTACAGTGCATATTGTTTTGTGAAATGGTCAATCAACCAATTAATTTTTTGGATCATTTGACATGTTTAGATGCATAAACTAAAATCACCTGTTTTTTGAACAAGCTAAATTTTCCAAATATTGTTTTCTAACATCTCTCTTTGGACACAACACTCCTTAACCAGAAATGTACTGGGGGAGCAGAAAGACTGCTACCGAACACTCGTTAGGAGAACAGCCCCACTCGATTACAAACATTCGTTACCATTAGCCAGTGCCGACGAGTCCTGCTAGCTACGTGACCAAGACGTTAGGATTAAGAAGTGTCTTCGAGGAAAACCACTTTGGAAAGGGGATGGCTGAGAGGATGGGCGAGTGGTTGGACGAGGGGGGGAGGAGGGAGAAAATCTTGTTTTTCCTGTAGTGCCAAGGAGACGGAAAAGGCAGAGGAAGGCTCTGTGGGTGTTAGGGGGGAAGGAGGAAGGGGCGGGCAGGCGTGAGAAGTCCTTAGCCAAGAGAGCCCGAGTGGGGACGAGTGGAAGAAGAATTTAGAGTTTCGAAGGGTGACGGAATAAGTGGGAAGGGGCTATAAGGATCTGTTTTGGGGTGCCGGCGTTCGGGTGAGGGCCCTGAGTGGCAGCGGCGTAGTATTTTTCCAACTCGACCTAGAGCTGAGTGATGGGGTGATGCCACGACTGTTTTATTCTCTAAATATTGAGCCTATCGAAATTCTCTGACTGGTAACAAGCCGGTAAAATACCCCCCCGGAAATTGCTACGAAGGCCTCCATGGTTTTCTTTTTTATATGTAATTTCCGTGATATGGCCGTTGAAAATACAGTTGAGCCTGATATACAAACAAAGGGATACGCACTTTTACCGTTACTAAAAAAAATCCATTGAGTCCTCACTAAGTACAACGTAGTGATGAGGCTTAAAAGTGACATGAAGACATCTGACATCTTTTCGACTAAAAAAAGATGCTCGGCCAAAAAATATTCATGAAGGAGTATACGAAGTAAAATGCAGCTGCTGAAAATAGTATATCGGACAAACTACGAGATCTCTTAAATGTAGGTTGGAGGATCGCCAGAGAGCAACCAAAAAGAAGCAATTTCGCCATTCTGCTATCGCTCAACACACCTGGTCAGCACCCGACCACGAAATGCATTTTGAAGTAAGTAAGATCATCGCCAGCGATCTGTTTCCAGGTCACCCATGCTTCACGTTTTTGGGAGTCCTCACAAACTCCATACATCCACCTTTTCCTAGGCCTTCCTTGTGGTCTTCTACCGGCTGAACCATATCAATTACCTATTTTGGCCATCTCCACTCACTCACTCGAAGCACGTGTCCTGCCCATTCTAATCATTTTCTTTTTAAAGCTTCCGCAATATTTGGCACGTTGTACTGTTTCTCAAGTGCCGGATTACGCTATATTCTCCACTCTCCTGTGATCGCGTCAGAAATTGGGCTGTAAATTTTCCTAAACACCTTTATTTTAAAGACTAAAAGTTTCTAAGTTCTTACTTTCTCGTATTCCATGCTTGACACCCACAAAAAATATTGATGATATTATTGCATTATGCTATATCATCTCGTGTTCTTACGAGAGGCTTCTGAAGCATAGATTTTCATCGAAGGTGTAAAAGCTCCTTCGCCCGGATAATAGGCTCCAAATTGCCCGACGTATCGAAGAACGACTCGATAATCATCTTTGGGGGTGCTGAATTGTTCCCCTCGCTTTTCGTTCACGACCCCTGACGATAAATAAAGGGTCGCTCTTCGATACTTTGAGAGATGTGGAGCCACTAACGCAGTCAAACACCTGAGAGACCTTTCCTTAGCAAATGTGACTGGAAAGCATATAATTTTTCATCTATATACTTCGCACCATCGCAGAGGCGTCTGACTGGGGAGCAATGCTCTCCTTACTGCTTTCTTGTCTGCGTCTAGCGGCCCGTAGAGGTAGGTTACAGGGCACTTCATAGATCTAGATATATTTATTGAAGAACTAAACAGTCAAAAAGAGCCCTTAAACCAGTAATAGCGAACCTAAGGCACGCGTGGTACACAAAGAATTATTGGGTAACACGCATTTTCTACGGATCGTCATCGCCTGGGTGCAATCAATATGTACTCGAAAACTATTTCAAATAGTAAACAATTATATTTTGAACATTCTAAAGTAGATTCTGAAGCTGTAAACTTCCGTCATTTTATTTTCAATATTACTTCACCAAAGCTGGACACCCTTATTTCCTACCATTTCGAGGATATGTGTGATAGATATTGATATAAAACTGTATGTGATTAAGAATGACCATAATTTCCTGGGAGTAAACATTCTAGCCTTGAATATGGAACAAATAAAATTTCCAAAAACTCGGCAAAGGAAAAATAACGCTGTATATTTGACCTCAACCCACAATTAGCACAATTTTTACTACAAAATACTGAGGTCAATACAAGGAGCATTGAAATATTTTACATTAAAACGAGACCAAATATGTTGATTTCTAGGCGAAATGATATTTTTCCAAACCATCTTAAGCTGTTATTTTGCACAATTTTGACACACGGAGCTCAAGAGGCTGGCCATCACTGCCCCAGGCCCTTGGAACGAATTCTTGTTGGCTGAGAATGCCGGGCGAATAAAGGCAGCGGAAGATAGAAACGCAGGAGAGCAGGAAGAAAAGAGAGGCGTTGCGATAAGAGGGAAAGTCCTCTTCCGACACCTCCCCACTGTCCTCTCGAAGATGAGAGTAGATTCTCAGGCAAAGGGAGCGAGCAGAGGAGGAGTAGGATGCTGTGCGGAGGGAGATTGGAAGGCTTTAGGGACGGCATGGCAAGGAAAGGGGGAAGAGTATGGGAATGTGACATGGGTCATTAATCAACCCCCCTTTTGCGACCGAAAAGAGGGTGTTGGGCGAATTGGAGGAGGTAAGCAGAGGATGTGGAGGGAATGGGTGGCAGGGAGACTAGAGGAGCCGCCGCCCACCCTTTAAGAAGTATTGTGGTCCGTGCGAGGAAAGATTTGGGCGGGTGCGGGAGGAAAGGGAACTGCCGGTTGGAGTTGAAGGATTGGACCGATGAGGCAGGGCCGGGAAGACAAACGACCCGACCGAGGCGAAATTAGGAACGCTTGAATGTGCCCATTATGAGTGATTCGGGCAATGGGAGACCCGTCCAGGTTGATGAAAACCAGGTGAAACGTAATAAATTCTCCGGACCGCTTAGTTTCTTCGGCGTGGGAGTTGAGGTAAAATTAGAGTTTAAGGTGCAACACAAGCGACAATTATGTCGATGGGAACAAAACTTAAAACCATACCACTAAGTAAATCACGACATTAATATTTGACGTAGGCTTCAAACCTGAGATTTTTGGGTTTAAATTAATTGGATAGTGTTAACATCCCTCCTTTCTTATTTACAAAAATATGACCCAAATCTTACTGATACTCCTCTGCGACTGTATGTATCCAAACAAGAAATTACGATTTTTTTCAAATACTTTTAAAAAACCCGCTTTCACAGATGACATGCTTAAGCTATTTATAACTAAAAATATAGTTTAAAATGCCAATTACACCACAAATAAATTTTTAACTAACGCTTAATATATATACTGACAGAAGCGCCACTTACATGGAATTACGTAATTTTGACTTCAGTTTTCGCAGTAACTAAGTAATTACTCAGATAAGGAAGCGGTAATACACACCCATTTTTTATCAATTATTTGGAATTTTTTATACAGAAGTCCCACAAACTGACGTCAATTTATTCAGTAACTAGGTAATAACTCAAATAGTAAGGCAGTAGTATCCTACGTATATTTTATATTAACCAATTTAACAAAGATCTTATGGCTCAAAATCACACTTTCAGCAGCAGATTTCTGCACCAAGACGAGACAAGAACCATGGGTATATTCACTCGACTTACCAGGATTTGAGCAATCAATTCTTGGCTTAAGATGGTTCGGTGAGTATGGCTGCTGGTTAATTTAATGAAACTAAAATGAAAAGCCCTACAAAATTCAAATTCTGTGTATTCTCAGGTATTTGACAGAGCTGGTATTTTCGTGGACAAACGTTTTGAAACGTTTTTCACCCAACGTTTTGCATTGAATAAAATTAATCGTTGAAATCAGAGGTAGCTTCATGTCTACAAAATCTACCTGTATGGCGAGAACCTTACACACTGGGTCAAATACCGCAGAAATCTAATATTGAGAGTTATATTACACTTTGAAGAGGTTTTCCACAGATTGACAAATTTATTGATACTTAAGAAATGTACATAAGAAAACAATCTTATTACATTTTATGTAGTCGTAAATGTTATAATTGTTTCCATTTTTTCAAACATCCAAAATATTTTTGTGCCAAAAATTGTTCCGCAAAGCCTTTTTTATATTCACACTGACTGCAGTGCCACTTACATGACATTACCTCGTTTTGACTTCAACTTCTGCAGTAACATGTAATTTATCAAATAGTAAGGCGGTAAGAAAATAAAATACACTTCCACTACTTCTGCAGTAACAGGTAATTTATCACATTGTAAGGCGTTAAAAATAAAATAGACTTCCACTACTTTGTAACTCTATCCAAAAGTGCAACGATTGGTTTAAAATTCATTTTTTATGATTTGATGTGAGGAAGTACAAATTAATTATGATAAAAAAAATAAAAAAGTCTTACTTTTCAGGTAAATAGAAAATTTTCTTGGCTAATTTTATTTATATATGTTGAGTGAAAGCATAAACGAGTACCTGTTTGGGTTTCTTTGATTCTCACTATCTTCACGCAAGAAGAAGCAGATGATGGCCGTCTCTTCGTTTTGTCAGATGCTCATAGAACGTCGAAATTGGTTCGGGGAAAATAAATTTACCGGAATGACGATATTACTCTTCGCAACGGCGTGCTTAAGACTTCATCATGCCTCAAAGGTCAAATGCTGCTCCGCCCATCTCCACAAAATTGATTTCAGGTAATATTGGTCTTTGGGAATCACAGGAATGCTTTCCGATGTTCCCATTGGAGAGATTATTCAGGTTCCTGGATCCGCGAAGTGGTTTTAGCCGTTTGAAGGCTGTGTGGTCGGTATGCCTTTTGAAACGGCCCCGCGAATCTTCCAATACTCCTAACCACGGACGAGCTTATTGAGTGCATTACTGAAGACCATCTAAATTCTTGAGACGTGATGGGAGTTGATCAAAAGCGACGTCTCATTAATGGAAGGTGATGGTCCGGTAATAATAATGTATACTCTCATATTAGTTTGTTTAGGCACTATAACACAATTAGTTCCGCTGTACTAATGTTCCTCTGAACAAAATCCTCTGTTAATGATTTCTTTGATGAATGATGGTATTTAAGTAGTTGATGTGAAAAAGGCCCAAGTTTTCACGAAAATGGATAATAAAACTGTTTTTCAATTTCAATAATGATTTTTATTAAGAATTCAGGCTACATTTTGAACGACTTCTGACGTTAGAAGGTTCCCGTACATTAAACACGAGTGGCTTTAGCCGTTTGAAGGCTGGGTGGTCGGTATGCCTTTTGAAACGGCCCCGCGAATCTTCCGATACTCCTAACCAAGGACGAGCTTACTGAGTGCATTACTGAAGACCATCTAAATTCTTGAGATGTGCTGGGAGTTGATCAAAAGTGACGTCTTCTAACCACAACTTCTAAATTAAATCTTTCATTTTGAATGTAAATCACAATTTCTTCATATATCTTCAGTTAATATTCCGAATGACTTTATTTCGTTATTTACAGTGTTCTGCATTCTAAAAACTACCGCCATACCATTTACCAATATCCTTTTGTCAATATTTACGTGTTGCTTACGAAAAATTGAGTCATAGAAAAATATTTTGTATATTTCAAATTTTAATCAAAAGGGTCTAAAATTGAGAAAATTGAACCACTTGGTGGAAATCCAGGACATTTGAAAAACATTCCTGCGTTATTTTGAGCCCCAAAGATAACTTTTCTGATCCCACGCTCATTGAAATCTAAGGAAAGGTTTTTGGTAACAATCCCAATACTTCACATCATCATCATCGGTTCTACATCACTTTAAAATGTTTCCTCCTTTCAGCTAAGGGTCGGTTCCCAATTATCTCCCCTTATAATATCCCAAAAACTCCCGGACAGTTATCTTTTACACGCTCCTCTTGTCCTTCAAATCCCTTAAAACATTAAATAAGTATTTCAACGCATAGTACTACCTAATGATTCCAAATATACTTCGCTTTTGTGTCCACGTTATTTTTATGGTGAAACTGGGTTTTTGGGGAGACTGAAGAGAGTTACCATTTTTGGGCCTGGTCCTATTTCGGTCAAATCAGATTCTAATCGCTGGACACCTCACAGATGCGATGAAATTGCTTCTGTTGCGTGCAATAATCGATAGAAATGTATTATAATACCTTATTATTTTAAAGATTTTTTGAGAATATTTAAATTCAAGAACTGCTCCCATTCTAAACGAAAGGCTGCATAGAATGATAGCCAAATCTAGTTTTTTCATGATAGGCAGAGAGCCTTTTTATGTTCAACGCTATTATAGGATTTCTTCCTTGTCTTTTTACTTCCTCATATCTTGTACTTCCTTTAACCTTGAGCCACATGTTGACTCAAATTATTGTAGCTCTCGGCCAATTATTCTGAAAAAATGAAAAGGAAAAATACATGGTATCTTTTTACAAATAATCCAGTGGAATAAATGATTGATTTCCATATCTGAAGGGAAATGAATTTTATGTTCTTGCTCCCTACAAAAACCAATATTTTGTCATGGCAAACTGATTGCACTCAAATGTCGTGAGCCAACTCTGTTCTGTCGAATTTCATCCCCGGGGAAAATTGTTTATCCAAATGGCCATAAGATTTCCATATTATCACTCAACATGCGCTCTCTTATTTTCCGCCTCTCTTCTCTTCAATATGCCCTTCCTGAGAACATCGATCATTTCACCTTTTCTTCCAATGTCTTTGCTAACCTAGTCATACCTCTTTCCCAAAAAAATAATATCTACTATCCCCACATGTTGAGTTTCATCTATTACTCTCTTCTTGCTATAATTTCACGTTTGCGTCCTTTTTTGTCATACGTTCACTAAAAAGTGGCTTCATGCTGTATGTTATTTTTGAAATAAATAAGTCAAATAAGTATAACGGGAGTTATTGAGGATTACATATAGCAATTGTTAATAATACTTAATTGGACTGCCATTTTTAATGAGTTCACGAGATACTTCTTCTGGAAAGCCAGAGTATATGCTGCAATGTTCATTTATTGCCATTCAGATAACTAGCTATAACTAGAACGGTAAATCATGGGTTAAAAAGAAGTGAAGGAATGTATATCATCAGTCACCAATCCGAAAAACGGTTTAATCTTGCTCTACTCTCTAATCGATTTAAGGTTACCTCTTTATTTCTTCGCGAGTCATTTCCGTGTAGAGTTCATTTTCATCTTCTCCCAAGTCAATTTACCTTTAATAGTTGCTCTAAATGCTCATTATGTCACCATATACGCCAAGAAAATCTGTATCATCTTCTTCACTGAATGTTTTTTGCATTATTTTTTCCTTCAACTTTTCGTCGGGTATCAATATTCATTTTTTTATTCAAAATTAAATATAGAGGCAGATTTGCACCTAATATTTTCCTTGCTGTTTTTGTTGCTAGTGGTACGGTTTAACTAACTTAAATGATTTATTTTTCTAGGCTAAATTTGCATACAAAATAATCAAATGATTGAATGAATGAATAAACCAAATGAAACGGAAGGCTATATTTGGTGCTAGGTATCTCAATACAAGTCTTTTCGCCACTTTCACAGTTTCTTTTCGCTGTCTCTAATTTCTATTTAAACAGACCCAACCACTGGTTTATCGCATGGGGTTTAGAAACACAAATAGCAAATGAAATATCCACGTGTTCACATCACATGCATTGCAGGTGTAAGATGAAAAAAAATCAGGTATGTAATAAGATGTAAAAAACTTTTTTTTTCAACTTAACGTCCCTACTAAAATGAAGAGCAACTGAAAATGGTACAAAAGAATTCAAGTTTAAGTCAAGCTATAAATTATTTGTTTAAAACACGTAAAAACAGTCTATATAATGTAAAAAAGGCATGAAAGTGGTGATTAAATAACCGAATTTCAAAAACGTTAGTTAAGATTTCACTCTCACATGAGTGTAAGTCGAATGGCTCAGAAATATAGTTGAAAGGCAATAGGTAGGCATATTGTGTTTCATGAATTATAAACAGAATCAGTCATTTCTGCTAACGCCTCACATTGACTTTATAGAATCATCCCTAAAGATTTTGGGAAAAACCAAGCTGGAGCACGCACGTGAAAGCACGGGTCTCCTTTTGAGGGCGTACTATGGTCAGATAACGTTGCAAATTAATCCGGAGAATCGGAAGCCATCACGCTCTATTTCCTCTCCATTGCGCTTAATGCCGAGTGCATCCATTACCTTTGATATGCTAATGCCGCTCGCCCTGCAAATCTGGTCCCCTCCACTCCACGGGATAATTTGTCAGTAATTGACTAGGCCGGGCGGCTGAGACGAGGCCACCCTGGAGAGTCTATCGGACTGCAAAGGGGTCGGAAGACGATGATTGCATTGTCGCCTCATTGTTGCGCACCTGCGCCTGCAGCCTCAAGAGTCAATGCAGAGTTAGGAACGCAAGGGACAAGGTGGCTCAACGGCGGTGACTTCAGCACTGAAGCCTGAGACGGTTCTCCCGGGCACATTTATTGGTGGGCCCTTCAAATGACTCCTACGTCATAAAACGTGTTATGTTTCAGTTAGCTTCATAAGTCAGTTTTAGCAAAAACAGTGATAATGACATGTAAAGAAGAGTAGTCAACGTAATTGATTTACATTCAAAAGAGAAGCATACCAGAATAAAATATTTATTTCTCATCAAACCAAAGGACAAGAAAAATAGCGTAACTTGCATCTGATTATCCCTGTAGACAAATAATATATGTACCGTACCTTCAAGCCGTTCATGTTCTGGAAAGATATAGTCTAAATAGCTCAATTTTTACGTTGGACGGAGAAAAATGGCGTCAATCATAATAGTTTCCATCATTCTGCCCATATTTCTCGCCATTCAACTCACCTTCTGCGTAAATCATGAATTGTTCCGTACACGCTCTCCAGTTTTTAAGGTGGCATGACCTAATAAGTACGTAAAAGGGTTGCCCAAACAGTAACTCCTCACTTTTTAAAACTCACTAATTACGGATATTAGTGCATTAAAACGGTCATCAAGAGACGCATATCCATTATTCGCAAATAATTAACAGGTTATCATAACGCTACCGTATCTTCCAACTAGTGCTTTGACCAATTTTGTGGACTCCGCAGGGGAAATACTGCAAGGTTTGGATCGCAATTACCAGTGATATACAAACTAAAGAGGTCTAATAACGTAAATTACTTCATTATTTCTCCTCTTTTCTAATACTATCCCTTTCTTTTGCCTTGGTACATACATATATCTGTTCTTGTAGTCCAATATTCTGTACCTGATGATACCACAAATCGGTGACAGACGTTGTACGATTTTAGATGAAATATGCATAAAAATACAAGCTGTAAAACAAACAAGAAAATACATTCCACGAAGTAAAGCCTGAACCTCTAGAGAGTATGTGCTTTTCAAATCAATTCATTATTACAGAATGAATACACCATCACTCGTCCATCTCTTTTGCTTATACTTCTTAATAATCCCGCTTTTCAGGATTAAATTTCCTTTCGATTTTCAGTTTTTCTTTCATATTCTCTTTTAGTCACTTGTAGTTGGTTCTTCCTTTAAATTTAACAGCATTCTTTATGCTTGGTTTTTCTCCACCTTTTTCTTGGCAGAATGACTATGGACGGCTTTCCTTCGCTGCTCAACAAAACAAATAATGACTACATGTTATAGAATCTCGCACATGAACCACTCCTTTGTCGAACAAAGAAAACTCCATGAAACTATTTAAGCCTTTTAAAGAAATCTTTGAGGAAATTAAAGAAAATTAAACAAAAATTGGGGAATAAAATATTTCAGTACTCTGTACTTTACATAAATGCTGTTTAAGGAACAATCATTTCCTACAACTTAACTTTCATTAAAAAATTAATGAACGATAATTCACCAAACTCTACCGAAAGTTACACTGCGACCGTGATTATGCGTGGAACTCGCCCTAAGTTCGGAAAATAAGGGAGGGTTGAATAAAATAACGACTCCCTAAGCCCATAAAACTCGAGAGTTTTTTTTAATAATACAAAGCGACTCCGTTCCTCCCTTTTCCCTACGTACGTAACCATTTTCCCGCACCCGCGACGCCATGAGCGGGAGGAAAAAAACAAGAAAGCATCGCCGTGCAAAACAATGGAGCATTTGAGACGGAACAAGTTCACCCGTTCGCTACGGGAGGGCAGTGCTAGAGGTTGAAAAAAGGGGGCAGAAATATCCTCTTTCGACCCACGAAATTCGACGTCCACGCGGTCGAAAAGGGTCGCCCTGAGGATATGGAAGGGGTTAAAAAGGGTTCCGATCCGTGATCCTCATGTGTGTGTCCCCGCAAGGGCTCCGGAGACCAGCGAAGCTTACGGAAGTTCGGCAGAGAATTGAGACAGCTGAGTCGTAAAAAAAAGTCAAGAGAAAAAAATTGCGGAGAAGGTTGGCGATGTGAACGCGGAGGCATCTTTATTTGGTGATGACTGGATTGGAAGAAACCCAAAATCGCGAATGGGCGGCGGACCCCTAATGTGAAATAATCTCCGTAACAATGAGGGTAGGTGGGGGGAAAGGAACGGTGCCTCAAGATAAAATCAAGAAGTAAAATTCCTCATACAATGAGAGTCATTCATTTTTCAAATTTGGCTTCATTAATTATTTTTTTAAATCTGAGACACCCTATGAGTGAGATATGGGCAAATCTGAGATGTAAGGTGATATGGAAATTTCCCGCAAATTTTCGCTACTGGTACTTGATAAGCAAATACCCATTGTTGTGAACTTTCCGCAGTCATAGCACAGTCGCGACAACAATTGAAGTAGACTGGTAGCTCTGAGCTCAGCGGCGCCGTGTACTGGCGAGCTAGTAAACGCATATTTCAAACAAATTCTGAAAAATACTTCTTTTAAACAGTCTTTTCAAAACTTAGTAGAGGCAGCAAGAGAGTTTTTGGAGGTCAGTGTTGCAGTGCTACGTAAAATCACATCCTGGGCTAAGTACGCCTAAGCAAATATACAAAATCTTGGAGAATTAAAATCACTTACAACGGAATAACTCAAAATAAAAATACCCCAATAGTACAGTTTTGAAGCAGTTTAGTGTTTCCTCAACTAATACGATTAATCTCTGACGGATATCTTATTTAATCGAACGCAGTTACCTAGCATGCTTACTTGGCGGATTAGTTTAACTTTCTGGCGAATGAAGGCGCCACCAGCGTCAGCTGCTAGCAACTTATCATAGAGAAATCAACAATGGATGCCGCGACTAGAACATGGTCATGGTTTATGAAACGCGCTATACAAGTTCTAAAGCAGCCATTTTAAATAAAAACAGCTTTTAATTACAACAATCATCGTCGTTTAATTTTTAATTAAAGAGCTAACAAAGTTTTCATAAATCTCATTCTCACGCATTATATATTACATATTAATGTATTAGGTAGAAGATTTTTGATGCAAAAAAGCTGATAAAAATCGCCTATTGGTTTTTATAATCCCTTCTCAGAACATATTGTTATATAACTATGTTGAATAAAGACGATTTTCCATTACCATAAATATTTAACATACTTTAAACTCGCAAGTTTCATAACGCAAAAGGAACATTTAGATTAATTTACGAGAATGCGTATCGCTTATTGAGACCACAAGGCTTAACTCATGACATGTTTAAGACTCATCAAAACTTGTGTCATATTTCAGAGGAAACAAAAATATTATATATATCTAGGTCAAAGGCTATACTCCAAGGAGTTAAGAAAAGGAGTATTGAGAAACTCTTATATTAAAACAAAAACTGAAGGTATAAGATACTATATTATGGTAATAATGGGAGACTCCTATAAAAAGTATTAATCTCCGACTCCGCTAGGTGTATAAATATGCAATTACTTCCCAGAGGACACCGAAAATATTTTTTCATTAGTACCACTCAATGGTAAAGATGAAACAAACGAGCAAAAGAAGCATTTCCATGAAGGTAATTTCTAGAGATTTAAATAAATTACAAATTAAAATGAACATAACATACAAATGAAACTAGGAGTATTATCCAAAAGATTTTCTTAAATAACTGAACAAAACAATAAAGATGAAGCGTCACTGTTCATCAACTATCCGAAGAGCTTCCAAGTGCACGTAATTGAATTTGGACACCATGAGGATGCCCGAGGATTTTGCTATATTTTTTTAAGTGCAATGGAAACAGGGTATAGCTTATTTATTGATACTTATAATTTATTTGAGCTCAGGTTTACCACTAATACGAGCTAACTGCAGCCCGAGTAGTTAACCCTCATCAGCCTACGAGCAACAACTAGGAATGAGCGAGCTGGTTACTTAATTAGAGGGTAGACTCCTAACCACAAAAACAATGGCGAGGGAAGGTTGTTGAAGCCCAGGAAGGTTAAGGTAATAATCCTTAAGTATAACGCATAAAAATGACAGCCAGGAACCGCATCAAACCCAGAACTAATAAGGATGTACGTACCATTGCATTCACAAACAGCAAGATTCTTGAATTGTTGTCCATAAATATATCGATGTTTAGTCAAATTTTTGGAACCATCGTTGATGGTTCAATGTCACTGATTTCAATGCCTTGTAGGTGCCAAAAGGTTTGGAAAAACGTCGGAATTGGGATGTATCTATTTATTGAGCACAATTTTGGAATATTGGTGTGAGTGTATTTGAAATATTGGTGTATTAAAGCTTATCACACATGAAAAAGAACCATCGAACGTATAAAGCTCACCTTAAAATAAGTTCTTCTTTTCGTCTTTCAATGATTTTCAAGGCCACGCAACAGTCACTTTACCACAAGGCTCTGGTTTGTTCTCCATATGCAGAATTCTCGCCTAATGTTTACGTGTAATCATTACAAAAAGTGTTCCGAGCGTAAGTGGGCAGAGAGGAGACCAGTTTTTAGCTCATTTTTGGCGTATCTGGAGGAGAAGGAATCTGAAGTGAGCAAAAAGACTCGAACTCTAAAAAAAATTGAAAGATGGAGAGCGAAAGTCAACTGCTTTGTAGTGGGTGGTGTGTAGAGAGGGTGAGTTGAGCTGAAATTAAAAAAATCGAGGCATGAACGAAAAAAGATGAGCGGAGAATGAATTCTCCGACCAGAGCACAGTCGCGGGGTCGGGTTTTTGAGGGAAAAGACCCTCAGGACCCGTTATCGCATTGGTGCGACCGATTCATCAGCAAAAACAACAACGAATGGTAACGGCTTACAACTGCCGCGGGGTAGCTGGAAACGGAGACGCGCCCGCCACTGCTCGTAAACTTTCCGGGAAAGAAGGCAGAGGAGGGAGGGCCTTTCACCCGGGAGGAGGCGGGGTGTGAGTGGCATGGGGTGCAGGCTCTTTTTTCCATCAAAGAGAAGAAAAAAGGGAGTGTCACAGAAGAGCTGAGCGATATTGTTGTCTCATTATTGTATCGCGATACAAATGTGGCATATATTATACGCTAAATAACGCAAATAGTCTTATTTTCCACGATATATTATCAAAACATGATACGCATTTACCAATATAACTTATCCGACTCAGACCGCTTATTCCGCTTGCCTTAGTAGAAGTTGTTTTGGTTTCCAATGCGGCAGAGCAAATTTTTTCACAAAATGTTATCTTTCTACTCCGTTTGATTTGCAGAATTGATATTTTAAATCTAAGTCTAGTTATCAGATTCACTAATGTAACACGGCCGATTTTCAGGCTATCAGAGACATTAAATTGTTAGTATTTATACTGCGGTTATTTATCGGAATTCCAGTTGCAGTTTATTGGATGAATAATAATCGGTAATGGAATGAAAGGCATTCACCATAAATGGTTGGATTTTCATTTCTGTCCCACATTTTATACCATTGTTTACAAAATAGGATTGTAAGTGACAGCTGAAATAGTAAAAGCATATTTCCGTGCGTTCATCGACGTAAATTTTTTCGTTACTGTCTTGTTACCGTTCAAGTCTTGATTGCTGGCTTTTGCCGTGAAACTTACTGAAGAAGAAGGCAAAGAAGGCCGGGTCTTTCTGACGGAAAGAGACGGGGTGTAGGTGGCAGGGGGTGAAGAACGATTTTTAATCAAAAAGGAAACGAGAAAGAGAGTTGTGCAGCCCTGATGCGTTCTTTAAGTAAGAATAGGCTCATATTGAGGTAAGCTTAACTTTTCTTATGTGAATCAAATTGGTTTATTTGAGTCATTGGCATACGCTAGAGGGATAAAAAAAATTTCTCAACGGGTTTCTTAGAGAGTTGAAATACATGCAAGCATCACAAAGTTTCGTGCATATATTTTTTATCCAGATTACGATATTAGAAGCTCCAAATCATATTTTACACACTCACTTGTCTCAGGCGTGACTTCATGGAATTTACTATACATAGTAAATGAAGAAACTTTGTTATTCCACATAAATTTTATTTAAGACCTTTTTGTCTAAAAAATAAATTATATTTAAGACCTTTTTTTGTCTAAAATAAAATTTATATGGAATAATAAAATTACTTCTTTTTACAAAATACAAAATCATCAACTATTTCTGACATGCCCTTTCAAAGTCACCCGATAAACTTTCAATTATATTTGTCTTCAATGTCGCGAAAATGGTTATCTTAAATTATAACAGTAGAATACAATTCGCCCTACTCTCCGCTGGGCGTTCAACGACATTTAAATTTCGAGGAACATGAAATATTGCTTGAATACTACTGAACAACTTCAATTGAATCATATTGTCGAAAATGATTTATATTACATTATCGCCAAATTCAATTAAACCATGAATACTTTAGAGGTAGGTTCTAAGATGTAGGTTTTAAAAGTAGTACGCACATAAGGGAATACCTCGAGGAGTAAACCTGCACGGTCCCGGTGGGGTAAAAGAATCATGGAGGATGAATCTTTCGCGGCAAGGGGTGGATTTCGCGAAGGGTAAAGGCCCTCCCCATAATTTCACGGCGTGGGGTCGCTAACGAGGAGGGAACGATGGGATCGGCGGAAATGACGTCGCGAGAGCGCTCCCAAAACACAAGGAGGCCACATGCCAGCGGTGAGTGAGCACAATGGACTCTGCAGAACGAACGAGCGAAGGGTGAGACGGAGCGAAAAAGAAGCGTGCAAAAGTTATGTAATTGAGGAGGGGAGAAGTTAGAAAAAAAACTAAGGAGAAAACGCCACTGGGATGCATAAAAAACTTATATTTATATCAAGGGCTCAGGACAAAAAGTGCGCAAACAGAGGACAAAAAAATAACTGAAGACTCTACAGCGCTACAGCAGTCGTCGACGGATAACAAACGCACCAGACACGCAAAGGGAAAAAAACACATATACAGTCGCATGGTCTTTCAAGAGGGTGAGGGAGATGGTAAGATAATGGGGTAGAAAGGAAAGATATACAGTCCATGCCAAAATTTACAAGACACTGGGTGGTGCTGCCAAGGTGGCTCCGGTGATAACTTCCCTCGTGCAATTTGAAACCTAATACCCACCTCAATGAATGAATTCAATTCTCTCCATATTCTTTCGATGGTATTTTGGTAAACGCTTTGATTTCTAAGGAACTATTTTGAGTCAACAGCCTTTCAGTAAAGATTTAATTTTAATCAAACTAAAGAAATGTTCACATATTCGTTCTTGAGTTTCACGCAGTGTTAGTTAAGCAAAAACTTAAAGTCAGAGGAAAAGAATGGAATTTTTAACTCTCAAATAACGTAAATGCTGGAGCATATAATGTAGTCAAGAACTGTTCCCCTACAAACCCTAAATGGCTTTTCCTTGGTCAATTTCGCTAAAAGCATGAGAAGATAAAAGATTAAGTGAAAAAATGTTATTTAAAAAACAACTTTCCGCTCATTCTGACCGGAGTGACGTACTTAGCGAATATTGGATGACATACTAAGTGTATATTTCCAAATTATATTTGAACACATTTCACGCATTTGTAAAATCGGCAAAAGGCAATCAAACTACATTTTGAATCGCACCCTTCATGAATCACAATAAAAAGTCGTTGTATGATTCATTATTTCTAAAAGTCTATCAAAGTTACGCAAATCCTCGAAAAATTACCATGATTCATATTTTTGTCTTTAATCAACTCGATTAAAAAATGCTAAACTTACATACTTTCACCGAATGGAACTTCCCGGAAATTTTGCGCAAATAAATTATCAAGTATCTCCGAAAAGCAATTCATCGTGATCTCAATATTTGCATATTGGCAACAACAAGTCGGCCACGAGGACGACGTACAATATTTTCCAAATGTTCGAAATGTAAATATAATTTGCGTATTAGGAACATGTAAATATAAATGGTATTCATGTCATCTATTTCTACTCAGTGTAACAAAATGAAACTCTTGGCCGGTGTTCATTAATCATTCCACGAATGAAGCCTCATGGGCCGATATATCCCCTACAGGTGAAGAACAAATACGTCTCGTTGTGGAGAAAAAACACTCGGCTTAATTACGACGGTTCTTTTGACACAATAAGGTTGTCATTCCACATTGTACTAACATCATCGCACGAGAGCATTATGATGCTCGTGCAGCGATCAAATTATTTAAAGTAGAGAGCATATGATGAAAACAAATAAGGGAGAAATGTCACTCAAATCAGCAAATACGAATTACTCCTCTGTATTATCAAAAGAGATAATGAACACGAAAATAGCAATATTTTCCTCAATTCCACAAGTTAACTATTCGGATATTGTACTCTATCGACGCTTGAAAACCTACGTGGGTTCCCACAATAATTATAATTGTCGTATAAACATAATATATATCGGCTTGCAGCCATCAGTGGAATCCATTAATATATGAAAGTCCATTATTACATGAAAATTCCTATTTACCATTCATCTGCCGTCTTTATAAATAACCAACACTCCATTGTCAAATTTAGAATTTACACCTCTTTGTTTCATTTAGCATGTGTAAAATAAGTTACTCCAAAACAACCAAACATTTGGTGAAAATGGGCCACATAAGGTTATCATTGGATTGCACCATGAGGCGAGACAATTTTGTTGTTTAATAAGTAACGTAAATTATAACCAATATTTACAGCTTAAATAGTAAAAGCTGCCAATCTATCGCAACGCTGTCATGGGTAACCAGCAACAGAAGTTTGGAAACACACTACATTTTGCCCAAAATTTCAGATCCTGCCGGAAGAGATTATTTACCCAAGGTATAATTTGTATAGGAATATGTCATCAATTCATAATATTGCTCCACCAAATATTCATTTAAATTGCCACTTATATTTGTGAACATTTAATCTGCTAATCAAACTTTGAGTTGAATAATAGTAGTTGTTCTTTCCTGCAAGATGTTTTATCCTTTTTATCCCTGCATCAACAACTTCAATACCCCATCATTATTCATCAGGATCAATCAAGTTACATTTAATTGGATAAAACAGGAAATTAAGCCACCGCTGAAACTCGCCAATACATCATAAATGTATAAAACATAATGATATGACCACGGATAATTAATTGAGAATACTGACTTTTGGAGTTCTGGTAAATTATAAAAAAAATGTTGACAAGAACTACAAAAAATATCCTCAATTATATATTAGTCGTCAATACAAGAAAGGTTTCTTACATGATGAAAATATAGAGCATTAATAACCATATTTTTTCAATAAAGACGACAGTAAATCCACCAACCCTGACAATGTGAAGACATATTGACGAAATGTTTGTAAAAGGCTGCTGAGTTTTAAAAATTGACCAGCCCTCCAACAAATATGCCCAAAGAACAAATACAATGTACGGAAAGACTTGAAATAGATTTGCTTGCATGGGTTCAGCGAGTAATGTTTCTCAACATTCAACAAATAATTATAAAGTGAAAATTAGCTTCACTATAGGCAGGCCCCTTCAAATCGAAACGCTGGCTCTACAGTTTTGTCACTCCCATAGATCACCTCATTTAGAACTGCACTAGGTCACGAGTATGAAGTCATGTAATAACATCCAGCGCAAGAACGCTTACGACTTCTCACATCTCCGCCATAGGTAATACGCGGGCGGGAATCATAGAGGCGTATCCTATCAGACGCTTAAGTCTAAGTCCAAGGTCTTGAAACTTTCCCGGCTGCTCCACATGACTTGACTTTGAGGGCATGAGACCCCTCTCGTAAAGGGGTTCCGTCTTCGAAGGCGGCTCTTTGACTTCCTTGTCCTTCGAAACCTCCAACACTCGTTCCTGCTCGTCACTCAGCCATTAAAATGTGTCGGATGGTGTCGGTAGATGGCGGAAGAGAGGAAAACAGAAGATCCTAACTGTGGCAGGATGTGGAAATGAGAATTATTGAGGAACGCGCTCTTGAGACCTTATTTATGACGCTCCGAAAAATTCAAAATGCAGGGTGAGCACTGCAATTCTCCTTCTCTGTCACTTATCTATTTCTTCGCCATGTCCGCACCTAACTACCCGATAGAGGGGCGCGGTTATGGCCCCTGATATTCAGTTGCGAAACCCAAAATACAGTATCATGCCATCACTGTATAGTAGCATGATCCTGAGGGCAAATAGTGACGCCATGAGGTGTACATAGCGGTTATCTCATTTATTTGTTTTATTTTACTTATTTTCTTGTTTGGTGTTTTCTGCCCGTGAGAATGTCTGTGTGCGTGTTTCGTGTGTGTGAGGACTTGGTATGCAGAACATTATAAACTATTGACCGCCCGGCCTCACTTCGAAGCCGGCGGTCGAAACGTGGCTCCTAAGTGAGGAGCCACTAAATGGAAATGTATTAGCTTCCATGACTTTACTAGGGCGGCCCACACTTTGTGGGTCGCCCTTTCTGTATAACAAATTCCCAAGAAGGGACATGTTTCATTTATTTGCTGTTTTGCAAAAAAACCTATGTAGCTGCAAATTTATTCCAATAAATACTTTACATAAGGAATTGATCTCCAATTATCATTAAACATAGGAAAATTTCTATTTTACTGAGTTAACTCAGTTAAATATTAATGATGGAGCTTAGAAAAAGAATTCTTAGACTTGAAATATATCTTAAGGACATCAAAATTGGGTGCTCAGATTATATTGATTTTCATAGCAATAAAAAAATTCAGGTAGGAATTGAAAGATATTCAAGTATGATATAACACAAAATAGTACACATATCAAATGTGATCCCATAAAATATAGATAATAGTTTGATGTTCCATATCACCTTTAATAGCCAAACCCATTGTTTATCAAACGTTATTCTAATTTCGCTTTACATAAAATGACAGTATACATCAAATAATTTAGTCGATTATTGGAACTTTGATAAGTTTAACTAACTATCAACTTACTATAACAAATTGAAATCAATTTTATGTTAACAAAACTATGCTATTCCTGCCAATAATTTCTTCAGCTATAATCATGACGCTGCGTAAAAGTTTTGAACTCAAAATACCAAGCCTTGTTTAATAACTGCGACCGCCAGGATCCATTATACGCAATGAAATGCTACTTTCATATATTTTAATTCATATATACATACCAATCACGCCGTTACCTACCGGGGTAGTTTCAGTCACAAAGTTTCACTCATAAATACATACTTATACACCTAACTCTGCTTCAATAATTTCCTCCATACTGACCTATCCTTGCAAATCTCTTTTCCCTCATTTACCCCCAAACAATGCTTCATACACGTTTTGCTTTTCACACACTTCCTCTTTTTAGGGCTCCTAATATTCCTCCTCCTAATAATTTCCTCAACCACATTCAACCACAACTTTCTCGCCCTACTTTCACCTCTCGTATCATTCATTTCACTCGTATATATCTGTTTCATTATTCGACTTTCAGCCATTATCTCAACATGGCCAAACCAACGAAGCACACTCCTTTCACTATGTCCATTACTGGAGCATCTAACCCACATTCATTTATTATCCATACTCTATATTTTTAATAAACTTAGCAACATGTTTGTGTGACTTTCTAAATGGTAGATGCAACGGAGACACAGGCAACACCATAAGTGATATACTTGAAAACTCTGCAATAAGATGTCGTTTTTACTTGTTAATAGCTTTCAATGTATATCGAAAATCGAATTCGAGACGGTTTCATGGATATCCGCCCACAGTCTTGCCCTCTCTTACTTGGCTTCTTAATCCCTGGCTCCTCGTCTCCCCTCTTTCAACCTAAACGACACGAATCTCAATTCACTTCTGCGCCGCTGATCTAGCTGCGCCGATTGCCTGAGCATCACCAGCCAAAGATTTTGACTGCTAAATATCATCGAAGCCTGATACTCTCACATTGAGATGTGAACCTTATACCTGAATGTTATAACTTGTGGTCAACTAAAAATTCAAGATGACAAATTATTCACATTAACTTAATGCTAACTAAGGGTGAGAGTGTTAACGAATCACATATTCGTTCGTAAATATAGCTGAGATGTTAATGTGATATAGGTACTGTATGCATAAATTGAGACAATCCACCAACAAAAATAAAAAGAATGGCTGAATCTGTTTTTCAAGATGTTATGTTTCTCTCTTTGTTCTGGCACCTCATTATGGAATCTTTAACGCAAACTTGCTAATTTAATCTAGAAGGTGATGTATTCACTATCACAGATGAAGGAAATCGCGCCAGAAAAAGGATATGTTCTCTAAGTGGAAAAGAGCTGAAATACATAAGATTTTCCATTAGTTATAAGACTGGAAAACTTCCGTTATAGACTGGAAAGCGTATTAACTTCACCTCTCCAGCAGCATTTAAAACTGCGAGAAAACTGATAAATATCATCTGTAATATTATGACTAAATCATTTTGTATAAGCAAAATATACGAGTAGGATTGCACTGCACATTTCGATTTACATGATTGACAAATTTCTTTGGTTGACTGAAACCATGATAAGTCATAAATGCGCATAAGATAAAGTAATTGATAGAAATGTTAAAATCATAAAAAACACATTTTTGATAAAATGAAAAATACAAACTAGCTCTGTTTTTATAAAAGTTATCTTCCTGCTACAAGTATGTAAATTTCCTCAATTTTGATAAAAGTAAATTCATAATTTGAAGTCCATATAATTCAAATATAAGTTTGAAGTTCTATTTTTAAGCCCTTTCTAAAATTTCTTCTGATATTCTATCCATATTTTTGGACCACGCTCTCACTAAAACTTACCTATTCATTAGACATTCGGAAATATTTTTCGTATATATACGAAAATATGTTTTTTTGGAGCATGATTACACGATATAACTTTATACATAAAATTCCGACAAATATATAGATAAATACATCCCCAAATATTTATTGGAAGAGTAAAATGAAACTTTTATTGCTTTATAAGCCGTTTTTGTCATATAAATAAAATAGTTACGACTCCGTAGCTAATCATTGCTGTTTCCCTTTACATTGAGATAAGCTTTCGCAACCGCTGGTGAATTTTCTTCCATTGTATTTCGGCAAGGATTAACCATGGAATAGTATCCACGAAAGCCCCAGGTGTCTCGTTTGGCTCTAGTCGAGGGGACCAAACTAGCTCCGCCACAACTGAGCCGAAGCATTCATCGACTCTGTGCTTCATTACTATACAAGAAAGTTTTTGAAATGCAACGTTTTTTCTGGATAACCCTCAGGGAACAGGGCCAAGGTTGAGCGAAAAAAACCGGGGAAAGTAAAAGGGACGAAAAGTCAATTGGGTTTATTTCATTTTTTAAGGAGAAGTTTCTGCTCCATTTGATTCAAGGCTGCCGTACACCCCGCCTTTCACTTGACGTTATTCTGGGAACTCTGAATAAATGCTCAAGGCGATGTCAGAAATGCGAAAGAGACCGATTGGCAAATGTATCCTTGCATTCAAATATTTCCAATTCACAGGGAGAATAGAGAAAAAAGGGAGAAAGCCTATTTGAATATATATTTTTTACAGATATAGGTAACCAATCATGTTCAACCTCTAGAGCCCAAATTCCAAATCCAAGTCTGCTCAACCATTCACGTACGAGGGAGGCATTTGAATATGGCCCGTTTTCATTAAAATTCAATACAGTGAATTGGAAATCCACGTTTACGGCTGAAAATGAAATCACGATGTGCTTTAGGGACGGTTATCCATTTTAAGAGCAATATTTCTGATGTTTTGAACTGATAAATTAAGTTATTAACTAATAAATAATTTTGAGCTTAAAATATGAAATTTTTGCACTCCACAGCTTGGTTAAATTCATAGGTTCAAAAATGTGGATCACTACGGAAACTTTTGTCACAAAATATAACCAGAAAACATAAAAATATTCACACATATTTTTATAAAAGACCTATTTAACATATCTTCATTCTAGCAAGAATAATTTCATCCATGATATTGAATATATCGCGCTGGAGGTTCAAACTAAGAAATTTGTAATAAAGATAACAATTTTAAAATTAAGTGCCAACTAACAGACGGAAAATTAAGATCCCATAATTATCTTTAAAAAAAATATTCAGCTATATGCACTATCTACTATATGCTACTATGCCATAAAGCTACTACTATGCTATACAGTTATACGTACTGTATATACTATAGCTGTTAGGTATCCTATAAATTAGTTTTCTGGATGGACACTTTTCAAAATATGTACATAGTACACTATGTCGTAAGTTTTATTTACACAGGCACATGTGGTTACTCAGATACAAATAATAAAAACAGATTTAAATCAGAACATAAATATTTACTATCGCGGAAGAAATTTTCCAAATGTAGGGATGAGCCCAAATTACAGCGACTCGGCAGGTTATCCAGAATGAAAGAACTCGCTTTTTGATTTTTCCACTTTTTGTATGTCACTCTGAATGCATCGAATTAATAAAATCCCCAACGGAGAACTATAAATGGACATATCTGCTGTGGATGGAGGAAATTTCAATTATATCCTTGAAAATATCTGCTGTCAAGAATTGCAAAAAAGAGGTATTTGCGAAATATATTACGAAAAGGTACAAACTGGCCATTGATGGAGGATATAGTTACATACGAGTATCAACGTATCGTACATCGTATGTTCCTAAGAATTAAGCGTGCAGGTTTTCAGCACATTGGATCAAGCAAAATGATTCACTCGATTGTTGTGGTCCTCCACCACAACAATCGGGGATCAACCTATCCCGCCCCGCCTAGCGCCAAAGTAAACAGTCTTTTCAAGCTCGCATCTGTAGCCTTGAAAATGGGTAACGAGTCGGAACCCGAAACGTCGGCTGCCTATGAATATCTTACCCGGTGGCGAGCCCGAGAAATGTACACAAATGATGCACTCAGTCTTACCTAAATCTATTCTTCAACTTGATTTCAGAAATACTCAGAAATCCGCAGCCCACATAGCGTAATACAATAAGGGTATTTGGCCTAAGGACGTGATAAAATACCGCCCTGTTGAAAAAACTCTAGCAAAGCCTAAGAACTTGAAAGTATTCTAATTCCATTAATAATAAGGTATTATTAATCGATATTCGATAAAATAATAAAACAACACAAACACTTGTAGATGCTTCCTGAATATGAAAATTATGACTCGGTATCGTCATAGCTACTATATAAATCTTCTCCTGATATTTGATATTTCAACAGCCAGTGACACAGTTTTTGGTCTTCTATGAAGAGTTCCGTTAACATTTCCTCTGATAATGGATCAGTAGTGGCAAAACATGATTTTAAAAGCGAAAATGCTTTATGACTGATTAAGAGAATTTGAGACTTTGTATTGACATTTCAACAGCATTTTATCATAAATCTTCATCATCCTTTCAAATATCAGTTCACGTTTTGCTAATATGTATGCAAAGTGTCAAAATAGTATAAATTATGGTTAAATTTATGAAATGAAAACAAGAGAACTCTTCCCAGCAAGGGCATTTTGATGCATCATTATTCCTTCAACAGGAAATTTGACACTGAGAATAGAATGGTGCAGAGACCTCTCTAGTCATGAGAAAGAAACTCTTTATTTCAGAACGGCATCAGCGATTACTTCGGTGGAAATGTTCCCATTTATTCTCACCGTTAATTAAAACCATGATATAAAAAAGATCTAGGTAACTGAGATTTTTCTGAGACGGGGACAATAATTAAATTATCCCAGGCAACAAAGGAATGGAACCGTTTAATTCAAGCCTTTATTTTCTGCTGGCTATTCCCCCCTACCTCCATCCTTGCACACAAAATTTCCTTTTGAAAAACCCTGGGCCCCGGTTCATTCTAACGACGCCGGAAGTTTTCCGACTAACAAAAGGAGGAGACTTTAACTGCGGGCAAGAAAGGCGATGGCGTTGGTTGGGAGCCGAGTTCGCTCTCTCAAGAAACAATTCCGTAGGCTAGGGTTCCAACTGCAGAGCCTTCCCTAATTCAAACCAACCCCCAACTCAACGGATTAATTCACCTTGCCCGGAACTAGTCTCACAGAAAAAGGTGAGAAGTAGTTATTTACAGGAAACTGTGAAAGCAGTGAGGAATGCAGAAGTATTCTGCAAAAGTTCTCTCTTGATGAGGGTTTATATTGTACGCAAGTGAAGGGAGATACAGAATTCTTGAGAGTGAACTGCTCCAAAAATCAGTGTCACTTTGATTTTACACTATAACGACAAATAATATATTTTCGCATTGTTGCCTGACTGGATTCAGAGGATCCTTACGTGTTTTAGCTGTCGGTTACGACTTTATATGCCATTTTAAGTCCACCAATGACATACTTTCACCGTTTTTAATTTGACAACATGATAACGACTGCAATATTGTTGTTTGTAAAGTTGTTGTTGCACTACACATTACATAAATTCAATAAATATAACATATCACTTTCTTTTTCCCTCAATTTCAGCGCATGTAAATTAGAATAAGTTTATTAGGATTAGAGAGCGGAAAAACGTTTGATACAAACGAACATTTCTAGTTTTTAATTCATTGAAATGCAGATAATATTAAAAATGTTTTTCTCAAATGTTTTTTAATTTAAAACAATATTCACATCTTATTTTTGAATGATCTTGATGTATATTTTTATGAACATTTGGTATATGTTGTGCATGTTGCGCGTGACTATCTGACCTTCATATAATCACAGATTTCACCTATCCTTTTGGGTATTATTAAATCTTCATCTATTGATATTATGCAATATATTTTTTGTTCTTAATGCCATCCTTTCGACTTGGGATATTGAGTGTGGAGATTTCTTATGCCATATTTCTGGTAAATTTTTTATAGCTCATTTATAGAAAGATGAGGGTATTACGTCTTTTATGTATCTTGATTTTGATGAATAATTTTTACGATAATTCCATGCTATGCCTGACTTCACTCAATTGTCCATGGGCTACGGGTTAAAGTTTGCATTAATATGATTGAATTCAAGAATCAAATCAGAGGAATTAGCAACGCTCCTCAATACAAATCTGGTACCATTTGTTGTAGAAGTTCCATTTCTAGGTAATTCTTTGCTAGGCAATTATTAATTTACCCTATATAATACGTGTACAATACGTTTTTCTCCACTTCTCTCACATTTTTACGTGCCAATACTCATTTTTTCTTCAACTTTCGGTGAAGCATCTTTGTCGATGGTTATCTATCTGTAATTTACGTTCATTATTCTCTTGTAATACAACTCGCCTGATTCGAATTTATTTTACTCTGCTACAGTCATTTACCAATGTTCAATGATGTATGAATTAATTATCTACATGTTTTTATTAGTTAAGTTATAATTAGTTTATCTATATGTATTAATTAAGAAACTTACGTAATTCCAGGCTAGTTTTAATACCTAGTGTGTGCTAGTAGACTCCTCCTGGATGAAGAATTGGAACCCAAGCGAACTCACTTATTTAACTTAGAGACTTATTTATAAGGTGTATTACGTAGTAAGGTAACACAAAAAAAGAAGTAATACGAAAGTTATTAAAGAGAAGTCATAGGACTGCGTTAGCGCACTCTTATTGGGGACGACGGTTAAATTTACTAGATAACATAAAAAGCGATTAGGCCTCTAGAATACTCCATCAGGAATCGGATTAACTTTAAAAACTTCCCACCACCACTGAAAATTATACGTCAGTGACGCCAGCGGAAAGCTGTTAATCCATATACCGAGTTAGTTCGACATTCCTGATACAAATAATAGACGTAAACATATTGTTATTTAGGGCCACTAAAAGCTTATCAATTTTTCTTTACATTGTAGGAGCGTCTGAAGAAATTACAACTTGGCTGTTTCCACATGAGGTTTTATTGTTACCGACCATGGTTTCGTTACAGAGTAACATTACCAAGGTCCTGTACTCTGTAACTAAATTACTCTGTAACGAAACCATGGTCGGTAACAATAAAACCTCATGTGGAAACAGCCAAGTTGTAATTTCTTCAGACGCTCCTACTATGAAGAATTTCCACAAAGTCACGCCCGCTACCATTACTTATACTTTTCTTTACATGTTTAAAGACGCACTCATCTTCAATGCCATCCTTTGTGCATACAAAATTTGTCTATTATTGCTTGAAATATATCGAGTTCAAGAATATTTTCACGAAGATTGGTAACTATTCAAATGTAATGCATACCTTCGACAATTTTGAATTCAAATCAGAACCCTATTGGTTATATGGATACCTAGGGCAATGTAGCCTCATCTGTCAGGACTAAATATGGATCGATGTACCCCATTTCCAAAGCAGCCTCCGGTAATTGAGTTGGGACGATAACTAGCTCTTCTAATGAAGCGCATTAACTTAATTGAGATGCATGCATTGGATGCAAACACAAAGGTATTTTAATCATGCTTTTAGTCTCAATGTAAAAGCTACCATGGGCACACAAAGGGTACATAATTGGCTATAACTCCATAATTATGTACTGATCATTAAAATAGTAACCTCCAATTTACTACTCAATACATCTTCATGCATTTCCTTAAGCAAATTACCCCTAGTGATGACAAAGGCTTCTGTGAGAGAACCCGGTAAGATGGCAGCCACAGATCTTTATCACCAGGGATAATTCGCAAAATAAACACGTACTAACCCTCTTCATGTGATGTATGAGCATATTGAGGCCCAAATATTCCCTCTCAGGGAGCGTGCTGAGAGTTGTAGTCAAACTGCGGCGAGTGCAAAACACTGAACTACATTTGTAACCACAGCTCTTCTATATTGGATAATAGGAAAATGCCGAGTTTCAAGAAACTTTTCCCCCAAAGGCTGAAGCCCATTCATTTTGTTCATTAACACACCAACGAGAGAAGTAAAAGTTTACAACACGTGACAGTGACGAAACTACGTATTTATTTCTGCCTCTCCTCTATGAAACAAACTTTAGGAGACTTACATCATAAAGAAACAAGAGCAGCTTCAGAGTACAGGAATAATGTAGCGTATAAAACAGTAGTAGAAAGGTAGGGTCGAGGAGTAAGCAGTTTTTAGTATGTATGTGCAGATTATTCTGCCTTAGTGACTACTATCAAAGGGCTCGTAATCTATTCACGACCCTTTTTTGTAGTGGTGCTATGATTTGAGCATAGTAAGATTCCTGTAGAAAAACGCCCTTAGGCGTAAGAATTGAAACATATACCTTCCATAAAATACAGAAACAACAATTGCACTATTCCACAAGGTATTTAAATGCGTACGACGCGTTTCAGCTCACAGAGCCATCATCAGGTACAAGACAATCATGTCTTGTAACTGATGATAATACATATGTATAATAAGTATGAAAATCTCAAAAATATCTTTAAATACTGATAAGTTACCTTCATGCTACAAACAAAGAGTAAAGAAAAATGAATTACATACATACATACCCATCACGCCGTTCCCTTCCGGGGTAAGCACAGTCAAAATGTTTCACTCATTAATACATAATTGTACACTTAACTCTGCTTCAATAATTTCCTCCATACTGACCTATCCTTGCAAACCTCTTTTGCCTCATTTACCCCCATAAACTGTTTCTTACACGCCCTCCTGTTTTTAAAACTCCTCATATTCCTCCTCCTAAGAATTTCCTCCACCACATTCAACCACAAATTTCCTGGCCTACCTCTACCTCTCACACCATTTATTATACTCTCATATATCTGTTTCGTTATTCGACTCTCACCCATTCTCTCAACATGGCCAAACAAATGAAGCACACTCCTTTCATACACGTCCATTAATGGAGCATTTAACCCAAATTCATTCATGACCCACTCATTCCTGACCCTATCCATCCTACTTTTGCCGCAAATACTCCTCAGATAACTCATACCACCGGCGTGTAGTCTACTCTAATGTCTATCCTGACATACCCATGTTTCACTACCATATAACAATGTGGGAAGAAGTACACTTTTGTACACGGCAATTTTCGCTTCCTTAGACAAGCACTCATTCCTTGAGAAATGAATTAATATAAAATATGCTGAAATGATTGGTTACCGATGGTTACAATTAACATGTTTCTAAAACTAATCATCATCATGGACTATTTAAGATAATTGATGCAACAACAGCCTACATGTGCAGGTATTGGTTGGTACGGTCGAGGATCTGAGGAAGTACGCCGAATTGTTAATAAAATTAGTGATGAACCGAGGATATTTCTTTTGATTTTTACACAACTGTATACTTTTTAAGATTATTAACTGTAGCGCATGAGAATATTTTGAATATATCAGGATTTATGAACTTTGAGGGTATTCTTAGATGATATTTTGAAGAATAAAAAAGTACTGAATTGACCTTTTGAATATTCTTCATAAACAATTTTATCCAGGTGGATAAATTTTAAAGTAAGAGTAGAAGAAAATAAAGAAACAGAGATACTAAACAAATATATTTCAGACCAATGCCACACCTGTATATATCCGTCTATGATTTCAACGTTAAAGGAACACGATTATTTCATGCTGTTAGGGAGCCGGATGTCAAAATCTAAAGAAAAGATACGAGAGGAAAGACAGTGAATATGGAGACTAAAATGGGATTGTCACAAACATATTTCCTTTCGCAAAGGGAACTCACCCGACTTCCCCTATGTGAACGAAGTCATAAATGGGAACCATGAAAACGCGGCCATGATGGCGAATCCATGTAAGACATCAAGAATTAATTTTTTTTTTTTTACCACCAAAGCCGTCTGCTTTCAAATTCCGATATTTATGACAGGAATCGGATTTAGAGGCTCTGGAGAACTCCATTGGCGTCACTACCCTTGATGAATATTTACGAGTTATTGTCGATTAATTCTCTTTGACACAAACTTATTCCCATGAGAGTGGGATCATAAAAGCACGCTGCATTATAAAGCACAAAAGAAGAACGCATTGATTCATTTTATTTATACAAGGCATACGATACTAACATTGTCAAAAAAGATTGAATAATAGAATATTTCACCGATGACAAATAATGAGGATATCGGGTCTAGTCACGACATTACCATTACGGAGTCGCCCGCAAGGGCACGTAAGTATGAAATTCCACAGAGGAAAAATCATTCATCTCTAGTTAGAAGGTATATTATATCTGGGGAGCATGCTGATGGTAGATTGGAAGAGTGAGGTAGAGATTAAGTCAAGAATAGCTATGGGAAACGAATGTTTTAATGAGAAGATAAATATGCTCTGCCGTAGTATGGACCTAGATTTGAGGAAGAGACTGGTGAAATGTTATGTGTGGTGTAATACTGTATTGATGCGAGACGTGGATCTTGGGAAAAAGAGAGAAGAATGGGTTCAATGCTTTTGAGAAGTGGGCGTGGAGGAGATTAGAGAGAGTGAAATGTGTGGATAAAGTTAGAAAAGAGGAGGTGCTGGGAAGAGTTAAAGAGGAAAGAGCACTGCTGAAAACAATACCAAAGAGAAAAGGAATCTGGATCGGATATATTTTGAGAGGGAAGGGGATTTTAAGTATAGCAGTCGATGGAAAAGTAGAGGGAGGAAAGAGGAGAGGAATAAGAAGGCTGAAAATGACAGACGAAGAGAAGATAAGAAGAAGTTACAAGAAAACCAAGGAAGAGTCCCGAGACAGGACAGGAGGCAGCTTTGGTGTTTGGGACCTGCCATTAGGCAGAATACTAGTTTCGTATGAAAATGAAAAACTTTGTAATATTCCACCAATTTATTTTATGGTACAACTAGTTTCGTCGCAGCGGCGACATCTTCAGGTACAAAGAGTCAAGGCACAAAATATGGCCCTTATATAACCCTTCAAAACTCCCTGCCAACGGTCATCCACCATCAACGGTCCGCCCCCCTCCTACCCCCACCACCCGCTCACAACACCACATTACATCCTTGAGGTTTACCCCCCCCCTTCCTCCTACCTTCTTCCTCCCCCACCGAAGCACCTAACCTAGATGGTATATAAGGACCATGTTTTGTGCCTTGACTCTTTGTACCTGAAGATGTCGCCGCTGCGACGAAACTAGTTGTGCCATAAAATAAATTGGTGGAATATTACAAAGTTTTTCATTTTCATACGAAATGAACTTCCACAAAGTTAAGCCTGAGATGATAGAGAGAATACTAGTTGATAACTAGTGCGTCCAGCCAAGCAGGCGATAAGCTAGCAAAAAGCGCTACTCGGCACTGACCGCTCCGCTAACGAGTTCGTTGGATTCAGCGGACGCCACTGTTAACAGCGAAATTTTGTCTGCTCGTGGAATCGGCGGTGATCCCTGATTGGTTATTAAGGTGTGTTTATAGCAGAAGAGTTTGTTTTGAAATAATTTGAGGAAGTATACATGGTTATTGGTACATTGGCATTGTAATTGTTGATATTTGAAAATGTTCAAAAAAATCTTTTGGGGGATACCTTGGAATTACGTTTTCGTAATAATCAGCATTCATGACTGGTTTCTCTTCCTCGTCCAGAATGTTAGCAGCTTCCACGACGTCGTCAATTTGGCGTATTGCCGGTAGTATGGCACGCAAAATGTTGTAATTATCATTATCATCCACCTCGTTTAATAAAATATTAGCTACGATTTCCATTTTATAAGCGTGAATTGATCCCCGTGAAACTTTTTTCAAATATGCGCGGTGTTATGATGTCGTTCCCGTGGCAACAGGGTGGCTTTCACCCTAACCTAGCATGAATACAACAGCGCTGCTCGCTTAAATAGCTTAGCGCTTGCTTTGCAGAACGCGCTCAATGATAATGGCGGAAACTGGAACCCGGATCACATGATTTCCAGTTGAATTTTATCGCCAGTTAAGCTACGAGGCATCCTCGTCCCTTGCGATTTTTTGTGGGCTTTACAGGAACAAGATGTTCAAGAGTGCCAGACATACAATGTAACTAACTGTCTTAGGCGTCTGCTGAGCGCCACAATACGCGATGTTATGCCAAACATCGAGGTGTTTACTCTTTTTGACAAATTTTGAGTATACCAGAACAAACCATGGCAAAAAAACACCCACAGGCAAAGACACCTCATTGGCTTAACTAGCCAATATAGAAATCTTACTGGAAATCGAGTGATCCGCGTTCGAGACTCGGTCAAGTGGAATGACATATCCTCAGTGCAGATACGAATTTCACTTATACGTTCTCATAACACAAATTCCGTTATATTTTAATGATAATTTTAATTGAACCTTTATTCTAATCAAATGGTGCACTTTTTAATTAATTAATTTAGTTGCATAATTTACGAATGTCTCCCATGGAGTAAGGGCCGACACAAGGTGTAGGTAACTAGGGCCAAATCGACAGGGTGATCGCCTAAGCCCGACACTTTATGATTTATTATAAAAAGAGTATAAAGGCTGTGAACATAGTAAATTGACAAAAACTCCAGCAAACATAATCGTAATTAGTGACCTTCATTAATGCGTCACAATAATAAATGACCTTAAAAATGACACTAATATTAATAACTCATGACAATGCTTAACATTGTACAAATTTCTTGGCTAAAATCATCCAAAAAATTTTCTTCATTATCATTCTTGTTAAAAACCCTAGGCAAGGTAATATGTATCAACGGGTAACATGACACTAAAAACTCAACAGATTCAGGCGATATATCGTGGAAGTTCTTCACATTATGACACTACAGATTACACATGAAATTACGCCCACTCACGATAGTTAGGAAAAGCATAAGAAAGGCCTATGCAAAAGTTTCCTCTTAAAACTCGAAGCATAGAGGCAAACTTAGTATTTATCTTGACTCACATAACCATTCCAGAGCCACCACTAAATCCATCTTTAAATGTTTTGCTCACGCTCAAGAAATAACTTATGCCACCACCGGCTGGTATGCAGGTTCTATACAATTTGGTTGTTTCCCCCGGTTTTGACGCAACCACCTCGTCTACCTCCACATCCCCACATTCGTACGCGAGTGAATTGGCACTGCATACGCCGCACCGTTCTCCCATCTCGCCCTCCAACGTCGCGTAGTAATTCCACGCCGGGCGCCAACCTTTGCACGGCTCGCCGCCGGCTATGCCACTCGACGGGACTCTCCGGTAATCCGCTCCCGGGAGAAGGAGAGGGCCCTCTCCGCAAAAGGGCCGGCACTCGGCGACGCTGCCCCTATCATCAAGGGCAGCCGAGTTGAATTCCTTAGTTTCGCCCTTTCATCTGCGTCCGCTTCAGATCCTCTTATCACCCCGTGCAACCCGTTCCCCTGCTGCAGTTACCGTCCCTCCTTCCGCTCCCGTTTGTCGTTCGCTTCGCCGCACGCCGCCGCTTTCACCACGCCTGTCCACGGGGGTCTTCCCGCTGGGGTTTTCCCGTCTTAGATCAGCGGTGAACGCAGTCCCCAAGCAATCCCGTTGCATCCTCATTCCATCGGTGTGCCGTTCTGATGATCAAGTTGGTTCGTTTATTTTGCTTTCCCCACATATATCAGGGCTATACATGCATTAACGGGCTTCAAGCAACGAAAAGCCTGAGTAAAGAAGGCGCTCATGGTAAAAAGACAACCGCTGTGAAGATGTGACAACAAACTAGGAAAGAGTCTGCGAAAACATTCGTGTGGAGTGTGGCACTGTATGGATCGAGAGCATGGACTATTCGAAAAGAAAACCAGAACAGGCCAAAAACCTTCAAAACCTGGTGCTAGAAGAGGATGTTGAAGATAAAAGGGTCGGAAAAACTATGATGAAGTGTACGGATATGATGAAGTGTATGGAAAAATAGAAGACTTAAGGACCAGACGGAACATTATACAGAAAGGAATGAATCTGAGAGAAACCCATTCTTGGCGTTGGCCAAATATTAGCCCCGGAGAGGGGAATGCGGTCTGATGTATCGTTAGGAGGCGCGCCGAGTGTAAGCGACAGCCCAAAATAAATAAATTTTGATTCTCCAATAAACATAATGATTCTTTATTTCCTTTTCCAAAGTAAATTACTCTTAAAAATGAGATCTTTAATATGTATCTATCATTATATCATTACAAATATAATGACACTCGGTGAAATTTCCAACGGAGATATTATTTTCGGCTTATTTGGAGCTGGTAAAAATATTTTTTTTTAACTCTTTCCAAACCTTGTTTACTAAGAATATATATTTTCTTTAGATAATGCATTTAGAGACGAAATTACACATGTTTAAGATAAATAGTACGCTGCGTACTACTTATGCCTATTTTCCGTCCTTTTCAAATGGCAAAATGTTCCAACTGAAAGTAAAAATTCAGATAATCAATCATTATGAATACAATATATTTTAAATATAAGAAATTCTGAATAAAATATATTAAAAAATTGTTTGAAAAAGTTAACAGTGACCATCATGGCCATTTTATAGAAGCCGGAAAATTGCGCAGAAGCAGATTACCGATTCCTGTGAGGAACGTATAATGTCGCGCGGCGGGTAAGCAACACCCTCAGAACACTTTGACGCTTTCCTACCTCGAAGCCAAATGAAATTCTAATTGACTGATACCATAGGTATGTGAAAATTTTAGTGATTCGAAGGCATGAAAACATGAAGTAATATAGAGTTAAAGTCTTACGTTAACCATGTATAAAAAAAAAGAATCTAGGGGTGTCAGATACCTTTTACGGGTCAACAGAAGTCGCTAAAGTTTTGCCGAAATTTCAGCATAGCCTTCAAAGTAACTCATAGCCTTTAGTCTCATAGTCACAAACTGCCCTCATTGCTTGGCTCGCGAATCGCTTGGCCACAGATGTTCCAGTAGATCATTTTTATACCTTGAATGCTGGTAAGGCCCCTTATAGCTTCGGTGTGAACCGTGAAATAGCAATACTGAGATATCATAAGCCTGATTCACACAAGGCTAGTAATTTAGTGTAGTGGAGAGTATTTTAGCAGCTAAAATACTCGCTATCCTCCAAAAATCATTCGCACTACGGTCGAGTACAGTTGACAAGTGAGTCGTGTTTTGCAAGATGAAGGGGCTGCAACGCAATAAAGTGAATAAGCTGATAAGGCTTATGGTGATGGCTATTTTGGAATAGGTGAATGAAGACATTTGTGTGATAGTGGAAAAAATCAATGAGTACGAAAATGGATTAATAGAAGAGATGAACTAGGAGCTACGAATTGTCTTCTGAAGGAATTTCTGTAATGTTGGGACATAACATTCCACAAGCTTTCATGTTGCACATATTTCGAAACAAATTTTATAGTTGTTTCTTCGCTCCAGTTAAACATGTTTGCGGCAGCTATTGAACTCTACTAAAACGACAGGTTTGGACATGTTTAGCCGATGAACGAGTGAGCAGTGACGCATGGTGGGGGGCGTTACTCGCCCGACAAAAATAGAACGAAATGGATCGACTCGACTAAATAACTTGCTAATCCACTCGACTTAGTGTTTGTTGTTCAGACAAATTTAGTTACTAAATTACTCGGTTCTCAACTAAATTACTAGTCTAGTGCGAACAAGTATTTACAATTAGCCCATCGCCACAGGCAACAGTACTTCCCCTCTCTTCCCCATCCTCCTCTCTCGGAGACTCCCCCTACCGTCGCGTCCAGACCTGCACGGCGATGAAGGGGCTTCTCGCATGGTGACCGGCGTCGAATTCACTACAAGGCATCCTGCCTTTCCCTGGTCACCAAAAGTGATCTCACGGCAGTTCTCATGAAATAGACTTTGTTCAACAACGCTCCATATTTGTAGCACGATATTTCACCCAACTGCGTGTTGTGATTTCTAATTTCATGCAATATATGCTCCGCTGTGAGAGAAGTTATTCATTTCACAGACTGTGTTTTTCTTTATTTAACTTTTGTTGACCCTCTTCTCGCCTCAGTATAATAGGTTCAAATCCTTTACTGCGAACTAAGTTTTGTGCGTCACAAATTGATCATGGTTTAACTTCAATCCATTGAGGAGTAAGGAGAGGGCGCTTCCTATGGTGGCCAATGCTGTAAGCTGTAACTTGGAAGTGGCCTGTCCATCATCATTGTTAAACCCGATTTTCCTTAAGCGCTCAGTCCTGACTCGCTAATATTTTTATTATACGATGTTTTCCATCGATAACTTTCTAGAAATCATCATGCATTTTTTTTCTTTAATATCAACTGTCATCTATTTATTATTATTGAATTAAAAATAATCCGCATTCTGATAAAAAATATAGTATCGAGTTGAATCCATTGCGTTAAGTCACCAATGCTTGTTTCAAGAGTTGCTCGCCATAAAGTAGACTGAGCGAAATATAATTTTACCTAGAAATCAATGAATTTGGTCTCATTTTAAAGAAAAATATATTACCCTTCCATTGACACCAAAAATTAAACCCCTTACTACATTACTTTCCGAGATATTTGTCAGAAAATACCAGCCCTTTTATATGGGAAATGGTACGTGTATGCACTCCAAAGAGACCTTATATTAAAAATGAGGCATTTTGTACACTTAGATCTCATCAAAAAATCAACAGTGTGTAGTTTGTGTATTTTATCCACTATTTTTGAAAATTAATATTGTTGTCACCGCAGTAAATTCTTCGGAATCACAATAAACCTTCCGTTTTGATGGAGTATCACACGTACCACGTGAAAAAAATAAGAAAGATTTATTTTGATATTTTAATTTGATTACTTACAATTTCTGTCATGTAAAACTATATTATTACATTTTGATTATTTAATTTAACTGTTTAATTCGTGTGTCTTACAGCCGGTATAATTAAAAGGTATAATTCGAATATGGTATCTATTATGATTAGGGAACTATCTCGCTCGCACTACCTTAAATCGCTAACTGACCGTAGATATTCTTGCTATCCATCAACTAATTCTTCCATATGGTTGTGCTATACAAAAAGCAAGGAAATAGCGGGGATTATCAATATGGCTGTTATGTAGGTTCTCTGGCTGCAGTTTGATGACGTAATGCATACCTCATATACCTCCATGCGTCCATCCGACGGACAAAGTACAAACCTTTAATTACTCTCCTCACAGCACCCCTGTAGGGTAGAGTATTTAATTTTAAAAAACCAGCAATGTCATAATTATTTCCCGGAATCTTTGAATTTTAAGCCAGTAACGTATCCACCTCACAAACTCAATCACAAGGGGAGGCTCAAAAAATAAATTCTAATGATGATAGGCAAGAAAAATCGGCAGAATAACGAGGGAAATGCTGCCTCTGGAAGCTTAGAAGCCTTATGTTCACTCTCTGCGTTTCCTTCTTTAGCCATCGAATTGACCGATATATCGCACACTTCATTAAAGCAATCTATCTCCGGCTGCTTCCTCCACCACCTTTATTCTCACCTTCCTTCTTTTTCACTCTTTGCTCACAGTTTTGCTCATTAAGCGTTCGAAGTGGAGAGCAAGAGTCGTAATCACACGGTTAATGGTTTGGAAGTTTATAGCCTGCATACCTTGGCCATGCGCCAAGCTCAAACAGCCGGGATTGCGGGATTGTACCGCATTCCTTTGATCGACTGGCCACGTCCGTCCTATTTTTGTTGATTCGTTTCTTTAACCTTGGAAGCCAAAGTCACTAGATACCTTGGTTCGTGAAAGTTGAATGATCACCCATTCATTGGTCGTGCAATACTAAGATTGGTTGACTGCAGCCCATCATCCTTCCCTATCTAATACTAGGCTCTCACTTCCTGGTAGTTTTTCCCACATACTTTCCTCTTTAATTGATATACTTGAACATACTCCTCTGGGGACTTGTCCCTCCAATTTTACCTTCTAAATCCTACCCTAATCCTCGTATTCTTTTTTTTTTGATTCCGTTCTTAACCTTGGAAACAAAAGCCACTGATACCTTGCTTCGTGAAAGTTGAATTTAACGATTATCATTTAACTGGTATAGAGACGCAGGTAAAGCTGAATGAGGCAATGTTAGCTCGATGCATCCAGTGGAAAAGATCTCTTGGTATTCCATGTTTCTTAATTACAAAAAGATTTTCGGGTGGTTCTTTATAAGATGAGTGACATGGTTATAAACGTTTAAGTCGTCCAAAGTATACGATACATTTCTCAAATTCTCGCAGAGGTGAAGCTAAAGCTGAAGTGAGATGAGGTGAGATTTCACCTCTTTCCTGAGGATGATGCTCGAGTCGAGCATCGAAACGTCGGCCAACATGGGCCCACTCACCCGGGCGGAAGCCCAAATAAACTTTGAGAAACTCGTAAGCCGGGAAAGCACCGGACCTTACTTATACGATAAATACCCACCTCCCCAGTACACACCCTTGAAGCTGCTCGCAAGTTACTCTGTTGTCGTATATATATACATTTTGACGACATTAAATGTAGTTAAATATAGTTTGCCAGTCAACGCAATGAATTGAATTATGGTTCGAAGCTCATTTTGGCAGCCAGCCTTAATTCAGCCAAGACAACCCTAAACCCAGCAAAATTGAACAAATTTGGCTAAAAATAAAGTGAATTGCTCACTTAGGATAAATGGATACGCTGATTTGCGTCGGGAAAAAAATCGACGGGGGAAATTGACTTATCGATTGAGGGCAAAATTATCACAGTCTACCCGTTACAAACCTTACGTTCAACTCACAGAGGTCTATGACCCTCCCAGGGCGTTCAGATAATTTGAGCTTCAGTGCGATACGCAGTATTGTTCGGTGCCATAAGAAGAGAGAAAATAAAAGAGAAAGACTGCCGAACGGATAGGCGCCTAAATTCCCTCTATATGCAAACCTTAAACAGCCTCCTGAAAAATAAACACAGGGAAGCAAGCATACACTTCGTTGGCATCCATTCAGTTAGCCAATGTATCATTTCAGAATAGACGTGACAGGGTTTGACGTCACTTTTGCGGCTTGTCAACGTCGTGCCCTTCCTGGTACTCTTTTCGACATGACCTGGGAATGTTCAAGCCGCATGAAGAAATAAATTTCCAGGCCCCAACCTTGAAAATCTCAAAAAGAGTAACCTAAAATTGAGATTTTTGTCAAGAGGGATGACTTCAAAACCACAGATTCTCCCAAATTCAACCACATAGAGTCTCGATAGATACGTATTATAGAACCAAATATTAATTAGCTTGTTTTGAGGGTTTGAGTCAAATTCATAACGTTAGTTTTCCTTTCCGGAATATACTTTGTTCCATCTTCTGCGTTTACATTTAACATGCAGGACTTGAAGGTCATATTTAGTAATATCAATTTTTAAATCAATAACCTATCCTTACATATCTTTGCATCAATTACCTCGAAAACTGGCATTTTAAAAATCAATTCCAAAGGGCACATATAGGCCATAAAGGGCCTCACCTTATAAAAATGCCATTATATCATAGATGCCGCGCTAAACATAAACGTATGTTTGAATGAAAATAACAGTTAAAATGCTGGCTATAGATTTATACCTAATAAAACAAACCTAAGTAACCAGCTTAACAATTTTATGGCTCTAACTGTGATAAATACATAGAGTTGCAAAAAACTCCTCTACGCCAGTTTGTTTGCACTTGCATTGGTAATATTCACAAATGACATAGAAGTAACACACGAAGGAACAAGTCAATACAAACGCACGCATGTCATACGCTATACCTTAGTGTTAGAGTTTTAATGAATTGATATGGCAAAAAGAAGATGGTTAAAACCAACGTAAATGGAATGGATTTATCAAATGGAATTGAATGGAGAGGATCGCCGATGAAGTCTTGAGATGACTTGATGAGAAAAGAATTAAACTGGAAACTCATGGGAGGATGAAAAAATAAACACATTAAAAGCATTTTGTGACAAAAAGTCTATAGCAAACAGGAATCATTTACGAAGATCAAATCGCAATATCATGAAGAAAACAATTACGGATGATAATGCAAAATCAAGAGAAAGGAAAAAGATGGAAAAATATAGTTTTATTGTCGGTAGAGTTTAAAAAAACCTTCATTGCACCAAACTTTTAAGCAGATTGAACTGATTTAACATTGCAACCCCAAAATATAATAGAATTCAAACTTTCTACATCATAATTACAAATAAATCCTAAGAGACAAAATTTATATTATCTGACATAAATGATTAATAGCAAAATAAAACAACTTCCCTTCCAACCTAACCAAGAGATGCATTGAGTATATAACTGCCACGATTTTTTAAAGTGAGCTTTCTTGAGGAAACGATTGTCCTTGAGCTTTCGAGGCTCACAAGAGAGAATATAGGGCAAATCTCACATCATGCTTAAAGATATCTTTGATGTGAGTCCAAAGATGACTATAATGAGGCCATCACATGCAATAAAAGTCATGCGAACAATCCTAGCGGTGCACTTCACGTCCCCTGCGGTACACGCGAAGAATAAGCCATCTCAAGAGTCAAAGGTCGTTCCGCCGTTGACGCGTAGGATGGCGCAAAGCACATCACGCGGTTTTTAGCGCGCACACCCGGATTACACAAACCTCTTTACTCCGGAGCCATTATTGCCAACCATCGCATCGAAAAAACCACCCTTTCTCCCCTCCCTCGAACCCCTTTTCCAACGCCAACCCTCAGGCGTAAAGAGCTCCAAAACGCCAACTCCCCTCCCACGTACTTTATCTTAACATGGGAGATGTTATGCTCAGCTAACCAACATGCGGGCCCAATTGGATTACCTTGGAGTATACCTCCTTCCACCATCCACACGACGAAAACGACTCAGGACTTCCCACACGGCCTCACGCCCTGCTCTTAATATCAACCCTCCCACAGAGCCTCCTCGGCACAGCATCCTCATCTCAAGACACACCCCACACACACCTCAACACGTTCTTGCCAGGCCCCCTCCTCCCATCCCCCCCAAACAGGGGAAACTCTCTTCACCCATCTTTGACTCCATGGCAGTACTCATTTCGCTACAACGCTTTCTCCGACACCACTTTCACGTACCCTCCGGCACCTCGTTAACTAACTTTTCTCTTTCTCTCCCTCCCTCCCTCTATACATATATATATCTATATAACCTCTCTCTCCCTCTCTCTTACCAAACCCCTTCTCCTCCTCATATTTCTCCCTACAAAATTCTTGGGGCAACGTCCTTGTTCACCCTCCCAACCGCCCTCTACCTCTTCCTCCCTCTCTCTCCACTGTCTTTCTCTTTGAATTCCACAACCTCGTCTCACGACCCCGTTTTCCGTTTTCACCCTCTTCGCATTCCCTTCGAAGAAACTTTTGCCCACGCATTCGCAGGAGGATTCTCTCTCCTCTGCTTGTTCGCCTCCTTTGCTTTCCTCACCCTCCTGTTTGTTTTCACGTTTCTACGTTTACCTTCTTCTACCGGAGTTAGTTTGCTGAGCTTCCTCTTAAACCTTCATCTCGGCCATTGCCACGCTAATCTGATAACCGACTATGGATGCATCCCCTCTTGTTCTGTCCCTATCTTCTCATATTTTTCGAGTTTCTGATGATTAATTTTATTTTATTGACTAATACAACCCAAATTCAATATGAATATTTCTTCATCTAGATCAGCGGTTATATTTCACATGAATTCTGTCTTTTGATCTCTTATACGCATACGACGAAATTTTGGGGTTCCCGTGCCCAAAAACTCAAATAATATACCCACAAATAATTAAATTTACGTCTACGGAAGTGAAACTTCGTAACTGCTGAGCGTTCTTTAGAGCTTAATAATGCTATTTATTGTTACTTTTCATTAAGGAACATCACAGAAATTTGCACACCACATTTTTCGCATTTAATAATGAAAGAGAATAGAGATGACGAGAGTATTCATTTAAATACTCATTGTAAACCCACAAACGATAGTTATGACTCTCCTTAGAGGAGATACTTTCCTTAGCTCAAATTGAAAAAAATATGTGGTTAATAAGAAACCTAGAAAAATAGTTTGACCAGTTCATCATCGGCAGAAAGGTACCATTCAGAAGTGAATATGATATAATTGTTAGTTACGAATCCTCCCGGGAGGGGCTTGTGAATAAAATTGTAAAATGATCGCAATAATAATTTCTAGAATCTAAGTAAAAGGTGGGAAATGAGGGTATGAGTGAAATTAACCGTCAATTATAAAAATTAATCAACCATTGAAACTGACGTAAGAAACATTGACATATTTATGAACTTGAGTACTCACCTTTACAATACTGTGCATTCCGTCGGAGAAAAAAATTTCACCGTAAAAAAATAAATCACTAATAAACATAAGTTTATCCGGTCTAAGGGTCAAAAATATTTTATTATAACGCTAAATGGTTTATTCCCCGTAAGAGTTATCCACAAATTTTATTCTCGAAGCTCCAGAAAACATAAATTCGAAAAGTTGCTTCAAGGGGCATATGTAATCAACCTACATTACGCCAGTTTAATGAAAAATTTTCTGCCTTTTTTAGCAAGATTTAAAGTAAGTTTATTTAAGCAACGTAAAGTGTATTTTTACATTTAATGCCAGAATTTTTACAACGATCACTCGCTCATATTCTCCCTTCACACAGTTTCTTTCTGCCGTTTCCCTCTTCCATTCCGAAATTTTCACTTGCTCCAGCTTTTTCATTCGACCTTTAGATAAAACCAATCTTGCCTTTCCATCGCCAGCTTTACCGTTTCCTTTTTTTTAAACTCCTCGAGTTTTTTCCTAATTCACCCCACCCTTTTGTTTAGAAGTCAGCAGCGTGGAGCCTTGGGCGAAAGGAAGCAAGAGCCACACTTCAACGTTTCGGCTTACGCAAGCAATCTCTAACTTACTTCTTCCTCAAGCAAGTGAGGCTTTTTGCCCGAATAAGGTGCCGTCGAAAATTTTGGCCAAAGCTAAACCGACAAAGCTCCCATGCCTTACACTTCACCGACAACTACTTCCTTTTCGAGGAAACTCACGAGGAAAAAGTTCACATCCGTTACAAGTGTATATGTATCATCCAGGATTTCTTTCCTATGATTTTGTTTTCAAACCTCCTACGCAGTATGGTTGTAGCGGTTGACATTGTCATACAATGTTTTTGCTCGACTCATGCATTCGCGAAAGAACACAAAGAACTACATCCCTGGAGTGCTGAAGAGAGTCCAAATACTCGAGAGTTAATTTACGAGCGACCACATTAATCGAGTTACATTTTTAGTTTTATCACTGCTTTACTACGTCAGCTGTTAATGCGCGGTAATTTAATTGTTGGCAGCCCTATCCGAATGTGTATGTTTTGTTACTCTAAAGTTGGTTAATGACGTATTTCTTGCCGATTTTTTGGTACTAAGATGCCAAAACTGTGTCCGGAAAATTGAAATAGTATGACAATTAATCCGTTTTCGTCTGGGAAAGATGGTATCAATCCACGGGAACTCGAATATTGATAGACTAGTCTCATCTTCATGACAATACTAGAGTTTTGATCGTTAACTTGCAATAGTTTAACACTGCTCTAACTGCTAATGTGTTATCACACATTTTAGAGTACCTATGTCCTTAATCAAGGATGAACTTGATGTAGGATTTTCACCCATGGAGTAGCCATTTTTTCAGTCTGATGACCACATGGCTATCTCTCGATGCAAATTGGCATGGGAGGTTGATGAGTCACAAAAATGCAAATAAACCAACACACCACTCTTCTAGAATTAAGGGAAGGTTCACTCGATTTTTTAAAACAAAAATCAATTTTTTTCTTCATAAAATAAAAGATACAAGTGTCTAAAATATGTGGGCAAAAGGATATTTTGATCCAAAACATATTCACCGAGCTAGAGCGTCTTGAACGTACCTATGTCATGCGCGCTGAGGGACGCTCAGGTAGCAAGTTAACTGCGCAGCCCGAAATGCCTTTCTATGGACCGGAACGAATTAGGATCGGTATTATCGCATCGTAGTAGTTGTAGGAATGCACTGTAGACGTGCGACGTGACTGTACTGAAGAGTGTGAACACTGTAGAGTGGGACGTGCGAAAAAGTCGATTTTCACAACAATGCCTAAAAACTAACCCGCGTCCGCACACACGTGCAGATGTTTGGAACGTTTTTTGCCGGTTGTGTTTCGACAAAATGCCGAAAAGCAGAGTAGCAGCTTCTAAAGTTCGAAGAAAACATTTCCAAGGAAACCAGTTTACGGCGGAACAAGATGTGGGTTACGTCAGCTCATCGGCGAAGAAGCTGAGGAATGTCAATTACGAGGATTTGGAGATTATCGAGAAATCTACGTCATTTCCAACTTCAATCAATCAATTCAAACAATCTTCAACGCGCTGAGTGAGATTCTCGTTTATAAATCGTGCTCCGGTGCGGTGAAGTTTGGTCGCACTCTCGGACCTGGAGTGGGATTCAAACTTATAGTGTCCTGTTCGTGCAGCAGACGCGAAATACTGTTGTCATCTATGTGGCATAATCTATATGAAATAAACCGGCAATTTATGTTTGCGTTCCGCGTTCTGGGATGCGGCCTACAAAGTATGAAGACGTTCTGATCCCTTCTGGACATTCAAAACTCTTTCAGCGTGACCATATACAATAACTTCCTGGACAATTTACACGCCACATCGATGGCCGTCTTTGAAGTCGTCTAGAAGAAGGCCGTGGCTGAAGAAATCAACGCCAACGCTGCAGCTGGGAACGAGCCGACGCTTTTAACTGTTTCCGGTGACGGGTCGTGGAAAAAGAGAGGATTTTCGTCGTTGTTTGGCCCTCGACTCGCTCATCGGAAAGTAAACCGTAAAATTTTTGGACGTTATTGTAAAGTCATCATACTGCCAGGCCTGCGCCGATTGGGCATCGAAAATAGGGACGCCGGAGTACGACGCATGGAGCGAAACCACATCGACTGCACCGAGAATCACGCCGGGAGTGCGGGCAAAATGGAGGTGGACGGCGTACAAGAGATGTTCGCGCGATCGCAAGATCTCCTCAACTCAACTCTCCTCAACCTAAAATATAAAAATTACATCGGCGATGGGGATACAAAGACCTTTAAAGCTCTTGTCGACATGGACCCTTACGATGACTGCCAGGTATCGAAGAAAGAATGCGTGGGCCATGTTCAGAAGCGGATGGGAAGTCGACTTCGGAAATTGAAAAACGACACAAAGGGGCTTGGTGGGGAGAGGCCTGGAAAAGTGACAAAGTAATCGCGGATTTGACGCTTTCTTATAAATTGGCGATTCGACGCAACCCTGATTCAGCTGCTAGCATGAAATACGCCATCTGGGCTACTTCTTATCATAAGTGCTCAACAGATGAAAATCCGCAACATCATTTGTGTCCGGAAGGAATCGGAAGCTGGTGCAAATGGCAAATTGCGGAGGCAAAAGGAAGCCAGGAGACCTTTGGCCATCCTACTCTTCCTGCCAAAGCCATCAAGCCGATCTACGAAGCTCTCTCCGCCGATGGCTTGTTGGAACGCTGTACTGGGGCGAACCCGCAAAACTGCAACGAGTCCTTTAATTTGACATTCTGGAGAAAGGCGCCGAAACACCTGCATTGCGGACGAAAAGTCGTCGAAATTTCGACATACATTGCTGCGTGCCTCTTCCACGAGGGGAGATTGTCTTTGCTAAAAATTATGAACGCGATGGACATCAATGTTGGCATGGAAGCCAGCCGCTACTCCACCGAAGCCGACAATACGAGGATCCTGGGAGCTGAACGAAGAATGTCGGCCGCTGCTCGAGAGGCCCGCATCGCGCAACATCTGATGGAGAAGGCCAGGCTTGAGGAATATGAATTAGGAGAAGGCATCCTTTACGGACCAGGCATAGCCAACTAAGATTCTGATGTGAGTTCAATTTTATTCTTTATATAATAAATCTTATAATTCGTGCAGCACGGTCACGCATTCGAGGCGGAGGCCCAATTGAGGTCCTTTTGACCTCAATCCGCCTCACTGGTATCGGCCTCGAAGGGGCTGCGGTTCCACTAACCTTCCCTACCCTTCCTTTCCTTCCACCTCTTCATAGCCCCGGGTATAAGCGAAAGCTTGAAACCAGGGCGGAAGTTGTAATCCTGCGGCGGGAGCCGAAACACTTGTTTAAATGTGAGTGTTTTTTGTGTTCCGATCCGCAGTATAACACTTTTTCTTTGAATTTAACATATCTGACAATAAATTCCAGTTCGGTGACCGCGAAAACCCTTACGTTGAAATTTTGTTTGGAAATATACAAACAAACGTTTTGGTCCGCCATATTGGATACGCCATCTTGGATTGTGTAAATTTGACTTAAGATTCATAATCAGTGACCCCAAAAGCCTATTGTAACTGATACTAGTCGTTAATTCTGAAGAAGTGGACAAGTTACGAAAGTTAAACTTTACCAAAACTATAAACGCGTTTTTCGCGAAACAATTTTTTTATCACAACTTCCAACACAGGGCTTCTGTAAATCCGATTACTTTTTTAAGCGAGGTGAAAGTTCAAAAAACATAGTAAAAAAATTCACTTTTTTCTTCAAACGGTCACAATTTGGTCAATTTTGATTCAATTTAGTTCTGGATAGGTATAGGTCATAGGAAATTTTATCTACTTTAATGTGACAAAATATTTCTGATTTCAGTTTACCGACCTAGGCTGGGCGCAAGAGTTGTGGAGCAAAATCTGCTGAGCATCGGTCCACGAAAGCCGCCCTTTTGAGCCGCCATTTTATTTTTTGATTGTAACAAAATTTATACATATTTTACTATGTATGATTAATTAAATGACTAAAACCGTAGTTCCATACGTTGTTTTATTCTCAAATAGAATAATATTTACGCCTATTTTCAGCCAAAATTAAGTAAACCTCCCTTAATTCACGTATTTACGCAAAATAGAACGATATGTGGATTTTTACTTCAAGTACACCATTTCACGCTGAATGACACGTATATAGCCTATTATAATGTGAACTACTTAAATCGAGCCAACTCTGATATCAAAAAACGTTTCAATGATATTTTCAGCAGTTTGCAGAAGTACAAAAGCAAAATCTAGGACCATTTGAGACCTAAATAAAAAAGATTTAAGCGAGACCGGTCATTAGGTCAAGAAAAAAACATAGGCCTGAAAATGTTGCTAACCGGGCAGTTTTTTAGCCGAACTACATCTTTTGAGTGAGGGACTGATTTAAATCGATTTTAAAACTATAATTTCTGACTATTATAGTCATTTCTCGTGCTATAAAAATATTACTCGCTAAAACTAACCTCTATTCTCATATGAAAGAGGTTTATGCGTAACTTGGTGGAAATATTCAATATGCATACTGGTAAGAATGAAAAGGCGATAGTAAATTTCCACACTATTAATAAGTACCAACCATGGTTTCGACACATTATGTTATTCTCAAGGCCTTCTCTGACCTTGATAATGACATCAAGTGTCGAAACCATGGCGGTACTTATTAAACAGAGTGGAAATTTATTATCATATTTTCATTCTTACCTCTATTTTCATAGTATTATTTTGAATTATCAGTACCAACATAATATCACAACGGTTTTACTAAATGCATTCCAATTAAAAATAAAAGTTGATCCCATTTGAGTTTTTTCCGCCTAAAACCGGCTTCATCTGAAATTTTCGCAAAATCCAGTGTCCTGTGAGACTCGTTTTCTCTCTTAACCCACTCAGTTCCCAATAACCTATATACCCAAATTATCGTCTCCCTCTCACCTAAAACTTCCAGCGGAGGACGTCAGTCTCCTCTCTTTACATTTCCCCCAACCAGGAAGACCTTTCCCTTTTCCACCGCCGGAGTTCCCACGAGAATCCTCACCCCCCTCCTCCAGCCCACACTCCCCCCAGCTAGGCCATCTCTCAAAACTCACGCTTCAACATTCCACCCACCAGTCCCGCTCATAACTTGCCCTCCCTCCTCACTCCCTTTCTCCAAATTCTCCTCGTCTATCTTGACAAGGCCTCTTTTCTTGTCCGTGTACAACTTCACTTTTCCCTCCCACACTACAGCACACCCATTTCCTTTACCTCCTCCTCCTCCTCCCAGAGCCTCCCTCTCGCCCTACTTCCCCCATGTCATATGCCCGACGCTGCCTACTTCCTGACAGTTTTCGACTCCATTTGTGTGAGTTAATGCTCCCCGGTCTCACTCCCACCGCTACTCAGTTTTGTTTTTCACTTCCACCCGCTCACCCTTTCTTCCTTTCGGGGCCCTTTCCGCTGGAGGCCCTTCTCCTCCGACCTTCTGCCAGTCCCCAGTCCCCTCACGCGTTGACCATCCATTAGAATGAGCCGGTGTGGGTGTCTTTTGCTAAGAGGCCCTCTCTCTCTCCTTCAAATTATTCCGTCACCATTATGAGACACCGGAGCAAGGGGGAGACACCGTATTTCTCCGGATATAAGCCGTACTTTTTTTCACGATTTTGGAGCCTCAAAATCGGGGTGCGGCGTGTATTCGAGGTGCGGCTAAAATTCGAGAAATTTCTTTAAAAATCGTAAAAACGACAAATTTGAGCAAACCAGCCATTCGGATTCTCGCGGACGCCAGCTAAACTCGCCTAAACCACGGGGAAAGTAGGAAATAACGCTGAAAATGGTCGAATTGGTGCACATTTTATTCATATATCAAAGGATAATTTAGGTAACATTGTGTCACCGTTACATAAGTAATGTAAAAACATATATAAATTTCTAATGTCTAATACTGTAGGGAGTACTTGTGTACAGTGAAAATTAAGAATCAAACAATCAGAAAATAAAATTAAAATCTAGCAGGACTAAAGGGGGTCACTATGGCACGCTGTACTTTGGTATGGTATTAACTTTTTTCCCTGTTTGAGACCCCAATAAACGGGACGCGGCTTATATTCGGAGAAATACGGTATATAATTTTTGATATTCGAATTTTGACAGGTGAGGAAGGCTGAGCGAAAAATTGAAAGATAAACGAGGCAAACTTCCAGCACAGGCAAATATAAGGTATGGTCTCTAAGGGAGTAAGGGAAAGGTGTGGGGAGGGAAGTGAGGGGTAAATAGCTTGATTTACTCGAAGAAAATAAAACATTTAACTCTCCGTGCTGCTTAGGAGCATATTAAGGTGACACCATGCAGCAGGTTACTATGAATGTGACTCAGTCTCTCACACTACGTTTGCCAATCGAACTCAGATCGATTTGGCCAGTTTAGCTAGGAATGGTAAACGAAACGGGCTAGCGAGATCGATATGAGAAGCGGGATAATTCGGCCCAATTTCTCTGGCAGTCTGAGCTTTCAAATCGCTATGAACCGATTAAAATCGATATTTCGATGGATTTCGCATTTGTAAAACAGGCGATCCGAGTCGGCTGGCTTAGAATGTTCAGATCGGTCCGAGATCAAATTGATCTGAGTTCCATTGGTAAACGTAGTTCCAGAGACCCAGAAGAAATGCAGTCACTTTGACTGCGGGATGTTTTTTGCAATTGGACTTCAATGTGTAGGTATCCTTTTTCTTCTCATTGTTCATTAAATCGACCTCCATTCCTGAACAGCAATTGTCACGTAACTGAACAACCTCATGATTCGTAAAAGTTATTTCCCGATGTACTGTTGATATAATCTTCTTTAAATGTAACTTTGTATTGTATACTACGTTGTGTTTGCAATTCTGTAATCAAAAACAATTGTCGCGTAACTGTACAACCTCATGATTTGTAAACGTCATTCCCCTGTGTACTGTTAGATATAATCTTCTTTAAATGTAACTTTGTATTGTATACTACGTTGTGTTTGCAATTCTGTAATCAAAAACAATTGTCGCGTAACTGTACAACCTCATGATTTGTAAACGTCATTCCCCTGTGTACTGTTTGATATAATCTTCTTTAAATGTAACTTTGTATTGTGTACTATGTTGTGTTTTCAACTTTGTTGTGGCTCTTTTTTGGTTTTGTGTACTTTGTGGTGGTTTTTTGGTTTCAGTCGTCTTCAAGCAGGGGCATGTGGATGTTTGTGGGGACATATTTTGCATGGCAGATCATATAGACATCGGTGCGATGAATAGAGGCAGGGGAGTGGTGCTTGATGGTGTTTGTTATGCCAGGTAGTCATGGATGGTCGGGAAGATGATGACAAAATTGCAGTGGCAGTATGATGTGAATTCGGGTTCTTAATGTGGTTCGGGTTCTTAGGTAATTTTCAGTGTTGTTTTTTTGATAAACCATTTCTTTTTAAATGTTTATAAATTAGGTTGTTCTGAGATATGTTGTGGTTGACCTTCAGTGTACATGTTTTTTTTTAGCCCTGATGATGGAATGAATTATGATCCGAAACGTTGGTCAAGAATTACTGTATTATTACTTGTACGACCTTTCCTCGAGAGAGTATCCTTTTTATCACGACGGCGTGGTAAAACAGTGTTGCTATCCACCTGGCTTCGGGGGATTCACTTGGCACAACATTTACGCCAGCAGCACTCAAAGTGATAAGACGTGAGAATAACTATTACTACTCCACAAAGCTTTGCATTGCTCTGAGGCGGCAAATCATTTTTTACAATACCCGTCAAATCTATTCCGCTAGCCATTATACAAAACCCTCACCCTGATAGCGGAAATTATCAATGCTTGCTTTCCCAGAACTAAATAATTTTTCCCTCGCCAATTATTACAGCATTCCCACTGATTCAGTATTCTGAGATGATTCAGAATTATCTTTTGAGAACCTCTTGCATTCTCTTATCTTCTTACAAATATTATTACAAATACCAAATTAAATTCTCCCTCCAGTTTTGGGCGGTTTCCATACTTAAAAATGCGCGTCAACACTACTTTTAGTACGAAGCTTTTTACTATAATATTATAAATATGAAAAAGGTTCTTCATAAAACTTTTCCCCTGCAGTTTTCTAAGCATTACCCGGCGTTACTCGCGCGCGGGGTCCTGAACACCCCACCCTATTTTTCATATTATTAATTTCTTATACTCTGTTTCATTGACCTCTCCTCTTCAGTAGCAGGAACTTGATATGTTTTCTTTCTTTTGACACCAACATTCTCAGGCATACATTGGAAACAACCTGCATAGTACCCCCAAAGGGAATAATGTTCGTGCCACTCAATCTCTTACGACCAATGCTTACTCCAAATCTCATTGTTTTTGCTGCAACTTTGTAACTGTGTAATTTTTCTTACAATATAACGTGCATTCTCATATTTTACTTTTATCTGCTGGAGAACGCCTCTCAAATTATTCGCTCTATTCTCGCTCCCAATGTAACTCGCGCGGGAGTGTCCTGAGCACCCAAATCGTCTCCGCGCCTTAGACTCCTCGGCATGTGTTTTATGTGAGGTAGGAAATTCTTGGTCTTATTCTACCATTGAACAATATTGATGAAATAGTAATTTGATTGAATAAACCTGCGCTCCGAAGTACTGTTTCCTTAAAGTAGGCATATAACATTTTATTAAAATGAGTAAATTGCCGCATACTGCTGCCTTTTATACTTCAAAATTTCATGTAAATGCTCTTTCAGGTAAAATCTTTTAGGACAAAGTGTGAAACCAAAGCTCTTATCACGTAACAAAAACCTGTAACTAAACTGACTCCAGCCTCTGTGAGATAGAACATAATGGTTTTTAAGGAAATGAGAGAAGGTTATAATTATATAATGGATAAAAGCATTTAGTAAAGTATATTACATGCCTAATTGATGTACTTACTAAGAATTATGATAAAGATGACGAACATCAGACGTCCCTTGGCAACGTTGCAATATTTATTTCAGTATGTCGGCTAAGCGCTTCGACGGAAACCGGAAATCTCTTATTGAAACCTGAATACAAATTCTATGTTATCGATGACCTAATATGATAAAATTTGGTGCCTCTAGATCTAGTTTATCTAGTATAACTGTTTGGAAAATATTTTTCTGCTGCTATTTGAGATTTAAAAAAGCACTGTGTAGAGAGGCTAACGCACTGCCATAAGGACAAAGCATTTCATTGCAAAAATTCAGAGTTTTTAAGCCAATGTGTATTCATTAAATGACCAAAAAACAAGTAATATTTCCACACCATTTGATAGTAGAAATCTTGCTCATAATACACCCATGATGAATCACCCGACATCATGAGAGACACCCGAGATCAAGGTAAGTTTATAAGCATGTAAAAAAAAGTTAAAATCTCTCCGACCTGTGATTAGTTGTTCCGTTAGGTAAACATGTCAAACATTTTTCTCTTCCTTTCTCAATGCTTCGGGAGTTGTAAATCAAGGTTTCTTAGATGTCTCAGGTATATATATATATATATATATATATATATATATATATATATATATATATATATATATATATATATATATATATATATATATATATATATATAGTCTAAAATAGCCCTCGTAATATTTTTACTGAAAATCTCTCGTTATTTCATATCATTCTTCGAGGGCTCCATCATCGCTCGCCAATTTTCCCTTTCGTTACAAATTTCACACATAACTCACAATCCTTACCAGTCTCCACTATAAAACTTTGCATAACACTTCACTTAATACATCTTCACCAAAGATACTTGTCGTTAACTATCGTCTAAATGAAAACGTCACCTTTGCTAGTGCTATATTGCTTCAAATGCTTCCTCGAGCATTTTACGTTCTAAATGATGCTCGAGAAATGAAATGACTTCACACGTTCCAAATAAGTAAAATAGGTAGTTTCTAGGGCATTACGTATGCATAGCCGGGGAAATGCTATTTCCGTCTTAATTTGGCCCCATCATTCATTATTCATTCAACGGCTTAAGCAAGGTTATCGTCGCGGCGGGGTCACAATTAAATTACTATACACTCACAAATTTACTACTCCACGATAGTACCTAAGTTATGTGTGTCATTTTTCATAATATGATAGGAAAATTAATCTTTACAGGTGTCACTTAACAATCAACATGAATGCCGTATTTTACTTGTGGATTGTAGTTAGATGAACTTGATAAAATTCGTCATATCTATAAACTTCTCTCAGAGAGATAAATTACCTTACTTTCATTTATATCTGAATACCAAAAAACAATAAATAAGATCCTATTATCAGGATTAATTATCGTAGAGAACACTTTCTGCATTAAAAATAAGAATTACAATTGAGGAGTTGATTCTTCAACCCTGTTAACGCATAGGTGGATTTAAAGGTGCGTGGATGGGACAACCGTCAGGAGTCCATGAATTCGGAATTGCCCAAAGCACCCAAGGTGGTTTTATCGTAAGGCATTCTGTATGTAATTTGCTAAAAATGTTTAAATAGAGTATATATTGATTATTATCAAGTCTCATGCGTACGCTGTACACTCAAAATCATGGCGCTCCCCGTCAGCATAAATTACCCCATAATTATCCACTACTTAACGATGAACTAGTTTTATTTTATTTAAAATGATCGCATATGTAACGAAAGATAAAAATAATTCCATTTTTCTCTTCATGAAAAAATGTTGGTCAAAATGTTTCAGTTAGTTCTTTTGATGAATTAAAAGAGGTGCCAATATGAATAACAACACTCTCACTATCAAAAAATGATAATTACTCAGAATCCTAAAGAATCAATTATCGTGTTTTAGGAGCGATAAGTTGTATAAATATGTACGTCTCTCCAAAACCTATTTTCTCCCGAAAAGCAATTCATTAGAAATCACGAAAGAAGAAGAAATTATTAGAAATCACGAGAAAAATATTGTGTTTCTTAGCTTATAGAGGGTTTAGGTTGGAAACTGCTATAGACTTGGAGGCTGCGCGCTAGACTTATTTTGCTTGTGAAATTCAGAATGTGTGTTTCGGAGCAACAAAGATAATATATATCTTTGAGGCCATAGTACATTTATAGGTCCGACAGAAGCGATAAAATAAGATAAATACATTGCCGAACAGATAACTACAAACAATTGTTTTTTACACGCACAAAAGCGACCATAATTAAACCGGAGCTCCACTCAAAACACACCCATAATACACTTCACAATTTCACCTCACAAAACCTTATCCTTTACACATTTACACGGCTGTTGTCCTAACACCCCCTGCCACACAACCAACCGGTGGCTCGCAGGAAGGTATGTAGATGCAGATATTGATCGGGGAAGACTATGAATATTTATATATGCATATTTATATACTATATACATTACAATTAGTTTTGAAACAAAAAAATCCGAATGCAAGCATCAAAATCATTAAATACATACTTAACTCCCGAATATTGCTAAGTGACTTGATACTGAGGGGCAAAGCCCAACTCCTTTCTAGGTATTTCCTTAAATATTTCCGTTCACCGAATCACAACAGACACATTGAACGATTTTTATCGAGATTGCCGAGCGGATTAATCTATCAAAAATATACACATGAAAATTCGGAAGCAAAGAAGTAGGGCTTGCGCAAGTCTTTTATCTGAGATTACCGGTGCATGGAATTATTACCTTCCCAGCGCAACACATACACTCCCTGATGAGTCATCCTGATTTGGAGATTCTCAGCTAGGTATCCTATTCTACGGCTCAGCGTTACCTGCTGCTTTGGCGTATCCAACGAGCGGAAAAGCTTAGTATGCATTTTACCCTACGTCACCTACATTCCACGCTCTTAATTCATCCATCGCCGCACACTCAGGCAAGCAGCATAAGAGATAGGAACGCAGAGCTGGGTACAGCAGAAAATATCCGCGGAAGGGACAAAGATTAACTTGGATGCTCCCTTGCCGATAATGTATTACAGCATTTGCGCTGAACGTTATTAAACTCGGCCTGCCCAGTGTAAAAGCTACATTTCAGCACATACTTCTGGCTTAAGAAAGATCGCGTGAATACTGTGCAACCTCAACTAAATCTCTCTGTTTGCATGCGGCGCAAATACGTAAAAACAGACAGCATCAAGAGCAGAAACGGACTCCAAAAGCCAAGCCTCTTACATAAAAGAGAATATTTGGACGTGGCATAAAGATTTTTACATGTAGTCATTTGGCAAACAGGTGGGCTCAGGAAAGTAATAGGAAAAAACTTTGTCTAAGTTAACTCAGAGAATTTGAAATTCTGTCAAATGCCGAGGCATAATTTCTTCATAAGTTCTTCGAGAAATCTCGTTACCTAGGGATTTTGCAAACTAGAAACATTACGATTAGTTTTGAAACCTGACAAAAAGTCCGAATATAAGTATCGAAATCATTGAATACATACTTAACTCCCGAATATTGCTAAGTGACTTGATACTGAGGGGAAAAGCCCAACTCCTTTCTAGGTGTTTCCTTAAATATTTCCGTTCACTGAATCACATCTTCTTTCTACTATTCAAGGTCACAATATATCTCTTCTAACCGCATTCCTATATTTTTTTGATTCGCTGCTGCATGGAGACATGATCATAATAAATCGTTGAAATTAGTTACTATTATACAATGTCCAACCTACTTTAGAATTATATACTATCAAAATGAAGATAATTTGAACGAGTATCTGTACCATAAATAAGATTTATAATCTTAGCAGAGACCCACTAGATAAGAGTCAAAACTAGTGTGAAATCCATAAATCCAGAAAGCACAGATGCGAAAGGTTTTACACTCCACAACCATTAATGGGGTGGAATGAATGTATTCGCTGATGAATTTGTTACCATTGGTAACATATGGGAAGTTCCAGTGCATCAAGGCTTTTTCATTGATCGATAAGTTACCCGCTTTCTATTTTACGCATTTGCGGTAACCAATATCCAGCAACGACGCATTGCAAATCGCATGAAGAACTCGAATATTATTAGTTGTCTAAAAGCATAAGCGATGATTTAATCACGTGTATCACTCACTTTCCGGGTAAAAGCGAGAGAAGAGAATTTTAAAAGACAGAGGCTAAAATATATTGCTGTTTCTCTAGCTAAATATCCAATTTTCAAGATTTGAGGCATTGGAAAACTTACTGGAAATTTATGAGATTTAATGTTTGAGGTTAAAATAAATTATTTTTCTTGGTTCAGAACAAGGTTTGCTAAGCTGATCCACTTTTTGTTCTGTATTCTTACTGGCAGATTCCCTTTCATTCTTTATTACTGGACCTTTTATCCATGTTCGAGAGAAAGGCCAATGTTACATCAATTTTAAATATTAGTCCTCCAATAAAATATTTTGCACGTTGGTAAATTACCTCGTGCCGCATTTAATATAATTTCATTTTCTAATAAATTTATCTAATCACCAAAGAGCGCTTTCTCTTTTAAGGTCCCCATTTTCATGTTTTGTTGACTCGTAAGTTTAAGAATAATGTATTTTCCTGATCATCCGCATTATGGAAAAAGAATAAAGATACTATCGGTAATAGTGTCACTTGTCAATATGCAGGATCGATTCTTTCGAGCCATTTCAAGAAAGAAACTCTTAGCGTCTCAAAGACATTTTTAAAAGTGAAGGAAAGGTATTAAAAGGCTAAGAAACAAGTAGATAAAACTATATTCATCGTTTTGCGTCTGAATAAAGATACAGATAAACAATACAATTCAATCTTCTTAGAAATTTTCCCATGAACGAAACAAAACTGTTTATTAATTGGTGCATTGATTTATTGGTTAACTTTCTCCAAAAAAGTTGTGATGGTTTCAACACAGCTTTTACAGGCACTACCAAGGTAATGTATAAATTCAAGGATGGTTATAACTTTAGCTGTTTGCGTGCCGAAATATGTACTTATGATATTACCAGCCCTTAGCCGGTGGAGCGTCTCAAGTTTTTGCATTAGTTGCTTCTAATTCATCTAACGTGAGTGACTAATAAATCAATCGGAAAGAAGACGGTTTTTTTAATTTTCAAAAAGATATTGTACTGACAGATATTCATCACTCATATCAAAGACCAAAACGTGAATTACTTCAATAACCGACACTCACAAAAGAAACAACCAAAGTTTTATAGTTTTTTATAGTTTTTTGCCCAAATTTATAAATACTCAAGAACGGATACAGATTAATTTAATGTACGACACATTCCGTTACGTAGGCGACTTTATCACTTGATGATGTCACCTACATGACGAAATTGGTGGCTGATAAAAATAATCCATGGAGAAATATAGATATTCTAAGTGTTTGGGAAACTAACACAGATTTGCATAGTTTCCTACGATCCTTTGGTCTCAGAAGCGTCTTCAGAGGCCACCGGAATATCCAAATGTAATAACTATTCTGATTCCAGGGAAGGCAGTCGAGGCAAAAATTTCATTTGAATTAGAGATGCTCAACATATCTGATTCCCTTTTAGTTTTGCGTGCATGTAGGAGAATGAGATCGCTCGAAATCTTCCGCCAAAAATTGCTTTCATCCGCCCCGAACCGACTCCACAGCTCTGGAGAAGACCTCCTTCCCCTACCTTTATCCATCCCATATCACGCCCCCAACCTCCCGCGGATTCCTCGCCCTCCTACAACCCCCTTGCTAGGAGTTTCCCACCCGCGCCCCCCGCTTCGCATTTGTCTTCCTACCGGAGATGGATTTATTGCCTCTCACACCCACTTTTAGCGTCTGTACCCGGGCCGCGAACAATCCCAAGCACCTTCGCCCCACCAAAGCCGCCTCCAGAGTTTTGTCCCGATCCTTATCCTCTTCGCGGCAGTGAGGAGGGGGAATGTTTTGGGGGTGTAGTTTGGATGCCGAGGAAAGGGATGGGGTGGAAGACATGGGTCTCATTTGGTACCCGAGAATTCAAGAAAGTGGTTTCGGTATTCTGACGGAACATTTTAAATGATACATAAAAATAAGTCAATTAGTCTTCACTGGATTTGGACTATCATTTAATTGGTACCATCATTGCCACTCAACAAACGTGTTAGAATTTCGTCGAAGCAAATGATCAATAATTGGATAAAATGACTATAAGCAGAGAGAAAATGATGATAAACAGTAAAGGGACAATCCTTAGAGTTGTCAAGCGCACAAAAGTTACGCAATATGTCAAACGATGTAAAGTAGGAATACTAAATACTCAATTATTCATTGCGGTTGGGAAGTTTCAAAGGAAATTTGCAATGAAGAGAACATTTTTATGAGAAAATATGAATTTGACAAAAAAACTGAAGTTTACAAACGCCTTACGACTAGTTTTCAATAAAAAATTCATAATATCATTCTAATTGTCTCGGGTAAATTCTCGGGTAGAGAACAGGGAATGCAAATAAATATCAATATATCTCCTCCTTTTAGCCCGTGGGGTATAATAGGAATTTATAGAAAAAGTTAAGCTATGATACCTAAATGTAGACGATGAGAGAAACTTCAAAACAGGAAAATATGATTTGAAAATACAGTTAAAAGCCTGCAGAATTTCGTGTACTACTCGTCTTTAGTGGAAATAATCCTCAGAAAATGCGATTCAATACCAACAGCTTTGATAAAGAAACGGTTGAAAATTTAAAAACAATTATGTCATGTATACAGAAGTGCCTTCAGCTAGTTAATGTTATTCGACAAGTTCACCCATGGTTTTTGAGTTTGTCTCATTTCTTGCGTTCAAACATAGGAATCGTGAATTTGTTTTAGAGGTGCGTTTCAGATGTTCAGTTTCAGTTGAGAGGAATTTGAAATATATGAGTATTGTTTTGGGTACACGGTGTCAGCAGATTCTGAGAAGACCTTTATTTCTAAGTTCTGAGAAAGATTCCTTGGCCCGGGTCATTCCTTGTACCCTTCTGTCGAATATTCCGCGTTTAATACTCAACCAACCTAGACCCGGTTGTTTCTTCTCCAAGTTTCCACAAATTCCTTCTTTCGGCAACTCTATGGGTAAAACTAGGCCAGAAACTAGGAAAAAACTAACGACCAATCCAAAATTGATCATTCATTCAATTCAAAGTTACTTTAAATGTCCCCATACAACGTGTTTCTCATAATATCTTCATTAGAACGGACTAAACTACTGAAAATTTTATGCCAGCAAAGATTTACAAGGTAATTTGCAAAGATATGGTCCGCTGATGTTCATATCAATTCAATGCGAGACTAGTATGCAAAAGATTCATATTTTGCGAAGAAAGAGATAGTGAGCAGCGGTTTACGAATTGAAAATTTACGATTTGTATCAAAAACCTCTCACTTTGGTGAGCAAAAATTTGTCTTATCGATGTTCCAGCAAGAATTTAAAAGCACGGAAAGTAACTGTTCTCGAAGAATCATCCTCTTCATTAAAGTATGCAAATAGTAGTCCCTTCTGTATGGTTCCTCTACAAATAGGAAACATCAGTGCAGGATAATCCTTTGGAGAAAATAAGGTAGCTAATTGCTACTCACTCATATTCAGTAAATTTATTTTGATTTATTAACTATTCGCACGACAAACGAACAACAAAAATTACTGAGCTGCAAAGCAAGGCTGATTAGTCGCATGCTAGAAAAATATCTATTACCTAATTTTAGGAATTGCTTGCTCGTACTGTGGTAGACTAAACTGCTACCTAATAAGACCAGTACCTAAGGAAGTCCAAACATTGTAGTTTTTAAACACCACTTAAACTACACTATTAACATGACAATTCAGTCGCTCCAAATTTTGCATTGGTATGTTCTGATTCAAAGTTTGGCAAAGCACATGCAAAAACTATGATGTCTAAAATAACTACGGTCTTCCACAGTGGATACATTTACTTTGATCATTTTCGTTTTGTGCTATGATAATTTATTTCTGGCATTCCTTTTTGACGCTAAAGAGTGCATACATTTTCTCAAAATCTAATCAATAATTCAATATATTACCTTATTCGGTTGCGACTACAATTTATCAACATAATGTAATATACATACAAGTTGTCTCATATGGATGTCGATAAGAGACCATAATAGCTGCGTTGAGACTTAGAAGTAGATTAGTTGACAGGTAAAGTAGCTGATTAATTTATATGCCCCCTAATATATGTGTCTAAATCTGCCGAGTAGAGCTAATACTATGTTTTGCATGTTTCCTGCCTGACTCGTGTATCACGTTTGGGTAGTTACATTATAGATTAATTTAGTGGTTTCTGTAGCATTTGAAGCATATCCATTATGTGGTGCATGTTAGTGAAAGTTGATTTCTCCACTGTTCATGTTGGTCATAAGTCACCCCCTGCCAAGTATCCTTGTGGTGGATACCAGGGTCATATGTAGATGTAAATTTTTTGGATTGACATGCATAAGGTAACAGACATCAGGAGTAGTGAAAGTTAATTTCTCCACTGTTCATGTTGGTCATAAGTCACCCCCTGCCAAGTATTCTTGTGGTGGATACCAGGGTAATAAGTAGATGTAAATTTTTTGGATTGCCATGCATAAGGTAAAAGACATCAGGAGTAACAACTTAAGTTAAAGAAAAGTTTTCCATCAGTAATTACTAAGATTTTTCGGGAAAAAATCAAATGGTTGGTTGATGCGATCTCGACTAAATTCAATTTAAAAGGGAGGTTTACTCTTTTTGTAAGAAAAAATATCTTGGCAGAAAATGACAGGCGAAAGTAAAAAAAAAAATATAGCACGTAAAGAAATTAAATCCGAACAGAAGAGTATTCCCTTCTATGGCGGTAATCGCCTTATTCAACGCATCTAAGCTCAATCGCTGCTGGATGTGGGTAAATCGTTTACCATTCGCTTAGCCTCGGGTAGCCTTCTAAAACCACTCAAGCACCGTTTTGTCCCGATGGAAATCTTCCCGCACTGGAGCATGGAAGAATATTCAGGGAAAGCGACCATGCGAATCGCAGAACCGATGCAAAATGCCTCGCTCGCTCGATGAATCGACGGAGAATCCACTAGACGTTTCCCAGGCCTTTCACCACGCTCGAGTCCCTCCCTTGTTTGCTTCCGCCGACAAATCCACCATCGCTGCATCCCAGTGTGCCGAGGAATATTTGCACAGGCAACGGAAGCGAAAACGATAACAAAAAGGCAAGGAGAACAAAAAAATAAACTGATTAAGATTTCAGGGAACGGATTTCCTGATCACGTGAACCGAAATGAGCTCCATCGAAGGCCTCGGAATGGGTACAACCTTTGAGTTTACTAAGCCCATCAGAGTTTCTCAATGCTTTTAGAAAGTCAGAAGTGATTTTTTGCCCAAAATGCCCATTGCCCATTCTTGCTTAAAACGTCAAAAAACAATAAAATTTTCAAAAGTCGCGTCCCTAACATAAGGAGTTAAGAGTAAACCTGTTTAACACTACGTCGTTTGACGAATGGAAACTGCGTAAATTGTTGGTGTTTGAGGTGGGAAACTTGCGCCTTTACAGTTCAAACTACTTCGCACTTCACAGCTAGCATGCTTCCACAAATGAGTCCGGCACACCTTGATTACATAGGAAACTCATTTCTAAATATCAAATCATCTCATCATCATCATGTGTTATTCAAACCTAAGATTGGTTGACTGCAGCCCTCTACCATTTCCAATCTAATGCTAGTTCCCGTACCTCCTGGTATCTCTTCCTATGTACTTACCTCTTAATTTGGTTCATGAACTTATTCCTGGTCTTCATTTGGGGACTTTTCCCTTTATTTTGCCTTCCATCATGTTCTTAACAAACCCATTGTGTCTCTGGGTGTGTCCAATCCATCTCGTTCTCTATCGTGTTCCATACGGTCCTTTCCTCTTCAAATCTTCTGTACATTTTTTATTTCTTCTTTGCCCGTCCATTTTTTTCTTCAGCATCCTCCTCCAGCACCAGGTTTAGAAGGCTTCTAGTCTTTTCTGATCAGTCAAATTACTTTAAAACTACAAATTACTACACAATTTATTCACCTAACTTATCATATCATTTAGAACAGGTACGACCATGGTTTCGACAAATGATGATGGTGACGATCATTCGTCAAAATCCGGATCGTGTCATTAATGTTATATGTGCAAACGTAAAAGTTTGGTGAATAAAATTAGTTAACCATGGAATGCCACCAAGCAGCGCAAGAGAGAGTTGTATTTACCAATACTATTTTAGGCCATTGAAAACTATACTTGACGAGAGATTACATCTTGCAAAACACTGGATAGATATACCTCCAATCGAACTTATAAACTGCCTAATTTCGCAAATATAGACTGCTAAACCATCAGCCATCGTATTGGTCAGTACGATCAAAGAAACGACAGTTAAATTTTTAATTCTAAGTAATCAAGAATTTGAGAAAATGTATCGAATATGCTCCAATGCCATATTTTCTGTTTCGGTTTATAATATGTTTGACTATTCATTTAGAATAATCCTGCAAATTAAATCATTGCTTTCCATCTCCTGACCAATATTTAAATGAAAAAAGAAAATAAGTAGGGCGCTCGAAAAAAGACAGCATGAACTTATGGATCTCAGGAGACATTCCATTCTAAAATGAGTTGACTAAATCTTGAAGGGAATTTCAACAGCCGGACGAAAGGCAGAACACCTCTCTCTCCAGTAAACCTTGATTTTCCTTTCCACCTGCATCAGCCTTTATCGATTCGGCATCAAAAACACGGTGTAAAGAGGCAATCATATAAATGAGTGCCCATACTCGAATGTTTTTTTTACTCGAGTCTTTACGATTATATTGTTTTGATGTTTTGTCACTCTAAGCAACAATATCTATCCTCCACTAACTTCTAACTCCACTCTATTGTTGATGTTGAGTCAATTTTAGAACAATTGGGCTTAAAATATATTTATAATTAATTCACGTATGTTATCACCACTGTAAATTATCTCTCTTAAATCTCAGCATTCTCCAGAAGAAAATGAATGCATCAAAAATTCAATGTAAGCTGGCATCTCCATATTCATAATTGATTTGAGATTAAGTGAATGTGGCAAGGATGTCAAATGTCACTTTATATTCGCATTTAATACTAATTATACTGTACGTCTGATTGACAAAGGATCCTGGACACTTTCTCCGGCATTTGCTGATGATGCGTTCAAAATACGTAAATGAAGAACCAATCGACAATCTGACACCAATATTGGATGACACACGAATGATAATTCCGTCGATGATCAAATAAAAACAAGGATTGAAATGACAATTTGCACATTTTCCCGGAGAGATTTTCACTCAGCACCGCCAAGTTCATTTTCATCGATGAGTCTCTGTATGACAATACAAAATCTGTGAAAAGGCCACCACCGCAATGCAGCTCCGGAATAACCAAATGCAGCAACCGAGATTGGAAATGACAAGTTTCTGTACCTCGCCATACAAGAAATATGGATGAAAACTTATCAATACATTATTGTCAACATAGAAATGTCATCCACACCCTTTACACGACACAAGTATTCCTACAGAGAGATTACAATCTGTCATCATATTTCTGATTGATTCATATTTAATCGTATATATTCTAACTCTATTCATTCTTTAGCCATAACGAAGGATTATCAGTGCTTTCTCATGTTTGACACCCATATACGGTAGAAATGTTCCCTTACCGGGAAACATCTTCAGGTAAACATTTTCCCAGCGCTGGCCGATCGTAATACTTCGAATTGATGATAAAGCTATCTCCTGTATCTTGAATCCAAAAACTCATTTACCCATCTTTGTAAAGGGTTTTCAAGTTGAGTATTTTTATAATAAATAATATTGGAATAAAATAGTAAAAAAATCTTTGGGAAAACACCTCAAATTAGGCGATTGTAAATATGTTCCATTGCATTTAACTAACCATTCTATTTTTATATACGACTAATGTGCGCCAAAAACTTTAAATCTTATCCAATAAAATACAATAACGGCTTTGGGATGGGAGCTTAAACTTTGATAACTTTGAATTTGAATAAGATACTCTGCACGCAAATCTATACAGTGTAAGCTACTGGTCTGATTTATGATTTTTATTACTTCTAAACTTTTTGAATATACATTGAACTTGATTGACACAGTCTATGCTGCCTCAAGACATCTTCGCTATTTGATGGCTCATTATCGGCATGATTTTAATTCTTAGCAAACTCAATGCGTTGCATTACTTAGAATTACCCAAAAGGCACTTTTACGCTTGGGCAATCTATTCGTGTGATGGTCAGGTTAGATAATGATACACCAGAATTGAGATTCAATGCTGACTACTTATTATTCCACAAATGAATACTGATTGAACTATGAAAAGTGCTTCCTATTCCGTCCAACATTTGAGTCATGAAAACTGAGAATTTGAGCAATTCAAATAACCCCACAACGATCGAAAAAGAGAACCAGTACCAGGAAAACATATAAGCCACCCAAATAACTAGGGAGTGTGACTATTAAAGACATTCAGCATCTAATCAAAGTCTACCCATTGCTGTCTTTATGTAGAAAGATGGGACAGGGATTAAGAGGAAGGAATAGCGGACAGGAAAAAACACTGGAAGAGGTTATAAGAGGTCGTAGCGTGGGAGCTTGTATACGACTCATTTCGGACTGAAAGCCGTCCGATGATTATACCGCTGAAGGAACTGGAAACAATTTACGACGGAGTGAAATTTGCGTTCCAATAGCCACTTCGTTGATTAAACGGCTGAGCGCTTCAATGCAGGGGGCGGCGGGTGGGATTGCGTGGGAAGGCGCAGAATTGCCGCTGGAAGAGAAGGGAGGCAAGGTTAAAAGGCGCCCGCCCCACTCTCCCGCCAGTGTGGTTGCAAGGAATGGAAACGGTCTGAGGAAGCAAATGAAGTAAGGCCCGACTGAGGAGGAAGCTGAGACGAATGGGTGATATTTTAAGGAAGCAGGAAAGTAATAGAGGAATATGGCTCGGATGACTGTTTGATAAACGCAAGTTGACAGTCGTAAAAAAAGGAAAAAAATTGTATTTTTTCAACGCAAATAATTTTTAAATTCTTCGAGCTCTGGTATTTATGATAAAAACCATCACAGAGATAGGAATAAGGAAATATACTGCAAATCCGATTGATTAGAAAAGTAATTTTTCCACGTACCAATAATAATTACGATAAACTCAATTGTTCCAGGCTTTACTTTGTGAAAATCCATTCCAATGAATTCAAAAGAGATATGATACTTTTTTCACAATTCCAAGTCGACCGGTTTAGTCGCATAAGCGACATCATCCTGATGATCCTGAAGATGTTGATATCTCTTTTGAATTCATTAGAATTACGAGAGATCAGCTCTATGAAATGTTAACCCGTACTAAGGTTCATCAGAGAGAAGAGGGGAAATCCACAGATAGTTTTGAAGTTTGGCAATAGAGCAAAATGGACGGATCAAAATGGAGTGATTAGTGATTACGAGAGAAACGAGGAAGTACTAGTAAGGAAGAATGAGAAAAGGAATACTTTAAGATCAATAAGAAAGAGGAAGGTAAACTGAATAGGACACTTCTTGGGGAAAAATTGCCTGCAGAAAATAATATTAGACGGAAAGATCGAGGGAAAGAAAAGGAGAGGAAGACGAAGAAACAATACATTGACGGATATTATGAATGAAATGAGTTAAGAAGAGCAGAAGGAGACAGCACAGGAAAGACAAGCATGGAGGGAGCAGTTCGACTGAAAGCTGTCTGTAGACAAATTCACCTTAACAGAAGAAGGTACAGTAGGCTTTGTTCATGAGCTTATGGCCTTACCATTTTATTAACAACTCAGCATGAAATTTCAGGCATGATGGAGTGTCATTTAGTTCAACATATCAATTGCATTAATATTACTCACCAGCAACTGTATCCTATCTAGGAAACTGTGCGACAGCATGGTCATTAACGTAGCACTCTCCTAGTTTCTGGTCTCGCATTGTTCTCCTGACTGCCATTTAGTCCACAACTAGCGGCCGAGAGAACGCGTGTGGCTCTGATTCTATCATGTATTTTTAAAGAAAGTACTATAGGCTGCGTTAATTAATGTTGAAAGTTAGTATACAGAAGCATTTGTAAAGTATTGAGCCAGTTTTTGGCACCGCACTCAGGTGAACATGAACCATGGTGAATTTAGTCTCGAGAAGGATATATAAATATTATTATAAATATATTTTAAAACAGTCCTCCAATATTTGACATAAAATAACACATTCTACTCCAGTGAATAGAAACAGTACGATGTTTTTCATAATATAGGAAAACATTTCTTAATACTTTATTGCATTAGTGACACAATTTTAATCATAAGGTGGCTCTGGCTGGACTATGTAAGTACATATTACTATAGAATAATATAGAATTTGTATACTATTATAACAAATACTACGTTGCACATACATACTTATTCATTAAAAAAATATCCTGCTTTTGTTGATGAAACGCGTTAATATTGGGAACCAAAATTAAGGGAAAACTTACGCAGATTATTCCACAGATATCACATTAATGATCACAATTTTCTTGCCATAAGAGCCAATGGCAGCCCCATTTGCATAGAAATACCGCATTTTTGACTGTAATGACGGCAGTAGTTCGCCAATAACTTAAAAATGTGATAAAATGCCTATATTTGATCTTTATTCCATATTCAAGGACTTTTTGCTTCAAATTAGCAGTCTTATTTAAATTTCTGAATATGCTTCACTGATAAAACTAACGTTTTTCTGCTGTAACATAAGCAATCTACATAACAGACCATGTTAAACTCGCCAGTTTAAAGGCTTAATTACAGTTAAACGTGTCCGTAAATCCTAAATTATTTTCATTTCAGATTATAAGACGCATTCTAAAGATACTACACTCAAATATGTAGAATGGAATTAATATGGAATAAGCGACCCTAGGATCAATGCCTCCTTAAGACAAATAACAAAGCACAAATTTAACATGACGACAAACATCCTTATGGAAATTGAGCTCATTGATTGACGTTACTATATCAATATATATCAAACTATTTGTCGATAACTGTGGCTTAATTTAAACGTTGTCTACATTGCAATTGAGTAGACGTGGTGGGATTGCCAACAATGAATTCAGCCTACCAATGCGATGCCTCCAGAACAGATAATCTGAACAATAATCCCCTCGACAGTTCAATCCCTATGGGCGACACTTACGCCGAAAGGCTGAATTGTTACTAGTGCCGACATCACCTATCGACCGGGAGCGAAATTCAATGGCCCTCTAGTGATGATGTTTCAGCAAGGGAGGCAATCAGTCTATGTGGTGCAGCAGCCATCCACTTGGATACCTGTAGTTTGTGACCATTGTCATAAATCCATCAGTACAATAGACCTCTCTTAGGAATGAATAGAGCCGTCCCTGGCTATGGGATGCATCAATCCTTCCGGTTGGTTGGTTATGCAGGAAAGCAAGTGACAGCTGAGTAATTTTCTCTGTAGATAACGGTAGGGGAAGATGTAAAGGGAATAAATACTGGAGATAAAGTGAACAGAAATAAAGTATCAGCATTATGATTTTATAAATAAACGCGTCAAAGAGTACTTAGTTCAATGCTTAACTAAATGGTCAAGATATGGATCTTAAAGTACTCAATGATTGGCTCCCGTAAAAGGAAAAACACTGCTCGGAAGCAACAACACTACTGCTATGCTTACAAGAGACTCTCAAGGATAAGACAAAACTGCATGATCACTATGCAAGTATCATAAAATATGATGCTTCTCTTGAAGATGATTCACCACGAACTTTGTCAACAGTGTAGTACCTCATAAAATAGTATAACCCTTTAAATTATCCAATGCATTGGAGTTAAACCAGGACGAAGAATACGATAATCACTACCAGAATTTTTTTTCGTTTTCTGTGAGTAATATATTGGGCAAAGTATCCATTGTATGCTCCCCGGTGATTTGAAAAAATTATAAATTAACCCTTGATAATTACTTAAAGAGTCGAAACCTTGGTAGGTGAGTGAAATAAGATATTGCAATAGGCGATACGAAGTTTCTTTCGATCATTAATCTAGTGCCAATGCTTTACGGTCGAATAGATTGCCATTACAAGCCGTACATCATTATATTACTAGTATATAATATATTAAGGGCGTTGTTCAGCAATTTTTCAACCGTGTTTCCCTAAAGGTAAAGGATTAGCAATTAGGTAAAGGATTAGTCTTTTTCAAATCGAACAAATGGAATGCTTTTAAATGAAAAATTGTGTCACTCTACGTCCTGATCTGCATGAATACTAAGTTGAATATTCAATTTAAAAGAGAAAATCATTTTTGATTGTTTTTTATGAATTATTTCTTGTCATTTTATGGTTTCCTGTCTCATTAAATGCATAGTATTATAATGGGTTTATCATGTTCGAGCGTATAGCTCGTTTCCTCTGAATAAGCAAACATTTGATCCGGTAAATTTTCAATATAGCTACTTTTACAATGCAATCCTCCTCATTTATTTATAATTGTCCACTGCACCAGCATTGCTTAGGTTGGGCACAACTGTTTGTTTGTTTTTACCACTAGAAGTACTGTTTCTGTTTACACATGGTCGTAATAGACATTTAATTCTAAGAAAATAAAGTTATCTTTATTTTATTCTATTCTTCTCCATTAAAACTTAATTGCAGTGCTTACTCGCTTAACGGAACCAAACGAAAGAATGGAGTTTGCACTGATATTAACTTATTGATTTCAGGGCTCGAACGTGGGCCCTCAGGGATGGGTACCCCGTTCTCAAGTCACTACGGTAAGCCGATCCCCGAACAAAACCGTTGTCACTCGCAGGGACCATCATAAGGAGACGACACGGAAACAAACGGGAGAAAGAAATTCGATAGCAGGGCGCTTGAATCCGATTATATGAGTTAACGACTTAAAGCAGTCTCGCCTTTCTTTTTGCTCGATTATTGAGTCGGGAAAGGAAGGAGAGAGGAAGTGGAAGAATAAGCTGGGAGACGTGAACATGGGTTGAGAGAGAGGGTGCAAGGTCGAGAGGGGGTGAGACGGAGGGAAGGTGTGTGCAGGCTTTGCGAGAGAGGAAACGAGGAAGAAACCGGAGAGATATTAAAAGGAAATGAGGAGACGGAGATCGAGTTATCAGGAAAAAGGGGAAAAGGGCTGTGAGACGGGACTGACTAATATTTTGCGGGAGCTCCGCGAAGGTTTCGCGTTGCACAGAGGAGGCGTGCCCTTGCGAAAACATCGTTGACGATTCACTAAAGCCCTCTCTGTTTTACGAAAATTAGAGTTTTGGGGTAAAGGATCGTGTTTTCAATTCATATAAATCTGAGGATTGATTAGTTCGATATCGCACGCGTACGTAGGCTTGATTTTATATTGGAGAAATGAGCAAAAGGTTACTCGAGAATAGTTCCTTCGATTGTATGTTTGTATTAAGGGAACAAGTTGAAAAGGATACTATTCTATATCAATCTCGCCGACATAATTACTCATGTTATTATTATAAATATGGATCTCAGTTGATTGAAATTTTCAATTAATTACTCTGAATCGTAATTAAACAGGGTTTAGTATACTCACAAAGGATTTACGTATCTGAAATATTTCTAAAATAATCATAAAAAGCATGAATTCATCTTCTTCGCTAAGTTTAGAGTTGTGGTATTCGAAAAAAAAGTTATGGAAACATACATAGTTACAGAGTACTTGTTTTTAATCCTTTTCATTATAAAGGATACGCATGCATCAATCGGTTTCAGTGCGTGGGCATGGGAGTTCATCATGCTAGCGGCATTTCAGCGACCCACTTCCAGATGGCTAACATACTGTATTTTAAGCATCATTTTGTACGATACAAACTAGGTTTCACCTTCCAACTCTGTGACACAAAATGTGTACGTCTTCCACCCGTACGCTATACATTCACAAAATACCAAAAAATCACGGTACATCTACATCTACGTGATAGCCTGCGAGCCACCACGAGGGTGTGTGGTAGGGGATGAAGATCACCAAACATGCACTATTGACATGCAAGTAGGATATTTAAGGGAGATATGCTAGATAATAGGGTCACATGGAGCTAGATGGTTAGTATTTACATAATAAGGAAGGGATAATTGGTTGTAATTACATGCATCATGCATTACAGACTACTATAACTATATTTCACCTACCTATCCCTTTGCTACGCTGCCTATTGTTCTCTCTTATAGTACGCGGGAAAAATGACATTTTAAATATATCGGTGCTACAATCTATCTCTCTAATCTTGTTAATATGATCAAACCTAGCATAATACGCAGGGGTTCTCAATATATATCTAACGTCATCTGCGAACAACTCTGTTTCGAATTTACTTAAAAGGTTTAACCTAAATTTTAACCTGCGTTCTGATAGTAATTCCCATCCTAGTTCTTATATTAAGCTCGTAACACTTATACAATTATCATAACGGCCTTTAACAAACCTAGCAGATCTCCTTTGCTTACGCTCTAATTCTTTTATCATACCTTCCTCGTACGGATCCCATATACTAGTGGCATATTCTAAATGGGGCCAGACAAGTGTAAAATAGCTTCTTTCTCGTACTCTCTCATCGCTTTTGCCTAGAACCCTTTTTACGAATCCTAATCTAGTAGAGGGTAGATACGAGCATTCACTCGCTATAGTGCTTATTGTCCGCCTTTTCAGAAAAATTTTATAACTTAAGATAAACGGTGCCAAAAAGTTATTCCATAGCTTAAATCTGACTTTGAGAGCACCTGTTTATATCATATCTCGATTGAGTTATAATGGTGTATTGGGTATATCCCCTCTTTCACTGAGGCATTCATATGAAACATGCTGAGAGCATTAATTAATACTCAAAATTTAACACAGACGATTTCCGCAGTCATTCGCCATATAGACATTTATGACCAATTGCGATATGATTTCAGTTCGAGCAAGAGAAATATGGCAGAAATTTTACATCTTCCAGGCACAGATTCATCCGACGACGATAACCATTAAATGAGAGCCATCAATAAGCGATGCCAATAAAATTCACATTCCGACGGTATGATGTGTCACTTAAATCTCTTAATATTGGATACTGATGCGTTGCTTCAGCAACATTGCAAGCAACATGACGTAAATTCCCTCTTAATTGGTACTTTAAAGTTTCAGGTTGAAATATAAAATACACATAATTATTCAGAACGTAACGACGTGGACAAAGCATAAAAGAATGTAAGTTGTCCATACCTTAACGCAACGTCATTAAAACATAACCTCACAAACTCAATATATTACACATCTTTCAAATACATTTTCATATCTCAAGATATCCAGTAATTTGTTACTGAATTGAGTAAAAAATATGCATAATAAATAGCTCCAAATAAATTCCAAGAAAAGGAGTATAAGACTGATAAAGTAAAGAAGTACCCACAATTTTTTAGGAATTAGTCATAATATTAAAACACTAATAGATAAAATAGCATCTATATAATTCGGGAAGAAATACTTCAGAAGTTAAGTTACATTTACAGCTTGGAGACCAATGCTCCGAAAAGCTTAATGGAGCTATTTCATGTTCAAATATCCTTATAATTTTATCGATATATCACCGAAGTTCTTAACGCTGCGTCTGCCGAATAGTTAAGCTGACTTTCTATAAGCCAAACAGTTATTGCCTTGATATATATGGAATACATTCATTGCATTTAAGTAACAAGTATTTCGCTAATGGCTGCACAAATTATACGAACGCATTTATGAATTATCCGATTTCACAGAAAAATCACATGATTGGAAGATTTATGCTCTTTGGATCGTAATGTTTAATTTTGGACAAGAAGTTTATGGAAAGAAAGCTTTTATATGAAAAACACACGACGCGAGGATGTAAAGAAATAGTCCTTTTTGCAGTCTCCTGTAAAGTTATACGATTATCAGAGCTCGTAAAATAGAGCATTTTCTCCGAAAATACTCGAGATGTATTTAAGAAAGGCGTACGAGAAATAAATTTAAACTCATTTATCAAATCACAGCATGATACAAGGTCTGAAAATATTCCGTCAGAATAAAGGTAAACCATTCTCATATAAAAACAGAAGGTAGAATTGCATTGCATGATGTTTTTAAAAGAGAAAGAAAATCAATTTCATTAATCCTCGCTGACGAATTTTGTAAGAATGTTTTATTTGCTCGGGAGTCTTTGAGGAACGCGGAAAGGCTGGAAAAGTAATCCACTTCGCGAGAAGGAGGTCGCACTCCAGGCGTACCCACGCATTATCAACTCCCGGTCACAAAGAGACAAGGCGGAGTTATCGCGCCGCAGAAGATAAGGGACGTCTGATTCTCTTTGGAATTACGAGTGGGTGACGGAAAAGAAGGAAAACTTCGACGATTGTATTGGCTCGTAATCAAGGACAAAGTTCACGAAGGAGTAATTGAAAGCGTGGGGAAATTGAAATCACCTCTACAGCCACGCTAGATAAGAGATTCAATGAAACTTCCCCCATTGAGATTACAAAAAGCATGTCCAGCCTATAGAATAACGGTTTTATTGAATTTGTAAATAATAGTTCATCCCACTTCGACATCATATAATGAAATAAAACTTTAGCAAAGCAAGTAGAACACACATTTATTATGAAAATAAACTCTGTAGATACGACAGCTGTTTCTGATAATAAAATGTAGTTTTTTCTACAAATTTTACACCGTAGTTTTGTTTTATGAGGAAAAAAGTTTCATTTTTTGTAATTAGAACATTCTAAAACACCATTTTTTTTCAATTTGAATATAATATTAAGTAAGGGACTTTGTTACTTTCAACAAAAGCGCATAAAAATGTTTTTCATCTTTCAAAGACTATCTCGTGCCATTTTGGTGTTGCACCTGTTAAAAATTAAAGGTGAGTAAATACATTTTTTATAATTGAACTTTCCAACAAGAATATTTAGGAATTCTTAAAACAACAAATGAGGTTAGTCACCAGAGAATTAAACAACCTCTAATTGTTGGCTATTCATTGCATCACCAAATTTATAAATCATCAACCGGATCCTTAGCTTTAAATTCTTCGTTGTGCTTTTTTCCTAACAATATTCTTCTCTTTGTATAGGAAGTAATATTTTTATTCTATATGAATATAATTCCTAAGTCCAAATCCAATTTAAACTGCTCTTTCAAATAAATGATTAATGCGGAATAACAAACGGTTACTTCGTTTACGGAAACGGTTACTTCCTTTACAATGTTGAGTAAACTCTATGAAGTCACGCCAGAGACAACTAAGTATGTTCTTCCAGGTTATATCAATGATTAAAAAATCCTTACATTTTACGCTCTGCCTTTTTTATCACTACTCTATATGCCATAAGTTCTAGTTCTAAAAATCTTAATAGCAATTTATTCACCTGCTCTTTATTTTTTTCCGGGACAGACACTTAATGAGTAAACAATTAATGTCACTATCTTTGATAATTATCTAAATTCCATTCCAAGATCAAATAAATTATTAGTCAGATCTAGTTGGGAGAGACCATGCGTATATGTACGTACTCATTTCATTACATAGTCCTTATTTTCTCAGTAGGCATTGAGAGCAATTGCTTTTTGAGCGATTTTATAACCAGAAAAAGATATTTTCGATATCGATTTCACTTTAAGATATTCATTATTAAGTGAAAAAAGAAAGCAGATTATGTGGCAGATATTAAAAAAAGGTGAAAACGTCTCTTACATAAATGGGTACATAAGGAGTTTTAACGAAAAACAGCACTCCGCTTAGGTCAGCCAAAATGGAATAGCAAATTGACCAGCGGTGCCGCGGTCGTAACGGTGGGATACGACCCGAATTTATTGCTTATTTAACGTTGGGTTTTAAAATCACAAGTCCCCGAGCCCTTTCACCTCATTTTCTATTTCACCGCTGACCCCTTTGCGGACTCCCTTTTACGATACACGCTGGCCCTCTAGTTTACCCCTTCTCCCCCCGGGAAGAGAGCTGCCCTCCGTGTCCTACTACATTCCCCTTCCCAATCTCCTTGTCCCTCAAGCTTTAAGACCGAAAATATTGCGACCAGTTCCTCTCATTTGAACATCCAGCAGTTTTATACAAAAAGTACTTTCCTGTAGCCCCTTGATGGATATACATTCGAAGAGAGGGTTGCCAAAAATGTAATGCCCCACATTTTATTAAACCCGCCAATAACAGGAATGTTTTAAAAAGGTCACTGAGAGACAATCTCTAAACTTCATCGTGTACAGAGCTTTTCTTTCCACCCGAAAGCAGACCGCATCCTCTTTTTTTTTAAGTCTCACTTCCCAGTAGTAACTACCACCAAGTGTCGCTATCACTTTACCATTAATGCTTTCTCTGTGATCCTCGTCGTGTCCTCCAGTAATGACGTTGCGGTCAAAGGGTCAAGAAGCCTAGAAATAGAAAATATCTGACAGTTGCCTCCGCGGTGATTTTCCGCGATCTACCGCACCATTGTAACACATACAAACTCTCCACATTTCATTCTCATATCTTTGTTTCAAAAAACTCCTTTCTGGAGGCCAAACCTTTCCAACCTTCGTGCCCGCCCACATTTTCGTATACGAAATGCTGCATTTGCAGGAAAGAATATTTAATGCTATTTTTTGCAAGCAGATTAACGAACTCTGTCCTTTTATGGTGCATATTTTATTATGGTGCAAATAACTAAACACATCGTAAACTTGAATGAGTCATCTCAGGTGAATATAGGCATTGCAAAACTAAGCAAAATATACCGTAAGTTTATAACATAACTACTATTTATGTAACATGTATAATCATTCACATTTCACAAAAACACCGTTTATGGCAAAATGAAAACGATAGCACTCAGGATATTGAGTTGAAAATGCTAACGAAAAGTAATCCTACGCAATAAAAAATGTTTTCGAGACGCTATATTGAGGAAATGTTTTATCAATTGTACATTGCCGAATATATAAAAATATAGGGAATTAGCTGTGGCTTTGATGAGTTTTCTAATACAAAAAAATTACTTTATAGTCCTAAGAGGTCGATTGAGCATAACAACTACATTAATACTAAATATTGCAGCAGGTGTGGTTCAAAATGCCTGGTAATATAAATGGACATAGTCGCATTTTTTTCAAGCAAACAAAAAAATTATGCATTCATATTTTATGAATCCCACAGTACGAATTTCACATTAATAGGCAATAGATCTAGCTAAATTGCGTTTTTCTACCATTTTAGTCATAGTTCTATATGCATAATGTATTTTCAAGTCGAGTAAGTTCAATGTGGCAACCAGCATTCAGATAACGAAATGATCAGTTACTTTTCGACGTTACCCAATAAGAACTTGATTTATTTTCAGCATGCCAATCAATCATGTTGTGGTGGCGTCGTATACAGAAAAATTGTGGGTGCTCTTTTTCGAAAAACAATCTCATTTAGTAGGATAATTAACAGTTTATTTATCCAGTAAATATTATATGTTAATAAATCTCGATATTTGATGGATCCTTCTGAATGGAGGCAAATTATGATAAGTGATAGACTTACTATAAGAAGTCATTCGAAATATTTTCACGAAATAAACGATGTCTTAGAGCTTCGTGCCAGAACGATCGAAAAAATAAGCATAGTTAGCTATTTACAGATTATTTGCCAAACGTTAAACATTTTCTGTGCATGATGAATACTGATACCTGATAGATCTCAGCTCACCGCAAGTTATGTGCCATTTGCGATAAATTTCTATGTAAAAATTTCTTTCAATATAAAAAAGATTCACGAAGAAAACTATTTTTAGCAATGTTTTGTTATAGGTAGATCAAAAGACGATGCATACCAAAGTATTTACCGCAGAACCCAGGGTACAGCTTTTAATGCAATCAGATCGAGTTCAGTACATCAGAAATATATGTATCTCATCAAGGAATACGTTGCACATTCAGTAATTTAATTTTTGGTTGGTGTTTGCTATTTTCAAGGAATTAATAACTGTCACATAATCGTTATCCAAAACGATTCGAACTAAGAATTTAATGTCGAAATATTACATGTTTCGTGATCAATGTAGTGAATTCTTCCAGATATATCAATCGATGAATATAAGTTGAAAACGATATTTTGATATGTTTTGTGGTCAATGGGTCAAACAACGGTATACAGAAAACTATTTGTCGAAAAATACTGCGAGTCCCATGTTACAGCTCTCAATCGCATCACGTGTAGTAGAGATATATTTAGTCAGTATTCAGTCAAATAGTTTTGGCAGGAAGATAAAGTCGAAATTTTTTAAAATTGATTGATCGAAAAATGATCTCTAGCAAAATATTTACTCTAATATCGCAGAATCTAAGCGGCGAATCTCGTCCCACCAATTCCATTACTGAGTTCTCCTGCAGGAATGCGAGAGAAGAGAAGGAAAGCGAAGGGTTGAATGGAGGGGTAGGGATTGTTGCGTCTGGCAACGGGTGCACGTAATGACGCAGCTAATTTAGAGCCTCCGGGGAATGTGGCACTAAAAAAAATAAAAACCCTGTCCTTTACCGAGCGTTTTCATTTTCTTTTTCCCGTTAGCCGCGACCCTGGAATGTTGTACGGGACGAGAGTATTTTCAATTTTACACTCCCTAAGGCACGTCTTTGGCATGGGCCAAACGAATTTTCTAATGAGAACAGATTTTAATACTTGTATGGCAATGTACCTAGCTGTCGTAGAAAATGTTATCGAGAAATTCTATTCCATATGGGCAGGCTACACGCGCACAGCCGACATCCTTCGAGTAAGAGAAATATTTAACTTCACCTCGATGCCAAAACCACACGTAAATTCATTTTTGCTACCTTTATGCATTATTTTGATAACGTTCAGACGAGAAAGTGATGTTTTGGTAATGACAGTAGCATTACTATTGCAATGTGATGTCAAACACGAATAATGAAGGAGAAAAGTTCATATAGTTGAGACAATGATGAGTTCCTGCAGAGAGTCTAACTAATAAGTTTTAAATATAGCATTTACCGTTACTTTTTTAATACATTTCATTTATTGTTTCCCTCAGTAAATCAACCAGTCATTTCTTCCTTCATTATTACAGAAAATACTACTTCGAACAAAATTAATGTGGAATATCCGATGCAAAAAATACCCTTAGGGGTACTTAGAGCCAGAGGCAACACTTTATGCTTACATTGTATAAAAAATTCAGGTAAGGAGAGTTTTAGTTCGACAAATAGGATATTGCTTTGACCCCTAGCTATTTCTCTAGAGAAATATAGAAGAATATAGAAATAGAGAAGAGGTATATCGATCTAGAGAAATAGCTAGGGGTCTTATATCGCTTTTATCGATAAGAGCGATACAACGTCAAAAATAAGTGTCAATGAATTCCTTTTAAACACGCCCCATTTGTGATTTCACCAAAGAAAGATACTAAGATGAAGCCGTACGTTTCCGTAAAACATGGATAAATACCGTTAACTTTTAATCACATACACCCATTTTTCTAATGGTAACACAAACATGTGGCCTACTGACCGCATGTCTTCATTTCCCAATATTTTGTAAAATAAGTGCATTTGGTCAATTTAATTGTTTGAGGAAACTAAAATTGATTCATCTTTGAAATCGATTTCAAAACATTTGTCGCCAAAACATACCAAAAAGTTCTTGCGGAAGGATCTTGACGAAAATACTTACTGGAAAAAACCCACCCTAAGTATGACGCTCTTTACAATCTATGCCATTAATATGGCCAATTACTCATATTATTGGTTTTAATATAACCATGTCTCATCATACCAATGTATCTTCTTGTGGGGTTCGATTTTATCTCTTTTCTATCTAATAATAGATGCAAGGAGATATATTTATGAAGCGAAGGAGAATTTCTGGTCGTGTTGTAATGAAGTGATATGAAGAACGTAAATCTACGTCTACTTATGGACCAGCGAACCGTTTCAGGGGGGTCATTCTGTATTTCGTCGGTTCCGTACCGATCGGTAGCCTACCGACGGCATGAATACCGTACCGACTTAGTCCTCGTCGGGCTTCACTTACCGACGGAGCTTTCTCGGGCGATTCTGTAAGCAAGTCGGGCGCTGTTCCAGTCGGTTTGATAACTCCTCCCCTTCAAGATACCCCTCCCTCCCAATTTTCCGAGTGTTGCCGAAGCTGAGGGTCACATGGCCCATTTCAACCAATGGAGACGAGAGAGACGATAGAACAAACAAATGACTAAATAAAGCCGCCTAGTGCTCTCGTGGGTATCCATGGGTATCAACCAAAACAACATCCAGTGACAAATATTATAATGTACAGACTCAGTAATGTCGAAAGTGAAGTCATTGACACACAGTAATGTCGAAAGGAGGAGGATAATAAAGTTCTGTGAATTGATTGCGTGACAATGTATATTTGTGCAGTGAAAAAGTGCTCCATATTTCAAATACATTGCATGTAGCTTATTTATGAACATGAAGTTTTCCAAAGAGATTTTTGGTGCAACGAGAACTAATGTGTTGTGATTTATGTATGTAGAAATACGATTTGTCAAATATACCAATTTATTTATTATTTGTATGTGCAAATTAACACGTGTGATGGAAAGCAGACAGTTTATCGCGTTGTATATATTTGGTCTTTCTAGCTGCAGAATTGGCCTCCGTGTGGAGTGCAAACCTTCGGAAGGTGGTTCGAATTAATTGTTGAAACTAATTGTACAGTATCGTCATGAATATAGAATATTTGTGGGGGTGCTTATGAAATGTTCGCATTTATTTGCTTTATTCGTGTGTATAGCAATGGTAATGTTGCGCGCTCGTGCCATGAAACATTCATTTAGCGTCTTCGTGGAACGAATGTAAATGTAAAAATGACTTGAATGAGTAGTATTAAAAACTTTGATGAGAGGAAATGAAGTGGAGGTGCCGCTAAGTATGTCGTTGAACACTTCCTTGCTTTGCTGTCGTTGCATGTATGTCATTGTCAGTACACATATATATTAATTAATGTCAGGAGCCCTGAAAGTTTCGCTGAAGCTTGCTTCTCGGTCGCTACTCCGTAACAACCTAATTCCTAGTTATTAGCATATTACGCCGTGCAGGAACGTTTCTCGTGGTGTAAGTGGAAAATTTGTCGTTCAAATATGTTTCACTATTGGCAGTATTTATGTAATAATCCAAATTTAAGTGAGGCATAGTGATAATTGACAGTTCAGTTTAAAAGGTGCTTCAAACTATTTTGTTTTGTTGTGAAAACTGGTACTGAAGCGCAAAATAAGTCAGTAAAGGCACATATCTAACAGCGGCACGATGTAGCCTATTTATCAAATAATAAGCTACTGTAGTGTGAATAAGTAGGTTTCCTGCGTGGCTGAATGAACAAAATTAGACGATATGAGTAAAATTTCAAATTTGAGAATATACATTATGCGCAATAATTACTGACATTTGTCGCGGAGGATTTTCTGGAATTAATTGGACATAATATAATAAGGTAATCCAACATGCATCATTGGCAAAATATTGGCCTGTAAATGTTCTTGATAGCGCCAAATAGAAAAAGATTTTGAGGAGCCAAGCGATCAATACAATGCTACACATCGGAATTCCAGTTGTTTTCGGGTTTTTCTTTTAGGCCGTCACTTTTATTATCATGAGTTCAACTTTTGCATTGCATATAATGTCTCTATTAATGCTGTGAATAATGAATATCGCTATTGCAAGCCTCAAATAAACCTATTTCAGACAAAAATCTTAATACGTTGTCAATTTGTTACGGTGTTTCTCAAGCAAACCGACTGATCCCCCTTGGTACCGACAGATTTTACGTGTCGGTACAATCTCCCGACGGAAGCCCTTCGGCGCACCGATCGGTTCCATACAGAATACCACGGTAGTCGTTGTGACGTCCCACCCGACGAAAAGCCTCCCGTACCGATCGGTTCGGAGTTACAGAATGACCCCCCAGAGGTGTTGAGCTGATGGTTTTCCGATGCCAGGCATATTAGGGGAGAGGATAGGAGAAAAGGTGAGTGAATAAGATAATGGTTACTTATGTGTTAACGGTTCGTTTGTAAATGACGCGCTCAGCTTTCCGCTGCAGTCGTTCATGATGCGTGAAAAGATGGAATGTTTGCAGCAATCACTTTGTTCGTGTACCTCGCTTAGTGTGTCACTTCTATCAGTTCTAGATAAGCAAAGCAATTCAGGGAACATTGATACCATTTGCATCATACAGATAGTCACTTGATCTGTTTTGAAAATCGTCTTCGCCTAGCACGTCACCTCCGAGTGTCTGACTGCTAATTGATGTAGTCCTTTCATCTCCTATGTCTCCAATATTGTTCCCCAATTTGGTCTATGTCAGTCCTAACAAATCTAAAATCCCTCCATTGCATCTCTCACTTCTTTGACAAAATAGTCAAGCATAGAGTCCCACATTTCCGTAATATGTCCTCAAACGCTGTGCTGTCCTCTCTTTGCCTTTTTAACCTCGAAAACCACAGACTTAAAACTGATTGAAAACTCCTCCACAATACCCTTAACTCGACCATTGATTACCCTGAACTGCTTTCTCTCTTCAAATTCAGGATACCAACTCGAGCCACCCGCACCCATACTCTATTCCATCTGCCTATTCCTAGGATATCTCTCACCAAGCGCTCACCTTTATTTCGCCTCCCATCCCTTCTAAATTCACTCCCACACACTATCGATCCTTTTTATTTACCATGTAACTATTTCACCACCCAAGCGATATCCCAGCTGTCAACAAATTAAATATTTCCCCTTTCCATGTTGGGCCCTCGTTGCTTATTTTTATGCTGTTATTGTGTCTTTGTCTTCTTTCATGTTTATTGTTAAATGTTTCACTATAAAGTTGCGCTACTGCTGTATGTGAACAATTTTTTTAAAATAAATAAATAAATAATGCGTTAGCGTGTGTGTACTCTTTGGTATTTTTTTCTACGAATCTTTCGTTCTACGAGTCTTTTATGTGCACAAAGTTCTGAACGTGAAATATGTGGAAATACTAAAATACTAGAGCCAATTCACAGCAGCAATTACAAGTTTTTTGTTTTATTGAGAGTATTGTTCCACCACATCTCTCCCGACATCATAGCATAAAGCATATTCTCTTGCTACGCCATACAACTCCTCCATTTGAAATTGCTAAGCTAGATCAAAAAACTCCTCCGCTAAAGGATATCAAATCAGTTTTTTCACTATCACTTGCGGTATTTTTTTAGTAACCTCAAAGTTTTCACCTCTGCAATATTGGTGGGTAAACTAATTTTCCAATTATGCCCCACTTGATTCTTTCCTCAACCTCATTTCTTGGAAACTCTCCCTTCTTGGAAAAATTGCCCTTCGTATTTTATTGAATGATTTTTTCCCTCTTATGCAATATTTAACACCATCATCCCTTTGTTATATTTCGCCGCATGCCCTACATTTTGCTTGAAACTCCGATTCTACCAATTTATTTGTATCAAATATGGCGCAAACAAGATTAATTCTTTAGGTAGTTCTCCGAATTCTTCCCTCTATCATTTTAGACGGCTTGTATTCCAATGGGTCAATTTTTTTTATTTTCAATACAGAAATCCACTGAATGAAATTTTTCCACCAGGGAGGACATCAATTTTAATTAAAGACACACATGAAAAGTGGTAAAGAAAGATATATACTTTAAGAGTGCCATGACTAATAGTTTTGGTTTGAATGAAGAAAGAATACTTCAAACGACCGGTTACCTCGATTTAACAGAGTTATCCGTAACTATATGCTTCCTCATTATTCTCTGCATACTGCCGGAGGTGTCGAAATCCCGACTTTGAGAATTGGTACAATTTTGGACATAGGGCCAGATAGAAAGAAATGAGGATAAGTGAATTAAGTGTGCTAAATGAACACTCATCGTATAGATTTGCGCTCAATTTTTTTGGAGTTACAAAAGCCGAGAGGAAAGACGAAATTTCGGTACCAACTGGTTTAGTCTCGTAATACTCTTCTTTTGTCATTAAGAGGTGAAGGTTATTTACAGGATCAAAATAGCCACTACCAACGAAACTCGTCGGTTGTGAAGAATTTGAGTATTCTTAGCACAGTCTTTGAGTCTTAAGATGTGCCAAGCTTAGCTATTAGCTGGAGTACGCCATGATCAATTCTTTAGCAAAAATTAAGGCCTACCGTAGAATTTATGCCGTAAACTACGTTTTTGTTCAGTGTATTATTAGTTTTTGGGCGTACTTAGGTTGTGGTATAACATTTTAAAAGTTTCATCACTTGTTTTAATCTATACAAAAATCAGCCCGCAATCTACTAGGATCACCAGCATCATAGGATTCACTATCTACCATTTCCACCAACTCCCAGTTATACCAAGTTAAATGGAAATCAGATCTCATTTACAGCCATTTATATTGGCAATTGATATGGAAATAGACCAGGTTTTTCGTACAATTTTTATGCCTAACATTTTTTTTGGGACTTGATAGCGATTCTCGAAGAAATAAGAAGATGAAGACGATATAAGGATTTTAAGACGGTTTTAATGGCAAATCACGTATAGGAGTGAAATCTGAACCATGTGCCATACATTTGGACGTTAGAATAAGTACTGTCCAAAAACCCACCAGTCAGCTTTTAGAATTACGAAATAAATAATAACATAATATTTATGGAGAATTAATAACATATGAACAGGTCACAGAGGATTTCTGTTACTTTCATTTTTCATACATCAAAAAGCTCTGAGTATTTCGTGAGATTATAATTTCATGTTCAAATTTACCTCGACGGGTTTTCTTCAAGAAAGAAAAGGCAGCAACCAGGACTTAGTGGTGGGAATTTGAGATACCTGTGCCTCAAAGGAGGCGATAAAAGCATCGAAGAGAAAGGAAAGCAATTACGGTCGGGCGTTAGAACAACTTCGCTCCATCATCGCCGTGGAGGAGTTGTCGCCTCCACTTCAAAAGGTCAAAGGTTGTGATCACATGCAAACAGCAAATGCCGGGAGTCAAATACTCCACTGGGAATATCAGTTAGGCGTCTTTAAGATGCGCCTACGTCTAGTTACAGGGTATAAAACCTAATAAGCCAGAAGATGAGATTTGAGATTAAATCCCTTGTGATAGCGGGATTATGAGGAAATAATAGTCTTACACGCTTATCATTACTACGGTAAAATGGAAGCCAAGGCATAGTTTTGCGCATCGTGTACTGGGGTAAAGATGGTACAAACACGAAAATTTAGAATTTGGAAAGAAATGGTGGACTACAGGAAGAGGGAGGTAGATAACGACTGTTAGCCGGTACACTGGACACTTTGGCATTACCTTAAACTACTCAGTGCTTACACTAAGATTTCAAGTTTCTCCTCCAGTTAGTTACACTATATTTGTCTACAGTTACATCACAAATCACTTTAACATTGCCAAATCTCAGTTTTGGGCCAACCTGTCTAGTAATACCAACGAGCAAATATTTATCCTTCCATAGAAAACAATGAGGGCAATAATTGTTGAAATAGTTGAAAACGTAAATACGTTTTTCAGGTTGTTTTACTCTCTACCATGACTAAAAAGTACAGAGGTCGAGGTGAATATGGTATTTAAGAATTTTATGTTTACTGCATATATTCCTCCTTCAATTTGGTGTCATTTTTCTAAATTACAGTTACATTGTAAAAATTTCATTGCTAAAAGGTTAGTTCAGGAGACTTTAAAACCTCAACAACTCTTTCTGCTACATATCGATTGACGAAGATTGCAGAAATAATTTTATGTTTATTGCATATATTCGTCTTTCAATTTTTCTAAATTACAGTTTTTAAAAATTTCATTGATAAAAGGTTAGTTCAGGAGACTTTAAAACCTCAATAACTCTTTCCGCTACATATCGATTGACGATGATGACAGAAATATTTTCTGTATAAAATGAGAAAGTCAGGAAAGGAACGCATCAATATTTAATCAGTATAATGAGATGTATTTCGACGGGAACCGAAATAAATGGCGTGGTAATCATTAGTTACAATGATTTAATTTTTCTTTTTTTCTGTATTTTATCCAGAAGATAAATATGTACAAGAGATTTAAAAATGTAACGGATTAAAAAACAAGCATTTGCTAGAAGAAGAGAGAGACGAGAGTTTTTCATTAATGAAAAGCCGTTTAGCATTCGCAACACTAAATATATAGGCTTAAGAGTAAAGGTTTTCGGCCATGTCGTGCACCTTAACGATAGATTTGGTTAACGATGTAGCCGATTCCCCTAATCATTCGACACGTATATTTTGGGAAATCCAAACGGTTACCAAAATTGTTATTAAATAGTTGATTGTTGTGTTTCAGAGTAGTAACGCATGGATCATTAGATATTTCAAGGCTTGATTCTGGATTTCATTAAAACATCTGCGGACAACAAAACAAAATCATATTTAATTCTCTTGTCGATAACCACTTGAAAACAGAGAAATATGTTCAAACTTTAATTCAGTCCGTTCTGATTTTTCGTTTGAGCTAAAGTATTGACTTTACAGCGAATAAGAGTTCATCATTCCAAAGTGTTCCTCTATACTTATGTATACTACCTGGCCCGTGCGAACATTTCGCACAGTATGCAGCTTCTTCCTGTTTCTTCCTTCTTTCTTCCTGCTCTTCTAACTGTCGAATATTTCACACCGTATTCTGCTTCTTCCTGTTTCTTCCCGTTCTTCAATCTGTTTCTTCCCATGGACAATTATATGTTATTTATGTTTGTGTTAAAGATACATAACTTAAACATAAACGGTAAACGGTCACACTGATTGCATGTAGAATGTAAACAATCTAACTAAACGATGTGTTAATAGATGGCGCCTCCTACAGTATTTTAAGCACGTATCCATAGCCAAAATATTATTTGATTATATAGTCAACAGATGGCACTGTTAGTTTTTGATCATTCTTTTTATTTTTTAACAAAAACTTTAATTTTAAACCATTTGTCTATTTTTGTCAATAGCGGGGAACATAAGCTTTAAAACGATGTTTGAATCATTAATTATGATAAAAATTATGACAGTTATGGCGTTTCGACAAAGAACACCTTTGTGAAATTATATTATTATAATATGATATTTTTATATAATATGATATATAATATGATAATTTTAGTGTAACTACAAGGTTGTGGTAAAACTGTTACGCACATAAATATGTCTTCATCAAATAAAAATGGTCACGCAATATACACTGATTCTATCGATAGGAATCCACCAAATATTGACTCACATCCTATGTTCTCTCTTAAGCGGAATTTATTTGCTTATTCGCTGAATTGCGATAATACATACACTGTTAGTGAATATATTAACGAAAGTTATGAACATGGATAAAGGGCTGATCTATGAAGGCCGCAACCGAGATTTAATTTAAGACTTTGTACATAGTCTTAGATGGTTGGCTCAGCAGCGACTGAGCCATCCAGAAAGTGGTTGGTAAGTATGAATGAAATACTTGAGCATCACGACCGTCCTCTGGCTCGCCAGTGTTTGCTGGATGAAGAGAGGGGTACGAAAGAATATCGCCTGAGCTGAGCAATCTCGTCTCGCTTCCAAAGTCTTAACTACTCAAACAGAGGAACTGCGCGACGCAGAACTTTTCCTTCGTCTAGCGAGGGAGTGTTGAGAGTAGGTATTGGATCGAAAATTCCCGCTAATCATTTCTCAAAGGTGTCTAGCGCCGCCAATGGTTTCATACGAGCTCTTGCCTGAAATTCTGATAACACAACTTGAAACGAGGCCCATGATCAAAGAGTTGATATTCTTCATTCATAATTAAGTGAATTTAACCGACTTTTATTTATAATAAAAATTGTTTACAGTTTCGATCATGCTAATTCTGATTTATAGAAGTTCTATATTTGCAGCGGAAGAAGTACTTTGTGTCAGCTGAAACCAAGGCAGTTTAACCGTGCCTTTACGGTTGTCGCAATTTTCAATCGCGGAGAATCAAGGGATACAGATTCCATAATATACCTTGCTTCATACTTAAACCATTTTGTTGAGAGGATAATACAGCTGTTACGGCACGGTTGTGGCAACATTAGGCCTGTCATTTTGTTTCCTTCTCGTTATTGAGAATGCATACCGCCTTTGAAGGGCAATATTCACTGGTACTATCCTCAGAACGCACTCAATCCATTTAAATAACAGAATTAAAACATAAGAACAAGTTTTAAGTATTACGATCACTACTGAGGTCTCATTAGTATATCTGAATATAATCAACAACATTCAGCGATCTAGCAACATCGCACACGGGGTTCTCCATAGCGTGCACACGTTACAGAGAACCCCATGCTATATTGATGCTATAGCAATATTGCTAGTTTACAATCACTCGCATTATTCCAGTATTACTTCTCAGCTTATGTCAACGAGCTTCATATTACGGGCAGGTAATCAACTTCATCATATCGAGGGATCAACTGTTTTTATAAACTTATTGCGCGTCAAAAAAAATGCGAAAAATCATGGGAAAAGTCGATACTTGAATTCATACAAGAATTTAACTATTGAAGATGGTCTCCATTCACATTACCTCGAAATATTGAGATTGAACTACAATTTTTAATCAAGGAGCCTCAGAATCAGGTTTAAAAGCATTACTTCCCAAAAAAGCCAATTCGAATGAGAGATTAACTCCGGCCAAGTTTGTCATATCATTAGTATTACTAGCCCACAACTACTTGACGAGCTAAAGATAAATTTGCAATCTTGATAAAAAGTAAGTTTTAAATTTTAATCAAAGTTATGGCTACGCGATCACATAAAAGATGTGCCAAGAGTTTGAAAAATTTTAGGTACAGGAATGGCCAGATGATTGAAACACGCCAGTGATGAGTAAATTACTAGTCATAATCGCCCAGTTTAATGCCTGTTTTCAGTTTAACCTCTCTTTTATGAAGGTGACTTTCCACAGGGTTAAAGGTATCTACGTTCAAAAATTGATCCAACATTAATAAAAATTGTATCATTAAAATAAATGTCATATGTTCAGTTACTGAATTTGTTGGCGAAAAACATTACAGCTGTCAACGTGACAAACTCTCTTACCACTGAAATCTTATGATTTCATTAGTAATCATACGCCTTTAAGAAAATCGACAAAAAAATTATCCGCGGGATGAAAAAATAAGCAAAAAAATGGACCGAGATATGACTTGCTGCTAAGACTGTCTGTTTGTACTTATACGATAAGGCAAGCTAAATCTGAAGGCAAACGCCAGATGCGGTCGATAATTTTCGAGTTAGGGTATATCGCAAAGCTAAATTATTATGAACACTTAAGATGCCATTTTTATTTGAAAAATTCCATTCCAAAATATTTGAAATTATGCGTCTGACTCTGTGACACAGACTTCATGGATATCATTCTCAGCTTAGGGCAAAGGCAACTGGCGAATAACCCGAAAAAACCCCGCTGTTTGGGTCAGAACGCCGAGTCCTCAGTTACTAAGACCTCTGGACGCTGAAAATTCCCTCGTTTTTAACGTGAATGTGACACTGTGGAAAATGGAGCACGACGCTTAATTCGCGAGGTTTTCCTAGAGGTAAGGGGAAGTTTTTTTTTAGCGACTTTGGCATGCAATGGCACGATCATACGAGGTACAATGCCCCACATCTCGCGGCCTTGTGGACGTTTACAAGCCAGGAAAAAGCAAAGAAACTATTCGGCAAAGGGGCAGCGAGAGGTGCGACAGGCGACACAGAAAGACGTTAAAACAACAGAAGGTGTAGCGGCGCAACGAAGACGACTGGTTTAAAGGCGCTGGCAGGCACCGAGGTGCATTGGGTGAAAGGTACTTCTTCTTCAAGGTTCATTTGACTCGACATCGTTCACCACAGAGGCTAAGGAGAGAGGAGGCTTGTGGACGCGCTAAGACTTTGGAAGTTAGGGAGGGAGCGTACGTTTTTAAAGAAAGCAAGGAAAAAAATGTTTTCCCTCCATCACCGCCGCCAAGCGTCTAATGAGTGAGTTGGGAGTTCGGACCGAGGCACGATAGGTGGCAGCAGCGGTGAGGAATTGCGGCAGTTTCGACAAAAGGAGTTGGGAGTGCCCCGGCATCGGAGAGACTCGGAGGAAAATGTGATGTTGCTTTATTTCTGAGCGACTGCACGGTCGAGGCCGGCTTTTGAGGGGGGCTTTGGCGAGGGGAAGCGGGAAAGGAACTTCGGAGCAAGAAAATGGAAACGTTGGGACTTCACAGGAGCTCGGGAAAGGAAAATTCCAACACGGCTCCGTGGAATGAAGAAAGCTCAGTGCAGAGGCAATATCGCAGCAGCAAGGAGAGAGGTAGGCGGAATCTTGTAAAAATACCTCGGCGCAAGGTAAAGTTTCTGATGGAACCATTTATAAAAGCTGAAAGCTTCCCCCGCCAAGTTTTTCCCATCGTCTCCGGGGTTGCAAGATAATAACAAGCGACCTTTAGAAAGCTCCCATCTGTTTCGGTGCAAATTTACTCGAAACTCGAGCTGGGAGGGAGAGAGGCAGACGAAAAATCGCGTGCCTATTGTATTAGATAGGTTCATTGAGCGCTACTACACGAAAGTGTCAATTTAGCTGGAGCGGAAAAGTTTGAAAACCACAACTACTTAAAAATTCCAACGAAAATTAATCTGATCGTAATTACGGCCTGCCAACGTCATATTAATTGTAAAAATATATGGTTAAGGAGATAGATATATTTTTCATTGGGTGGGAAGATATGAATTTTGAGAGAATGAAAATATAAAATCCATTTTTTTCAATTCAATCATATTAGTTTCAATTTAACACTCATTTATCATTGGTCAAGTTGCGAAAATTAATCATAAATATCAAACAATTCCAGTAAAAAGCAACCTGATATCAGGCCATATTTCCAGGTAAAATTCAGTTTCCATTCTTACTCGAAGTTTACCAGTAATTTTATTCAGTCATTGGACCCTTTTTTTTAAATTTTAATGCTAAGTATTTTAAATATTAAACTCAGATAGTTAGCACTAAAAACAAAATAACCTAATTTTATCTCCGCGGTGATTATCAGAATAAATAAAAATAACATTACCTACTGAGATGGAGATTATGCTCACTGGATGCAACACTTACTCATAACTGGTAAGATGTAAAAACATAATAATGTTCAGATCATAGTAATATTCAAAGACACATTAGGAAGAATTGTTGCAACTCAATTTTAAAGAAAGAGCTTGAAGTGTTTTAAGTAGAATTATGCGAAAAGGAAGTGTGCTAAGCTTCAGAACGATTAACACTTACAAGGTATAGAAAATGCAAATTTAAAGTGAAGTCTCATATAAACAAGTAAAAGCAAAGTGACACATTTCTCATTGCTAGAAATTCAATCAAAAAGCATGCAGCAAAATTTTAATTAGTTTGCTATTTATTTGATCAAATATTTACAGTTACTATTTATACCCTAGTAGGAACTAGCACAACATCCTCTCAAAGTCCTCCCTGTAGTTCAATCCTATCAAAATTATTCACCAAGGATAAAGAGATTATTGACAGCGTTTTCAAGACCTTCCCTAAAGGCCTCATTGAAGCGACGAGTCAAATGCGACTCAGCCTCATTCGCTCGCACGCGAATTCCATTTCGGAACCACGTCGAAACATTCATTCTACGTGACTTGCTCACATCCAAAAATTTCCTTATTCCCAGTTTCATCCCGAATTCGGAAAATGAAATGTTCTTGGCTTAGTCAATTTTAGGCTCCAAAAAGTGGACTTTTTTATTCGCGAGAGAATAAATGGCTACAAAAGCGACTCCAGCGGGAAAACGGGTATATAGGGGCTTGGGAATTGTCGAATATTAAGCCTTTGTGCGTATCGAGGAGGAAAAATGGGCAAACGATATTCCTCGGGAGCAGGGGCGGTTAGTTTTTTTTTTAGGGGAATGAGTAGAGAAAATTTAAGAGTTCGGAGGGAAAACAAAACTGAGGTGAATTAACAAGAGCGACGCACATCACAGCGGCGATCGCATACAAATTCCAACGCGGACGGATCTCTGGGCTCATCTTTATTGGAGCCTTGCATCGGTTGCGGGGATTTCTATTTCAACTCTGAATTGGAATTTATACTCGGGCGTTGTGAGAAAAAGGAATGCTCGATGTATGTACACGTCGGTGATGGATGCGGAAACTTAACAAGGGAGGGAGTACCTCGTTTCGAGTTCCGGGCTATTTAGGATATGGCACCGCACCTTAGTTTTTGGTACGGATTGAGGATAAATTCAAATCCCTTCGTAGCCACTTTCTCAACGCCAATTAATCCAACTGATAAAAGACTGTACCAACAGGTTACGTTCTATGTCATATCCTTGTAATTATTCATAAATTTACATAACAAATATTTAAGATCATCTTGTTTAATATTATAGAAATGGAAAAAATGTATACAGAAGGCACTGAAACATCGAATAATATCTCACAAATATATTAAATCCTTAGGTAGTATCCTTGCGGACCAGCTAATGAGAAAATCTACATAATTTATACTAAAAATATGCCAACTCTACTTTATTCGAATAAAACTTAAAAAAAAGTCAGAAAAGGAATATGTTTCAATGAACAACTATTGAATAAAATTGTAGGAAAACTCGTTAAGCTCAATTGAATCCAATTTAATACTTAAATTAAAGGATATTCTAAAGGAGCTGGTACTACAGAAATCGGAATATTTGTTTCTTATATTGCAGTTACTTATGCTTCTTAAGAATTCCTTCTAATTTTTCTAACATTAAGGGACAATTGCCCGAATCACTCACACAAAAAAACACTGTGAAGCTGAACTTCCGAGACGGATGATAAGAAACCTGACTCATCATCCCATTAAATAATTTTCAAAATTTACAGTTTCATACATTCATGGTGGTAGCACTACTAATATATTTCATTTCACACTCATTAGTAAGATAAGGACACAAAATATTTTTCAGCCTACGATTACAGTACAATACTTGACCAACATATTACCTTACACTGTGGATGTTCAAACTTATGTCATTTGAGGTCTTTTAGCCAACGCCGAAATGAATTAATTTGCCTTTTACAGGATAACTTTACATTAGAACGCCAGAGAGGTAAATTTAAACGCACTTGGTAAATGAAAATACTTTCATGTTCATCTCATTTGCATTTTTCTTCGTCACCTAGCAATTTGTAAAAACGGGCTGTTAAACAAATGAATCCATGAAACTAAATAATTTAAATGTCTAAGTTACTTTTTTTGATCAGATCTTTCTTGGAATTAGCAGAACCGTGCACACAAAGAATAACATATCAAATAAAGGTATCGCTAGAACACAGTAAAAAAATTTCCATGACCACTCAATAACATATGTTTACATATATTTACTAAAATTTGAGAGGCACAAAATAATATAAATTACTGAAGCAATGTTTTCCTTTCCATTTAATTCAAGCAACATAAAAACTAGATGCGTCTCATCGCAATAGTGAATTTAATTTTCTGGGACAGATTTGACCCCGACATGGTCATTTAGGCTGACAGAAGAAAAAGTATATTTGAGCTATAAATGTATTACCAAACAATAGGTATCAAATATGGCCGATTACGCTTAAGAACACAGTGACAGCAAAAGAAGTGCCCAGTCTCTTCACTGCATATTAAACTTTGATATCGAAAGAAGGCGGCTGCTAGTTTTGTGAATCTATTAATTACCTGGGCAAAATCCAATCTCCAAACAATTAAACTTTCAATCCCGCCACTTTATCATCTCAAATCCCCATGTGTGTTACACCGTTGATGGAATACGGGATACATAAACCAATCCATGACGCCTGGTGCTAAAATTTGCCACCGCCTGCGGCAAATCTACGCGAAACAAAACCCAACGGCCCATAAGCCAATGCAAACGGACGTCCGCGGAAATCACTTTAATTCGCAAAGATTCCAAAACCATTTGATTGGGGATCGAGGCAAGCTAAGGGAGGGGAAAAACTGCATCTGCTCCAGTTTTTAATGGCCTTTCTCGCGCTCCGGTCTTTTATAATCCCTTGCCGAAATCCGCTTGAAATTAGGTTGAATCGCTACTGCTGATTCGACCCGATCGAAATTCAAGCCTTTTACTGATTGGTCCAGACCAATTGTCGGTTGGTGGGCCTGGAAAGGCAAAATTGTATGGAAAGTTGACCTTTTCGCTTCTAATGAATTCTGTCCACGGAGCAGTCCCTAAAAGGCTCCCTTTAGAAATAATTCCTCCGCAGATGTTTTTATTTTTTCACTCGACCTGTAGAGACCTAGCGATTTTCAACGTTTAATGTACACTATTAATTACTATGTGCTGTAAAAAGAATTAATTTCAACCCAGAATGTTGTTTCAATAGTTATTTTCCAGTCATGAAAGAGTTAGGTCTGGCTCCATATTTAAGAGTAAATATGGATGAATTAAATGGTGGCCGTGCGACGAACGGCAGTTTCCTATGAGAGCTCAGACGTTTCGTTAAATTGGACAGATATACCGTACACACACGTTGGCAAAATTTTAATTCCTCAACAAAACAATCAACTACTGTAAAACGCTTGGAAACGCAATGATCAGGACTGTAGAAGGATTAACTGAAACGAGCCCGATTACATTTCCTTGGGAGGTACAATATGTAACTCAAAGCACATAAAATGCATTTACATCTCTTTCATTTATTGAATACGCAATCGTAAATAAATGAAATTCTTTCGGTAAAAGTAAAAGAAAAATCGTTGAGGGATTAAGCCAATGGTTATTCGCACTGCTGGTAGAGTAAGAAACTAGCATATACCAATGCCACTTTTACAGGGATCTGTTACAAAATAAATAATATTTTCAATGCAGAAGCGTCCAACAAACATTCTGCTGATTATGGTGTTTTGAAAATTTGCTTTGAGAAAAAGGAACGCTGATAGCACACATAACATTTTCTCAAATTCCATACTTCATTTTATCAAACTCAAAACTCTTCTGGTTTCGAAATGACTGCATAATTTTCTAGTCCTTAATCACTGTTCCCTTCTAAAAGTCGTGGTAAGTACTTATGTATTTAGAAATTATGGATATTTTTATAATTATGGATACTGATATTACTCAAGTTTCTTTGTGGAGGGGAGGGGTGGCCTGTAGGTTTATATAAAGGAAGAGTTTCATAACATATTATGCGATTCAAGCAGTAGGTTAAGTTACCGTTTCAAATATTTTCATTTATGAAAAATATAATACGTTCCATTATAACAAAATTACTTCAAATAGCCCCAAATATGCATTTTGAGTAAAACTTTCAGAACATAATTATTTAATCCAGTGATTGTGAACTTATCCTCTCAAATTTTTGGCCAATGAGTGTTTCCTATAGCACTCAAAAGTTAAGATACCTAAAAGTAAGGCCCTCCATTTTTTTTTTCAAAAAATTCTTACTCTACATAAATGGAATTCATAAATATGAAAGAATGATGTTTTATAAACTCACTCTATTTATATTATAATCCTGTATTAGGTCTACTGCAACTGTATTTACGAGCCTAACCTAACATTATATGCTCTGAAGAGTTTATAAAATTAGTCAGAGCACTCAGATGTAAGACTCAATAGCGTTGTGAAAAAGCTTAGCGACGAATGGAGGAGCGTCTCTCGATGACCGTTGCATAGCCCTGATTTCTGTTATGAGGAAGTTTTAAGAAATGCGGATATTACCTCATGGACAAACCTCGTAAGTAATAGTAGTAGGAGACTGTTAGATAAATAGTGCTCACTAACACATCAAATTTACAAAACAGTGAGCGACTCAGCAACGGATCTGAAAAGAGCTCAAATAAAAGTCAAACATTCTGAGCGATGAAGGATATTTCGTTCAAGGAAAACTTCGTGTTGTAACTTGAGATGTCATTTCCTCTTCAGAAACCCACGCCACGATACTTGGAGCCCACGCGTGGGCCGGGATACGCTCATCTTTTTTACCCCATTTGGCAATATTCACGTCTCAAAGGGACATCCAACGCAGTCGGGGCAAAATCATTCGAAGGAGAGGGAGAAGGAGAGTAACTGGCAAACCACAAGACCACATCTTGATTACTTCCGCGCCCTGTCCTCATGCCGAGTTAATTAATGGGACGGGAAGCGATAAGAGCCATCGCAAAACTCAACCCCCCAGCTACCCTCAAACTGTCTCCCTCCAACCCTAAATCCTCTCCATAGGAAAGGCCTCCTCAGTTTCCCCTCCTGAGTGCCAACCTTCCCTGAACCTACTATCCTCATTCCCCATCAGCCCTGCTGTTTCCGACTCGAATTCCTAATGCCATTGGTTCCCTCCTCTCCTCCTCCCCGTACCTAACATCTTGACTCATCTCAAACGGAACGATGCGTGATCCCCGCTAATGGATGGGCCTGACGCTGGTCAAACATTTCAACATTTCTTACCATGGGGAATTTTGGAACCATTAAGATATGGGCAAGACTTGTTTTAAACCCACCGATCGCCGGGGTTTCTCGTTAATGCGAGCCTCCACAGCATCTGAAATTGAAATACCAGGCTCTCTCATTTAGACACAACAACAACTATCCTATCTATTACGACATGTGCTACTTTCTATTTTCAGGAATTCCACTGTCTCTTACATAACACTACTAATAAGAACTAAAAAAAATTATGACCAAGGGCTTTTAAAATCAACTTACAAAAGAGGAAGAGGACCATTTTAACTGACAAATAATTCCTCTTCGGATCCTAGCTCTTTTTATACCTACTCTATTCTATTAAATAATCATGGTGACAACAAGTCATTGGTATATCAACTATGACAAGCTTCAAAAGTGATAGAAACTTCTCAATTTAGCAGGCATTAAAGGCAAAATGTTAAAAGAATATCAATGGACGATAAAGAAATATGTTTTGCTGATTTTGCTGCTATAAATTTTAGCAGTAATTGTACAGATATCATAAAATCCTTTCTATAATAATGTCAAGCAGTGAGTTGATTGTTGGCAAGAAGTCACTGCTTATTCGAGTTGCCACAAGAAGCTTTCTCAACGTGGTAATATTTTGCTACTTAGGTATGAACATTTTATCTGAAGAGAATAATTCTCAGGGTAGGGCAAAATCAACAACTGACTTTGTCGTTTAAAATGAACGCAAACCAAACAAAAAACTCAGGAAATTATTAAAAAAACTTGAGAAAAATAAAAATTGGAAGGGAGGATGAAACCAGAAAACTCGCAGGATCTATATTATAGAGGTGATAATGGAAATTTGAAAAAAGATGGAAAATTCGTCAGAACCATTGAGATGGATGGAGAAGGCTTTACGTCATCAGACTGTGGCCTAATATCAAAAACTACAACCATATTGGTTTTCTCTACAGTTTCCTTACTTTTATTTGTGTAGTACGAAGAAATGGACGAACAAGCGGATGTATAGAGAATATCTACCATATGTTTGAAATTTAAATAGCTATTGAAACATACGTTGGTTAATTGGGTCTATGAACTTCACTCGATTTAACCACTGTATTTACCGGAAATCCGGATTGTTATCAATTTAAATAAATAAAAATAATATATTATGGAGAATGCACAGTAAGAAAGTAGAATCATGCTGATATATAGTCAGTTATCAATGAAAATATCAAATATTGCCAAATTAGTGCGTCAGCTTGCAAGTACTATACGATAATCGGGGTTAATAAAAATAGCGGACAGGCCACGCTCATGTCAAAGAATCTAGCATTGGCCACAATAGCAAACGCATTTTCCATTCCTCTTTTCCGTCTTTCATTAAACAGAAAGGTCGGGACATACGCTAAAAGAACAGATGCTGTAACATGAGAGAATAATCACGATCAAATTGCAAGCACGTGTTCTTTAACGTCATTAGAAACGAGAACGTCTAACGAGAGAAATGGGTCCTCAGCGATTATCCTCAAGAGGAATTTCCGTCCACTCGCGACGATGTAATTAGGGACGTGAAACGGGAAACTCAGCGGCAAGAGGGAAGAAAAAGTAGACACCGCACGGCTGCGGCTTCGAGAGTTGCGGTTCTCTATCACCGTCTCCAGTAGCGGGACTCGACCGAATGAATCCCTGTCGAACTCCTGTATTCCGCGGCGCTCCAATCCTTCCCTTCATTAATGTCTCGCCTCAATTACTAGAATTCCTGGCATGGCAACTCAACCAGCATAATCAGGAGAGAAAGAACACTTGTGCACTTCCACACTTTATAGACAGCCGAGCATGGTTTTGGCACGATATGCCATCATCAGAGTATATGCACATGAATTTTTGGGGTCACACAAAACAAATTTGATCTCATGAAGATAGGAGCGAAGGTCCAAAAGTAACGAAAGACCAAAACGACCAACGGACCGGTAGGAATAATGGACTGAAAGGAATGAGAAACCTTAAGGAACGGAAGACTGAAAGTAGCTACGGACCGAAAGGAAGGAAGGACCGAGAGGATACGATGGAACGAAAGACCGAAAGGTCCGACGGACCAAAAGGAACGAAGAACCGAATGGGACGGTCGCACCATAAAAGCTGGTCCTCGACCCTTCCGTTCAATTCATGGATCTGTTTCATCGGTTCCGTTCATTTGGGAACAATCTCTAGTATGCGTTCACACTTCACGAATCCTTACATCAATAAAATTGGGGGTGCAAAAGGGGTTTTTAGGATAGTGAGGGTAATTTTTCTGGTTTGTACTTGAAGAGCCCTCTTCAATATTCCCCTCTCCCGAATAAATTTCAAAATTACTCAGTACCTTTTCACAGGTTTTTATTCTTAGTCGGCCGGTTTCATTATATAGGGGACATCATCAGGTACCGAGTAACTTTGAAATTTATTCATAAGTTCCGGGTAACTTTAAAAAACTAATTCAGAATGGATTTTCACGAAAAGACGCCTGTCACCGTCAAATTCCCCTCTCCATCCTGAACACCCTCTCCTCGTACCCCCAAATTCATGGAAATGAGGGCTTAAGTGTAAAAATATACCCTGATGATGGCATAACGTGTCAAAACCATGGTCAGTAGGCTATATAATGAGGAATTGAACAAGTGCCGTTCTTCTCAATTCTCTTCTAATTCAAAATTTCCACTGAGTTAGTACCGGCAATTTGGGGTCACATAAAACAAATCTGATCTCATGAAGATAGGAGCGAAGGTCCAAAAGTAACGAAAGACCGAAACGACCAACAGACCGGTAGGAATAATGGACCGAAAGGAACGAGAAACCTTAAGGAACGGAAGACTGAAAGTAGCTACGGACCGAAAGGAAGGAAAGTACCGGCAACGTTAGTGACACCAAAATTTCAAATATCCTACCGTGATAGACAAATCTTATCAATGTAGAACTACTATTTAAATGCCCTGAGTATTGTATTATTTCTGCTTTTGGAAGTTGAAATGCTAGTGATGCAAAGCACATATATATCAATGGGAGAACAGTAGGACTGTAAATAGCGTTGATATGTCCAAAGTCGTGGAGGAAGAGAAAAAAGTGTTCCATTATTGAAAATTGTCTTAATTCAAGAAGGGAATGAACATTTGCTTGTGATGTAAAACTTAAAAAAATTTAAATAAAAATGAGGAAAGAACGTTTGTCTTTTGCGGAGGGAACGTTAAACCCTCGGTGAAGGGCCCATAAAGCTGACTCCGTTTTAGTAATTTCCTCCATAGTGCCATATCCTTTCATACCTATTTGCCTTCAGGAGTTCTAATGTATTGATTTCTATCCGCCCTTCTGTTCTTATAACTACTAATATTCCTTCCCTAAAGAGTACTTTCCAGCACATTCACCATGAACTTTTAGGCCTACCCCTCCCCTCAATTCCATTCATGACATGAATAAGTATCTGGTTCGTTATTCATCGTTCAGCACATAAAGTTCGAGAATAAAAAAATTCATTTAGTTAGTCTTTGGCTCATTTTTTTGGTTTTTGCTCGTTTAAGAGTGTATTGCTTCGAACCAACTTAATAAGGTCCATCAATAGGGCAATAAGTAGGCTTAAAACATCCATCAAAGAAATCTCAACAACTGTGCTACATGATTTGTAGTTTGGGAGGGAGTATATAAGGGTTGGGCCATGTGAGATGGCAAATAACCACAGCCCCAAGTGTAGAATACTGCAATACGATTGAGATGAAAGCAACTCGATTGAAACAGTAGCCAGGAATACTCACAAATTAAACGACAAAAATATCACCCTACCAAAAAAGCATAAAGAACTCATTTTAGGGAATGCCTCTTAATTACGGCGATCATTCAGCAAAAAAAGAAAAGCATTCATTTCAACGATTAGAAAGGAAACTCTAAAAATATATCTCTTACGAAAGATGTCTCTCCAAATTTCCAGCTGGAGGGCCTTACAAAAAAGGTAGATTTGCCATTCTCAGAATAAAAAAAACAAGGAGGGCCACTTCGTTCTTCGTACCGGGGCTTATTTTATTCAAGTCCTTTCAGTCCTTTTCCTTTCATGACATCCTTTCAGCCGACTCTTCCTTCCCAGGCACCTAATAACATGCATGTAAATACTAGTATATTAATCTTCATTTTTCATCTTTTTTCCCCCTAGGGCTTTATCTGGAATCCGTCATTCGGATGCGTCTTCCTTTTTACCAATTTATTCACTACTGCGGAAAGGAGAAGCTAAATCTTTAAGACATTCCACGCATTTACATTGGCAACGGAAATCGATTACCGTTCTAGCTAATACTATACTTAAGCTTCCAAAAATATAGATACAAAATGCCTTGAACTAACGTGCATCAATCACTATCAACAATGAATTCTGCCATTAGGAAAATGCATGAAATTTTGGGTCACAGGATAAAACTTCTGTAATTAAAATAAATGCTGTTTTAAAAAGCTGGGCTAATGGGTTGAAATATTGTACTGTAATGTATGACGGTATTTAAATTACAAATGTATCTATGTTTTTATGCTGTAGTTTTATTTGCTACGACACGGGTATCGTTATGATCGTGACATCTTTAGTACACACTAGAGGCGTAAATTAAGGCGTAGAGGTACACACAGAAGAGGTACATATAGAAGAGGCGTAGAAGTACACACTAAAGGCGTAAAAGGACTCATACAGTATGTATTGTGTTCTTGAAAATTCATTGTATCAAAGGTTTTTATAGCAATAGGGAGGACAAAGTCATTATTTTTATTCCTATTAGTAAATTCCACTAAGTTACGCCTTAAACGTCTGAACTGATAATGGTATTATTATCGCAGTTCTTATTTTCTTAAGGGTTACTATTTGTTAGGATTCCTTTCCTTCGTCATTTGCCAGATTTAAATATTGCCCCGAAGTTCAAATTAAAAGCTAGCACCTAGTAACACATTATTATCCATAGTAACACATTATTATTAATAAAATAACTTAAATATAAGAAAATAAGTATAGTAATCTTTAATAATAGCAAATATATTTCTCTTCGGTGTTCACTTTAATGAGAAAACATTCCATTTTGTGTTTGTATATTCCTTTCTGAAATTAGATGACGTGTCCTTTGTCTCAGGTCAAACTTAGCTTTCTAAAAATGCTAAGGAAATACACATTTGTTCAAATTTTTTCGTAAAACTACGCCTAGAAGATTATTCTTCGAATTAATCATAAATGAAAATTTTTTCATGAAGTGTGGTAAGGAATTTTCATAGCTCCTCCATGTCCATGAATAAGGTGTATTTTACCATCGGATAGATCGTAAATTAATTTTCTATTTTTTTATCAAGTTTTTGCCAGAACTTGATAAACTAGTAATACGGCCATAATTGTAGTTTGGATATTATATACATATACACAAAGATTTATCTAATATACAAAAGAATTTTATCCCTATATACTCATATGACAGAAGACTCATGAAAAAGAAATTATTACACATGGTGTGTGGAGAAAAAATTCTCGCCATGAGCAAATTGCTTATTACATATCTTGATGCCACACTTTACCTAAATACCGCTCATCTATAAAGAAAAAATGCTTTGCATATAGAAGTCACTGCTCAATTTATTTGGTATATTATCAAACTTATTTGTCATATAAAAATTGATCAAAGCTTAAATATTTTAATATTCATATTCTATCACTGAATAACCAATTACTCTAATCTTCATTTAATAACTCTGTATTAAGCCATGGACATTTTCTAAATCACACCCTCGCGTGACCGCTCAACTACATAATCATCAGTTGAGATATAGCAACTCACACTGGGCATGCAACAATTTCTGTAACACAGTTCAGGTAATTAGTTTCACGCCAACTATTCAAGATATACATCGGAAAGTTCAAGAGTTTGCCAATACGTTGCAGCGCAGAGGGAGAGTGAGGTCATTATAGGGAAACATACTGACGATTGAATAGGTTCCATCAAGAAAAGACATGGAGGTCATTTTATTTATGGTGTTTGAAATGATACATAAATTATAGGAAAAGAGCAATAAAAATGTGCCATTCTGTGCTCTTTTTTTCCTAAGGAAACTTAAAATTCCATTACTTGCGGAAGAATAATGGACCAAACGCTAGGTAAAATAGTATTTTCCATCAAGTATTAATGCCTCTTTCTTGGAAAGCTGTTTTAAAGATGCTAAAAGTTTTGGGAAAATGAAAAAATAAAAATATATGCATCTTACAGGCTAAATTATTGACTTATTGCCCAATTTCTGACGTCAAAATGTTGTAATTCCACACAAATGGCGCTGCAGTTGCTGGGCTAATAAAAAGTGTAAATTTAAAACACATTCGTGTAATTATTGGTATTTTTTTAGACTTTATTACAATTTTTAATAGTAAACGCATTCCACCATTGGAAGGATTTAAAAAAAACACTAGGAAAATTTTGGAAAAGAGTATTTGTTCTGACTAAAATTGTTGCGATGGAACATCCTTAGCAGTGAAGAACACTACTTGCGAGCTGACTCTGCCCGGGGAATTAAAGTTTTTCCGTCATCCTTGTTTTACTACTTCAAAATATCTTAAATCTATTTTTCACATTAACTAATATACATTATTTGGATCTAAATTTTGATGTCTGAGTGGCACAATGGATTTCGTACGCAATCGCTGCATTTTAATCCAACCTTATTGGAATCATGAACATTGACATGAAACGCTCAGCCAACACTTCCCAGCTCTCATTTTTTTAAGGCAGTTGTATTTTTAGCGTAATCCATCTTCCATACTGCGGGTTTCTCTTTTCCCAACCAATCCTTTCACGATTTATCCCATACTTGCCATCACGCTTAGAGGTCAAGACTGCCGCATATGTAAGCAACCATATTTTTAAATCCAAATTCTATTTTGCTACAGTATTTAACGACAAAAAGATGGATAGGTCTCATCAAAAATTACTTGAATGCATTCTTTTAGATATCATCAATTGTCCCTTATTGATTGAGAAATTCATCAACATTTTAATGTTTCTTATTAAAGGTCATTTCTGGCTTAAATAAAGCTTAATTCGTAATTCTAGCACAAAATCACTATTGGTTGGCAGATATTGAGATAAGAAAACGACAAATATTAATTTTTGTGTATTAACTCTATTTTTATACACAAAGTGTTTTCAAGTTGAGTGCTTCAAAGCGCATAGAATTTTAGCACTCTCTACAGAAGAATGTTAGTGTCATCTTTTGACACAAATCACAACTACAAAAAAATTCAATGAGTTTTGTAGAGATAAAAATTAGGTGAGTGCGCCACGATTGATGTTGTTTTGTGCTGTATTTTACCATCATATGGTAACAACAATGTAACTGCATATATGTACTAACATTTACTTACTTTGCAAGAACATTAGATTTGAGAAAATAAAAGGACAAAATTACCACGATTAACTAGATTTTAGATATCCCTTCAGTCAATAGGTTACGAAATAAGAAAAAAGACTAAAATAATTTTTTTCGAAAATAACAATAGCAGCAGTTGTATTAATGTGAAATAATATTTACGAGCTATTCAAAGTATTAGTTACTTTATGTACCAGAATTACTTAGTCATGTTAGTAAAATTAGTTATTACATTCAGGTTAACAACTGAATTTTTGCACTTTTAATTTAGAGCGCTGAGGCTGTCATGGCTGCCAAAGCTGCCTCGAGGTAAGCATGCCAAGTATAAAAGTTTGAAAACATTTATTTCCAATAGGCATTTATTTGAGTCCAAACAATATAGAACTATGAGCAATGAAACAGTACATGAAGAGTTAAGGGTGGGGTGTGGAACTCTATGGATCGTAGGCATGGACCATTGGAATACTAGATCAGATGATACTAGACGCTTTCGAGACAAGAAAATCTGGCTAAAGAAGTAAGCGGAAGATATACAATCCGGCCAACGCCAAAATATTGAAGTTAACAGAGGAATAAAAGAGGAAACGACCATGTGGAACACCATACAGAAAAGAATACCCAGATTGATCCAGCACATCCTGCGGTACGATGGTTTTCTGAAGAATAAAATTGAATAAAATTAGAGATAAAAAATTCTTGGGATGAATACATAGAACAAAAGAAAGTAATGTAAATTAGGAGAACTATCAGGAGATAAGGGAACCAGCATTAGATAAGATAAGAGTGGAGAGCTAAAGCCAATCAATCCTAGGGTTGAACCGCTAATGAATGATGAAAAGTCTACGCATAGTAAAGCAATTAGATAATTCCTAACTTTCAGGACATATTCCTCACTCAAGGAAGAAGAATATATGTCACATGCATATATGTTAGGAAACACGATTTCCACGTTAGAACTCATTTCTCACATCTCTGCAAACTACATTAGCCATGGAATTATCACATGCACTAAATGTACCAGCGTTCCACAAAAAACTATTTCATACAAGATCAAGGTCGTTCAATATCAATTGTGTTCTTCCTTCAATATAGGTCTTCGCAACCATTTCACCCACATGTCCGCCCTCAATATGCTATTGAGCATTTATTTCCACAGCACACTTAAAGAAATCTGTAAATATCCGGCATATATCATCGTTTCGAATACAGATGCACTTCCAAATCAAGAAAAACGTCGAACAACCTAAACTATGCTTATGGAGGATGCAGAAAAATAAGCACATAAATGGCCAAGGAAGGGAAGGGAAGGAACGTTATTCTAGGGAAGAACACAATATTGAACGACCTTCGTACAAAATATGTTTTAAACGCCCTTTTAGTTACATCTAGCTAAGTTGTAAGTAAGTGTTGTTCTCCTCCACCTGTTTCTCATTCCATTTCAGCGTTGGTAATGTTAACATGCGACTCACGTCATTCCTTGTGTTGTCATGCAGCTAACTTCATTGACCTACTTACACATAGCATCAACTATTTAAGTGATTAACGGGCATAAGGAGTGTAATGTGTTACGCTCTGTCCCTGTGTGTTTTACATAATGAATGTATCAAGAAAAGTCGTAGAAAATTAGTTCTATCATGGAAATAAAGAGTTTCCAGACCCATATCAATAGAGCAAATTTTCTTTTTCTACGTCTTAGAGATGTGTCTCCAAAGTTCATCCGCACCCTATTTCCTATTTCATTTCCAAAAAATTGTGAGCAAAATAATGAACTCTTAACTGAAATAAAAACAGAAAACCTTTGATTTTCTTTACTTTTTAAGTCGCCCATCTCTAAATGTGGGAGAGGAATCTATGGAAAATGGGTTTAGGAAGGGGTATAGTCCCGCTGAAGGGCACCTCTGACCCCTCCAAATACTCTCAGTGCTACGTCCTTCCGAGAGGGGGAAGGAGGATATTTCGGTGGGGATAATCCCCGGCCGAGTTATTACCGGAGAAGGTCTCGGGTCCTGCGGATTAGCCCCTTCCGAAGTATGCGAGGATGAGTAATGTTTTCCCTGGATAAAAATGGATGGAACGCAATGGTTTCGCTTCGGGCCGGTCCCAAAGCAGAGGCTCTGTTTGCGAGGGCGAAGGGAGTTGCGAGATGATTTAGTTGCGTGAATGAGGAGGGGGGGAGGGAATCAGTGAGGGAGTAGGGAAAAGGTTTAAGGGAAAATTTTCTTCCACCTCTCCCTCTCTCACACCCTCCGCTGCTTTTTCCCGGAACAATAGGACCGGATGGCTACGCCGGAATAGATAGTGCTGCCCCCTCTCAGCAAGGGGCTGCCCCTTTTTACCCTTTCTCTCGCCCCTTTGTGCATGGGTGGGAGGCTACTCCGAAAACTAATGACCCGACCTCTTAATTTTTTTTCCTCAACACGTTGGGACCGGAGGAAATTTTTCGAGGAAACAAAGATCGGTCATTTTCATACTTCCGTGGTGTTTGAAGAATTGCCCCGCACGTTTGATCCCGGGGAAAATCACCTCACTACCCACCTAAGAGTCTTTAAATCGGATAGAACATCTCGCGAGGCCTTATACCTCAGTTAATGGGTTGCCGAGCTCCTGGGATAACCAAAACAGTTTCCACATAATTGCGTGAGAATCGATAGTCTAACTTTCCGGACTTAACAACTTAATGCCTGGTCGCACGAATATTCAGAAGTGAGGTCGATATTTTCAAAATCCACATAGTTATATACCGAATTGCTAAACGATATATGCAGGCCCTATCCTTTCAAAATTTATCTTCCATAAGACCGTACCTCAGGTGATTGGACTAATATAATTGTTTCATACAACTTGTGCAAGTAAATTACTTATCTGCATCAAGCCGTTCCATCAAGCAAGTCTATATGATCCAATAAATTCATAATTCGTCCCATATAAAATCTGTTATCATATTATTAAGGTTTCAAGGGGTACATAAAGCATTCACCGTTTAGTTTACTTATGAAAAACATAAGCATTTCACTAAAATCCATCTAGCAAATTAATATACATTGTAGAAACCTCACACGATTTTTATAACAAGTTATAAAATCAATCAGTAAAAGCTTTCGTTTAATATGGGCTGCAGAATGATCTAAATGATTTAGTAATTTCATATTTCGTCTCATGTGTCTTGAGGCTATCGAGATGAAATTTAACTCTTATAAGCTTAACAGCTAACCATGGTCTACTGAACTCTAGTTAAAAATATGTAAGATTAAGATGGTTAGCAAAGATATTTTTGAGAAGGACGATAGCAGTACCAGCATGTGTCACATGGAGCAGCCACGCGTCTTCTGAGGAAACCGCAAGGAATACGTTCACTTAAGGACCGGCCATTTGAAGAATGTTGACAGCAATTTCTTCCAGTTATTTTTATTTTACTTTTTATGCCAACGCTTCTAAAAATACGACTCATCTATTTCAGTTTTAATCACCATGCTAAGACAAAACATAAACGATTTATACAAAAATATTAATAACTAATGGCCATTCTCGTAAAACAGGTATTCATAGATTGTTGAACATCTTTGTTTCGCAATCAGCAGTGGTTTTTATCGTACATCATCCATCAATCCTACAATTTCATATACCTACCAACAGGACTGAGTAAATATCAAAGCATTTGTTGTTACCCCTATAAATTTGAGGATTTGCAAATGCCTCAAACTCATTTTAACTGCAGAGGAAATTCAGAGAATGGCACGTGAATATTTTCATTGCCAAAAAATACCTGAGGGAGAGCGACTTTATACCAGATGTGACCAAAAATAATTGACAAATTTATTTCAAAATGAGGTGTTTATGTATCATCTCACGCATTGAGGTTACATTCGAAGCGATACAAGATATTTTGTCTAAACAACACAACTAATTTTTCATTTTAGTTTCCTGTATTCAAATTAATTATCATGGACAATACGACAAGCACTATAAACTAATAACTGAGTTATAATTAACTTCTTGGACTTGAAAACTCACGGTAAAAAAGCATTTTAAGTAAATTAAAACATCAGCCATCAAAATCGCATTCTGCAAAGTGTATTGACTAACCGTAGTATATTTAAAAAGCAACAAAAATATTTATTTATCTTGGAAATAATGAAATTGAGTACAACCTTTACCAGATCAGAGGAAATTAGGGTTAGAATAGACGGAATCAATTTAATGTGACTAATGTCCCTCAGATTATATTTATTAATTTAATCCACACATGGAGAAGTGACAAATTTGTCCATTAAGAATACCAAGGGAGTTAGTCATGGTTAATAATTCCTCAATGTAGGGGTGATGTAATTATATTTACAACGCACGCAAGTGATCAGAAAAATTGGCTGTAAAATAAACGTAACAACAACAAAATTAGAAAGAAACATTGAGCATATAACATGTAACAGAAATATTTTAAAGATCAGGTAAAACATTTTTTGCAACAAAAATAAATGCTTCGATAGAGAGAACCAGTAGCTGAGGATACATTAAGCGATACTACCGCTAAAAATTATAAAAAAGGCCCAAGGGGTAAGTGATTGTGATTAACTGAGACTAAAATCCCCAGATATTGAAACCAGAGCTGTATTGGGACTTGTTTAAACCTTACTTAGCTTGCGAGTGACTCCATTGAAGTTTATATCATGGCCGGTTTTCTTAAAATTTGTTTAGAAAAATGTAGTTTTAACCATTCAAAATTGACTGATAGAAAAGGATGTGTCAAAAATCTGTAAAAAGTTTCTGTGTGAATATTATGAAAGAGTCGTGACAAATAGAGCGTGTTCAGTGAAAGAAAAACAAAAAGAATACTTCACACTGTCCTAAAAAATAACTACAGTCATAGAAACAAATAGCCGCGTAGTCACCAATAAGAATTATGCTTCCCAGTACTTTTTTGGAGGTAATTAACTTGTTGATTGCTCACAGCATTAACAGAAGTTGGTTCTGAGAACGACAAGCGCCTCCGACTTTGATGAACGGTTTGTTCTTCAGGAAGTAGGCTAATGGTGGCGGGAGTGGGAAAACACAAGGGAGTCAAAGTTTGATCAAGTAAAACCGCACGGATTGCTCGCGAGCGCCGAGCAAGTTTAAGGAAGCCGCGGCGATAACTGACCTCATCAGTGGTCCACGGCTGGAATTTTCCTCGCGGGCTGAAGTTCAAAAGGGAACCAGATTTGAAAAGTTTTAATTCCTGCGGCTTAATCGAGCGAATAACTTCAAATATCAGCGAGGGAGGATGAATCTGACGAAGTTAAAAATTATTCACCGCACAGGACCCCTTAACTGGGAGGTAAAATTTACATATTTTGGCAGTAGGTTATTAAACTTTTCAGTGACTGGAATGAAATATACGAAATTATCTTTTGATACGCCCGTTGAACTTTTTGTCAGATGGGATGCTGGCCATGCAATGAAATGATTCAAGCAACCTGGTCTAAAAGCTCATTATATCTCTTTGAAAACTATAGAAAACTTTGTAATGTCCTTCTTTATTATTATGAATTATTAGCGCGAAGCTAAGAATGCCGAGAGTGCGTTCCCTCATTGTGAACAATAAATAATCGAGGGAAAAAAGTAATAATCATGATATACATGCATCATACCAATATGATATGTATTTTTTGAGCAAAATCAATAGTATTACTACGGGGTAATATAATTGATGCACACGCTGGGGTTTTAAAAGAACACGTTTAAAAAAAACTCCAAACCTTATGTTAGTGTCTATGAGAATGGTACTACTCATTCATGCTCGTAAGTTAATAATGACCTCCGAATGTTAATCAAACTAATTTTGTGAAATTCAGAGCCATGGCTGATGCATTTTTTCTTGTATGAAAATATTTTACTATTGCTATGTCATACAAGATTTTCACCCAATTCTTAGTGATACCCGGTAATTGATCTCGCATAATGTATTACCCGAGTAGGAAGATTTTAGAACCCTGAGGTTTGGAAGACTTTTTATAAAATCAAGTGCATATATTACCACGTTAAATATATAATTACAATTATTTCTATGGCTGATAGTAACTTTCGTAAAACAACCGGTTGCATTGCAAAAATATATTTTCACATTTATTTTGTCATTTTAACCCTGTATTCGATAACTGAAGCATAGGCTAGAAATATTAACATTCAATATTTGAACATAACTAAGAAAGAAGTCACTTGACCCTGAAGAATGCAGGTTTTCCATAAACTAAATTAAATACTCGCGTCTATATGTTCTCAATAATTAAACTGTACCTATGTAAATCAATACCGAACCATGGCTAGAGAAAATGTTCCATTAAAAATGTGAATAAAAGTAAATTTTTTCTAATAAATGGGATAGTTGAGGAGTCATGACGATACAACTTGACTCTTATGAGTCATATTATCGGATATATTGTGGCATTTTCGAGGCAAGGAAAACTTTGAGGTTCGCAGACCCATATGTAATCCCCTTGAGGAATGCGTCTTAATCCCTTTGGTTCCTGGTTGCTTCCGCCTCACCGCTTGCCGCTGACAGGATGAGACCCTCTCCCGCAACGAGATAATGAACTTGTCCCTTGATAGGTACTAGAACAAGTTATGCTATTTCAGAGCACCGATAACTTTGACTTCAGCTATTGATAGTAAATACTTATCGCCCAACATTTGATCTAAACCATGGTGATTGGTTCACGAAAATATCTTTAGCTTAGGCTACAGACAAAAATAATGCATTAGAGAAAGTTTCTAGCAATTACATAGTTGATAAAAATTTTGAACGACGTGGCCAGTAATCCTAGATTTTATAAAAAGGAAATAGCAAAACAAAATGACATCTCATCCTCTACGCTTTTCGCTGTTTTTGCTCAAAGACATTGAAAAAGCTGAAGTTAAGGGCAACGTGAAAGGAAATGAATGAAGAATAGCGAAGAATTAGCTATTAGAGGACGTGCTTGCAGAATGGTTTTTAATAAGCCAGGGCCAACAACATACACCTCAGCGGTCAGTAGTCTGTAGAAAAAGTGGAGAAAATAGCTATTCGTTCGCATTTCCAATGGTTGGCAGCTACCAGAGGATGGCTGGATTGGTTTACGAAGTTAAATAGAAAAGAAACTTTTAATCGGTGAATATGTGGTGAATCCCGGAAGGTTGATTATATTTCTATAAATAGAGTTCAGCAGTCTTTGAGAGTTGAAGATGCATAAAGGTCAACTGAATCACTCTTCTCCAAAAATCTTAACTGTTAACAGATCTCCATGTTTGCCATATTCTGACGATTATCTTAGTTAGAATATGGTTAGGGGATGTCATCAACTGCCTCTTGATGGGTACAGGAATTAGTGTCCGTATCAGGAAGTGTAGTTGAATCCCACTCCAAAAAGCGAGAATATCTCTGACTAATATTATTAAGAAAAACATGGGGAAATACACATTGTAACTGTCATCTTTAAGGAGTTCCTTCACAGAGCACATTTTAAAGTACATATTCGTTTGTGCAAGATTGAGAGGAAAACGTGTAATTGAATTGAAACTTTTCGGGATCTTCCCACGTTGTAGCACATTATCGGACCAGCGTTTCATGTCTATAATAATTAACCGCGGAAGCATTCACAGCAAAACGTCTTATAGTTCCAATATTCTAAACTTATTTACTACACAGGATCTATAGGATGGCACAAAAAGGTATTAGCATGACTCACATGCCTTTCCGGGAAAATAAAGATAATTGATGATAACGACAAAATATTTATATAAAACAAATGGTTATAAATACTTTTCGTTAATTTTTTCATACTGAAGACAAGGAAGTATGGAAAAATGTTAAATATTCCGCTGCCCTTACACTGAGAAGAAACTAAATAGAATTGGTGACATTTCAAGCAAAAAGTGTGTGAATGTAAACATTAAAAAAAAAAAGTCAAAATAAAATATATCAGCAAAACAGAAATTCGATATCATACTTTTGAAATTGAAAACTCAACTAAAAACACTGTTAAGTCACCCGTTTAAGAAACCTCTAACAAAACTTTTTTTCAGTAAATAACACGAAGTTAGTACTTTCTCCTATCGATGTAACCTTAATGTAAACACTAATAAAACCGTATAGAAACTTGGCCCGCATAAAATAAAAGCCATGAAATAAAGCTTTTTTGAACAAGAGGTGTAAGTTCTGACTCATAATGCATTATTTTCCCTTGAGTATATGAAACGTATCGTATCATTTCATAAAGGTGTCAAAATAAAAAATAGTTTCCAATTCAATGTTTTTTTGCCGTAAGTCTTCCAACACGAGTTCTCCACTCCTACGGATCCCCAACAAACTTTAGCATGATCTCCTTCTGCTTGAACTTTCACTTTCAAAACTTTTCGGCAAAGTTATAAGCTACTCAAGATCAAAAGATATCGTATTGGCGCAAGGCACACGTACAGCTGTTTGATAGAACGTTAGGGAATTCTGCATGAATTCAGGGGATTTGGTCAGAGCAAGCAAATCGCAAAGTGATGGAAATATTGCTCCGGATATAGAATGCCGATACTGCTTACTAGGGTCTCTATGAACAATAAAGTTCCAGAGAAATGTATCATGGGAAATTGAAAAAAGTTTTACCAAGTGAAATCAAGCACTGAGTAACCAATAGTACTAGGTAGTTTAATAACTTAGCTGAGAAAGCAATCGTCTTTCGAATACGGAACTTTTTTTATAAATGAAAAATTCGCTAGGGTACCCCACCGCTGGAAACATACTTCTAAAAAAATGAAAATTTCATGTTATTATGTATTATCAATATAAAACTGCGACCTAATTACTTCCCTTTAGCCTATTTTATCCCCACCAACTCAAATGAAGTAATGCCGATAAGTGTGATTTATCTTAGAACATTTTGAAGAATATTATCAATTTCTCACGGAAAAAAACCACATGAATGTAGCAAATTAAGTAACATGGACATATATATCGGACTAAAATCATTATGAAAAAAGAAAATTCATGGCATATTGATGCACGATAGAGAAGCGTATCCTTTCGTTCGCAATAAATAGCTCACCTTACATAGATTTCGCACGAAACTTTTTCATAAATCTTATTGATAAAGCGGGAAGTTACTTTCATTCCATTTTTGCAGAATTCTAAATGCACGTTTTGCACTTTTAAGTGGCTCAATGTCCAATTCCGGCTTCTTATTCTCTTAAAGTTGTCATTGGAACAGGATATCTTGCAGCTCATGGCGGATAGGCACCACATTACCTCACAATTTTTCAAAATCAACGGCTATTGGTAAATATTTAAATAAAATTTTTCAATCCATACGAGTGTCATTTCAACGAGAGACAGTGTACTGGAATAGAATAAATACATGGCATAGAGTATTAAAAAATAACGCAATATTCTAAATTAATTTATAATCATTTGCAAATAACTGTAGAAACTGAGGAATCAACGAATTTATTTCATTGTAGCGTCCATGTAACTGGCTTCTATGGCTGGAAAAGTTCAATAAATGATTATTTTTATGCAAAATGATTATAAACTTTTGTATAGCTTCTTCTGATATCTTGCAGCAGTAGTTTTTCATGATTGTTAACAGTGTTTTAGCCACGTGTGACATCTATAACTTAGGACTAAAAGATTAAAGGATAGAATTTGTTCTTGATTACCTACTCATACAGTCCCGTTGATATCTTTTTAACCCGCAATTTGCTGCATAATGATACTTTCTCCCACACCATATTTAAAGTTATGTTAGCATTTTAATCCCAACTTGGAATGAGTTTATTTTTCAACTAGCTGATTTTTCTGGTTCTTGAACTTCTGTCCCACAAAATTTCAAGAAAGTCCCGTGACCATGTACTGATTTTTCTGATAACATCGGTATCAAAATATGAGACTTTTCCTCACCGAGCGTCCGCTGACGCTAGATTTATTGCAACACTCAGTTGCTTTTAACTCGCGTAAGGCACGGCCAAGCTGGGTTGGTTACGTTGAGAATTAAGATAGAAGTCAAGTATCAAAGTTCATACGCCGAGGGGAGAAGTAGGTTAAGTGAGCACTTACAAAAAGCAAGCCTACGATTTTCATCATTCTCTGAAATAATTTTACAGTCAGTTTGTGAACTGATGAGTTAAGGGGGTTGTATATTTTGGCTGAAAACGCACAATTAATTCTGGCCTCGGCCGCAACTAAGGTTAGATCACCGCCTGTATCTCCATTCCCCGTGACGTATTTCAGCGCCATTGATCACAGAGTGGAAATATCATAGCAAGGGTTCGGGAGACTGTTCACGGTGACGTTATTGTGCTCTAGTATTCAGCATTAGGACTATTTTGCACAGAGGTGGAGGCTTTCCATTTTCAAAAAATGTAAAGATGTTAAGAAATATGATTACCCGATATTTGACAAAATCATGTTTCTTCCGTGGTCGAAATAGTTATGCAGAAAGCAATAAGTGAAAAGGTACGGAAACTTATTGGATACTCTTTATTCCAGCGGCATTAGTAATCATATTTTCTGTATGTAGAAAAGCAAAGGCGTAAAACAAGAGCGCGTCAACGACAGCGGAAAAGTTTTCGGCCGAGATATACAGGTCACTTAAGAGATGATTACGCATATGAAAATTAGTAACCCTTAACCCTTTAATGCTGTATCTTTTTCTTGAACGAAAAATGAACCAAACAAGATGCAGAAAATTTCTATTGATCTGATTGTGAGGAAATGTCTCATACGCGACCAATCGCGAAATAGATAACCCATCGACCATTCCCAGGAGGCGTTATGAAGACGCAAAAAACACTCACAGTTCATATCGACGTGCACAGTGGTCGCCAACGGGAGACTGCGGTTGTTGTTTGCGGCCTGGCACGTCAGTTGCGAGTGGAGGTCGGACCGACCAAGGCTCGGGATGACGAGTTCGTTGGTCACGTGGGCCACTCCGGGAGTTCCGGGGGATGTTCCCGTGGCGCCGGGAGCCGTGGCAGACGGGGGAGCCGGAGACAGCACTGTGGACGAGTTGTCCACAAGACGGTCGTTTCGGAACCACCAGACGGCGGGCGTGGGCCATCCTGCGAAAGAGATAAGAGGAGGAGAAATGGCGGATTAAATGCTTGCATTCACTTGAATAAGGACTTAATTATAAATGGTGAAAGAGAGTGCAGAAACGCTGAAATAACGGCTTAATAGCTCAAAATTGTGGTTATTTTTTTCCTCAGTTACGACTTTTACAATTTTAACAAGTTGCAATTCTGGAATGTATAAGATATGTATGACGTAATAAGATTGGGAATCGTTATGTAATCGTGAAAATTCACTGTATATTTTAAAAATTACTTAAGGTATAGTTTAAGTCAAAAGGTAAAGGTAAAGTCAAAATGTAAACATGGGTATTATGAGTAACATAGGTGACAATATTTCAAACAATAAGAACAAATATTAAACACATGTAACAGCGTTCATAGGCAACATCAGATTTAGAAAATCATCGTCTTACAATAATTGTAGCAAAAGAAAGAGTTATTAAATAATTTCAGCCATCTACATAAATAAAACAATGTTTGTCTGTTTTTCTTTTATATAAATCTACAGTTCATTCCAATCGTGCTGAAATTTTTCAGACTAACAGTTTTTGGCAGGAGAAAAATTGCGGGAAATTTTTAAAAGATCTCAGGGCCCAAAAAGGTCCCAAAAAGAGGGTCTTTTGTGGTTCATGCTAAGCATTGTGTTCGGTGCAGTGGTTTCATTTATTGTTTTACAAGTATTTTCAATCAAGATAGAGAGCAGGGATTTTTTTTGAATGGCTGAATGAATGACATTTTTTCTTTTTTTGATCAATTATATTTTACTCTTCGTATTTGTGTGACAATCATGTTTTTACCAGAAATATCTCATATTTTTCTCTGAAATCAACAATAGCATCTTATATATTATTACAGAAAGGTCTTTTTCTGTAATTCCGTATATGCTCCGTTAAAACTGCACCTACAGTGATAAATGAGGTAACATTTTAAACGTTGAATCACCGGCTTCTGACGAAAAATACAATCTCAATCTCAAATTTCACTATTTACCCATTAATTTGACTTAAAAGTTTCGATTTTTCCATGTCGATTACTCGCTCGAGGTATATCGACTCCACACATTTTTTTATTCTAAACTTCAAAACAAAAGTTTAAAATGAAAATAGTACGAAATGCAAATAGTGATTGTACATGGGTGAATGGTCATCTGGTAAGTCAACGCAATTAAAACTTTTAGATTTCATATTTATATGATATATTCGCTCTTGAATTCATTAAATCCTTCAGGTCTCCCACCTCATAAGTTGTTGGTAAAGAAAAATGCCATAGTAATGTTGATCCGCAACCTCAACGCCAAGCAAGGGTTTATTAACGGTGCCAGGTTAATAATTACTAATTTATAATACACAATCACTGCTAAATTAATTGACTCGGGTAGAACAGTCATAATTCCGAGAATTAAACTCACCCTTTCTAATCCGACCATGCCTTTCCAAATGACAAGAAAACAATTCCCAATCAAAGTGGCCTTTGCAATGACAATTAATAAAGAACAGGGTCAGACTCTTCAAAGAGCCGGATTGTACTTGCCAGAACCTGTTTTTTCGCATGGACAGTTGTATGAGGCATTTTCTAGAGTTCGCACTTTCCATGATATTTATGTTTGTGTTAAAGAAACTCAACCAAAAAGAGTCAGACGACAACATTGTTACTTATTATATTGTCTTTAAAGAAGTTTTGTAAATTGCGTGCCCTTATTCAGTAACAGACGTCATGATTGTTCCTACTGGTATCAAAATCTCTTGCCTGTATTGTATTCATATGTTTTGTATATTTTTGCAAGAAAACAAGTATAAAGAAAGTACTTTATGATACACCTTCTTCTCTATTTAAAACCCAATTACGCCGTTTCCTTAACATACTTATTCCCTGATAGCGTGAAAGTGCGAAATTCTCGCACGGGTTACCTAGTTTGACTTAATAGCAATAGAGACGACAATCAGAGATTTGATTTTCAAAGGATATTTTCGCCTCTAGCATTCAAATGTCACGTTTTCTTGTAGGCCTATGATAGCACGTAGCAAGAAAATCTGTATAAGAAGGGCCTAGAGTTCCAAGGGCCCCATGAAAGATTCCATTGGGGGGTACAAAGCGGCCGGCGTGTTTACTACAACGAACATAACGTACAAGATAGGTTACGAACTCCTCAAATGACCATCCTGACAGTATTCTTCAAACTGTGGTTGTCTTACAACATAAACCCAATTTTTTTCACACCCGTTGAATTTCAACGGGTACCCTAAAGTGAAATTATAGTTGTACCTGTGAATAACGATAATGCTGAAAATATCGAAAATATTGATTATACTGATAATGCAGATTTTATTTGAAATTCGAAAACAATTTGTAACTCTATTTAAATTTATCTATAAAACAAAATTTATGATTTTTCCATTTTTTATTTACATTTTCCTATCAAACAATGCTCGGTCACAAGGTGTAATAGTATCTGAATAACAAATATTTCTTTGCGCGCAATATTTTTGGGAAAGCAGGCGAAACTGTTACGAAGCAGCTTTCCTTGTATAGGCACCTTAGCTAAGGCCTCCACACACCAAGGCGAACGCGAACGCAAACAACTCAACACAAGGAGTGCATAGCAGTGACACACCGGCAGGAGAAAAGTTCGCGCGGGCACCGGGACGTGAGCGATCAGATGCGCGGGCAGGCAAATTGATCGCTCACGACGGGTTGTTCGCACGGCTCGCTAGGGGGCAGGGAATACTTTATTGGCAGTAGTGGACTTGACGTCGTCTTGTGTGGTTGGTGCAAGCTTGACATGGATTCAGAAAGAACAGAGAAGCTAATAGAAATAGGTGAGAGAGCATGAAGTTTTCTAAATTATGAATTTGGAGCGCTGCAAAAATTCCCGACTCACTAAGAAGAAGCGAGACGAAATAGCCTCAAAGATTGGAATGTTAGGTAAGATATCGCACGGGTAGTTTGCTTTGTTGTCGGCTGGATCTTTCGCCATGGAATCGCGTTCGAACTTGCGTTCGCGTTCGCCTTGATGTGTGTAGGCCTTTACAGGGTCATTTGTATCCTGCGTATACGGGAGAATGTATCGTATGCGTACTAATACATAAGTCTACGCATTAGTTGCTCGATAATTATGTCGACATCATTCAGAGTTCGTCCTCATATTCAATGATGGACATGGAAAAAACTTACTCTAACAGAAGTTGCCTTCTGCTCAAAACAACAGTCAATTTGGTGGTTGTAGTGGCGAAGTCCACTTGTAGAATGAAGGCAGTGCGACTTTTGCAATTCCCAGTAAAAGTTTTGCAACGATGAGGTTTTGTTTCAAATCCTAAAGATCGTCGCTGGGTCCAACCAGACCCAATTGGCATTTCTTTTTGCCACCATTTCCATATTTCTTGAGGTAAGATGATGGTATCCCCTGACTAGCAATACATGAAAGGAAAACATTTTCGTCCGGGGGTCTATTAGCTTAGAGAAAAATTCGGATGTACTTTAAATCACCCACGAATCTGGCTAGACCAGGGAGAATAAATTCTGTTTTTATGATGGCATTCGGATCGGAATGTTAAATATTACTACGTGTTTAATAATATAGAACATTGCCTCTTTTGGTAAGAAGAAAAAAATCCAAAGAGATCAGAGGCACGTGTTTTCGCAAGGTAGAATAGCAATCAAACGCATTATCGATCTGTCTAAACTATCACGACAAAGTCTCCTTTGTGACGTGTCTGCTAATGCATTTAAAATTCCACGGGATGATTGCTTTCTTCTTCTGTATTTCAATTACATAGAGAAATGAACTTGGAGTCAGATATTGTATGTGACAGCTGCCGCATATTGAAGCCGAAAAGGTGACAAGCAGCTTTAAGTTCGCTAACGTATCTTGAGTCTGTAAAATAAGCTCTCAAGCTCTCATTTTGAGTGACACTCTCCATCTCCATGTTGGGTTTTCAACTTTCCGGGCATTAATAATGCTAGTACAACATTTATTACGTTTACCTATCTCAAACTCAGGTAGATTTTGCCGGTTCAGCTCGGTATGGTAAAACGCAACGGGCTAATGACATCGACATGAGGAGCGGGCTAACTCGGCCCGCTTTCTCTGCTAGTCTGAGATTTTCAAAACGGTATGAACCTATTCAAATCGATATTTCAATCGATTTTGCAAAGGTAAACCAGGTGATCTCAGTATCCTGGCTTAGAATGGTCATAGCGGCCCGAGTTCATATCGATCTGAGTTCAATTGGTAAACGTAGTGATTATTTTTTCTGTCATAGTTGAGATAATAATCAGAATTCATCACGCTTTCTGATAAAATTATCTCGCAAAAAAATTTAACCTTCCCAGTTTATCTTGTGATCTACGTGCCCCCGCCTTTCTTGTCCCTGTAATATGCATATATTATTTCTCCATCTCCCCCGTGACCACACCAAATGAAATCAAACGCTCATTCCGCACCAGACATTACCTAAAAATTGCGCAACATGATATATACATAATACGTTGAATAAACGTGAAAATTAGTTCACTGGATTTCGAATAAAAATACATAAAGATTCTTCAAAACGTAGCCTACCGCAGAAAAGTATATATGTCGTTTCATGTTACAGAAAAATAAATTCCATTCCTATTATATAAAAATAATTAATATTGACGCAAGACATGACCTTCAACGATACCATGCCAACGAGTGCCTGTCATTCGCAACCAGGCAGCAGCAAACCAAGTGTACTCTGGTGATAATAATCGACACGATACGTCCAGTCGCCAATTCGGTTCTATCAATCCCTGCTTACACAGCACGTTGCCAAGAGCACTCAACGGTGGGCGGCGGTCGGACGAGACGCAGAGGCCTGGGGGACCCTTCACGACTGTGGAACGTGTGCCGAGATGGGACGCCTAAAAACCAGCCGACACCACGTTGCGAAGCAGCGCAAACAGTCGCGATGGCCGTCTTCGTCACCTCGGTGGCACGGTAACTGGGCGAATCGGAGATGCCACACCGTTTGAGCCCACACTCGACGCCTAAACTTTGGACAAACGGGCACCGTAGACACGCTCGCAACGCTGCGCCCGGCAAACACCCTCTGCTCGGCCCGAACAAACAATGGGAGGCGAGTCCCGACGCTTAAACCCGATGCTTCGCAACGAAGCAAATGAGGACCGGGTGTTGCGCTTTTGCCAAGAGGGTGAGAGCGTGGCAGAGAGCTGTGCTTAGCCACTGTCAGCGTCATTTGCGGCCAAACGGCTAAGGTTTACAAATGCAAGGACCGGGCAGAAAATAACAGGCCCATTCCATACCAACAAGCCTGCAAAAACTCAGAGATGGGTGACAGATGGCGTATTTTTTTCAACAACGACGCATTGCGCTACGGTCTTTAAAACTTATCTGCCTTTTTTGGTAAAGTCATGACAAATCTACGAAGCAGACAGAAATTCACATGTTTTCCAACATCCTTACGACTGTTGCTGCTTTCAGCACCCCATTGGCCCTGATAATATATTTTCGCCACCTGCTTAGCTTCTTTCTGATTTCCTACACACGTATTTTTCTATTTCATCCACCGTTATGCATTATCCTCTAAACCAGCGTTACCCTCGTTATAATAACCTATAGTTCAGGTTTCTGCGACATAAAACGCCTCACTAAAAAAATATGCCTAATCTTTTCCTGCATTTTTACATTCCCAATACACTTCCCTTTCCCTTCACACCATACTCCAACGGTTTTTCCTTCTTCCCCTTCCCTTCCCCGCCTTCCTCTGCACCTGATTTTGTATATATACCCATTTGGAATATTTGTACCTGAAGAGGTCATTACGTGACAAAACCCGGGTCGTAAACAATAAAACATATTAGTGGACCATTACTTGAAAGTTTTTTATTTCCGATATGGAGAGGTTCCACAAAGTGAAGCCTGAATTTATTAGTTACATTCCCAATACACCTTATCCCCGTCCCGATTTCTGTAATACAGACGTAACTGACGTCAAAAAGTCTGAAAAAGTACATATTTAAACTTTAAATTTAGTCTGCAGACCTATTTACATAATATGTAATATTTTCACCGACTATCTGTTATAAATATCCTTATTCTAGTAGCTTCGATAGGCTAGTCATTCCAGTAAATTTATAGTAAATACCCTTTCAATAACGCTTGTCGGTCTTTCATGCGCATGTTCTGATTCAGTAATTAAGCCCAAATCTTAAAAATCCCACTATCGTTCCCTAAGTGAGGATTTTTTGCGAGTACTTTGCGAATGCCTTACTTGACATTGCGGGCTAACAAGAGGCATTAATCAAACAAGGACGTGTTTTTGCTCCAAAAAAGAGCGCTCGAATCAAAGGGCGTGTCCATTAAGGTGGAGCCGAATGAGCCGATGTTCTTTTTTCTCAAGAAGAATTTGCCGTAAGAGCGATGATAAAGGTAACGTCCAGCTCTTTTATGTGACAGTCGATTAATCACTAATTCAAACTTTTATCTAAGATGCTTAAAGCTGGAAATATTCTTGGCAATGATTAAGCTATTGAAGGAAATGAAAGAAAAACTACCTTGAATATCTTAAAATTGTCTTCGATTTTTCTGAATAAGGACGTGTGCGAGGAATTGCGGAAATCTCCTTATCCATCTCTCAAATGACTTATAGAAATATCATCCTTCAATTGTTGTCATAATCGTGAAATTTTACTCCTTAAAATACGTGAAAGAACATTAAGTTAACTTTTACCATTGAGTCTACATAGACTTACGATAACAGTATTTTGCCGACTTTTAGAATTTCTCTTACTTCTCTTGCATCTCGTCCTCCTGTATCGTTGTACTTGTTCTATTTCCAATATTGTCTCTGATCTATCCCTCATTTTTCATTCATATTCAAGAGTAAAAAGAACAAATTAAATTTCCTATCCTTTATGGAACATCGATAACCAATGTTATGGCCTGCTATGACGTCATAAGGCTATAGATTCACGAAATCTGTTGCTGATATTCTAGCAGAGTGTTTTACCTCAATTATTAACGAATTATTGGGCAATACTTACGCTAAAACGGATCGAAAATTGAACCCCTACCATCTTTGATGGACCTTATCAAACTTCCAGGTATTTTTGGGCAGTTAAGAGATAAAACTTCATTAGTTTTTGAAAAACTTTCTTAGCAAGTAAAATATATTATGAGCTGATTTGAACAACATACAAATTTAAAAGGCACTGGTAAGCATTCATTTATCATTAGTGGTTGAAATTTGTACAGATAGTTTCTCTGCATTAAATAAACTCAGAGTCTCACTTTTAGTCCAAAACCTCCTACAAATTACACATATCAATAATTCTTAAATGAAGCTAATGCAAAATTACACAGTTGTATGAAGAAAGACTTAATTCACTTTCTTAATGCTTTGAAAGAGTAGAAGGAGGAAATCAAATTATTCCCATGGAAGCATCAAAATGCAAATGTATGAGAGAAAATGCGACTATTCAGCACTTTAATTGGAAAATCTAAATAATATCAACTATGTTTCATTTCAATTAATTAGTACTGGAGACAAGGCTCATAGCCAAATATGGCAATTGATATATTATACTCGCTAAACTTCTTTGACATTTTGCAAGATTCAAGCTTAGTTTTTATCAAGTACCTATGTTTAATATATATTTATGGCACTAAGAAAAACTATCGGTATCAATACAAAAAGAAGAGAAACACAAATTAAACATGGGATTACAAAAATTGCACAAGTATTAAAGCCATATATTTTGTTTAATCTGTTTGCTATACATATAATTTTGGTGAGAGTTTAACTATTTAAAGTTTACGCCATTATCAACATCGAAAAAAAACAAAAAGTATTTAAAAAATTCTCAGAGGAATAATCCTTTCAGACCAATGTCTCAAACCAGTAATCAAGAGGGCAAAAATCTTCAAAGAAGGTGCTGGCAATTTAAATGCACGGGGCAGTGAAAAACAGTATCTACCGGGGAAAATAGCTGGGCAGTAGACACTGAGGATCCTTTTTTTGCTTCCCTTTGGCACCAAATGGGCACACAAGAACAGTAAAATGAATAGAAGAGGCGAGGAGCCATTTTGCAGAGCTCAGGCGGTCAAGGCGAAACGACAGATTCTAGGGTGAGGGGGAGAGAGGACTGAAGGGGGTGATGGAAAGAAGCCCTTACGAGAGTCCCCCGGGGAGAGATTAAAGGAAGCCCTTAGCCCATACTCTAGCTCTCTCTCGGATGTTAAGAGAAACACCGGCGGCAGATTAATGAGTTGATTGATTGCAAGCTTCTGAAGCGAGACATTTGGAGAGCCACCGGTTTTCCCAAACCATTTCTAAAGGACATTCGAGGCCAAGAAAGATTCCAATTCGACAGAATGTTAAGCGGACATTTCCTAACTCTGTATGAAACATGTCGATATATATCTACCAACAATGATAATGACTATCAAATTATTTGACATTAAAATTTCATTATCAGTAATTTACCATCGCGTCTACGGTAAATGAGTTCAATACGGGGCCATAGGGGTAGCATAATTTTTAATGTATCTTCTCTTTTATAATAGAACAACAATTTTATGAAACAAACATGAGTATAAAAATACTTTTTTGGCAAAAATTTAAGTTTTATTACTGAAGAAACTAAATGATTATTTATAGAAACATGGGATATATGGGATATAATATTCAAATGAATAAATTTTTTACGTATTTAAATAATTATCCTACGTTAGTTTTTGACATTCACTTGTACCAGTCAATACGCCTATTTGAATAGTAAAATACAAATTTATTCTTGGAAAAGTTATAGATAACTGCTCTTCTGCCATGTATTTGTGCTTAATTGGTTTCCACTGTTATTTTGTGATTGTTAAAAAGTAAGATTTTGCCCCACCCGAGCAAAACCTCTTGAGACAGGAAATCATTTCTAATTTTAAATCTCAACAGGTTAATAACGGAGGAACTGTTGGAAATTATTTTTTTTTAATTTCAAGGCAAACCATTCAATACAGAAAAAACTAATTTTGGCCGAATAAAAATGAGGCTCCTCTAACTGCCTATTTATTTATGTTTTATAATCTGTATTTTCGCTATTTTACAACAGAATTATTACGTTTTTCTAATAGGGAGAGAAAAAATAACATAAGCAATATTCTCTCATGCCAACATTAGGAGCCTCTAGAGAGTGAATCAAAAGCGATTAATTGTGTGCCTTTTAACCTTTTTGAAGTTCCGTTTACAACCATCTCCCGATATGTGTACTGGAATCGCAAACAAGTTTAGGATTCCATCATCTGTTCTTCCCCTGCTATCTTTCTTTACACACTTCCTCTGTCTCTGCATCAAGGCTCCACCTTCCGTCCCTCAAACTCAACCATTCCCCGGCATTGATCCGTCAGCTCCATCTCTCCCTCTCTCGTACACCGACGCACACTTAGGCGAGGAGAGAAAGGGGAAATGGCATGGGGTGAGCAAGGGAGAAGCACAGCCTGGAGTGGGGTCGAGTGACCGCACGCGTACTTTGTCCGATGTCGTGTAGACCATTGGTGCTCCTGATCCTTGGCAGTGTCCCGTGCGAGAGGCCCAGGACCAAGTCCGTCCAGCCGTCCACCCACACGCAAACTTGTGCTTCCCTAAAGCCGCCCACCACCTGCCATTTCTCCTCCACTCATGCCTTCTGTACCACACCCCCACTCTGCTATAGTCCTCAAGGCAGCCCGATGTTTATCTCAGGCCTATATATTTGATCCTACATAATCCCGTTCCGCAATCTTTTACCCATTTTTATGTGATAAAATAAATAACATTGTGATATTTACTCTTGTAGATAGAAAGAAAAAGTATATAAATTCCACGAAAATGTTTTTAAACTACACTGCACAACCAATTTCATTTGTGAGGGGAAACTCTTGTTCAATAAAATATCAATATTTGATACTTTTTATTGAATATTAATATCGACTTCAAGATAATTGATGATGCCCCATATATTAAATCCGGCTATGCAGCAAGGTTAAAAATATTTTTGTGGAATTAACAAAGTTATTTGTACTCTCAATTAACTGTGGGATATTTTTTTAGTATAAAACTAGAAGTAAAGTCTGGACAGCAGAGGTTGGCAGCAGAGTACTGATGATTGAGTTACCATAGATTGATATCTCAAAGAATAATGAGGATCAAGTGGACTAAGAGAATCTCAAACGAAATGCCCAACGAAGAGCTGAAGAGAAAACAAGCGTATCGAAAATCCTGAGAAGAAAGAACTTACTAATCACATTTTCCAACGCGACAATCCACTTAAGACAGATTTGATAGGCCGATTGAATGCAAATACCTGTAGTGGAGGACCAAAATAAAATACGAGCACAGAGAAAATAATTATGGACATCCAAGAACATAATTTTATAGCAATAAAGTGATAGGCGTACAGACGATGAACACCGTTCATCCATTCATATTATTGAGTCTTGCTGTCGATAATGACGTGGCAACGGAGATATACACAAAATGCCATCAAAGTCAATTTGTATAGTAGGAATAACAAGTTATTTCATATCGTGCATAAATGATAATTACCAAACACTGTACAGAGAGAAGCTATCAACGCAATCCAAGATAAATTTCAAAAATAAGACTTTTTCTAACCAAAAGCTCAAAATTTGTCATATTTAATTAATTTTTTCGGTAGGAAAAAAGTTGTTTCAACATTTGAGCATTAAATCCGAGCGTGAACTAAAATGGCTCAAATTGGAACGATATCTGCAAAAACTACGCGCCCAAAATGTTGAAACTGAAAATTGCTGAAGTATCTAATCTAAGTACCGAGGTATCAAACATATAAAATGTTCATGATAAACCATGAAGTACATAATAATTGATTTTGGTCAATAACACAATATAGTTCCTCTATCTGCTCATATACTTGCGTTTTTATAGCTATTATGACCGCTATTTTACAAAAAAATTGAATTTTTTTTCTTATCTAGGGAGTGTAAAAGTTAGTTTACGCACTAATATTCGCACATGAGGTCATTTTTCTTCTTGAATCATTCGCTAGACCGACAGATTCGCTAGATAGACAGTGATTCAAAAGAGATTGATTGTGTGGCATTAAGTGTGTGCGACCCGGAAAAAAATATTTTTCCAATATGCGGCCGAGTCTAGCTCAGGTTGCCGGCAGTTAAAGGTATGGCGACGCGTCATATTTCATGATTTGCTAGAAAGTACACATTCATCTTGCACAACACAACTTCCATTCCAGTAGTTTCCGAAAAATCTCATTTAATCTAAAATTCAGCTAAATTGGTCTCATTTTTAATAAAAATATCTCACAATTCCTAACATGCGAACATATCAGCCTTTAACCGCATTATTTTTGATACAAAAAAATTGAAATATAGATGAATATATGATATATAAAATATGAACACAAGATATATAATATATAAATATAAGAGAATATTAAAAAGTAGTACGGAAGTAAAATAAATAAAAAATAATTGCCGTTTTTCACGAGATATATTTTACTTGTCACAAGTATGCACTCCAAAGGTACTTTATACTTTAAAAAAGGATTTCTAATACCCAGATTTTGCCAGGAATTCCACAGCATAATGGTTGTATATTTTTCAGCAACTCATTAAAAATTATTACTCACCGCATTAAGCATAATTTTTATGGAGTCTTAAATAAAACTTTCCATAGTGAAGGCAATGGCGGTGAGAAAATGATGAATCAAGTGAAAGACTTTAGTCAAAATTTTAAGTTTTTTACTGATAATTTGAGGTATATTGAACAATATTTTCAACTATCAATTTATAAACAGTTCATTCATGCTTCTTACAGATGCTGTAATGAAATAATTTCTGATATGGTGTATTGCGATCAGGGATGAACCCCACTCAAGAGCATACCGAATGTTGTCTAGAGTAATTTTGTAAATTGCGAGAGACATATTTTATTAGGGTCTTATCCTACGGTATCATTCTATATTTTGAAATGCGTTCCGCAGGTATTCATCAAGAATTTTTCAACACTTTGCCTCCCTTGCTAGTTACCTTTCGCTTGGATATCTAAATTACTGTCTGACCTCATGGAGACCTCACTGTAGTCTGGTATGTCTCAGCCCAAATATACCTATCACCCTCCCCCTTTTCATGTGTGCTTATTAAAATAAAATCAGCCGTGAAAATATATTCTTAAAATAATCATACTCCAGTTTTACAGAGTCTAGTCAATGTTTACCGCAAGATGACCAGAGCAATTACGTTATCTCGATGCTAATTCAGGGATAGGGTTTTTCATATTAGAACAGACTCAAGATTGTGCTACGAGAGTTCTATATTTGGAAAAACGGATGAATTTTGGTCGTAATACTGAAGAGGATCACAATGAGAGTACATGAAACTGTTTCTTGAGGTTACATTTTCTAATAATTATTAGATCTAGGGCATATCAGTATAAATTAATTTTAAAAATTTATTAATAATAATAAAAAATTAAAAAAAATAAAAACTATTACTTTATATCGTATCACAATAATATCCTACAACTACGCTTGTTTTACGTTACTCCTCCGTAATTGGATGCAAGAATATACGAACATAAATTTCCCATTGGGTAATTCAATCACCTAGTGCGGGTCTCGACCCCAGATCTCTCGTTATCGGGGAAGTAAAATTTCAGTCCTATCCTTTAGGTTAAGCTATACCGCCGCTAGGTATAAATTCAATCTTAGAGCCACTTCCCAAATCTTCTTTCCTTACAGGCTTACATAGAAAATTGCGCAAATGACCTCAGTTGTTGGTCACCCTCCCAAAGACCATTCAGTCAGGGATTACGGAATTTAAAAAAAATAAGGCTATGAGTTTTGTTCGAATACATGGGTAAAATATTACTGTGAGAAGTATAAAATGAAGAGTGAAATAATAACTTAAATGGAAGGAATGATCATGAACCCAAGGTGATGAACCGGCGACATGGGACTAATGTAAAAAATAATCAATCCCGTGATAGAACTGTTTCGGTTTGGAGGCTTACTACCAAACATTTAAGTGCCCTCTCTATAATTTGTTAATATTTTTTAAAAAAGCAGTAAACAATATCTTTGATACATACATACATACATACGCATCATGCCGTTCCCTTCCGGGGTAGGCACAGTCAAAATGTTTCACATTAATACATAATTGTGCACCTAACTCTGCTTCAATAATTTCCTCCATACTAACCTATCCTTGAAAACCTCTTTTGCCTCATTTACCCCCATACGCTGTTTCATACACGCCCTCCTGTTTTTAAAACTCCTCATATTCCTTCCCCTAAGAATTTCCTCAACCACATTCAGCCGCAACTTTCTCGGCCTACCTCTACCTCTCACACCATTCATTCTACTCTCATATATCTGTTTCGTTATTCGACTCTCATCCATTCTCTCAACATGGCCAAACAAATGAAGCACACTCCTTTCATACACGTCCATTACTGGAGCATTTAACCCACATTCATTTATGACCCACTCATTTCTGACCCTATCCATCCTACTTTGGCCGCAAATACTCCTCAGAAAACTCCTACCCACGTCGTTTAGTCTACTCTTATGTCTATCCTGACATACCCGTGTTTCACTACCATATAGCAAAGTGGGAAGAAGTACAATTTTTTACACGGTAATTTCCACTTCCTTAGAATATCTTTGATGCTTTATTTAATAAATTATACAGTTTATGATATTTTGCTAAACCCAACCATGTGAAGTGTGTATTCACCGATGGTGTAAGAATTATAGTTATGTGAATTTTAAAGCAAACTCATATTTATATAACTACCTAGCATATAACCCACCAATAAAATTTGTTAATTACGTTGTTGTATGCGATTAAATGCCCAGGAACTAATACACATGGTCTTTCCACAGCCTTCTAAGCCCCGCAATTTCCCCTTCGGTTACACTCCTGGAATGTTCTCAGCCCTCTACTTCTCATTTATATGAATATTATTACCAAGCTAATAACCTACCGATAATCTTTTCCACATAAGGTTATTATAAGCGAAATAATACATAGGGATTAGCATACATTTACTTTCGTCAGCCCTCCAAAGCCAGACATTCCCCCTCAGTTACACTTCCGGAATATTTCCAGCCCCCTACTTGTCATTTATATGCATATTATTACCTAGCTTATAACCTGCCAATAATCTTTTCCGCATAACGTTATTTTATGCAAAAAATACATAGGGATTAGCATACGTGCAATTTCCTAAGCCTTCCGGTCCCAGACATTTCCTCTTCGCTTACGTTCCCGGAATGTCCCCAGTGCTCCTCCTCTCTCCTCCGGACGTCACGACCTGGGGTTTATCTGCCGCCAATTTCATTCCCAGCCTCCTTCCCACTACCACGCTTACAAAATACTCCACGGGCTCCACAAACTACTACCACGACTCCCCGAACAGGATTATCCCTAACAAAATTGGGGTCTCTGGTTCGATACTGGCCGACCTCGGGGCGCAGCACTTGCTCAAGTCCCGAGAGTTTCCACATGGGAAATAAGATTGAAGGTTTCTGGCCCTCACGTCCCATCATCGGCTTCTATCCTATTTCCAGGGGAGGAATAGAAGAACTCTTGGTGGTAGCAGGAGTGAAACGGGGATGGGAGCTTTCATTTCTCCTCCACGGTGAGTCATACGTGGGTGCTTACGGCGGACTAACGGGTCTAGAAAACTGCCTTACTTAAAAAGTTCAATATTAATGTTTATGCTAGTTATAAAAGGGCAAGTTACCTAGTTACGTAAAATTTTGTAACTTATAAAATATGTAAGCCTCATAGCAATAAAAAATAACCACAGTTTGAATATTGATGAAAATAAATTGTAACCAAAATAACCACAGATATTTTCAATAAAAATCATAAGAAAAGTTAACAACACTATCACACGCACTTTCTTAATTTTCTCATAGGTATTTTCTCTCTACTCATCATTATGATATTATATACATTTGATATATATATATTATTTGTAAAATTTAAATTCTCAATTAATTCAAATTCGCAAAGGCTTTGAATTGATTTTTCCCAGTAAATGAAATTCACATTTACGGACTGCTGGAAATGAATGTGAAAGTGATAATGTACTGCTATTTCCAAAGAATAATCAATCATCTTCCGATAAAGACAAATGAATTTAGTTGTAGTTAAAAATCAATGATAAATCAGAGGAAAATTAAAATGAATATTTTTGAGAGCATCACTATATTTTACAAAGGAAAGAGTCAAGAATTTATGCTGGTTTACGACTTTTGCTATGATTAATAGTTTCAATGAAAAAGTAATTATCATTTTTTGTTAATTTTTTACCCTAAATAATTTTTTAATATACTTCCTTTATATTGCCAGATACACATCTGACAAAGCGGCTTTGTTATTTTATCAAGAACCATTCGCATTAAAATGGATCAATGAGAAGCTTTTTTTAACTAGGCGCTCAATTCCTATTGCAGAGTATTATGCATTTAGAATAATTAAAATGTTGACGCCAAAATTAGAAAAATTGCCCTTGGTTCCAGCCAAGGAAATTTCCCGATAAACTGGTGACATCATTAAAATAAATAAAATTTCCATTAATTTTATGGGGTCGTATTTTGCAGCAAAAATAATCACCTGACCTCAAAATGGGACTTTAGTGAAATATATTTATTATATAAATGAACACATAAAATAACCACTCAACGAAATGTTAAAACGTGGTAAAATAATTGAATGCCAAAACTTAGTATTCAATGTGAAATATTTTTTCCGAAATATTAGATATGATACTTGATACAATTATGTACATTAATCTGATATTTTATTATGAATTAATAACTTATGTGCCGATAATAAAGACTGGGGTATTATGATGTAAATGACGATGATGATGCAAATGTAGCCCCAATTCCAATTGAGAATAAAAGAACTTTGAGAATAAATTCTCTCCAATAAATAAAAAAATAAAATAATTTTTTTAGAAAGGTGCATGGAAGTAATGAGAAAATGCAAACATGAGGTATTCTAATGGCTGATAAATAAGCCAACTGAATGGGCAATCGGCCATAAAAACTCAGACGTATGCCAAAGTCAGACGCATGCCGTAACTCGCCAAAAGTCACATGGAAGTAAAAGAAATGTGTAAGAGATGCAATCCAGCCAGACGGAAATTCATTCTGGCACAGCTGAACAATTCATTTCATTGCAGCGTAAACCACAGGCGTCTGAAAACATGTGCTCAAGAAAGGGATATTCCAATGGCTTCGCGAGAAAGTTAAAGCTGTAGAAAATGAATTGAAGTTCACGGAACGCTTGAAGTGGGGATAAGAAACACGTGCCATAACGAGAAGTTTTCTTCTCCTTCACAGGGAGGAGCTGTTGGCGGAGTCCCAAACTCTCGATGGGTTTCCATCTCGTCGCGACTTATGGAAAGGATATTCGTCACTTCTTCCCGGCATTATTTCACTACACGTCCGACGTAACACGCCGTCTTCTTTTGGCAATCTGCCCTTCAAGCGATCCCTGGCTCATGATCGCCCGCGTTTGATCTTCTTCCTCTGGGCTGCACCAAGCCATTGCATCCGATAACTCTCCCGCGTATCTGACAAGGGATCTCAAGGCACGTGATTTTTATGGAGAATGAGATGTTACGAAAAAAATCAACTATAAACATCCAAGCCAAAGTAGATGTGGCATATTTAATCATATGTTTGTTCTCAACGCCATTTTTAGAAGGATTAAATGATGTTATACCAAAGTCTGATAAATTCTACGATATGCTGTAGACGTTTTCAGAGTATATAAATTTTGTCGCACGAAAGTTATTTGTACCAATGCACATGTGGTTTAAGAGTGCAAAAAGCTATAAATGTATTACAGTAGAGAATTTTTGTATTACGGTAGAAAAACTTTCTAATTCAAAATTAAATCAGTAGATAAGAAAAGATTTAGAAGTATATACCCTATAATAAGTAAAACACATTAAATTACACGGCTAAAATTTGCTGTAATCAATTCACTGCGCAAATATGAAGCTTAAACTTGTCTCATTTGTTTCACATCATACTCTTATAAATGGAAGTAATTTTGCTATTTTTAGCAAGTCTTACGGTGAGTAACAAATTTATTACTGTAAGAAGTAAAAATAGAATAATAAAAAATATACAAGCCGCCGCATGGCCAATCGGCAGGGGGTGTTAGGACTCCATCCGTGTAAGTTTGTGATGGGTACGGTTTTAGGAGGTGAAAAAAGTGTACAATGGGAGTGTTTTATTGGAGCTCAGTAGTTATATATTTTAGTATTTTATATTTATACTTACTGTGCGTGGAAAGAACGGATCTGTTCGGCAATGCATCTCTCTCATTTTAACGCTTCCGTCGGTCCTAGAGATGTAGAGTGGTGTCAAAAATCTCTGTATCTCATGTGTCTGAAATCTCATAATGTGAGTGGCGTAATCTTTGGGTCACTCGCCTGCTCTGAGTATCTCCATCAGATTTTTCCTTGTGTGTATGCTCCGAGTATCTAGCAGTTCAGAACCTAATCCCTCTTATTGCTGAAATACACTTTGGTTCGCTCGCAGCACAGTATAACGAAGAAGAATGTCCTTTGATATCTTATTACTTTTTATGGATAAACCAATCAGTCCAGGGTCCCAAATGCTCGTGGCGTATTCGAGTCGTGGTCAAACCAGAGCGAAGTAACACCTTTCTGTTACTTTTTCAGCCGACGGAATACATCCTTCCAGTTCGATATTATGCATACACATATGATCTACGGGTCACGAATAACACAGGATGAAGAAGAGTGACTCGAATTGAAAGGTTGCTGATGTTAGTGTGTTACTTCGGGGATGATTCCTATACTTTTGGGAGTGAAAGTACAAGGAATATTGCTGAATGAAACCACGCTGAGATAAATAGGTCGGGCATTGAGAGTTAAATAGATACGGTTTATTAACCAAATGAATTCAATCCATACTTTCGGAAAGATGTTGCGGAGTTTCAGTATAAACTCGAGCGAAGTCGAAACAAGATCCACTTCATTCACGCAACACAAATTAGTTAAGCATGATGAAGGTACATGAGGAAGATTAGGCTCTATCACAGCCTCTTATTGTGCGTTACTCAATTTTTTAACAACCGCCAGCCGTGTTTCCTTTTGTTTCAGCTTTTTTACGCTCAACATTGCTTGAAAAATAATTTAACAGACAATATTTTGAGAATGAAACACACAACTTAAGACTTCTAAATATGACGTTGCTAATCCATAATTTTTTTACTACAGCAACAAAAACAGAAATTAGAAACTAATCGAATACAATGGGATCATAAATCATTAGGAACACTCCACAAAAAGGCTTTAATGTGAGGGAATACAGAAAAAGGCATTCTGACCTGATTTGGTGAAATAGAACGTCATTTTTCAAAGAAAATTTCGGCAGCGGCAAAAATTTGAGCCATTTTTATCAAAACCTTGCACTAAACAGAAAATATAACTTGGTATGCGTCTACTGAGAAACGAGTGTAATGTAAGGCATTCTCCACCTAAGGAGTAATTTTCCCTATCACTAATGCCCAGCTATGAATGAAATAAGTAACTCTTTTCTGGTAATTTTTAAAGATTAAAAAATAATTAAATAATTAATATTTTGAATCTTTTCACTTATTTCGCCACATTGCTCAAAGGCAATATAAGGAACAGATGCCTTTGACTATATACTCAGAGATATGCAGAAAATGTGCCATGATAATATTTCACAGCAATGCTATGTTTATTTCTGAGCACGCATTCAATCTTAAGTAATTAATGTAGGAAAGCTGCGCAAGCCACCAGCTGTGTGGGACACGAAAAAACGTTAAGATGCGAATAGGTAATGAAATTCCACACATAGCTTGATGGCGATAGAAATAAAATACGCCATTAACGCTAGCGTGATAACTGACGCAGAAAATAAGCCTCCATTCATTCTTAATTAATTGCGTTTTGCTCGCAGCGCATTGTAACCTGACAAGGAACCGCATTTGATCTCACCGCAGAAAATCTCAGTTCAATTTACCTTTTTTTAAATCATTTCCTGAAATGACCAAACGCTCGCCACATCCTTCTTAATCCCTCCCTTTCCAAGCAAAAATGTAAAAAATAAATGATGTATTAATCTAAATCTACATTCCCTCCTCAAACGTATCCAACCCTATGAAACGCCGGTACATTTGTCTTCACGAGGAAAATGTTTTGATTAAAACCAAGCGAAATGGAAGCTACGATCACACGTATGTGTAATATTTCCCATGAGTTCTTCCCAAAAGTAACAAAAAAGGGAGGATGAGTCCTCGATTTGCGTTGCTTGAAGTTTGTGGCGCTCTTCAACCCTCTTGCTCACACAATCCTTCCCATTCTCCTTTTCATTTTAGTTACGTCTTGACCACGCAGCTCACTAGTTAAAAAGGCGAAGGTGGTGGATGGAACCCGAAACAAAAAGCACCAACCAGCATCATCTCGAAAAGCCTCCTCCGCAGGGAAAGCGGAAGGGAGGAGAGAAGGTAAATAAGAAAAAGGAAGCAGGCGGTGAGATGAGGACAAGTGGGACAGTGTTAAATTCCCTCTCCCCCACAGCACCCACACACGTAAACACATGGACACAAGGGTCCAGAGCCAAGGATTTTATAAAGTGAAACCCTTCCGAAAGCACACCCTTTTTTTCACTCCCACATCCTTTCCCTTCTCCATCTCCCCCCCCCCCCCCAAACATCTCTCATCCAGGCCACACACTACTCTGTCAGCCCTTGGAGATACAAACAGTGACGCAAACATCATTCCCTAATCCTCTTTTGTTCCCTCTACTCTCCCATCTCCATTTCCCAGAGTCCATCCGTCTCCTTCGAGCATGCGGTCCATATCTCCATCACCTCTCATGCAATGCTACTGCCCCTCCCACCTCGAATAACCTTCACCCTCCAACGCACTGCGTAAATCGAATGGCTCAAACTTCCTTTTAAATCCGCTTCGGTCAGTGGTTTCCATCAATTACTGTTCCGTCTTCCATAGAAATACAGTACAAGGTCGACAATCCAAAATTTTAAACAACATAAATTTGTATATAAGGCTGGTTTTGGAGATTTTGCAAGAATTATTTCTGTTGTATCATGGTAATTCTTTCATTCATGAATACATTTAGTCGTTAAAGAAGCCACCAATGGGGGCTGCATGCTACGGCCTAAAACCTTTCCGCTGACGTCTACATTATTTTATTTTACGACTCTGCTTTGCCAAGGCAAATTTGTTTGTGAAAGCCTACAAAATAAGAATTATTGCTTACATAAAATGTCGTATCTTTTCGTATTTTTCTGTCTACACAACTATCTCTACCGCGGATTAAACGCAAATTTTCTGAAAATCAGATGATTGTTATAACGCGTACGGCGTATATTTCTTAAAATCTTCATATGCAATGCTTTTCAGAAATATATGCCGCAACCCGCCAATTTTTTTGAACTAGAGCTGGTGTGCTTCAGAGCGGCACAGTCAATAGAAGCATAATGCCTCACTACATCTCTAGGTCTGATAGAGGCAATGAAATAAGACATGATACATAAGAAATGATAAAAGAAATGATACATTGCCGAGTAGTTCGATACAAACACTCGATCTTTCCGAGCACAATAAGCGACCACAATGAAAACTGAACTGAACTGAACAAAATACACTATCATAATACACGTAACTATTTCACCTCCCGTAACCTAATCTAATAGACCTGTGCACGGCTGGTGTTCTGAATACCCCTCCAATAAGCCCATTTGGCGGCTCGCAGGGTAGCATTTAGATGGACAAATAAATGAGAATCTTCTTTTTGCAAAAAATTTTTGAAATATCGTCACTGAGAATATTCTCCTCAACGCTTTCATTGCATATCACTAAGCTATCGATGGCGCTGTTGTCCGAGGCGGGTAATGGATTGCAAGGAGAAGATATCTGTAAGGTAGCGGCGGAGGCCAGAACTAGAAGGGAGTTTCCAGGCGAGGTATACAGACCCTTAAAGCACTGTTTTACTTAGTGACGACCCCATTGGTGCTAATCAAGACAGTCGTATTTTTTATCTAAAGAGGATAAATTTTTTTGTGTGGATAAATCGCTTGTGATCACTTAAATGGTGATGCTTAAATATTTGTACGTTAGAAATTTATAATACTATAAACGTTTATATTTCATGTTACTAACCAAATCTTTGGTAATCGCATATAATACGATGACTCACAGCTTTTTCTGTCATACTGCTCACTACAACGAAACGGATTTGGACTCCGGAATTATCGTTATTTTTAACGCATTTGGCCTTGTACAATCCGTATAATCGATCTTCTAATGCAGTATAATTTTTAGTCAGTATCGTCTACGATTCCATCTTTTGGTCTATTATATTTAGCGTATGATTTATCACATGTTGTTCAATATGGAATACGGAAGAAGACCCAATATTACCCTCATGAAGGACTGTTTAAAATAAATAGGCATACATGTTACTACTATTTACCACTAATAGCAATCGCATTTTAATGTATTATACTTTTATTTCTAGGTCATCAGCATTTGATCACCATCATTTCTAGGTCATCGGTTTGGTTCTTCAAACACGCATTTAGCAGCATTATTTCGAGTTAATCTTCAGAGATGAATACATTATTTATATTACTGGCAACAGTTACTCAAACTTTTGGCCAACAGGATGGATAAAAGTTGTCATGTTCCTTCAAACGTCACAGAAAGGTCTTCATAAGTCATATTAGAAAGCCTTTTAATGTTCTACCAGCATTACTATTACCTTGGAGCCGCACGCAGAGTTTATACGAGAGAAATGTCTAACAAAGATTGGTGTGACTTAAGTACCACACGAAAAGTGACTTGCAATTTATTGGTCATAAAATTGGGTGAAAGTTACAGAGGGAGAACATGTCTACCTCATTGTGTTGTGGAGAAAAGTCAAAGACACTCCTGCTATGGCAAATGGGCTTGAGCCGGCGACCCAGGGCCGGCCGATGCTGCCATCTAGCGGCTCAAATCGTCCCTCGGCTCCTCCTCGCTATCCCTCCCATCTCTCCTTGACCGATCGATGACGTCACCAGAGCGTATACCTCACTCTTAATCCGTTTGCCAGCGTTCGCTCTGTCCTCCTGCCCTTCGCTCAGTCCAGTCTCTCCTGGCTTTTTTTTATTACCGCCGGTCCCTTTCCTTCCAATCCAATCCTAATTCCAATCTGGCTCCCCCTCACCCCGTGTTTACCTTCATCTGTTCCTGCAAACCGAATTCCTACGTCCGGCGTCCTGAAAATTTTATCTTTATCCTTCGTTTTTTCCGTCTCTCTCTTTTAACCCACCCGGTGCTAAGTTATTCCACGGCCGTACGTAAAAAAATATATATGTATAAATGACGGCGCTGACGGTGAGTAATGAGTGACTTTCCTGTATAAATATAAATAGTCGCCGGTCTGCGACGTCTCCTAAAATTATTTTTTTTTCTCGTAACTAACGAAATGCGAAAGGAAAAATCCATACTCTATTTTTTCATTCTTCACTTTTTTGGCAAGATATATCAATAGTTTGTCCCTTCAGGGGTTTGAAAAAATATAATTACCGCTAAATATCGTTTCCTTTCTATCTAGTATTGACACAAAGTGAGTACTACTTTTAAACATTAAATGACCGCTTAAGAAATACCTGATTCTCGAGTAGAAATACAATTGTTCTGTGCTTAAGTCGCATAATTTCCATCAATGTCTTAGAACTTATTAGAACGAAAGTCATTTAAATCCACTAAAATTGCCAAAATATTATAAACTGCTGTAAAGTAAAGGTCAAAGAGTCGAAGAAAAAAACGATATGGCTTTCTTGAATCAAATGATAAGCCCTCTGTGATTTCAGGTCTGATAGATTGGAAATGGAAAATAATAGTAGTGTGAAAAAATGAGCAACTTACACTGTGATGATATTTAACACGACCGGTTTCGCTTTCTTCGCTTTTCACCTGAAGATGCTGTTAAAAGCGTAACCGGTCGTAATAAATATCATCACAGTGGAAATTGCTCATTTTTTCATACTGCAGAAATGATAAGCCGATGGTTTACAGCTTTTACTAATATGATATGCATATAGCCATGCTCAAACAATATTCTGCGGTTTATTTCGTTCAGACTTTGAATTAGAACTTCTGAATTACTTTCACCTCTTGCTACACGTGTTTCGACTGACTAGCAGTCATCATCAGGCAAGACTGCCTGATGTCTTGCCTGATGATGAGTGCTAGTCAGTCGAAACACGTGTAGCAAGAGGTGAAATAAAAAATTAGTAGACAGTACGAAATCATATGAGCTTCATTACTTTTTATGCTGTCCTACGATATCTCGCCTGAGAAAGTGGAGTTTATTCTGAATTACATTGATAGAATTTTTCTCTGAGAATAAAGTAATTTTACATCCAACGCCAACTAATGATGGTTTTAAACTCACATTATCAGAGAAATACGATATAAAACACTCTAATAAACTTAGTAAAAACTATAATCAGCGAAATATTTTCAATCTTAAGAGCGTATTAGAAAACGGAATGAAGAGATACGAAATAATCTGCAAAGTAGAAGATATTGGAGGTTTAGATAGAAAGAGAAGATAACTGAAGAGACCATGTGGAATAAATGGCTGACTCAAGGATTCATAAGGTTGTGGTACGCGGAATTCAATAGGGACACCGCATTTCAGGAAGACCAGCTAAGAGTTGGAGGGATAGCTGGACCTCGTAACCGAAAGGACCAAATGTAGGAAAAAGTGTTTCAGGGAAAAACAGAACTATGATTTATTAAAGGCAAAAGAAGTATGTAAGCTGATTTAGAAGGTAAAAGTGGCGCTTGACGCTGAGACGCTTTTAACGCTCATTTCTATGTTAAAAACCGTAAAAAGAAAAATTGTGCAATGCATAACATCCCATTCCACGCACAATATTAGTTAATCTCCGTCTCACCTCATACTTATTCACACTAACAAGAACATAAATTTAACCCTGAGGGTTACTTAATTATAGTACACATGGTTACATAATTTGGTATGGAAATAGTTAATATTTAGTTTCATTACAATAGCTTTGAATACTTCCACAAGGTTTCCTAAAAATATTGAATTCCTTTACTTTTTGAGTGTAGTGTTAAGTTGTCTTCGTTTAGTTTTGTCCGTTTTCATTTATAGCGGATTATCATTGACGGTTTTACTTTCTGTAGGAATCCTTTTGCTTTGATGAAGTTGAATAAAGCATAGGTGTTATAGCAGATTTTTTTGCACCTTCCGATGTGAACTCTATGTTTTGTTGTTACATCTACATATTTGATGTTATCTCATTTTATTTCTATATGAGACTCCTGCCGATTCCTGAAATTTGAATTTTTCGCCTCCGATTCTCGTTTTTACTTGGCCTTTTGTTAGGCGTATCCAAATCTACAAATTTTCTTAGTGTAATATTACAATTAACGCATCAAAATAACTTCCTCATAGCTAATCCCCACTTTTCTGTCTTTATTCTGGTCCTCGGTCCTGCTTATCTTGCCTTCACATGACATCTTTGGCACATGTCGTCCGTACGTATAATTCATACATATTCCCCGGGAAATATTCATTCGTCGTATCTAACTATACAACATAGGTGAATGTCTAAAATATATCTGTGATTGAAAGTGCGTGTTTTTCACATTGGTAGTTCTCTACTTGTTTCAGTTACATCCACTATTACAGAGGTAATTTGCATTCGAAATTTTTTGTCTTCATTTTAAATTTCAGATAATTTGCTTACTGGTAATTATCTGCAGTTCTCGACCCAACTTTGCGTTATAATACCATTTACACATCGAAATATCGTCTTTGTTGATCGATCATAACTTCAGGTTTGGCATTGCTCCCCGTAGTGAAAATAGAGATTAAACTTTGTGATGGACCACTAATCGAGTTATTTATTCACTACCTGGGTTTCGCATCATTTCAAGTCAGCATATATGCAAATTCACTTGCATACCGGGAGAGAGGGCAGCGGGCGTCGAAGGGTGTCGTTGAGGGCAGGAGGCAGAGGGGGCGTGGGAGGGAGAAAGGGTTGGGGAAGACGGGCTGCGTTAGGTTAGCCGGGGTTTTCCTGCGTTGAGGGCCTTCGGGCAGCGGGGGGTGTGGCAGGTGAGAACAGGAAAGGGAAGGATAAGCAAGGAACACATCAATTCGGTGTATATTCTGAGAATTACTATGCACAATAGTCGATGGTTATGAGCAAGTACAGGCTATTGATGAGTAAGCTCCCTGTGGAGCACAATCACCAAGTAAGAGGGTACGCCAGGGACACGTTGTTTCCTCACTTGCTTGGGCGTGGGTCTCACTTCCCCTTATTCTCCATTCACTCAACTAACTATTCCACTAGTGACAACACCTCCAGCGCCTCCTTTTTCTAACCCCACCCTTATTGCCAAAATTCCAGGTGACTGAACCATTAATGAGCCATTAACAGATTCCAAGAAATAGTTATCCCGATCCCCAGTGCCATTCCACTCCCTTGCTCAACCCTCCCTCCAAATCACCTGCTTTCTCATCTTCTTTTAAATTTCTTTCAAATCTTGACTTAAAGGTAAATGTAAGATGCTCGGTGTGTAAAGCATTTGTTTGTTCAGAACATCACAACAAGAATGTCATAATTACATGTAAAAATGAAGGATGTCATTAAATTTTTCCTCTTTTTTGTTTACTTATAAATATTTTATTGTAAACATTGTTTAATTTTCCGCATTATTAGAGTGTGGTATGATCTTTTATAAAAAGTCAATAATTCAATTGTGTAATTGAAATTTCCTCTTTTTTTCTAAACAATTTTTGATTGTTTATTTATAAATATTTTCATGCAAAAATTGTTTAATTTTTTATACTATTATGACTTGTTAGGATGTTTTCTAAATCAAATCAATATACTGAGGTTAAAAATTGTTTTCATTTCCCCGGTACATAAATAAATACAATGGGGTCCCTAAAGGACCCCAACGGTAACCAACGTAATAAAATGAGGGACGGTAACCAGAGGGTTAAAGAAGACATGATCGGATAATTTTTGTTCATAGTATTTCACTCATCATCTCCTCCAGCTGAAGAAGGATTCTTACCCGAAAGCATGTCCTAAGCAGTGGACGGCGGTGTCATCAAGGAAAATATAACTGAGTATCCACTGATTTATCTATCCTTACACAGCCGCAACGACTTGTTGCTAGTACATATATTTTTATAAATTTCCTTATTTTTTATACTTATTGTAATAATATATGTATGCATAATATTTAATTTTTTTCATGAGTGTTATTTATACGTGTTTCTATGTTCTGTATCGCTTCAATGACATTCTGTTATATTTAATTATAGTGTGTTTTTGGCAGTCGGACTACTTCTTCCTTTCTGAAGAAGACCAGAGAGATAGTCGAAAATTGTTTTTTCAACTTAGGTTTTCACGTATCTGAGGCTCATGGTACATTTAATACGAAAAGGACAGAGATAGAGAGAAAGATAGAGATTAGAGTAAAAGAAAATCAGTAAAATATGGGGATGGTTTGATAAAAAGAGGGACTATTCGTAGGGGTTAGAAAATGATGGGGGATGGGTTAGGGAATAAGGGAGGGGGTGGGAAAAGAGCGTTAAGAATTAGTCTGCAGACTCAGAGCAGAGCGTTTGTGTTTTGGATGGATTCATTAATTGTTTCAAAAGGGTACTTACTATAAAGAGCTTAACGGGCAGAACGAAGTCCTCCATCTATCTTGCCCAACCCCCCACTCAAAACCCTCACCGTCCTACCCCCCCTCTCACATTCTCTTTCAACTTTTCGTCACACTCCTTTTCTCGCCCTAACAACCAGTTCCAAGTTCCAACGCCCCACCTCCAACCGCCCCTTCTACCACTGCCCCTCTACAAAGGGATACAGAAGACTCAAAACTGCCCCTTCTCCTTTCTTTTCTTTTCACTACTCCATCTACGTTCCCATTCCCTTCTGCTCAAACTTCCCATCTCAAAATCTCATCACAGTTAACTCCTCGTCCTTTGATGCAGGCTCGCCGGGCAGGAAAAAAAATACGAGCGCCGAGTCCCCTCCTCTCCGTGTAAATACCGCGTGGACGAGTTTCTTTCGCGTTACTACCCCGTAATTTTTTTTCATAGCTTGAATCATGGTAAAAAAAAATAATATTATCTCCCATTATTTTAAGCGGGGCCTTCAATTTATTCTCTCGCGATAAGAATCCCCATAGACAGAAACGGTAATTAGTTGCAGGTGTGCCGATAAAGAGCACGGATGTAGAGCTTCTACCTGTGAAGTTTACATTTTCTTCCGAATCCGATTTTGCCCATTAAATGGACACGTAAAGTGCAAAGAGAACGAAATAAAGTACCTTGAAACTGTATTAATTCTGAATACAACTGACGAACCCGTATATTTAACTGTTCTTTAAAACTGTAGATTAACTTTCAATCAACATAGTATTTGCAGCTAAAATATATAAATAAAACTAGAATATTATTTATAAATACAACTTACGAACCTTTATTTTTACTTTTTCTACTAAACTAAATTAACTTTCAATCAAGCAAATTACCAATTAGCATCGGCTAAGTTTCTGTAAAAAAGTTTTTGAAGTAAGTTCAATAACGGTTTATTAAATTTGATACGATTATGTATCTATACTGGGAACTACAATTGTGATATCCTAAACGTAGACTCCATGGTTGCCGACTTTTTAGATCAGTTCGCAGTCTCAGTTCATGCTATATACTCTACAAATGCGAGATTAGGGTATTAAAACTACTGGCGTAATTAGAATATCCACATTTGTGCATTTCTCAAAATATATTCCGTTGTCACGGGCGTTACCGTGGAATTTTCATAGCATTGTAAATGATAATTATAACTTATTCTTTCCACAAAGATTTATTACAGCAACAGGCGACCATGGTTTCGGTGAGACTCTTCATCATCAGATCATTTGACGAAGCTCGTTTTGCTGTAATAAATCTGCGAGGAAAAACTAAGCTATACTTATCATTCACAATATTTATGAAAAACTAAATCTGTATCAACTTTGATCAAGTCCAGGCGCACACGATTACAATCCATAATCACGTTCCAGGTCACAGCGGTATTGTATCGGGTGGATAAATATCTTAGCGTATCCGCTGGGACTGAGGAAATGTTTGCCACGCTGCGCTGACCCGGGTCGCTTGTTTCAACAATCGTCCCATCTTGCCTGGAACTCCATTCGTCGATACATTCGCCCACCCAAGGCTTCCCGATTCCTCCCGTCCCCCGCCCGCTCGACCCGACAACTCCTCCTTGCCCATTCCCCTTCATTCTTCTCACCCGATCTCACGAGTGTGACTGCAATTGAAACTCGCTTGTGGACACCGCTCGTGCATAGCAAACGCTCCCGGGGATCCGACGGCACCGCCCACCCACTCACTCACTCACCCGTACACACCCTTTCTGGTGACCAACCTAGCCGAGTTCTACCGCGTTCCCTGACGCACCACGTCACTCAAAACCCCACACCAGGCAAGTGCAGCGGCACCCCTTCGGATTGCGTATCGGTGGTGGATAATCTCGAGAACATGCAATCAGTAGCGACATCTACTGGCGCCTAAACGCGTTGTAGCTGCCTCGTATCTCATACCCCTATAATAACCAGGCCAGTAATAATTCTTCAAATAACTGTTTGTGTGTAAAATTTATATCTATAAATACTTTAGTAAATTCTGATGAGACGTTGCTCCTTGACGGGTTCAGACGAAAAGAATTTTGAGCGATGCCAGAAATTCGAAGAAAAATATTTAAGAAAGCGAACTTGAATCCAGAAAAATTCATACCATTTCATTTAAAGCAATAGATACAACTCAAAATTTAAGATAACGTACACTACGCATGACTTTTTAACATGATTTAGAACAATCAAAGAGAAGAGTATAATAGTAAATGGTATGGAATTTTTAAAATAATGTTTCCTAGCGTTCGCTTTGCCTAAAGTTTAAGTCTACGATCAAACATATTGTATTATCGCATTATGTTCCATATTAAAGCTGTTATTGTTATTTAATGTACGAAAAAGAATAGCTTATTCCGTGGTGGGAGAAGTTAGCGATTGATGGACATACGACGTGTGCTCAACGAACTCAAGAAATAAAATAGATTGAGCATTATCTGCTAGAACATAGAAGAAGAAATACTTCAAATTGAAAAATTATGGGCCATCACATATTTGAAATAAAATACATGAACGAGTAAAACTCTTAAATCTATATTTGAAATTCCATCGTTTCTTCCATGTGAAAATTTGCAAACAACAGAGAGGCTCTCACGACCCGGATTTCACTACTTAACTGTCTGTTTCAGGCAAATAAAAATGTAAAAAATTTCTATTACCAAAGGAGCTTTCTAGCTAGTATGTACAGGACTTACTGTACGTTCCTATACCACTTATTATGATGCTCAAACAATTAATCTTATGTGAGTAAATTTGTGCATATAAACTGTTAGCAAAAATTTCCAAGGGAAAAAAATATTGAGTTCTAATGGTGCTCCAAGATAAAGGTTGTGTTTACAGTTCTTTGTATATCATCAAACTAATAAAATGCTATTTCCACATCCTTTGCCAGAGTGTTAGGGCCGAAAATAAAAGGTGAATTTGTAGGTTTCAATGTTACCAGAACTTTGAGAAAGATATTCGTTTTTACACCACATTCCTCAAATTACTAAGGTATTTGTGGATCATAAAATATTAACGTTTTGTCGAAAAGTAAACATACATCTGTATCTGAATATATTTTTACGGCTCTAGCAATGAGGTAAAATAGGTTTTATGCTTCATGTAATGATTTCATTGGATGCTATGAAATATATTTGGAGACACTAAATTACATCCAAAATGGAAGACATTCTACATTTCATAGAAGCTCGTACCTTGGTTGTTGGAGGACAGATTACTACCCCGATCTACCATGAAGTCCGTTCTAACACTCAAAAGAGGAACTTCTTGGCAATAAACAGGCTAGAGTAAATGAGAAGTAGACGAAGACTTCCAAGCGGAAAGCTTTTCTTCCATGGCTGCCATCCACGTTTCTTTCCATGATAGATAAAAGTATGGAACGTCAAGTAATCAAATACAACAGGTAATGGTCAAAGATAAATAATCGAATATGGATACGTAGATAAAACACGGAGATCAAAGGGAATTGAGTAGAAATGCCGTAGTATTTAGTGTACCTAGGAAAACGCACAGTGAAATAGTGACTCCATTAGATGGAGGGCATTTCGAGCAAAGAAAGAATTTATAAATTAAGCAGAATATTTTGCGGTCAACTATCGTGAATATCGATATTTAACTAACAAATTCTTACTGATATTAGTATGGTGCCATCGATGGTACTCATCGATGCAAAAAATTAGGGGTTTCCATAGTAATTACTGAGGATTAGAGCTCTGATGTTTTAGGCCGAAGTCAGGCACAGTAAACAATAAAATAATATGATTATTCTAAACGGCTGAAAATACGCCAAACTTTAATTTTAGATTAGTTTACTTAAATGGTGAGCAAAACGTACCTGCCCGCTTTAGTTCTTCGGTGGAAAATTTCCACTAAGTAAAGGCTTCAGTAAACAGGAGCTAAACATTTTAGATGGATACATGTGAAATTATGTAAAAAAAATTGCAGGTCAAGCTTATTGAGGTTAAACTAATTTAAAATTATTTACTGAGAAAATACAAAAAAATAAGGCAATGATAATTTGAATACATATATATGCTCAACAAAGTAACCAATTGGAAGTACTAAACAAGTTGAGCCGTCGACGCAAAATAAAATAATCAAATCTGCCTCCACGATGTCGACTATCGATGTTTATCGTTCGATTTCGATCCGGCGCCGTACATTTCCCCCCTAACCATAAAGTGCTCCCTTCCCCAAATCCCGCCATTCCTCACTGACAAAGGAAGAACGCGTGCGCAAACTCGGGCAGGTAGACGGGGCCATAGTTTTACAAGCGATGAAAATTATTTCCCGCTCTGCAGAAACAATGCACAGCACAAATACAGTTCCCGTGGCCGTATTCCGTGGCGCCGTCAACGTGAATTTATGGCCGTGCTCTCCTTCAGCCGCTTTTCATATATACGCACACACAATGCCTAGCCTTCTCGAGTATGCGCGCAAATTCTTCGAAATGTGAAATTTTGCGATTCCATCACTGTTTCTACCACGGTGACGGTGAACTTAAAAGTTATCCCCGGACTTTTAGTGGAAGACAGAAGTCGTGGCCGTACGATTAATAAGGATATTGTCAAGATCTCCCATCAACTATTTCGACATTATTATAAAGACAATATAACGGTTGAGTAGGGTATATTCGGAGTGACTAGCAATCCTCTATTTTAAGGAGTAAGAGGACATGGATGTTATATAATTCATAAAATTGGTACTTAAATCCATATTAAAACAATCTTTGTACTTTATCATTATTATGATATATTAGTAGAATTCATTATATGATATATTAATGAAAGACTACAAGGATTGTTTTAATATGGATTCAAGCATTAAATATTTCCACGAAGTGATGCCTGAGGGTGTAAAATTTATTAAATTAACACTTATTGAAAAATTAATTCTATTTAACATATAAAAATATAGCGATATCTACCTCTGCTATTATCCTCGCAAATTGAATTTGAATTTGAGAACGGGATTGACGTGTAGAAAAATAGTATGATTCTATCTGATATGCGTAACGTTTTCATTGAAATCGGTTACAAAAAAGCTAGAAGTTCCGGAAAATTGATGAAGCATAGAAACATCTAAATGTCCTATTTCTCTTTGCTTTGATTCTTTTTTACTTTCAATATTCTTTCTCTATTTAATGTTTCATGCATTTTAAAGATAAATTAATATATAATGCATGAGCTTAATTAATTGTATTTTTGCATATTATTAGTGGACAACGAATGTCCAAGAACGATAAATATTTGTTTACCTCTTTACTTATTTTAAAGCCAATAGCCAATATCTGCAAAAATTAAAAAGTTAAAATTCAGAAAAAAAGCATTTAAATGGCGCTCCAATGGGCATCTGTGGCTCTAAAAAAGCGATCATGAAAAATATATTCGGGAAATAACTGGCATTTTTTTGTCTAAATTTTGGTTTTGAGAAGCTATCGCATTCCATCAGAAAAAGCAGGATTTTAAAAGCCACTTGAAATAAGTTGCAAAATAATCTCTTTTGAGTCACATAGTAGAGCTGTAACGCCGTAATATCTGCAAGAATCTGTCAACCTTTAGAATATCTTTCTTTGTCTCAGCTTGCGTCCAAACTCTTTCTGTTCCGTCCATATATACATCTCACTTCCTTCCTTGCGTACTCAACATCTGTCATCCTATATCATAGCAGACACCATTTTCCATTAACTATCTCTTAAAACCTTATTGATTGGGTTATTTAGTTATGGGACCTATAAGTCATAGCAACCATTCAATACGTGTTGCAGTAATATTCGATAAATTTATTGGACTCTTAACTTGTGGCACGGATTTATGAGTTCCATAAGTAGCAAAGATGGTGTATTCGCAATGAACCTCTTGGAGACTAAATTACTAGATAAATGAGTAGTTTTGAGACAAATAACTACATAGTTCACTCTAACTGACTAATTATTATGTGCATTAGCAATTATTCACATGCTAATCTTTCATATATTATGTCGGGCGGCAGAAGATTATATTAAATATTCGGAGCTTTTATCTATTGGTAAATAAGCTATATAACTATTAGATGTGTTTCTGAAACACAGATGTATTTATGAGATTAATAACTTTATGGATCTGAAAACTATTAATTCTAAAACTAAATGCTACTGTAACCGGCTATAACTCAATCACTCTATTTGCCTTATCACCTAAAACATCTTACATATCACCATCTTTAGGAGGACTTGCGATGTAAAATTTCTATACCCCGGTAGTTAATATTCATTAGAAACAAACTGAAAAACTAACCCTTTGTATGACAGAATAGCTCAACGTGTAACGGCAAATTACTAGCATAAAATTTCAAATAAAAAAATATTTACCATACACAACATCTAAAATCATCCCAATTGATCGTATGAAAAAAATCAATACACCAGTCTCTCAAGTTGAGTGTAGCCAGAGATATATTTAATCTTGGGCAAACTTTTCCGCAAAATGTAAGATCACGACTCCAGTTTTATCCTTTCTAGCTGAACGCAATACATCTAAAAGTTCTATCGGCACCATAAGACACTGATTCGGCTGTATTTCACCAAGAAATAGCTTTAGAGAGATTATGGCCTCAATAAATGTCGAAAGAATAGATAAAAAGGGCCATTTAAGTGGAACTTCTACGCTTAAGACTAGGATGCACAAACAACTAACAAGGTTTGCCTTATTCAAACTTTTCTTGATTTCGCTGTTAGTTTGTTGTAATAGGAGAAAAAGCGATATAATCAGTTAAGTTGTTATGGTAACGCTATTAGATGAAATCATAATTGACCACATCATTTACTGAGCTCAAATGGAAAGGCGTATTACTGGATGGACTTATCTGCGGACAGGATCGATAGGTAATATATTTCGGGAGAGAACCCAAACGTTGGTCTGATATTAACTAATGGTGCTGAAGGGTTGAAAGATAGGGTCCTCTTCGGCGTTTAACATTTTTAATTGCGATTTTCTGAGCGAAAAAGCTGCCTAATTAGTCAATGCTTAACTTCACATTAGAGTTTTATACACTATTTTTCAAATTCCTCCGTTAAGGTTTTCCCGTTTCCAATTATATACTTTTTCAAAACACGCCAACTATTTCTACAGCTTCCATTTAGTAATTGTAGTACCTAGACATATCCTTTTGAAGGCTTTAACCGGATACGCTTTGGCATCAAATTTCCATTAAGATTAATATTTTCTCGATATATTCATTAGTAAGCATCTGTAATCTCCCTTAGTTAAGGCATTGATTTTCAACTCAGGCACGTTAAACGTTTTTGTACAGAGTCATAAGAAAATATTACAATGAAGTTTCTCTTACTGAAACGACATTTTAATTGTATGCGTTATGTTATCATAAATGAGCCTGTTTATGAATTTATTTAATTACAATAAAATCAAAAAAAGACGCAAGGCATGTATAAAACATTAACGGTCACGAATCAAGTAAAGAGCTACATTTTTGTAAAACAACTATTTATGGCAAGAAAAATATTGTTTAAACAATGTCCATGGAAAAATTTCGTATAACAATGTGTCACAGGTATATAGAAAAACAAGTATATATACTCGTCCTTACCTCACACCAAATGTGTAATACTGTAACAGATACACTGTTAAGGACATAAACTTAACAAATTGAGCTAGAGAGAATTAGCAGTTTTTCCGGAACTTGACGTTTCACAACTGGTTTAGCTACTTCATTGTTTTGTATACTGTTTCCATGCTAGTTGTGCAATGCCACACATTATATCACGAACGCTAATCAATTTCGCGGAAACTATCGGCAATAAAACTGCCGTTTACGTGAATACCCGCGTTCTGTGTCCACGTAGATGCCTTAACTTTGCTTTTTGAAACTAGAAAACTAGGTATTTTCACAATGTTTTTCAGTTTGTCAACTTCGGTATCGAACGGTTGCGTTACTATGATGACAAAACATGCCATCATTGTCAACATAGAAAATATTCTGGCCGATACACCAGTATTTTTTCGCTCTCGAAAAATGATCCAAATATATCAGGTTGGTACATCGTAAAAGCCTTTGAACACCACGGAACCCTGTCTCAAACGCCCTCATCACCAACAAGCAGACGTAAAATTGTGTACTAGTACAAGGAGAAAGGGGACGGGCAGGGGAAGTTTGACGGAGTGAAATGTAGGGATGCTGCTGGATTGTGTGAGGTAGAGCTGGAGTGAGTGAGCAGGGTGGGGGGAAGGGAGAAATAAACCACAGGCAAGCGGCCAGGCGTGACCCATAAATCAATATTGCGTCAGAGGACGATGCGTCGGTGGGTGGGGGGAGGGGTTCAGGCGCGGAGAGAGGTGGGAGGGTGACTGGGGGGAGGTGCGAAAGAGATGCAGGAGAGAGAAAGTGTAATGGGTGGACGGAGATGCGTCGGAGGTAGGAGGAAGAGGAGAGGGAAAGAGCGAATGGGGAGCCGAGAGAGAGAGGAAGATAAACAAAGAGGAAGGAGACCGGAAGAGGGCGTGAGCGGACATTGAAAATCTCGTAGGAAGAGGAAATGCCTTGGGCCAAACGAAAGAAAGAAACAGGCGGTGCAAAAATAGGCTTCGTTTCCCCTTTCTGTGCAACGGGGAAATTTTAATGCTTAATAAAGATACCGGAAAAAATATTACAGCCTGAATTCCACCTCTAAGTGTTCATTTATTTGTTATAAGTATGGTGATAAGTTTTATTGCAATGATAAATTTTCCTATAAATCCTAGGAAGGAAAAATTTACTTATTTTTTCATTCCTAGTATTGCTCATATTTTTATTTCTAAATTGATAAGCTATGTAACTTGAATTGATTTATAGGAAAAATACCACTTGCAACATATAATTTTTCTGCGGTTATCAATCATCAGTAGCTCGCATTTCATTTTAAATTATTGATTTCTGGTCCGATGAAATCAATGTTGTTCGAAAAGTAGACGCATCATTAGTTTGACGCTCAGTTTTGTTATAGTCATATAGCAAATAAGAACGTAAGCGTGGAATTATGCAACTGGCGAGTTCCCATACTTGTATCCCACACAACATATTTGATGGAGTATTTTTAAAATGATACACGCTTAATTTGTAAAGAATAAATAGAAAAGAAAGGAATTATTAATACAAATCAACTAGTAAACTATATTCATGAAGGTCTTTAGAATAACAGTAATCTTATTTTCTTAATAAAGACAGGTTATGGTAAATGAAGGATTTCATAGCAAAATCACCTGCAGGATAGTTCTCTGAAAAAGGACATGAATACATCTTTACAAAGGAGCAGACTAGCAAATGTTGCATATGGAGTGTGACGACGTACGGAGCAGAGACATGGACTTAGCGACAAGATGAAATTGAAAGGATAGAGGCCTTCCAAACGTGGAATTGGAGAAGGTTGGAGGAAATTGATGGAATGGTAGAGGGAGGAATGAGGAGGTGTTGTGAAGAATTGGTGAAGAGTACGGTAGAGAATATCAAGAAAATATAGGTTAATGATGGGGACATTTAAATAGAAATGAGTGCTTGCAGAAAACATTGTTAGAGAGAATGATGGAAAGGAAGAGAGGACGAGGAAGATATTGATATATGATGTTGGATATAGTTGAGATTGGACGAAAGTACGACGAAACCAAGAAACTGGTGCAGGACAGGCAGGCATAGAGGTCAACCGTGAATAAACCTTCTACGCAGTAAAATACACAGGACAAATAAATATTCATATTCAAGTGGCTGTTTATCCCACTAAAGCAACCGATGAAAAACATAGTTTTAACAACCTCAAACAAGTACTGAATTTTTTAGTAAGCTAACAATTAAGGGTTTGTATAACATGATTTTTTGTTTAGAATAGGTAAAACTGAAATATTGCGTATAATTAAGTGGCGTGGATTTGAACATGCGTTCTTAATTTGAAGCAACAGGAAATCTACAAAAGGTGGGCATTTGAAATATATAAATTTTAATGGATGACATGTATGTGCCCAATGATTACAAGAATTATTAAAGCCTTTTAAGCTTTAGATAGGTGATGACTAACTTTATTAAATTGCTCTACCCTGAAGTCATCAAAATTTCATAAGATATACTGAAATACCATTTGGAACATCATGCTGAAAGGAACAACCAGATGGATTTGAAACACCCTGAGATACAATAGTGAAGATAAATTTTAAGAAGTCCCCAGAGGAAGACCAAAAAGATGTTCATGGGCCAAATAAAGAGGAGTGTACATAGAAAGAGATACCAGGAGGTAAGAGAACTAGCATTAGATAAGGAAGGATAAAGGACTGCAGTAAACCAATCCTAGGATTTAACGACCAATGAACAGGACTGAAATACCTACGAATTATAGCAGTTTGCGTATTGGAAGTGATTTTGTTTCAAATGCGGCCAAAACCCCTCAAGTATATTTACCAAACCCATAGTTTCCCGCATTCTCATTAGAAAACCTTTAGAAATTTATCACTAATAGTGTTTATTTTGACAATATTTCCCGAAATGAATAATGCCACCGTAACAAGTACAGTAATCAGGCATGCCAGCTAATTTTTCGATTTGAAATAGCAAAAGCTAATATCAAAAATTGAAACTTTTAGCTTTCACTTGGCTCACATATATCTATACATGCTTTTAATTGTATCCTAATGATATTTCACTCCGAAAGAAAAGATTTATTCAATTGTGACATAACTGTCAGCCTCACACGTACCTATCTTGTTCACTGATTGCTTCCACAACAGCAAAGCGGCGTACCTACCATTACTCGCGTCGAATTCACACGCCTTCATTTTTCAAGCCCCAAATATCGATTTCTCATAAGTTTCCCTCAGCGTTCTATTTTATCGCATGTTGTTTCAGCCATATTTATCTTATTTATTGTTTCCTTTCTCTTCTCTCTCCCACCCTTTCTAATAAACAAACTCTGTAAACACAATCGGTCCTCATCCCTCCCGCCATTATCTCTTTCCAGTTTGGTTGTTTCTGCTGCGAATTCTAAACAGGCTTACTCCCTTCCGAGGATCGGTGTTCAATGCCCAGGAGAACGGAATATTTCACGATCCCCGCCGAGTCCTGCTACTCACACAGAGTTTTCGGGGAGTGTGCGCAGTGAATGGAGTTTGTTAGCTGGATTTATCACGAAAGTCTCATTCATTTTTTTTCTGTATCTCCCTCTCAAATAATCGGAAGCATGCATTCAACCAGAATCCAGCCCTTCTCATTTTTCTTCGACATCATTTGGTCACGTCGACATCAACCGTGGTGTTTTTGAATAAGATCCAGGAACAAAACAACGCATTCTTATTGATATTATATTTTTCATACTGCACAACGTTGACTGTTAAAGGAAACTTCACGAAGAATGCCGCATTGAATTTTTGTTATTGTTTTGGGGTGATCATGTATGCATTCAGGCATAAAAACAGACCATGCTGTACCAAATTAGGGTCATAGCAGTGCAACTTACTTAAATCATTTCTATTTAACCAGGATACCTAGCTCAATTTTAGAGTTTACTCCATTAACGCCATTCCTGAATACCGCCTTCGCTTCTGTTACAATAATGCGTTTCTTAGGGTAGTTTGAGCAAGATATTTCTCTAGTGATAATGAGACCATGTTCGAATTATGCGTACTAAATTTAGCAGAATTATGGATTTATTATTCATATAATAAACATATACAAGCCTAAAATACGAAACGAGGATATTAATGTTTATATTACGAGTTTGCTTCAAATCCATTTTAACGGGTGCTATCTCTTACTCGCAAATAGACAATAATCGGATTCAAACTCGCTTGCCTTGATGCATTGTGGGAGTATACGTAAACACGGCTAAGCATCCTCCCACAGAATCCAGTTTGCACCACACAGCGTGTTCACCTCGCCTTTAGCCGCGGCCGAGCCTTTAGTGAGCGCGGAAGCGTGGGCGAGAGGCAAGCGATGAGGAACGTGCGAAGGAAGAGACTGGGGACGTACACCTCGACCCTGCGAGGCGAAAACCCTCAGCCACTATCTCTCCCCTCACGGAATCTGCCATTTCCCGAATTCACGCACTTTCCCCCATACCTATCTATTACTAACACCTATCCACACACCGCCCACTTGCCTCCGAACACAGACGACTTCCGACGGGCGTCCAAAATTCATAATGAAGGAGGTAAACAAGAGGGAGGAGGCTTGAGTGAGGTGGACGGTGAATGTGAGAGGGACCTGGAGAAAGTGTAAGCGGGGACGCAGATAGGATGCATGGGGGAATAAACGCTTCCTAATCTTCGCACTGAAGCAACCACGTAATTGGCGTAACACGTTTGGATTCAGTAAGGTGTGGGAGATGCGCAGCAAGAGAGAGAGAGAGAGAGGGAGTGAATGTGAATTGGTAAGCCAAAGATGCAAAGGCTTCCATTCTTCGGATGATGCGGAAGCCAAACCAAGCCCAAATGGGTGTGCCGAATATTTTCTGGTAAAAAAATAAACCTTCGTCACAGTCGTACAGAAATGTTTAATTCACGTTTTCTTGTAGCTTTCAACTCATATGTGTGCCTATCCACACACCGCTCACTTGCCTCCGAACACAGACAACTCTCAAACTTGTCAAAATAAATTTAAGCCTCTTCCACTCTACATAACACATGAAAACACAGTTAATCTAAAGGTGAAGTAGCAAGTGAAAAGAATGTAGATTTTACAAATGTCGCTAGGTAATCAAACAATACAATCTTTCATAGATGACTTCTCTTTGTGCCCAGAGTAGTTTGGAATTCCCTATAAAAAAAATTTAATAGTAAAAAAAATTACTATCATGCTCCTGAGAATATTTTAAATATTTAATCAATTTAAGTATGGATAGAGATTCTTGAAAGATTAAAAAAAATTGAAAGCCAAATTTGACAACTTGAACTTCTAAGATACAAAAGGAGTTTTTGGTTCACAAACGCGAACAATTTTACTTAAATAATCCATTTAACTTAGAATCCTAGGTACAGTGAGTTCTGATTATCGTTTACCCACACGGATTTCTGATGTCGATTATTGATTCTCCGGATTAATAAAACCCGTATAAATAATAAATGTTAAGTAAGCCAGAGGTTCTATATGTAAGCGAAACTCTAACGCTTCATATAAAAAGGGATATGGAGAACATACTTAAGGAAGAGCGAAAAATCATGAGGAAAATTCTCGGCCAAAAATTAACAGAAGAAGGGTATATGCTGCACTTCAGGAAAACTACGGAGAAGATGTCCAACCTAGCGGCGGATATCAGAAAAAGAACACTGCAATTTTTCGGACATATCAATAGACTCCCACCGACAAGACTCATCAAAAAGGTCATCACATATTTACAAGGTGTCAAATCAACAATACCATGGTTGTTTCAAGTCAGAGGTGATCTAGAAAAAGCAAAAATAGACCCAAAGGAAATTGAAAACAGAATCACCTACAGAAATAAGATACACCAGTGGAACGTAATGCCATAGAACGAAGTCCCAAAGAAACCAGGGACAATATGGACGGAAGAGAGAAAGAGATTCCACGGAGAAAGAATGAGAGAAGTGTGAAAGATAAGAAAGAAACTTAAAAATGAGTCATAATGCATTACGTGATCCAATAAAAAAAGGGTCCATACGCAACTAATAATAATAAGAATAATAATAAAACTGTTGATTATATCCACGGCCATGGAGAAATTTTTGGATAATTAGTGCAAGAAAACATCAAGACTATTTATTAATTATAACACAGAAGATAAAGGACATTTTATTCATGGCAATAACAAAGACTACTTATTGATTTTCAAGTCGCGGAGCTCCAATGACTTTTTGCTGCTATCACTAGCATATCAAATGATTTTGAACTGTAGGCAAAAAAATACAGGGAAAAGTATCTATCGTTGATAAAGAATAATGTATATTACTCTATTTTAATATACCTTCTGCTCTGTTTTGGATATTTTATCCGACATAGTATTATTAATTGGTCTATAGACCGATGGCACGTGAGATAATTTCATTGAGCAGGTCCTGAACAAGCATTCTGTTCAGAATTCATAATATCCACGCCAAGTTTTAGCCGTTTATGGAGTTCAGAGAATCTAACAACGTAGTTCATTAATATAGATGCCAGGGCTCCCTCGAATTCCCGGGTTATGAACTCTCTACGCAGTGGCACGCATATTTATGAGTTTAATATACACTACTTATTTTCCTTTAGCCTGAGCAGGATGATAAAATTTTGCTTCGGAAATACGTTATTCTTTCCGCATACTCAAACAGAGACGTCAAAGTGGTTTTGATAGGTTTCTGCATCGTAAATTATCAACTTTTGTCAAGACATTTGAACAGAATTTATGCTAGGTTCAGAATAATAAACTGCAGTTTCTCCTGATTTACATGTTAGTTTACTTAAGGGGAACATCTCAACTCGCTGTTTGAAAATGCTACATATTATGTGAAGCATCAGTATACTCCTCGCATTTTACGCAAAATGCAAAAGTTAACGCCGATGGATATCATAAATGCATCCAAAAAATTTGAAAAGATTCATGGTCCAATTAATTAGTACACTAAACTTGTAAAGTGATTAATTCCTACAATAAGCTCCCTCAAAGAAGGATTGGTGAATCACGCAAGAATAATAAAATACTAAATTCTAAGAATATCACAACTCCGCAAAACAAAAAATATTAGTAACTGTGATAATAGCAAGGAATTTCCACTCTTATTTAGGATACTTTGCAATAAATTAAAAAAATACATGAAAAGCAAAGAGTACTCGGTAAGCTTACCTCCGCATAGCATTTCCTGCTAAAGCCAATAGTGGAATGCGAAATTTATTACATATTTTAATCATATTTACTTTATAAGTCTCAGCTTAAATCACTAGATCAAATGACCTTAACATATACTGCATTGCAATGAAAATATCTAATGGAACATTCCATGAGTTAATAGAATAATCTATTCCTGTGTATCACACGTGAACCGTGAAAACTGGAGTTGCGATTTAAATTACAATGGCTGATTTCATTTTCCTGTACGTAGGACGCTGTGCAGTGCGTAGTTTTTTATACATAAAATATACTGCTGAGTCACAAGGCCAAAACTGATCCTTAAAATTGTTTTTCACCGCATTTCTTTTGATTGATGGGATTTAGTTTTATTCCTCCAGAGAATGGACGAGTATTCTAATATAAAATACAGCTTTTTTATAGCTTGGTCCACCCTGACCTCAATTCATAAATATGTGTCGACACTTAAGTTCCATAATTTTATACGAGCAACAACCTTCTCCGTCGAAGATGAATAACCTAAAAAAATGGGTGTTTTTTTCTCGTATACGTAATTCACATAACAATAGCCATCAGTATGGGATCCAGAGCACTATTTATAGAAAAAATGCTGCTTAGTGAAAATTGTCATTCTTTCTCAGACCCAAGCAATATTTCATGCTAATTTATCAATAAAGAATAAATATTTCATATCATTTGTTACAATAAAAACTTCAATACATCGTAAAGGGTCCATAATATTTTGCTAAAAACGTAAATTGTGTGTGCTCAAATGTTTATTAAAAATTTTGAAAGGGGAAAACTTTTTTACCAGCAATATAAACTTCAATTAATGTTTGATGAAGTCAAAATTGGTCATTTACGCAATAACTATTGGCACTGAAAGGATGTAGGAATTTTATAACGGGAATTTATGTCATTCGCATTCAATTTATACAGAGCTTTGTGTAGACCTATCTATCCAATTGCCACGATTATCAACAAATACAATCACTCGGAAGAATAAAAAGGATTAGTTTTTCTCGGGACCATTATGAATCTCGCCCCAGAAATTATAAAACGCTTACGTCAACAAATTTCGCGGGAGGTTTGACACAATAAACCATAGAGAACGTGATCGCAACACGCCGAGATGGTTTATCTCCCTCTTTTTTATATACATGCCGGGGACGAGAGCTTTCAGAAAATCATCTCACATCGTAAAAAGCGAAGAAGAGGCGTCTTTCAGGGTGAGTGAGTGAGTGTGTTGTGATTTAGCATCGACGTTGGGGGGAGAGTTAGAGAGGATGAGAAAAAAACCAGACATGGCTGCATCACCCATTTCCCAGGCGACAAGCACCGTTGTTTCCCTCCCGTAAGGGACCAAGATATTCCCCAACCCCAGCTTCAACACCCCACCACCCTCCCAACTGCCGCACCCTTGACTCGCCCGCAAACCCCCCCCCCACATGAGCCCCTGCCCACTTCATTTCCCCCCTGACTCTCTTCCACGCGCCAAACAAGACACCTACTCCTCCCGCCCTCTGCCACACACTCCACCCGTCCCGGAATCCTCTCTTCTTATGGGCGCCCTTCTCCAACCCTTGGCGCCATTCCAGTTCGACAACAGCGTGGCCGCACGTGGAGTTGATATGTTTCGCCGCCGCCGTCGCCTCCGATGGCGCGACAGTAGCCGTGGCCGCGCGTGACGTAGAGAGCGAAGGAATTAACCTTTTCGTAGGTGGGGACGGGAAGGAGGGCACTGCATATGGGAGGGGTGGACTGCGTAAGACTAAGGGTTAGGAGGAGGGGTGGGCGAGGTAGCTGACTGCAACGCAATGGGGTCTGGAGTTTAAACATCCGACGGGAAAAATCGTTTACCACTAAAATTACCGAACTTAATGGCATGCTTGTTATTACAGGAAGGGTTCAATTTGGTCCCATAGAAATAGTTTGTTTTCTCAGGGAAATATGACGTTTTAAATTGAAATAATAAGAAAATTGTTTAGGAAATATCTTTAATGCATTTTAACGCATGTAAAGGTTTATTTCGTAACGTAGTGTAGTTAGCCATTTAACCAGGTTGAATGTGGCACAGGATGGTGGGGGTTTTACCCGGCAATTCCGACCCGTGTTCAAGTTCTCATGCAAATTCTGTTTTTTGTGGCAATTCATCCTTTAGTATCATCGTTCTACTGCCAAACTTCCGATAATATCCCAACAAAAACAGTAAAACTCAACTCTTTAATTAGAAAACTCGAATTTAACAGGGTAGAGATGATCCAATGATGACCTGTGATCAAAATGACCCCTCTGGTACTAGTAGGTAGAAGGTAATGCACTTCTAAACCTATATAGCTGAAATCAAGATTTTGCTATCACATTGTATTTTACTGATAGACAAATAAAAGTCGATAAACCTGCAAGAGCTGGGATGATTCAGTCAAAGGTTATGGATGGTCAAAAATATAAAGGGTTGAAAATGACCCCTCCGGTACTTCTAGAGTAAAACTCCAAAAATTTCCACTTTGAAGCCCCGATAAAATTCACTGTAGAAGTGGACCTCTGGGTAGCTTAAATGGTTTTAGCACTCGGCGTGAAATAAGGAGATCTGAGTTCGATTCCTAGCTCACGCGAATGATTATTCCACTGTGAATTTTACAAAATTCCAAAGTGAGTCGAATGACACCATCCGTCCTTCTATTAATTATTTATGTTTTGGAGTTTGCAAAACTTCAGGCGTGGTCATCATTACTCTTCAATTAGATTAGGTCTCGGATGAGTATATTGCAAAAGCTTAGACACTATCAGCTCCTCGGTTTCACCGGTGTAATTCTGTAAAATAGGAGGTGGGCCTGGCCAGACGAAACGACGGTTCGAGGGGTAGCCAGATTTGCGACGGTTCTAATATTTGCATATGTTGTCTCGTGCATGTAAGTGTATTCGTACAATTCAAGGCAACTTAGGCCTCAGGGTCACTTATTTGAGCAACCCAGAAAACAGAAAATATGCTTTTAAAGGAAATTTTAGGGATTGAGATTAAAAAAATATTTTTCCAGGCCAGTTTTTCTGTAATTCAGACTTGAAAATGGCAATTTTAACATTAAATCTTTAAGCCGTTTACCACGATGTATGATTCAGTACTGAACATCGAACTGAATTCAACACTCTCTCCTAAGGATTTTGTTGAGCAGTATAATGCTTTTCCACGGAAGGAGCAAATGAATCAAAAGGATGGTCACACTTCAGCTGTTTTAACAATGTTGTGAGGGTGTAAGCAGAATCATCCTGAGTTTGCATTAAGTAGCATTAAAGCCCTTTAGATTCCACAGAATCGTGGACGAACTAAAAGCCAGAAAACATAGACATGATGCTGGTTTCATACACGGAGAAGCAATAAGCGTGGATTTTTTGTTAATTTATATTGAATGTAGAATGTATACTGAAGATATATAGTGCTTAATATCGTATCGTATGAAAAGGGTGTGATCGCATCAGATAACGGCATCATTTTCAGTTTTTTTCATATGACCCAATTTATGTGAGCATTTATTTACTTTATATGTATGTTGCTTAGTTCAGAAAATGCTTGGACAGCGACATATCGCACTGAAATAAATAACGTGTAAAAACAGGCTCCGAATCATTGGATTCGATACAAGTCCCGAATTCCCTTCTAAGTTTTCTGCTTTTATATCAGTACCAAATTCAGTGCTGGCGTAAGCATCGTGTAAAACGGCTCTATGGATATTTCTCTGATTGCCAGAGAACAGTGTACATTTGAGCGAGTAACCATACAAAGTTTTCATTTAAACAGTTTAAACGAAGCGAATAGTTCCGGACAATTGCAAAAAAGTAAAATATTAGAATCACGCATTCGAATCACCAATACATTATCTTCAACCGAAAAAGTTGTTGCTCGTATACAAATTATAGTATACGTAACTTGATACCTGGACAAGATACTTATAGATATACGTAACTTTCGACAGATATTTTTGAGGTCAGGGTGGACAAGACCATAAAAGAACTGTTTTATTTTAAAATACTTGTCCATTCTTAGGAGAATTAAAAACAAATCCCATCAATCTTGATAAATACAGATATGAATTATTTCATATTTTGAGGGTAAATTTTGTACTTGCAGCTAGGCAGCATATTTTACTCGTAGTTCCGCATAAATTGTTTCGGGGGCGATATAATTTTTCCTTATTTTCTTCCTCTGACTGTTGATGGAATTGAAGTGCATAAGTCTAGCAGAATAAACGCCTTGTTGTATGGGTTTCTTCATCAACAGTATAAATTATTCCATAACAGAAACCTCCTGTATCGTTCAGTTAATAATAAATTACTGCCATGATTGAAGTCAATGGGTTGTAGTTCCATAAAAATGTCACTGCAGTTTGCTATGGCTGCGCAAATGTGGCTAACAAATATATATTTAAGCAAAAGAATATAAAAATTTTCAACCCTAATCTAGTTTTAAGCATGTTACTTATTTCATCAGCGAAAGGAGAATTTCTTTTTAAAGCAATTAGATGGGAATGTGTACTTCAGGCCAGAGCCACCTTAACTAAGCTTTACTAACTCATTTTTGTACTCAAAACCTGATTTCGAGTACTACTCATGCGGCTGAATTTTACCTATGAGTGACAAAATAAACAATGAAGTGAGAATTCTATGAAAACACACACTTAAACATCTCAAATCTTGGATAATACATTTGATCCAATAAGTGATTCTGCTATCAATGATCTGCTTAAAATGATGAGTTAAAATTTTCAAGAAATATGATTATGTTCTCAGGAATATGAAACCAAAAGAGAGGGCTAGAAAATAGAGGAATGATATGAAGAAATCAGAGAATTCAACCGTTTATCCAACTGAAATAACATTGACTATGGCAATGTAAAGGAACTAACAACTCTGATGAAATACACGTTTGGATGATTTTTTACAGCCAATGTCCTCTGATGTATATTCCTCAAAACAACCCAGTCCTAGGGTTGGTATTATCTCTTGCACATAATAAATATATTCCAACTGTTATAACATACTCTGCAGAATTTTATCAAATAGCGGTTGAATATGACAAAAATTACAAATGAAAATACGAGGACAAAATGCCGTTCACAAAAGACCATTAAATCAAATCGTACATGGTGTTAAAAATTCGCAGCTCAACGGAAGCAAATAAAATGTTTCTACGTTCAAATTTCGAAGAAAAATACACTGTCATTGCAATTACGTTTCGGTAAAAAACTTTAATGAGACACTACAACTCTAAATATTCACCCGAGGTTTTTCTTTATGAAGTATTTTACATTAATTCGGTAACACAATATTTTCATTTTCGTAAGAGAAACTTTCTTATCCAAGCATTAATTTATTTGCCATTTTTTAAATTTTATTTTCTTTCGAGATATTACCTTATATTATAGTTCCAATATTTTTGCATTAAATATTTTAAACACTCGACATAAATAGCAACAGATATCAGTTGAGACTCAGATCGATGCAGTTTTATGTGTATGGATAAATACTGAGTGATTTTCTCAACAGATTCGCCCATTTAGTTGTAGGGATAATTATTATATAAGCAGAAAATGCATCCTGTTTCTACAGAAATTTATGATTATCACATAATTTGCATGTCGTCATTTTCATGAAAAAACACTTCCATGGATGGCCTTAAGGTCGAAGGAAAAATTATTTCAATTAAAGATAATATTGTTACGCAAATCGCTGATGTTCTTTCCTCTTGAGTGAGAAAATTCAGGAAAATAGCACATAACAGACTGAATAATATACTGTATGTCATAATCATGCGCGAGGCTCTTTGGTTGTGATCGTAGACATATTGCCCTAAAGTAAAGAATTGTTATAGTAAGTTATACGCGATCGAGTAGACGTATTTACAGCAAAATGAAATAATTTTTTTAACGAATCGGTACACCTTGTCATTACTTCCTATATCTATTTTCATAGGTTTATTAATTCTAAATTCAAAGGCATTGGGTGATTTCGGCCTGTGCATCATTAAAGTTGAACTTATCTTATGACACATATCTTTTGTTTCTTGCATATGTTTAATGCACCTAAATAATATATAAATTCTGTATTTTTAATGCTTTATTGCGGTAAAAAAATATGACTGAGTGGAGTTGTGTACCCTTATGCATTGCCTGCTAACAAACAATTCTTACTCAGTATTTTAAAACTTTTCTGGACATTTTTCATATCCTTAAAAATATATCTCGATCTTCATGATGAATAAAAAGACTGTAATATTCCACAGATTTATTTAAATGGCTCCACACGTTCCAAAACTGTATGTCATTATCATGCGCGAGGTTCTTTGGTTATGACCGTAGACATATTGCCCTAAAGTAAACTATTGTTATAGGAAGTATACCTGATCATGTATTCATGTGTCTCATTTTTGTAACCGCTTTATATCATTCTGTATATCTCAGTCATTTTTTGCATTAGTTTATAATTATTCACTGTATTGTTAAACATTTGATTGAAAATTTTAAATCATTTTTGCTTGCTGCTGTTGCTGTTGCTTGGTTTATCTGTAAGTAGCCCCGATACAGGCTCATCATTAGGGGTTATCTATTGTATACTACTCCGTATTTCTTGAAATGAATTAAATTATTATTATTATGGTTAATTATCATTGGCATTGGCGGCTATCATTGGCTTCCATCAAGTCATTCCTGATAGGGTTTTATTAAAAGTTTCCCAGGTTCATTGTGATAATTTGAATTTACATGCAACCGCAGCGCCCTCTGCTTGGCGCATTGTTCCATTTTCCTGAACGAAATGAGACTCACCAGAGGGAGCAAAAAGTTCAACGTAGATTTGGAAAAAATTACAATGATTCGATAAGAATTATTTTTAGTGCTTACTCTTCATGTTAAGCTAAAGTAATAGTTTGTTAATATTGATAGGGAACTAAGAAGAGGAATTTGAATACGAAAGAAAGAAGTATGGTAGAAATTTGGTAGAAACATATTTGTTATAAAAGTATAATCCACATTTGCATGAATATATTTTCTTCCAGATGACCTTTCCAGTGAGCAAACGACCTAAACTGCCGACCTTAACACGCGATGGCCAAACCTGGCTTCAGTTTTTTCCCCCGGAAGAGTGCAGCAGGGCATGTTGGTCGTAGACATGGGCCTCCCGGGCCCCACAATATGTTACGCACCGCCCGCGTCCATGGAGTGCTTCGTACGTCCGTGGGCCCTCATCTGTACAAGTCCTGCCGTTATCTCCTACGCTCCCGTGTTGAGACACGGGTCTGGCGTGAGTGTGTTTGGGAGGACGGTAAGGGCAGAGTTGCCCCAGAGATCAATCATAATCGGAGGAAGGAGTGTGTGTATGCATGTGTTGGGTCGAGTAGAAGGACTGAGGTGGGGATCAAAGCATATTGGTGGCAATTACACTTGCAGGGAGGTGGTCATGGAGGCCACATGGGAGTACGAGTGGCTAACATGTGGGCAACGGCAAACAGGGCCAGAGCCGGTAAGACTGTTTTTACGGTAAAATCGATGAGAGAAATTTTTCTGATAGATTTTATTCTTCAACTGAGATGACGCGTATACTTATTTTAGCGTCAATAGTAATCAATTCTTAAGCAACCATCATAATTTTCCTCGTATACCTAAATAAATCAAGACTCATTTTTTATAAGTTCAAGGATACGGTTTTCTTAGTTTATTATCACTCAAATTTACATTTGACACATTGATAGTAAAATCTGACTGTCCACGGCGAAATAAAAACCAAAACTCAGAGTTGCCTCACACATAAGTTTTTTCAGAACCATCTCATGGTAAACAAAACTTTGAGAAAGAGAGCCTCAATATATTATTTGCACATTGATTACACCGATCACCTTCCAGTAAGAATTTCACTTCAATTTACTGATATAAATTTGGAATTGCAAGCATTCGGAGGGAAATACCCGTCGGTTTTTCTTCATTGGATGATTAAAAATCAAATTGGATATATTTTGTACCACATTTTACATTTATTATTTCGTTTACACCTTGAAGCATTCCTAAAATATTTTACACATTTTTTCAAATATTCCTTTGATTTGGTTACAAATTTTATATGAAAACCTGCTAAAGCCCATTATTGTTGACTGTCGGGATATTTTAGAGAATAAATAAAACATCCTTAACTGTCTTAGGATTAGCATCATGGACAGACCACGATGGCAAATAAATGCTCTCATGTACATATCCTTCACGTATTGCATTTGAATTAAAGTAAACAGGCGTAATGAAATTCGCATAGTGCTCTAACGAACAACATTTATTAATTTTACCTTTCACTTCAACATATCATCATATACGTCAAATATTTCCGAGTATAAGTTATACTACGAGGTGTGGTTAGGGAGTTGAAACTAACGCGAAAGAGGTTTATCATAGAGCGGCTTTCATTTGAATATGGAAAGGGGCTTGTGGAAGCAAAATTGGACGGTTAATGCTGGTGATAGATACTTATTTGTTATTAGCATATATAAAAGACGCTATGATCACTCACGTCCTTCGTTCATTGAGCTAAACATACTCCCATTGAAATATATGTGCTCTTTCAAAGAGTTAAAAATGTTCTATCTGCGTAGTTGATGTATCCGAAAATTATATGAGAGCAATAAGATGATTAATTTTTGCAGGGGTTTTTGTGTCCCTATGTCTAAACCGAATTTTACGATATATAAAAGGAGTTACTTGTATATGGGACCAAAATTGTACAACATCCTACCTAATTCAATCAAAGAAACTACTTGATTCAATAAATACAAAAGGTTGATTCATAAATGGGTAGTAACTTTGATAAATTTAAACGTTATTGAAAAAGGCCTGTGTATTGTGCGCATAATGATTCAAGTCATATTTGTTGTACATTCTATGGTGTAATGCCAATTATCCAGCCATTACAGTAGCAATTTAATTGACGCACTAAAATTCGTTCGTTTGGTCGTTCAATCCTAAGATTGGTTGACTGTAGCCCTCCACCCTTCCCTATCGTATGCTAGTTCACATACTTCCTGCTAGCTCCGGTGTACTTTCCTCTTTATTTGGTTTAAGATTGACTGCAGCCCTCCGCCGTTCCCTATATAATGCTAGTTCCCTTACTTCCGGCTAGCTCCTGTGTACTTTCCTCTTTATTTGGTCCATGAACATTTCCCTGGGTCTACCTATGGTGAATTTTCCCTCTATTTTACCTTCAATTATGTTCTTCACAAACCTATCATGTCTCAGGGTGTGCAACTCACCTGGATCTTCTTTTCTCTATGATATTCCATATGGTACTTTCCTCTTCTACTCTTAATCATTTCCAATTTTGTCCATCCATTATATCTTCAGCATCCTTCTCCAGCACCATGCTTCTAAGGCTTCTAGTCTTTTCTGTTCACTATATTTTATAGGTCACTATCGAATATATGAAGTGATATATCATATTATCAGCGGTCGGTAAGTATTGGGCAAGCCCAGTTGAGAAGCTGCATGACCCACTTGTGATGTAGACACTCTCGGTGTGCGACCTTATATGTACGCGTTCGCTTGCAACGTAGCGGAGATATGTTAAGGTCTGGTAGGCGGTTGGAGAACCTAGGAGAAGGCAGGCCTTCAGACGAGTATGTGAAGCAAGCAGTTGTATCCCGAAGGTCCAAACCCCACATCTACCCTCCCCCATTACCGTTTTAGCCTATGCGGCGGTGATATGGTACGCGGTGCCGTAGCACGTTTACGGCACGAGGAGATCAGAGGCTCTGAGCGCAGTAAGTGTTCATGCGGGTGGTCACTGCGCCCGGCATTGACGACGGTGAAGTGGTAGTAGTGGTGGACGGATCGGTAAGGGAACGCATTTACAAGGAGGTTAAGGTCTGGCAAAATGGCTTTACCGGCCAGACCGGCATGTTGCCGCTCCGCGCTGAAATTTTCCCTAGTCCTTCATCGATCTATCCAAGTCCGAAGCCGCTTCCTGTGCCGCCGCTGTGCCGGGCTGTTCGCCGCCAGCCTTCGGCGGCGTTGCATCGCATTATCCGTTGTGGTGCATCTGAATCCGCCGGCATCCGGTTCGATCACTTCGCCTCGAGAATTCTTTTGTTTCGAGAGGCCAACCAATTAGCCGGTCGAACGACTTCGGAATGCGGGAGCATTGGTGTCCGCGAAAGCAGCTGGAAGCGAACAGGTTTTCGTACAGCTTCAAACGCTTAGCATGAAAGAAAAAAATACTCCCAAGACTGGTACTCAACGCGTGATGCAATGCATACGGCGTCTTTAAAGTATCAAATGGCACGTCTACTTCATGTGCGGCTTTTAACGGTATTTATTATTGACAGGAATCAACTTTATATATCGCGTGCAAAAATCCTCAAATTCCAATTTTATTGACCTCAGAGTTGATTTTCAGCTCTTCCAAACTCCTCATCTCTCGCCTAGCATTCAAATGGATAAGATGACAAAATGTTAGTCAAGACATCTATGAAGTATAACTATTAAACGCAAGAGCATCCTTTTCCTAAAACTTTGGTCGATTTACTGATTATCGACTTATGTAGATAATCCACGAATAATACATGCCCGTACGCCTTTCCTCCACCACTCCCAAAGACGGAAAAATATGTTTTATTGCTTACCAACCCAAAACCGAGCAGAAGCATGTAAGCTACCACTTTTTCATCTTCTAAATTGAGCCCAGTATTGGTCTTGCTCAATAATGATTTAATATTTAAGTTTCCATCATTATTTGTAAAAGACTCTAGTGAAACGTCGCTAAAAAGTTTAGGACTTTATTTATTTATTTATTTAAAAAAATTGTTCACATACAGAAATAGCGCCAATTTATAGTAAACATATAACAAAAAACAAGAAAGAGGACAAAAACACAATAACAGCATAAAAATAAGCAACTAGAGCCCAACATGGAAAGGGGAAATATTTAATTTGTTGACAGGTGGGATATCGCTTGGGTGGTGAAATAGTTACATGGTAAATAAAAAGGATCGATAGTGTGGGGGAGTGAATTTAGAAGGGATGGGAGACGAAATAAAGGTGAGCGCTTGGTGAGAGATATCCTTGGAATAGGCAGATGGAGTAGAGTATGGGTGCGGGTGGATCGAGGTGGTATCCTGAAGTTGAAGAGAGAAAGCAGTTCAGCTGCTCAAAGGTCTTAAAATCCTCACTGATAACCAACTAAGTCTTCTCCGACATCTTTTAACGCAATAACATGTTGATTGTATTTATGTTAATGGGGCCTACTCCGCGTTTCTATAGGAGAATGTTATCAAGTGTTTAGCGGAAGTCATGGGCTCGCTTAAGACTATTGATGTTTTTCCTCATTAGACAAAAAAACCATTGGTTGCAATAAATGGAGTACCTTTGTTATAAAGCTGTTAAGATTTATTATAAAAAATAAGAAATGGTAAAAAAATGGTTCTTCAGCTATGGGTGCAATTATTACATATTGGTATTGATTTTGTTAACACTAAAGCAAAGGTAATCATTTAATAAATACTCTTTTTGAGCGTGATTTGAAACAAAACGACAAACTAGGATGTCCCTGATGAAGCTTGTCAATAAACTATCCTCACTTGAGCCCTCCGAACTCACCTCCCTTCTTGTATAGAACACTCAAATATTGTTCGCGGAAGACAGGTACGCTGGCTCCGTATTATAGGCGTTTGTTTAGATTTCTAGAAAGTTATTTTTAAACCATGGAAGAGAGGAGGAGAGTGACAGATAAGGGAGGTAGGGTACATTGGTTTTTGATTGATATGGGATGGTAGGTTTGGCAGGATTTTGGGCCGCAGTCTGAACTGGAAGTTAAGTTTCATTTCACTAATCCCTATAGCTTCACAAAATAGCAGGGCCATGAAGATATTTATCTACGCAACATTTTTCTAAGTCATTTGTGTGTTCCAACTTACATCCTCCGAAAAAAATCCATCAAAAGAAATCATATTTATCAATGAGGAAGGAAAGATAAAAGAGTGAAACTGCAATTTCCACGCTCTAATTTATTGATGATATTCAAGATCTCGTTGACCTGATCGCGTCTTTTAAAACGAATCCTCGACTATAATCAATAAAATACACGATGGGAATGCTTTAGTATTTCATTTTCCAATATTAATATTTCATCATCCATTATAAAGACTTTCCATGTCGCTAAGCTTGAGGATACTAACATATATCTAAGATTCCGAAAAAAGAGATTAAATTATTAATTTAGTTTTCACCTTCAAAGTATCGGTTTCCCGTTATTTTGGCATGATTGTGTAATTTTGGATTACTTTCAATTAACTGTCTTAATTTTTATTAATAAAATACCATATCCCTACAGAAGTCCACAGAAGACACCTATATCCTTCATTATGTCCTTTCTCACAGCAATCAGCAAAACCCTCCTCAACTAAACTATCCTAATAAAACATCTCGACGAATAAATAAACATGAACTATAAAATATTAAAATGTAGATAAAACAATAAGATAAAGTACTAAATTATTAGGCGTTACCGCTGTAACACGCAAAGTGAGTATAATAACACACGTGAAACATTTTTTCCGACAAAATTGAATTTATTCCCCGAAATCTGGGCTGATACACATTTTTCTGCATGTATATTTCCTAGGGTTCAATTATTTTCCTAAATTTCCTTGGCAATACTATCCCCAATGGCTATGAATCATCGTATTAAGAGAAAAATCAGAATTGCGCGAGGTGAACCCAATTAACATACATTGTTATAATGTTTCGCGAAGACTTCAACGAAGAATATCGTTGATATTTCAAGAGGCCGTAGGAGTATTTCTAAGCTCCCAGGCCTCCCTTCATTCCGGCATAATCACTACCTTGTGAAGGGGATATTCTCGCGGTAATAGCCATCCGTAGTGGAGGGAGCAGGGTCCTCCCACAGGGCTGCAAACACGAAGACAATGAAGTGGAGAGGGTTTTTCAAGTGCGGTATAAGGGGGGAAGAGGGAGAGGGGCTTGGGACGTCGCGGAACCTGAAGAGGCCCTGATAAGGTCGTTGACTCGGAAGATCTTTGCAATGTGGGAAAGTTACGTCCTTATTCCCGAGGGAAGGATTCACCACGTGTTTCACACCGGCCAGTCTCACATGAAGAGAAAATCAATTCGTCCGTGGTGTGTTTCAGACGAAAAAGTCATACTCGCCTCGCCAGACTTTTCCATTGCAATGGTTATGTAGGAACTGCGGTGTCTGCGGTGTGAACTGTGGTGAGGTGTAACATATTTGTATTGAGTGACATAAAACTGATACAATTAGAAGAAACTTAAACATCATTTACCACAAGAAGTACTGGACTTCGCAGCACATCTACTAGTACTGACAGGAGTCCATTTTATCCCCCCCAAATAATTCGTTTTCTGAGGAGAGTTTTGAGTTTAATTGAAATAATGAGAAAACCGTTTGAAAAACGTCTTAAATTTTTTTAACTACACATATTTCTACATGAATAATGGCATAAATATACGTACGTTATTTTGCCATTTCAACACCTAGTATATGGCGCTCCGTATGAAGACCTGGACTTCATCTATGCGTACATGAATCGTATCTGAATTCGTATATTTTTTGCATTATAACCATATAATAGAAGAACTATTTAATTATAAAGAAAAATATTGCAACGAAAGATTATAAAACTATATTTCATGGTGAAAAAAATCAAATAAAATAGGGAATATATAGCCTGGGATCAAAATGAACCTCCTTTAAAAAATAGGCAGAGGGCAACGTACATTTAAAACTATTTCCACGACGAGACACTTATACGTACAAAATATTATCAGTATAAAATTTAATTTCAAGAAATACTCAAGAGCTCGGATGATTCAGTCATACTTATGTTATGAATTGCCAAAAATGAGGTAAAATGACCTCTTCGGCGCCTCTCAAGTGACAGCGAAATACAACGTCTTTACAAATACGTTATGCTTAGTTGTTGTAAAGATAATACCTTTGACTACATAATTATAATCATAGTGCATGTTTGGTGATCTTCACCCCCTGCCACACACGCTCGTGGTGGCTCGCAGGGTATCACGTAGATGTAGATGTAGATGAATCAAAAGACGCTGGAGTATGGATCTATATAGTTTGCCTGTATTTTGTATCTTCACTTTACAGAGCCGCCTGGCAACAAACTATAGCTTGAAAATTTATTAAATTATCGCTCAAGTGGCAAATAGAAAAGAATTCCAAAACAAAATATTAGACCATTTAATGTTGAAATTAGCTAACTATATCATGCATAATACCGCCTTCTATTACGTAAATGAAAATTAGTTTGGATATCCTCATATTACGTATTGTACGATGTACCTTATGGTTGTTCATGATTCATCTATGCATATGTTAGGGATTCCATTCTTTAAATAAACATAATTTAATAGGAGAAAACAAGATAAAACATGTCTGCAGCCTACAGAACCGATGCCAATGTAATTTGCCTAAATTGCCTCTGAGATACAATTAAATATCGTCACATTCACCACTAGTTTACCACATCAATCAAAGATATTTGGTTCGTAACTAGTTTCCAATGCATCTGATTTGGGAAATTATTACCCTATTCATTTCCATTTAACAATATTTCAACTCATGTAACCTGACTAAATGCGGCTGGTTTGGTCTACTCGGCTATAGCGCAATTGTTTTTATGCTAGTACGTATTAAAATTAAGCTGAGCGAGGTTAGATTGAAAGAATATATTCCAAAGGAGTCAGCTTCCTAAATATCACGACAAGAATAAAGGTGTTTTGACAGGGTCTAACTCAATAAGAAACTAAGTGATGAATAAACATTTATAGTAATTGTTCGGTTAAAATATTATACTAAAATCTACTTTCTATCACTACAATGACTTTAAAAAATAATTTATAATCAGTATATTGCGGCAGAAAGATGAGAAATGCAATATTTGAGCTTATATGTATTTTTAGTCCACCGACGCAATATTTTACAACAAAAACAGAGTGTTCACTTCCATTATATATAAGAATACAAGGTCTGCTTGTTTACAAGGCTTGTGAGAAAGGAGATCAATGAAGTACGGCACGTAGTTACAATTGTCGATCCCTTTTATCTTGTTGACGAACTACCGCTGAAATATAGGGCGAGGGTACACAAAAGTCGATCACGTCAACGGGAACTCCAGGAGAGACTAGAATGCCCTTACCGCATCAACAAATCATGCTTTGTAAACAACTTTCGAGTTGACCCAATGCAATTATCAATAATTCCTTCAGTCGGTCATGCGGACTGCAGGCGCCGATGTCGAACGGCGTCGTCAATCGGAAATGTCATAAATCAGGCAAACGCCGAAGAACGTGTCACATTCAAGGCAGGTGGAATCGCATTCACCATGCTGAGAGGTACCTGCTTTCGGGAAATGAAGGAACGATATTCGCAGCCATCGCAAACGAAGCAGTGCATGCAATGTAATTTCAAATGTCAAAATTTGCTTGCTTGACCGGGTGATTCACCGAAGGAAGTTTCCACGGTTATATCGTAAATATTTATTGTTTTATACAAGTAACAAAAGCAAATATAAGTCCAAAGCTGACCTGATTTCAGCTAATCGCCATATTGCTTCTTATCCTTACATTTTACTACCCTTAACCCTATTTCAGAAACATATTATCCTTCATGATCAACTGAAAATCAGTCGTATCAATAATTCTAAAAACGTTTTTTAAAACATGTCTTTAAGCTACTAATGTGTTAAATGACTTATTTTTTCAGAGTTAATTTAATTAAATTTAGCATACTTGATTAAATATAGTATAGTATATAAATAAATGTAGTATATATATTAAAATGCTTGACAACATTTGAATTCATAGCCATTTGGTTACTCGATGGTCATTCGAATACTAGCCTGGACGATCCTTTTGATTTTCCGAAATATATTCATCCGAATGGAAATAATTTAATCGTCGGTGAAGCATAAAATTGTATTTGGTAACCGGTGTTTATTCAATCGTAAGAGATTATATATTGGAACTAATAAACACCTACCTCAGGCAAAACTATTTTTTTAAATAGGCAGACAAACTAGAAAAACAGGACGAGCAGAACGTGTATAGGGATGACATTTTCAGTTTATTTTCATTTCAAAAGTACTTTGTTTTCTAGTTCACCCTATAACATATATAATTTGGAGACATTCCGCTGGTATTGATATTCCGAGAATCCTGATATTCCATGAGTCTTGATATTCTCAGAATATAAGGACCTATGGAGTTCAATTCGACTTGGCTCATCTTTACATCCTTCGGAGCGTAAAATACTGTTATCTTGCTAAATAAAATTAATTGTCTTATTTACAAATTAATTTTATGATACAATAATTCTAACTATTAAGTAACTTATATAAGAGGTATTTCTTAAAACGTATACTGAGAATGCTTTACCGAAAATCGTTTGCAATGAAGCAAAAATTTATGTAACCTGTGCCACTTAGGCAAAAGTTACTCACTGAAATAACTGAGAATTTATAAGTGTTTTTTACTTTGCGTTTAAAGGTAAAATACAAAGAGAAAGTCGATCAATATTTATGCATGACCCAAACATGGTAATTTACCATTTTCTGGAAGTAGTACACAAATCCTATAGGCCAAAAGAATTTTTCTCAGCAACAATTCCGGAACTAAATAAGTCAATTGACATTCTCTATTCCCTATATTCAGCTTGCATCCAATAAAAACTAGATCAGCATTCAACTGGTAAAAATTATTCCAAACTCCCTTGGTTTGTCTTACATCTTAAAGGTAATATGCAGATGAAGATGCAAAATAGAATTTTGGGATTCGTTCACATTCGCCGCATAATCAAACTATGAATTCATTTCAATTTTTACCAGTAACTTCGAGAAATCACGTCGAACGGAGAGAAAAAATGCTGCAGCCTCCGTAAAACAATATCAGGGACTTCATATTCCCCTGTACTATCGGAGAAATTTATTGATGCCCGCGTGGGATATGTATCACGCTTCGAGTTTTTCACACGATAAATTATTGGTGTCGAAGCATTGCGAAATTGGATGCTCTATCCATATCGAAGACCCCCACTAATATTTATGGGGTCTTGGGAAACCAGAGACAGGAGCGTCAGAGCCTTTGAAATTTCCAGCTTTGAAAAAAGTTTGGTTGAATTTTTATTTGGATTTCATCGTTAAACTCGTAAATAGCAATCCCACGTGGAGACAAATGAAAATGACTGCATTTGTCAAAATATTTCCTCAAATAGACACTTTCATCCACTACTTTAGCTAGGGTATGTGAGATCACACATGAACATAAGATCTATATTTGTTATTAGAGAATAAAGGTGGAATAGATTTATAAACTTGGGATATGAAATACGCAGTGAAAAATGTGTTGAAATTCTACATGAGAGTTGGGTTTTGCGCATATTTTATTTTGGAAAAATTTGTTATGCAGGTTATATGATGTATCTATACTTAGAGAATACAATTTCGTATTTTTCCATAGAATTTCCAAAGTTCTTTCAAATCAATTACTTCAGTATTCACTTGAAGATAGTCGTATCTAAACCATATAATGCACAAGATGCAAATGAAACTACACCGAAAGGGAGTGGACCTTATGGGTATGTTAGTGTAAATAATGAGAGAGAAATACGCTCTCAGGAATAGATACCGAGTTTCCTAAAAAAAATACGTAGCAGTGCATTTGAAGATACTAGTAAAAATAATTATGACGGATAAGAAAGAGGAAGATAGGGCCAAAGTGAGACAAAAAGTTGGTAACAATCTTAAATAATACCTTTTAAGTACTAACTCGAACCTGATGTGGAGGTATGGGGACTATACGCGAATTTTATTTATTCAAAATGTCCTTCGCGTTGAATTACTTCCAAATTAGGCCCCTGAACTACCACATCTTCCCTCATGTCTCCATATATAGAGAGTAAATCAAAGTACATGAATATAAATACGATCAAATTCCACGCTCTACACATCGATTGGCCTCTAGTTTTCACTTTTAACTCCCAGGTCGCGTCAATGAACTTTGACGAACATAACGAGAAATATGGGGGAAGAAAATCTTTTCGCTCATTACTTTAACAAGATCTGAGAGCGTAACATTCATTCGATTTCATATATAAGTACTCTCGCATATTTGTCACGTATTCCAATTCCCTCTCAAATAACTGTATCCAAACCACACCAAACACTCTCCGTAACGATCCGTTTGGGCCTAAACTTTATCGCTAACGTTCCAAAACCGTTAGCTACTCTCTCCGCAATCCAAAATCGGCTCTTCAAAACGGCAGACCAACCCTCGACTCGACGTCATTGGCCAATTGTTCTGGAATCCATACAACCATATCGGTATGGGACGTTGATGACTCGATATGAAGTTCGGAAAGAGGTAAAAACGTGATGTGATATAAAAGAAAGATGAAGGGAAACTGGATATCGAAATTGTGCGGGCAGGAGAGAAATTTTTAGTACGTTGAAAACGGGGACGGAGTTGAAGTTTCAAATTTCTCTCACACCAATCCTCTTACTTCCACCAGTCCCTCATTCACCCCTCCACATCACCCGTCCTCAAACTCGAGGAATAAAATGAAAAAATAAGATGAAAAGAAAAAAAAAACTTTTTCGGTGGGTACTCTTTCCTAACACCCTGAGCTCAACACAGACTCCCACCGCGTTGCTAAAAAATAAATGAAAAATAAATCAGGAAAAAAAAGAAATTTGAGGAATTAAAAAAAATAATAATCTTCAGGAGCTGCCGTCGTACTTACGCCTGGCTAAATCTTTTCAAATGCAAACAGAAATCGATAGCTATCGGCCGGAAATTGCTTCTTTGAATTTTTTTTCCCACCATTCCGCTACCGATCCCCCTCCTCTCCGTCCTTCCTCGCATACACCATTCCCAGATCTAACCCCCCGAAGGAGAGACCTCGGAAAAAGTGTTGGATTCGGAGAAGGGGTTGGAGAATAGAGGTGGGGGTTGATGTAAAAAAAGGGAGTGAATTTCACCCCTTACAAAAAAAGAACCCCCAGAACTCTCATCCCCCAATCCATCCCAAAAAGCGAGGGTATTTGAATGAGTATAATAAAAATCCACGCTTCCACCCCCGGGTTCATTCTCATCGAAAAAAACCAACTCTCTCTTTCTCTCTCGCTCATTCCCTTTATCCCTCCCCCTTTTCCATTCAGAGTTTCTTCTCTTCACACCCTTTTCGTCGCTTTCTCCTAACCCTTAGTTCCCCCCCTGCCATACTCCTTCCACGTGCCTTTCCCGCTTGCATTAAATCGACTTCCTAACTTTAAAAAAAAGCGATCGGAAATGCCACTCCTGAAGCATAAATCACATAGGACTCCCAATTGCGAATTTGATAAACCTTTGGTGCGGGGTTCTTTTTCTCACCAAGCCACGCTATTGACCATTCGAATGGTTTATGTATGTAACATCTACATCTACATAATACCCCGCGAGCCCTTGCATGGGCGTGTGGAAGGGGGTGTTAGGTCACCAGCCGTGTAAGGGTATAAGTTTTTTGGAGATGAAATGGTGGCATGTATATACTATAGGAGTGTATTTAATGGAGCTCAATTTTTATTGTGATCGCTTATTGTTCGCGGAAAGAACGAGTTTTTGTACCTATCTGTTCGGTAGTGTATCTCTCTTATTTTACCGCATCTGTCAGACCTAGAGATGTAGTGATTATATTCTCTGTGTCGCTCTGAAAAATATCAGTTCTGAATTTATAAAACAGCCTAAGCCTAGCGTGTAGCCTCCGAGTCTGTAGGGGCTCCCATATTAATCCCTATTAAAGTTGTGAGACACTATATGTACGCTCGTAGCAGTTTTAACGAAGCGCGATGCTTTCCTTAGAATTTAATTACTTTTTTGGTTAAATCTATTTGACCAGGGTCCCAAATGCTCGCGGCATATTCGAGGTGTGGCCTAACCAGACCGAAGTAGCATCTCTCTTTGACATTTTCATCCGAGGACCATCCTATTATACGCTTAACAAAACATAGTTTCTTTGATGCTGCGCCACACATGTTCTGTAAAGAAATGACGTGGGACAATGCTCAGTTTACATGAGTGAATATTGCTGAAGAGTTTACTTACCAGATACAAGTTTATTTCAACCATATTACAATGAAAAATTTTCGGGTTATCTGCTGCACAAAGAAATATTTTTAGTGCATTCAACGTTTCGCTCATTCTACAGAGAACATCGTCAGGATACTCAGAAGGTAAGGCTTCAGTTCTCAGTATGAAGATCTAAATGTTGAACTCACATTAAAACTGCTCTATACAATGGTGAAATGAAATGGTTAATGATGACGATACTCTTCGCTGCAAAAGCCGGAAAAAAGAGTTGTTCACCTTCATTGAAACGCAGGTATTAAATTAAAAAAAATAATAATTTTTAGTTCGCTGAAATGTTTGCAAGTTGTGCCGCTTAGGGGTCTGCATATTTCTATAACAATAGTAAAACGAAGCTTTGGATACGTAAATTTATAATATATTCCTCTTTTATTTGATGGAATCTACTTAATCTTTTAGGATGAAAGTTTTCAGTCCAGCCTGCTGAAATTGAGGGCACACCGGAGGCAACTAGCATCCAGCTATAACAGAAAAATTCCTTCTGATATCCAGTATTGGCTATAGTTTTACGTTCTTCCACCCACATGATCATATTGCACCACCATTTTTATGATCTAAGTCCCGTGATCAAGATAAACACAATGCCGAAGCAACCCATTTATGACAGCCAAATCGAACTATTCTGGAAAAGCATATCTATAACACATGCTATACACTACTTGTCAAAGATAAATAATGCAGCCTTATCACTTCCTATGGGGAATAATTTTTTCCACTTCTTTCTAAAATCTCTGATGATATTCTAGCACCGTATGACAGCGTAAAAATAACATTGTACATGGCGATTATGAACAATCACGTGCTAGAATTGATATTACTCGCCATTGCATTTAAGTAACGACGTTCAATAAAGCCAAAATTATATTTTTACGTATTTCATTTGTCTTATACATGTCAAATACCTGAACACAATGCTACATTCCAGCAAAATGCAGGTCTAAATGCGGAAAATCGCTCCCTATCTAACTGAACGCTTTCGCCTGAAGCTCAAAGTAGAGCATTTTTTTTCAAAACCTCATATATTTGGCACCATGACCGACCTTTTGAACAAGTTTTTTCCAGGCACTTCTGTATTTAATGTCCGCCTCGATTAATTCACCACATCCGCGTGTATCAATTTAATTTCAGCCCAAAAACCTCCGACCCTCAAACTCTCCCTCTCTCCAGGGCCCAAAGACCCGGGCGAAATAAGGCGAAGCCCCGTTCCAAGGCCACACATGGTGAAGAGGTTCTTGCCTATTATTCTCCCGGGGCTAATCAACTCTGGTGGTCCAATTAGCTCGAGGTGAAGTGGGTTGTGCCAAGCTCAGTCACCCGCCGATGTGCGCCGCCCTTGACGGCCAGCCTCAACATGCTCCCCTTTCAGGACTGCCGCTTGAGCTCTGGGGTAAATTGCCCGAGCATTTTTTTTATTTCTTTTGACGAGAATTATACCTCACACCTCTCCAAGGTAGGTTGAAAAAATTGCTGCATCGAAGGGAGGAAAAAAATTGGAAAAGGGAAAACTCGTGAACAACTGTGATAGTCAATGGCCGAGTCTTCAAATACAATGACCATAGGAAATGAGGCGCGTAAGGTGGAACCTGAAAGGCTCTTTTAAGAGACTCTAATCGCTCACGCTATACAATTAGGGATATGGCCGAGCTTCTCCCTTAGATTTAGGATTAGCACAAAACTTTATTATACCACTTTCCCAGAGAGTGATCAGGAAGGTAACAGCTCATATTTTTGCCTAGTAATAAGTAAATAAGATTTCAAAATAGGAACAGGCATGTTCGTAAAACGTAAAAAGTTCGTAAAACTTAATACCGCCGCGTAGTTGACGACTTTGAGACACGAAAATGATAAATTTATACATAATATGATAACATACATAAATAATAATAATAATAAATAATAATAATAACATACATAAAATGGAGGAAGGATTCTAATAATTGAAGAGATTCCGTCAGAAAGTCTTCCTGAATTCTGCCAACACAAGCATTTCAATAAACGGAATACTCAGATTTAATAAATTCAATAGTCTCGCGCTAAACTTTTTCATAATGTTCAGGAATTAACAAAAACTTTATTAGATTTACTTAGAATATTAATTGGACGGCCGGTTTCATCAAATAGTCGACATTATCAGGGTCAACATCTACACTGTGGACACAGTCAATATCTACCTGTCCTCCCATTTTGACTCATTTCAGAATGAGAGCTTAGGATAGAGTCTCTATAAAGGAATATCGATAGGTGATTTCAACAATTTGTCTTTCATGTGTGTTTCTAGTCCTTTTCTCACAGTATATCCGTTCCCTTGCGTGTTTCTATCTTGCTGCCTCACCCTCTATGTCTCCGATCAGTCCTTATAACCCCAACCTTCATTTCTACCTCCTCTCGCTGCAGCACAGGTCTCTGCCACGATTTTTTGAGAATCTATAGATACAGGAGCCGAGCTACAATCAATCAGTTCCTGTACACGTGAATTAAAATTTTAGCAATATGTATAATCCTATAAGAATTCTACCGTGAATCGAAGTTCCGTTATATATTTCGGTTGACTGGTTTATTAAGGGAGGTAACGAAAAACTTTCATGATGACGATAGTCCTCGCTGTAAAAGCCGGAAAAATGAGGTGTTCACCTACATTGAAACGTAGATATTACATCAATAACATAATAATTTATAGTTCGTCTATGATAAAGAGGGCAAGACGGGTAGTTATGTAAGGGATGAATTCTTTGGGGAACATGGATAGCGCAGAAAAGAACCTAGCAATTATATACTCCAACTCTTTAAGAAAGGTAGCAAGGGGACCACATTTTAACATATCATTCCACGGATACAAAACACCACATAGGGTGAGTTTTATGAAGTCAGTCAAATCCAAACCGGAAGATGGCTTTGCCTTTCCTTGAACTCGCTGTTAACTGGGAGTTTGATGAACAACAACAATATTACATGATATGTGCAATGTGTGATTCTATTACGCCGGTTTTATTCTAAATTCACTCTTTTGTTCTCATTCTAATAGTATGATAACTCTTTTATCGTATCTGCTATTAATGCTCCATGTAAAATGATAGTATAAATTTGGCTTCCTCAACATCATGCTTTTGCAAGAATGTTACAAAAATATTGCTGCAGTAACATTGCATATTTTCTGAGGGAGCAGTTCTTTTCCTTCAGCTCCTCCAATTCTTCCTCTCCTCTCTATCATGGCAAGGCAAGTTGCCTTTGTAATGGCAACACCTTCAATTTCTAGTGGTAAATAATTCAAAGGAACTCAGAACGCGGAAAGTAGAGCAAAATTACAAAATAAATTTATGAGATGGAAGGCAATGAAAGAGGATTGAATACAGTGTAAGAGATAAGGGTGGCTAGCAGGACGGAAATGTATGGAGGGGGACAAAAGGAAGGAATGGGGCCAACTATGTATTGGTGGGGAACGTGTCTGCAGGATGAGCAGGGAGGGGTGAGGGCTGTGGTGCCAAATCCAGAGGGATTGGAAATCCAATATATACACTGATGCAGCTTCAGTTTGAAGTTAGACATTTCTAACGGGTGAAAGAAACTTGAAGTGCAAATCTAAATTGGATGTTATATTACTCTCGAGTCGAGACATTGGTATTTGTCTGCTGGAAACAGCAGTACATCGATGTTAAACTGCGCACTTTTTTCCAGGTTTAGTGTTGATATATGTGAGTGATTATAATCTACCTGATCTTTTTTTTAAGAAGAGTTTTACGGATATTTATCGCCATTGCGGATTTTTTGGTGAAAAAAGTTAATAGATTAGCCAGAAACTTTTTTTCACCAAGCAAGAATTATTCTCAAAGTACAGATGATATTTTTACTAAGATTTAAGAAAAAAAGTTCGTCATCCACAATTTTAAAAACACCTATTAAAGGAGCCAATTTCATGTTTACATTTAGAATTTTTTTACTGATTCCATCATAGTTATTAGCAATGCAATTTACGTAACCGACACACTCCATAGGAAGTGTCTCCATATTCACTGCACTCCATATTCGATTCGCAAGCGAATTTTTAGGGTGACTCGATTTCCTACCAAAATTTTTTAAAAAAATTTCGTTTCGATTCGATTCGAAATATTTTTAGGGAGATTCGATTTGGTTTGATTTGAAGTGAAAATCCCTGATTCGCACAGCACTAATCAAGATATAAGAAAATCTGAACAAGAAAGAAAACTTCGATCCGCGTTAGATGTGTTACTTGATCATCATGTGAGCTAACATCAAAATATGGGTTGTAATAAACATTTATTATCATTCGTGAAAAAATTGGCATCCATTTATTATGTTAGCATTCCTCGAATAATTTTTGCATCTCCTGTTAAAATCTTCTGGATATGTTAAAAATAAAAATGACTATTTTCTGAGTACAAGCTCTATCCTATCATTGGGTGGTCTGAGGTGAACTTTCCGATAAATTGACATCACATACGTATGTCAATATTTGATAACAGAGAGCGCGTAGAATTCTCCATCCCTACTATTTTTCTCTCCTTTGCCAAGCATGATCCCCTTGAGGGACCCGTTCGGCTTTCATCTGCATGACATGCATGCACTCCTGGATCGCCGCCATGTGTATAAGACAGCACGCGTGATCGAGACAGCCGCCTCTGTCTCATGAGCCGCACGTGCACGCTTCGATGAATCAGTTACCCCTACCGCCAGGGCATCAACGAGATCAACCACAGCCCCCCCTCCCCACCCAACTCCCCCATCCTATTTACCAACCTCCTTCTCCACTTACCCTTGGAACCACGCCCGCTCCAGATTTCTCCGCGAACTTTCACGCGATCCTTGCCTTCAATTCTCATAACATCACGTCAAAAGGTTTTCCGCTTCGATGCTCCGTCAACGTGAATTTACAACTCACGCTGTCGCCTCGAGTACCTTACGGAACTGAAAGAAATGGTGTCCAATTCCTCTAGATCTATTTTTCTGCCTCTTTATGTATACATTTTATTGGTCTTCTGTGTCATCGAAATCCGTGGCGAAGTCAATTTTTCTTAGAGTAAGGAGCAATCACAATACAGCCCCGACGATGAATCCTATCTATAAACAAATATTTACACAAGTGTGATATGAGGATATGCACCGCAGTAAAATTTACAAAAAACAAGCAATGTGAAAATCATTTATTATCATAATCGTGGAAAATCCCTGTAATCATCACAATAATAATATTGTTTTTTTAAAGATAGTCTTCATGTTTTTAAAACAGAAATGAGAAATCAACAAGCATTTTGTAAATTTTTATTTAAGATTTCAGCCCGAAAACCCAAATATAGGTGCATAGGTAAAAAATGCCACATAGATAAGACTCAAGGGGTCTCAGCGCCCGGGAAAATATCTGAGTTGATACGAGTAGGTATATAATTAGTAAATGCGCTTGACTATTCACAATGTTTTCGCTGGTATTACTGGAAACAACTATATTTTCATAAAGCTACTTATGTGTTTCCAGCTGAACTTTGACCTCAAATACTATATCTATAGTACCGCATTTTCATGTCCATAAATGATAACTAGTACCGTACTGTTATCGACCAGCGCATTTAACTTTCTATTTGTCGCTTCCAAAGTTCTCTGGAATTCTCTACAACGGCGTCCTAAGCATCGTTTATCAATCCTTATCTTGTGACCTTGCTCTGGAGATACTCACTTCCTAATATTTTAGATACTTATATATTTTTATAAATAATTCATAAAATCACGTAACTTTTAATATTTTATAAAGTATAACGCATCCTTCCACAATCATGCAATTGATAACATGCCATTATCCTTAGAGCATTCAGAATGTTTTCAAATCATCCCAATGCCAAACACGTTTGCACGATTTTCCTCACGCTAGATAGTCTTCACCAATTTGTTGCAGGTTATTATGTAATTTTACATTCAAAATTGTAGTTTTTATTTATTGAAAAATTAACATTCTCCATACACTTACGTTGTAATATCACCTTAATGTGTACCGTAAATTGCTTCAATGACTCAATTAAGTTATTTGTGAAAAAGAAAGGTTTGAAGCACACAATCATGCTGACTGGTACAGTAAAGCTATCCGCAACGATTAAGAAGACGCTTCAAATTTTTGAAAGCAGACTCAGCTTTCGGTACCTCAATACTCCTTGCAACTTGCTACTCTACTCCAATAAGTTCAAAACTTCCAATAAGTTCACAATCGTCGAGGAAGGTAATTTCTGACAATAATTCGCCTCGGTATCATCGAACGATGAATTAACTCGAGTCTCTGAGTTCAAACCACGAGACGGAAAAGGGAGAGAAATGTGCGGGATTTCCAGGAATTCCTCGGGTCCGAAGGTCGATCGAGGAAATGGAGCGTGCAACACACTCATGAGGCGTTCCCGATTCCATTGGTTCTCATTTCGTCCTCTTGTCTATTCTTCTCGTCGACGACGCGCGAAGGCACAAACTGCCAAAAAGTTTCCACTCCACTACCAACAAACTTAAACCCTCCCTTGACGCTCGAAATGTTTCTCCCTTTCCCCCGGCTACCCATCCCTGTGGCACATCTCGTCCTTTAGAGAATATTAAGACGCGTAAGTAAAGGCGCTCGTGATGTGAGTAAGATTGAGGCCAACGGTGAAGTACATCGGGTACGTTTAACGAGAACAAGCACCAAAATCATGTGTGTGAAAACATTCTCCCAGAGCCAGGAGGATTTTTCCACAGATGATGCAGCACAAAATCATATCGATATGAGAGACAAAAATGTTTTTAGCTATTTCGTGGCAATAAATATTTGAACTTTTACATTAATTTTCTTATCAAAGACAATTTTTGAAATGATGACGCGTAATTTTACGCATGAAGAAGTTGAATTTTCTTCGCCAAACCCCCAATCAATTTCATGCCTCACATTTCACACGTGGGTCGAGAGACCAAAATTACAATTCCAATGTCTTCATTGATTGTTTTTACATGTTAAAATGTCTTGATTACCATATCAAGGTTCAAGTTCCAGAAAAAAATACTAAAGGAAGATAAAGAGAAATAGAGTAATCAAGTGGATGCATACAGTTACTGGCACCACAGGCAAACAATTGGGGGAAAAGGACGGACCGTTACCTAAAATAAATGAGCACAGAAATCTCTGAAAGGTACAACAGAAATAGAAGTAGAGCACCGCGTCTGTAAATGTATCCGAAGGCATAGTTAGACTAAGCTCATCCCATGAAAATATCAAGTAAAGGTAAAAAATGATTACCCGTCTATATTGGGGTGAGACAGGGACAGCTACAGTCACATCTTCGTTTATTTTCCGTCTTCAAATGAAATAAACTTCATGAAATTAAATAGAAAGATGCGCGCATTTGTTGAAAAAACGCAAGGCATATGCAAAACGGAATATAGCATAGATATTTTAAATTGTCAAAAAAATGACGAATACCATTTATTAGCCAATATCAGCAAGTATTTTACCCAGCATATATGTATAATTTGCTATTGTCACCCATTCGGCTACAGTGGTCATCACATTCATATTAAAAATGCTATTTGGGCGTAGTCACTGCGTATTGCATTAAGCCAATGGTAACATCCATTTAGACGAGATTATTCGAGTAGAAATTGCATTGTCCTCTATATTCTATGTTTAATTGGCTATGCATAAATGTTTTATTTTAATCCTAATAAATACTTTAGCTCTCCAGAGAGTAATAAGAGTTATTTTAGTTATATCCCTAGAGCACTGCAGTTCACGCTCCAAAGATTTTCCAAATGTCGAAATCATTTATCAGTTTTTCAGGGAACTTGAGGTCACAGCGCTTGCAGCTGAGAAAATTCTTTGAACAAATTTTTTTTGTCATACCCACATTTTTTTCGAATTTATTTAAATTGAACGCTAGAGAGAATCTTTTTACGCAGAAATAATTGAAGGGTCGATTTAGCTTTCCCAACTGTGTGTAAGCTGGGTTCATAATTCCGCGGTACGGCTTAAACCACTCACAAATTTCTGTCCCACACAGAATGTATAAAATGGACGTGTACATGACAAAAAGCTGAGCAAAGCTGGTATCTGGAATGGGGGGGGAGAGAAATAGCGGTGACATTTCCAATTTAACTGAAACAAAAGATGGAAAAACGTCAGAGACAAAAGTGAATCGCATCATGTGTCCTCTCCACCGTCATACCCACAACGGACCCTTATTAGATTATCGAATTTCAATCCGCATGGCGAAGGGGACGAGAAAAAATATTTATTTGAAAATAAATGCGCAGAAGGGATAGAGGGGAGATAAACTGATATTTCTCCCTCCAGGAGAAGCGAGAAAAAATACAGGGGGAAATAAATTTGATCTTCCCCCCCCCCCGACTAAAAAAATGGGTTCCATAGGGTTAATGCATGGGACCGCCACGGCTTCTGCGTACGAATGTGCTTGCTCTCATGTCAGTGCAACGAAACAAGCTGAGTGAATGGTTAAGAGGGAGTGAGCGGATCCGAGGGGAAAGAGGCAAAGAAAATGTATGAGACAGGTTGGTGGGCGTGGCTCTGGAATGGTGGAATGGGAAATGGAAGAAATATCGACGGACTAATACGATCCTACACACCAAATTTGGGGAGGTCCCCAACCCCATTCCAGGATATTAAGGGGGAGGAGAAAGGGTAAGAAAAAAGGTAAGGTTAAAAAGAAGAGCTTAAACGAAGGAACTAAAATGAAGCTGAAAATAAGGACAAGTCGAGGTAAGGGTCTTGGTATACAAGGTAGGTACTAAAAGAAATAAACACGTTTAACTTACTTATAACAATTAATCCGGTGCTAGCCACAGTAATGTTTGCTTCAGTAACATTCGAATGCACGATTTTTCCATGGTCTACTTCAACTGAATATTCTATTAAATCTCTTAAATGGTGTACATGTAGGTTTTTAGTTTTTGTTATCGAGCTGTTCAATAATATACCCATGATTTAAAAACTACCTTTAATTATAAATGCACAATTTTACTACAAATATCACGCAAAATGGTAAATATTCTAAATGGTAGGTAGTTTTGATATCATATATACAAATGACGTTATTTTCCTCATAAATTTGCCTTGATGACATAATAAAGTTTATAAATCTAAATTTTAAAAAAGGATATAAATAAAATAGGGATACATTAACTCAGATGAGTTTAAAAAAAATAAGATTCCAAATAACGCTATTACGATGCACTAAAATTGAGGTAGAAATAAATGAACATGAATTAACAAAACTTAAAAATACAAATAAAAACATCTCTTTAATAGGATTAGAGAACAAAATTTTAAAAATTTTGAAGCCCCAAGAGATATAAAGCACTCTTTAGTAGGTAAACTTGAATCATGCAACATTTCTGCTCCATTAACACGGAATATTTTGAGATGAGCATAAATAATAGGTAATAGAGATGAATAATTAGTATTGATGTGCAAAATTTCAAGCTAAATGACTCCTAACCTTCTTTATTTCAAGAATAAATAGTAAGCAGTGGTTTGGGACGTGGAGCCTATTAGACTCCTTACCTTCCGCCTTGGGCATTGGGACTGTAACAATATCCATAGGCCATCGTGGCAATATGCTTTTCTTAAGTGGCTTTTAGTCACCCATTGGTATGTGTTCTATAATCATTAAAAACTTCAGATCAATGGGGTCAGAAGTTTTTGAAAAGAAGAGCAACGAACATACAGACACCACTACATTTAAAAATATTAGTATAGATGAGCCTATGCAGTCACAATAATTGCTGTACAAAATGATTTAAATTGTTTCATAGAACTACGGAACTCCTCTAACACAAATTACAGCTACTCTACTGCCAAAATAATCGGCAATTGTAAAATTATTTTTTTTTCTAAATAAGAGAGTTATACACCATGAACCCAAAAGTATTGGAAAGCGACAAAATTAAGGCAAGCGAACTCCAAGATTATTCACGAAGATTAGTTCGTATATACATTGGAGTTGGTACATTAAGACCCAGTGAGTAAAATCTGTTCTTTACCTAGTGAATGTATTGCGATCAGTTTATCTGCCGCAAATTGGAAAATTACTTTATCTCACGGAAGTTACCTTTGCATGCTGAACGACATAATATCTTCTTATAGAGGTTTTGCTTTAAAACGACTTTCTAGTTTAGTGCCCATGTACTTCCCAGAGGCTAACAAGAAAGCAGGCCAAGGGAAATTTTTAGGAAATCTCCAATATATTTTTCTAAACTTTATTGTCTTATTTGTAGAGTAATTGAGCTACATTTTCAGAGCATTTTATAACTCAGGCAAAATAAACCGAGGCATACTTTAAAAAAACAATGAAACTTGTATAAAATAGAGCTAAAAATACGCATCTAAGCTTTAAAAGGAAAAGAAAATGTTACAAATAATGACACAACCATGTAACAGGGAAGAAATTTCCTACTATTTCTACACTCTAAGCAATGTTTTTGTGATGGCAGCACGTCTTACGTAGCATACGGAGGAGGTGGAAGTCGGAGGCAAGCAAAGGCAGACGGATATAGGATAACGGGATTAATGAGGATGGGTTGGTGGGGGAAGATGGCAACAAGAAATGTCCCACTTGTACTCAACATGAGTAGCTAAAAACGATGAGACAACGGACTACATTGTTCAGCGTAAACAATGGGGATCCCACCTGTTTTCCCCGGCCACTGTAGGAAGGATAGCGATAGGGATACACACTCATGTCCCCCAAGAGACTTCTAGACAATAGAGGAAAAAAGTAGCTGGCGCATCCATGCTTTTGACAAGACGCTATTTCTCTTGGTTACAACGTATCAGATTCGAGTAGTTGGCTAGCAGTAAATCTAATAATCAATACAAGCAGTAGACACAAAAAATGAACGCCAAAATGCACTTTTTGTCAAAGAAATCAATAAAATTTCTCTTTAAGTAGAAAGGGATGCTTTGAATATGTATAAGCTATAATATAGACTGAGACAATTGAAATTTCTAATTGAAGGTTTTCATATGTGCCGATTACAAACGATTATTGCACGCCATTGCATATAGGCATACTTAGAAGCTGGGACGAATCATTAATTTCAATCCATAAATTAACAGTTTGGTATGCCTTTATAGGTATTATTATAAAGAAACCAACGGAATAAAAGTGAGACTACATGCAGACATTGCTTCCCAGATGCCCGGATTTTTTTTCTTTCTAATGCTTTTAGCAAAGTCTGACCTTATTCTATTATATATAAATCTATCTATAAATATATACTGACTTACATCTCTCCTTATTATTCCGGAATAGGCGCTAACATCCTGATAATTTCCATGCTATACTCAAATGGTTATGTAATATCATTTAATTATCTTCAAAACCTTACAAACAAAAAGTTACCCAAAAATAATTCGTTTGGTGCAATGATACATTAAGATGTCAAGTACCATATTGCACAATCTTTGGCTGTTGAGATGAATAGATAATCCGAAAGATTAATTTCAATGATGAACTTGAGTAGAATTCGCTAGAAAATCCATTTCACAAAGTAAACATATCCATTAAAGTTGAAATTTCAAAGATGTAATACCAGCCAAATATCTCCATAAAATGGAAAAAATACCTGAGTAGCAAAAGTTGCATGATATTCTCACGTGAGAATTGCCAACGCTTGATTAAGCTATCAAGTGATAAAAAATACCTATGCCATTTAAGGTAACCATTTTAATCCCTCATTGAACAAAATAATCCTATGAAAAAATACTCCTCAAAAGACTGCACGAGGGTACTGGGTATTTCATTTGAGCACGTGTTGTAAAAATTGTACTCAATAGATAGCTTGGATAAGGTCTGAAGAATATTAATATTTCAGGTTCGTATTATTCCAGGGACGGGAGTTATCCGAGCCCCAAAAATAACCCATAAAAATCCCCGGCATTCTATAGGTGATCATTGGATCATAACCAGCGATACACGCCCATTAAGTTGGCTCAAAAATGGGGAGAGAGCAAACCGTTGAGGGACATGAGGCGAAGTCTTAATGGAAACGATGCATGTTGGTAGAGGTCATTGTTGCAAATGCGCCATTGATGACGTAGAGGTTCGGGTTGTTGAGAACGTGTAAAAAACTTACAAATCGGCCATGACAGGTCACGGTGATATTAATCGGTAAATAGAGGCAAATGTTTCTTAAATTTTACCGGTTATCCCTTGATTCTGGTTCAAAGCATTACTCTTTCAACGCACAGGTTCTCCGCCAAACCCATAAGGCCATAAAATTACTGCATAGCGGAATAAATGAATGATAAATTGAGATAAAAATTATTGTATTGTAAATTTAAACAAAGAGTTAAAATAAACTACAAAGATAGTGTGTAAAACTATTTAAAGGCTCCATAAAATTCATTTGAATGCATTAGGCTCCTCGGAAAAATATATTGGCTCAGAGTGAAAAATTATCATCATTTTGTCATTTTCAGTCAGCAAAACTTACTCTTAGGAATAAACTCGTATTGATTAGAAAAAATCACGGTAAGGAAATGGTCGTCCATTTTTGTTTCTTTTTTGCTATAAATTTCCCATACTTTACGCCCCTTCTGTGACTTGTTAGTCACCAAGAGCCATAACTCTTATATACTGCTCTTATATAAGCTCTTATAACTGAGGGTAGAATTGCTTGCTCAATATCTGATGAAATAAAACTGGTTCTCTGAAGAGAGTTTAACTCTTGCTAAAGTTCCTGGTGCTGGTAAGTGGGAGACTTTTGTACACTGCTCTCAAAGCTTAGAAAATCTCGCAATTCCTGTGAGATTTTTCGCGAAGGATTGTGCTTCTCCTGTATCTCTGTCTCAGCTTCAATCTCTTTGCCTTCGTGTTTCCCCTTTTGACGTCGGTAGCAATGTATTCCAATGACAATCAGAATGCTGGGGGGAACTGCAGAGAGTAAATTGAATAAGAGGGGACTTAGTCGTGTTGTTGACAGGAAATGCATGTAAGTCCCCTGAGGGGGGGATCGTAATTGAATAGCTACTTACATATGATCGGCAATCCCCACATTCATTCTACCTATGCCATTTCTAATTTATCATCAACTGAGTATTCATCCCAGATGCCTTTTATTTTTCTTTCTCACAAAGGGCATGGAAAAATAAGGGGAGGCACAGATAACACGATACCAAAAATATTTGACGAAATTCGAACATGAAGTACGTGTAACGATTAGGAAATAAAAACATTACAGCTTACGCGTTAACATGCTTTGTGTACAGTGCATTTTCAGCTATTTGAAACGATTTACGAAATTCCAAAGGAGGAAAATAGATTGAATTTTTATAGACAAAGTAAGATTCCCGTCTCCTAAGCAAAGAAGCATTAATTGTAAAGTTTAAATCAATACGGAAAGTAAAAACTTGATATGCATCCTTATATTTTAACTTAATCAAGTAATAATTGACGAAAATAACCTATTTCACCAAGTAAAATAGATATCATTTTATTAATTTACGCAAATATGATACTCTAGGAAGCAGGCTTCATAAAATGAATCCTAGGGTCTTCGTGGAGTTTTTATCACGTTTCTGGACTACCATAAAAGTTTACATGATACTTATTCCAATGCTAGATTAGAATTCACGTGCTTAAGACTTGAATATTAGTATAAACCCTACCACAAATAAAAGGAAATCTATTTTTAGTTTTATTTTTTTTCAGATGAATTTTCAAAGATTAATTATCGAATTAAATGTACGTAACATAAATCTTTCAGAATACAACAATTTAATGCATTTCTGGTGAAATTAGAAAGACTTTTATTTCATTCTTTAGGATTAATAAGATTAGTGTATAGTTTGGAAAGAATTCAGGGCCTCAAAATGCGTCAATAGCCTCTAATATTTCTCAGGGATGGGTAATAACGCCTCTCGTTACCATCGTCCATGCAGATGTCAAGGCTAATATGTATGTTCAAGGCAATCTCAATATTTTATAACTATCGTAAATATTCAAACAAAAGACAGGAATGGAAATAATTATTCATGTATCTGAAATGCTTAAATTTGTCAACCTAGTTAGAACTTAAAAGACGATACAAAAGATTTAGAAAAAAAAATATTTAGAGGGGTAAAAAGTAGTTTTAAGAACATTTTCATTTATATAACATCTTTCCTTTGCCGTATTAAAATGCTTGTCGAAAGCTAATGGAAGATATGTCATCGTATATAATTTTTGAAAAAAAATCAATAGTGATATTATACTATAAAATTGTACAGCATAGCTATAATAGTAAAGTTAACAAAGGATAACATTTTTTCCTACGCATAGCTACAGGGTATATTCATGGATTTATAGAAGGGATTACTGTAGACACAGACAGATAGGAAGACGGATGAGGTTCAGCGAGTGTAAAATTGCTTTTCCCTGAGCAAATAGAGATGACCACTAGTGGCACAAGTTGATATTGAAACTGCCCTCTGGCAACGAGAAGATGGATTAAGATTGCAAATTCCGATTGTCTTTGAATTGGCAAATACAGAACTGGTTCTAAATGAAACGAAATCCAATCATCCTGAGTCATAACCCGTTGTATTTTTAAAATCTTAATTGAAAATTAGATGATGCATTGACGAATTTTAGTTTTTCCCCATCAAGTTTTTAAAGGTCATTCTGGATCGAGAAAGGACAGCACAATGGACTTTTTACGATATATTTTGAGAAATCTCTTTCTTTTTGTCAAGAAAAAAGAAAATATAAAACGTCACCAGAGTAATTGAATGTAGCTGGGATAACGGATGGCCCATGAGTTAATTACTTTTGAGTAACGACATCCGGAAAGTATTAAATCTTTGTGTCTTAATTTGAGTAAAATAATTACTTACAAACATCACAGCAAGAAAAATTAATGAGAATATTTTGTTTACAATTCAGTGGAGTGGAGTGTAAATTTTCCACTGAAGCGCGTAATGCATATTTTTATCCATGGCGGACAGCAGGGATTGTCATGAGAAAGTTTTGAAAGGCACACTCACCCATAGTGTTAGCCAGAGATCCTATCTTGCGGTCTCACGGCGAGATTACTCGAAATTGGATGGCAAATAATTCTCAGTCATTCTACATTTCGAAGTGCTTGTGTAGGCTACAATTGAAAAAGGATTTCCGGAGCTATCCTCCACACTAAATAGCATTTTTTTTACAGTTTCGTAGAACTTAGATAGTTTGGTAGCTCATATTCCGAAATATGATATTGACTAGCGTTAGAAGATTTTGCGAATGCTATATTCTATCCTCCTTTCAGAGTAATGGACATTTTACACATTTTCCCGCAAAAAAAAGAGACTGTTCAGCCAAAAAGTCAACGTGAGTCAAAATATGACACTTAATTCGAGGTAGCTTTTAAGGTTGAACTATAGTAATTGATAAAGGCTCAGGCTAGGGCTAAACAACATGAGCAAATATTCTACAAAAGTGTCTGCTTTTGATAAAAAACGATCAATATGAATATTTAAAGAAACTGTTGCAAGCAACATTCATATATACTGTCAAAAATGGTATAACAAATACTGTCAAATATTCCTTCCTCTTTGATGTATGCGAGGCCCAAATGTTGAATGTCAGTTGGATATTAGTTGAGATACTTTGAATTGCTTTGATCTCGAAATTTTAACCTCTTTGATTTGAATTCCAATTTGGACAGGGTTTATGGTGAAACTAGAAAAACTTTGTAAATACTATAAAAGTGATGTCTGCAGTCACTATTTCTAGCCGAAAATTATAATAGAATATTACCCTTAAGACAAAATATGACCAAATTTCATTGATAAATTGAGTAGATAAATAATAAATGACAAATAATAAAATAATGTTTTCAGTACGAAGATGTTAATAGGTTATTTATTACAGAAAAACAGCTATATTGTTACACATATTGCATTTCAAATGACGACGTTGTAGGTGAATCAACATATTTTGGAGATATATCCAAAATAACACTAATAAGATTAGGGCAGATATAGCCTACATGGAATCAAGACAAAAATATTTATAGCCAAATATTACTAAAATGTGATTCATCATTGGGTATATCATCTCAGTTCATTAAACCTGCCACTTGCAGTAGTCAGAATCTACTAATACAGGCGATACGATTTTGATACATAAAGCAATATACTCGTAATATATCACACATTTTAGAAAGAGCAAAAGGATATATCACAGATTAGAAGAAAACAATTTCAATTAGTAAATTCATTATTGTAATTGAATGAATATAACTATGTTCAATAACCAAATGATAAATCCCCCACCCTTGTCATTAAATACTTACGCAATATCGTACACACGAATTTTATTCAGTCGAACTTCGTTTTTGCATATATAATGCATAATCTAATATAAATGAATTTTGCAGATTATAATGTTGTTGGTTCTGAAATCGCTCAACTTCTCATGCTTTACTCCCCTATTCTGGCTTCTCAAACAACCCTTAAAGAAAATTTAATGCGGAAACTTCCTTCCAAGATAAAATAAATTTTTATTTATTTGATTACATCAGCATTTTCTATAAATGGAAATTTGTTTTTGAGATGCTTTAGGGGATATGAAAAGCACGAAAAATGCAACAAAATTACCTGGGGTGACATTAACCTCATCTTCTCAATGCGAAATTTGTACAAGCTTTCTTGTACGTATGCTTAATATAAACATTAAATAGAAAGAAAAATCTTTGCAATCATTCGCTCTAATGAATATTAATAAACACTCTCTCCTAAGAGCAATTAAAAGATGAAAAATACTTCGTAACTCTTGCAAAAGCCATCCTTAAGTAATGCCCTCCATCGTCTCGAATGGAAATAAGAAAGAGAATGGGATAGAGGGGAAACAAATATCAGGAAGAGACAAAATAAAGCAATGACCATAAACACAAAGAACTGCCGTATATACAGTTTGAGACAAAGAATAATCTTTGGGAAAGGCGGCGCTGTATATGATACAAAGACAGTGAGGCTGGAAAAGGATTCTTCTTCCTTTCTTTTAGCGACGCTTTCTCTCTCCCCAAATCCTTTACTCCCCTATTCTGGCTTCTCAAAAACCCCTTAAGGAAAATTTAATGCGGACACTTCCTTTCGAGAAGATATCCGAGTTGGATTTCGCCTTAGTACTCAAATACATGAGGGAACTCCAACCTTGTCGTTATGACGGTCCCTTAGAGTTATCGTCATTTTGGAAGGAATGAGAAGTGGGAATAATGGCTTTTCAGAATAGGAGGGAAATGGAGTAAAGCTACACATACTTGCGTCCAGGGGTACCCCTGATAAAGACACTTGAATGCTAAGATTATTTTTAGTAGATAAGAGTTGACTGGCATGATACATTCAGGCCTGACTCTTCTTGATTTAGCAGCATTTATAACCATGACTTATAGTAATATCTATGCATTCTCACTCGCCTTTTATCACACCAATCGGCTTTGATGAAAACAAAACGTCAATTTTGTCGACTTATTTAATCAATTTAGGTTTAAAAAAATGACACTGTAATCGGAAAAATTATTCGTGCGATATACGGAACGAGGTAAAGTATAATAATTAAACTCATTATTTGATACATGGGATGGTGGGTGAAGTGAATTCATGAGTATTTCGTGCTCTTAAAGGAAGTAATGTTTTACAATATTTTTGAATGATCGAAAAAATTTAAGCTTTTACATTCCACTGTAATGGTCGAAGAAAAAATTATACGCATGCCATCTGCCATCTAAATTTAGGGGAGGATGTGGAGAAATTTAAGAAGAAGGTTTTCTTACAGAAGGTTTAAATTTTTCAAGGTCTATTTTCTATTTTCTCTTCTAAATGTTACGCTGAAACCACTCCTAGAATTGTATTTCATACATAAGACACTACACCTACCTGAAAACAAATATTCACTATGATATATGATGAGATAACAGGACAGAAGATGAGCGCATTAAAGCATAATGCACTGATCTTGTTGCCGCAAAAATTTTGTGGAACACTACCAGAGGTTGATTATTAAAAAAAATGGTAGGTACTTTGAAATTATATGAAACATATACACCAAATAAAGGTAAACCGGACAACACACATGGCTGAGATATAGAATATTAAGATTCAAAGTAGGGATGAGCATCAATAGGAAACCATCGGTATATGCCATCGATGGTCCATCGGAGCTGAACCATCGATGTTGAAAAAATATTGATTACGAACCGTCGATGGCTGACTATCAATGGTGAAACCATCAATGATATTAAAAATTTTATTACGGAATGGCTTCGAGATCAATGTTGCAGCAAATAAAAGTCAAATTCATCCAGTGTTACACCAACAAATCTTTATGTAAGTTAACCCTTTAAACACATCGTACAGCAAAAGTTTAGCGAAACACTCAATGGATACACTCGAAGAAAACATCGATGGTTACCATCGACTAAGACCATCGATAGTGTGATAACATCGAGGGCAAACTATCAATGGGGAAAACATCTATCATCGAACACCAATCATCGATATTTCTGAATCATCGACCATCGATGCTCATCCCTAGCGCAAAGTCCTATGACGTTTAATGATTTTTTCAAGGCAAATATTATAACTAATGTATTCAGTATGGCGTAGCTATTTTACGGCAATAATAAAGCCTATTCAGAGAAATACAGTGATACCACGGTATATTCAAAGATTATCAGAAAAAAACTCATGGAATGCTTAGCCGTGTTAGGTGCTACTCTCTGGCTTATATGATTTGGTTATGTATTACCTTTTCTTTGCGCGAGGAAGTAAGAGATGTTAAAATTAATCACTTTGGTTATCTTGCTTAAAGAATTGGATTGAAGAAACTCGATGGAATTTAACGCAGGTTGAGAGAACGAAGTATTTCAGAGTAAAAAGAAGGATGCGTAAAAATTAAAACTTTTGCACCTGTAGATATATTTCAAACACCTTTCATCTTTTGGGGAAATCACGAAAAAATATTGCCTAACAAATCACTCAGTGTGTAGCATTGTCAAGGTGTTCTAGGAATCACACCTTTACAAAAATATCTTTGAGGGTAAGACATGCGTAAAAGAGTATTGGTAAATTCACTTTGGTTCATTAACTTATAAAAGAACTAATCTCCTGATTTTTTGATGTCAGAAACATTGTATCGTCAAGTTGAACAAGCATTGCTCAAATTTTAACGATTGAATAAAATTTTAGCAAAACGACTGGTTAATAAATCAAAAATCAATACATGTGAATTGCCTGTAACAGAAAAACATGAGGGTATTTTATACATCCTGATGTAACTTTTGGAAATAACGTAGAACTAATTGATTTATCCTGGCATATGAAATATATGCCGAGAATAATTTTTCCACTGCAGAGTTAATTACTCCTAAAATTATGCGCAAATGGAAAAAAGGGTCCTAAAATACGAATTTTCAAAAATACGAATCGAATATAAACACTTCTCCATTAAGTTTAAAAGAAAAGCATGATCATTTATGGCCCTCAACGGACTCACAAATTTCTCTAATTATCCACACGACAGCTGCTTTAATTGGATAAATATTGTATGCCTAAACATTCCGATAATTTAATTTGCAACGAGACAATGTTTGTATACAAATGATAATTAGCTTAATTGCTGCTGTGAGAAGAGTTCGGGTACAGAGGCCAATTAAGGATTTTCAGATGAATACACCTAATAAAGGTACAAATCACGAAAGGTAGGTCACGTGAAATGAGGCTCAAAAATAACAAGTATCACTGACGTGGTCATCTGTCATATATAACAGTCTGAGTGAACTATTTTTTCAAACGCATGGACATATATTAAAATAATATTATAATTTATTAAATATTTTCCTTTAACTGTGCTCTCTACCCATGAACTCGAGGAAAACTTCGTCTAACCCAGAATATATTTCAACATTTTTTTCAGGAAAACTATATCTCCGAGGTTTATCTACAATTTCTCCGCTGTACAATTTATTCCCTGCATTTAATCCTATAAAGATGTAGCCTTTATTGTTTTATTGCCTTGGTCACTCATATCCAATGTTTTCCTTCCTTTCACACACTTAGCAAAATTCCCATTCCTTAAACCATTTATATTTATATATACTGCCTCAACTATTGCAAATATTTAACGTTGTAACAAATGCTACTCAACTTAAAGGATATCCCAATTGATTGGTCAATTAACACATACGAATGTACGCTTAAACTTTCGGAAAAGATATATGTTTTGGCTGCCTACCATCTTGGCTGTATCATGTTAAAAGCTTTGAAAGGAACCATGATTTCAAAATTAAAAAATATTTTTGACCAGCTAAATGATCACAAACCAATATTAAAACTGATATACAAACGGAAAAACTGTAAGTTTTCCTTAAAGACATGTTTTTACCGAGTGTTTTGGCCATAATAATAGCTTACACTAATTTTTCTTACTTTTTTATCATAGAGCCACTTTGATTGCATTTTGTTTATTTGTAGGTGCTCATCTTAGTCCCTTTAAATTACTTATAATGGACGTTGGCGAAGCGAAGCGTCATACATTAGGGCTACGGCTTCCTAAAAGGATATCATCGTTCGGGTAATGCGATAAAAACGTTAAGGAGGCAGTGGTGTCGCTCCGACAGCCTTTAGATTTCACGTGAATTATTACTCGCAAATCTATTAGCTAATGAGCGAGCATGCAATTCACCGTCTAAAACGTAGATACCCTTAAAGATTAATTTCAATTAAACAACCCCACGTATAATTCAAGTTTTAAAAATTATTGTTGCGCCTAGGAAGGAAATTAGGCTGGGCTATTGTTGCACACCACCAATGGATGTATATTTTCTTAATTATCCCTATTCGCCAAATTTACCCACGGTTTCTTAACATGTATTAACATCGAGTAACGTACCTCATTTAGTATATCAAAGGAGAATCAGGTAAGCTATAGAAAAAATGTTACACCAATGAAGAAAACATAATTTGCATCCCTGGCAAACCATTAATTATAAGGTTATTCCTTATATTATTATTATTATTGATCCACTTTCTTGATTTCTATAACTATAACATAGTTCATATTTACAGTAATCAACTTTAAAAAGTTTAATTATTCCTAATCAGAGCTCCTGATATGCAGTTATGAAACGTAATTATTCGGTAAACATAACTATTGCTGTTTGCCCTTGCTCATCATTCTTCAATTATTTTGAATTCTTAACAATCAATAACACTGTAAATTCATTAAACCATCAAATTGATAAAATATATACTCTTATTTATAGAAATTTCTGAAGTTTCGAATTTCTAGCAATACTTCTTTTCGTTGGATGTTCTATATCATCTGTAGCATTGTTACCTTACTTTAGTGGAGGAAATGGTGCTTCAATATTTTTTAAATGGAGTAATCTTCAACGACCTCTTTTAGCAGTAGTTAACTCTCACACATCCCACCGTGAATTTAAAATAAGTGGTCCTTCTATCACATCTAATTTATCGCTTATTCAAGTTATTTGTGGATAACATTTTATTATATCTGTGCTAAGAATAAGAACTATGAGACACCCTACAAATTTATTCATAAATATCAAATTTTCTGCATTGCTAAGGACAAATTATTTCAAGATCCGGCTTTAGCTTCATTACTAATTTCATTTACTTTCCACAGCTTCATGCCATTTTCGCATTGTTTCATCTGAGAATTCGGTTGAAAAAACAAGTGATTCTGGCATTTCTAACGATTATGCCTACAGCATTCCTACGTTATTTGAATTTATCTCTAAAAATCTAATCAACTAAGAGGATACTGGTATATATCGTAATGGATGCGTTCATTCGGCGGTATCAAATAAAGGCCTGGGCTTGAAAGACTCGATTCTACAGGAATATAACTGGAATCGTCAAGCCCAAGCTATGATTCGTATAACACCATAGCAAGTAACCCTAATATGGAATAAAAAGCAGATGCTTCCGTTTATACCCTCAAAATATTTAATATGCTCAACTTCCTCTCTACAATAATAACTGAGTGCCTTTAATGGAACACAAAAATTCGGACCAAACTCACAGAGTGAACTCTTTTCCTGGAATAATATTTAGCCGGAAGATCCAACAGAGGATTAAGCAAATATTTTGTCAAATCTTTTCCTTTCGGAAACGAAGATGCCGGAATTCTTAGAAATTTATTAAGAAGATATCATACTACTGAGCAATCAATAACCCGTGGGTCATTCGTTCAGGCAAATAATGGCCTGAATCAAGTTTATATCTAATACTTTAAATACTAGCACGTGGCCAGGTCACGCCACCCGAGGCCAGATCTTCCTTTTTTTCTTCATTCCTTTGCATCCGGCGATTCGACTGCGGAAATCGTTTCTGTTGTTAGCTAATCAAGTACTTCTTTAGAATTCAGTTCGCGCAATAAGGTAGGGTATCAGATTTTAATTGTCTCCACAAATATCCTCCGAAATCTCCACAAATACATCCCCCCTCCTTTTCTGAGGTATCGAAAAGAGCCGGCCTATTCCTCAAACACGAATACACATCCCAATTAATACGGATTCTTCGACAGCTTTAAGTGCCAGAATATAATCATTAAGGCATGTAGAAGGGAGACGTTTCATTCGGTACCCTTGCACTTTTCACTGGTTATGGTTTTTATACTCGAAGCTGGAAATTGGACTTGTTTCGCATTACTTAAAATGATTTGAATTAAATTGCAAAGCTTTAAATAATTTTATTACACTTTTGATATGTCCTCGTTCTATACATATAGCGTTTCTATACATTTTCACTCTAGGCCATTTCTCTAAGGGATAGTCTGAGAAAGTCACGGATAAATGCTGTGTACGATACTCTTAAGAGAGAGGGAATTAGGATATTAAGAAATAAATGAGAGAAACTGAAGCAGGAACATGCAAGCTGTAGGCAAAATGGAGAGAATTGTTTAAGAGATAGCTTTAAAGGACTGTAACCGGGATTAATTTTCAAGACGACAAGAGTGCAAATGCATCCACGTTTAAAAACTAAAGTCAAATAAGACATATTTACTGACAGACCACACTAGCAGTACGTATAAATCCATAATTTTTCTGCCCAGATCACCCATATATTTCTTTAAAGTTTCATTACATATTCTTTAGAGACAAGGGCGCCACTCAAATAAAATTTGAGATTACCTCTTGATATAAAAATGTATGCATCACTTCCGTTCTATCTAGTTTAATTGCTCTACCAAGGTTTGCTTATTTCAACAGTGAAATAAATATTAACACATTAATGTCAGATATAGTTTCTCGGATGCTATTCCGGCAGCATTTTATACTCCTTATATCTATACAAATAATATATATTGCTTTCTACCCACTACCTACTAACAAAACTACCAACAGCGCTCTAAATTCCACCACTGACTTTCATAACCTTTCCTCATCAGCGAACATCATACTGTATTCAATTTAAGGTTCAAAATAGCAGATGGTGGCGCCTACGGTGCGACATGGATTACTCGTTGTAGATTATGTCCAATTGATCTGACAATCTTGTTTCATTTAAGCCAACAAATACGCTCAAGGGAGGAGGATGTTTCGGCATCTTAGCTGATTTCTAAATGGACAGACCCGGTTTCGAGTATCTCCTTGTAAAAGTTTATAATGATACCCTCTATCAAATTTTTCTCTTGGGAGCAAGGGGCTAAAAGAAATACTGCAGCTGGAATTGGCAGACTCAAAATTTGTCCCCTCTCACCCTCTCAAATCAATTATAGAGATCCGTGTCTTCCCTTTAGCTCACATTTTTTTATTTAACTTCCTCCTTTTTCCCATACAAATTCACACGGCGATAGTATTGTTAAGTTTTCTCTTTCATCTTCATCTAAATTGACATTATACGCGGCGAGTCGACGTATGGGCGTGAGGCAGGATGTGCCTGCCGAGTAAACGTGTAAAGGAAAAGGTTTCGGGAGATGAAATGGTGGAGCCTATTAAGGGAGTGCATTGAGTGAGGCTGAGTTTCTATTAGGGACACTCATCGTGCATGGAAGGAACGAATGTGTGCACCTATCTGTTTAGCAATGTATGTTTCTTATTTTATTGCTTCTGTCGGACCTAGAAGTGTAGTATGGCGTCAAAATAATATTCTTAGGGTCGCTTCAAAACTCGCCCGTCCCGAATTTCGAGATCAAACTAAACCCAGTGTGTAGACTCCGAGTCTCTAGAGAAAAGTAATACGATACCCAGAGTTGGAACACTCAACATTAGTTCTCTTTCTCCCTCTCTCATCAATTATAAAGTCCCACGGTGACCCACTAGCACACACGTTTACTTATTTTCCACCCCTCGCTCCCGTACAAATTCATACAGTGATAGTACTGTTGAACTTTCGTTTTCTCCTTTTTTCTGGTCGTACTCATACTTATCTCTCCGACTTTAGTTACCTCCTAGCATCTTATCGTCGACGTTATTGCAGTTTATCATACAAACCCCGTTGTCTCAGGCGTAACTTTATGGAATTTGCTTAGCATATTAAATGAGAAGCAATAACTTTGTGATTCCACATTTATTTATTGTAAACGACCCGGGTTTCAAATATCCCAGAACACTCAGCATATATAGTGACAAACATAAGGGGGGAAGAGTAGGGGGGGAGGGGCGAGAGGGCGAGATGGAGGGTGACGTAGATTGGGGAGGATGAGATGTAGGTAGTTAGGTGTGGGAGAGGTATTGTCCTTCCTGGGGGGGGGGGAGTTTCGGGTGGGAAAGGAAAGTTTGGGTTACTCAGTGCACTCGTGACTTACTGACCTGGGGTGAGGGGGCAGGAAAGGAAGTTTCAGGACGGGTCGGTGGAATATTCTATTTGTGTGTGTGTCTACCTAGAAGTTCCCAGGCTGGTGGCGGTGGGGGGGGGGGGTTAGATGGTTAAAAAGGAGCTGTTAAGGTGAGGCTGGGAGGAAGGTCCAAAAGGGGGGAATGACAATAAAACAAAAATTCATTAACAATTTTTTCTTGGCGCTTAACCCTTTTTAAAATTTCTAGTTGTTTTACTGCATCTAGTCTTTGTCCTTTCTTTTCCCGGTGTAGTATGTCTGGGTCGTTTACAATAAATAAATGCGGAATCACAAAGTTACTGCTTCTCATTCAACTATCATACAAAATTATAATATATTTTAAAACATATTTTTGTTTACTTACACTAGTCATGTCATCTGTTGTGAACATTTTTAAGTTCAGGAGAACCAGGAATATGTGGATTACTTGCAATTTTACAGTTCCGTAAGGCGGTGATATTTGTATCGCACATTTACAGCATGTATTTTCGACAGTAAATGATTGTCGGGGTCGAATATCCACATTCTGGCCACTTTTGCAAGCCATCAATAAATAAAGCAAAACCTAAACATAGGTGACCAAGTGGCCGGAACTGGCACAAATTTACTACCGATTGCTACGGCCAGGCCACGAAAATTATGCCAACAAATCGCTAAAAGGGAAGGGAAATTTATTTGCTATATATATTTCGAATGTCGAGGGATCGTTTTTTATCTTGGCATGGCGAGTTCACTCCGCAAATGCGCGAATGTTGTTCACCGCATTGCCGTTCTCTGCAACCATTTGGCTTGAATTCCGCGTCCCATTCATTTCAAAAGGTAACGATAAGTGTTCGAGTCACAGCAGGGGTCGAATTGGAGAGCAAGAAAAGAATTAAAAAACAGAGGTCAAATCGATTCCGGCAAAAAAATTTCGGCCAATGGTGATTTTCATGTTCCAGTAGCACCAAATGGATACACCCATATAAATATAGACCTTATATTTTAGGCTGCTAAGGAATACTACAGGCAATGAACTTAACAGCAATTTGAGTAGTCAACCAGGGAGATATTTTTGCAATTAATGTTTGGTGACCAATTTAGGGAGGGAAAGATTTTTGGAGAACGCAGAGAATGGAAGTAAAGGCCAACAAAAAATCTCCAGCCTATCGGGATTTGAACACGAGCCCCTAATATAAGAGGCCAGTAATTTAGCCACCGCATGAAAAGATCCGCAAGGAATTTGTATTGGTAACGAATTAAAAATACACTGGATATAAAGGTGGCACAATTGAATTTGAATTTTGGTATTTCTTTGAGCGTTATTATAAATCCACGAAACATAAAATGCACAGCTAAAAATATAGTTTAACTCTCCAAACTTGCTTATATCAACACTGTAATGTAGTTCAACATCCACTTCAAATCAAACTGTTACGATCAAAGGTAACAAAATGCTACCTATTGTAATAGGGTGTGGTCCTTAGCCATATTGAACGAAAAATTTACAGAAGTACGGCAAGTATAACCATGTGGTTCACGATTCTAAACTGAAAGAGAAATTCATTGTCTGACACACCTTCATTCCAAAGTATTCCAATTAGTTAAAATTCTAAAAAGTACCCCTTGCGGTTGAATAATGTAAATGTTCTTATAGCAAAGTATCCGTGAGCTCAATGCATCATGATTTAATATTACAGGATGGTAAAAGTAAGGTCTTTCTAAAAAAATTCCGGCATTTAAAACCAGAATCTCTTCATTGAATAAAAAAATGTCCTTATTTAATCATGGGTTATAATTAGAAAACCACTTTGGGGCAAAGTGAAATTTACGGTAAATGTATAACAATTAAAAAGTAACTACAATAAAATTCACTTAATTGGGAATTACTTTGTATTTTGAAATATCAATACTCTAAATAATTGTAAGCAGAAAACAAATATACTCTCCATGATAATTAGCAGCGTGGGTATTTTGAGGGAGGAAATGCGATTTAAATTTCCGTTTAACTACCCGAGGAAAGCCTGGATTTGCTGGAATTCCAAGGATTTCAATGTACATTTAATTTACAACGCATGCGTTGAAAATGTCAAGAAAGCAAACAGCCTTTCAATGAACCTCTTTCCTGAAATTTTGCATTCAATCAAAAAAAATGTTGAATAAATATAAAATGATTTTCCACGAAAATCATTTTATATTTATTCAACAGCACGAGGGAAATCATTTTTCAGATAAGAGATGAAGCAATATGATCTTGAATTAGTCAAGAGCCATAATGGACACAACAGGAAATGCTTTTGTTTCCCCAGGATCGAATTTCAAATCGCAAATTCAAAACTCATTTCCGCATACAAGCCAAAGCAATATAAATTATGAATTTCTTTCAAAAGTAGGGGAGGCTAAAAAACTCACGAAAAATGCTCGATTTACCATGAGTCCATTTATGCATTCCCGAAGAAAGGATCAAAAACTAATGAAATAACTTTTCAGCGCAAATTGGAAACTGCTCAAGACAAACACGGCTACTGCCCGATTTGTTCCAGCTGCACAGTCCCTACTTACTTCAAGATTAATAAGTCTTGAAAAATACTCAAATTTCGTCCTCATAGAAGGGCAGTTGACGGTGCTTTTGAGAAACAGTTCGAATTTGAAAATTCAATGCCATATAATAAAATATTATGGCTGCAATTTGGCCTAAATCAAAATGGCCATTATCAGGCGCCATAAAGAGTTTTAGCAAGTATTCTATCACTTAAAGTAGGATCATTGATATTGAACTCTATTTGAACTCTGAATATAAGCTGAAATATAGGTCACACTAGCAAACTAATTCTGATGGGTCTAATCCCTATAAGAGTTGTTGAAAAATGGGTGATGGTGTCAAACGGACCTCTGTCACTTATTTATGAATACGAAACGGCGATGAATTAAAGTTTGCTCTGGCCTGAGGGACACATATTCCACATTTTCTTGAAAACTTGAATATAGCATCCTTAAAATGCGTTTTATACTTTGAAATAAAAATAAAATAGTGTTTATGGGCAATTCCTACTGTTATTCTACCTTGCAAGTGGAAATTTTACCACAGGCTCTTATGAATTTTACTCAGATTACTACAGAAAAACATATATTTTACGATGATTGAAGTTTTAATGCGGTAACTCGATGTAACTGACGCTCCAGTGCGGCTGGATAAAAGTGGCCGTAAACAATGCATTTTTGGAATAAATTGCATATTTTAAACTCAATTTTGGTTTTCAACGGGTTACCCATATCATTAAGGAAAGCAGGGTTACAAAGCTGAATAAATAACAATAGGTAACTTTGCGTTTGTCTTGACTCTCATAAAATAACGAAGGCTGCATTAAAATAAATATAAGTGATTCCTATGCTCTTTGGAACGAAAATGTATTCTTCCCTTAAAAATCGATAAGTATGAAATTTAAAAAAATAAATGCAGGAGTGAAAGCGTTTGCTAATTTGGTATCAGTTCATTAATTACTGAATGATAACCAAGAACCCAAAATCTGCGAAAAATAATCACTTCTCCGGCACTGATTCAATTGACGGCAGCTCAATCATCAATAAATTCAAATTCCTTTGAATGAGGACGTTCATTACACAACTTCTATTCAGTAAAACGCACAGCATACACGCTTCACGCCATGCCTCTTGAATAATGCCCTTATGCAACGGCAAGAGTCATTCATCCGCGTAAAGCCTTTAACTTGCACCTCGCGGTAATAACTCCATCACGAAATTTAATCATTATTCACTGCAGGCATTTGCACCGACCGGTTCCGCCGCTCACCCCCGGGGCTTACATAAGCCGTTGGAGTAACGCTTCATCAAAAGCAGGGGCTATCGAATATTTTGCTCTCCGCAGCCGCCGCTGTTTTAACACGGGAGCACTGGACACACGGAGGAGTAACACGTAAATGTCGAATCCCGATGCAAACGATGGAGAATTTCGTCATAAATTATTGCGCGGAGCGGACCGCACCGATGCCGTCCAGGCATGAATAAACGAAGAGATAGACGTCAAAAATTCATGCCGCCTGCGTATCGTTTCCGGGAAGCTCAGGGAGACCAGGAGCAATCTAAACCGCTGCCGGGATGCACACACGAGCGTGTTTGAGAGTCGGGAGTGTGGGGGGGAGTCGGGAGGAGTGTGGGAGATGGATAGGTTGGTGGGAGAGTGGCATGGGATGCTGGCGGTCGCGGTGGGGAGAGGTGCTCGGCGAAGCCCGGAGAACATCAAACATGGAATGGGTCGCGAGTGCGCCCGCCCGGAGTTTGTTCACCCGGAGACGACGTGGGGACCTCCCTCTTGCATTAACACCCAGGCGAGTCCGAACTTGTCTCCTCTCTCGGTCCAGCCCCACCCACCTCCAACCTCTCCCTTAACCGCCCAAAGAGGGCGGGAATAATACCGCTATGGGGCAGGTTTCCGCTCGAGCACGAACAATGGCCTCTTCAGCAAGCGTTGCGAATCTCCCAAACGGTCCCGTACACCACTCGGAAAACACTTTCCCTCACCATTGGTGGCAGAAATTCAGACATTCACGCATTTCATAACAACTCTCATAAGGTTGGTTGGCACTGTAAGTGAATTGCACAAGTGACTTGCAGCGAGGTACTTATCGAGTGAAATTCGTGAGTTACGGTGGCTCTTGCCGCTTGGTAACTTATTTCAGATTTTCTGAAAACATGCATATACCATCTTTGAGATACATTAAAAAAAAAAAAAAAAATATATATATATATATATATATATATATATATATATATATATATACTAGTGGAACGTAACCGTTGAAATTCAACGGGTGCAAAACACATTGAACTTATTTTATACTATCGATAACAATCGAAATATATCGATATATATCGCGCACAATGTATTTCTTATTGCTCATATGGATTCTTCTATTTCAATTGATAGGTTATAATGTTGAAAGCGCGTTATATTGCAAAAAATATAATAATATGTATCTGAAACTAAATTGGTATCAATTAAATATCCTGAAATAAAGGTTTCATCTGCACCATGGAGCAAGTGCGTGACGTCAAGATGGCGGATCGCCTCATCCCCCAAGAGAAATATTAAGGGCCATTTTTTAAAACCAATTTTAGGAAACAATAGCAATATTTAGGAAGTAAGATATGCCGTCGCATGTTCTCTGATAAATTCTGTGCATTTTGGTACCTCATTTGTAGAGTTTGGTTGCGTATAAGTTGAGAAAAAGGTATCTATACAGTAGAAATAATATAGAAGATATATATATATATAATAAAAAATGTCACAGGCGTGACTGGCAGTTACACATAGAACACACAAAAAAAGAAGAAAAACTCACAGATTTTTATATATTCGGCGGACACAACCGCCTTCTTCAGAAATAAGTAGATACTCGCATACACGATAGGGTTTCCATGGTTTTCCATGATTTTTACCTACGCTCTAATAGAGATTGCTAAGATAAAAAATATACTCGATGGTATCCAGCGAGATATTGTGAGGCGTAATCTTGAATTTAAAAGAAAGAAACTTTGAATTGAAAGCAACTCAGTTGACATTTCAAAGTGTCAAGTTTTCTTTCTTTGAAATGCTCAGATTAACGCATGAAAATCGTCAATTTGAATGAGAAACCATCATGAAGCTTTTTGTAAAATCGTTATAAGAAGCAAATATTCCTGAAAAATTGGATGAAAACAAAAAAAACTTACCACCTATTTATTAAAGTCATTAATGCCGAAATTGAAGTCAAATGCGGTAGTTTCATTTAAATGGCGCAGCGATAGGCTCCTACGGTAAGAAAAATGCGGGCATTGAAATCATTTGCTTGGATCAATCCGCATATTTCGTACCTTAATTATGCTCTCAATATGTATGTTATTTAATCAGTGAAGCCTGAGTTTTTTTAATAGAGCAAATAAAAATAATTTATTTGTAGAGTAGAGACCCACAGAGTCAAGCCATAGCCGCCTTTACGGTTCCTCAAGTACACTTGCAGAACGTTTAAGTTTCTGCAATTATTTTTAAGATACATGTTATTAGCGGTTACCAGTTTTCAGATAAAAACTTTGGTTTTCTCATTTTTATCCACACCTGCGTGATCTACTACTAAGGTGCATGGTAGAGTGCAAATGGAAAACATGAACAAAAAATAATATTCAATGGAAAATGAATGGATGAGAGACAGTTTAGGTCGAAATTATTATATTGAAATGTGTTTCGAGTAGGTACTTCTAAAGGACAATCATTTACTACAGTAATTCTGACTTTATAAAAGCGAACTCAATAATTCTTTTTGATACTACTTCTTGCGTCAATATGTGCAGAGATCGATTTCAATCACGCCATTTACTATCCTTGCATACCTCTATTGTCTCTCTCACACAATGGCATTCAGTTTCGTTACTCGAAGCGCAAAGGGCGATATCAGAATACTGAAATGGGAATGCCGGAAGGAAAATTGTAGTCGTTCTCATTTTTATTCCGAACCAATCAATTGATCCGTGTTGCTTTAGGGATATTGAAAATGAAATATCAATTTTTGTCAGTGTGGAAAGTACTAGTCAATTTACACTTTTACGCTAGAAATTATCAAGTTCATCGCTTTGCTGTGGTTGTATACTTATTTTTTTTGGAAGGTGAGTGCATTCAATGCGCCATTGCAAAACAACAATGAATGCAATCGGTGATGGTGAGAAGCAAAATAATTGATTGTCAAGTCAAAACGTTTTCATTCAGCTATGTAATCAATTGATCAAACCTGCCAAAGAACTTTTTTAATATTTCATTTAAGTCACATTTTTAATATTTCAAACGCGTCCATAACAGGAATGGAGATGATGTATGACGAATATGACTTCAAATCAACGATAAAAGCAGAAAGGAAGACCTTAAGGCATGACGGACACCTTTCGTAACTTGACACATTTAGAGCGTGGCTCTCTATGAAACGAAAGTAAAGGACCATTGGAAAAGCATATCAGAACGGACAAGAAGCTTTCAAAATCTGGTACTGAAGGAGGATGCTGAAGATAAAGTGGACGAATAAAATACGAAATGATCAAATTTTCGGATTAGTAGAAGGGGAAAGCACCATATGGAATACTATACAGAAAACACAGTCGGCCCCGGTGGCGGCGGGGTAAAGTCCTCGCCTGCCAACCCGAGGGACGCGGGTTCGATTCCCTCCTGGTTTTTAAAAAATATTTTCTGCCTGGGTAAAATATTTTCTAAAAAGTGTTTATGTCTCGTCTGTTGCTACTGCTATTCACCCGACGTAAATTAGCCCAATGTGCTGTATTCGGGGTAGTGAAGATAAATAAATAAATAAATAAAAGAAGATCAAAAAAGACTGGACACACCCCGGGGCACAATGGGTTTGCGGAGGACGTAATTTATGGAAAAATTAATGGAAAAGTCCCCATGGAAAGAACCAGGAATACGGTCATGAACCAATTAAAGAAAAAAGTATATATTAAAAGCTACTGGGAAGTAAAAAAGTGCTAATCGCATAAGGGAGGACAGCTGAAATCAACCAATCTTAGGAATGAATGGCCAATGATAATGACTTATTATCCTTTTTAGTGCCACAAATTTTATTCGATTCCGTAAGTGGATGCGTTTACACCGTATACACGGCACAATGTTAAGTATGCTGAGTTCAATTCGATTTTCAGAGCTGAAATATGCATAGTGAAAAAGGAACTCAACCCCGTCTATCGCCATAAATCGAAAGCACCCCATGCCAAGCACTACTCGTGAGCGACTGTCGACCGACGGCGAGAAAAGGAGCGTTGTCCGGTGGCTGTCCGAACCGGGTTGGACGAAATTGCGCGGACGTAAGCGCTAAGCGAGGGAGAGAGAGGAAATGTGTGCGGGGTGCGCTGGGCTGCAGCCACGGGCCAATTGTTGGACCGGCGGGAAACCGGAGACCCAAAATAAACGGTGTGGGAGGAAATTGGAGGGGGAATAGTGAGTGGGCGGTTTCAAAGGGATCGGATAAGGGCAAGGCGCCCAAGTCGGAAATTTTGCGGAGGAAACAGAGCGGCAAGGCAATAGGGGGAAGAGGACTGTAGAAACAATGTACCAAGCAAAAACAAGTGGGTGTGCGACTGGACAAGACAAAACCCTTAGAAATAACATGGCTATTCAACTCTCAAATTCCTCCATCTGTACCTTTCCCTAAAAAATTCATTCCATGCGTCTTACACAGTCTTTGTTAGTCTACAGTTCCCATACACTTTCTAGGTTTCGATTTTTTCATATAAAAACAAATATCATGTCGCCAAACCAATAGGACATTCGTTTTTTGGGATAACCCTTATGTTAAAAACTGTTTTCAGTGTCTTGTAACAAGCAGAATACGGAGGAAATACGATTTGATTGTGAGACATCAATCAATTACTCAAAGTAAGTCATTGAATCAGATAAATCAAATTCTGCCTGAAGCACAAAGCTCAAACACTGGTGGCTGGCCGAACCGGGTTGGACGAAATTGCGCGGAGGTAAGATGAAACACATTTATTAAAATTATATGCCACGAAATTTGATGGAGACATGGGCTTAGAGGATTTCAATCGATCTAGTCTAAACCAGGGACGATATACCCATAACTCTATTGATATGGATCTTCGTAACCATTTCCACCAAATTTACTTACATACTACTAACTTACTACCATAGCCACACAAACCCAAGATGACTTTTGTCCTCGCCAACGATTCGCCTCCTCTCTTTTCAATCTTCAGCAGCCTCCATCCCTGCTCCTAGCCTTCTCAGATCCTTTCCCACCTGGTCTTCCCATCGGAGTCTGGGTCTTCCCAAAGGTCTTCTTCCGTCAGATTTACCTTTCCAAACTTATTTTACTATACTGTCAATGCCTCTTCTTAGCACATGGCCCAACTATCTTAGACGCTTTTTATAATAGCTATTATGTCTGGATCAGTATAGCTTTCTCTCAGTTCCTTACTTTACCCCCCAACCTTCGCCTTCATGGATTGGTCGAAAGATCTTTTTAGGATAATACTTTCGAATGTAAATAGTTTCCTTTCTGACGACTTTGTTAGGGACCACACTTCAAACCCGTAGATTAATATGGGATGGGTCTTATATATTCTTATTTCTGTTTGTTTACTTGCCAATTTCCTCCTCATTAGTTTGTTCATGCTCCAGAAACATCTATACGCTGCTTTTATCCTGTGTTTAAATTCTCTCTCTTCTCTATTAATTTTATCTATCACTGCACCTATATATTTAAACTCCTTTGTAATTTCGAAACTTTAATTCATTACTTTTAGGGGGGGTTCTTCGTTTTCGGCTCCACTACATATTATAATATACTTTGTTTTATCTTCATTAACCTTGAGCCCTACTTTAGTGGCTTCTGTTATTAGTTTCTCTGTTAATGCTTTCAAAACGTTACTATTTTCTGCAATGAGAGCCACGTCATCTGTATGCGTGTTCATTTTTCCGCCAATATAGGCTCCTTCTAGAGTATCCACCAAACTGCCGCTATTGACGTGCTTATTAAGCATTATCTACAATAGCAAAACAAAGAAAATATCTCGGGAAATGCGGCGCAGGTCGATGTTTTGAATACAAATGCACTGCAAATCAACAAAAACGTTTTACTACCAAAATTATGCTTACAGAGCATACACCAAAATAAGCACATTCTTAAGGAAGGTTTACGCATGGAAGTTGACTTCTATGGAATTAGCGAGTGTACCGATATCTCAAATCATATCGCTACGTACAGGATCGTACGTGGATCGTTCTGCATACACACAACTTCCTGTTTTTCCCAACAAATAGAGGACTGAAGTAAACAGACAATAAGGCTATCACGCCAATCACCTAAATTTAGCAATAATGGCGTTCTAATATGGCAGTAAGAGTCCCATAGGCATTTGTAGGTTTAATAAGTTGGTATTAATGTCATAAATCGTGCTTTAACCTTGCTTTGACCGTGCTTTAACCCTTAACTGCTATCCTCGGGTCTATTTTAACGTGACGATAAAACGACACGTCATTTTTGAATTTGTTCTTTTTTTGTAGAGGTGAAATGGCCGCTCGCAGCAACCTTGGCTACAATGTAATCCAAGGAAAGTAGGGGTAGCGAGCCAGTTAAACTTGAGACAGTGCGGGTGACGGTTTTTGTTTACGAGCAATTCGAAAAATCGGGATCAAAAAAGACCCGAGGATAGTGTGTACGAAACCAAAAACCACTATAGTAGTTGAAGGTTAATACATCGCATCAAGTACGAGAATTGTGGAAGTAATTATTTTTATTAAATTATAGACAAGTCCTAAAGCTTATCATTGGGGAATTCTTTGGAATTCAAAACATTTTCAAGGACAGATAAATATTTGCATATGCAACAACGAGTCCTCATCAAACTAATTCATTCGTTGTTTACATTTTTAAATCTCCGTTTTCAGTCAAGATTTCGGAAGATGCGATCCAATTTTATTGCAGTCTTGATATGAAAATTGTAGGCAAAAAATAAACTAGTCTTTTTTCCTTGTAAGTAAAGTCTGCGGTCAATTACCACCACTATCGACCCCTACTGCCTTGGAAGTGCGTGCTTACACATTGAAGTGTCGCTTGCAAACGACTTCTGAGGCTACTGACATGGAAGTGACTTCTAAGTATGTACCCGCCTTTCGTGGACTTGTTTACGTCGCGAAGACCTGTACCAAAGAAGGAATATAATCGATAATGGGTGCGTTAGATTTATGGGGATAGCTAGTGGTAGACGGCGATCGCCTTGCTGTGGTGCTTTCGATTTGGCGAATCAGCTGGCTGTCAGTGGCTGTCCTCAAGCCGAACAAATGAATATGCGTGGTTTGACTTGACGTCATGCCATTAAAACATGAAGAGTGATGTTAACATAAATCGAAATACCTTTGATGAAGGAAAATCGGCGTAATAACAGGCTGAATTGGTAAAAAGTTGACCATAAGTCTCATTGTTACCATCGCTACAGTTCTATTTACCGCCAACGTCTATACGAAATCCGCTTTTGGCTGCCTTTCATTTCCTTTAACAACCTGAAGATTGCCGGCTGTGGCATTCAATAGTCGGCTACCATCAGTTATTGCCACGCCTAAATCAAAAGCCCCTATTGAAAACTTATGTCTCAATCACTTTATCCCGAGATTTTATATAATGGGGGAAATTGTAATTTAGATTGTTTTAAACTACCCTTTAACAATTCAATCGATACAACAATATAACATGTAAAAACACAAGTTTCAGTTTGTAATTAATTTATTTACAGAAAAACTTTTTACTGAAAGTGACCAAAATCTGCAATAACACTGGCCATGGCTTTGATACATATAATATTTCCAGCGCCGAATTTCAATAATTGTAATTACAACAACCAGCCCTTCAGTTGTTATGCCACCGGCCACCTCCATCACAGAAAGAATGAGCCAATCAGCGGGGAGAGGAATGATTAAGGTCGGAGTTCAGATTATGGCTGCCAGTCGCCCTTATCGCACGGACGAACTGCGACGCGTGATTTAATTCCAGCAAACTGGGTGTGCTTTCCAGGATTTCTGTTGATCCAGACTGAGAAACTGCAAGGTGGACGGGCGGCAATGAAAGCCAAATCAATCTACGCTCATCAGCTGTCCTGAGAGACTCTCCTTTGTCCGTCTACGTCAATGCAACTTCGGGCAAACCCAAAAGAGGAAATGGAAAAGGGACCGTGATTAATGCCTGGTCTGGTGATGTACCGCAAAAAAATAAATAAAAGCTTTAACTTAGGCGTAATGATATGGAAGCAGAGTACATAAAAACTATTTCTGTCACACAATTTCCTCGTATTGAATAGGTATCTTTGATACGCATGACTATGGTTTCTATACCAGATCGCTACTCAGTAAACTAATGTTTAGGTCTTGTGAGATTATATTTTTTTAAGAAAGGAGCGTTTTGAAATAAAATGAACTTATCATGTGTTTAAAGTTTAAATAATTATTATAAACGCACTTTATTAATGAATAGGCTGAGATATAAGTATACATTGTGCGATACGCGGGCGGTGTTGGGCGTACGAGTGGAACGAGGAAGCAATAAATTTATCGTTAATAAATAGCAACAAATTTACCGTTAATAGCCATTGCTCGGAGAGACAACTATATGATTTTGTCGGGAACAATGTAAGTTTTTAAATAAGAGCGTAGTGTATAACAAAATAAACTGCAAGAATTAAATACTTTATTCTTTCTGCCATGTCTTCCTATGTTATGATTACAAGTAACTTAAAAAAGCAAAAGATTACTCATCAACTGACTTCAGTGTTTTTATTTTGCTTTACCATCACACGTTATAGAAAGCGGCAAAGAAAAGAAGAAAACACGTAGTTCACTCGTATGATTAATCATTAGGATCAAGTAAAACCTCTGCATGGCAAATTCCCTGAACGTGTGGTAAAATTGTTTTAAACCTTGGTAACGTCCCACGAATACACTGCTTCGAATAATATTTTCCACCATATGCCCCTGGAGGCCTCTTTATACATTGACAAGCTCAAAGATGATTCGATATAGTAATTTTTTCCGGTTGACAGTGCATTATTTTTTCGACAACAGCTTAAACGGAATTTTATATCTAAAGATCTATAAAAAAACTATATACATAGGTGCATGATTTTTACATACTAAAATAATTTTTTTAACAGTTCAAGTATTAGTCCATTATTCTTCAATTCCTCATCCAGATGTATGATCACACTATCCCGATTGATTTAAACACAAAATTCTCCTGCCAGTCGTCATTTTCTTTGTATTATTGCTATGAGAGAACACTCGAGTGATATACGTAAGTTCTGTCATTAGAGTATCATTTGTTTCTGAGACAAATTCACAGAAAAACAAACCATGAGTGTTTAATAGCCCTTTGATTCAAATTATATATTTCCATTGTTTCACAGAATTCTGGAAAATTTGTAGGGTAATTGAGCGAACGTTTCGTAAAATCCAAAACACGTGGGGAAAACGCGCTTAAGAGATCAAGGTAGAATAAAAAAGAACTATACATAAATAATACTGAAAAAAATGGTGCGAATATTAGTATCCCAAGTGGTATCATTTTAAGATAAATTGCAAATGAAATGCCTGCAAATGTGAAGGACTGCAGAAAAACACGTATTGGAAACAGAAAAAACCCTATCTTTTAGCGACGCGACAACAACCACGAATGAAAAAGCATTTGATGACCCATTTTAATGAAGATATTTCCGTAGTATTGCATGCCCAAAAATTGCATTCTCAAAAATATTTGATGAACGGCAGTTTTTCAGCACCGACGGAAAAATTCAAAGATCTGCTCTTTTTCAATCAGATGAATAAGCCATATATTGGACGTTATATTAATACAGATATTAAAAATATCTCATAGATTGGCTACTTTGTATGACTTTAATAATACATACAATATTGCAGTTAAAAATTGTATTTAATTGAATAAAAATGCTGAAAACAAAGCGATAAAATATTTTCGATGTTTATATGCATTTATATGAACATTAATAAGACCATTATAAGTGCAATAAATAACGGTAAGAACTGCAAGAATCATTGAATCAAAGGTGAATATTTCAAGAATTAAAAAAATGAAGAAATTTATTGAAGATCTGTGTGATCTCTTTACTAAAAAGATCCAACTCAATACATAGCAAATCCATGTGTTGGAACACTGTTCCTCTAAGTTGTACTCTCAGATTGATGGGTTAATTTCAAATGTGAGGACGGGGTATGGGTATTTTCAGGCTTTGCCCATTATAGTCCCACAATATTGAAAACGTAACATCAGACCGGTATAGCGCCGTAACCTACAGCAGGTAATACTGAATATGAGGTCAATAACTGCAAAGGCTGGCAACATTGCAGAATGTCATTTAAAGCACTGCAAAATCTCAAATGACAGCATGAGATGTCATAAGCCACAATGGGAGGCGGAAGCTGTGTACGGTTGGTTGTGCAAGACACGAGCTTAGTGGCTCAAATGAAATATGATAGAGAAATCAATAGTGTGAGAGGTATCGGTTGATCGAGATGTCTAAGTGCTACTGAGGAGACTCATAAGAGAATGGAGTTACGGAGTCTTATGAAGATTATTACGCGTATCAAGCAATGCATGGCTGTAACCAGCGAACAGATTGGCAAGGATTGGGCAATGTAAAGGAAATTATTACATAAGAACCAGTTTATAGGCTATACAAAAAGAATAAAGGTATCTTGGCCAACACCAAAACATTAATGGCATAATTAGTTAGAACGCTATATGGCCGATTATGAAACAATTCGCTCGTTCAATTTAGAGGTTCGTGGTTATGATTGGCTGAGAAAGTGCCACCTAGCCAGTTTAGAGGAAATCATATTTTATCAATTAATATATAGGTTGGTGTTCTCAGTCAGAGAGGAAGCAAGAATTTTAACATTCTCTGGTAATGGAAATCCACAGGAAAGAAATATTGAATGCGTGAGACACATAAACCCACCGACGTACCGCCCATAATATTTGGTAACTTGTGCTTGGCTTTGCGTGTACACAACCAAATTTTGCGGAGACAACTTTGAAATATTCTTTGAAAGAATATCTTTTGAAAAAACCCTCGAGCAAAAAAGTTATTTCCTGTATTTAAAAAGAAAGTAATAGTTTAAAACGCAATTAAAGATAAGAGAATTTGGTCAGAGTCAACAATTTCAGTAATTAAAAGTCAGGTGTATTGCTCTACAGATTCAGGCTTCACTTAGAAAAAGTTATGTCATAGTATCCATACTTAAAGGACACAGATTGTACATTTCCACAGAATTTCTGTGGAAAAGTCAGAAATTCTGTGGAAAAGTACAAAATTGTATTCTATAAGTATGGATAAGTTGTATTATTATTAATTAATTAATTAATTATATATTTTTTATATATCTGAAGCTACAAAACTGACTGACTGCTTCATCAAAACTCCTGGGGTATTTCTAAACAAGCTAGGTAGGTGAAATTTTCAGGATAGAGTTGAGAGATGTGTCGAGTTGGGAAAAAATCGAAAAAGCTAAAAAAAGTCGATAGGCCTTTGATTTATTGCAATCGATAGCTTTACATAAGATTATATAGGAAAAATGAAAAATTTTAGTGTGGACCTTTCTTCTTTCGTTCATTAAAATATGAAATAATTGAGCTACAAGAATGATTTTTTCACTTATATGAGGCTGAATGTTTGAAAAATCTTATTCTTGCAATCCATTCTTTCTTACCTACCGAAAAACTGATATTTTCAGAGTTTAATTTGGGATTTTAGAAATATTTTCACCTTCGTTGCTATGGATATATTTCTCCATTGTCGCCGGGCCGAGTGTCGATTCGAGGTTTGGAACTCAGCGAGGCGGGCCAGTTTCAGGGGAGGGCTAGATTTATGTGTCGATTTGGAGTAAAATCGGAAAAGTTAAAAAAGACGATTAGGCTTCGAGATATTACAATCGATAACTTTACATATATGAGTTAGGTATCATAAGTGCATGTTATTTAGTCTTCTTTATACCATTTTTCGCATAGCTAAGTACTGGGTATAGTTTCTTCAACTGGCCTCTTCCTGGCCTCTACCGTAGCTTTGATTGCCTATTTCAACCAACCAAGCTTCATGATATTGAAGTTTTCATTAAAATAACATGCAGACCATGTAGAAGATTGGAAGAGAAAAATTGAATATGAAAATTAGTACATTAAAAATTTCGACTCCGATCTAATTTATATAGTAAAATTCTTCTTGTGAGCTCTTTTTAAGTTTGCTGTACCGAATTGAAGTATCTAACGTAGAAGAGCGTCTTATATGCCGTCAAATGAGGTTTTGATGATCTTCGAGTGGTTTCTCGTTCGTTTCGGTATACTGATTATAGTATTTTGAAAAGTCCTTAATAACCGGTTGACTTACAATAAAAGTTTGTACTAGAACTGCCTGGTATCCATGCCTCATGTGGGGCGTATTTTTTCTTCGAGAATTATACTTTTCTTTCCTTGCATGTAGCACGCAGACTTGAGAGCTTTTATTGTTTATTTTCCTTATTTAAAGAGTATCATCATGTAACGCTTCCCCCTGCTTGCAAATTGCAAGCACCCATTTACTCGTTGGATATAAAGCGCCAATTTTTAAAGTTGTTTAAATATATTTTTGCTGATGCTAATGTTATGATCTCCAAATGTATCTAATACTTTTATATGCCCGGGATTTAACGTTAATCTTCCGTTTCTTAATTGTTCAATTGGTCAGCAGGTGTAGAATATTATCGGCACAAATAGCAGCAATTATTCACACCAATTATTGTATCTCTGCTATGAAACTGCATTCCTTGTAAAGGAGAGTATTAATGAATTATATTTAATTTTCTATATGATTGGTATACAAGTGTTTATTAGAAAGCTAGAGTACTATGAAAATTTTTCCTTTTCCATGCATTACTTTCCGAATACATTTGCATAAGAACAGAAGCCTCCTCTCTAGTGCCGGCCAAAATCCTGAACTGACGAAATTCTGCATTTTCTTTCGCTTCAAATCAGTCTGGATTTCAAGGGTGCTTACACGGTAAAGCTGCATAAATTGGTGCATCAATGGAGGCATTATTACTCCGAAAAACCACATACACCGTGGTCGCAGGCATTGAAACCCAGAGTGTGATCATTCTGGCCTAGCAAGGGATGCGGGGTGGGGATGACGAAATGGAGCCCTTAAAACCCAGGCGCACATGATCGGATGCGATGGCGTAATAACCCTGCGGTACTAATGAGTGTCTTGCAGAGACAAGACTCCTGAACTTGTGTGGGGAGGGGTTTCAAAAATAGGAACTCATAATGTTGGAGACCTGGGATGGAACGGGCTGGAGTTTTATAGGGGTGGCACGTGAAAAAACATAAAAGGGACGTAGGGGAAACACCTAGAACCCTAAAGATGAGAGGAGGGGAAGGTAATGATTGATCCTCAACCATCTCCCAGGCGCTTAGAGATTAAGGTCACCGATGCCTTTCCCTAAGCACTGGCTTGCGCGGGATACATCTGGGACTCGTATGCCTTCTGGGCTGGGCGGAGGGCTCGCACGGAATTGATGTCCTTTCCCCTACTTTGACGAATAGGTCTCCCTGTGTCCCTTCCCATCGACCCCTAGGCCACTGCATAGGGTTGGCTGATGACCCACCCCTCCCACAACTAATCCTCCTATTCACTTTTTAGGGTTTATCTCCCTTAAAATGTTAATGAGTCATATCCAGCTACCCTGCCCGGCTGGTGTGGCACGGATTCCATGCTGCATACCTTGCCATTTGAAAAGGCGGGATTAAGAAGCCTCGCAGTATTTCTGTCACATCGCTGATTTCATCACTTCTCCAACTTCGGGCAGTAGAACAGATACGACGGACCTCAACCAGTGGTTTACTAAAAACTTTTTTGGTAAAAGTTATAACAATATTACATTAAAATGTAAACTTAACGAATCTTTGCACGTATTTATAATTACCAGAATTATTGAACCAATAGCTGTTAAGTAATTAATAATATAAATGACGGTCTAGCAATATATCCATCCTCAGGATAAAATAAATTGAAGTTTAAATAAGTACAAAAAATCGTAGCTAAAATTTAATACATATCTTTATATTTTTATGTACCTTTCCACGAAAATTTAGCGTCATTTCTCAAAAAAATGTCAAATTATGACTAAATTTCCATCTCAGCGAAGATATCTTTTTCTGATTACAATTTACTTACTTAGGGATATCACTTGTGGTAGAAACAATCCTCCTAAAAGTTTTCCCAAAAGGCTTGTCTGATATTTTCTTGACAAATGTAAAAATATACGACTTATGACTCAAAAAAAGGAGCTGCCTCTAAACCAAAGCAAACGGCCGCTAATGTTTTTAATCAACGTGTGAAACACAACTTCGATATCACTAATACACTAACATGACAGGTTCCACCTTACCAGAGGAAATTAACCATTTTGTTAATTTATCAATTAAATGGGCTTAATGGTAAATTTAGAAAAATATTAAATTACTGTAGAGTCCACTCAAACTCTTGCCAATTTAAAAAAATCAGTCACATATGGGTTAGGAAGCATTGTTTAAGTTAAAGTGAGATCTAATGTTTTCGCGACGAAAAAGTTTCTCAAATTTTCTCGGGCTTCTGTCCGGGTGATTTGGACCATGTTGGCCATCATTCCGATGCTCGACTTGTACATCGTCCTCAGGTCAGAGGCAAAAGAGATCCCCGAGTTTTTAAGTTGTTTTAAAACCAGGCTGTTCAGTCAGAACCCACCACCAACTCAGCCCTGATTCACCTTCGTTTATACGTAACTACAGCATACTCATTTTATTATTCTAACCTCTTTTCCCTCTTCCAATTCAAGCAATTCTAATTAATGTTGCGGGTTCCTTTGGAATAGCTAGCTTATGAATTGAAAGAAAGAACTTTATTCTATCACGCAATACCCTAGGTCGACTATGGTTTTGAAAAATATGCTTCATTGCTCAAGTCTCGAAAATGTCGCGTATGCGTAAAAACCGCGGTCAAAATAACTCTTCATCATCCGGTGGCGCTACAGCAAGGGGTGGGCCTTGACCAGCTGCACCATCGCTCTTCAGGTGTCCCGGTTAGCGATCCTGGCTCGCCATTCTCCCACTTCTAACCTCTCCGGATCGCTTTGCACCTGGTCCAACCATCTTATCTTTGGGTGCCTCTGCGTTCTTTGGTTAAAAAGCCTTCCCCTCATCATGCGCTTTGGGATTTCTTCTTCACCCATTCATTCCACGTTTCCCAACCAGTGGACTCTCTGGGACTTTACAAACCTTACTATGGTCTTTCCTTCGACCACTGTCTCTATTTCCTCATTATATCTTATCCTCCATTCTCCTTGATCATACACTGGACCGTATATTCTGCGGAGGATCCGCCTCTCAAAGGTGCTGAGTGCTCTCTCGTCTGCAAGGGTCATTGTCCAGGTTTCAGCGTTATATGTCACCACTGGTCGTATTAACATCTGGAATAGCCTTAATGTTAGGGCTCTACTAATAGGTCTACTCTTAAATAATTTCTGGTTGGCATGGTAGGCCCTGTTTCCGGCGTCGACTCATTCCTGGATGCATTTCTTGACATTCTTGTCACTAGTGAGTGATGTTCCAAGGTAACAGAAGATATTTACACCTTGAAAGGGGTCTCCATCCATATTATATCACGGGGTTCTCTTCGATCTTTCGCCGCCGACATAACTATGTATTTCTCACATTCATTTTCAGGGCTATTTTGGCAGACTATCAAACATTCAAAATAGGCAGACTGGCAGAGAGTCAAAATAAATACTCATGTGGAAATACTAATTGTATACTTTTATTTGCAATACAATTCTGTCATTAAAATATATTAAGGTATTACGAACAATCTAATCTAACCCATACGCATAGAAAAAAACTTTCGTTTTCCCAAATCTTACATAAGCGCACCATGGCGCTCATCACTCTGGAAGCTGTTGGCAAAAACTTACACAAATCTCTACAACTAAGGAATCAACCAATTCTATTTAACGCTAAATATTAGTTCAGTAATGACTTCATAGATAAGAGAAGGTGAATATGCTTCATAAACATTATTTTCCCCCAGGTACGGAAATATTATAGCAGATTTATTTAGGGTAGAATGACATTCAACTTAGTGGGTTCCTCAAAAATTCAAGTTTTATCAATACAATTTTCCTTATCATAGCCAACAGCAGCTATATCTAAATAATACGATCAAAGAATGCAATCTAAAGAAAATGAAGCAGTTCAGGTGATCCCTTTTACTGAAATATTCAATTCCCGGTTCCGCAGCGGCAATACACCCTTTATAAAGATATTTTGCTGTTTAACCTTATGTATACGTAAAATCTGCTTATATTTTTTTGATCTGAGACAGTAACGATGCTAATGCTGCAAGTTTGACATTAATTTGCGACAAGGATTAGATTTGTATTACTTTACTTTTATTACGTTACTTTAGATAAAGTGTAAACAGAAATCCAATATTTTCCAATTAATTCGGATAAACAAATGCTGCCGTGAACTAATGGGAAAATAACTTAGAACATACCAATTTTAGAAAATCTCATTTCCAGCAATTAAAATTATTTTTCCTCCAAAAGTATTTTAGGAAAAACGATGTGCTCCGTCTTGTTACAGCAAAATTGAGGCTAAAATTGATTAACTTAATGATTCCGTCGTTACAGAGTAGTCAGTCACATAGTTAAATACGAATTCATATGCAAATAAGAATATTATTAGAGTCTTTCCAGCACTCCAAAAACCGGCTGTAAAATTTCATTTCTACTGCAGTCATATTCATAATGGCCGCACAAAATGGCCCCTGCAAAGCTCCAGGGGAAGACTTAACGACTTGAAAAAATTCTGCGGTACAAGATGTGAATTTCGGGCTTCTCCCTTAGCATTATTCGAAGAGTGTATTATTGGTATACTTCTCCGGCTATAAGATTACGAAGGTTCTATTATGGGTCAACTCTTGAATGGTGCAGCTCAAATTCTAAGTTTTCTACGAGGCATATTTCATAATAACAGACTTTAATCATTTTGATACCAATTATGACAATAGACGACTCCAATTGGATGGAAGAAATTCATTTGAGTGATTTTCCTGACGGTAGATTAATTTTCAGTCTATATTTATATATTTAATGCAATCCGACGCAGTTACAAGTTGGTGGGTATTAGAAGAGGCCTTTTGTGGAAAGGGAAGAAGGAAATTATATTAGAAGAAGGAGTGAAGTCCATTCCGAGAGCAAAGATTTATTTTACATGCCAGACCCATGTAAATGGACTTCCCGTAAACAATTGAGCTAATTAAGCTCTTGAAAGATAGGGTTCTATCAACGTAGCAAAAAGCAATCATGGCGTCTTGGCTAATCTGGATAGCCTTCTTTAATTTTGCGGATTTTTTTTGTAATGGCGGCAAATCATTGACTTTAAAGACCCGTTTGCCTCCAGAGTATTTACCTCCATTTTGATCAGATCTTCGCCATTAGCCTTTACCACATTTTTCGTGATAAAAATCTCCCAATTAAGTACACCATTCATCTTGCTTCTGAGCAGTCTCTTGGACATCTACGTCTACATACTACCCTGCGAGCCGCAGCATGGATGTTTGTCGAGGGGTGTTAGGACATTACTGTGTAAATATGTAAAGGATAAGGTTTTGGGAGATGAAATGCTGAAGTGTATTATGGAAGTGAATTTAGTGGAGCTCAGCTTTTATTGTGGTCGCTTATTGTGCGCGGAAAGAACGAGTATGTGTCGGAAAGGTATTTCTCTCATTTTGTCGCTTCTGTTTGCTTAGAGATGTAGTGAGGCGTCATAATATTATTCTGTTTCGCTCTGAAACACACCAGTCCTGAATTCCTGTACTATTATATCCTTATTACACTGACCAGTCATTCTAGCTTCAATAACTTGAGGAAATAAACTACACTTTTACTACATATCTTTTATTCAAATCCATCTCACAGCCCATTCTGGTTCTCCATGTCTCTCCATCTCTACAGGTAACGAAGAATATCCCTATAATTTTACTTTCAAACCTTGAAAAATTTCACCATCACTCTGGTGTGAAATAAACGTCAAAACTACGTATGTGGCATAAAAACTAAAGTTTAGTAAAATAAATAATAGTATTACGAAATTTTAATAGACTGTGTAACAACTATACATAAGTTACGGGCTCAAATTCGTGGTTTAAAGTCCATTTTACACGGCGCACAATATCGTACAATTTAACACCGCATATTTTTCTTAAACTGGCAGGCAATACATACTTACTGAAATAGTGCAGGGGGTATTATCCCAACTCAAACACTCATGTATTCTTGCATGAACTCTTTCATTTCAGCGCTATTTTGAATTCCCTTTTGTTCATACAACAGACGGTACAATTATGGTCCCCGTGTACAACGGGCTTATTACCTAAATACCTGATCATAATGATCAAAATGTGGACCAAATGGGAAAAACAGATATCTTTGAATATCATTTTTATGTGAATCAAGACATGATTAGAGTATTATTCCATAAAAGAGGCCATTCCGATATCGCAAAAGTGGATACAAAATACCAAAGACGTGCGTTACAGTTTTTCGAGCGCTCCTTCACATTTGAAGAGATTACGAGGATGAATTCGGAGAAGGGGAGGAGAAGTACGGGAAAAACTTTAAAAATAAAACGCCGGGTGACAAGCTGCATGTCACTTTCAATAAGATTTATCGTACACAAAACCCTTTTAGTTGAGTTTTCAGGGAGTGAATTGCCAATTTGAATAAACCAATTTTTGGAGTGGACCAAGAAAATTGCTCGCAAAAAAACTCCTCCTTCCACATCAACCTCCCATCCCAGCCACCCCACATTCACAAAATACACTCTTTTCTGGATTATATGTATACAAGTTTTTTACAACAAATGTAGTTTTTTTTCCTCTTCTCTCTGTTGCTATTCGGAATAAAACGTCTCTCCCATAGGGTTCGACAGACGTGCTTGTGGGGGTGATGGGGGGGGGGGATTGAGGGAGACTCAATTAATCTTAAGTGAGATCCACTTAGTGGAATTGCGTTAGAAATGGTGGGATGGACCAAACGAATCGTCAAGGCGAATTAATTAGGAATGTGAGTTAATTAACGTCGTGAGACGCAAAAGCATTTTCGGACGAAGAGTGAGAGAAATCCCCCCCCCTTTATTTTCGAAAGGAAAAAAGTTCCTTTATTATCGACGGGGAAGGGGAAGAAATTTTTGGAGAGGTTGGTCGGTTCTATTTGTGAGCGCGCGATGAAAACTTTTTCCATGAAGTAGTAGCATAAACGTTTTCCTTGGGAATCCAATTCACTTTTTTTTGGCCCATAATATGACGTAATCCTCCACTTTTCTCCTTCCCCACTCAACCTCCCAGACGTGCCTAGGTTTTTCCCCCTGGAAGTATTTCTCACAGCTCATTACATTAGTCTTTGTGATGATATCATCAATCTTTCGAGTTCCTACTCTTCAAACCTGTTAAGGCCTAATTTCTCTCCTATTATGAACCACTAAACCCAGTCGTTGCCCCAGTAAGTAAATTACATAAATTTTCTCATCCCACTAAAGTGTTTTTCACCAGGATGCAAGCAGAAATTATCAATCAAAATACATGAAAAGATAAAACATAAACCTTATCTCATTTAGCCCGCATAAAGAAAGCCTTAATTACTGAAGGGGTCCGCGTTACCAGTGGTTTCAAAAAGGGATTATTTCAGTGTCAAAAGCATAGGTACTCCATGTTTCACTACGCAGGAAGATAGGATTAAGCATACAGCTATACTTTTCAGGTCACTTGATTCATATATACCACGGGGAATTTCCCTCTTTTCGAAACTTAGAGATCGTTTGCGTCGCCAGGGATGCAACTTCTCTTGGTTTTTTGAGTTCAAATATAGTTATCAGGAAGAAAAATGACCCATCTTTTAACAAACAACTTTAAAAGTTGTTACTTTTTTTGAGCACATGCTCTCAGAGGAGGCCAGATCTGAAAAAGCCAACCAGATTTTCCTTACAACGGCATTAACGATACATGCACATAAGGTGCGGGTTCGAAGACACCCGTGAAGATGTTGAGATGACAGTAAAGATTTTTCTTGATCTCTTCCTCTTTTGGGTGGAATTTCACAGCCAATAATGCCAACAAAATTTTCATCCGCGAAATTGTAATTGCGCAGAAGAGATTCCGAAAAAACTTCACTGCCTACTCTAAGTTTTAAGGATGCAAGGCAGAGGTTGTGCGACACCAACTGTTTAAAAGAGAGAGAATCATGGTAAGGAACTGGAAATATGAGGCAGCATAAAGTGAGATCAGTGTTTCCAAACATTGCATTTAACAAATGATGTGGTACGAAGTCACTCTCACGGGAGCATATACACCAGGGTTGAAATTCGCTATGAAAAAATCATTTGACTTGACCGGGAATCGAACCCGGATCTCCCAATTGCCGGTCAGGTGTGTTAGCCAGTTAGGTTAAATTGCATTTATTTCAAAATGTGATTTCAATTACAGTTTCAATCAGTTCAAATATTAGTTTAACAAATTTATAAGATAATTAATTGATTAGTCCAAATATTTCTTTAGCAAAATTGTATGAAGTGAAAATAATTGTATTATATAGATATATATATTTATATTGGCAGCAGGTCCCCGTATGTGGCTTCCGATGTCTCCTCTCTCTATGCAGCCACGTCCTGCATCGGTGCGCTACGCTGCTGCCCGCCGTCGAGTCGTTCTCCGAAGACATCACGGTCAGGAGCCAGGGGCTCATGGTGTCACCACCAAGCCATCTTCCTTCAAGGCGAATTTCGAGGGGGGTTTATGCGAAATAGATGTTCAGGCCTCAAGTCTACATTGTAGCACATGAGACGAAGTCGTGCTTACAAAGCCACTGTCTCGGAATAGTTGAATAGGAATCTAGGAATCAGTTGGATGGACAGAGTTAAAAATGAAGAGGTGCTCAAGAGAGTGAGAGAGAAGGGGAATGAACTATGTAAGAGTATTGTGAAAAGGAGAGCAAATTTGGTGGGGCATATATTGAGACACGAGAGTCTAGTAAAGTGTGTGTTATAGGGAATGGTGGAGGCGGTGCGATGCAGAGGGAGGCCAAGGGAACAATATCGGGCGCAAGTGAGGAAGGATGCCGGGGCAACATCCTACCAAGAAATGAAATGGAAAGCTCAGAAAAGATATGAATGGAGGTCTATATTTAAAAAAAATCTTAGGATTGATGACTGCAAGAAGAAGATTACTGCGTGTATTTTACTTTAAGGTATTTATATAGTTCTTTAAAGTTTCACATAGTTTCAACTTTCAAGTGATTACTTTTCTGCATTTTTTAAATTTGGTGTCGACTACTGGGCACCTTGCCTGTAATAATGCATGAAAAACTCCTTTTTTTATGTAAAGACTAAAGTAGAATCTCAATATGCCTTACCGTCAGCTTTATTATGAATAAGAGGGTGCAAAACGTTTAAAAAAACTCCAAAATTGTGAAAATATTCTTCAAAATATGAGAGTATACCTCTGGAACATGAAAATGAATGTCTAGAGAGAGATTTTTGAGGATGATGGCTATTCTTTTTAAATCAAAGAAACCACGGGCTATAAATAACTGATTTTCCCCGACACTTTAGCAGCAGACAATTCAGTGACAAGTTTTCCAGAAAAATAATTCAACTGTCTAAAACGTCTCATACGTCTACCTGGTAAATATGTGCAACAAAATATCCGGATTTAAACAGCGTCAACAAACTATAAAGAAGGCAATGAAAAGAGGAATCTTCTTCGACAACTTCAAAACTTTAGAAAGCTATCGTAGGTATGAGTCAGCTATTTGGCGAAGAAACACCACCATTACTAAATCAGCGGCATACAGGCAGCTAAAGTGAATTATTAGACCCTTGGCTGGATTTACTCACAAGAAGGATACCAACTGAAGGTTTACACAATGATCATCTGGGATTGTGTGGTATAAGATACCGGCTAAACTATTCATCGATCATTTCTTATAAAATCGTTCATTAGTTTATACATCAAGAATGGGTACAGTTGGCAGGAAAAAAATTATTTTTGCAAAATCTCATTGCAAATCAAAATATCAAACTACAAGGAAGCTGAGTGGGAGAATAGAAATCGGAGACATATTTCCGGCAGTCATATACGCCTCGTGGAATAATTTGGAAAATTCAAGCGCCGACAAAACTGAAAGCATAAATATTGACCTTCAATTTTCATTAAGGCACATTTTCAATATTAGATAAATTTTTTTTCCGTGAAATAAGAGAGATATGAAAAACACAGAGGGCTTAAACAACAAACACTTAACGGTAATTGAAAATAAATAGCGCTTCCCGGTTTTGACTGTCTCAATGACATAGAGAATTTCTGGCCACTTAGAGGGAAAGGTCAATCACCCTTGAATAGCCAAACAATGAGTTTGATCTCCGTAAACATTTGTCTGATGACGGAAAAAGCAATACTGAGAGGCGTTGGCTTTTAAAGAAAGGATCCAAATGGAACAGTAATTAGGGAAAACAGCGCGGAGGTTTTAGAGAACAAAAGACGAACAAATAGGAGCTAATAATATCCCAAAACAACCGATGGCAGAGGTTTCCTTTTTAAGCTGGCAACAAACCAATTGAACGTTGCCAGCAGGACAGGCGTGAGTTACTAATTGACTCCTTTTAATTCTCCGCCAAAACCTTTTCTCATCCATTTACCTCCCTTCTCCTTTCGATGTCCGTGGTTAATGCAAGAGTTCTCTCGTCAAACCGAAAAATACGAACATTTTCAACGCAGCCAAGATGCAAAGGGGAATATCCCCGTGTTATTGTCGGGCCCACAATCCTTCCCTTGGGGGCATGACATGGGCAAAGTGCGCGAATTCGAGAATATTGAATTCACGCTGTGAACCGCGAAGGAAATTCGAATGCTACCATACTTTCACGTCTTAATTTCTAGAGGGTATTTTCCGCCGCCGGAACGGGGCATTTCCCTTGGCTGAGCGGGGAAACGGTTTAAGCGAGATAATTGGTTTCTCACTGTCCTCACACCCCTTCTAAAACCTTCACCCCATCCCACCCCCCCACAAGCCGAAATTCTGAAAACCCTTTTGGCCGCCAGACAACATCGAATACGCTTAATTTATCCCCTCCTCAGTTATTTGCGAACTCCTCTCACCAAAAATATCCCACTCCATTATCATTTTTGCGTCCCCCAGATAAAACGTGGTGGGTAGCCTCGCTGCCACCCCCTGGCGGACAGATTCCAAAGCTCCTCGGTTTCCCGATCCACAGGCCTTCCAGCAACAATACGCACACATTCTTAAACACCTTTCTCATTCGAAAAATTGGGATTTTTTTAGATTGTCATTTGTCTTGTTTATTTTTTGTTTTGAAGGTCCCACATCAAAATGTATAATGGAAAGGATACAATCGAAATGGTAATTAAAAATAAGCAATCAGATCGTGACTTGCTAGTGGCAATATTATTTACATTTATACATTTTTCAAGGGCTTATCCTGCCAGTTCAACGGAGAACAAAATCATATAGCAGTTTTTTATACGCAGTTAGAGCTTTTTTCATTCCAGAACTCCTATGTGGATATTAATCATTCTTCAAAATGCAAAGAGCAAACAGAAAGCACAAAAAATCAAATGGACACTGAATAGATATGCATAACAATAAAAGTAAATTTTACCATATGTTAAAATGCTTAGCCATTTTCAATCGAAACAATTGTCCATAAATGAACAGCTACGTAAACAAGAAAAACATGTAAATTAATTCCTCATCGTGCACCAACAATTTTTTTTACTTAATATTCACTTTTTCTCTATTGATTATACAAACATATTTACAAGGTAAAGGTTGGATAACGTGCATCAAAATCAATCAGAATTCAGTAATAACATCAGGAATTTGAATATTGATGACTGGGGGCAATGATTTTTAGAAAATAATTTTTATTGTGACTCTTAAAATTATGCAAGCATTAATGGATACCCTGAATGAACCAAACCTATATAAAATCAAACAACTACAAAACTTAGTAATAATTGACGGGATTACCTACCCTCATACTATATTGGAACCGAGTATGAATTTCAGACTAGTTACATGCAAATCTTATGAATGACTTTCACCCCATTCTGGTTTAATCTTGAGCGCAATTTAATTACCGCAATTACAGATTCATCAATACTATAGACATAAATTACGAAGCTTCCACTGCATATATAATTCCACACTATCAGGAACTCAATGAACGTTGTCGATATGAATTAGGAAACGTATTCTCGTGGCCATTTCTTGTTCATGAACGGATTCGTTCACCTGGATGAAATGCCCATACCGTTGCACCACTTTCACTTATTAATGAGAACGACTGGCTTGATATATATCAGCCGATGAAGCAGCAGCCAAATGTTAATGGTGATGCCCGAATCCGATACATCCCACCAATAATACATTTTGCTATCTGACATGATATTTTGAGGAATATCAGTATTCATGTGGGTATAAGTATAATCCTTTGGGAACTATGTGTTAGATAGTTTCCAAGTCATAATGGAGATCGTAATTATTTCATATGTCATAATTTCAGCAGCAGTTGGAAATATAAATTTAATGCTGTATTTTTATCGATGCAATGATATAGTTTCATATGACTGGAATTAAATCAAATAAAACACAAATATCTACATGGTTTTCTATTTATCTCATTCTTTTCTCGAGGTACATTCAAAACTTCTAAAAACGGAAGGTGTTTTGCAGTTCTGAAAAAGTTACCGAGGTGAGACTATAACTACGACAATTGGATTTTAAAAAACTCAGTAGAGCATACAAAGTACACTCTGTGGTATATTTGACGAGATATTAGTGTTAAAAATCCCAGATACTTTTATATAAGGTTCCTCTGCAGTGTATGCAGACATTTCCCGAGAAAAATGACCGGTATTCTTCATCAAAAACATCGGAAAGATGTTTGATTAATGGCTAATATTTTTGTTGTCTTTGGAAGGGTAAGGTATTTGTCATTAAAACTTATTGATTCCTAGGTGAAATGAAAATTCGCTCAAGCTACTTAAAAGGGAGAAAACGGTCCTGCAAGTTCATGAGAAAAAGTAGGTGAGTATCATTGGTGATCCATTAGTCGCGATGTATTTTATTCTAGAACTTTGTTGTATTTGGGATATTCCAATGTGCTTTTACGCAAAACAGTATGTCTTTAGAGCAAAAGACGGATTTGATCCGCTTTTTTTTAGTATATTCACCCAGACAGAGCAAAATCCGTCCGTATATTTAGTAAAAATACATCGGGCACCACAGCAATGATCCCATGAATTCTTTAACTTCTAAGTTGATGGATACTGAAACGAATCAATGCTAATTCATAGAAATAAACATCGATCACATTTTTGAACGAAAAGAAAGAACTAAGAAACACCTTGTGACTAGGGTAGACTAGAAGTACATCAAATGTTAAGTGACACCAGTTTAGATTAACTCCAAAATTCTATATTTCGGTCGTTGAACAAACTGAAAAAGGGCTGTGAGGCTTGAGTGTGGAAAGTGTTAAAGGATTGAATGTAAAAGGACGCTAAGAGAATATGTGTACCGGGAAATTTTCAACATTTACAAAAAATGTAATTAACAATTAAAAGAATTTAAATTTAAGGAAATTTACTCGTTACAAGGTAAGTAAAGGAAAAAAAGTGTATGGATTTGAAGTAAGTCGGAAACGGAAACCTCCATCCGAATTCAGCTCATCATTTTAGGAAAAATAGAGATAAACGCCCACAGAGGAAGATCCAAGAATAAGTTCATGGACCAAATAAAGAAGAAAGTTCATAGGAAGAGATACTAGGAGGTAAGGGAGCTAACATTCAATAGGGATGGGTAGAGGGCTGCTGTCATCCAATATTAGGATTGAACAATCAATGATGATGAACACACTAGAAGTGTTCAAAACCTGGTGCTGGAGGAGGATTCTGAAGAAAATATGGACGCATAAAATAAGAACTAATAAATTTTTCAGAAGAATAGAAGAGAAAAGGACTACATTGAACACAATCTAAAAACGAAAAAACAGATGGATTGGACAAACACTGACGCAAGGTGAGTTTGCGAAGAACGTAATTCAAGGAAAATAGAGGAGAACGTCGTCAGAGATTCTGGAATAAGTTCATGGATCAAATAAAGAAAAAATCTCATAAGAAGTGCCAATACACAGTAAGGAAGAGCATAAGGCTGCAGTCAACCAATTTTAGGAATAAATGACCCATGATCCGAATGCAGACCTACATATTGAACGAGTTTTAACAAGAGCACCATGCCGTCAACTAAATTAGGTAGGTCATGTAAATTCGCCCATTCCTGGTAACGAACGGTCTATTTCGAGATTTAAAAATGTGAAGTATCGGCATCGGAATACATCAGGTAACTCAAAGTTGAGATAAGCTTCCTCCCTGAAAGTCATTGTGTGTTTAAAAACAACGTCCCACTGAGTTATTTAGTTTGTCCTTCGAACACATCCAAGTCTGCCTCCCTTGCTTCCTTCACAAGCTCATACAGCTTCCTTGAGCGCCGAAAACTTGGTCTCGAACTTTCGGCCCCAGCCATGACAACAGAGACACAAGGAGTACATTAATCTACGGACAGAAGGGTAACTAATTATATCGGGCGAAATACGAGGAGACGGTTGAATGCCGAAGTATGGCAGACAAGCTTCCGGGGGACAAGAAAGGCAAGGTACTAGAAGACGGAAGGAAAGGGGTGTAAGAACGTCCCAAACGCGAAAATGTTGTTGTTGAGTCGTTTAGGACAATGAATGAGATGGTGAGTGGAGTGCAACAGCGAAGGAGCACAAAGTGGAACAAGCAAGACGGACGGAGGATGAAAAGGACAGCGAAATACAATTGAACTAAGAAGGCTAAATACAAAAGCAAGGTTTCCAAAGTGTGCGTCGCTGCTAGCTGTAACATATATGAACACGCTTTGTCCAACCCAGGACGCGCCGTATTCTTTCCATTCCATTTAAATTCAAAGCTTAAACCATTCAAAGTGAATACATAAGATTATTTAATTTTTGAAATATTGAATTTCCACAATTAAATTTTGGACATCAGAAATATTTACACATATTTAAAGGATACTTATACTCTCTTTTTTGTGTAAGTTACCAGATTCTTCGACGATTTATCGAATTCAAATTAAGAAATTATGAGTTAAATTTAAAGTAATAATATTCTCAAAAATAAATGAGATTACCTTTCACCCGAATTTCAACCAGAAAAATAGAGTTAATTATTAATGGTTAAACTTGTTTAATACAATCAAGCCATTTCATTATCAAACCGTATGGTTTCAGGGTGAAAAATGCGAAATTATTCCATGCCTCAAAGTGGAATTTGCATAGTTTTTCTTTTCTAACCATTTCATCATGTTTCCTTTTTAGACCAGAAAGTTAGGAGTCATGTTTTTTTCTTCAAAAGGAGACTTTGCTCGAAATATCCCCAAAACTTTCCTTTAGTAGGACTCTAATAGCATCAGAAAACAGCTATAAAACATGCATCACTAGTATAGAAAACCTGATGTGAGTTTCAGCGATACATTGAGGTTACAAATCACTAAAAATGGTATATGGTGAACATATATGGTATATGGTGACACATTTTCCATAGTTGGTATATATTGATTAGAAAAATTTCATCGTAAATAAATGATAATTAGTTGAAATGCTGCTTACTCATCTTGGAAAACTTTTATCGCCAAGATAGTGTTTTTTTAGAAGCAAAAGTGAATATTGTGAGCCCGTTCCATGAAGAAAAGCAATTTATTTACGGGAAATTGAGAAGATATGTACACCGTTGAGTGCTCCAAGACAATATTTGATGAAAAATAGCTGCCCTCTCTGGAACCCTGAAATATAATGTCAACATGTGACGAAAAAATGTTAAGGAAGCCAAAAATTATTATCATTATCCCATGATCTCAAATCAGCCTTAAAAATCCCAAATAATTCAGAATTTTCAACCAAGAAAGCTGCATGCAGTTCCACAGAGTTAGAAAATGCACATCCCAGGAATTGACCAGTGAAAGAGATTTGAGCTAAGTTGATGAAAGATCTTAAACTAATTACTTTAACATTTATGTACAATGTATATAAAATGTACATTTACAATGTATACAACAATATGTTTTGAATGCTAATCCTTCGTCGCATGTCCATTTCTGTCCTTCACTTACACCCCATATTACTCTGAATTCACGCTCAAGTTTTTTTCATGAACGTTACCTTCGTCGAGTCGTGCAAATTCTCAGGCACTCCAATTAGGCATTCCTATTAGGTGTCGCAATTTTTTTCAATGCAACACAGAAGTTAATTCCAGACTGATTTCCCGTTACACTTTAAGCGAATAAAAATTATTATACAAAAAATTGGATTCGGTCATAAGGGAGACATTGACTGGGCTCAGGCAGAGAGTTAATTTCCCCGGACATATGGAGCATTCAATTCAGGTCATAGTTTACACACTTTCATGTAGCCTCTCCTCGAGGGACATGTCACCGAATAGAAAAAATACATCCGATGGATCCTTTAGTGGAGTTGAGGTTATGACAAAGAACCACGATGTAAATATTTGTCACTAATTCGAGGACTATGAGGTAAAATGAAATTATAAATGCCAATGTCTGCTGGCCACTAAAATATTTCCTAAATTCCCGTGGAGATAAAACATTTGATGAGATAAAAGAACAAGATTTTTCTACAATATTAGAATAAATCATTGAGTGAAGAACTCATAAATGTAATATAGAATATGGGCACCGAACCCTGGGGTAAGGCAACTTCAAAAAATTACGCAAAGCTAAATATTGAAAGAAGATAAAAAATTTCCTCAAAATTCCATTAGCACTTATGTAACTGTCACAGATGTGTAATTGCCTGGAATTTGAAAGCAATAATTCAAAGAAAATCTTAAATGCCTCTTTAATAAATGAAGGGAACATGAGCAACATGAATGCCTATTTTTGGTTTAGTACAATGATATTCTTTACGATTTTTTATATTCTCATTCCTAATCAAATCAGCATCCTCACTTATTCATCAATGATCTCATGAACAGCCATTAAAAGTCCGATTGAAAAGGACGTTGTTAATATTCTCAGGATAGGAAAAGGAGAGAAAAAGCGAAAATTAACGCAGTAGATTTCAAATGAACAAAATAAAAATAATTGAAACATTAAACTTGGGGCTTGGAGCGATGTGTGTAAAAATGAAAAAAATCATAAAAGTTTTTGCATATTAAGTGGAGAATCATATGTAAAAACCCACGGGGTCGATTTGTTAACACACTTCTGGAGCATTGTGAATCTGGAAACGGATTATAGCATAACAGTCATTTTGCATGCATTCCAAAGTATATTTATGTACAAACACTATTTAAGAGTTTATTCAATTTCTTCATTTTTTCCCATTTTCAGAAATCGCGGTAAAAACAAGATTCTGGGAGGCTAACACTCGCCTCTGCCGGATGAGACTCGAAGAAAAACCTAGCTTTGATGGCAGTGGGAGCAAAATGAAAATTTAGCCATGAACTCATTTTTTCTGCTCCTAAGACGGCAGTATCAAGGAAATAAGCCCTGGTTTCATCGTGGTGGCAAAACAACCACCACTTCACTCTTTGACGATCCTCTCCAGGGCTGAAAAAAGAGGTTTTTCACTGGATTAGTGCTCACGTTTCTGTTCCCCTATGACTTACGCGATACTAGATTGGCCGTGGGTAATCTGCTATGGAGTGAGCTGGGGGCAATAAGATATTTCTCAACTTTTTTCTTAAGGCAAGGCATGAATGGAAAAGTAAAAGAATATCGGATCCCTCAAAGCTATGAAGAGCCTCTGGGAGAAGAAAAAAGATTTAAGGAGACTCTGCGTAGTAAGAAATAGGGTCAACGAAACACTGAACCAACTTCCAAATAGCTAGATTGTGAGAAGTAACCTTTCACAAGAGAGGAAATTTTTAGATGTATTTATTTTTATAATCAAGTGCAGCATGCAAAACATCAGTTGTCACAAAGTGTTTTCAGGGAATTTCGATAATTTTAGTTGTGTCCCTACCTAAGTAACAAGTGGAACGCAACATCCTTTGATTTTTAATATCACATAATCAACCAAGACTTCATCTTTTGGGCGATAACTATACTGTCCTAGATTGTCCTTAATGAGCTCCATTGTGATCTTTATAAGCGACCTACTAACATGGCATCCTTGAAAGGAATGGCGCTCTTTTGCATTTATAATGGACATACCTTCATAAACCTATCTCTCTAATAACGTTGAACATGTTTGGAGGGAAATATCTAGTGAATGCAGAGAATTAAAAAAACCAAGAAGTCATTAGGTAGAAGTAGGGGATAAATTTAGTGCGACGTGAAATAGGTACATACCTGCCGAAAACGAAGTTTTGCATTGATAACACTGATGATAATGATTTCAAGTGGCGGCTTCAATGACTGTTCTAGGGGGCTCACATGGCTTTAGTTTTACAGCCCACATTACAGCTATTGCAGCTAGTAGTCACCACGGTTTCCCAATGAGAGGTGATATCAGCCGTCGGAGGTGCCAGAAAACATTCCAGGAAATAGTTGGTAAAAGTTTAGTTATTTTGATTGCATAAAAAGTTCTTTTTTGCAGAGCCTATGAAATTTTTAATTTATTTTAAAACTTTTTTCTTTTTGGTTGACTTATGTTCATTTATCATTTAAAATTGACGATACAAATATTTGGTCTGATTTCATTTTTAAATGAATAATTCCTTAAAAGGACGAGAGACATGACTTTGACAGACGCAAGAGATTTTTAAGTTTTTTAGGCGTGTGGGAAACGAAAATCTTCGGGAACCACTGTGATAGTGCATTATGTGAAACCTTTTTTCTACGTGGTAATGACAAAATGCGAGACATAGGTGAGGGAACGCAAACTTTAGAACGTCGCCGGGGAGAGGAAGTTACCCCGACGGCCGCGTGAGGCGTTGCGTTCGAAAGGGCCCGGAGAAGGGGGGAAGTTGACACGGGCGCCGTGGGAGGGTTTTCGAGTGGAGGCCAAAGCAGCAGCGGGAAAGAGGCTAAGTGGGAGACGCCGAGGACTTGAACCGTTGGCGCTGACAGCGGGACCGGGCGTAATTAGTTCGAGAGTTGAGCTCCTCTTCAGCGCTCGGACGGAGGGGGTTTGCTGGTGCTGGCCCGTTGTCGAGATATGTCTCCGCTCCATAAACCTTACCCATATAACGATCTCCGCTCCGTGGGAGGGAAAAGGAAAAGTTTGAGGAGAAAAAGGGGTAGAGGATAGGGTCTCTTCCGCCCAACCCCGGTCGCAAGGATTCCACCGACGTCGCTGCATTCGAGACTCGTCAACTCAATCCCACCTCTTTCCATACACACAACACCGGCAGACAAAATACGGTATGAAGACTGCATCTATGATTGGGAATTCTCTACCTATTAGCTTTCGAGCAATCAAAAACACCAATTCTTTCATCAACATTATTGAATTTGAAGATGTTTATGTAAACCTGCAATTCTGATTTTTCAAACAAAAATTTTTAAATTAAATCTCGCTACTTATTATTATTTTATCGCCTTTTACACTAAATTTGGCATCGGATAAAAATATACAATTTTGTGTAAAAAGTTGCATATTCTTGCATATATTTTTTCTAGACCGTTTCATTCGTACCTTTTTCGACTATGACTCCACAAATGATGTCAAGTCGTAAACTCTGTCCATTGAAAATTTACTGTTACACATAATGGTATAAAAATGCAACTGATAAATTGCAAGATGAGAATCCTCTTGCCTCATGCCTTTATAGCCTCCATTACCTCAATCTCGCCAGAAAATGACAACAGTCAAGGTGATAGACCTATTTTTGACTTTTTCAGATAAGCTTTCTGTTCCGAAACATATCGTTTTAAAAACTCGTTTCGTGTTCGTCAACATTACCAAGCAGGCATATAAGATGCCAATTAATTTTGTATGTAGCAGCAACGAATTTATGCTCAAAAGCACACCCTAACCAGCTAACAATGTATCCCTAGTTAAATACTGAATACTAATTTTTCTTATCCAAGTAGATGACGTTAGAAAGGATTTCACAGCATCCATCCATGTTCCATCGTGTTTCGAAATTTCTAGGATAAATTAAAAGAAAATATATATCTTTCTAGTACTATAACTAGTGAGAGAGCATTGTGTACTTTTATTCACGGCCTTTGACGAGTCCATGAAAATATGATGAAAATGACTTAAGTGAATACAAATGTTTTTATAAATGTAATATGTAAAGTTACTTTGGATTTAAAACGGTGCATTTCATTCACAACCTAGACAATAAAACAGTGATATTGATGGCCATTTAATTTAGTGGATGCAATGATCGTCTTCTCTTCATTCATGGGTAACTCGTTCACGATAATTTTGTCCGCAAGTTCTCCTTTTAGCGAGGATGATCACCAGCAGATCCGAGTTCCTATGTCAGTGAGCATAAAAACACTGAAGTTCTTTCTATCCGGAATACTGAACTCCATCCCTTTATTTCTTTGCGTAATCAAGTCGATGCAGTTTCATGGATGCTGGGTCACTCGAAAGCTTCTTCAGAGAGTTTTTGCTCGGTTTGAGGTCATTTTAGTCCGCATTTCTGGAAAATGCATCCGATCATAACTCAGCGCGTTTTACTCACTTCTATGCCAGACTTGCTGACTCGCCATGGATTTTAAGATTTAAATACCAATTGTAAGAGCTCATTAATTTCGCCAATACTATAAATGCATGGTTCCGGATGGCTATTTATTTTAAGTATTTGAGAGAAATAAAAAAATGAGGTCTGCCCAGAACTAAAACGTACTGTAAATAAACCGAAAAAAAATTTTAAAAGAGGGAAGAACTTTTCAGACCATCGAATTATGATATTTATACCCATATGGCCGTCTTTATTAGGTATCCTACCTTTCAATGTCAATGTAGTCTACAAAAATTATTCATGTTTCATACTTCTTAAAACTGGGAATCTTTTGGGTTTGCGTCAAATAAATTATAACACTGCTTTAATCTGACTAAATTAACACTAAGAATATTCAGAAAAAACTTTGAAATGAAAGAAGAAGAACTTCTAGAAGCATCATATTTGGTTATTTATACTCATATGGCAGTCTTTACTAGATATACCATCTTTGGACGTCAATATATTCTAGGAAACTGAATTATGTTCAAAATACTTTTTAACAGAAGGAATGCTATCGATTTGCGTCAAATAATTTATAAGAACGCTCTAGTCTGATTAAAATTCAAAGCAATACGATGCGCATTATCTATTATATTATATCTATACGTTATTGTGGTATTTAATAATAATAATAATAATAATAATAATATTTATTAGCTCTAGGAAAGAATTCCTTTGGAGCAGGCATAATTAATTACAACTCAGGCAAAAGAAAAAAAAAATAATAACAATCTCATAGGAAACATGTCACTATGTACAAAAATCACAATCACAGCACTTGTCTACAACAAATATTACAATTCCATACTTAAACATTATAGCAATCACAAAGGTAGCATATTTATGAATTAAATCCAAGATATTTGACAAAATATTAACTATCACTAAGATAATAAGACAGCAAGCATTTTTTAAATCTTTCAGTTGACTTAATATTTTTCAGCGTTTGCGGAATCGAATTCCATACAATGCACGAATTTACATAAAAAGAGTTATGATACATAGACGTTCTGTGGCAGGGTACAATTAATTTGTTATTATTTCTGGTGTTTTTTGTTTTTTTGACCAAATTATCTTTATATGGCTGATAAATGTAAGAAGGAGTTTCAGTTTTTAATAATTTCTTTTAAGTATTTAAATTAAAAAAATAAGTATTTAATATAAAAAAATATAGCAACTACCAATAATATCTGTATAAGAATGCCAGATGATAGGTATAGCAACAATTTGAAAGTATACGTAATTTATAATTTTCTAATTTTAATTATATTTATAGAAAGTATAAGTAATCCCTAATTTCATTTAAGCATGGGAGAGCAAGAGTATAAAGACGCCACAAACCTTGAAGACCATTCAGTATTATCTAATAAGACAAAAATTTCTTTTTTCGCTGCATTTACGCATGCAATACAGGTGAGGAGGAGGAAAACGTGAGGGTCAAATTGAAAAATAATCTTTAGAAAGATAAAGAAGGGAAGATTATGATCTTATGATGGCCTCTACCAGATTCCCTCGGTCGTATCTTATAAACACGGCCAGTATTGCTGCTCGTCATCCCCACGGCCTACTACCCAAGCACCATGTGTCAACGACCTCCCACACAAGGAATAAAAAAAATAGTACCGTTCCATTGGAAACGCCATTTCTCTACGTATTTTCACATTCTTAACCTACATTGCTTCCTGTTTCCGACTCGCCAGCCAGTGGTGAACATGAGCGAATTACTCGAGGGCAGAGAGCAATGATGCATCTCTCTCTTTCCCTCTACTGCCACTGCTTTTGTTTCGTTCCGTGTAACGAAGCGAGGGCATAGCGAAGTGTCTTGAATAAAACCTGAAAACCTCCCCAGCTCTCTCAGAAAGAGGGATAGCTTGAATGCTAAGTCCAAAAAGAAATGACGGGATCATTTTTAATTAGGGCCGATGGTAGTTACACTTTTTGTTTGCGCAAAGGCACTGCGCATTTCATTCGTCAAATAATTAAAAAGTAGCGTTAACTTTAGGAAGAGAGACCAGTAGTCGGTATCTTACAAGCCTTTAAGACGCACTCCGGCTCTCCGCCGCTCTGCAAGCAGCTAAAAATAGCTCCCGCAAGAAAATAAAAACATTTTTTTGTTTTCAACATCCTTTACCTATGTAATTTTTTAAATGTGCCATGTTGAATTCATACTATTTTTTCCAAAAATGCGGTGCAAAATCCTATCCGCCATGTAATACAGAAACCTTTTATTATAAGCTTATTCCTTATGTTAAAATCGAAACGTATAGCCATTTTACTTCAGTGACAACATTTGTTTTGCCCTGAGGCTCCAGAAATTATTTCAATTAGAGATTGAAGCATTTTGTAATTTCCACAAAGATTTATATATTCACGACCCAGGTTTCGTCACTGTGTGACATCGTCACGTAATTACCAAGTATATCCATACAAGTATATACCCTCTGAGGCAAGAGGAGTAAAGAGAATTTTTTTGAAAATACACTAGAATTTATTTTGGTTGCTTTATCCTGACGCCAATAGCAAGATATTCAGAGAATGAATATTCTTACAATGTCAATCAGAGAATTTCCAGTGTCATTTGCAATATTTATGTTTATATTTGTGATACGATATTTTTAATCACAAGGTCATCAGGGAAATATTCTTTCAAAACAATTGAAAACTAATATTGCTATCGTTTGAGATCACGACGGGCTATTAAGGGACAAGTTAGGTATGAATGTTCGAGCAACAGAACCCTATGGTATGTAAATGGTATTTCGTTGAAAAGTAATAAAGTGTAAATGTAGATAAATGAACACCAGTAAAAGGTTTACCATTGTTTTCCACGTTTTTAAGGCATAATTAAAATACTATATTTTTTTGATGAGACAGCAAGAAAGACGCATCCAAAACCTTTAAGTATTCGATTTTGTAATTGCAAACTGGTTCGCACTACAATTGCTCAATCCTGAGGTGGGCTTAGTTGATGTTCAGAATAACAATATTTTTTTATTTGAGCAATTATATGATTCCGTCAGCAGTAAATGATTTGGTAATATAACTTTTATAACTGTATTTTTTAATATTATCTCAGAGATTAATAACTTGTACTACGCCTAACTAGTTCAAAATATATATTTTCACTCTCGCTGCCTAACGAAGAATCTTCAAGTATAGTATTTGTAAATGCCTTTCGATAAATTAAACAAAGAATAGCACTAGCACTATTGTTTTCATGCAAAATCAAAGTGTTTTAAATAAAAAATCATGATCTAAACTTCAACGAAGAATATACCAAAAATAAACGCATTGTAGATGATTAACTATCGCCGGTTGAATCCTCCACCGCTGTGACTAAGGGGCCTGTAAGCGTCTGCCGAGACGATTGTTGTACGTCAAGATTGCCCTTATATTGCAAGGCTATCGGCTTAGACAGTATTTTTTTAGTCATTGGTACATATCCATGTGCGTAAATACTGACATAAAAATATAAAATGGACGTTCTGTATGAGATATTTCGACGATTGCGAGTGTTAATGATATTATCGCATATTTTCACACTGCAATTAGACCCCTAGCGTGTGAAATTTTATTCATTAATTTTAAGTATATTCTATTTTAGTTAGAATCTTCAAGTCAAAGGGAAGCTAATTGTAAGTCTCAACTTGTTATTTTTGTAGAGGACTGTGCAACATTGCCCTGCCATTCTGTGGAAATTCGCACATTTGTGCATTGCGGTTGACTCCGTAAAAGTGAAACTCCGTGGCTAGTCCCGGATAGCTTAAAATTTGTCTTTCCACTCATGTTCTTGAAATAACTGAAATTGAGCCGCGTAATGGAAGACGGTAATGATAAAATCATTTGCGACACTCCACATCGAATTCGAGGAAACTTCTGATATCATCAACCGAGTCTCCAGTTTACATTTCATCAACACACTCCGCACACCTCCAACATCCGTTTCTATGGCAACTACACGCATTTCCAATGTTATTCCCCCAATCTTCTCTCCGAAGAGTAATCTCAACAATGAGACATTCCTGTCGCCCACTAAGCACGGTTCCATTTGGCGGCGTTCTCATCGATAGATATATATCGAATGCTCTTTCGCAATTGGCCACTTTTAAAGGCACCCACTTCACACCTAGCCACTTTTCCCCTGCCGATGGGTTTTGTCGTTCGAGAACACTCAATGCGGCCGAGCGGTTGAGTCAACTCTTGGCCTAATGGACTCGGCGGCTGAAAATGGGAGTTTTCCTGAAGCACCTTTACGTGCAATGTTATGACTTTTTCTTCCACTTCAGAAAAACTAAGGCCTTCATATGAAATTATTAACTGCTTACCTTTGCTAAAAGTACTAGAATGAACGATCAAAAAATGATGCATTGCCCTAACATAAAATAAAATATTATCATTCATTAAAACAGCGATTCGCATCCGTATTTCAGCACAATATACTGTACAAACCCATACTCTCGAAACAAAGTAAAATTCATCGGTATTGAAGCATAAAACGCATTAAAGTTCATCTTCTATACGGAAACTGTCTTGGTTTAACAAAAAGTTCAACAGGCAATATAGCATAAGGTCTACCAAATGTCATCTTTTCATAAGTTCTCAAATTTTTTCACAAATTTGAAAAGAAGCTCAACATGAAATTATTAACCACTTTCCTTCCTAAAAGTACTTGAATGAAAGGTCAAAAAGTGATGAATTGCCCAAATATTAAATGATATTTTATCATTATTTAAATCAGCGATACGCATTCCAATTTCAGTCAAAAATATTGTTAATACACATTTTCTTAAAATGAAATAGAACTCCCTGGTAATGAAAGCATAAAATGCATCAAATCTCAATACTTCATCTTCTACACGGAAGTGGTCTTCGTTAAATAATAAGCTCTACAAATGATAAAGTATATGGGCTACCCTATGGTTACTTTATATAAGTTCTACATTTTTTCACAAATTAGAAAAAAGCTCAATATATTCTTATTCTATATGGCTTCAACTTCAAGGTTTATATTGTATAAAAATTTATCAATGTTTGTTCCCTCCATTGTTGTTCCCATTGTTTCTTGCGTCTTATTTTATTCAGATTGTTAACTCAAAATGAAACCCTAAGAATTAGTGAAAATATCGTTCAAAATTTCGAACAATCAGATGAGGTTCGCCTTTTCTCACAAAAATTCTCTCAGAACACTTATAAATCTCAAATTGATAAAAGTTTTAGCATCATAGATGATTACGAGTGAATTTCGGCACTGTAATAATGACGATTACGTGCTTGAATTTCACACATGCATTAAGCTTACAAAGATGCCATTTATTTCATTTGATATTTTACCATTAATAATAATTACCATTACCATACCAAAAATACCATAATAATACGGATTAAACCTTCCAGGATGCAGATACATTCTACAATATGTTGGCATAAAGAATTATCATGAGACGTATGTACTAAATATACGTATAAAAATAATGTGATACCGCTAATGCGCGACAATTATTCTTCAGTAACAGCCACTTCACTGGGGGTTAGCTCAGCTGTGAGGTCTTAGCTAATTTCCAGCAATCCAGACAAAGATAAATCCACAATATATAATTTTTTCATTGTGACAAATCAACAGAATTAAGAAAATGACAACATTGTAAAAGGTCATTCGTATATACTTATGCATTCACATGATTAGATATTAATAGAACTTACATAAAAATTAAGCTATAAAAATATTCAAAATTGAATATAAAGGCATATCTATTCACCAGTAAAACCTTTGCAACTAGGGTGATAATAAAAGTAAGTAGGTAAGAGTATATCCCCGGTAATCACTCAATGAATTTATATAAACTGTAAAATAAAAAGCTAAGGAGTTGGTTAAGATCAGACTTTCCTGTCTCGCATATTTGAAGCCATATTGGAGGTTTCACAGAGGGAAGGCATTGACCCTTATCCGATTTTCAATCAGGTAATCGAAGCCCAGGGATATCAACACATTACGCCGACCGATGCGTTGGAAGTTTCCAATGCAAGATGAATATACACAGGTGACCATTGATCGTATTCGCTGCGAGTAAAAATGAGTACAAACAAACATTTTGGGAATGCGAACCGCCTGCGGATCCCCTCGGGGTCTTCCATTAAAAAACCCTAACGCAAATTAGTCGGCGGGCTCGAGTGCACACGCAGGTATTCTGATGTTTTTATTAAGCATAAACCGGGGATATTCAAGAAAAAATAAACAACATAAATCCCCACAGTCCACGTATCGAATTTTAGGGGTAAGTTTTATTTTATTTGCGAATATTACGGTCGTGTGCTCGGCAAGAAATCCGATGCTGTAAACAAGTATAACAAAAATTCGAATTTCATCAGAAGTTCAATAAATGCGGACCATGCCCGGTGATGGAATACAATTCCCAGTGGAAAAAGACAGGCACAAAGAACCAATAGTTCTGTTACCTAATAGGGCTGAAATTCCGCGATTTTTGCAGATAAATTCTTCACCAATCATTCCGAGATATCTATTCCATATAAAAATTATGAGAGCGTATTTATTTACATAAACGTAGAAGAGTGACAGCCAAAAAATATGACACAAGAAATAGGAGACTACTTTCAAAAATAGCTGAGGTAATATCTTGTACTCATGCCGCCGTATTTTAAGAAAAAAATGTACATTAAACCTCAAAAAGTTAGTGGCCAGAAGATTGTGCAAAGTGGTTTTAAAAATTTCGAAGTAAAAATAAGATATAAATGGCTCAGAATCAAAGAATAATGAATGACAAATTTACTAGGAAAACAATGGCTGATGATGACGGACGACTCGTTTATCGAAACTTTAGCAATGAGGAATGTATTAACTCGGTTTAATGTAACCCAAAAGGCTATGCAATAATGTTTTATTTGAGAAATGCTGCACGTAAGTAATCTCTAAAAGTATCACGCCAAGGCAATAATTAAATGATTAAATAAAGGCTAATATATAATACTTTGAACTGACAAGACATGTTACCTGATAGTGAAACCAATAATTAGATAACAGAGAAGATAGAAGTGGCTAAAAATGGATTATAATTGAAAAAAATCTAGCTTTTTAATCAAAAAATCAATAATAATTGTTTAAATTTGTTCATTTAATATTATGGTTCCATATTTCAAAGCAAAAACGGAAAATTTACTAATTCACACATACATTTAGTTGGCAGTAAAACCAATAGAAAACTAGTCATCTGGGACACTAGCCAGAAGTCTGGGCCACTTGACTGCCAAGAATCATTACGTCAGCATATATTTTTAACCATTTAAATGAATAAAAACACGATAACTTTAGCCAAAAAAATAGCTGGAAATTGAACCAATAGAAAATAGCTCATCAGCCAAAAGTCTGGCCTCCCAAGAATCAGTGTATCAGCAAATGTTTTCAACTAAATACTTGAATTGAATCAACTAAACTTTCTTTAATAAAAATTCGTGTTCAATGGAAGCAAACCCAATATAAATGCAACAGTAAAAACTGGATTCTTTGGCCGGGACGAGCACATGCCCGCCTACTGCTACTCGTCACCCATTGCAACAGAAGTAGAACGATGTATGGGGTGTGGAGAGTCAAAAATTGAGGTAGAAAGGATAGGACACCCAATGAGAGGAGAGTAAAATGGATAGTCAGATAGAGAAAACCTTTGTTCGCCGAGTCCGTTCAGTGTACTGCCTAGGGGGGAGAGACAGAGCTTGGCTTGCGAGCTGTGCAGAAAGAGCCGAGCTCGAAGTGAGGCTAAGGGTTTGAGGAAGGAGAAACGAAGCGCACTGGAAACGAGGAATAGGGCAGAGTTTGGTGTGAGGGGTAGGTAATATATAGAGGTGCACGGGAGGTGGCGAGAGAAGGAAAAGAAGGGGGATAGAATTGGGATAGAAGGGGGATAGCAGGGGGATAGAAGGGGGACAGCAGGGGGATAGAAGGGGGATAAAACGGAGCAAACGAGCAATGAAAACAAAAGAGGCCGAGAGATGGCGTAACATAAAGAGATGTAAGGAGCGCGCAGGTGTTCACAGTGTCGCCTCCTCCTTTTCCACTTTGCCTCCTCCCCAAAAGCCTCTCGTGCATACCTGCCTACATTTTTTTTCAAAAATAAACAAAATAAAAATGCCTACAGGGGACAAAAGTGGCACGGGGAAGGGGAAAGGAAAAAGATGAGCCTTGGATCGTATACAACGAGTCCCGCATTCACGAGAACAAACATTCACACACACACACACGAATACAAACAAAACACACACGCGATGCGGACACACTTGCGCCAGCTAGCGGGAGATGAGCGGGCAATGAGCCTCAAGAAGAATGCAAGCGCGGACCGAACAGCACGGGCAAGAGGGCAGCTATTTTTTTTGTCTTTCCATTTCCACAACTATGCCCCCCTCATCTACCGTGCCTGTGTCCTCAACTGCTTCCCCACTCCCCCGCCCGTGCTCAAGTATCCTACTATCTTCCGCGTTTCCCGAAAAAGCCCAGATGCACACACGGTCTCCTCACGCTGGAGCCTTTGCTGAACTCGTCCCCGCTCGCAAATCTTTGTCACTCAGCGAGCCTTAACCTGAATAATATCCTACAAAATGCCCTCGCTATGTGACGCATCGATAAGTATGTGAAGTGCCCTCCCACTGTGTGGAGAAGCACCAACATTTATTTCCTACATTGAGGTCAGGCGAGCTGATTTACATTTACAATCCTTGACGCAAGAAATGTGTGAGAGTCAGGAAAACTAGACATTGATAGCAATTGTGTAGCGAGAATATTCTAAGTTCAATGTGCATTGCAGATTATTGAGCCAAACTCACGACATCTGGTGGTAGTATTGGGTGGTATTGATGCCATTACAGTTGAGGCTAGCGTCCTTGGTCTCGTAAATAGATTCAACAAATTTTCAAAAGCTACTAAGTCATGCTGCACGAAATAACATGAGTACATGGCTATGAAATGAACAGAGTTTAGAGAACAGAGATATCTATTTATAACGTTCCCAAGGCTGGTTTTAAGATTTTGATGATAATGGTCGACTTAAAGTCTCTACTCATTGCTTTACGCATGTGTGCAGTGACAAAATCATGAATTATTTAACAATGCGCATAGGTCCATTGAAATATACGACAAATTGAGGGCTTGGTGCTACAGTGAGCCTAATATATCGAATTTAGTATTGAGCCAAACGTGTTTTAAGTACCGAATTCTACTTCCGTAAATTTGCCTAGTATTTACGAGAACTGCTACCATGTAAATGGGCACATTCAATCCTCTATGTTTTCCCTCAAGCACTAAAAATGAACTCTGACCACTCTATCTATTGATGGCAATGTAAACTAACAAACGGAAAAATGGACTTCATCTGCTTCAACCTTGAGCCGTTTATTTACACTATGCTTGTTATAAAATATTGTCTCAAAAAGTGGTTTTACTCCATAATACAGCTCTAATAACATAATGACATGGGCAACTGGGATGGGGGAGTGAAACAGATATGCTAGCAAATATTTCTTACGATTCTCCGGGATAGGGAAACAGAATTCGGAGAACAAACATTCTCATAACTTAAATTTAAATATACATTTTTAAAAAATCATAGCTCAGCATGCCTCGGCTGAATGAACTGTGTCCTCCTCATCAAATCATCAGGCAGAGGGGAATTTTTTTTCTACTCACAGGTCGTTGGAGCGAATTCGAGCGTATGGTGGTGAATCGTTTATATTCAATCTGAAACTAATCTCCTAGCTTATCCACTTAGATCAAAATACTCACTAATAACTTACCCTTACTTCAATTTTTCTCCCGTTTAAAAATTTATCTGCCAAACTTTGATGACTTAAATTAATTAGTCAAGACTGTCGGGCCTTCTGGTAATTTACCCAAAATACCATTACAAGAATTCCCTTCATCGTGGAAAATAAAAATATTTCAACAAGTTTTTCGGAAAAAATGTTGTCAAACAAATTTAAATCAAGATTTGAGATGAGGATTAGTTACCCATTCTCCGCGGCATCGCCCATTCCATTGTTCATTAGAGAGCAGAACGCCAAGGAACTTACCTGAAAAGAGAAAAAAATATTCTTTACTTGAACTGCGAGCAAGAGCACAATGTTTGGTCGTGACGCATAAAAACTATTACACACAAATAAATACAAATTCCGACAAACACAAACACTCATAATACAGTCATTATTTCAGAAATATATTACAAACAGTCCAGTTGAATGCTCAAGATGTCAAAACTATTTCCATTTGAACCTGCATGCTGGAATCCTGAAAGAGTCCTAAAATCATTCATCACTCTTGACACTCTACATTAACTAATGCAGGCACAAAATCAGTTTTTTTTCAGTAAGAATCAAGCTCATAAAAGCATTTAGCTTCCTGTGTAAACATCTTGCATATGCCGTGATAAATATAAACTTATGCTTTATCAATAGAGAAAAATAAATTTTAAGCTACGCAAAACTAGCTCAGAAAACTTCAACTTTCAATATTCTAAACATGCTAGCGGATTTTTCCGCCGCTAGCTCGTAAAATACTCGAGTTTCCATTCCAATGACTTCACGGCATGCCTGCATCTAACATTCTTCTTCATGCTAAAGACAAAAATATTCTTGATCTTCGGTTGCTACTCCGGAGAGGTTGGGCGACGACTGCTGACCTATTTTCATGAATGAACTGGATACATTTCTCTGAAAATATTCATTCAGAGACGTACTTTTTGACTGAATTTCAGTAGATTCCGTAGATATTCCAAACATTCTGAATTGCATAAAAAATTCATTAGAAATGTTATTTACGTGCCGATACACAACATCTTATTAGCAGGATACCGGTGATTCCTCACACGATAACATTTTTGCATTCCCTATCGGCTGCATTCATAGATTCCTTAGTTGGCCAAAACATATGGAAGCTCACTACCTATTAGTTAAGCAAAAGAATTGGATTCGCAGACCAGACCATTGATGTAAATTGAGAGGTCGCTTGCTATGGTGGGTATTATTTTAGCGATTTTTAGTGATTACGGTCTGACGCGCTAATTTGATAGTTTTAAGATGTTTTCCATGTTTAAGTTACCATAAATAAGCATGAGTTTACTACTTTGATATGGATTTCCCTTACACGTATTTCTCATTTATTTAAACTACTAATGATCCGCAGTTCTGGCCATAACTATTGCAAAATTGGTTAGCGTCCAATGCACTATGTAGCCTGTGTATATTACCGCTACTAAACTAAACAACTCCAAGTGATCTAACATAAAAAACTGGTTCTTAAACACTTCCCTACCTCGTTGAAAAGTACTACTATGAGTGGCACTTAGTTACAGGCGATCCACCTCGGGTAATAACCTTTAGCCATGAGAGAGATTTTTCGCCAAAATACCAAAGATACAGTTTTTTTTGTAATTTTCCCCAAGTATGACAGATGCGGAGAGTAACATAAGAAATGTACCTTTGCCCGATTAGAACTCATAACTCATTTATGACGTCAGTCACAGTAAAAATAATCGATCAGGTCAATAATAAATGTAATCTCAATGAGTCTATAATGAAATATATTTTATTTATATCCATTGGAATTATACCAACAACACGGTATGGTCTTGCTTCCTAAGAAAGGTCTTCCCACTCGACAATCCTCCCCAAATAATCCTCCGGAGATTTTTATTTAAATTCATAATTTCTAGTGAAGGGAAAATTACTGTGGAGCTTACATCTGGATGGAGCTGGATGATGTTGCGCGTTGAAGTGCATGTTAATATCCTTTTTTGGAGCAATACACGGAACATATACACAAGACTAACCATAAATCCTATCCCTGTCACCTCAGTTCTTATGGTCTGAGATTGCCATCAGATATTTTTTCGTATATTTTGCATAAAACTGTACATACCGTAAATTTTTTTCTTCCGACATACTGCCAAAATATCTAACTATTACGTGTGCTACGCAATACTGTAGCATTGCAATAATATTTGTAAATTTGAGGATTTTACAGAAACACCAATGGTGAATGAAGATTAAGTTTCAAATGACCGATATTTGTATTCGTTAGACTGTGGAAGTCCAGATGAGAGAGTTGTTAATAGTCCGCCAGTAGTTTTAGTTAATAGTAGATAATGTTGTCTCCCATCCGTACATGAATCCAATAAAGAAGGTTACCTCCAATGTATATAAATTTATATTTGGCTGTGATTCATCTATTGAAATAGACAGAGGTAGAAATAGATTCGTTGGATTTTTGCATTGAAATATGATTTTTATATATTTCAATGGAAAATAGCTATGAAAATAAGCGAAAATATTTCCTTAGTCTGTGAAATAAGAATATATTTCTTCATCTTGTAAAGTAAGAACAATAGGCCTTCAATTGAACACTGGGACATGACTAACGTGTCATATCAAACAATGTCACAAACATATTAGCCATTTTGAGTGTTGGCACATGATTAGCATGTTAAGTTAGCAGCACATATTTGAAAGCTGAAAAGGGATTATGAATACCACGTTATAGCATATGACTAAGCGATCTGTGCAGCCGAGTATGACCTAACTACCGTTTTTTAGCTGAAGTCTATGGTTATTGTTGCATGAATTCTCCTTTGCTTACAACCGTATAAATTCTCCTCGTAAAGAAGAACAGAAATGCTTTCATCAATAACTTGTAATATATTTGAAATTCCAATCCAGTGACTTCACTTCAGGTCTGCCTCCTGCATCATTTCTCCTCCTTCTGATACACTTTCCGCGTCTTCCATTTGGATATTCTTTCTTCGCTTTGGTCGTTCAGATCCCTACAATCGCTCCCATTCTGCCATACTTCGTTGAGTGGAATGGCAAAGTAGGATCTTGCGTTGCAAGGACGCCAGTTTGGAAGAAGGTTAAGGAGGGTGCGGCAGTCTATAGGATAAGAAGAAGGAAAAGGCCACTTCAGTTTCCTTTCAACTTTTGTATGGAAAGTGAAGGACTTATAGGGCGGGTAAATGGTGCGAAGGAAGCGGAGGCAGAGAGAGACTTGAGCTGAGTACGGGGAAGAGGATGAGGAATCGAAAGGAAGACTGAAAGGAATAAAACAAAAAGACAAGTCGCCGGAGTTAAATGCGCCGCTCCTCATGTGTCTCGACAAGAAATGTGGAGTAGAGAACTCTCACCATTCCCATCTTTCAATCCACTCTCAAATTGCCATTGTGAATCCTTTTCTTTCTATTGTTGTGGCTGGTAGTTTTCTGGTATTCTCCATTTTAACCCGCAATCAACCGTAAAACAAATCAGTAGTGGAAAAATTTGAGTAGGCGCTATTGCTATACTCAAATTCTGTGAGGAGAATAATACGCCAGACAACAAAAGACTGAAAGACTGCTGAGCTATGGAATAAGATTTCACTTACTATCCATCGCTATTACTAATTCATTGTTGTGTCCATAGTTGCAACTTTTCATTATATCATGGCAATTGTACGCTATTTCCAATGTGTATATTCTTGAATTTGGTATTCTAAATGAATTATGGCCGCAGAAAGATTGACTGCAAAAAACGACTGTAATTTACGTAAGATATTTTCCTTATCATAATAACCACTACATTCAAGATTACATTTTAAACTTAAAATAACTACTTTTAAGGAGCATTCGGTATTTAAAGTACAATTTGGTAGGTAAAATATGGATGTAGTTTAACAAAATATCTCATCAATTAATTAAATAAGCACATTTTCGGCTTCAAATTGACTCATTTATGCCTCAAAAATATACGCTAAAAACCGGTTTACAATCAAAGGTGTAATTTTTGTGATACCTGGCGTTTCTCTTGAGATCTATTAAGCTATTGATTTCTATTAACGACAAGGCATCAAAAATACACCCTGGTTAACTTCTTACGGAATATTTTTGTCTCGATTCCCCATTCCTTCAGTTTTCATTTTTTTAAACGCAAGAGACGGAAAAATGGTTAATATTAATTAGCAAAAATGTCAAAAATATTTTATAATTGCTCATATTTAAGGATATTTTAATAAATAGTGAAAACAATTGCTTTCACTGATCGCAGATAGATGGAATTTGATTTTTCATGGTTACTTAACCACACACCCGTAAAATAAGTTATTCAGCGAGGCAAAAGGGGATATGTACAGTAGAAGACTTCGAATCAAAGATAGGGGAATCGAGAACTCATCATGGAGGAATGCACCAACAGGCGTCACATTCAGAGTACGAAAAGACCGATAAAAACACTATAATGCGCTATCCCGAACAAAATTTTCCGTAGATTGCATTTTTTCCCTCCTCGGCACAACTGGGTTACGGAGTAACAGAAATTGCAGCAATCTGGTGCCTTTATAGTCTCTTCCCCGCCTGGTAGTGACCTTAACACTGCTACGAAATCACGCTCCTGTTCCTGCACTCCCGAGCTTCATCAGATTATCTCAAAGATCATTAAGGCCGTTCCCTCTGGAAGAAAAAGAATCGGAAAAGAGTATGCAATTGCACACTTGTGCGGCGGAACAAAAAGTACATTACATTTTTCAACTGGCGAATGACTTAGGTATGCATAAAAACTGGTAACGAGCGGGGTAATCGCATTTAAAGTTCACAAAGGACAAGAAAAGAGCATGCGATCTGTGTCACGAACGAGTTGTATGAAGATTTCATGCATGAATATCCACAATGATGGGTGAAATCATGTGAAAAAAATACGTAGGAATCAAGCGCCCTACATTTATTTATTTCTTCATTAAGTTTCCTCTGCGATCAACAGCAAAAATTCCGAATTATTTGAAACTTGAGTTGCACTCAAATCAGGCCCATTATAGACATTTTTAACTTTAATGACCAACGACAACTTTGATGGAATAGGCCAGGACCAAAAAATGTAACCCTTGAAAAGATGCGATGAATATGGTGGCCACCTAAGCCAGCGAATACTAATAATTAGTTATTTATGAAAGAGTCTGATAAAAATGGGGTATTTGGACTGCGCATTCAAATTTACCGGAAGAGGTTAATTATTTTTAAGAAAGTTCTCTAAATATTCAAGTAAATTCCAATTTAGGGCTCCTTTTGTTTCCAAAGATACATATCAGGTCAATTATTTTGTACTTAAATTCCTCCAAAGTTTAATGCAACTCATATTTTGCAATTTCCGGGTGAGAGATTCAGATATTTTTCATTGTGCTCAGCTACACTCAGTAAAATGTATACCTAAGGAGAAAAAAGCATTTTTTTAACATTAATCCGTTAGAAAGTCTAGCTTCTCGCCACAAATGTTTTTCTCATAACCACACTAACTAAATATAACTGAGAAGATAAGCTGTAAGATGCTTTACTGGGAAGGGCACATTTTTCCCACGTACGAGGTAATTCCTCTCCCTCATGCTTTTCTACGATGGCTAAAAGCGAGCATCCGGGCGAAAGAAGAATCATTTCTTAAAAAATAGACTTTGGATTACCTCCATAAGAAACATTTTATCCACAAAGCTCTCACCAGAAGATATTTCATGGGTTTAAAAAAATTAAATATCATAGAAATTAGAGCGTTATTAATTTCAGAAGAAATAAGTGATTATATTCAGAATAGGAAATATCTGAAGACGGTAGGAGATGACTTTGAGATACAATATAATTCCTCTCCTCAGTATTGATGAGATACGATATAAGATCGCACGTACGATGTAATTCCTCTCCTTTATTAGCACTAAGTTTGCTGACAGCGAGTGTCCTAGCAAATGAAGAATCATTTCAAAATACTTTGGATTACCTCCACGAGAAATATCTCACCCACAAAGGTCTGACCAAAAGATATGTCATGGGTTTCCAAAAATGAAATTTGTGCCGGGAGAAACAAGTGATTTTAGTCAGAACAGGAAATGCCTGAAGATTGTGGGAGATGACTACATTATAATGCATGTCAACATTAAAGTTATCCTTTTCTCATATCGTGAATTGTTTATAACAAGGTGTTGCGAGATTGAGAAGTGGTCAACTCATTTAGACGAGTTTTTCTCGTGCAGAAGCCAATGCACTCCTTGTCTCTTCATTATGAAGCCCTTACTGATACAAGATTAGGTTTTTAATTAATTAGCTCGCGAACGGACGTGTGCTTCACTTTGCTCGAAATTGTCTCAGCGGTTCATCCTTCTCTACTTTACCTCGCCTACCTCACCTTAGAGCAAGGTTGACAGAGCTAGAGGGATAAAGGAATTGACCGGACACCAACTGGACCGTTCCTCGTTATCGAAGTGCCGCCCCCTTCTGTCCCTCCAGAAACTCTTCATCATCCTGCCCGTGATAAAGCCAACTGGCCCCTGCCTGTTTGTTTATTTTCGGGGCTTTTAATTCCGTCCTCGCGCGAAATAAAGTGGAAGGATGCAGCCACGAGGAAAGGGTATAGGGACGAGAGGGATGGTGGGAGAAGAGGCACTCCGTGGAAAAGCGATGAGGACAGTTTGGATGCCTTCTCCGGGGGAAATTTCATTACCGTCTACAATGACAACGATCGCGGGAGAAAATGGACCGGTGCCTCTTCAAAAACGGGCCCCGCTCGAAAGGCCTGGGACGCTCTGCCCCAATCTTTTTCTCCACCACCACCTGCCTTTTTTTCTTGCCTTTTCTGCGTCATATAAGTCTCTGGCTTGACAAAAAAGAGAATGAAATGTAGCAAGATAGCGGCTGAGAAACGGCGTTCTCACAGCTGCACCCTGGTGTGGCAGAACCCTTCGTCCTCTCTTGTGACACAGTCACGAACTCACCAAGGTACAATTTTAGGGCACCCAAATATTAATCATTTAATGCTTTATGTGATGTAGGTAGAGATATCATGCGTAATTTTCTTTTACGTGTTTGTTTACGGAGATTTAAGATAATTACACTACAAAGGAGGAAATTGTAATGGAAATTTGAATTATCATGCCATGGGCTCTGCCTCTTGCTGTAGATTGCCGGCGCCAAGTCAATTGATGGATGTGCGAAGAAAATGAATACATTACCGTTGTTATGACTGTATTTTGAAAATATTGTTAAGTTTTACGAATGTTTTTCATATCTAAAGGTCTTTTAGTTCAACATAAAACTATAAGAAATCGTTCTTTTAATATAATATCCAAATGAACGTTGTTTCCTATCTTATCCCACTTTTAAATTTATTGAAATTATATAATTAAGGCAATAAGTACACATAAAAGGTAGGCACGAGAATTTTGCATAAAGAATTTGCATAAATGTTGTAAATACTAGGTATCGAGAAAAACTGCAGAAGGTCACCCCAACTGCGTCTTTCAGAGTATCTAATTTCCTCATCAGGTAATTCAAACCTCTTAGACCTGAAATTTGACGGAAATATTTTAGTGGAACAATAATTTTTAGTCTCTCTTCTCACATAGTGTCCATGTTATTTCACATCTCTTGCGATCAAACAATTCGTCAAAGCCCTTTTTTTACACTGGCCTACATAATTAGTGCCCGCCTGCATGCAAGGGGATCAGTTGGCTCGGCGGCTATAGAAATTTAGTCGCTTATGATCCAAACTCGTGAATATTTATTGCTAGAGATAAATAAACTGTGCATATCTTCACTGATTAATTTTATTCACGACCAGTTTTGTCGCATAGAGGACGCAATTAGAAGGTATGATATGAGAGGCGACACCAGTCTCGCACTCTATTAATTCATGGAATGAACAGGGCTCTTTTATGGGACTTATTTCTCTTTATAAGGACCTGGCGGAGAGTTCGGGCAGTGGACAAGATTTTACTGAGCAAACAATGATAGGTACATATTTTGTGGAGAAAATTTCCTATGCAGGACTCCGATTAGAGTGAATGTCAGACATCAAACATAGGACTTAATTGACGATGAATATTGGTCCTATATGTTAAAGTGATGTGTAAATTATGATTTTTACAGAGGTGATACGGATCCATTTCTTTAAAGCGTCGTTCCATTCAGGTTAAATAAATTATGTAAAATGTTTTACCGTGATGAAATTGGAAAATTGGCGCAGCCAGGAGGAAACCTCCCATATGGGTTCCTACAACTGGGCTTTGCAACGATAAAAACGTTTTAAGGACAACCCACTTCTTACGCATTGGCTAAAAATTGCAGCCTGCCACATCTTCACTCCGTAAGCTAAATTGAACGTCAATAAATAAGTCATATTTATTAAAAAAGTGGAACGACTTGAAAAGATACGTTAAAATATTGAGGATTTAAATTGGCAAAAAACCCAGCTAATACTCTGACGATTTACCGTGACCGTGAGGCGGCTATCATTCAAAGCGCGAGAATATTTTTCACACCGTGAGTATTTACGTTAAGATTTTGAAATATTTGTAGCTGCTTCTAATTAATAACACTTAGCTCTGAGGCAGATGAAACGAATTTTAGAAATATTGAGGATTGGTGGCGCCTCTGAAAATCGTGCCGCATTTCACGTGAGAATACAGCAGGTGACGAGGATGATTTCAAAATAAACGGATGAGTCAGCAAATATGTCATATATTGTTAAATTTTCTACTCACTAAAATTAAGAATCACTCTGATGTTGGGTACTCAAAAAAATCAAAATAAACATTATATAAAACTAAAGCATAAAATAGTTGATTAAATATAGATTCCACACAATTTGTGCATCATACTTTCAAATATCAACATACGTTCAACGTATGATATGATAAACTTACATAAGAGATGATAACCTTTTCGAACCCACGTATAGATATGTAGTTAAATATATGGAACCACAGTACTTCTATAGGTAAAATCACCAAGGGATCTTGGGGGATGAAAATAAGCTCGCTGAAATAAATAATATGAGAGAAATACGTCGAACAAGTCATAAAGTAGCTCTACAGAGTTCATCCAACAGCCTTCAGCCTCTCTACAGGTTAGAGACGAAGGAGAAAATAACCAATTTTTTTGCAACTAGGTAGCATGAATAATGATGAGGAGCAATGAGTTTTAACCCATGAATGGTCGCCAGGCTATCACAAACGCGAGCGGAGTCATGTGAGGCCTTTTCAGTCACTCAGTCACTTTCAGATCTATTCAAATTACCTTCATTGTATCGAATGATATTCATTCAAAATATAGGCGCTCAGAGCATAAATGATCTAATGCATATATATAATCATCACCACACATATCAGTTCATGAATTGACAGTAAAACTATCTCGGTATTCGGCGGATAAAAACAGCATATCTGCTTTCGTCAAGTGTTCATTAAACCATCTTCTTTCCTCAACTAATTTCAGTGAATCATTGTCTCTGATTTTCGGTTTCCGTTTCAATTAACAACGTAATAGTTATAACCCTGACCGCGGACTGCAAGCAAAAAACGGAACTGAGTGACACAAAAAACGAGCGTAGTACAATGAGAAAATGTCTCACACTTTGTAGCCGATTTTAGGATCACTACGTGGCTCCAAACCCTTCTTGGATATTTTTGGGACGGTAAATTATTAAGAGGAGACAGAAACTCCGCTAGAAGAAAGGAACCCATTCCAATTCATCTTCAAAAAGTAAGCACAGCTTTAAATTCGACGTGAGAAAAAATTTAAATGCGCAACACATGGGTTGATAATAATGTTTTTTTCCAGTAATATAAGGTTCAATTCAGCATACACAGAATGTCAGTACAATTTATTCATCACTATTCATCAGCCAAGAAGTTTTGTCACAGGACATGCGGTTAATTAGGAGCACAACTAGAAGTATTAGGCTCTTTGCGTAATCCGAGGAAAACGCCAGGATATACGGAGCTAATACTCATGGAAATTTTATAGCGATAATCCACCTGTCCATATTGCACTGGAGATACGAGAATATGTTTTTAATAACGACACGACGAGCCTCAGATTCCGTATTCATGGGGATTAAACTCCAGCTACTTTTATCCTTAAAAAAGTATGGAAGAGCTATGGTTTTTTAACATTGGGGGGAACAAGACAAAATAGCTGAATAAGCAACCTACCAAATATTAAATAACCCAATTGTATCATTGTGACCAGTTTGAGAGAATAGATTTATAATGAAGAAATAAATAAAGCTTAAGGAAAAACGCAAACATTCTAGAAATTTTTAATAAACCCTGAACACATTTTGCCAACTTTTGTATTTTCCACACCTTTTTATTGCACCTCGACCGCTTTCAACGCTTACACGTCATTTTCAAGAGGATTGATTTTTCCAGATCGAAACAACTCCTCTTGAAAATGACGTGTAAGCGTTGAAACCGGTCGAGGTGCAATAAAAAAAATTTAAAAAAGTGTGGAAAATACAAAGTATTATATTTGATTGAGTAATATGAACTTCCACAAGGTAAACCCGTCAACGATTGATCTCATGTAGTCCAGTTGGACAATAGTATAGAGAGAATAATATGTGATGCGAGAACAATCGTGGTTGTTGTGGTGATGTGCAAAATTTATGCATCTTAATGACGAAAAGAGCCATATAATACTCGTATACTCTTCATAATTTCCCTCATTTTTTCATGTAAGTTTGGCCATGTCTTTCTGCCTTCACTCACTCCCTCCATGTTCTTTACCAGCTCCTAACATGGAGAAGCCAACCACTAGGACGTTCGAAGAAATAAAGAAGAAAAGGTTCGATTCCCAGCAGTCATGCGACGATCCCCTGGAGAAAGAAGGAAAATAAACTTTTTTTCTCTCTCTTCGGTTGCGGACTAGACTCAAGAAGGACGCCTTAATGTCGAAACGTGGAGGAAAGAAAAAAAAAACCTCGCTTGCTTGTCACGCGCAGTTCCCCAGAGCCAATCGTTCTGTTGGCCGACGGAGAAGTTGCTTCAAAAGCATCGGTCCTTTTTCAACGAGAGATGGCGCGGACTCTGTGTACAAATGCTCAGGAGTTCGTTTTATTCTGCTCCTAACTAATGGTGGACAGGCACACTTATTTCGATCTGGAAAAATCGATAGAAGTCCTTTAAAGAGGCATATCACATCCCAGACGATCAACTGCTCCGCGTAAGGTGTGGCATTAACTTGACCATATTGGTCTTACTTTTTTTGTTACTGACGGCAAATTAATATGAATATTAAAGATAAAAAGTGATGAGACACCTATTATCGTCGTTTAATATTCTCCATGGATTTCCTAGCCATACAAATTACGTTAAATGATCATATCGACATCTGTTCGAAATGTTATGCGCCATTTACTACTGTTAAAAATGCTGAATGAACAAATGTTCATCTTGCCAAACAAAAAATTTTCAGTTCGCCTAGTCTATGTTGAAGTTGCCACGAAAATAATATTAAGCCAAAAGTTCCTGGTTCGATTCTTGGCGCAGGCCATTGCACGATTACTTTTTCATAAATTTCTTCACCGTATTTGCGACATGCATTCTAATCTTTGGCTGTAATACCCTATCATACAATGAAGGTAAAAATTTTTCGCACCTATTTATAAATCAGTGAAACCAACGTTGACCTTAGGAAGATACATTTCTAGTATCAAAATTAACTATTTAAAGGAGCTATGCAAAATGGCGTACGTAGGTATAAACATTTAATAATTGATTCACTTACGATTGGAACCTTTCTGACAGCTAAAAGAATAACCTGCTCATTTATAATTCAATTAAATTGAAATTAATCCCGAATATATTAGTGAAAATTTAGCTCCATTTTTGGAAAACTACAGACAATGAAGGTAAAATTTTAATTTTCTTTAAGTACCCAAGCCTGAACTCCTGCACACCTAAAGATTTCTGATCATAGTTTTTGATAGCCTGTTCTGGCTCCGCTGTCGATTTCGATTTCTCTAACCACTGTCACAAATTCAGCCCAAGTGTGACACTCAAGCAGTGAGCATCTAATTGTACAGAAAATTAGCAGATAAACTTTCTTTTTCGGAAAAAAATTAAGGATTTTAGGAATATATGGTACAATGATTAAGAGGTGTTATTGCTTCCAAAGGCAAATTAGTCATCATCCGATAATTATATATTACAAGTCTATCACTGTTCCTGCAGAGGATCTCATAACATAATAAGGATGAAAGACGTTTCCGCATATGTATTCCTCTTAAAATAAATTTATTACCCAACAAAAAGGTCAAATATAGATTTAAACATGATTATCATAAAAAGCTCCTTGTAAGCCCTGATGATATAAAAATTGAAGTAAAAGGACAAAGTAAGGAATTTAGGATGAAAACATTTAACGAAAAAAAGAACTTCATTCTTTCGTTTTACCGTGAGAGACCATTTAAAGATACTGTTATCGAAGTTTTACGCCTATTTGAAACCCTTAAATGGTAACAAAAAATCTTTTATATATTTTGTTTAAGTCTCAATCCCTTTGAAAAATACTATTCTAATAGAAAATAATAGCTAAAAGCGTGTGTGAACTTATCTATTTACTAGGTAGCGTTTGGAAATTGGTTCCATAAAACGAGATAAAAATAACGTATAACATATTGCTAAAGCATTAACCTATAATGTAAAGATGAATGCAATTAGGAATGTATATTAAATAAATAAATATTAAGAAAAATCTGACTAAATATTTTATGATAATTGCATGTTTTACAGTGGAAAATCCGTAAGAAGTTTTGGTCACACATTTATTCCATTAAAATCTTTCTCAAACTAAATTATTGAGAAAGTAAAATTTTAATGTTACGTCAAAGATAGCTTGGTTCGTAACAGCAAGCGGTCTATCGCCATTTCTCTTCGAGTCTTATCGTCCTAGTTAGCATAATATTTGCGAGGATCTCTTTATTGACTTATCAAGTAAACCTTTATATAATATAAAGGAATAAAGCCAGATAGTAAGTGGTTCACACAAGAACTATCACAACTACGATCTGAAGTAATTCAGTTGTACTACCAATACAATCACTCTTGCAGCACTGAGGATACAAATGTCTGGCTTCTTCGTAAGAAGGATTACATTAATAAAATAAACAACTCAAAAATTACGGCTAATGGCACCCTCATAGAAAATGCTGAAAACAAAGTCAAGGCAGCTTGGACTAATATATAAACTTGACTTGGAAATATTATAGTGCATTTCATCAGGGATTACGCACACGCCCTGAGCTAAGAATCCATCTTTTTCCCGCTAAAATTTGATGGAAAGATTTCAATTCCTGGAGACAAAAATGGTGGGTACTCTCTCAGTTCTCAATTATTTTACTCAAAGTAGGATGCATATTATCATTCAAAGGTAATGGGAGAACCCAAAAACAGTGGTACCCGTCGAAATGATTAGAGTGAGAGCTAAAATATTCAAGCGAGCGTTTCCGAGCCGCTGAGAGAGACCATTCAGTAGACTCCAGAGATGCCGAGTCATTATTGGGGCTGGAGGTAGATTCCATTTCCCCCGAATAACTTTTGAATGGAACATAAAATTTTATATTTTTAACAGAAAAGTTTCAGCAAAAGCACCTACACTTCGTCAAGAAGAACAATGTTTCACGTGTGCGTTCGGATATTTTTCCCATGAAGCAGCTATTCATAGCATCTCTCCGTCCAACAATTTTTAATTTCGTGCGAAAGAAAACAACTGGAAAATCATTGTAGCGAATGACAATTAAACCATGAATAGATTTTCATAGCATCCCTATGGAATATGAGATTGTTTTCTCTCTCCTCTGTGTTTTTTTTCACATACAACAATGATTAACGGAGACGCTGCGTTGTTGAAAATAGTTTCTTATTCCGTTAGATAAAATTATTTTTTGGATAATGCATTATTTATTTTACGAGAGCAAATTTTCCCCAAGTTAGACTTGAATTCATCAGACCTACACTCTATATGTGTATACATATGGTATTAATTGCCAAAGTTTTGTTATTGAGCAAGGCAATCAAATGAAAGTTTAAAATATATGGTATGAACTTAAGGAACTCTCAAGGCTACCAAATAATTTCAGTATAATTATTGCGTAGTTCGATTTTCCGTTTAGTCATTCAACAAACACACAATTTACTACTTTAAAGAGTCAATTTTCCTCAGGAAAGAGTACATAAACAGCAAAAAGCGGCTTTTAGGATAATGAAACTATCAGGGATTAACTATATGTTAGATACTGTTTCATCCCTGCTTAATTTAGTAACTTCTATATCAACCTTACATTGCTTCATGCAAGCTCTCTCGTATTTATGGCTCACGTTGTACTACTTTTTCTGGCATGTAATACTGTCCTAAATTTCTTCCTCATTACCTTTCTTTGATCAGGATATATGCTTGTTCGGACTCCACTTAATTCATTGGTTACATTGCCTTCCATCACTTCCCTTTCCTATTGGCCTGCGGCATATGACTTCCTTTGCATCTTCTCAGTATGACAGCTACAAGAGAAGTTCTTCCAATATTTCTCTAATTTTCCCAATTTACACACCTTGGGATGAATCTACATTTGCATCTACATGCAACTTGTTTTTGCCATATTTATGCATTATAAAAACGCTCTCTTGTTTCTAAAACTCGTTAAAACCTTTGATAATAGAATTGTTTTTATCAATTATTCATTAGTGTTACGTTCCACGTCTTTAAACTTAAATGTCCGACACACTGGTCTTCACAGCAGAGGGGAGACAGGGGTTTCTTTGAGGTTTTGACGGTAGTTTTGATTAACACCCTTAGTTTTTCTATCAGTTCAAATCATCTATAAAAATGCTCAATTATTTTGTCATATCCTTCTTCATTCTTCGTAGGCTATGTAGATCTTATCCTTGGAATGTGTGAGAACATGCATACATTGAATGAACATCTCTCATTTCCATTATCATAGATAAAAAGTACCAAATTATACCTAAAAATAACAATGATTCACGCTTCAATGCTTGATTAGCCCCTCAATGGTCACATTGACGCTCTACCTACTTCACAATACGTCTCTGATCTCTCCTCACCCAACACCCAGCGGGTTACCCACAATTCCACGCGTAGCATGACGCCTCCTTTGCCGAGGCTCTCCTGCGACGGAACCCCTCTGCGAGGCGAAGCACCAAACACACTCCATAATCCATTTCCACTCCCGAGAGAGGCCCAAAAGGAGAGATGAGGAGAGAGAGAGATAACGGGCATAAGGCTCCTTAAGGACCTTCTAAGGACCCCCATAGCAGCAGCATAAGAGAGGAGAAGGAGAGAAGGTCCTCCTTGGAAGGGTTTACGGGGAAGCACCCGATGACTGGACCGTAAGAAGGGGGTGTAGGAAGAGGTCTGTGGGTTCCGCATGGGAAGATCGCTCTATCGTTCGCGGTGTACAAAAATTGGAGAGGCCTGACCTCCTCCTTCCCGGCCTTTGACCTCTCACTGATCCCCAAACCGACTCCTTTAGTCTCAATACCTCTCCTCCCCTATGAAGACACCCTAAGCTCTACCCATCCGAATGGCTTACCCTACTTAGAACTCCACTCTCTTCACTCCATAGAGCATTTTAGGATTAATTTTAGGCACATAGCAGACGAAACTTCTATAACATATCAGAGCCGTACAGCATTCCTATTCAGTGTCATAATGGCTTGGGAATAGTCCAAAATGACAGACGCGAGTATAACGGCTTCTTTTAATTACTCCTTGCAAGTAGCCAATCATCTTTCATAATAGTCCACCAGAACTAGAATGTCTGAAGAAATATTGAAAATCATTTCAATGTCGATTATTTTTCTGCCAAAGGCAGATAATTAGTCCATGTATACATTGTACCAATTCGTCGAGCTCCTTGTCCTTGTTGCCTAATTAAGATTTATATTTACATATTATTATTAAACATGAAAAAGGGCAAAGTTTTAATTTTCAGGACCCTCTAGAATAAAAAGAAAGTCTTTCCAGGCAATCAAAAGTATTTACATACCTACATATTTGACATAATTTCCTACTTCGGCAAAATTTGTAGATCAAGTTTTTAAATCCTTTTTGTGCGCTTGTACTTAATTGCTAATTGTAACCTGTGCTTAATTCTTAATTTTACGCTTAATACTAATGACATCGGCTCCTGAAACAATACTAATTCATGCTCACAGTCCGGAGGGCAAAGAGCTTAAATGGATGTTGCCAAATAAGTAATATGCATGCGTCAACGTCCATCGTTTTATTCCAAATGCTGACATTTAAAAAGTTTCTACAGCTGTTTCTACTTTTTAACGTCATTGACATAATTTTACAAAAAAAACTTCATACCGCGGAAGTTTCTCTGGGTACAAAGTATTTGAGGTGCAACAGTGTGCCACAATCTTTGAACTTCTTGCAAACATTAAAATGCTTGCAAGAATTCTCAACTATGATAGTTCCTTTAGACAGCAAAACGTTCACATTTAAGTCGTATACACATCACGCAATACGCTAAATCACTAGGTTGCATAATATTGCATGGATTTTTTTCGTAAAATTCACACCTAACAACGCCAAATATCCTTTAGTGTATCATATTTTAAGCGATATCCCATGATACCACAAAGTGACATAATATAGCCAGGTACTTCAATGTCACGTTGGGATATCTCGAGACTATCTTGAAAATAAAGCCAGTGAATATAAAGCAGTGAATATAAACCCATCACATGATTAGTGACAAAAAATTACGTGTTATTGCTACGGGACATATCGCATGGCTCTATATCTCGAATTCGCCCTACAATTTCTTATGGATGTCGTTTGTGTAATTCGATACAATATGACATCGCATGACCCTGGGAACACTGCCTTTCCTCCCCAGTCGGGCAATAGCCTAACACTCCTTCCGCTCCTAAAACACTCCCGCACTGGGATGCGACACAAGCTTCTCCCGAGTTTAATTAAGGTAGGGAGGCGGGTGCGTTATTGGAGCGGTTCTGGGACAAGAGAGGAAAGGGGTAACTCGGGTTTGCGCGGGGGAGTTGAGTTAAAGGTTCGTAGTTTGAGGAAGGGTGTACCCTCTTAAGGGACAAGAGACCCCACTGAGAGGGGGGAAGGGTGTGGTGCGAGGGTGGGGGAAACCCTTGATGTGTTCACGCTAGTTTGAGAGTAGAGAGGAGGGTATATGACCAACACGCAAGCGATGTGCACTGCATATCCTGGTCGGAGAATAAGTCCCCGTTGACGCAATACCTCGCATGGGTGTTTTGGCACGGATAATCAAGAAAAAAGACACAGAAAGAATTGGTCAGGGAGGGAGTACTTATATATGGACGAAATGCGATGAGACTACTCACTCATCTATGTAAAGATGATAAATTATTATTTCTAGAGTACAGTTTTATAACTTTGGCGAGTCAGTGTAGTATTACATCATCATCATTGGTCGCGCAAACTTAAGATTGGTTGGCAGAAACACTCCATCCTTCCCTATCTAATGCTAACTCCCTTACTTCCTGATAGCTTTTCCCTGAGTCTTCCTCTGGGGGCTACTCCCTCTATTTTACCTTAAAATATGCTCCTCTTAAACATATTGTACCCCAGGATGTGTCCAATTTATCTGGTTCTTATTTTCTATATGGTGTTCCACACGGTTTTCAAACTAATACTCGTGGCTTCCTCAATAAAAGGGGGTATAGCTCTTGTTTACCTGAAGGGCACATTTACTTGATGAGATTAATGGAGAGGTGGAGACAAATGCTATTTCTTCTCCATCTTTCTTTAGATTGTCCGTTATCACGTGCACAAGAGTTATCTGAAGACAATTGTACAGCAACGTCTTCCTCAAAGGAGGGACACTAAAAGTCGAAACACTTAAGTGCCTGTGACAAAACGATCTCCCCCTCAGAATTGCGCTTCTAAACCCAACCAAGAACGAAAATGTTTCACAGGAAATTAGGAGTATCCTTTTCATGATACATCCAAAGGACTTCCAGGATAGGGATTGATAGGAGCCGGAAAAAACCTTTTAGAATAATACTTGGGTCCTCCCACACGACCTATGTAATCAATGGTTTAGAAATTCTCTCCGCCTTCCTCGACATCATTGAATGCGTGTCAGTAAAATATTAGGTTACCGAATATTTTTGTCTAGATATTAAGTAACCTTAAAGAGGGACAATTTAATATTTCTATTTGGTAGTTTAATTTCTAAAATAAATGAACGAAAGTATAATCTCCTCTAATAAATTACCGACTAAGTATTTCATATGTTATATCCTATTGTTAATATTAAGGAGAGTAGCTTTGTTTATCAGTATATGTATGCAAGTATAACTTGTACTTTAACTAAAAAAGTTCTGCAACTATGAATGTTTACGCTTACTTCCGTTTGAGAGTTTTTTTAAACAAAGAGGACTTGACTCTTGTGCGGAGGGGTGAAATATTATTACATCGAAAACAACCCACGACTCTAGCTGTAACTTTGTAATGGAAATACGGCAATAGCAGCACATTGGCATAATATACTATGTAGATTAGGCTAAATGAATTAAATTCATAATGATGAAGAAAAGATGTAGTCATTAGAAATAAATATTTATAGGAAACGATTTTGAGCTGAATAAAGAGATTTTATTGATTCATCTTAATGATAGATCAAACGATGCCATAATCGATAAGAGAAAAATCCACGCTAAGTGATGTTCCACGTTTCTCAATCCGATTATTTGCATCTATAGGTCTTATTAAAATCATAAATTCTACCTTCAGGTAGCACAGGTACGTAAAATATACACATGTCTCTTATATGTTGGGAGAAAACACATCAGCATATGGTGAAACACACATTTGGGGTTTTAGAGAATGTGATAGTCATAAATATTTAATAAATCTCATATTTTTATTAATAAAATAGGAAGGTAAACAATATGGAAAATGTTTCAACGGTCCCTCGTGCAAGTTTTGTTGTGTATTTAGGAATACTATCGACAGATGAAGCCACTGGCGCAATTAAAGAGAGCTGGTATAATAGTTAAAGTAAAGGCAGGGTTGATTGAAAAATGGGGCAGAGAAGCCTAACAATGCTTATGCCTGTTTTTGCCAAAAAATACCAAGAGATACGCAGTTTAACGTCCAATCTGACGGAAGGTGTTCTGCGATTGAAGTGCTACCTAAAATTTACATTGTGCCTCAAGGGTCACCTCAAAGGTGTGTGGAAGTTGGCTCATTCACTTACATATTAGAAACTGTGTTATCATAAATTAAAAATTTAAAAGTGCAAGAAACAGGATGTAAGAGTCAATATTTGAGATTTTATCAACGCACAGCACCGTGTTAATCGGCATTTTTGGTACAAATTCACACTACAGCTGAGTTTATCACTAACGCCCCCGGTACAGTAAGCCAGTACCTGATCTAATCACCGCACCCAGCCGAATCCATCAACGTTTATTTTATCTATAGAATCCAAAGCATCTGAAGTGATGCCCTAAGTCGTTTTATAAAAGAATTCGCTTGACAGGAGGATTCAGACCATGAAAATACGCGGCAGGTCGTGGATAGACGCAGTGGGGTTCCAATTAACCACGTCGCTTGCAAGGAGCAATACGCATGATACGCATCAAATTAGCGAGTCTCTGATCAACACTGATCGATTCATCATCCCAAGTTAATTGCGGGATTAAATTATCAAAGCCTCGTATGATCGATACACAAAGCTACCGTGGGGGTGGAATATCGGATAAAAGGTTATCATGCATGAGTCTAGCCGAGAGAATTCTGCCTACGCTATGGATGCACTTAATCCTCTTGAAGGATGAGCTACAAGAGGGATTTTATTGTAAGACAAGATCAACCGATTATGGTAGGCAAATAGGATATACGATTACGTCAGTAAAACTCTTATATCACCAAAGAAAATAACAAAGATAAAATTTATTTTAGAAAGTTCAGCAAACAACTTACTCAACCATTATTGACACAACGGTATAGGATGAGAATATCACATAAAAAGTGTCTGATGGATGTGCATATTGGGTTAGGAAAGGAAAATATTGACGAGCATAGAAATAAGATAAATAGTATAACAATATAGCCATAAAATGTTCCATAGAAAGCACATTTTTAGTTTTATGAACTTTATAATGATTAAGAGAACAATTAAGAGACAAGAAAGACATTGGCGAAGAGCATAATACCACTATATCATAAAAAAGAAAGGTAAAGAAGAGTGTGCCCTTTGCTGTTTTATTCTTCAACTTTGTTGTGCGATCAATCTCTCTTAACCCCATCCTTGAAGCCAGTTTTCATTCTTCTTACACTTAGCTTCCTCAAAATTCTTCAATCATTCAAACTTTCAACTCATGGAATATAAAAGGGCTTCAATGTCGTCATTTTAGTGGTTCAGCTCCGGAGCATATTCTCACCTTATTATGTTTTATCTTCTCTTGATGGCTAATGGGATTTCTTTTCCTTTATTCCTCTGGCGGCCTCAAATCCACATCACAATGCAAAGTCATTGTTGAGCATGTTGAAAGACTTTTTGTCAAAAATTAACAAATATTATCATTAAAAATTATAGCACTCTATTATTTCTCCTCCAACTCACATCTCAAACATTTCTAGTCTACTCTCATACCCTCTCCTCTGCGACCAGGAGTCTGCAACATGTCTTAAATGGGATTTACTTCTCTTAAACATCTTCACTTGAAATCACCAGCGCATGCCGTTACAAAAATCGATTAAAAAATGGCAGTTACAGAGAAAGAAAAGTTTTTGCAGAATTCCGGATAATATTTCAAAATTTTCCCTCAGATCAGCACCGTTTTCTGTGGCGTGCATGTAAATGTTTAGGATTTTTGCATATGGTTTTCACATTATTTTATCAACTGAGAGCGATTTACGCCTTACGTTAGATATGATGACAGCTATGCAATGGCTCGCATTTGCCTGACCGTTGATAATTTTAAACCAATCATCTTTCAACACACTCAAAAATGACTTGTCATAAAAATAATAAGTCGAAGTTAGTCCATAACTAGCATTTTGCAATGATAGCGAATATAACCCATGTGTTCCACACACCAATGGGAAATGAAAGAGAACATTTTGAATCTATGGAGGGAATATGGTATAATAGGACTAGGATATTGGATGAGATGTATATGTATATATTTTAGGCACTGAAAACCCTTAGCGTCTTATTATAAAAATGAACGCAGATAAAAATGCATAAATACTGGTAGCGGAATTCATATCTTTTCAAAGTTTAAATTATTTTCGTATTATTTCTTCAGTCTTCCTCCATCGATTTTTATGAGACAGTCTAACACAGCCATAACATTTTGACGCCATTTGAGAAACAACTCATCTTCATAGTAAACATAGTAAAATAACGAGAGGTATCGTCCCTAATACGATAAGCTGAAGTTGCATCCAGGTATGACGGTGATAAACAAATCCCGAACGCGTGCCCTGAGATAAACTGATGCTGAGATAAGTTGATGCAGCGATAACACGAGCGCAAGGAAATCAGGTTATTTTTCCACGGTAGAAAGACCATGATAAGCGGACGGCATAACTCCTAACTTACTGAGGCATTTATGACCGAAAAATTTCGTTGTAACAACCTAAATACCACTGATTTCAATCCAGCCTTAAATATGATTGGCCATAGATGTATGACGGATGTCCTTAATACGCTGGGTGAAGCAAGCAAATTTAAACGATATAAATGTTAACAAATCAAAGAATCAGATTCTCTGATGAGATATGGAGAAAAAACGATTGTATAACAATAGTAGGAGCTTTTCAGCAATTCGGAACCCCTTTGAAGAAAAGGACATACTTTTCATCACGCTGAGTAATACTCTGAGTAACACGCTGAATAATACTGAGTAATGCTTAGGGTGGACCAAAATTTCAAAGTGTCGAAATTTGTAAATCTTGAAGCTTAAATTTTTTCCTTTAAAAGCTCGGAACGTCAACGATCAAGAAAAGTGTGGATTGGATGTGGACTGGATTGGTCGTGTACATAGCGCCAGGAGGTACGCCTGGTTAGGGCAGGAAATGGCTAATTTCAAGAGAGGGTAAAGTGAAAGGAAGAAAGCACAAGGAGTGAATAAAGGGAGTGGTGGGAGGAGGGTGGCAGGTGCTGAAGTGGTCACAAACAAAAGACCTGCACGAGAGTGATGGACGATGAGTGACTGAAGATGGAGAGGGTGTCCTCCTGTCGGAGAGTTGCGGAACTCACGGGCGTTAGGCACAGACAGACAGACGGCCTGGGACGAACGGCCTCCTCCCTCGAGCGGCAATCCCACCGCGTTGGCAAGTCGGCACAGAGTTGAGAAAGGGCCGTGAGACAAAAAAAAGTAAACGGTTGGTACACGTATAAACGATATGGCAAGAGAAAGACTCCCCCATCCCGACACCGAGGCTTTGTAACTAACCCGGGGTGGATTGCCAAAAAAAGAGAATGAATTGAAGCGGGGAGGAATGTAGCGTAAACACTGTAGCGACCTGGTAGAAGACCAAAGGGAGGCCAATCTCATTTCAGGACAGAGTTCACCTTTCTTTCGCTTATTTTTCACCGATGCCGAGACGTGCGCCAATGAGATGACTGATTTGATGACTGCAGGCTTGCAAACTGACCCGAGCTGAGCTCATGCAGCACGCGCCAGAGCATAAAAGGCGATGTGATTTCCACAGTGTACCTCCCCTCGTCGCTTTTCACTCCCGTAATGCGAAGATTCTATCTCAATTCCAGTGTTTGTTCTGTATCACAAACTCGTTCAACAAAGAAAACAAACGCTGACGCAAAACTCACTACCATTTACGATTATCGAGCCAACATTTTAACACTTTGCTAAACAACTGAAGGAATAGGATTCTACTCCATTAAAGCACATGCAAGGCTACAATCAAAACAAGATAGATGACTGTTTGTAATAACAGTAAAAGTTGTTGGCTTAAATAGTGTCACGAATTCAAATGTTTTCACACTTCACTGGGATACCATTGTTGTTATAATCTGATATGGTCATTAGAATTATCTTACTCACCGTTAGCTGAATAACATTTGAAAAATTATCGTCACTATCGAAAAATTAATTTAAAGGCACATAAAGTTAAAGTTTTCTATACTATCTACTTGAGCGACTATAGTTTCCAATCTGTAAAGAAGATATTTATTACACATTTTGGCCCTAGTTTTAACAAATATACACTCTTCTGAAACAGTAAAAACTGAAACAATTCAAAACAGTAGTGAACGCATTGTCATACTGCTGGTAATTTTATGTGCCGTATAAAGCGCTGTACTAATTGCAAATATTATTTCCGCCTTTTATTTCAACTGATTTAATACTAAACCAATTCATTCGAAAGTCCTTTTGACTAATGGCAAAAACAAAATATGTACACATTTATACGTTCAATGGTATCAGGCACAACTATTGTGAGATTCAGTTATTTGTGATGTATACATTTTTTTAAACGCGTGGATTTTAATGGCTACCATTATACCCATTTAAATAGCTAGTTTTCTACAAAAATCTAAGAAATATTTCAACGCTCAGGAAAATTTCTGTATTTATTTTAAGATAGCACCTTTGAATACAACCTACGCAACAGGAAAATACACTCAAATTGAACGGTAAGATATTAAAGAATAAGATACTGAGCATCGAGAAATATTTTCGCGCTGTTTAACTTTTCCTCACTCAAGCCTAGTTTTTCAGCATGTAACTCAGATTTAATGCATGAATAAACATAGCAACGATTACAATTCCAAAAGTAAAAAAAACTCTCTATCAAGTATGTAGAATTTCAAATGTTGGTGATACCTAATTAAGGAAATGGTGGTGCTTATTTTTAAGCAAGCAAAAAGTGGTAATAACATCCGAGCATTAGCGGAAAAAAGTTGTTTCGGGAGACTCGATTTACTAATTAGGCATTAATAGGTACCTAAGGCAATACTGGAATCCGTCCGTAATTACTGCTCCTCAAGTTACAAAGTTCTCATTATATTCAGGGGTCAACAGGAAAAAGAGCTCCGGTATCCAGTTTCTTTACTCCCTCTTTCGTAATAATTAGCCCTAATCGTATGCTACGATTTCCAGGAGACGCTCTTCAAGACTCTATTTTTTCCTAATTGGACTTTCATCTAGCATTGAAGGGGAAGTTTAATCATTAAACTTTTTAACTAGCATTAGGCTAATGGATTTATCAGTGCATAACTGAGGTTTAGCATTGGAATTGAAATAGGTTATCCCGAAAATCGCGTTTCACATGACACTCGAGTTATCACATTTGAGCCAGAACTTGATAACGACGACAAAAACTAATAAAATACATGAAATATTTTAGAATTTATGTAATTTTTGAAATTTTATTGTATAGGTAGCGGTTTTTTTATTCATATAATAGCGTATATCAACTACTCGCCGTACACGATATTCTTTATCCAGTCTAGCTGCGGGGAGGCTAGCAAACAAGGAGACCATATATTTACAGGCGAAGAGGAGTTATATTAGGTAGGTCCCCTAGCCTACTGCCATGTACTCTTATCCGCTTCACAATTGCACAGTTCAACGCGGATGTTTTTTTTAAAGCAGTTCCCCTGGCCTACTACGTAGTCGAAGGAAGACGGTACTTTTGTTTCGAAAAACATAACGAATATAAACCTTAGAATCACCCATGATATCAAGCTAGGAATCACTCTTGCCCTGGGATTGACTAATGGTGCTATCTATGGTATTTTCGAAGTTCCATGTGGTCAAATTCGGAAAGTTCGTTTTCACGGTCGTTAGGTGGTCCATACTCTAAATTTTGTAACCATGACGCCTAGGATTTTCAAAATGGCGGATGCCCAAACGTGACACCTACGTAAAACTCTTTACTTTCAAAATGGATTACGGCGAATATAACCCTTAGAAGGAACACCTATTTTCTGGAAATTTTATCATACCCAACAGAATTTTGGTAAATACGTAATCAAACGGCGAAGCCGTTCCGGGGGTGTAGGGGTGGAGCTACCTACCGAGCGAAGCGAGTATTAACTATAATTTTCCCATATATGACACCCGGGGACTAAACCTCGTAAAGATGTTTTAAAATTTTCAAGTCCTGATAGTTCCCATTATCTTTAGAAGGTCAACATGGCACTAATCATAAAATGTGAAAACCAAACAGTGACTAAAACTAACGTAATTGGCCGAAAGCTAGGAGAGCATACTCAAGACGAGATGCAAAGTACATACTACAGCATACATAAAAACAAGGAAAGTGTAATGTATAGTATGATAGAGATCACACTTGTTAGACTCAGTCCTGAAACCCATATTCTGGAAGATTATTTTAATAAAGCTGTGATCTTCAATCTTTTCTGTTCACGGAACCCTTATTACCATTAGTATAACTTTCACTCTCTCCTTTTAGGGGGAATCCTTGCTAATCCATAAAAATGTAATGGTGTCTGGCTGTCTGTATGTTGCTCCATCACGCAAAAACTACTGAACTAATTGAGCTGAATTTTGGCAAGTAGTAAGAAAATATATTTAATTTTAAAATAAGCTACTTTAAAAAGCCCTTGAGGGCCCACAAATACCCCCCTGGCGGTCCATGCAAAGAATTGGGTTCGGGGCAGTGATTTCATTTTTTGCTTTTTAAAAGTACTTACCGGGCTTTCAAAAATAAGGGCTTACCGTTGAATTAGCGAGTGTCTTCAAATAGGTGCTAATTTAGGTATCCGCCTAAGATTCAACAAGCACTACTGAATGCATGCCTAAATTGCGGTGATTTGATGACAAGAAAACAGATTTTTATTCTATAGGGCCAAGTTACAAAGTCAGCTATGTCAAAAGTTTGTGGTGGATTTCAGAGATGTGTGGACAACTCTTAAAGTCTCGCATTACTCCGTCTGTTGCGTGGGCATGAAATAGCGTATCTTTTGAATTTGGTCTCCATTTGCTTTACAAAATGATTGTACAGTGTTTAAATTACCAGGAGCTACTGCAATCTGTTTGTCCCATGGAAAATATTCATATAGTCACCATTAAAAATATTTTCAGATGTATACGATTGCGACGATTTTTGGCAAGATTTTCTGAAATGGTTGATGCATTGCGGGTAAAAAAATTTGACACAACTCAACAATGCCGGAAGGTTAAGACAGGGGTTTTTAACGATTGGCGTCATTTAGGTTTTTGTAAATGAACTTCAAGATTAAATTGCTGAACAGAGTTGAAACACTCTGCGTGCCTCTTCATAATTCAAACGTGACGGCAGACGAGACCCAATGTTGTCTTCTCTTGCTTCAATAATATCGAAGTTAGCTGCCTCGAATCACAGATTAATGTTACGTTTTCCCTCTTGGATTCCAATGGCATTCATTCTTTTTCAAAGCTGACACTGATATTATCTCCATCTTTCCTCAATTATCCATGTAATTCTTACCACCTTAGACCGTTAATGGTTCAAATTACCTCCACTGCCGTTCAACCTCTCAAAAAATACAAAACAAAGATTCAAGGAGTTTAAACCAAGACGAAAAACGATAACACATCAGCCTCATCATCAGCTAAGAGCATCGAGTAACGTGCACGTTAAATCGAAATACGTTTGATGAAGACGGGCCAGCTTAATGGGTGTAGAGAGGATGCAGGCAGCCTGAATAGGAAAAGTAGACGGAAAAACGAAAACCATAGACGAGATGGGGTGTAATCGCGTGCTTGAAACGTGAGCTATTTCTGTAGCGGAGCTTGCACCACAGAGCAGAGCAAAGAGGAACCCGGAAAAGGGATTCAGGAAAAAATATTTACAAAAAGGATTTGGTATAAGCATCCGGGAGGCCTCTTCAAAGCTCATGCAAGTCAAGGGATAGGGAAAAAAATACGGAACGTAACACGTCCAAGAGATTCGAGTCGACAGTTGTAATTTCCCGCCACCTTTTTTTGTGAAAGTTTTTTATCTTTCTTTAATTTTTATTTTCATCGCCATGCAATCGTCCCTCAAGGGCCGGTCGTTCCGTCGACTGCGTGGGACCTGGTCTGCATTCAGAGCGCCGGCCGGCCCTGAGATCTCACTTCACCTCCTCCCACAACGCCCGGCCCCGCTTTGAGCCTCGGCGAAGGGATGGACTCTCCCGCGCATTTGGTTCAAGTTACGTTCCGCCTGTAACACCGTTTTTCGTTTACCCTTTACCCCACTCATGTCTGCTACCTTCCTTCCCCGACTTCCGCATAAACCACAGGTCCGGATTTTTTCGTCCCACGAAAATTCAAGGAGGGGCCCGACCACCTTTTTAAGACCAGCATGGACTTCATGGGATGCGCTTCAACACCAACGGCAGGGTGTGGGCACCAAGTCTCAACGCTTCTGCTTCAATTCTTTGGGGAGACACGGGACGAAGCGGAGGAGAGAAAACGAAAGGAACTCGCGTTAATCATTCATTCGGAGTTGAGTTTCGACGAAAATAAAACGAGAAAAAGTGGAAAAAATAATATGCTGTGTCCCCCGAGGGGTTTTTTCTTTGCGCCAAATCTCTGCAGTTTCTCTGTAGAGCAAAGCAAGGGGAGGAAAAGGAGGATTTCAACACCTCGCCAAGGGCGAGTGAGGAAAAAAAATTCGGAGGGATGACCAAAGGAATCCTCCCATGCGGAAATGAATTCGCGTCTGCTACTGGGGAAAAGAGTTATCTAGCAGAGGAATAGTGCCGACAACTGCAAAGATCTCGTCACTTAAAAATAATTCGAGCGTCATTATATTTCAAAACTTTAGCGCAGTTTACGGACCTCTTAGATCTTAATGCGCCTCTTAGATTATTTTTAAGTTATGTCAATATTTGCGGTGAAAACTCAGTGAAGTTGATTTTAGGCTGAGGAAAAAATTGAGAGGAATATATCATACCGTGGAGTATACTGCCAAAGAGAAATTTGTTTAATATGCCGGTAGAATTCTATAAATTATAGCATGCAAGATAAGTGCAGATCAAAATTATGCACTGAGGATGCAAGCAAATGAGAATAGGATGTCCAATTAGCTTCCAAGTCTTCTATCTTATAAATTCAGGTTTGCTAAAGGAAAGTATATTTTAAGAAATATCACATGATTCTTTTCAACCACACAGAACGCGTAGCATTTTAAAGTTACTATTTAATCCTTTATAAGGCGGCTCAACTAATTTACTAGAGGGTACAGTAGCTGGAGCCACCAAACTTTGAATGAAGAGTAGTGAGCCTAACAGATGATTTTTTTCGAAGGAATGAGTATCATGATGAATACTTCTCGAATTCAGCCGATGACTTTTTAAATTAATGATACGTAGTGTTAGTTTGTTGATGTCACGCAATTGCTAGATAATCCAGAGATTAAAATTCTGTTGAAGAAATCCTTAGCACTTACTTGTGTAAATAAATATATAACCTTTAGCGTGCGTAGAGACGTTTGTATTTCCTATGAAATGCTTAGTTAAATTCATTTATTAAGAGCCCTTAACCGACTCTTAGACACCATGTTAGCCTTATTTCAGCGAGAATGATGAAGTTAAACCTATGGTGACAGCCGCAGAAAACGGAACTTCGACGAGCCAGCTCACCACATACTTGGACCACTTGGCAAGTGGGTCAGAGCTTCTTGATCACCCAACTCAGTTCAGGGATGGAAAAATTTCTATGGCCTAAGTTGGAGCCAGTTCGGAAAATGATAAAAACATCACTATATGTGCATGTGCTGATCCTTACGCTCTCCTAATTATAATTTCATTTATGTTAACCAAGGAGTTATAATAAATTTTAAGTTTCTGTCATGTCTCATCAAAAGTGAGGCATGTACCTTAGATTTTCCAAAGAGATACGTTTTGGAGAGTATTGTCGTCAAAAAAATGTACTTCGAGTGAAACTATCGATTATATTTTCGGATTTCACGAGAAGCGGAACATTTTGCGTTCGTAGAAAATTTAGAACGTCAAATTATTCGTAGACAGCAATTTGAAGGCAAGGTCTATAGTCAAAATTATCTAAGGATGAAATCAGTACGTTGCATAGGCTAAGTGTTATACTATGTAGATCACGGATGGATTTTTGGGACTCAAATGTAATTTTGAAGGTGGATATACTAAAGATACTCCACGTCGATCGTCACAGTGATCAGTCGCATCGCAATAACGGTCAAAAAATAAAGCTATTTTCGTAATGTTTACCCGCTTACTTCTATTTCAAAAGGCATTAAAATTTACAGCGCATTGCTAAAGAAGGATTTAATTGGAGAAAATATGAAGCTAAGATATCAACAGAGGTTTTAAAAGAATAATAATTGATCAACACTGATGTAGGAGGTTTTTTTTTCTAATCACGACATCATGGAACGATGTAGCTTACTTTTTATTCACTTGAAATATTTCCAAAAGCAAAAAGAGATGTATTGAAAGGTTTCAAGGGAAATTATTTTGGTGCACGATTTGGATTCATTTTATCATTGAATATCCTTATTGAGTACTGAACTCAAAATAAATTCTACTTCTATGTAATTCTGTTAATGCATTTGTATATCTTTTTACTTTAAATTTTCTATTGATAATATGATTTTATACCACAGTACCGATATATTTGGAAAATATTCTGGTAGTTTGTCGAGCAGTGCAACATTAAGCAATCCATCTACCTTGTAAAATTATATTTACATGAATAACAACATTTAAAAGCAATTTATTACTTCGGAATTTGGAAATCTTAATAGTTGTGATCTTTTGAAAATGGATATGTATATTAATTGTGATTGTACCTCATTCCATATGAATTGTTTGTTCAAACAATTAGCATTATACAAATGTATTATTCCACGATGCCTTTAAATCTACCTCCATGATATGTTATTTGAATTACCTATGCAGAAGTCAAACTCAATTAGTGAACTGGAAAATTATGCGTAGGCATAAATACTTTTATATATTTAATAACATATTTGAAGCTTATTAAGTATGTAAAAAGTTAAATATACTTTAGATTAATACATGTTTATTAGAAAAAAAGCACTGGGTGCAAACGTTCGTCAGAATATTAAAGCGAAGGAATCGTTCCGGACAGCTAAGGATACAACATCACTGGATAATAAAATACGGAAAAGGTGAACGAACACGAGGCTTCAAGGCCCGCATGCAATGTCAATTACGCAAGAGATACGCTATTGGTGTGTGTCCGCCGAGCTGAGCTCTGCCATCTGCCGGCGGGAGAAAGGTGGAACCGTTTCTAACTGAAACTGGGGCAGCTCAGATTTACACCGCATACATGCAAATGTCCCATTCTCGTCGTTCTTTTCGGGGAGAGAGGTAGGGGGGGTGTGCGGAGGCTGGAGGGGAGAATGTTCATTCCGCTCGAGCAATTTTATAAACCAGGTCATATTTATGCACCTTACGGCTTCAATTATCCAACGAATTATTCCCCCCTCTGCCCCACCCTGATGACATTCTTTACCTCGCAGCAGAAATTGAGTCTATCGGATATTCTGTAATTTTTTTCCCTCACGACGAACCCAATAGGCTTGGATGCGAAGTAAAAAGGAAAGATGAAAAGTTTTTTGATTTCGATCGATAAAGCCATATGTCAAACCACATGCTGCCTCAGAAACTTCTCTTGAGGGTCAAACAGTTCGGTTTCCGCAGCAAAAATCTCGGTTATATTCTCGCAACGACTCCGCGTCCTGGTTCATTTTAATGTCTAAATCGAGCAGATTTTATTCTCAACTAGAGTCTCGTACCATTTTTTTTCTAGTTTAACGCAAGACAAGTATGCCGAGTGACACAGTTGAGATGCAAAAAAGTGTACCTCTCGGGAAATATTGGTGTCACACCCCCTTGATTAATGCTTAAAGATGACTGCTGAAAATTAAATATGAAAACGACAAGTCAATCCATGCATACGACGCTAGCTATCCACTGTTGATATTAGTGCATATTCGATATTAAACCGGTACTTTAAATCTACCTGCCTATTTTTTTAAATCCAAATAATTACAAATCAATTAGATAGTTCGTCTAATTAAGTTAACCCATTTAAATTAGGGTCATTTGTAATACAAGTAATACGTAGATATTAATGAAAATTTCTTATAGATATCTTAACTACCCTACCAGATAAAATCAGCTTCTTTTTTCAATGATAAATGATTGTTAAGAAATGCAAATTAAGTTACAATAGCAAACTTGGCAGGAACTACAGTATACAGACATCGAAGAAACAGTTTTCCAGTTATGTACGGCCTTTGCTCATTTTTGATCTTTTAAGAGGACGCAATAATGATTTTCATAAGTTGAGTAGACGCGGTGACGATATTTTTATAGTGGACTCATTAAAATGAAAACGTGATTGTCTTTTGAAAAATTTTTTTGTGTGCTTGTTATCAAGTACGTCAAACCAAAGGTTCCCTGAGGAGGAAAATTGATAATTTTGTGTCGGGCTGCACTTCACGATTAATTGAAGTCATTTAATAAAATGTTACCCAAAATATTTTTAAAAAATAAAATTTAGGAACGGAGTGTACGAAGAATTAGCTTATCGACTAGGCATTTTTATAAGTTATAATGAAGAAAGAGGTTCAACCAAATAAACATACGGAGTTTAAAACGAAAATAAAGACTTGTAGGCAGTAGGAAAAATAAATTATAATCACAAATTCCAAAATTAAAATTAACTCTGTTCGATATGAGTTTGTTCGATTTATATATAGTATTCTTTAACTCTGTTGATGATATAAAATATATGCTATCACAACTGCAGCAAGGAAATGCACGCTCGCGTCAGACGTTTACACTTAGACTTGTCTACATCTCATTTCAGTGGCTAAACGCTCTATTGTAGAATTTGCTCGTCAATATCTACACCTACGTAGTATATTAATAGCCACCTATAAGGTGTTTGTCAGGGAGAAGTCGAATATATACTTCGAAGAAGCAACGACATTGTGAAATCTATACATTATATGATTTAAAGACTATCGATGTTAGCAACTGCTTAAAATGATCAATTAGAGGTTCATAGAGCTCTAATAGAATGTCGCCTGCAAAAAGGAAAGCTTTAAAATTATTTTTCACGATCTTGGGCGTAGTAATGCGCTAGTATATGAGCATTTTATAAATATAAATCAAAGCGCTGTTAAACCTGCGGCGGCCATTATGGCTCCAGTGGTGGTTACTTCATACAGATTTCAAAGTAGATTGTTATCATAAATTAGTTGTAATTCCCGAAAGCTAAAAACTATGAAACGTGTTATAAATGAATAATGTTTTGAAAATAAGGAGGATTATGTCGCAAAAGAGAATATTATTACCACATTTAGAATGAAAATATATCGAAGTTTATTTTAAATTTAAGTGGTGGCTATTTTCTTATATATTCTCGTAGAGTTATTGTTACGATTTTCTTAATCGTACATAGTAAACTCCCCGCAGACATTACTCGAGTAGTTCGAAATCTTCCTAGGGTGCAGCTCAGATGAAAATATCTGGTATTTCGATGTCGTATTAAGAAGGTAGTACCTAAGGCAGTGAGGTTGACAGTGATCGCAATAGGCTCGTATGAATTGGGATCAATTAAGTGTAAACTATAATTTTCTATTTTTTTACCTACTCAGGATATACATAAGACAAAAATGGGTGTCTTTACAAGTGCCGGGAACATTCAACCGAGCTCTAAATATATGCTCCAACTGTACAATACTGGAACTGAGAGGCTATTGCCTTCTCATTCACAGATCGTTCAATCCTAAGATTAGTTGAGAGCAGGTCTCTAATCTTCCCTATCTTCTAGTTCCCTTACTTCCTGGTAGCTTTTCTAATGTACTCTCCTCTTTATTTGGCCAAAATACTTCTTCCTAAATCTTCTTTTGGGGACTTTTCTCTCTATCTTACCCTGAATTATGTTCTTTGAAAACAATTTCTGCCTCATAAAGGGTTCAATTAATCTGGTTTTTCTCTTCCATACCATCTTTTCTCTTTCACTCTTCTGGCAACTTCATCAGTTTTTATTTTGTCCGTCAATTTCATCTTCAGCATCCTATTCTCTATCTATTTAGGTTGATTCAGGTTCATTCTTTCGAGTCATAGAGTGTCATGATTTACACTTATTTTTTCACAGTAGTTACTTTCTAAGACCAAGAAAATGAGCCCAAAATATACTCGATACCCTTACAGGGGGAATGTAATACGAAGCCAAACAAGGACGCTGTGGAGGAGTATGAGATTAAAGGCACCACACGAAAATCCTTTGCTCTACACAACGAAAAGCTTCCATCCTCTTTCCACCATTCCTTACGGTCTCACGCCGTTACCAACCCGTCCCGCTGGTCCATCTTCCTCCCCAGTCTCCCGCGGCCAAGGGTATAAGATCCCCACAAGGGAATCCGTAGGAGAGCCTTCTGTGTTTAAGGGAGGTCCTTGCCCTTCCCCCTCTTCTCTCACCCCATTTCTCTCCGGGCATTCCTCGTCCGCACGCTTATTACGCTCTTTAGAGTGGCGAAAGGGAATGGAGAGTGGAGGACGAGAGGTGGATAAGGAAATAGTGGTGGCATCTCCCAGGGGATAGAGTGCGCCGTGAACCATTAACACTCACCCCTTCGAGCAAACCGCGGTGTGTTACACAAACAGTCCCCACAAGCTCGCTATTTCCTACGTATCTATGCAGCCGAGAGATGACCCACAGTTCATTATCCTACCCAATTACTCGGTTTAATATTTATCAAAAATCATTCATCAAAGTCTCTGGGTCCTCACTTTGAAATTCTCTTCCCCAAAACTTAAAAGATATTAGTCCCGTAGAGTCCAGTAAGAATATAGTCTACACGACTTTTATCAATGCCGAGTGAAGTTTGCAAAACATTTTTTCCTCGAAATGCTTTTCAATCGATGTCAAGCATGATGGAGAAAATGGAAAAATATAAGTTACCATGGTGTGCAAATACATAAAGGACTGTTTAACACATTAAGGACTGTGTACTTGTAAATTACATAAAGGACTGTTTAATGGTGGAAATGTTAAAAATATTCTTTAAAATCTTTAAATAACGCTCAAGTCTTACAGATGAAAATTGAATTCATGTTTTTATTTTCAGAAACCATGGTGTTTACGCTCCTGGACTTTGGATAAAATCACCATACTTCCCACTGTTCAAAGAACTTTCAATTATACTGTCTGTTAAACTTCATTATTATCAAGAACTCTATAGTTCAGTATTTACCTATATATTTGTTCTTATACCACAATATATAATATATATAAGCTTTAAACTACTCCTTCGTATCAGCATTTTTATAACATTTAAAGATACTAATAATTATACTTTATAATAATTTCAGTCGGAAAAATTTATAGTAAAAACAGCTTGTCTAGGGGTAACTCCGCCTGGGCAGTCAGGATGCCTTGGACGTGCGGGGACAATCGCCTCAGCCACAGTTGCTGGAAGAGGTTATCCGGAAGAGTGGTCGATCCGGCGAGGCAGCGAAGATGCCGCAAAAATTGGGAAGGCTTGCGATCGCCAAGGTCCTCGTCCGACAGTAACTGGCGAACGAGCTGCTTCTCAGAGGCTGACAGACGTTCTATAACCTTCGATCGTAGAGTCAAATAAGGATTCTGAGACAGAGGATTCGTGAATATGACCTCAACCTCACTGGCCATGCGAGAATCTAAATGTGAGGCAACGTAATGGTACTTCGTTACCTCTCTTGTGATCTCCGACCGCGAGAACTGAGATTCCGCCTGTGAAAACCAAAGACTCGGTTTCTCGGGCCAAACTGGTGGTAGTTTCATGGCGACGCAACGAATCGCAGGCGGGTTCTGCTGGGTGTCTGTGTGGCTGCGTCTTGAATCAGAAATATTTAGTTGCTGATGGTTTTCTTCACGTAAGCGTTTAGCTCGTCGTCATGCAGCAAAACCATTTTCACCAAATGTTGACGATTTATTTTCATTGTCGGGGTCAACAATGTGGAGAAGGGTATGTGAGGAGATCTCCACGTTTATCAAATCAATTTATTAGAGCCTTCATCCACTTCAATCTCAGTCCTCTGATTTAGTTACATAAACATCAATAAATCAGCAAGGCTTGCTTGGCTACAATATAGAAGATGATGGTACCATTAACTGTCGCCACAAAAATGTCGTAAAAAAATTTCCTAGAACCCGATTGCAGCGCCACCTACCGGGTCCATTTGTGAATTTAAACGATCCAGAGATTCAGTCAAATACACACAAAAATTTCATCAAAATCGGTCCAGCCATTTAGGAGGAGTTCAGTGACATACACACGTACAGAAGAATTATATATTTAAAGATATTTCACTAGAATTTTCTGCTTCGATAATAGACAAAACCACTTGGCAGACAACACTTAATGCGAAATTACAATACTTAAAGAGGTGCTACAAGATGTCATTCTATTTGCTTTCACTGTTTACTAGCAAACCTGTGTTCGAAACTTTAATTATTTTCATTTTTAATATAAAATACTTTTAAGTTAAAAAACGTGATACATTATACCTGATACATACATTTGGTCTGAAGTATTCACCTGGCCATTAAAAAGTGGGAAGCAGGGCTACATGGACTTTGGTATTGAGGTGTTATGAACGCCATGGCGTCTAAAGATAGAGGATGAGAGGGAAATTATATTTTATACCGAGGGTAGGAATTAACGTACACATGAAACGAAAGGAGAAATAGGGGAGATATTTTTATAATGATTTTCCACGTAATACAAGGTAAAGTATATAGAATATATATCGCAGTATTGATATCTAAGTACAACTAACTCAGAAAGTATATGACGTATTGAAAAAGAAAAATGAAACCAACACCTTTGGTGAAGAATGTAACATGTAATTGTTCAGTCTTGGTTTATATTTCAGGGAATATATATTGCCTCTCCGATTATTATTAATATATCAGTTTTTTTTATTTTTCTTGTATAACTAGAACAAATCTGTCATTGAATCCAATTTCTATGATAATAATACTTCAAAACTGATCTTTATAAATAATTCATCCATTTAAATACACATAGTTAAAGGCAAGTTTTACGCTAAGATTAAAGTTAGGGAAAATAGTAATGATTGATGAATGAATCTTATAATATTATTTTGAGATAAAAATAAAAACCTTTTGCAACAAATAGTCAATATATCTATTTATAAATAACCATAAATCAAGATTAATGTATCTATAAGTATGCTTTATACTAATTTCTCAGAGTATTAGGAAAGGATCATTAGTAAAATGGATTAGTGTAGTCTCGTGAACACCCAAAATAAAGGCAACGCATCATCTTCATTACTCCAAGAGTGAGGACAACGCAAAGGCTGAATTAAGCCAAAGTCTTAAAGGGATGTGAGAGTAGAAGGGAGGCGACACAGGGGTAACTAAGACAAGGTGGTCCTCTAACCCTTCACTAGGGATGGCCGAAGAGAGTGTGGGGGAGAGGGGTGACTCTTTCCCTTGGATCTTAGGCATTTAAGGTCATTGCCCGTATTTCGGAGAAATTAAGGATTTCTGAATCGAGAGAGAGAGAGAGAGGGCCCTGCCAGCCAATAAGGGAAATTGAGGGAAATGAGAAATAATAGATGGCAATCAACACTGCTAATTAATTAATTATCATGCTTATACCTAAAAGGTGTTCTCGCAGTGATGGCATTGGTGCTTCCTCGGAATTCCATGATGAGTCATTAAATGACAGCTTGAGATTGGATTACATTCAATCTGTGAGATAATGTAAAATAATCACTAATTATTTAGTTTGTTCCTTCCATAATAACCAGAGATTTCAACTCAAAAATTTAAAATCAAAATTCACGCTAAGCACACGAGACACACGTCTTAATGATGCCTAATTATGTTGGAAGGTAGAAAATTGATCCCATTTAAAATAATCGCAGTTAGACTGTTTTTTCCATATTTTAACCAAATAACTGGGTTAACGATACAAAAACACAATATGCTTACGGTCTTATGACCGTTTTACTTGGGGCACGTAATTGCAAAAAGTAATACTGCATATTTTTCTCAATTTGGTGTGCAGTAATCATTGAATTGGGAGTCAATTAATAATCATCAATAGTCATCAATAATCATTGAGCCGGGAGTATTTCGTTCCAGCATTCTCGCATGTGTTCTTGCAATTCACCGCTATGCATGATGCAATTTGATATACAAGTGCGTATATACATCAGATAGTATAATTACGTGCCTCGTAGAAAAAAGGTGTAGGTAATAGATGGGAAAAGCAAGGGAAGGCAACGAATTATTCTCATATCCTGTGGGTTATGCAATAAACAAATAACAGAGGTTGTGCCCCTGGGAATAACTCTCAGGCTCCAATGGATTTCTTCAGAGAAAGTGCATGGCGGGAGCTGGGAATTTAATATACATCATTGAAATAACTATTTTTCGGCCATTTTCTGAAACTTTCTCTCCAATTTAGTCGAGTTAATTCATCGCTGTCTGATGAAATTCCAAAATAATTCCTTCGACTGAATTTTTAGGACGCGGAACTTTCGGGGCGCTAACGTCTAGTGGCCAAACGTTTTGGTTGCATTAGTTCTAGAGAATGTGTAATCAAAATTAATTCCCACACTGGAAATTTCGAACTTTTAAGTGCGTATCTAAGTTATAGGGCGAAACTTTAATCACATGCAATATAATTTATTAAATCTTAAAAAACGAATTAAATTTTAATAACAACACAAAGATGTTCTCATTTGAAGGGCATAATTTCAGAGCTACTTTATGGGCACCCGAACGCTAATATGATAGCTAAGTTAATGACTGATTGAGATCCTTTAAGTTTGAAAACCTAAGATTGGTGTGATCTGTTACCCTACGCATTAAGAGGTTTAAATTATCCTTGTCACCTGAAATAAAACTCAAGTATTAACACAATAATAAAGTAACATAAATTAAAGGACATAAGAATGTATTTGCACTTTATGATGACTTTTCGGTTTCTCCACAAGATCAAACTTTACCAAAGTTTCGATGTACGCGGCTTGTCTTTATCAGGGCATGTAGATGGCAAGCGTCGGCAGAGATGGAGAGTTTGCCCAGGTGGAGAAACTGAACTGTTTTCAGGTACATCGTACTCTGGGAAAGCGCAAGTTCTTTTCCGATTAGTACTTCTTTTAAAATGGACATACATCAAATTCCATATCTTCAGCCGAGGTGAAGGCCACTATTCTCTCAACACATCTCCTTCTCGCTTCGTTATTATCATTCCTCTTATCTTTCTTCTTCTGACTTTCTTGTGACTCTTAATATCCCAGCTCACTTTACCATGTTATCAGCGCCCTTCAACAATTTCCTCTCCTTCCACCAAATAATCGACACTTTAACCTCTCGTCTACTCCTACATTCCTCTTAATAGAAGCCCTGAAGCACTGCGATAATGAAATGGAAGGATGGTTAATGGGTAAGCGTAGAAATTGAATGACGAAACGAGACAGCAACTCGGAGTTTGCTCGGGTGGGGATGGAGGAGATGGAGTGAGGGAAGGCGAAGCGACCAAGCGATCCTAAGTAATGAACGAGAAGCCGCGCGAGAGGTGAGGAAAAGGATGGAAACGAGATGAGGGGCCGAGGAGGAAGAGGAGAGAATGAAAGTGACGACCAGGAATTCCGGGAAGTGTGAGAGTCCGAGGGTGTGTGAACGAGTAATCTAATTCGTCGGGAGGATAACAGGTGGAGTGGGACAGTGTGGGATATAACATACGGCGGCTTCGGATGCGAAGAGGTTTTTCCCATTATTTTTTTCATGGAAGTGAGTTGCGTACAGCGGGTGAGTAACCCTTCCACGAACAAGGTACCTGACGAATCATTGCGCCATATAAGCAAATTTCAGACCAGTGCTCTTTTACTCATGGAATTCTTTTGAAATATACTGTAAAATTTCAAAATATACCAAGATTTACAGCCTCATCTGAATTCAGACACATGTTTACCGGCCTATTGCTCAAATTCAACTAGAAAATTTTATGGTGGATTAAAATACTTAGTCCATAAACTAATCAGAGTTAATTCGAAAGGAATTATAATGAGTTATTTAACGGGCTCATCTGCATCTGGATATTTTTGAACAAAATTATCTGGTTTACCAAAGTATGAGAAAATATAATTTTTACGTTAAACTTTTTATACAAACAGGGCTTACTTTTCCGGAGGTGAAAAGTTTCAAGCGCAGTATAATACATGGTAATCAGTTCTTTTCGAATTTAACCGAGCTATATTCAATAACCAATTATCTACTAATATTGGCGGACGAATCTATTGCATGCATTTGTACCGCTAAAATAATGTGATACGGCGTTAACACATCGTGATTACGACGTAGCATTATTTCTCATGATTCTTGTCACTGCTTCGACATTGGAATAGGTCGGTCTACCCTATAGAAAGTAGGCTCCTCACTGAGTCAATGAGAAATGAAAAATTCAACTGTCGTCTTCATCCCGTACGCGTCCCTTCTATTTGTCAAAAAATGTCTAAATGATCTTGTGACATATAGAAGTAAACGATCAAAAATTGTAAGTAACAGACAACTTAACTAAAAAATGTATTATACAGTTCATTCATCATTATTAATTAATCACTCTACTGAAATAATAAGATAAAGGACGTTTTTTGTGCAAAAAAGACAAAATTTGAAAGAATGTGACCATAAAGTGGTTCGAAGAAGGAGTAATCTGAAAGATAATACGGCATGTTACTTGTGAGCCCCTTTTTTCTGTAATATTCAAGCATTGGATCATAATCACTGAATTTTCCTTATGGCTAAAAAAAACTCCCCTACTTAAAAGTCTAGCCCCCCTCATCAAAAATGTAGTTCATTTTCAATGCTTTCTTCTCATGCCAATCACTCTACTGCCTGAATACATCATGCAATTTTTTCAGTCTAAAGAGAAAAATCGAAATGTTGCAACTCGATTGTCACCAGGTTTTTTAATTGTACCACAACACCGAACCACTACATTTAATAAATCCTTTTCTGTTTTAGGGACAAGGTTATGGAATAGTATTCCTAAATTAATCAAAAACTCTAGTTCACTGATGGCTTTCAAAAACATATTATTTAATCAAATGCTATTGCAGGAAAAAATTTAATTTACTAATATGCTTGACTTTAATTTACTAATATGCCTCTGTATTAATTTCACCAATATACTTGTATTTTTTTGTTACCACTATTATATCATTTATTGCATGTATCCAATTTTTCTGTGTAATCGAGCTCTGATACTAATGTTCATCTTTTGTATGTTCTTAGTGGACCAAGTGGTCCAAGAACAATAAACATTTCTTTATCTTTATCTTATCTTTACTACGTCTTTGGTTTTCAATATTTCTATTCACATGATCACATTTCTATTCACATATCCAACAGCAACGCACACACCTTGAGTATAAATTCTTCACTGAAGCATTTAACTCACATTTATTCGTGACATACTTTATAGTTACCCTATCCCACTTATTTTAACCGTGGATACATATGAATAGGCCCTTTCCATACCCATATTCAAATCAAATTTAGGCTACAATTCTACCTATGAAATCTCCGTTTTTCCACCTCAATAAAATGCAAAAATGAAATGTCGGGAGAAGTAAAATGATTTAAACGGTGATTTTTGTTTCTCTGTAAGACAGTCATTCAATACTTGATATACTACTTGTGACTTTCCTTCAGTATTCTAACTCCACTTAATCTCAACATTTATTCTCCCACCTCTTGGAACCTAAGCAAACATAATAATTCATTTTATCCATTCATTCACCAGAGAAATGATTTAGATAAGCAGAAATCGGTGAATTAGTGAAGGGGAGAGCTTGAAAGACCCATCTTCCCAAGACTTTGGTTGAACGAAAGCTTGTGGGCTTTGAGTGAGAGGGGTTAAGCGCGGAATAGGCCGGGCGGAGTGGGAAGATGAGCCCTTAATAATCTGAGGCATATGCGGCGGGCCAAAAGTTCCTGCCTTTCAGTTACCAAAAGATTCAGCTCCTGAAATTTCGTGAGACGTGGGAGCGGAAAACGAGAAGAATTTAAACGAAGTTCCACCCGGGGGAGGATATCCGGCGCTAATGTCTTTAATAAGACGTGCCACCGGAGAGGTGGAGCAGCTTCGGAGGGAAAGAGAGCGACACCTCTGCCACAAAGTGAAAATTGAATACACATTTCAAAGCTGCGACGTAAACTTATACTAAATGTTCCGTACACTCACTTTTACCCCTGAGAATAAGGAATCAGAGAGTTCACCTCTTTTTAATTATATTTCGGTAAAATATAAACCTTTTTTCGATGGGACTGTAATTTTGTATCCATTTTCATGAATAGACGAAGGAATTAATACCTAATGAGTAGTTTAATTCTTGGAACGCCACTGAAAGCAACGCAGTTGCCAGTTTACCATTCACTAATTTCTTCAGCTATGACCAAGTTTTTCGACATCAACAACGAACGACAACAGCTGTACCTATGACACTAATCTTGAAGATGGCAGTATAATACCCATTTAGCGAGCAAGACTTTAGTTACCTCAGTTAACGGACAGGTAGGTAAAATTAGACGCTACAAAAATAAAATTCCTACGTCGTGTGCAATATATGCCAGTTATCATGGTCGTAAGGGTAAACCTCATTCATTTAAGTCGTAAAAAAGTAGTCTACCCTTAAATCCTCACCAACTCGGACGTTTTTCCTTATTTGGCCCGGAAATATTTCCGAATTGCCTAATTTGAGCTGGAACCACGGTTAAAAATAGGCAAGTTAATGATTTTTTTCTCAAAGATGTGATCTAGAACCCAGTGATTTCATCGTTCTTAGAACTCTATATTTTCGAGATCACATTAAAATCAATAGAGCCATTTTCTAAGTTGTTTTACATAAGCACATAGACTTATTACTCGCTTCTGAAGATAAGATGAAATCTCTATATGATAGAGATTACTCTATAAATAATATTGATACATGATAAATGCCACGACTTAAAAAGGTAATTTATTGAAAGTAATAATTTATTTAAATGAATATATTCATAATGTACATCTGTGCATATTTGTCTGTATATTGATGCTTTGTTGCACTTATTATTATGATGCCCACGTCCTTCAAGTTCCCAGAGATATAGCCTTAGTCAAAGCACAGTAAGGCGTGGAACCAAGAAGAAGGAAATCTGAAACCCACGGATTTAGCGTGAAAAATGTTTACGTTTTACATGTTCACATTCAAATTATTTTGCAATATTGAAGACTAAACAGACAGCTTATCCTAGAAATGACAAAGTAAAAGTACAAAAATTGTAATTATAAAAGTCAACTGAATCATAAGATAAAATGAGAAGTAGAAAATAGTATAACAAGGTGAGAGTTGTAAACAAAAATAGGTTTTCTGCCTTTTTATTCTTGAATGTTTTAATCGGCAGCATATTCTTGAATATATAATATATTTTAGGAGAGTTGTAAGTTAGCGTTAGGCTATGAGACTAAAGGATACCAATACCAGTTTAGGTAAGCCTTCTGTACTTTTAACGGCATTCATCAGATGTACTACTGAGGATTTTCAACGTTTGAAAAAATTTGTGAGTGCCGCAATAAGTACCGAATTCCACATGAGAAGAATTTTGTAGTGTTTGACCAAAAACCGGTTAGGCAAAATGTATAATGATCTGAAAACTTCATCGAGACAGTCAGCTGGAAATAGAGGGTCTATGTTTAGCTATTAGGGAGTGAGCGTCAATTTAATTAGGAGCTTATTTCAGAGGAGAGGTGATGATGATTTTGTACATTTTATTTATAGATCCTTTTTGTTCATCAAATATAGAGCGCTATTAACATAATTGTTGTAATCTGCTTTGACAGACTACTGAAATTTCTCTGAGAGCGTATTTTTTAATTTTACAGACAGAAAGAAGTGATATGTTAAAATGTTTCTTCAAACTTAAATAATTTCAAGTAATTGTTATATAGTCTATATAGGGAGCCTATTCATCGAATTTTGTAAGATAAACACATTAAGTTATCCTACTAAACTCTGCTAATAGTAGCTAATGTTTGTGTATTATTATAGCGGCAACGGATTGCCTCGGAATTCCTTGCTCTACAAATAAATTCAAGCGTTAATTATTTATCTACAGTATATTAAGGCTAAAACTAATAAAAATCGAACCGATGATAGACCAATTAATTTATAATAACGCTAGGTAATAAAGATTATCAGAAAAATCACAGTATTAACAGTCCACCGTATTAACTACAACAAATGTTCATGTTTCGTATGATTGTTCATTGACGAAACACAGCAATAAATCTACAAAATTCTGCCAGTAGTATTATTCACAAAATAATACCCTAATTGTAATCGCTTCATTGTTTAAGCAGGTTGCCTGATTTGAATTTTTGCTATGTTTTCACAGAACAAATTTTTGATTGCTCAAGTTTGGAGAATTCCTTGGATTAAGAAGTATCGCAAAGGGACAGAATTTTAACCACCTCGTAAATACTGTCTCTGAAACCTCAGCATCTTTAAAATCATGTTATAGACTAGGCATATGTAGTAAGTATCCAAAATAATATCAGTACTGATCACTCCGTAGATTGGTATTCAACGGCACACCACTTATACCTGCATGTATAGCTGTTGAGATGTGACGAAAAGAACGGATGTCGTCAGACTACACTATTTACCAATGTTTAATGCCTTAATCTTTTATAAATTTGTTTATTTATTTTATTTCATCTATCGTTTTAATTAGACATAGTGCCGTTTTTGGTTGCATGGAATCTAGATTTTTAAAACAAAGTCGGGTTAGTTACACCATTTATAACTCAAGAACGGCTGGACCGATTTTTATGATCTTTAATTTGTTGGATTTGTCTCCGCCCCGAATAGCAGAATAACCATTAAAACATCGTAAAATTCATGTAAAAAAATATTTATGAAGAAAATTCATTTTCTCATACACTTTCTATGGAACGGCTTTTTTGATGTCTCGAGAACGGATGGACTGATTTCGATGAATTTTTTTTTCTTCGTCTCGGCCTCGAGAAGTTTCCTGGTGCATTGGAAAAGTAAGAAAATTACAAAAAAATTAAATCCGTATACAACGTCGTCTCTAATACATGACAGAAACTAAACACGGACATAAATGAACATGGCGTTGTATGCTGGTTCCAAAAACGCCAGTAGATGGCGTTGTGTGTGAGTCTATCTCAATATCTAGATGTTATGTGGAGTCATTGCGCCTTTTCGAAGTGAAAGTGATGATCATTTGTGAGGCTATTTTCCGCTACCGCCGATTTTTCCGGATGGAAGAGCCTGATACAGGTTCGGTGTTCCGTTACTCTCTTCTCAATTGTGCGGCCAGTTTCTCCAATGTACACTTTACCGCACTAACACGGGATGCGGTAGATTCCTGATATTGATATATCGAGTGGGTCTTTTACCCTCACGAGCTGGCTTCGTATTTTCCTCGGTGGTAAGTGGATTGATCGAATGTTGTGCCTGTTCAGTATCCTACATATTTTTCCCGATACCGATGAAATATGCGGGATGCAGGCATTTGCAATGTTTCTTACGATCACCAACAGTCTGTTCAGGAATGAACTGTGGGAAGGTCTTCGCGTAGACACTCCGTGGAAATGTCAGTTTGTTTTCGGAGCCCGTTGAAATGCTCCCTCACTGTAGCCATTTCGGCGGAAATTCAGCCTCACACCAGGTTACACACAGTATAACCTGGTGTAAGTCCGAGAGAACTTCATTTACATTAATTTTCATTCAGTTTTCGACCGTTATTGCATTTGAATTCGATTCAATTAATTCTATTCAAACGTTGCTAGAAGGATGCCGAACGGCTCATCCAGCGTTGAAATTGCCGTTAAACCTTCAAACGAGTGAAAAACCGATATGCAACATTACAAAACACTCAGCAATGGCCAAAGTTATGGTAGCAAGTAAAATTATCATCTGGAAGGAATGCACAATCAATCAATAATCAACACCGGTATCTTAGCTCGCGTAGCGTATGAAAAAAACATTCTTCTAGTTCTTGGTTTGGCCAATTATTAATCATTAAATGGCTTTGGTAATAACTTAGCGGACAGTAGGTCGTGCGAGGTTAGCCCTGAAAATGGTACGTGGGTATTGTGCCTGGAGTGGAGTAACCCTGGGCCTCACACTCCGAAGGTGACTCAATCGGTACAGTGAAGATATAGACGTGTCACATTGTGTGTAATAAGCACCTATCACCTGCGTAAAATATACACATACTGCTACAGAAGTACATAATTATCTAAAAATACCCTGCAAGATAAAATTTGTCACAGTGTTGACGGAAATCAGGCATTGAACCTTCCTCAGTCACTTATCAATTTTAGGCGTCAAGCCGGAAGGAATACTATGCGACACACTTGAGCCCAACCCCGAGTCCTCTACCCTTTCCCCTTCGCATCAAAACTCCCTGCATCACAAGGATGGCAAATCATTTTCCACCCTCACTCCAATCATGCCACCACACCCTCACTCAGCTGATAGTTCCCGCTTGGAACCTGTAAAAGGCACGGAGGGGATGAGTGGAAGGAGCAGAGGCGCTCCGCGTCGCGTAGGGTAACTCAGGAGTTTCAGTTTAGAGTTTTGCCGGAGTTGGCAAACGGGTGGGAGGCGTTTTGGTAGTTTCACGGGGTGTCGCGGGGAGCCTGTCGAGCAATAAAAAGGGGAAGTGTGCGGAGAGAGAGAGAGGTTGAGGGATGCTGCGAGAGAGTTTGGCACTCTCGGCAACCTCGAGGCGGCACAGGTGACGCGCGCCCTCTGAGGCGTGGGACTCGTTGGAGGATCCCGAAGCGCGAGTTGGCGCGGTTGCACTGCGGCTTGGGCATGGGGTGGAAGCGTTTTGGGGAGGTTCGTCTGGCTACAAGCCGAGACGGGTGTTCGAGAAGGAGGGTCGTGCGAGAGATCAAGCGGGCGGTGTAGCGATCTCACACATCAAAAGACAATATATCTACATCTACATACTACCCTACGAGCCGACGCATGGGTGTGTGGTGGGCAATGTTAGGACATCAGCCGTGTGAAGGTGTTTGGGTTAAGATTTTGGGATGTAATATGGTGATGTGTATCTTGGGAGTGTTTGAGTGGAGGTAAGGTTTTAATTTGGCCACCAATAGTGCATGAAAATAACGAATTTTGGCTCCCATCAGTACTGCAATGTATATATTTTATTTCATTGCCTCAGTCGGAACGAGAAATGTAGTGTGACGTCAAAATTATATTCACTGTGTCGGCTAGAAACACACCTGTTCATAATTTTTCAAACAAGCGAACCCCAGCGCATAGCCTACTAATCTCAAGCGGATATCAACCTATTGGGATGGCGTTCATAGAATATTTGGACATTTATTCCCTAACGAAATTTTAAAGAGGTTTCGATTACTATTATTCTATTATTTTCCTTTGCAATGAGAGCTATGTGGGTGTAGCACCAGAGCGATCAAACTGACTGCTTTAAAAATTTCTTTGTCTCACTCCACAATGGTTGATAAAAACCTTGTTAATTATTATTATTTTTTATTTTTTTTTTTTTATTATAATAATAATTTTATTATTATAATAATTCGTATATTATTATAATAATAATAAAATAATAATTTTTGGTGACAGTGGCAATGCTATGCAACGTATGCATATAATTATTCAAGCATATTTATGCATGCTAGCATAAATTTTAAAAGATTGTCAGTGAGGAAAATGAATGTAGAAAGTAGTATATTTGTTCTATCCTCACTTTCCATTTATAATCTAATTTCTTACTGATTTAAAAATTCCCTTTTAGTCGCTTAAAGCTCTTTTACGTCATTGTTCAGTATTAGTTCATTTAATATAATAATAACCAGTTTAAATTGTGCAACGATTATTTAGAATATAATTCTGCATCTGAAAGACATAAAGCCTACAATATGTAAAATGAAGTTGACACATATTTTTCACGGGATTGTTTCAATCCATTTGGAGAATAATTAGCGATATATTTTTCACACCAAGAGTTCAACGGCATTATTAGTTTATACGGAGCTCATCAGAAGTTTTTGACGAAAATAGTATATAAATAGCATACTTGCTGGCAGACAGATTTCACTAAATGTCTTTATTACTTTAATTAACAATCATGCACATCCACGTGAAATTTGAAAATTGACTCTTTTTACAATAAAATGTTTTGTATAACTATTAGGGGTTGAAAATAACAGAGCTTATTACTTTATTTATTCCAAGACTAAAAAGACACGAGGATTTATGTACTTTGCAACCCCAACCAAGTCTCTAAAGCTCTTGGCATGTGTCACATATTTTATAGGTGTTGTAAGTAGATCTAGAGGAAGATTAATCATTCTACATATTGAGCAAGTTGTTACGCAAACCAAGGAACCAAAATGTGGAAATACCAACCCTATCTCTAGATTGAAAGTATAAAAAAACAAAAAAATTGAAATCTCTGCACTGATGTCAATGCTTTCATTTATAAGAGTAAAACAAAAGAGGCTCTGAGGCTATTTCTATAAAAAATTATCACTCCTTTATGTATTTGCAACAATTGGGCGGAATTTCAGATGAATTAATCACAGAATTTGTGAGGCGCGGAGCAACAAATACACAGACACCATCACATTTTCATATAAATGTAGAATTATCTGCATGTTCTGCAGCCGTCAATTTTACAGCACCTACCGTATCCCTTGGCGTAGTAGTTATTGTAATAAGATAATATTTCTTCAGATTTATGGCATCATATCTTTTATTGATGTCTTTTTTTAAGGAAAAACTATTCCTAAAAACTTAATCACCTGAAGGACACGTTGTCAGGGGTCGTTCTCAACTACATTGCAATTAATAGCTACTATACATTATTTTTTCCGTTGTGTAAACGCTAAGCGTCGATCGGCGGATTCATCTAGGGAGAGGAAGGAAACCAAAAGCAATAGACAATCAGGCCATGGGTTTCACAGACTTTATTGCTCATTGCGTGTTACATGGTTTACATCACGCGCGCGACTGCCGCGCGTGCACCTCATTCGTCGGTCGGCGTCCCTTCGTCATCCGTGGCATCGCGCATCCGGGTACAATGTCTATTGCTGACTCGGTGGAAGTGGGGAGCGAGATAGAGAGGGAAAAGTAGGCAGAAGAGGGTGGCGGTTGGGAGGAACAATGGGGGAATGGATGGGTTGGAAGACGACGGGAGAGGCGTAAGGAATTGCAGACCAGCTTAGTTTCGATCCACACAATTTTATTATAGATTCAACCCGGGTTTCAGCAACTTCGTGTCATCATCAGGACATCGGGAAACTAAGTTTTTTTTAATCATTGATATAACGCACTTCCACAAAGTTAAGCCGGAGACGATTACTTATGTTAGGTATTTTACTGAATACCTTCTTGACATTTTAAAGGAGGTTATCTCATATTTGGAAAATAACTGTAACATAGTATTTCAGCTAATCACCGGTTGCCACACCATAGGTAACAATATTCCACAAAATAGTTTCTGATGACAGATGAGGAATTTATTGCAATTTACTCCGCAATTTTGAACCCTGAACAACAAAAACAGTTAAGTTCTCATCTGTTTTATGTACAAATGTGATGATGTTAATCCTATGACAACACTCTTGATTCCTTATGAGTTCAGAGGTGCTATTTATCAAGGCAATGACTACTTTTATTCTTAAAACTTATATATACTTTCAATGAATTTACTGCGCTCTATTACCATGCATAATTTCATAACATTTCAAGTGCATTTGATCAATTTTGTATTTGAGCACAAAAAATAGCATTCCAAAATATCAACTGTAAATACAGGAGAAAATTCATTCAATGCAGAAATGGCAGAATTTTCCTTACCAATTCCCAGATGCCATTATCTTCAAAATTACTGAGGGAAATGGTTCCATCCCTTTCACCGCACGTTATTATATACCTTCGCCTAGCCTTCGCCCTCTCGACCTATTTCCACGTTTTCCAAGTGGAAGGGTTATAAGTGTAGGAAAAGCTTCGGAAGCGTCCTATATTCTTAGCGCTTGTAATTTAGTGAGCAATCCCATTTCCCGCCCGCGAGTTTTTTATTCCGCCCGAGATTCCCCGGCCTCAATTCGTATTCCCCTTTAGTTTCCAATAGCATGATTCTCAAAATTTAAAAAAGTTAATATATATTGGAATAGCAAGAGGATACATCCGGACTGCATATTTTAAGCTTATATCTTAAGATTCTACACCGCATTTATTAGCATAATAGTGTGATAAATAATCACAGAGTACACACAATTGAATATATCCATTTTTCTCGTTCAAATTGTTGTTTCATGGGTACTATTGATGCCTTGAAGATAACGTATAAAGGAAATAAATCTATAAATAACTATTTGCCATCAAAATGTTAAAAAAATATTTTTAACTTCAAAACATTCACTTCTCATATAAATAAATTACCGCAAAGTTCAAATTTTACTAATGTAAGAGTCCTCTTCCTCTCTTAGTTTTTCCATGAAGATCCGCATCGGTAAATGTTTTGCTTATATTAGAAGATATGCTGATGTTGGCGTTATTTTTGCGATATGGAATATACATACATACATACCAATCACACTGTTCCCTTCCGGGGTAGGCACAGTCACAAATTTTCACTCATAGATACATATTTGTACACCTAACTCTGCTTCAATAATTTCCTCCATACTGACCTATCCTTGCAAACCTCTTTTGCCTCATTTATCCCTATACACTGCTTCATACACGCCCTCCTGTTTTTAAGTCTCCTAATATTTCTCTTTCTAAGAATTTCCTCAACCACATTCAACCACAACTTTCTCGGCCTACCTCTACCTCTCGTACTAGTCATTTAACTCTTATATATCTGAATATATAATGCAATAATAAGAATAATAACAATATTTCTACTCTTAAACTGGAAATTTCTGACAATGAATAGAAGAATGAATAGTGACATTATAATATAAGTAGTTTCTTCTTTAATATTAAAAATTTGACACTTCAACGCCATTGTGTACTATACTCGTTTTGACACGAGAAAATTTTAACCACAAACATTAGATAAGGGAGTAACGTCAGGTACATAAATTTAGCGGCAGTTCATCGATATTATCCATTTATGACTATGATTTTAATTTTGTGATGGGATCAGTTCTGAAGTTTTAGTAATCAATACCAGGATTTATGATTCTGCCATTGAGGAAGCTTCTCAAATTGCTTTCATTAGCAGTAATCTATGCATCCATATGTTAATGAAATAAAGCTATCCATTAATGATCGTGAATTGAATTTGAGACATGGGTCATAGAAACATTGTATTCCATTTTTTATAATCCTGACGGTTATTGGCTTTTATATTCTTGAAAATTTATGAAATTAAATGTATCACACCGTAGAGTTATGCTATTATTCCCATGGAATACATCCCTAGATGACGTTTATGAAGGACAAACCAAGCATAATATGTTAAAAAAGGAATTAGCAGTCATTCAATTGAAATGGCTTCGTCGATTTCCTCTATGACGCGGAAACCAAATTTATAGAGCGTCCGTCCATAGATTATAGAGCTACGGGTTCAAATCCGGAGAACGCCTCCAGGCTACTAAGCCTGAAATCCACGTGACTCAATTTAACAGGCTCATGAACATCGTGGGAAACTATCTCATGTGCACAGAGCCGCTAACCACAATGTCTACAGTTCAAATGCCTTATGGCGCAAAGAGAATTACAGCGTGAATAATGATAACAAACCTCTAGGCTAATTGTCCTAAGCGGATATAATCTTGGGCAATCGATTTTTTAACTACTGTCTTCATGAGTTATTTTCGTATATAAGTTCGATTGATGTGAAGTTAGCGAATAGTAGCATTAACGAGAACGTGATAAATATTTTTAAAATGGTGATTTAATTTCAAATAAGTTACTTGATCATCATTATCATCAGCCTTCTAGCTCTAATACTGCTAAACTATCAACCTTCCTTATCTCATAAAGTTATTCCTGAGCGTTTCCGAAGGGATGAATGAAAAAAAATAACGATAAAGAGAAAAACTTAAATCACACAATTAAAATTTAAAAAAAATCAACTATAAAAACTTCAATTACGACTTATATTTCGGTACATCACATAATCATCAGGTGTTGAGGAAGTTTCGATTCATATATAACAACATATGATTATGATATTAAACTTTAAAATATCGGTCGTAATAGAGTATTATTCATAAAATTCAAAATGCTCACTATTTAATGCTATTGTAGTAAATAAATTATATATTACATTTTAACACTCCAGTGGTCGCGTGGAATACCCTGGTATCCCAAGGTCATACGTTTACGATTTTCGCCCATGTGACACATTGTAACTCTTTCATCTCTTCAATACCTCTCGGGGCAACCTTTCTCTAACGCCTGCTTTGGTTTTTACTTTGATACATTGTAATATTTTTCTGTAGCCTTGATGCAGAATCGCCTGGGATACCCCAGGATCCCACGCGAACTCTCTCGTAACAGTTTTATCCAGGCATCATAAAACGCTCCTGTTCCTTTTTTTCAGGTGGGTTTGCATTGCAGCGCTTTTTTTATTACTTTTTGTTTGGAAACATTCAAACTATTAGCTTTTTTCTTTCGTTACATATTTATCAGAATTTCTGTAATTTCTTTCAGCTGTATTGTGGGAAACGAGGTTGCAGTGTTTACGTGACCGAGTAAAACCGTCAGCATTGGAATTTTCCGCTTTTTTTCTTCCAAAGATTGGTTGACTTTATTTGTGACTTCTTCGTCGCAGGAGGCGTAGAATTTAGGGACATTATTTGTGGATATCCACTTTTATCATGTCGTAAATATTATTTAGAAATTTGAAGATAATGGCTGCTAGCAGCAACCCTCAGCAGTGGCGAAAATGGCTAGAGGAAATGGCAGATAAAGAGGAATTCATCGACGGAAGAGATAAAGAAGCATCAGAGGATTCTGGAGAAGAATTAGCTACGGGTGATCACGACTCGGAGACAGAGCAGGATGATCAAGCAGTGAGGACGATAACTGTCAGTGTGAATCGTTCTACTTTGGAAAGGACACAACTCGCTAAAGAAGAAAAGTTCCGAAAAGTAATAAAAGAACGGCCGGGCATAACATTGTCACTATGGGAACTGAAGGTGATGCAAAAAATGTTACTTCGCATTTAGAGGCACTAAACTGTTTCCTGGATGACCAAATAATAAACTTAGTCATGCACTTTACGAACCTATACTTTTAAAATAATAAAAATCGGTACACACGCATGAGAGATACCAAGCTTACCACTGAGTGCGAGATAAAGTCAGTTATTAGTATTTTGTATCTCATTGGTGTGACTAAAGGTGGAAGGAGAAACATTGTAGATCAGATCTGTGGAATACAAATGGTACAGGTGTTGAAATAGTTTATTTGGCAACGTCATACCATAGATTCAGATTTTTGTTGCGATGCATGCGGTTTGACAATTATCGTGACCGGGAAGAAAGAAAAAAGTTGGATAAATTTTGCCCAATCAGGGTATTGTTTGAAATATTTACAACTAACTGTAAAAAATCCTATTCACTAAGCAAATATTTGACTATTGATGAGCAACTTATCGCTTTCAGAGGAAAGTGTTCATTTCGACAATTTATTCCCTCAAAGCCTGCTAAATATAGTCTCAAAGTATTTGACCTTGTAGATATGAAAACGATTTATACATGTAATGATAAGTATACGTAGGGGTACAGACATTAGGGCCATGCAGGCAAAAAACGTCGCTAGATGAGATTGTCAAGAGGCTAGCGGGGCCACTTCGTGACACGGGGAGGAATATTACGATGGATAATTGGTTTACAAGCGTCTCCCTTGCCATTGACCTTCTAAAACAATAATGGAACACTCAATTACTGAAGGACCGAAAGAGTGAAGAAGGAAGTAGTATCTATGTATTTCATGATGAACATTGTACATTGGTTTTCTACACTCCTCAGAAAACAAAGATCGTGCTAGCAATAACCACTATGCATTATGGTGATTAAGTCACTATAAGTAATGGCCTTGAAAAACCTGAGATTATATCTTGCTACAATAAAACAAAATACGGGGTAGATATGCTTGTGTCAAAATAGTCGTCGGTGGCCCCTAACCATATTTTTTTATGTGCTGAATATTGCTGCTATAAACGGTTTGGTCGTGTACAAAGCCAAATATGCACCAAGTAATAATTAAAAAAAACTCTTACGATGCGATTACCTCAACAGAGTAACCCTAGAGTTAATACTCAACAGAGTAACCCTAGAGTTAATAAAACTGCACATACGTAAACGTGTAGAAGAGACTGGCGAACCAAGAATCATTAGGACCAAAATAAGACATACTTCAAGAAGATAAAGACACTGAAGTGGAAAAGGCTTTGACGGAGCAGCCCAGGAAAAAGAGTAATAACGGAAGATGCTACGTGTGTCCAAGAATAAGAGATAAACGAACAAAGAAATAGTGTTCAAAATGCAACAAATGGGTTTGTTTTGATCACCAAACCTGCGTATGTATTAACTTTGTTTTGATCGTAAACTGATGAAAATGATTTAAGTGAATAATTCTAAAGCATTCATTGGTTGTTTTCATAATTTTTGTAAGTCGAAAATTGATGCCAGTTTCGACTTGAATAAAGGGTATGCAGCAAAATTAACAAATATGGCACTCTTTACACGTTTTTCATTATTTATTATTTATAGAGCACACGAAATGTGGTGGGATACTATGGTATCCCGCGCGACCACTCGCGTTACAAAAGAGAGCGCAACCAGTGGAGTGTTAATAATAGAGACAGATTATCTATAAATCAAAGCAAATAAAAAGTTATGATGTAGACAGTAACATGACGACCTAACCCCCGAACTTCTTTTTCCCTGCCACACCTATAGAGCAACTAATCAGCCACTTTCTTCACAACAGATCTTCCATGTGAATAATGTTATTTCTGTCTGCTTCTTGCAAAAATATTTCGTCCTAGTAGATGTCTACAACACCAAATTTCTCTTTTGCCGCAAAATCTCTTATTTCAGTTGAAACTTTCTTTATAATGAGCAAAACTCATGGCATCTCAATGAAAAATCATTCACAGTTAGGTGGGTATATATCAATAACTGCAAAATTAATGTTTCAGTCGATTGAACAATCAAGATATCCTGTTTCAATGAGATATTGAGATATATTGTACGATCTATTTGTAGAGACTTGCATAAAAGCAGCATTAATTCAAATGAAATACTAGAGTGCACGTTTTCAACCTGCTCCTCACTATTCTCGATCACAGACATCTCTTCACCTACATAGGGATTTTTATCATAATGTCACCTAGATTTCAACGTCCAGCAACTTTTTTTCCATACTTCAATGCATCTGAGTCACTTCAAACGGCTCTTATTCTTTTTTTTTACTGTAAGAACTACAACCTTTTCCGACGGCATTATCCATTTCCTTGTTTGCAGCTTAAGAAAAAATCTCGTATCTCCACCACCATTCCTCTCCGAAGCTACGCTATTCCTCTTAAAGAAAATTAACTCACTTAGAAAACAAATTACCTCAACCTTTTTTCGTTCTTTTTTCCACCTCGGCAAGATCTTGCCGTCTAGCTGAGATTGAAAGAATCATTTTGGGGAACAAAAAGTTATGAACCCAGAGAGGGAGGAGATTTCAACTGCTCTGAAAAGAAAGAACCTTCTCCCATATTTTTTTCCTCTGTCCCCAGCTCAATATCTTGAGCTATAATGTCTTTAAAAACTTCCCCCTCAGGAGGGTAATTGCACAAAGTTGGAAGAATTTCACCTTGTACGGAGTCTTTTGTGAAGTGGTGATAGGGCTTCCCACTGAGAGAGGCTGAGTTCATCTAATGTCTACAATGCGCGGTCTCATCCCACGACACGTTACGTTGGAATGAACACAACTAAATGCAGACTAAAGCAATACATTGTAACAGTGAGGCACACACTTGTTCTCATAAATGAAACTTTTAAACGAAAAACACTCAAGGGTTTCACTTGCCTCCTAAGGAGCTTTTCTATCCATTAATTTTCTAGGCCATCTAGGAAGTCATACAACTTTACTGCCTACGCTTCCGCACCATTAACTCCGTTACTTTGTCCCTTATCACTTCAGGAGATTATGTTAGTATAATGGTCCAAAAAGAAACTTTCAAAGAGCCATTTGTAAAACAAACGGAATTAATTTAAGAAAAACTCATTTTTGACTTATATAATGACCCCCGCTCATACAACGTGAAATACTTTGGGGCCCTTATTCAATTCTACTTGTCTAAACTTATACATTGTATAAGTTTTGTGACTCCTTAAATCCTAACTTGCTATATTAATGACTGTGAAATTTTGAAGAGCATAAATTGTAAATATTTCAACATGGGAACGAAACCAAAGAAGCTATCGATGCCTAAATAGTTAAAAGAATGCCCAAAAATATTTCCCAGAGAAAGAATTCATTCCAGATATAGCTCCATCCACTCATTGTTTTAATATTACTTTTGACTGATGTTATGCAGGTAGTTAGCGGTCTGAGACAGAACTTACACATAGATAAATATTTCTTATTCTTTGCTCAAATCCCTCATTTCTTAAAGAGATTTTCAGTGAAAAAGTAACTTTCGAAATACATAAAATTGCCTTGCATTTGGAATACCAAATTCAGCAATAGAACTCTATGTTTGAGCCAAAAAGCTATCTCACCGAGGGAATAATAGCAATATTAACTAGCGCTGGATTGCCCACGCCCAAATTTAAGTAAAAGTATTTATCGAAATCCACATTAATTAAGAAAAATTGAATTAAGAATTGAGAAACATCCAAATATAAATCTAAGGCTGAAAAATTTAGTATTTATCGAATAATCTCGCTATTATCATGGGCGCTTAAGTGCGCTTATATGTTCTAATTTGTTCAAACGTCAATCTATGAGTAAATAGTGTGCTACGCGTAACAAACAAAAAAGTACAGTTTAAATATCCTTCTCGGGCTTCGCACCGAGTAATATTTTCTAATTCCGCCGACGTTTCGGAAAACGACTTGTCTTTCATTTTCAAGGCGCGTGTTATTACTGTCGTGTCCGATCCGTCGTTCTCCGAAACGTCTTTGCAATTAGAAAATATAAACCGGTGCGAATCTCTAGAAAGATTACACCGGAAAAAGCTTAAATCTTTTAAATAAGTACAAAGTCTTATTCCTAACCTTTACGCCAAATTGGGAGAAGCATCTCCCCACTACGTAAGCTCGAACTTCAACACTCTGTTACTCGCCGTCAGGATTCCGAAAGATCCCTTACTCTTCACCAGATCTCCCCTCTCCGCTCTCTAGTGCAGCAACCACCCACGGCTTCGAGCCCAGTTTATGGCGCCCGCGCGGTGTGACACCGCTCCTCTGTCATGCAACGCCGTTCCTCCACCGCTTCCTTTTCCCTCACCCTAAACTCCCCGCACCTTTGGTTACAGGTCACCTACCCCTCCTCCTCTCCGTCCCCACACCTTTCGGAAGCAAATCCCAGACAAGACCTCTCGACACCCCAAGCCGTGACGGCTCGCAAGGCCAAGTTTCAGGGCCTGAGAGCGTTGGCACTAATTACGGTATTACGCAGGTAAGGCCTTCTCCCCTCCAGCCCTCACACGACTCCCGGCTTTCCAGTCCTTCCCTTCCGCCACCTCGCTCGCCAAAAAACCCCTCGCTCACCCTCGACTCCTTCCTGCTCAAAGCCCCTTCTTATGTGCGTCCCATCTTACCTGTCCGCGTCTTGTTCACCACGTCCTTATTTTCACCCCTTCTCACTTAAACCCCCTCGCAAGGCAGCATCAAGGTGAATAGGTAGGGAGCCAATGATCCAAGTATGGTGTAGGAAAGTTATGATCACCTCACTATCCTCATGTTTTACGGCTCATGGTACTTTTTCTATTGTGTTGTGGTTCGTTATCATAACCTTGGAAGCTACAGCCCTCAATAGGTTTGGACATCATCTGTAGATAACTTCCGTATCGCAATTCATTAAGCCAGCTCCTTCAAATAAGTAGCATCCATTCATTTGTAACCCCCGCACACATTGTTCCACCATTTTTCCCTAAGCCGAGTTTTATAATATCTGGTGACTTCTAACTGAAAGACGACGTAGCCTTTTCGTAAACTTGATGGTAACTAAAAGTTTAGGGGCTTATATACCACAAGAGACCGTCGATGTTTAGAAGTATTCGATTTCATGGCGAAGAATATTAAACTTGAAGTTATAAAACTGAGATTTAGTTTCCTCACGGACCTTTTTCTGCCAGGAATTCTTTATAAAATTTCATAGTTGACGTTGCCTCTTTTATGTTTATAACTGACCCTACCGTAAGATTCCTTGAGGTATAATGAAAGGACCGTATGGATTTATTTATCAATTCATTCAATTCTAGATCTCTCTTTGAAAATAGGTGTATACACTTGGGGTTTTAAGACATTAATCAGAGAGTATTTTCACGAATAGGTAGAGACTAATGAATTAAATATGTCAGTGATCTGATGTAGCCGTTTTTATGTCAAAATTGTAACTTTCCGTTAACATTGAATGCATGGGGTTTTAAGGGACCAGTGTGATTATTGTTGCTCCTACTTGAAAAATGACTAGCGATAGATTGACTTTTTTTAACAAGTGAAAGGAGGATTTACCCGGGCCTCTTCTGAAAATTCAATGACTAATTAGACCATGCAAACCAAAGATAAAAGATTTCAATCAGCAAGAAAATGTACGATTCAGCGAGAGCATCAATTATGTTCCCTCAACATTATGGTAGGCTGAAAACTGCCAATCTGCAGGTAATTATCTAGACAGGAAAGTACACGCTAGTTAAAAAAATCATAGACGCTCCATTCCATCGCACCTGCTGGTCCGACACTCAATTACATTAGGACCAACAGACGCCTACGAGGTGTGAACACTCTGAACTGATGCTGGGCTCCAGGGCGTCCTCAAAAGGAAACTCAAAACAAACATGACTTCAATTTGAACGAAAGCGGGATGGTGCAATTGGCGAGTGAGAATTCGCCTGGATGAGAAGAGTCAACACAGCAGTCGCATCAACGTCAGGAGGCGCGTGATCTGGGGGGAGGAAATGAAAAAAAAGCAAAACGAGGCTAGTGCGTGAGCCCCTTTTTATTTTTTTAATTGATTGGATCACTTCCTAACGCGTGCAGTCGCTTATTTTTAATTGCCAGTCCCACCTGACCACACCGAGCGCTTGGGCAAACATTGCGAAGAGGTGGAAAGAGGGCGTTTCGCGAGCAAGCAAACCTTCCATTCGTCCCCAAATTCGTGGCAGTTAGATTGACTGATGATGGGATTTGGACGAAGCACTCAACGAAACCGTCACCAAGAGCCAACCGCACTATGAGAGGTCGCACACTCGGAAGCAGGAGAGGATGTGCTTGCTATCAACAAAGAGTAGTGAATATAATAGACCTGGAGAATAAAAATTACTTTGTTAACTCCACTTCGACTCCACAATCAGATTAACAAGACTCGGGTTTCAACACTTCCACACCTACATCTAAATACTACCCTGCTAGCCACCGCAGGGGCGTGTGGCACAGGGTGTTAAGGCACCAGCCGAGCAAATATGTAAGGGATAAGTTTGTGAGAATTGAAATGGTGACGTGAATTATGGGAGTTTATTTAGTGGAGATTATATTTTTTTGTGGTCGCTTATTTAGACAGGAAAAAACAGATTTTTGTACTTATCTGTTTGGCAATGTATCTCTCTTATTTTATCACTTCCGCCAGACCTAGAGATTTAGTGTAGCGTCATGATAATATTCTCTGTGTCGCTCTGAAACACACAAGTTGAAAATATGGTATTATCTTAATTACAAGATACTAATGTTAGGAGAAAGGTTTAAGTAAAAGACAGTTGTGATAATCACGTAAGCATTATGTCAAAATTGTAATTTTTCGTTAACTATTGAATGTGGCTTAAGGCTCTTGCAACAACTGGGATGGTGATGATTAAAAATTAAACTTAATCTTTTATGTAATTCAAAAACAGAATAATTTCTAATAATGTTATTGATATCTTACAACTTCAACATACTACGGTAGGTCAGATAATGAGAAGAAAATTACATTAGGAAGACTGTAGAACAAACAGGTTAAAATATCTAATTTCCCACGACTGATAAGACACCACAATGCCTGCAAAATAGACCCTAATATATGTTTGTTGACACGTAGCTTAGCTGATTAGTTGATTTACTCCCAAAGGCTTGTTATATAATCTGCCATTTACTTCAAAAATCACCTTAAGTATGACCCTTGCATGGCTCTTGTTTTTCGTTTACATAGCAAAAATATTCATTAATACAAGCAATTTATGAAGAATTGATTGCCTACCTATAGTCTAATGCATGTTCGAGATATCCAAACAACATTTAGGTGGCTTGCAAAGTATCATGCAGATGTAGATGTTGTATTATCTCACCTCTGTCCCTTTGTTGACCCTTTCTACGCGGAAGCATCCACTAACAATCAGAGAGTACAGGAGTAGGTATATACATAATCACGAATGCGGAGGGGAAGAATTCACAAGGATGGGAGGAGAACGAGGGCTCGAATGGGAGGAATAAAAGTGGTAAGATGAGGTAGGGGGATTAGTTATCTAAAGTCGTGTGTTTTTCTTGGGAATTCACTTCATCATGCCTTCACTTCGGTAGGTTGGGCACGAGTAAGGGAATTTGGGCAAAAAGAAGGGTGGAAGGGGCAGCGCTGCCAATTACACTCGCGCAATTCATATAGTTTGTCAGTTCCCATGCCCTCGAGTTGTTCTTTCTTTACTACACTAAGATTTTTACGGGGATCAACAGTAAGAAGCAATAAATAGATTGTAATTATTCGTTACTTAGTGACTAGTGACACTGATTTTGGACTGCTGCACAATTTCTAGCAATGTATGTTCACCTTAAGATGAAACAATACGTCTAAACCCGTGTCATGCTAATATATTCATAAAATGTGAGTTAATAGAGCAATTTCAGTCATCCTGCGGTGAATAACTACCAAAAGGTTAAACATTAAATCTTATACATTATGAAGGATCTATTTTCTATTTAAGAATTTATAGCAAATGCGTCTCACAAAGGAATATAAATGTGCCTCAAATATTTTCTCTTGCCTTTTCCGTCGCATTCATAGCTTCTGAAAGAGGAATAATACGTCGAATGATAGTGAAAAAGCTACTTTTCCAGTGGAATGAAGAAAGTAGCGCCTTTACAGAGAAAGGGAACTATTAATTTTATGCCTATCATGCAGCCTGTGCATACTAGAATATACAAGTGCAAAATGCAAATTGCGTAAGAAACATTCAATGGCAAGCGTGTGAGTTACATCCAGGAAATGAAAATAATATGGCTCCACAATGAGATAAACTTCAGAAGTCATGGTATATATACCGCATATCAAAGGTTTTCGGGACCTTTGATGCATACGTACCAGTTCTAGAGATGAAATAAGGAAAAGTTTAGCGATAAAGCTATCACTCTGAAACATGCAGAAAAAATCGATTGCTATGAAAAGGAACTGATATTTTTCATTTTAAGTGTGGTTTAGCACGATAAATAAACACATATACTTATGTAGAAACCCAGAATTATAAGACAGCAGTGATTAAAAAACTTCAAATTACCCCAATGATTCTAAAGCAACAGCGAATCAACCATTAAACAGGCAGATAAAATCATTTGCGCAAGTTCAAAGCAAACGGGTTTATCCTGATTGTTCAACATATTTTGATAGACGCCACGCATCATTGATAATCCAAACGAATGGCTGAATCCTTACGACCGTGCTGCATATTGGCAGGTTCATCTACGTAATACTGAACTTGATTCTGGTATGACCTCAAATAGTTCTCCGGACTGTTTTTGCTTTGCGTCAAGCGGCCGGGGAACGTGGGACGAGTGATGTATAGTGTGAAATCTCCTCGATCTATACATCCCAGTGGTGGCTTGCACGGAAATTGCTACACGCAGATGTATCAAGATAATTAAAACCAACATGAGGTTGATGATTGAAGTGGGAACAACTTTCCAAAGACGTTCAATCTTGCAAACACTGGCATGGGGAAACGAACCCACGACTATGGGTGACGAAAGAAAACAAATTTCACTGCAGGAGAGAGATAAGAGTGTCTTCTTTGAGAAAACGATAGCGTTTCAAAGGAATAAAATTTTCATCGGAAGGATTTCTTCTCTATTTGCGGCCAAGTACGCGGAGCCGCTACCAGATGATCGAGTAATTGAATAAACCCGCGATATCCACCTTCCGGGGACATCCCGCGGATAAACTCTCACGAAACATGCCCGGGAACAAATGGACATTATTTACCCATGGGAGGAGGGAGGGTAGGCAGGACCCTTACATCTCAAGGAAAAACAGTTCGAATCCCTCATTCCATCTCCCCAAGTCCCTTATTGAACTCGGACAGCCTTCCCCTTTTTATTATCTTTCGTCCAGAGCCCTTCCCGATGACGATTTCATCGGGAAAGAGCACCTACCCTCCTCACCCATCGTCCCCACCCATAGATATTAGTCGCCGCCCTTGTCCAAAATCCCGAATCCCCTGTCTTCCTCAGGGAATGATAAAGTGGCGAAGGAGGAGAGGGAGGGACGAGCGAAAGATGTAGGGACAGGCAAAGAGTGGAAGTGGGAGGGAGGAGAAGAGAAAGTTGTGACACGGAGAGAATGAAAGGAGACAGGAAGGAAGTTGGGGTGGAAGAGGGTCAAGTTGGGGGCGGCAAGCAGAGTAGGATGACCGTGAGGGTACGAGCATGTATGTGAGGGAAATAAAAAAAGAACGACCTAACATGCCTTCTTAAATAAAGTAATTACGCGTTACCTAGTCCCCCCTTACATTATTTAATTGGAATAATTATTACTTGGGTCTTCAATCTTAACACTCGTCTGCTCGCGCTCTTATTGCTAATGTAAGTGATTGCATGGGTTACCATAGTATTCCACTAATTCTATTTCACATAAATAGTTAAAAATTTTGTAATATCTTGTATCAAATGTTAGTTTACAATAAATCCACAATTCGCGTTTATACACACTATAAGAATTATAAACAGTAACTATTTTGACATTTATAGCAGTTCACAATCACAGTCACATATTGTGTAGTCACTATTCATCACTTTCTGTTTCACTGTCATTGGATGACCATATTCAATCGAAAAACCAAATAAAATTTGGAATAAAATTAATCGAATCGACAAAAGAATTCCATGTATAATCCTGTCAATAATGAACGGTAAATTTCAGTGGTTAGAGGTTAGTGAAAAAATATATCGCGTATGATGCCCATTTGCGTTTTCTACGAGATAACTGTTAGAACAAAATAAATACAATTAGATAAACATCGAAAAAAATATCAATGATGAATAGAAAAGAAATCTAATCAACAAAGAAATTAAATAAAGCTTTTTGTTATCTCTTGTTGCGACAGATTCGTTTTCCTTAACGTACTAGGATAAAATAGCCCCCACTAGTAGGTCCCATTAGTACAGATATATATTTTTATATCAGATTCACTTAAAATATAGCTTCAAGCTATTATAGTCATCCTTGATTTTTTTCTCGTATATCAACTGAGGGAGTGTTTCTTACAATATTTTTCTCTCGTCAACAACAAATTATGTCATTTTTTAATCAAGTGCAGCTGAGGAAGAATATATATGAATAACAAATGATTCATGCTGTACGGACAATGGCAGGCAATTTTTGGGCGCCATAATTCAACAAACTGCTTGGTCACCAGAATAACTTCAGTTGTTGATAAAACAATACAATTTTCATTGCTATACAGTAACAAAGTGATAGTATTTTAGTACTAAATCACATAAATACACGAGAGGGTTACCTAAACGAATTGTTCCCCACTGCTCTGCTCTTTTTTGTGGATGTAGCATTGAATCTATGGACCATATTTGTATATTGCGAGCGAAAAATTAAAGAAAAAAGTTAATCATGGATGCATGATTAAAATTTAAAAGCTCACTGTCCTCAGAATAAAAAGAAATTTAAGATATTAATGCCAATTATGTACATTGATTATATGTTGAATGTGTTAAAAATGACGCATTTGATACCAGTTAATCGGATAAAAAATAGCATAACATATCGATGGATAGGAAAAATATAAGGCGAAAAAACCAATAGGAAACGTTCAGTTATATCTGAGAAAACACAGGCAGCGCCTCTCACTTCTGTAACGGTGTTAGGGCAAACTTATAGAGCCATGAAAATATTCCGAGAGAGCGCCACAGAGGTTTTTCTGCGTCGCGGTAGACTTTTCTCTTAATTTGTAATTAAATACTGCCTCATTCTGCGACTTCCTTCATTATAGAACATACGGCCATATCGTACTTCTACTCCTTTTCTCTCACCAAAAAGTCCGGTTGAGTTTAAATAACGGAGCAGTATGCTTTCGCAAAAAGCGTTGAGGTGCAATTAGACGACGTTAATTTCGGAAATAGTAGTCTGCTAAAAAAAACTCACGGATTAAAAAGCGTTCATCGCATGGCCAGGCAAACTCCATTTCAAATGAAACACCATCGTTAAAAACTGGCATATAATACGACAACGTTGATTACCGCCCAGACTAAAAACAGGGACCGACTTATTCCACCACCTGAGGACTAAGTAAGGAGTTTGATTATGTCTGTAATCAAAAGCATTCGAACAGTAATGTTTAAACTGCAGTTGAAAAAAGACAGTAACAATATTTTTGATAATCCCTGCCACAAAATAAAGAGCTTGGGTAGGCCAATCTTGAAAAAAATTAAGCCAAAGGACTATTAAGTTGTAATGTAAAAATATATCAACTTAAGCACTCCAAACGTAAGAACCGAATGGTCTTCATTATATTTTTAACCCTCCTGGTTAAAAATTCTGTTCCAATAAAACAGCTGCTCATCACTGCCTATGCTCAATGATCGTCATGACATGTCATTAAGACTCGAGTATTTTTTTGTCTAAAATTGAGAAGTAAAGGGCATAAATACTGTCATCGTCGAAATAAAATGCTGTTTTTCTTAATTTACGGGCATTAAAATAGCGCAAAAACTATATTACGCCTAATAAAGGCCTAAAAGTATTTATTCATTCTTGTTTATCACATACTAGAATTGAAAAATATACATTAAAATTCCCTCTAGGGCCATCGATAAGGCTTATTACAAGATCATACATAATTTCCCCCAAAATATTATAATGACTCATAATATATTTATTTCCGTTACAGCATGAAACGTACGATAAGCTAAAACCACAAACACGAGCGGAAGGATATAAAAAATAGGATTTGAGCGCCACTAGGGATGCAAAAAGGAGTCTAAATGATAGAATGAAACAATATATCCTGAGCATCAAAAGAGCAAGCATGTTTGCATGGCTTACAGGTCGGACGCAGCAAGGATCTAGCAAACGTTGAAGCTCATCATCCCTTAAATCATTAAAAGAATTTTTATGCACGAGCAGTGCATTATCTTACCCGACTCTCCACATCAAGAACCAAAGTTTTTTGCCTGATGAAGTCCCACGGGCATTACCAACCTTCCCGGAGACCTTAATCCCAATGATGCTATAACAGAGCCTACAGGGCGGGGTAAGGAAAAACCCCTAATCCCACATAAGACGATACGTCCCACAAAAAAAATCTAAAAGATCTTCTCGCCTTGGGAGTCACTAGGACGTGGTGTGGGCAGCAGGGGGTTTGAGAGGATCTGGGAGGCTGGGAGAAGATGCAAGAGAGGAGGAGGGAGAAGGAGATACAGGAAACTAAGGGATTGGGGAGAGGGGAACGAAGAAACACCGCCGGTGCTCCCACCCATCCTTTCCACACGCCAAAGCTTTTTATGTATTTTTCCCTCGGATTCCAGCTCGACGGAAGTTTTTGGGACTGCGGGAGCCGAAAAGCAAAAGCCTCTGCTCAAATGGATGTTGGCCGAGTGGGTTGGGAAAGGAAAAGCGTAGAGAAAGGATGAGGAAGGAGAAAGAGCTGGACAAGGAGGTGTTGTCAACGCCCGAGTCCGGGGTACTGAGGAAGAAACATGGGTGCGGATAGATTAAGGGAGAGAGATTAAAAGATACTGTGGGTGATACTTTGAGCAGAACCAATGAATAAGACCGATAGGATCTGCGATAATCAGGGCTCGATATTCGTAGCTCATTAAAAATTGTTCGGCGGCAATTGTAGAAATCAAATGGAGGTTATCTTATGGCTAGCCTACCAAGAAAATACGAAATCAATTGTCATATTTAAGACAAAATTACCCATTGAAAAAAATATTGGAATAAGTGAAATGGAACAATTGCCACGGAAGATCAAGATGACAATATTTTAGGCTAATGTTAAACTATGTTAAAGTACATAACAATATTGAACTTGCACGCAAAAATTACATTTATATGGATGATCCCCAGCTAAGGAATCTTAGTAAAACGATGGGTGCTATTGATAGAAATAAGGTTGTTATAAGAGTGAGCTAATTAGATTGAAAAAAAATTGTTCATCATGGAATATTAAAAGAGATTACTAAACATTGTATTATGCGATGTGAAAGAAGTTGATCCTATTTAAAACAAGAATACAGCTTATTTTTTTAAGATTAAGAAAGGCTTCTCTCAGTTTACATGTTAACTTATACTTACAGTACGTGGTTACTTATGTACGTACGTTGATAAGGTCTCAATTCTTAAAGGAATCCCATTTTTCTGATCCTTTTTCGGTGATGCATATTTTATACTGCATAAATACATCCCTGCTGCTACAGCATGTCTTTCACATTTTTTAGTAAAATATTGCGATTGCAGTTAACAATGCAATGGATTAAGAGTATTCATACAGGAAATTAGTGAATATGTAAAAACATTCTTGTATAAAGTGTAACAGAAATTGTTATTAGTTTTATATCATTAAATAACACTTGATATTTCCGAAGGTATAGCTTATTACATGCTACATTCAGCATATATTTATGCTGATGCTACGAAACATGCCTAATACTAATATGCTACTTAGCGTTAAACGAAATATATATGGGATAGGCAAATGCAATACGTGATTTCTGATCTCATCATATATGCAATAAACAAACACATTGCAATATTTTCCAAAGATTGCGGACTATTACCATGACTGGATTTCTTAGACATAAACAACCTAATATTACATGACAGGTATGTGTGATACGCAAATTTTCTCGAAGTATGGTGACAAGAGAGATGTGATGCGTCACAATGCTGAAAATCGGGTTCGACTCCGCGAATTATGAGAAATAAGTATTCCACTTTGTACTAAGTATATTCAAAATAAAATATACACATTCGTAAATGCAAAAATCTGCAATTCCATTTGTAATATGGAGGACAAAGTGAAAGCAATGTCCCAGCAAAAAGCGGTATGAGTAAGGTATGTGTGATATGACGCAATTTCTGCGTCGTTTGGAATACGATAAAACTGATACATCAATGGTAAATGATAACAAAGCTGACTGCCACACGCAAATTATAGTTACTATAGTTATTACCACTTATTCGACTGACAACGAACGTGACTGCGATAATTTGGCTGACGTACCGGCCTCTCCTGAATCTTAAGCCACTCTAACATCAGGTTTGAAATACAGGGAAGCATTCTACATAAAAGTATCACATGGTAATAGTAATACGCTCATTCTTTCCCATTGCAAAACCCTATTGCGAAAATTTTTGAAAGCCAGAATATGAAATAAAAGTCAAGTGAGGAAGGAAATTAGCACTAGCTATGTGCATTCCAGTAAATAATTTAAATTGCTGCCCATTATTTCTAAGTAAGGATGCGGAAGACAAAATGGACAGTAATTAAGTAAGAAATGACGAGGTGTTCAGAAGAGAAGAAAAAAGGAGTATATGGAACAAACTTTTTAATGTAGAAGAACCAAATGGATTGGACATACCCTAAGACACAATGGGTTGGTGAAGAACATAATTCAAGGTAAAATAGAGAGAAAAGTCCCCATAGGAAGACCCAGGAATAAGTTCATGGACCTAATAATGTAGACGGTACATCGGGAAATACCAGGAGATAAGGGAACTAGCATTACATAGGGAAGGGTGCAAAGCTGCAGTCAACCAATCTTAGGATTGAACGATCGATGATGACTACTAAGCCATATACTGCCAATTTACAGTGCTGAAACCTAAAATGTAATTTACAACAACGTCTGTGGAAACAACAAACTTGTTGCCAATTTGTTGTGTCCACAAACTTTTGTTGTTCCCTTGATAGTTCCATTTCATGTCGTTTTGACTAATGTTTTAATATTTGATTAGTATCTTATCTAATATTCGTGTGATCATAAAAATCCAAAACATGGAGATGGGATGAATACGCGAGACCTCAGGATAATCTAACCGACACTCTACCGTGCCACCGTCCAGATCGACACTCCTGATTTTAGATCAACTCTACATGATTTATAATTACACATGGCATAAATCTGTGACCATATGTTACTTCACTATCTAAAAACTATACACATTTTATAATAACATACGGGCATATATCTGATACGATACATTGCTTCACTATCTAAATACGTCTATACAATTTATAACTACATACGGCGTAAATCTGTGACGATACATTATTTCACTATCTAAAAACCTCTACACAACTAAAAATTACATACGGCATAAATCTATGACGATACATTGATTCACTAACTAAAAAACTCTATTCACAAATACCGGAGCGCTGAATTTGCCTTCGCTGAAACGAGCCGAGTGCTGAAAACTACCGAGTCGAGCGCGCGAGCGAACTTTGTCGAGCACCAAAAATTATCGTTGAGGATTTCTTCCCTTGGTAGTTAGATTTACTATCGCTTTGAATAATATCTCAGTATTTGACTAGTACCTTATCTAATATTCTTGCGATCATAAAAATCCAAACACACAACGGGATGGGACTAGGGTTACCATATTTGAAACCTCAAAACAGGGATGCCTCAACGGGAGTGATTAACACGCTCTTAGGACAGCCAAATGAAATATTATCCGTTCAATTACATTCCATCAAATAGCAGTGTTACATGTCTGAAACAAATTAAATAAAAAGTATTACATACACTCCAAATACCTATATTTTAGACATCTGGTAGCCAAACTATGTACTATTTCCAACCCATGGAAGATTAGTAGTGCCATCTATGACTTTAAGTCTTTGTACAGAACATAGCATACCACGATGCGCCATACATAATGCCAGCCTCTCAGCTAAATTAAAATCACCGTGGATTGGTGATTTAGGTCCATCGCCGTCAATAGCCGGCTCCAGCCCAAAATCGAAAGTTCCCTAATTGAATAATCGATATAAAAATATATATATATATAACTTGTTGGTGATACAAGATGAAAACAAAAAATCGAAGGATCTTACTTCCAAAAATAAAAAATGCGGACATTAGCAGAGATCGTAAAAATGTACGAGTGTACATTAAAAGTCGAAAATACGGACATGTCCGCATAAATGAGGCCGTATGGTAACCCTAGATGGGACAGATACGCAAGACCTAACGATAATCTAACCGCCATCCAGGTCGACAATTCTGATTTTAAATCAACCACACAAAATTCACATTTGCATGCGACGTAAATATGTGATGATATATTGCTTCACAATCCAAAAAAATACTCGATACCCAAATACCGAAGCGCCGACGGTTTTGTCGAAACGTACTTTCAGCGTCGCAACGCGATATTAAGATTCCAATATCGTGAATTCTCTCTGCACTGGAGCCTGGATTCCCGAGGGTGAACGGGGGGAAGGGAGACGTGAAGAGAAACTGGGCAGGCTAAGAAGAATACTTGTGTGGGGAGAGTATGAGAGGAAGTGGGCGAAACCAGGGTGGGAGAAGCACCCTGGAAAAAGAGTTGGAAACGGGCGGCGGAGCGGTGGCGAGGGGCGAGGAGGGGTCAGGATATTTGGAGAGCAAGGGATGGGGAAGAAAAGGGTCAGAGAGAGCGAGAGAGAAAACCCTGTGGAAAGCCCTTGGAGTGGCGAGGGGAGGCTCCGAGGCCGGGGAATTATGGCCCCACTTGTAGAATTAATTACCTGCTTCACTGCTATAATTATGGCGTGGGGGCTCGGCGGAGAAAAATATTATATGTAATAAAATGAACGCCTCCCAATTTGAAAGAAATAATTTTCAAAAAAGTCACATGCACACGTGCCCCACAAAGAAGCCATGAAGCTCCTTTGAAAAGTAAGGGATAGAAACAGATTCAAGTGCATAAAAAGGCTCATAGTGTACGTACAAGTTTTTTGTCGTATTTTAAGTGCACTCATGTTAAGTACTTGAGGATAGAAATAGAGCTGTGCAATATCGAGCGACATCGACTGAGATCTGCTCTCCGCCAAAATTATAGCAATGTGTTATTTGATGTGATAAGATCAAGGCATTGCTATGTTGTTCTTACCGACTAAACAAAATATCTGTCGGATCACGAGCCAGTAATTCTTGATCTGCAATGAGATAAACTAATAACTATGGCATTAAACGCTAATAAATATATAATATCCGGCTTCAAAATTAATCGTAACGACTGATTGACACATAACGATATGTGATACAATGAAAAGCACGATGCTGCGCCATTGGTCAGGCCATTGTATCACATATAGTCGTGTGTGGATCAGCCCCTATGAAAAATAGTTTACTGAAATAATATACAATCATAAATAACAATATAATACAGCATCATGCGATATTCATCTAATTTTGGCTTTACGATGATTAATTCGCGATTCAATACAAGTAAAATTTTAGTACCGGACAACCTTAAAGCATCATCCGTAAATATCGCTGAAAGAATAAATCTAAAATCTTTAGGTTAACTATGTGACCATGTGTAGGCTGGTAAACTATCTTTAAAACATGGGTCACTCTTAAAAGCTGCAGCAAAATATTTTCTACTTCAGGAAAAATTAAGCAAAAATTATCACGTCCCTTTTGATAAATAAATATTCATTTAGGAGTATGTAACCAATACAGCTGATCCAATACAATATGAATATATCCTTACAATAGATAGGAAATGACCGTTGTTTGCTTGCTCTGATATCTTTCTAAACAATTAACCCACCCTAAATACTAAGGCTTTTTGGATACATACAATGAGTATTAGCGCAAAAAATCGTGTGTAACGTAAATATAATTTGGCATCAGCGGAAGTCACTTCTGCGGAAGAAAAGGCTATAATCCTCTTTAAACGTGATAATGCAATCGTTTTAGTAAATTGAATTATTATTTGATCAAACGTTTTTCAAAATATATTTAAGAGAAATATCTGTAAAAATAACAGATTTATTTAAAACCGAGCTTTCAGTATAGCAAAAACTAAAATAAGCAATCATAAAATTTCATTAAATCATTCAGAAATGATTTTGGTCATCTCCATTATTTAATACGGCTTACACTGTACAGTAAATTTCAATATAATTCCCTGAAAATATATTTTAAAGTGTAGTAAGAGATCGTTAATTCATTTTTTGTTACCCTAAGAACGTGGTGAATTCGGTTAAAAGTAAAAAAATATTTGACTGCAATAGAGTCTAGGAAGACATTCATCAAAACGCTTTTAAACTATCTGAAATTACACACTAATGTTTCTTACTGGCTTTTTTGAGGATTCATATGAGACTATATACCAATTTTGAGGAACAATTGATTAGAACTGTGGAATAATAGAAAACATGGTTAGTCATGAGTACGGAAAAAATGCTAAAAATCAAATAAATTGACCAAGAGCATTTATGGGTCAATTTAGTAGATGAAAAAAGCATTGTACTGATGGTAGCGTTTGTAACTCTGGTGAAAGATATCCGCACTTCAAACGATAGCCCTCCAAAGTAAAACGCCCGGCATGGAGGAGGTTTGAAACCAACATTTATTGTACTCTTAAAACTGAATCGCGCGAACAAAAAGCTAGAAGTGCCATTTTCCGTAAACTATCAAGGAAAAAAATCTCTTTTTCCATGGACCCATGATGGGTACTTGCTCAGGGCATACCTCGTAAATGTCATCTTAATAGATTTTTCCAAGGTTACCACGTACTCGGGTCATAAAACACTTGGTTAGGACAAGTAAAGTACTTAGGGTTCTGCCAGCGATCGATAAAGATCCTCCTACGTGGTAGAAGTGGGACCCGAATTGAACTTCAAAGGGCATTACTTCAACAGCAAGACAGGTTTACAGCTTTCAAGCAACTCTGCCTCCGAGTAAGGTCCACAAAAGGGGAACTATAGCCCCAGTTTTTTCTACCTATATCAGAGACATTGTTTCGAAGAGAAAAATAATCATCGATGGAAATTCACTTATTAATTAGTGACTATATATTTTTTGCGAAAATAAAATATTTCCAAAAAATATAATTCGCGAAAAAACAAATACCGTACAAACATAGTTATAAGGTTAAATAAAGCAGGTATACAATAATATTTAGTTATACGACCCAATGACAACAGATTACTGAAAATAGAAAGGTTATTTTTTGAGTTTATCCAAATGAGTATGTTTTACGACAAAGCTTGTTCAGGGTTAATAGAAAGGTGTTCCAGTCACCTCAGTGTCTACTGATTGCATTTCTAATTTTTTATTACTCTAATGAGTAGATAAGTAGGCAGGTATGTAATTTCTGTTTAAAATCTGATTACATCTGATCCAGGGTATTATTTTCTAAACTGAAATATATAACCTATAAAAAATATTTATGACAGAAAATTAAGACTCCTTTTCCAGAATTTATATAAAAATTGGGAATCTATCACAACTATATTCCTCAAATTGTTTCCCGGACATGTCAGCCGTTAGATGAGTTACCTGGTTACGTGGTGAGCAATAAAGAGAGTCATGTAAGGGAGAGTCGTAAAACAGAAATATAAGAGAGATTTTGTGATGAAACCAGTAGAATTATTCAGTGGTTTTTGAGAGAAATTTAAGACAGAGTTTAAATTTCCGTTGTTCGGTGTTATTTTACATTTATTACGCTGAACATGGTACGGCAATCAATGACATACAGCTTTAATTCGCTGCAATATGTACACTGCCATTCGATTCTGTGTGAAGAGTTAATTACCAAGGGTTGCAAATTCATCCTAATTCATGAGCTGTTTTTGCATTAACATATATCCTTTTTGTGATTTGTCACAAAACCCCGAAAACACTCATTTTCACCAGTGTTTGTAATCAAAGTAGTAAAATGGTTTACAATAGACTTGACGATACACAAAACCCAAAAAATCGATTTTTTATTCATTAGTTAAATTAAATTGCAGCTTGCAAACTCTAAAAAAAGTTACTAAAGAGTTTCTCTTAGCAAGCTTCCATTCAGAGTAGAAAACAAAAACAATCCTGAGATATGATTGTTATATGTGGACCCCAGAAGTCAAGGGGTCTAAGTGACATTTTTGGAAAAAATAAGTTATGTACAAGAATGGGATGTGAAAATATAAATCTTTTAGGTGGTAAAGAGATCCAAGTGATTTTCTTGACAGGTGCTGCTATCTAGGGTAATGCCTCTTAACTACTTAGTGGGTTGTACCAAAAATTTTCAACTTTGACTTAAGTTTTCTCTAAACAATGGTTTTGTTACTTAGACCCCTTGACTTCTGGAGTCCTCATATGAATTTAAGAACCTGAGTTTTTGATAGTATGTTTGCTCTGATTTCATATTCGTGGTTACGTTCGTGTATCTAGACATTAACATGTATATTTCGTTACAGAAACACCATCACGCAAAGAACCACGGCCACATCTGTCAAGCCCAGCCAAGGGATGAAATTCTTACATTCCATAAGTTACTAAACATCAGCATAAACTGAGAAACTCTGATTGTCTGATTTAACATCTGCATTGATAATATTTTCTGACTGACTGCATTCTCTAGTGGCACATTTTTCTTAGTTATTTTATATGTATGCTCCTATCCAGTATGTGTTTGTATCTATCAAAATAATTTTTTTACGTCTTATTCGTGCAAAGGGAATGCAGGCTCAAAAACATTCCCTGAATTTTCAAGCATTCTGTATAAATTCACTCAGCCTTTCACTGATATATTCCATATAAAGTTAAAGACATTTTATGTTACATTCGACACTCGTAAATTGCTTTATCTACAAGTTAAATTATGTCTTTCATTTATATTTACTACCACTAAATAGCATGCATATATTTCAGCTGCCCTTTTGGAACGCACACAGTTTTGGCATGCAAATATTTCGGAATTCATTGTCACACAGACAATTTTGGCTGCAAGCAGACTGGAAAAAATTACAGCCATTGCCTTTGAAAGCCGAAACACAATTTAAATACCGTTTTTTTTGGGTGTATATATGAACTTGGATTGTGTACGAGCGCATTCATTTAGTACGACGGTATTAAGTGCAGTCGCTTAGTAGCTATAATTTTTAGCAGCATTACCTTAGATCAAAGGCGGTTAAAAAATCCCAAAACCTATTAAATTTCCATTAATTTCCTGTTGGAAATCCTTTGGCTCCTTTTTGTCGTAAAGAGGATGTATAAGTGAAGAGACATTACTTGCTGATTTTTTTTCGTATTTTTTAATCAAAGGATTAAAGGCAAAGATGCATATAGGATTAAACGGTTTTGTTTGATGTACCCAGTCAAACAGAAAAAAATGCACTCATTGATGTCAATTAAAGTAATTTTGAGACCACTTATAGTTTTTTGTTTTTAATGAGTGATAAATATTTGTATGTAAAATAAAGATTTAATCATTAGATACATTCGAAGACCCTTCAAATCATGGATAGAAGGGCTATTTAAAACCTAACGCTAATTGTCACAATTATTAGAATCCTTTGGCGTGAATTTTTAATTTATTAAAAATCTTTTTCATTTAAAGTTTATTCACATACTTCATCCATTTTTGGTTACCTTGGCGATTCTCACAAAACCAAAATTTACATGATGCAGAATAAATAGTTGAAGCAATATTTGTCTTTGTTACATATTTTAAAGTCGAAGAATATATTGGCGGTGCAGTTCACCTGTATTTGACCTTAGGTTGTTCATTGCGTTAATTTGACTTACGTAAACTAGTACAAGTAATTTTAGTTCATTAATGAATATGGCTATTGATGAATAAAACTAATATCACACCAGAAAAGGGATGCGTAAAACATAGCCAGGTATATTTTACACACTATTTTTCTAAAGCTAGAAGTAATATCTCGTGGTTCCAATGACGCTAGGAGATTCCTGCAAACTTAAGGTCTTTTAACAAATATATATTTCACCCATTGCTTTCATTGATATGGATCAGATTATGCTCAAGTATTAGCAATTATATGTAATTCTTGTCTTTCAAATTCATATGTGAACCATATTTTTATTCGATAATTCAAATTAGAACGAGATGGTTTCGATAATGCAATGTAAGATGAAATTTCTGGAGCAATATCCTAAGATTAGGAGTGCCACTACCCACTAGCTTATTTCCTTACTCAAGAGGGTAGCCACGGCATCGATGGGGTATCCTCAGGATAGACTCAAGCTGTTTAGTACGCGGAGGAGAGGAATTTTCTCAATCTTTTGTCTCCTGCATTTCTTTCTTTTCCATGGCCCTCCTTCCATCGAAATGGACGGGATGCGCACGAGATCCGAGTGCATTTGTATATTGAAGCTCAGATAGGATGGCTTTCGACGCTCGCTCTGTTCTTCCCACCGCGGGGACCGAACCTCTTCCCATCTGCCATCGCTAATACACTTCTCTCCAGGCAGTTCCGCTTTCAACTCACTTTAAACTCGCATTCTACTGGTCCGACTGGATCTCCAACTGCACTCTCCTTCCAGTAGAATGATTCCCATCTTGTTGAGCACAAGTCCTCTTTATTTGCGTCGAAAAAGGTAGAGTACTGGGTTTTTTTGACCTCATCCCTATCACAGCACTTTGATTCATTCATTTTAATATATTTTTGAAGCATATATTCCAGGTTTTCCCAATATTATATTTCGAAAAATATATTTCTTTAATCAGAAAATGATACGAATAGGTATTTCTTAAAAATGGACAAAATACAATCATTGCTCCTGATACGTCATGAATAAATTTTGGCTTCCTATTCAAGACCGTAGGGTTATGTGTAATATGTTACTCGAGCAGGTTAAATGCACTTATTCCAAAAAACAAAAGTATCTACAGAAGAAACTCATAAAAAACTCATAGATTGCTGAGGAACTAACATGACCTTTCATGTCATCGGAAAGTGAGCACATGACACCCGTAATTACAAGCAATGAAGACCTATCAATTACTGAATAGATTACAGATAAATATCGCATTAAATTGGGAGCACAAGATAAATAATTGATAATCTGGAGGTGCTTAAGGTCTCGAAAATGTAATTAGGGGTATTCTTAATGGCACATTTGCGCCCAGCTTATCGGCTTTTTTACTATTCCATTACGTATTGCATTTATAAGTAAATTTAAAATTTGATGACCGTAGATTAAGTATTATAGTAAAAGTTACTGGGCCTTCCTTTCCTTGAGACCCACGACAAGTTTGGTTTTCTGCAGTTCCACTACCCATTATATTTATAAGCAACGGCTTGGATGCTACACAGTTATTTGCTTCAACATGGAACAGGATATGCTTCAAGCATCAATCCCATTATCTTCGACATTTCTCCAGATTCTATATTTATTTCAATGTTATTTCCTGTTGGTTATTATTTCTCTTGCATTTTCCTCTTCTACATCGAAAATCTTTGATCAAATATCTCTCCTCCCAAGCTCTTTTTAGGAATCCAGCATAAGAAATGTTCATCTTTATAATACTTATCTTCCATGGCTCTACTTCTCTATTTTTCCATTTTTTATGTTGCATCTAAATTACTCGAGCTTCACTGCCAATTATAGTGCAGCATGTGTACATTCAATCAAGTTTTCTCACATTTAAAGCTTTTTGGTAAGCAATGGATACTCTCTATCTCTAAGAATACCATTTGAATTCATAAAAATCTAAACGTAATTCAATTTTTACCTCCCTCACTACTGACCTTAGATTTTCCAATTCTGCGGCCGCAGTAATCCTACCCTTGCACCAAGGTTATATTCTTTGAGTTTAAGAGAATCAATATTTAAGACATAATCATCAACGTACGAGATACGAACGCCCACGATATTCCAAGACTAAACATTCTCTTGAAAACACATTCTTTTTAATGGAATGAGGAAATTAAGCAGAAAAGAATGTGGAGAAAGTAAGGAATATATCTATAGAATTGTGACGTCATAGAAGGCACAAAAGGTAAAAAAGAAGATTGATAAAGGCGTAAAAACATTATCTCTGGGGATAATTAAGTGGAAAGCTGCAGTAGACTAAACTAAGGCCGGATGACTACCCAAGGGAGAATAGTTCTGAACGCGTACGGTTGGATAGGTACCTATTATTGGTTAATCATTTGTCCACAAGTTCATATGTGAATAGACAAATACGGTTTTCGAGCATTTTTGTATCGAGCATCGAACCTGCATTAGCGTGAACATAGCACTTTGTTTGCAGCCGACCTAAAGGAGTATGAATAATTACCGGGCTCCCAGTATACAGTTTATGTTGATCAAAGTTACTGGCACTCTCACCCCCTACTTCAAACCCTTGAAGTAGTTCGTAGGGTAATATGTAAATGTAGATTATAGAGATGGTGGAGTGACCCTGGTTAAATGCGACACATTTTTGCCCTGGAGTAATTAAACACTTTAAGCCGTCCCACCGTTTAAGTGGGCTAACGCCGTGGCATTCCAAGGCGTCCAACCTTGCTCAACGACGGCTCTCAAAACCACCTTTCTCCGAACCGTCCACATCATTCCCACCCTCTTACCAATCAATCGCCTGGTAAATGCGGTGACGTTCCATCGCCCGGCCATCAGGACACTCACCCCCCATAACTCGTAACCTTGACTGTGGCTAGACTATGACCCTCGGCATTTTCGACGGGAAGGCTTTAAATTAACTTCTCTAGAGAATATAGGTCTTACCAGAGTCCACCTATAGCGTGTCACAATAGGAGCTCGGTTGGAAAAATAGTCAATCTCTAAAATTTTCCCCTATTCAAAAATGCATCATCATTAATCATTACCCTAAGACTGGTATTAAGAAGGATTCCGAACTTAATCGACCCTCGTTTGAGCTATCCTAAGTATTTGGCCCATGGTCTTTCTTAGGGTTTTACTCGGTGATCGAGTACAGCTTGAAAACTAGGTGAGCATGTAAAGAAATGACGCAATGATGAATACTGTGTTACAAACTAACAAATCCAAATAGCGATAATTTAGCGAATAATAAATTCAGTTAGAAAATTTAAAATGACGCAATACACTTTTACCTTTAGATGCATACCTGTTATACGTGCGCAATATTTATCATAAGCTTGAAGAGAGAATAAGTAGGTAGATAATTATCTTAGTTGTAGGTAATATTAAGTAGACTCATCATTCGTGGTAACATCCACGTTTCCAATTTAACTTCGGATGGTTCGTTTTGAATTTGGAGGTAAGTAAGCCGAAGAGAAGGTCAAGTTGTGAAATTTTAGTGTCAAGTGGAGCCGTATTTTGCAGACTCGGGTGTCAATAGACATTGAGGTGGAATACGATAATTTTAAAGCATAAAAATAGAAGAAAAATGAAGACAATTTCATTTTTCTACCCTGAAAATAAGAGCAATGAAGCTTCCTCCTGCAAACAGGAATATTTCCTGAAAAACCGCATCCTAACCTCTCTCCCCCCAAAGTGATGAAATATGCAAACCAAATATGAAAATTAAATCAATGAGCCAATCACGATCACTGATCACCGAACGACGTAATTTCATCCGAAGATGACGAGGATATGCAGAGCTAGTGGGCTCTGAGTGTGCGCGAATGCGTTCGAGGAATGCCAATCCTCGATTCTAGGTCGTGGAAATTTACCCATATCATTTTCTTCACCTACCGTCCTCTTTTCGCCCGCGGGCTATGCACTTATTCTCCGCTTCCAACATCCTACTTGCACGAATATAAAATATTTTCATGATCGACATTTTTTTATTGGCTCTTGCTTACGGCAGGTGAATATTTGGATTTAGATCCTTCTGACATCTTCATTTTGTATCATTGATTATATAAAATACACTGGTTATTGGTGAAGAATAAGTGATGCTAGTGGTATACGGTCTTTGTTGCAGAAAAGTATACTTTAATGTGTCTGCTCGGGCACCGATGTATCAGGCATTTTACGAGAATTAATGAAATATTAAGTAAAATATTGACTTAAATTTTGCGATATCGATATTGAAGTCACTTTAGGAAATCACATTAAATCACATTAGTAAATGTATCATAAATGTGTCAATTTTAAAATTATTGCGAAATAATTTTATAATCATCCAACGTAAAAAAGAAGGTAATCACGAGACGGCAGAGAGTACTGGGTTTCAGGTACTATTTTCTCTCTCGTACTCGTACTATTTTCTTCCGGCGTACTACCAAAGCAATTCAGTTATTGCACTTGCTCCAGTTTCTACCCTCCTACTGTCATGACAAGCCTCCATTCTTTGTCTTTGAGAACCTCATTACTAAATGAAAGATCTGGTGCTTTTCTTAAATTTTCTAATGATTAATCTTGATTCAATTTTCCCTCAATGCCTTTTGCATCTAAAGATGTTGCGATCCCTTAGATGATGAACTAACCAACGCTTGGTCATTTTCAAATCAAACCGACTCTATCAGTTGGCCTACTTTGTTTCCCTTGTATTACTCTTCCCGCACCTCGCTTAGTATTTCCTGAGCATTAGTTTGAACAAGCAAAAGAAACAACGGGCACGGCAGAGAGTACTGGGTTTATTCACGGGACTGCATATACGGCTCCCTTATTTACTTCCAATTTTTAAATAAAAGCCATCCCCCGGCCTCTTAGACGGCCATATTCAGATCTTAACGGATACTATGGGAAAAAATAAAAGTAAACGGCCATGTCCCTCTTCTCAGGTCTTCGCCGTGGTGATAGATCTTCAAGACAAAATCATCGCCCGGCTACTTTCAAGTCAATATGGCGGTCGCTTTGCTCTGACGCCAAGGAAATGTAAATTTCCTAGAATTGAAATTTTAAAGGAATGCATTTCATTTTAATTGTGTGATGGATATCAACATCAACCGATATTGTGAATTTGCCGTATAAAATTTCCAACTGCACTGCGGTTAAATTTTGGAGTTGGCTTTTCCACTCAGCTACAGCTAAGTAATTACACGTGGAACTTAAGACATAGTACATTAAAAGATTATAATAACATAGCATACTTCGTCGCTTAATGAATGTCAATCATTTGTGCCAACGCTACTGCTTTGAAAGAAATATTTTAATGATAATCTACTCAAATGTACCTCCCACAGTAATAAGAACGCTTCCGCCATTAGTATTGTAATGGATGCGAAAAGTACTCCTCCAAGAATAATGCACTTGAAGACTTATTTTCACAAATTCGCGTTTTACTACATTCTTCTGATCAGTGGCCTCCCATCATTTTAATTGAAATGTTTTCACCACCTATTTATCTTAGCAGAAAATCTATTATTAAACAGATTGTATTAGCAATTCATTTTCACCACTCAAGGACAATGAAAAGCCTGCTATGAGCGAATAAGAAACCCAAATAGACGACGCGTAAGCATAGCACATCCAAGATTAGACGTTTAATGAAGAAAACAGAAGCTAAGAATGTATATTTCTCAAGTCGAGGACGAAATTAGGAAAGATGAGGCGAGCACAAAGTGGAAAAGGAACGAAAGAAAAAGGGAAAGTGAGGCAGTAAAAGTTTTTTTTTTATTTTGAGGGAAGCAAGAGATCAAGGTCGGAGCTGAGGAAAAAAAAATAATTTTTAGGACAAAATAAAACAAAAAGCCAAGTTTTTGAAAAGCACTTTGGGTCAGACCAGTGAACATCCAACAGCAAGCCTCCGTAAAATGAATGAGCCTTGCGTATAATTACTCGCATTGAGCACCCTGCTGTTTGTTTATTTTTTCATCCGTCTCCGCTCACTCCTTCAAAAGGAACCAAGGAGACAGGTCCATAATAAAAGTTTAATATTTAAAAAATACGACCGGAACTCTTGAAAGGTAAGCGCACTGACTCTTGGATAGAAATCCGCAAGAAAGATATCGACGTTTCCGAAAAACGAGATGAACACGGCGCAATTATTCTCAGGCGAGCACCGAGGGAAGTTCGTATCCGCAGAGATAAAACGCAAGGAGTAAGGCCCAAGACAGTTATTTACCGAGACTCTTCCTGTGTATCTCTTAAAATCTGAGGCTAGTAGTCAAAAAGGCATGAATAAGAGACTTCAATGAAAGGTTGACATTTTTTCAGGAGATGGAGGACAAGGAGGTAGGTATTTCTCAAACATTTAAGTTTACTCCCATTTGCGTCGAAGATAAAGCATTAAATTACATCCGATAACTTTTGATAAAAATAGATACGTCGCCTATCTATATTACACCCACAATAAAGGCTGTATTAAAAACACATAAAGAATAATTGAATGTTTTCACGGAACCAAAGAATAATAACCTTTAAGCATTTATTTTTCCACGGAAAGTCTCAAGCTTGGTGGAATCATATCATAGACTGATTTGAATTCAATTATTTATTAGAAAGTAAGGATACGTCACTTTACTGCATCATCAGGTGACACTATAAGAGAGAGAATTGTTATATATGCATACATACATTCAGAAAGATTGAGAAAAGAGAAGAGAACTCGATGAAATAAAAAGTGATCGCGGGAAAAATTAGGAGTTAGCAGTAAATTTACGAGCATGCCAACCTTTAAAGAGGAGGATATTATAAAAGAAGTTACTGTTAAAATATAATGATATGGGAAAAACGATGGTTTGATAGGTTAGTATATGATCGAGAAAACATAATCTAAATTTTTGCTGAGATTATATCACTTACGAAGGCGCACTACTTTGTATTAGGGAGTGATATAATCCCCAAATAACGAATGTCTCTACAATTATATTTCACTTTTGGATTTTAAAATGGAGGTTTCATAGGATTTTTTTAAATAGTAATAACTGGGGAGGATGTCATAAAATGTCTAGTGTCCTCCGATGCAGGCATCACCGCAGCGCACCATTTCCCCGCCACAGTTCCATTTTCCATCATTATTGCAACCCCATCATCACCTATCCAGCTATTGCGAATTTTTTTCGGTTTTCAAAAGGTTGCGTTTACTCAACCAAAAAAGATAAAAATCTCCTAAATATATATCACCTGCAAACTCAAGTTTTGTCTTCTCTCTGAACCTCGTCACTACAGTCTCCCTGAAGGTATTTAGAGCGAGATATCATTTAGTCCAAAAAATCATTGAATTTGGGCTAATTATGAAGAGAAGTATATCTCCATTCAAAACATACCAAAATAAGAGAAAGTTACTTCCTTACTTTTCGAGGTATTTGTCAAAAAAAACATTGTACAAGGGAAACGCACGCGTGTGCCCTCTATAGAGACTTTCTAGAGAAAGTATTTTTTTTTAATTTCAATTTATTTGAAAATATCCATTTTCAAATGTGATGTATTTGTATTGCATTTTATAATTTATAATATTTACACAAGGTATACTTCAACATTACCTTCATAACATACGTTTTTTAAAGTTTCACAATTTTTTCTTCATACGACACATGAAACTATTTATTTCAGAGCTCCACCAGGCACACCATCGTCAATGAACAGCGTCACACATCCATCTACTCAAATTGTTTGACAATTCGCCGTAAGAGACGCAACTTTCCACACTCTTAATCGGCAGCGTTACAATTCTTTCACAGCAACTAAATGGAAAGGCATCTTTGAATGCAAATATTTCAATGATTTTGAAACGTAAAAAAATTGACTCGCTCGTCCATAGAGGGTTGATTTAACAATATTTGCTTTATACTTGATACAACTGCTGAAATTAAAACTTGGAATTAAAATATCTTCTCTGTTATGACTAGGGAAATATATCGCTCAAACTACCTACCTCAAATTCTCACCTCTCGAGCATTCCCAAGCTCCGGGAAATTTGTGAGGACAGTTTCAGTTAGTGGGGCGAGACGAAGGACGAGAACAAGGACCGCACGTCTCACACGGTTTAGGTGAAAGTAAGGTGAAGAGGGTGATGTCGGCATAGAACGGGAGATAAGGCGAGCAGGAAGAGGGAAAGGAAGGAAGGGCGACCCTATTCCGCGACACTCGTGCAAGCTTGCCCCGCACATCCAAACATACCTTATCCTGCCCTTCACGCTTCAACGTCCGGGATGGTGAAAAGGCGACTTGTGAAAGTCACCATCGGTCAGGAAGGGCTCATTCACGCAGACAAGAAGAGGAAACTCTCCAGACTTTCGTTCTATCATTTGTGCGGCATACAGAGGTTGAAGATGCGCAGGTTGAGGTATTTTGTGCGAGATAATTACCTATACATAATGGAGAAAATATTCTAAGTTTACGTTGAAATTTTAGCAGTCGTACGAAGGATAAATTAAATATTGCATCATAAATGGTCAATTTAATACTATTATAAGATTGAAATGCTAAATATTTCAATAAAAATACCCATATTAGTCTGTAAATTGACTCGTATTTTTTTCGAGCGGTACGATAAAAACTCCTTCAAAACGGAAGGTTTTTCATAATCACGAAAAAATTACTGCAGCAACAATATAATTGTGTATAACTTTAGGAAGGATAAATTAAATATTGCATCATAAATGGTCGATGAAACACTTATATAAGACTGAAACTATATATTTCAATAAAAATATCCACATAAGTCTTTAACTTGACTCGTATTTTTTTCGAGCGGTACGATTAAAACTCCTTCAAAACGGAAGGGTTCACGAAATAATAATCACCAAAAAATTACTGCAGTAACAATGTAATTTTTTTCAAAACAGTTGAAAAAACATACAGAATTACAATGTAAATTAATTTTTTGACGAGATCTAGGAATTATTAGTTCCTTATTATTTAAATAATGTCTCTCTGGAGTCCATGCTCGTACCATATCCCATGTTAAAGGGGCAGGTATTTTTCGTCAAAAATCTCGGAATGTAAGGTTCGGTAAGGTGGTAATGTTATTGTAACATCAGAAGGAATAAATATTATTCTTCAATATCAGACGAAATTAATTGATTACTAGGGGAGATGACGTTTCACTCAAACTACCTTAGACTGATATAGCATGCTTTAACTTTTGGATGTTCATATTAAAATATCATATGCAGCAGTATACAATGATCACTGAACTTATAGCTTATGGTTTCCAAGTGCTGGATCTAAGTGAGTATTACCCAATTTCATTGAAAAATCTAGTACAAAGTCTACATTTATGACAAACTTATGCATATTTGGATAATATCTTTCAAGCACCTGCTATATTGAAATTTGCACAGCACTACCTCTTCCTCTATGTTTTTATTTTTAAATTTTTAACATAGCAATCCGAACAGGGTTTCTCTCGGCGTATGGCGGGTGAAGCCAAGTGAAATATGGAGAGGCCATTAATGACTTCAATTAAAACTAGAAGAAAAACATAGTGGACTCGTAAGATATGATAACACGGTATGTTACTCACATATATGCGGCATTGGCCATATTGAAAGGGTTCGCTGAACAGGTAATGCGTCTAATAAATAGAAAAAATACTTCATTATAAAATAGACAAGAGCTAATCCGGAAACGTATTCCAACAAAACGAAAACATATAAACAGCTGAAATACTCTCAGTTTTCCAATATCTGTGCTGTGAAGGGAAAATTACAGTGAAAAGACTGATTTTCATGACTTCATTAATTGACTGATGTAGAAAATCATAAGTTTCAAAGACAACACACTGTAATTATAAGCCCTGCGTAAATCTTGCTAAAATTTGATGCGGAGGAATAATAAGTAGTGACTTAGTCAATCAGGCTAGTTTTCAGTGCTTTTGACAAGCACCAATCCAGGAAAAAATGTCGAAAACCTTATTACCCAGAAGAGAGATAAAACAGTTCAAATGATTTCAAACCGGTAGATTGAAAGCGTAGAGAATCAAATGACAACCATAGCAGATAATTAAAACTTAATATGACAAAATAAACCACACTGAGCCCCAGTGGAATAAGAAATATCATCACCGAAAGTCCTTCAGGCAAGATCAACAAATACATTAAAAAGGACAGTCTCATCTCATTTCAACATCTTCCTCAAATAAAAAGTACTGACAGCAATATTTTTCATCCACGAATATTTCACCAGCAGTATGAGTTCTCATATTTTTATGGATTACTGGGAAATGTTCGAGATCTAGGCCATATGACAATTACGAATGCGCGTGGCACCACAGGGAAAAATCGATAAATTCCAGGTAGACTAATGGCTCTGAGGGAAATACCAGTGGTTTTTTTTGTTTTTTTAAGACCTCAAACTATATTGCACCGAGAAAAACCTTGAAAAGGAAAAAAAAGGCTCTCAGTTAAATTGACTCACGGTAAATTTTCAGGTATCTTATATTTATATCGAATGTATACTAAACAAATCCAATTAAATTTTCCACTCTACCAGAGAGCGATAAGATTCCTTATTAGTAATCTACACTCTGAAGCTCCATTAAATCATTCCCAATATATTGGCAAACGCATAAAGTATAATGCCGGTCCTTAGACAACATCTGACATTAAAGTATGCTTAGACTTTGAGAGATACTAATTCGATTATAAAGCGCCGAGAAAAAGATGAAGAGGGAATCCAATCGGCTACTGTTGGTGCACTATAATTAACGAACATATTTTGGATCATATTCCCATTTATGACTAAGACTACCAAAACAAATATTAACTCGGTTACTCGAACAAACATACTATATTTTCCAAAACACGTGCCTTTCATCTACGAATTATGAATAGATTGGGAATATTGCACGTTAAATAAATGAAATCCATTAAACCATATTTAAAACTCAAAATTGACAAGCAATTGATTCTTATGGTCATTAATCCACTGCGAATAAACGCATGAGCACATTACAATCCTGTTTTTATAACAAAATAATAGTAAACAAAAGGATATATTCTTTTGGGATACCCGTTAAACTACCGAAAACAATTGACAATAATTGTGGATCGCGTGTATATGTAAACATTTGGCGTAATATACCGTTTAACACTCTGCTTGATCACAGGTACTACCTCTGATTCATCATTAGTTGGCTTTCCAAACACAAAAAATTATTGTTTGCTGATCACGAGTAATGAGTATGTGTGACTAAAAATTCTGTGTTGGTAGTAAAAATATGTTTCCATAACTGTGGTTTTGACTGCTTCAGATTATAACCTAATGGATCGAAAAAACGGAGTCAATGGGCAAATTATGCGGTATGAATACGTATGCAAAAAATTATACACACATACATTCAGATATTGTGCATGTGGAATTTCGTTCAGAAAAAAACTAAGTTTATCAAAGTTGTGAAATTAAAAATTTAAAAAAATTGAATTATAAAACATACTCTTCAAAACATTGGGAATAGAATGATAAATCAAGTGGTGCATTACGTTTCAATTACTTTTAGTTACTTCAAGTTACTTTTTGATGCGTCTGATTCCAGACACGAGTCAATTTAAATTTGAAAGCATTTGGTCTATTCATCTGAATATGTACCAAAAACTTTGTAAAATGTTATTTCGTACTTTTAGTAGTAAAGCTAATGAGATAAAAACCAAGTAACTTTTGGACCTAAACGAAAAAAAGTGACGCAAACTAGATTTCACAGAGGTCAAAACGTGCAATCAACAGTCTATTTCAACAAGGTTATAATTGGAATGATTTCACTACTCGTTTCAAAGTCCATCTATTCTGTTTTATCAATTTTTATGACTAAGAAAAATCAAAACTAGCTTATCATAGATTCTTTCAGATAATCATAAGAAATTGCTATTCATGATGCTTTTAACAGGATTTTATTCAGGAACAAAAATTCATATTTTTCCCATTCATCAGGCATTAAAAATTAGTCCATGAAGGCAGTAACGCTGTACTAGCTAATAATTTTATCCCTAATTAAAAATTCACCAAAATCGATAGTATTATCTGATCATTTATTTGTTAAAATACTCTAGGGAAACACTTCGTCAAAGAATAAAACTTTATATGGAAACATGAGTGTTTTTCATTCGATATAAAAAGCTTTATGTGGCTTCGAGGTTACTCTTACAGCGGTATCCAGCGCCTAAAAGAGAAAGTATGGGTGACCTACGCACTTCATATCTTAAAAGTTGAAGTTTAAACTCTGTTACATGTAGTGACATGATTAACACCCAAAAAATATTATGGATATAGAAACGGGTATTCAAAAATGATCGCTTTTGAGTTAGAGGGTAAATGGTTCGAGCATTTACTTTTCACTGTAAAGTTTTGCGTAAAATGTGGAATTTCGATGGATAAGAAACAATTCAAAAGCCTTAAAAAGACAATATGCCCTCATTATCAATTGGTGTCATGGAAATATAACCAATTTATCAAATTCCTGAACTTGCTGACATGTAGCTGTCTATATCAGAATCAGATTAGGTACATAGTAAGCTACTGCAATATAGATACATTCAATGGACTGATTACGCGTAGCAATGGGCTAGTTTCAAACCGATTGCTATTCTAATTTATTAAAACATTTTAAAAATATTAGAACTCCATATTTTGTTAGATACAACAATAATTTAGGAAATAATTACCCATAATAATCGCTCCTGCAGTGTTACAAAAATTAGAACCAGGGGCTAATAGTCACATCTTAGTTCTTTTCTGCGTATCTGCGGGGTGTCATAGCCACATGGATGGACACGGACGTTGAAGCGGTCATCTAAAACTTTTGTAGATGCGCTCACAAAATGGCGTGACTAGGAACATAAACGTTTCTATGCGAGATTTTGGCCATGAATAAAGCAGGAAAGTGACGATGGGAGAGAGATTTATCCATCCCAATAAATCCTTCGCCGATTTTTCGGCACCGACGAAGAGTGTGCGAGGAGGAATGATGTGAAGAGACGGGCATGGCGAGCACTTTTGAGGGAACTGGGGCGAAGAAAAAATTTCATCCCGAACGCCAAAATTTTACAACACTTCATCACCGAGCATCTCGATCGTTTTGGAAAGAGAGTAAGGTGCCGAGATGAAAGTAGAGCAGATTTTTTGAGAGTGATGACAGCCGGGTGGAGGGAAATAATATACGGTCTCTTGACAGCAAAGCAGTTTGAAAAACTTTTATGGAGATCACTGATTGCAGGGATGGGCGATAGAGAGGAACTCAAGGTAAGCGTCCGCGGAAGGCCGAGTGGCAATGCAATTCAATTTATCTGAAGTTATATCACCCTGCGTTGTCGAATCTTCAATCAAAATCAATAAAATTAGATTCTCTAACATTTTTGGCCACACTTCGTCTTCCATATGACACACACACATTTTGTTTAACAAGAGACCCTACACCAATTTTTTTAAATTTTGAGATCAATTATGCTTTGCATTTACACATTATAATTTGTTGTCATATGTAATGATGACGCTCTTGTTTCATTTTTAAAGAATATGGTGCTATTATTCAAGCAAATTAGTTGATTAGAGTTGATAATTACTAAATGAACAGATATTTAAAATATTCTACCTTTTATTAGTTAAAATTCCACAATGTTACGCCAAAAACTTTTGACTACTTAAACCTATAAATGAGGTTTTTGATGCCCGCAGAATTGGCATTACAAGTTTTCGGTCAGGTGTGTTTGCCTGCTTTAGTACCAAGCCATCTTGGTTCAAGTCAGCTTTTAGCTTCCATGAATTTAGTGTTCGTGTCTACAAGCCACCCAGGACAATGAAGGCGTTCAAATTGATAAACTACCACTGTTGTGAGTGATGAACCCAACAACCACTGCCAATTGGTGCGTAGCATATTTGTTTTACTATAACCAAACAACGAAAAAATAAACACAGAAATTAAGAAAATACAATAATTAGCAATTGCACCCAAGTAACTTGGGGAGTGCAAATATCTACTTGAAATAATAGCCGCGAGTTGATTTGCTGTTTACTTGCCATGAGAATCTAGAAGTGGAGAGAAAAAATTGAATGAGGTGAACATGATAGCTGCCAAATGATAAAATGTTATTATTGACGAAGTAGGAATGATCCATAAAGGAATGGAAAACCAAAACATGAAAGTAATCGACTAAACTCCCGTAGGTCACAGTCAATATTAATATTAAAAATCACTATTCTTCATCACTAATCACTGTTCAACCGGCATCTTATTTGATATTTTGATTAAAGCTAACAGAGGCTTTAATTCCTCAAATGCATTGTATTACCTTTTACTGATTACTTGATTTTACTTGAGATTGAGAAGATTACTTGAGAAAAGCTTCTTACAAGAAGACCCTGCATTCTCCTCGTCACTTCAACTCTTCGAAAACGCTCGCTGTGTTGCAAAATCACCACGAAAAGTCACTACCTAGGCATTCCTTACCACTCCTTAGTAATAGCTTTATACTAATATATCCCTTTGTTTTACAGAACGAACCATTAGCTCTAAAATGATGCCAAGACATCATCCACTTGCTGTTCTGCATTTTGAGGAATTTGGCCAAAGAGTTCGGTCGTTAGCTACGTGATATTGTGCGGCTGTGAGCTCCCGAGAGACATTTGAAAAAATATGTAAGCTCAGATGTAACTTTTATTCTATAGACTTAATGATATGCTATTTGTCTTTTCATTTGCATTTATAAAAATGATTTTATTACAAACTGAAGATAAAAAATTGTGTAAAACCTCTGATGAGGCATTTGCGGTAATCTACGATGCATGAAATATTAAATTAAGCCTATTTATTTGAAAGGGGAAGGCAAACAGGATAGGACACGTCCTCAGGAAAGGTTGCCTGCTGTAAAGAATATTAGGAGGAAAGACACAGGGAAAGAGAGGGAGAGGAACACGAAGAAATAATAATTTGACGGATAGAATGAATGGAAGGAATAACAAAGAGCTGAGGGAATAAGTACAGGATAGATGGAGGAAGAAGTTCAGTTGAAACCTATCTGAGGACAGATTTACCTTAGAAGAAGATTAAGATGAATACTGCGAACTTTATAAAAATTATAAAATTTCAAATAATAATATTCCTTGTTGATTATGCTGCATTTATTAGCGTTTCCTTAACTGCTTTCAAATAATATTCTAAATAATTTATTATAGCAAAAGATGAATCTTGTTTGAATTACCTTAAGCCTTTCACCTCCGTTTGTGAGGAGAGAGTGCTAAGGTGGGCGTAAAATTTTTGAAATTGCTCCCGTAATCCGAGGCGGCTAGGTGATTATCTTTCGGGCCGAAAATGTGTCATCCGATTCCTTTTTCGTAGCTTTAACTCTGAAGCCGTCTCGTCTTCCAAAATCAACCACAGTTACTATGCCTTTAACGCCATCTCCTTCCTCCTGTCTTTTCCACGCTTCTACGGTCACCATTCCTTAACATGGGAACATAAGAAAATGTTAACCCTACCGAGGCGCTAATTAATATCTGAAGTTTTTTTGCGAAAGGTTAAAAAGAGTTAAAAGTATAAGCATTCTATCAGCGGGAGAAATGACTGAAAAATTCGTCTTTTAAACGATAAGATTAAGATCCGGGGCATAATGTTTGTTCGCATGTTTCCGCGGCGTTGATTAGATGATGTCAATATTGTTCTGGGTTGAGTCCGCGCATGTTATTGTGTATCACAACAGTTTCGCCAGCTAAACTGCTGGCGTCCTCAGGTGAAGAATAGCGAGAAGGCTTTTGGTTCATTCTTCTATAGGCAAGATATGGCGCCAAAAAACGACAAATGCTTCGTCCAATCATTGAGCAGCATCGTGATTGCGCGGAAGTCTTATTACTCTTTTCCATGCACTGTGTAAGGGGTATCCAACTTCTCTGTTGAAATTCATTGGCGTTTTGATGATTTCTATAGCTTCTCTTATTATTCTCGGGAAGTACCTATTATATTTGGCTATTATTTTGGCGTCTTCGACTTTTATGGTGTGCCCCGGTTCACTGCATACGTGCTATGAGATGGTTGATGCTTTAGATTGTTTACTTTGAGGCGCTCTCTGGTATTCTTTCAGCCGTGTGCTCAATTCCCTTCAGGTTTCGCCAATATAGGACCTGCCACAAGACCACGGCACTTGGTATATGCATTCGGAGAGTGTATTTACGACTACCGACAAACTGATTACAATAAAGGAAATAAGAGGTAAACTTTCGATTAATTCGTTTTTTAGCGGATCGGACTGAGCAATTTAAATACCCTCCAATGGCAGTAAAGCATTAATTTAATATGACTGCTTCCAAAAAAATCAGTCCAACAGGCATTGGGTCGAATTCTTCTATCTTATAAAATATAGGTAGTCTGTGAAAATTATCTTCCCCATAAGACCATCTTAAGTAATTGCTGCTGGCTCATGTCTCATCTCTGAAAACCTGCTCGTAATAAGCCTAAAAACGCCTCTTGAAAACAGGATCAAACTAGGGACACCACTCAACCGTAGGTCGATTGGGTGGAGAACCTTTAACAGTCAGGGACAATTGTTGCCACCGTACCCAAAAAAACGCCGTTACAGCATAGTCATGGCATTTTTGCTAAACCCACCACCTCACCTTCCCTTTCCACATCCTCTCGCCCTAGCCATTATCCCTTCCTTCTTCGTAAGGGTAAGAGCTCCCTCCGGTTGGCCACTTCTCCCTATTTCCTCCCCCAGTGCCCCGAACTGGAGAACGCCACGATTCCTCCCCAATTTCCCTCCGTTTTCTTTATTTCCCGGCCTAATCAGCGCTTCCTTTTAGCGAGGAATCCGGCGACCCACGGAGAAAGAAAAAAACCAAGAAGAGTGGACTGACTGGCTGTAAGTAACCTCCCACCCGCGCTCAAGCCATCTTCTTGTCTTTCTCTCTCCCTCGCCCTCATTCTATTACATTAATTTGATTACTTCCGATTGACTTAAGGCTAGGACTGTGCATCCCGCTCGGACGTCTCACTGTTATCTTGAGACTGGAAAAAGGGAGCCCATTTTCCCCGGGCCATTATTTCCCTTTTTTCTGACGTTTTTTGACGCTGTTTCATCGAACCCTAATACCCTTTTCTCCATCGGATGCAACCTTACGGGTAACGGATGGGCTGAGTACGGATAATCACGGATTCAAGCTCCTCTACATTTCTTTTTTAATTTCTGTCCAAAGAAAGTAATAAGCAGCTGATTGAGGAAGGGAAGACGTATTTGATATTGCAAGGGGAGATAATTCTGCAGAACGGAATAGCGCTGGACTCACATGCAATATAAGTTATAGCATATCGTAATCTATGAAATATTACACATTGGAAAAATTATTTCAAAAATCAATTTTATTTTATTAAATGTTTACTCACGAAATTGATTACGCTAAAACTAGATATAATTATTACAGAGAAAAGCGGCGAGTCATAAGTAAGCATGATTGGAACACAGATCTTCTTACTTGTGGGTATATACACCGGCGTAAAAAGCCACAGAATATTTATCGATGATACACAAAACTAGAAAATATGGCATATATAGCTGATGATGTTATGACGATTAATTTACGTGTAATTTTGCAGTAGTTTCAAGCCGAAGTTTATGGAAACAAACCGAGAAATAACGTGGGACGAAATTACGCTAAATAAGGACGATCAAAGATTTCAATTACAGCAGGCCAAGAGATTTGCTCATATATCAGATCAGAAGCGTTGCAGTATCAAATCATGATATTAAGGGGGAAATCAGACATACTAATAACCATAAATAATACAGGGATTAGTGAAAGCGATAGCATTGAGCTACGTATAAATGGCTATGTAATTCCGAGAATTTTCCACTAATCAAAATTTTGGAAGTTGAATTTTTATGCAAAGAAGATTTGCCAAACATTTTCAACTTATTTTGTTAAATATACTGCAAAATAGTTCCCAGACGTTGGAGTCCTTTCGCTTATTTTCTTCTGTTATTCATAGAAATATCACCTGATTAACATGCCACTTAATTATTATATTGAGTTCTTTTACCATCAGGTACTCTTGCTCTCTTAGTAAATATCCTACTCTGCATAACTTAATGTCTCTAACCATTGATAAAAATGGATTTATTGAAATAAATTTTACAAACCACAAAAATACAACTCACGACCTGGGTTTCGACGCATTTAATCTTCAGTAATGTAATCTTCAGGTGATTGCAGGATGTTTTCCAGCTCTTTTATACTAAGCAAGTGAGGAGGGGGGAGTGAGGATTTTAGGAAGGGGTATTTTAAGTATTTTTTTATTTATTTATTTATTTAAATAAAAAACTAAATTAAAAATTAATTTTAATTTTTTTATTAAATATTATTTTTTATTAAGTAATTTAAGAATCACTAAATACACCCCTCCCAAATCCTCACTTCCCTCTTCCCCCCCTCCTCACTGGCTTAGTATATAAGAGCTGGAAAACATTTTGCAATCAACTGAAGATGACGCAAACGCGTCGAAACCCGGGTCGTGAGTTGCATTTTTGTGGTTTGTAAAAGTTATTTCAATAAATGTATTGTAGAAATGAATTACCACAAAGTAACCAGAGAGAGTGTTTCATTCCATTGATAAAAAAGTTGAAAAAATATCAAATCATCCCATGGGCTGGCCGATGGTATTATTTTGTGCTCAACCCTGTACATTTTTTGACCCCTTTTCTCCGATTACAGCTCTCTCGTTTCTCGCGAACGTTTCTCAGATTCCAGCCTCTAATCGATGAACCCAATCCAAAGACGACACATCAAGACTCTAGAGTTACCTGTGGAGTCTAAGGTAAACGAGTTCCAGGAAGCGGTAATGGGGACTCCTCGCTAAACTTGGCCAAGCCCAAGAGGAAGGACTCATGTTTATCCTTGCAGCCTGATGACACAGTATAGATGAGGAGAAGACCACCCTAATGCTAACACTGGTGATAGTTTAGTTCCTAGAATAGCTATGACTTCACTCTTCGAAGTTTGAAGAGTTGTAAGCCTAACTATATATTTAATTATGTGTGCACTAACTATAACTTGAACACGAATCTGGATTTTGATTAAAATGTCTAACCATGTCCTGCAAAAATATTTGGTAAATTTTGGTACATTTCATCAATATTATTCCCAGAAGATATCTTCAAAGTTTAAAAAAAAATATTTGGAGTAAGAAGGCTAAAAATCTTCAATTGTTTCCGCTGCAAACATTTTTTTATAACATATTTCAGACAATTTATTGATAATTATCCAGGAAGCACAAGCTTGTAGCAGAATGATTTTAATATTTTATGCAAATTTGATCTTACCTACAAATGAAAAACAAATTTTTTGCAATATATTTAATTATTTAAAATTATCAATGTATGAAAATTAGAATAGAGTACCGAAACCGTCGTACAACAAGCTGTAATGGGGATCCGCATGCATTAAACCCGCATTAATGAACAACTTTTTTATTCTGTAAATTATATTTTAAAAGTTTCAGAAAACAAAGTAAAGAAAAATACAATGGGAATAAAATGTTAAACGATCCAAGAATTAAAAGGTAATGGTCCTTGACACCAAGAACTCTAAGTTTATAGTTAGCTATATGTGTGCTCTAAAACTCCCGTACCACAAGACTGGATATTTTCATTCTAGTAAATAACAACGTGCTCCAATGAAACTCAGAATTAAATATTACAGAAGCGAAAAGAATAGAACATATATGGCACTGATTCTCAAAAGTATGAACTACAGCATTCATATGAGCTTTGTGGAATACAATTTGTTTTCTGCGACTGGTATAAAATATTCATCACTGTGAAATTCTCCAGCCTTTTACGACTGTTCATACCAGCTCTAAAAGTACATTAAAATTCTCAAAATCGTTATCATTAAAACGACAGGGCAAGATTGTTCCGTCCACCACATTCAAACAATAATTTATGCCATGAATTCAAAGAAATATACTCCGATATATAGGGAAATTATTACGGGAAAACACAATATTGCGGGGAAATGGATTAACATCAGGAATAAAAAATCTGGTTAATGTGCATTTTTTATTCCAGCAAAACAATTTGTGAAATGAAAAAGAAAACTCGTAATTTTGTTTTATACGTGAAGTTATTTTATTTGTCGGGGAGCTAATAAACCATGCTTGTAGCAATATTATTTAAATGCTTAATTTATTATTCACTGAATAAATTCATGCATATTCCAACACATACGATTTCTGACCAAGCCACATGGCTTTTCATATTTTTCTATAAACCATAAAACTCTAAGTAGTAAAACTAACGAAGTGTTCCTAAATATATTGCTAAACCAAAAAATTGTAGTTTTACATGCAGATAGTATCAATATGCCATTAGAATAATTTTTTTGGGCCGTAAAAGAGATAACCATGATCATGAGATCGCTTACATCTTCGGAAAATCGGTAATAGTAACTTCACATTCCACCTCCAATAAAATCACTAATAAAACATTCCCGCTTCTTCCAATCCCCTTTCCCTATCACCAAAAAAACTTCACCGACTTGGCCAAAAGACATCTTCCCATAAAAAAACTGCTAACGTAGACAGTATTGAACTAAAACGGCATCTCCAGGTGTCATTTGTTTTTTTGCTTTAGTTGCTCATATGAGTTAGATACAAGTGCACTTTGCTTTGGCAATGTTGATGTATGTAGACAATTTTCTTAAAAATGAAAAACTTTGAGAGAGATTCAAATTGAGAAGTTTTCACTTGGTGGAAGAAGGTGGAAGAATAACACTGTTGATGTACGCCCGCAAAAATTAATTGTGGAATTCATAATCCACAGCATCTATAGCTGAATCTTATCGTATATGCCGTATTATTTCTCGGTAGAGCCGCCGACCACTTTAAGCATCCACCTTAGCTTATCTGTTACTAGGGAAGAAAGACAGAAGTGAGTAAAAAAAACCCCTCTTGGAACTTTCCAAACCAATATATCGACCCGCAGGGCTGTAAAACATCCACAAGTACTCTCAATGGGAGTCGAGTTTAGCGCCTCAAAGTGACTTCCACTCCCCTTGAGGAAGGCCTTCCTTAGCCCACCGACCTCACCAAAGTCTTTTCTCGCGGGGAGAAGGAGCTTGCTGAGGAAGTTGCGAGGGGGTGGAAAGGAATTAAGGAGGCAGGTCGGGACTTGAGGTAATGCGAGCAGTCAGGAAACAGCGCGGGGGGGAGTAAAGGGATGGCGTCGGACGAAGATAGTTCTAGAGCGAGGAAGGGACGACGGAGAGGAGGATTGTGGGTAAAAGTCAAGAACTTTCATGTTACGGACACAAAGGGATGAGAAGTAGAGAGGAATAGAGAGAGGAAGAAAAGGCTCGGGCTCTACTCTTCGTACCTGCTCGCCTCTGTACCGCCCGGAGAAAAGAAGGTCGATGCAGTACTCGAGGCACAAGCAAGATCTCACCTCGCAATTGGGAGTCTGCGGAAGAGTTAAGGTGCCGCCGAGGCAACAATGGGGTGGTCCGGCCAAGGAAAGGGTCGCACCTCACAAAGACCTAATGTAGTCGATAAATACGGCTCGAGGCAGATCTTAACGGTAGACCTCAACGTGTGGCGGGAGAGGAGGTAGACGGAAGACTTCGAGGAAGGTCAATTTCCACAACTTCAAAAGACCTCTCAATCGGAGGAAGGGAATCTAAGAATAGAGTAAGGAAGGCTAGGGGAATGAAAATACATTACTAGACAAACCGCGCTTAGAGGTGAGGTACACTAGGATTATTCTACAATCCGCAGCAAAACTTGTGAGGGGATGAAAAAAACACTTAAAATCGGACGAGAGGAGTACGTTAAAAATTCAACAGAAGAAAAAGCTCCTTTCCTTTTTATTTTTCTGAATTTTTTCCGCAAAAGAAGGGGTGCCGGATTGTTTTATATGGGAGAGGAGATCTCCGCCTTGCCGGGAGAGAAGGATCAATAAACCGATTTTTATGACGTGGAAGTTGGCGGTTGTTTCATCGACGCAAATGCCTTATGCGGTGGAAAATTCTTTCGCTCTTCCCTCACCTAACGGCTATCTGCCGTGCGAGTTTCAAAGTTAGGCTCCTTCATCATTTTTTTTGGTTCGACCATACATGAGCACCGCAGAATACAATAGGAAGAAATGGTCTATGAAAAGTTTTAACTTAATTGACATGCTGCCAACGGCCGGCCGTCATTTAAGGTCACAAATAGGACACACTATTCAACATACCAACTGCGTGACTGGACGGTTGTTTCATAACGAATGAAATGCCCGTTCTCTCGTATTTATAAAAGTATCAAAGATTTTCGGGCAAAATCATGTATTTTCCTACCTAACGTTTTGATATTGATTCTACAAATAATTCAAGGAAGTAAGTAAGGAGTTTTTAAGGTATTTATTATCCAATAACTATTAACTGATGACTATAATCTATATATCTACAAAATTTAGTCTCCCTTTTGAGGATCTTTCTGAAAGTTTTCAACATTTCAATATAAGTACGATTAAGTTACGAAACCATATAATATTAGACATTTTTAAATTCAATATGACTACTTTGCGGTATGGGGAAAATAAAAAATATACTTCAAAAATGTTTCAAGTTTTGATTTAAAAGTCATTTTTATTTTTTGCATCCAAATGAATGACAATTATTGCCAAATGATTGACGGTTAAATATGCAAAATTATTCCTATTCCCACATTTTTAGGATACTTTAAAGCGGATTCTAATTTTACACCGCAAATTTGGATCAAACTGAAAAAACCCTTTCAATTACAGAGCCAATACCCATAAAATCACAAGAGCATACCTCACTTGATTTTTGAGTGGTCGTTGCAGTAGAGAAAAGATGATTTTCTGTCCTAGTTGAAACTTATGAATGCCTAAATGCAAACATTTTACTTCTTAAAATACTTCTTAATGTTTGTTCACACCACATCCCTAACCTAAAGGTACACATCAACCGGTAAACATTGCTTAAAAGATATAAATTATAGTTTTATGGAATCTTTTAATAAAGCAGTAAAACCCCAAATAGTGTGATTTCAGAATATTCTGATCTGACCTTAAACTAACAAAACTCTTTGCCTGATATCATTGAAATATCTTGGATCATACTCATTGCGTTCGATTCTTAGCACATTTATTTCTTTATCCAATTGCTCAGGCTAATGAGAATTCCAGTTTTGGTCCAACAGAATCTTTATCTTCTGAATTAAATGAAGAGTCTTCATCTTAAAGGAAAAAGAACGAAAAATTGACTACTTTTTCTTTCATTTTAAAGAAAGTTCTACGAAAAAAAATTGGACATTGGGAGATGTCTCAAGGTATTAATTTATTTCTAAAGAGAAAATTCGCTTAATCACACATTCGGAACCAATCCAAGGTTGCACTAAAACGAGTAGTTGTTGGCATAACTTGGAGTATCAGGTGAACTGATCCTAACATAACATTGAAACAGGCCAATTAAGGCGAACCACAGTGTCGTGAACGTGGAGATTTATCAATGAGATGGATTATTTCCGTCCTCTTATTTAGGGTGAAAAACTTTTAATCTGATGCCATTTTTCAACCTGCAAAACATGAATGAATTGTAGTGGCGTGGGACGCAACTTCAAAACCTCGAAACTTCAAAGAGCATTCCCACTCGTTATGGTAGAGGGCGTCCTAAAGAAAAAAAGAAGAACGAAACACCCAACATTCTTCGTCGGATTGATAAATTATTACGATCCGCAGCGGTGTCGCGACCAATGATTTTCAACCGCTCCCGTGAACTATTCGTCTTTTATGTACAACTCCGACTTTAATTGCCAGCACACCTCTCGCATAGAAGTTTCCGTGGATGGTGCGGATTTGAACTTTGACCCCTCACTCCCGCCCTCTCTCAGGGCCGCCCTGCCAAGTTATTCAGCTCGCACAAGGACTTCGCTCTCCTGAGTTTGGACTGAAATGATTTGTTCGCATTGCAGAGTCCGCCTTGATGGATGCCACGCTATTCCTCACGCGTCCCAAGGCACGTCGGGGCGGGCGATTAAACTCCGTCGCAGCGCCCGCCACTGACGAAGTGCGGAGGACCCGCGGAGGAATTTCCCGGCGAGATTTCACAATGCCGATGGAAACTCGAATACACGGTCCCACCGCTTCAAAGAGCTTAAACACCCACTCCGGCGGGAAAGGAGAGGAATTTGGAGCCAAAACTACCACTGGCGAGGAGTATCTATCGGGTCAAAAGAATATGAGCAGGGAAGCATCACGGCTTATCTCATTCGTTGAATGACTAGTTTTCATACAGCATCACTACTTCAATAATATTCTAGTAACAATTTGTGTATTTATTATTTTTTTTAAAAGGTTTTTAGTTAAAAACAAAATTTAAACCACACAAATGAGTACGTGAAAAAATTTGAAAATTGTTTTATATGATTAGCTGCAGACTTTCAGCGATTCCCACCTCATTGTTTGTCCACCGCGTGCAAGTGTAGAATGAATAAAAGGTATGGGATTTTGTCTTGATCACGCCTATACCCATCGAATCATAAAATATACGGCATTTTATCATTATTGATCCTCTATAATTGTAATTCAATTTTTGTTATTATTGATATAAAGGTAGTTCTTTACTTGGTATAAATATTGCATTTATTCAAAATATTCAGGACCAAACGTGGTATTTTACATAGTTTAAGCATATCTGTGGCTAATTTCTTCAGAAGAAAGGTTTCTTACTGATGTTACTGACATATTTTGAATAATATTTTCATTTGTTTAAATCTTACACAAGCTCTAATACCAAAAATTTAAACAATATTCACAAAATCTTATAATTTTGTACCTATAACAAAACGTACTGTTTGAAACGATTGATCGTCAATTTCATTGGGTAGCTTTGTCTGAAAAAGATAACAAAATACACTAGGGATAAGAAAGTCACTGTCTCGTCTCACTAAGAGTTAAAATACCAATTTAATTTTAGCCCTTTTGTCAGAGAGCAGCACCACTTAGCTTTTTATACCTCTTGGTCGTTCAGAACGTTTTGTTTATTTTGCAATATTTCAAAAGTACCTAAAATATACAAATATGCACTGTCAGCTGCGCAGCGTGTGGGAAAACAACGTGAAGACATGTAAATATATCGTTTTCGACCCTTATGATACTGCTTCCTTTCGAGGAGGAAAAAAAATATTTTAAAAGGAATGAGATTACCTAATTGTCATCAATGTCATTTGTTCTGCTATCTTCCAGTATTGACATTTCATCTGTAAACTATCAAATATTATTGATATTTAATCAACTAAAATTTACTTTAACAGCGGCTGATGTTTGTATGCATATCAAAATATTTTTTTCGCCAACTCTATTAGGTAAAAAAATATATTTTTTCTATAAATGTAATGAACATAATCTTAATTGAAAATAAAGAGAAAACTTTTTATGATGGGTAAGACACATAAAACACTATCCAATACTTTATTTGAGCAATGGGAGTGGTTGTATGGCGATCTGAGGATCGTTCTGATAGTGGGTGGCCATTAGACCGTAGTAACATATAATTGGAAGGCAAATGGGAGCATAAATGCCAACAGGTATTGCATTAATAGTGATTGAGAACATGAAGCACTGACAGAGTTTAAGAGAAATATAATTTACGTCCTTAACATTTTACGGCAGAGGATGCATTAACTTTGCGAAACTAGGGAGTCCAGGCAAATTTTCAGGGCAGCCCAGATATTTATTCAAGCAATTACATTATACGAGCTGCTGTGCTATTTCATGACAATATAACAGCCTGAAAAGCATGCTTACATAGGAAATGCAATTTTCCCTAATTGCCTACCACAGTGACAACACGATCCTGAATATTATAGGTGCTGAACGTGACGCTTGAACATTTATTCTTCCCGAAACATGGTGGGAAAAATAGCTAGTTATTCAAAAGTGTTAGTTTATATTTCATTAACGATTGTTTTGGGTAGTTAATTTCACTACAAATATTCAAATACTTGGAGGCCGTTATCAATCTTCAAGCAAACATTTGTTTCACAGAGCGTTCTTATTGGTAAGTTTGTGGTTGCTACGAAAAGCTAACAGGAGGCTTGTTGTGTTTATTAAATGGTTTTACTTGGTTTCTCCTGTTTATCAGGGTCAAATATAGTTATTAAATTTAACCTACTTTCCAATGATAGCTCTGAAATTTTGTACATAAACTCGTTTCTGGAGACAATATAGAACACAACTAAAATATTGACAATAAATAACTAACTATGCGTTTACTTCAAGGTTTTCTTGTGTAATAGCCGCTTGTCGAGTCAAATCTTGTGAACAAAAATTAGATATAATCTACGGTTATATATTCTCTTCCGGAGAGAATACAGCAATAAAATGATACCGACACAAGTTAATTAAATACGCGTTTACATTCAAGAAATGAACGGTCAATGATGGCGCCCTATATCCCTCAAGAGATTCGTTCTCCTCGGTTGTTGCTCTCGGTCACGGACTGATCAGTTCTTAGATCCTCTCATTTACTCAAACAATGGTGCAGCGTCACTCAAATTCCCAAAAATAAATAAGCAATCAACAAGCTTTGGGGGTGTATGCATTCATGGGTGCATTACAGAAACCGCAGATGTAATTATAAAGTTAGAACTCCATTAAAAATTAATTGAAAGCTAAAGAATTAAAAATAATAAAAAGTGAAAACATAATTTTTAAAGAGAAAACACTTTATAGCACTATAATGATGTTGATAGAAATATTTTTCATATTTTAATTCATCTTTCCAATCAGTGCATTTGCACAAATACTACGTTACGAAAACACTCGCTCGGGTGCAAAGTGATAAAAAAATGGTTACCTCATATTCCTCGGGTAAGGTAACTCTAGGTGAATCCACGTGACCCAGAATTAAGAAATCAGGATTTAAATTTTGAAAAATTCACATATTTTTATGGAAACAGTGAATCACGCCTGAATTTGAATAACGTAGAGTTGCGGGCGGGAGTAGCTTGAGAAATCTTTCCATTCAAAAGATTTACGGAAATATTAGATACAATATTATTCATTAAGAAGATATCAGCAACTCCTGGTTTTGAAATAATATCGGATAATACAAGTCTTTCCTTGGTTTGGCAATGATGAATAATGAATGAGATTCAAGTGACAAAAAACATTCGTGGCAGTGGGGTAAATGATATGATAGGATGACTTTGGCTGAATACGATGAATGAGAACACTCAGAAAAGAGGCCTTAAGGGAAATACTGCTCTCCGTATCATCTTTATTCAACAAAACGTCTGCAAAACGCTTGCCTAGACTAGTATATAAAATATACACCATCAAAAAATAAAAAATCAGAGCTCTGCCGCAAAAATGTTACATGGAAGGGACCGTAGTAAATTTTCCCATGCATCACAATAGATCTAGCAAAAAAAGTGTAAAAAACTTTCGCGGAGATTGTGATAAAGACTGTTTAAAGTAATATCGATTGCATCAAATGCAACTCTTTAATTTTCCAATATGGCCACATATCAGCCCCAGATAATTGCCAGTAAAGAAGTGGCAGCTGATATATCAGCGTGTATGGAGGAACAATTTTTTTCAATTAGAATATTCGAAAGAGGTTTGCAAAGATTGGAAATGTTTCAGGAAATGATAAAAAGGGAACCCGTTTTATAGCTCAAACAGGAGTTGCTTAGTTCTTGAAACCCAAAACACCAAACTTACTCCAAAAGGTTATAGCATTATATATGCATGTTACATGATGAGCAACTTGCAGCAGTTGTGTATATCGTGGTTACACGCCTCATTTACTTCTGAAAATAAACATGTTCCAGTACTCACCTCCAAAGACGTCGCATCTGAGGACGAGCCTCGCGCCCTCCGAGTACGGTCCGACGACGGAAGACCTGTCAGCGCCAACATCATCCGTGATGACTGCTCTCTGAGGTGGCACTGCAAATACACAGAAAATAAGCGAAATCATTAGCTTTGAAAACACTATGAGTAAAATTTACATCAAAATCGTAAAGAGCAAATGATATCGGTGACGCAGAGCGCTACATCGTTGATGAAACAAACCAATCTAAGAAAATATGAGGCCAACAAAAAATATTGAGAGGGTGAAAGTTACAACCTCCAGTGTTCCAATATTGCTAGCATGCCTGCATAGTCTAAAAGGCAAACAAAAAAATGAGCTATTTAAAAATAGCGGGAGGCTTAATACGATTCTCTTTGACTCGATCGGTCGATTATTATAAATATAGTAAAACTTAAATCCAGCCCACGGTCCGAAATAAATTAATATACACTGCTTTCGGGCCAATTCCAACGAAAGGAAAAAACTAACTTAATTGTTCTTTGCGAGATTTTGGAATAGCTTCCAGATGATCATCGCCATCTTATGAGGTAAATCAAAGGAATTCAATTTAGACAAACGTTATTATCCCTTCGGATACCAAGGTATTTTTTCACCTAACCTCTCCCAAGGGGGATAACTCGGTTACCCCACAGTATTTTTTTGTTTATTCGCTTAATGTATAAAAAAATAGATTCTGTGTGTCATAAATCTTAAATAAAAACAATTATACAAAATAATAATAAATATGATTTATATTTAATCAAATAACATATAAATATAATTGTAGGCTCCGATTGGAGCATACAATTATCTAATCGGATGTCCTGTCTAGGTCTAATCGGATGTCCTGATATTTCAAAACATTTGGCTTTTCATTTGCTGCTCTTTCCATACATGCACAGAAGTCAAGAAACTCGAACAAGTAAATCAGGTGTCATGTACATTACACGGCGCAGCGCCACGCCCCGTCGGATTGAAGGCGTCGTGATGACCACGATTGCCGTCCACGGCGCCGTTTGATACATCTGAAGGCACACATAGAATCCCATTGTTATTTTAAATCTCGGTACTGTGCTGTGAATGGTGCACAGATCCTCAGAAAGCGGGAGGGTGAATCTGAGTCGAACTATCCCACAAGGGGTAACACAGTAACCCCAACGAGTTGTTCAGAAATTAGAAGAAAAAAAACAATCAATGAATGAAGATTTCACATGGAATCGTATTGTAAGATTTTTTAAAACAAACTCATGGAAACATAAAAATATCAGAAAATAATTGTAAATAAAAACAGTAAAAATGTGGGGTTGGAGTAACTGAGTTACCCCCCTTAGTAGCCGAGGGGTTAATCTAAAAATGATTTGCCTTCTGCTAGCATATAAATTCAAGTATTTTTTGTTCTATTCTTATGCAGGAAGTTTTCTAAATATAAAAATGAATCTATGCTCCGAGTATAACTTTATCTTATAGCACCAACGCTGTTTATCAAGCAATTAAAAGCATTTCGTTTCTAGTAATTTCATGTCATATCAACAAATTAATTCAATAAAATAAGAAAATTCATCCCTGCCATTATTTTGCAGCAAACAAACGGTTCATTAAGTGTAGCTCAAATAATTTTCTCTGAGAATTTACTAACGTTAACGGTCTTTAAAAACGCAAATTTAATTTGACGAAAAGAGAGAAAATTTGCCTCATCTGAAATGTTTGGTGTTATTCAAAACAATTTTATTAAACTAACAACAGTGTATTAAAATAACAAATTAACAGTTCCTAAATTGCCCTTAAATCCACGAAATTAACATTTTAAAAATTGTAATGAAAACATAAAATGTCTTCCTTTGACCATATGCTCTTCTTCAAGGATTTAAAGTTAAAAACTGTTAGAAAAAATGCTGATATTTTGATTTCTTCATTTGAATTGCATATGAGGCGGAAGTTTGTGTATGTGGAGATAGCTAATGAAACACAATCGGCCGTAAATGCCATAATTTTAATCTAAGTAAAGCATTTTGACTATCCAAAGTCAGGAGAAAAATCATGACTGCGAACCTGATTACCCTAAAAGTGTAAATTATATTTAACTCTTGAATTCCTTATGGCTCCAATAATATTTGAGAAATTTTAGTAAAAGGAATAAAAAAATAATTGTACTTTTAAACTGCAATTGCAAAGAAAGCGGTGAAAATTCCTAATTAATACCTTGACTCATTAAAATATTCCAGTGGTGATAGAAACATCAGATACAAATTAAAAAGAGCGTGAATGGAGTTGGTCAATATATTAAGTCGAAGCGGGCAACGCGGATTGCATATGCAGACGCTTGGGAGCGTGAGGAAGTGCCCGGACGAAAACGAGACCCAAAGACTGCGCGGCTGAAGAGCTGCATGGAGTGGGCCGTGGTTTTTTAAAGGATAGAAAGGACGAAGGGGATGCCGAGGGGAAGATGGGTCTGAGGGATATCGGCAAGGGCTCGCTGTTTAAGGCCCACGGCTCAGGGAGTGGACGGAGGAAATATTTGATAGAACCTGTTGACACTGTCACCCCACCGCCTCCCGCATCATGTTTACGTAAGTCGAGAGGCACCACGCTCTTTCCACACAGCCCACAAAACAGGGGGGGGGGTCGCGCCATTTGCGTAACGGGAACGCTCAACCCACATTCATTTTTTTCCCCCGGCTCACCCTTCAAAAACGCCCCTTACAGCGCCCTCCACCACGAAGCGCCATCGTAAAGAGATTATGCAATATGCTTTATGCTTCCCCGAGCTCGCACGACGGAAAGGCGGAAGCTATGACAATATGGCATCAACAGTAAGGCCTACCCTTCAAGCCAAGCTTTTCCGTATTCCCCTTCCACATTGCAGTGGTGAGGAGAAAAGGCTGGACTGGTTATTTCGCTGCGCAAGAGAGTTGAAGTGCTCAAGAGTTACCGTCGTCGCCATGGTCCTGTTTGCATCCCAATGTTTGCGCAAGCTCACCGAGGCACGAATAAGTTTTTCCCTTTGATGAGGGGGATGTGGCACAGTTTTCCCCACACAAATGGGAGAGATGGGAGGGAGAGGGTTTCGAAATGAGCTGAATGCCGGGATTTCCAGCGTGAGGCGTGCATGCATTAAGTCCAGAAAATAGGCGCCAATCCGATCGGGATATCCGGATTAAAAGGAGTAAACAGAATCTATGGGAAAAATTGCGGCGGAATAATGAGATTTTATTTGAAAATCATGCGCGAGGATAGAATCCATTATATGAAGCTTGAGAATTTCAATCCCTTTTGTTCTCCTAAATATGAAAGCAGCATTAAAGTTTATGAGACACTTTAAAATATCTTCAATGATGAATAATTATTTGGAATACAGTCATGAATCATCGGCGGGTGATAATGGTATTTTAAGGATTGGAATCAACGGAATGGATTACAGACCATGAATGAAATGCATCAGACAAATTAAGACGGACGCTTAAGTAAATACTTTCGGGATTATGTTGTTGGCGAATATGTGAGTGGAGTGTAGGGCTGAAGAATTCTAATTTTTGTATTGATTTATACTACCATTGATGACCAACACGATAGATTAATTCAATTTTAGGTAAACCTTGAGAACGAGCATTTTCATTCTTAAGAGATTTATAAATATCCCTTAACTTAGGCAATGAATAAAATGAAATTGGTTTTCCAACTCTAATTACCAAACATATTCTTTAATAAATGGAACTAAATCCGTTGAAAGTTTCCTCAGCTACATTTCCTAGGAAAGATTAGTCATTTTTTGCAAACTGTTTCTCAAGAAAATACTGAAAACTCAGAACAGATTCATTTACAGTACAGTCCTGAGTCCAAAGCGTAATTTTACGTACATTGCGGAAAACGACTAAAACTATAGCGGTGAAATATAGTAAAATATTCGTATTATAAGAGAAACAACTGCATTTTTCCACAAATTGCTTTAATGCGTACAACGCGACAAAGACTTGGTCTTGTACCTGATGATGGCTCTGTAAGCCGAAACTCGTTGTACGCACTAAAGCACTTTGTGGAAAAGTGCAATTGTCTCTCTTATAATATGAAGAACTTCCACGATATCTCGCCTGCATCTGTTAAATTTAAAATATTGGTATTTCTCTAAGTGATCACTTAAAGTAGTTAATAACTCATCATAATGCAAGTGAGAAAACAGCACATATACATCGGACATCTAAATGCTACTCCAATTTCCGGATATTAACAAAAATGTTGTACCATTTTTCCATTATATTTTATATAGATTGCGGTTGCATTGCATAAAGCCTACAGTTACGAAATATCTGCATTCCTTAGCGGTGGCACAGAAATAACTCCAAGCTTCACAGCAGGGAACGTTTAGTTTGCTGCAGCAAATAAGGGATCAAGCAATGCTCCATTGTTGGATAATCCTGTTTCGCGACGGAAATTCCATAAATTCCCCAGGATAATGGTGTAATCACTCATCCATTCGCCCCATAAAGTTTAATGCGTGCTCATTTACGACCTAGCAATTATCCATCAGGATGCAAATATTTAGGATGACTTCTAAAGGAACACCATCATTATCTCTCTATCCTTCTCTCTATCTCTTAGCTTGGCTTATGGCCGGTTGCAAGAAAATTTAGTTATGGAATCAATAGTGATGAGATCCATAAAGTTATAGAACTCATAACTAAATTCGGGTTGCATGATCACATCTATTAGTTACTTAATTTATTTACCAATGGTTAATAGCCTCGAATATTTGATCTAATCTTCCACCGCCGGATAAAAGTTATGAAAGTTTAAACTATGAATAATTAATAATGCACATTATAATTAGTCAGTAAGAGTAAACAAACTGGTCACTTGTCTCAAAACAACTCTTTAATCAAGTAATGAGGACTCCAAGCGGTTCATTGCGCATCCGCCATCTTGGCTACTTATGGAACTCATAACTCCATGCCATAAGTTATGAGACCAATGAATTTATTGAATGTTTGTGCAACACTTATTGAATGGTTTCCATGTCTTATGAGTCCCATAACTTTATTGAATACATATGTTACGTTCCTGCAACTGGCCATTAGTATACAATCTCTTATCTGTCTCCTGCAGACTTCGGAGTGAATCGCCTAATTCTTTAACACCACTGCAAGAGATATTATCTCGAGATATCCACAGGACAGCGCAGTGGAAGGAACTTTTCTTTAAATTTTCCGCCATTTTGCCTCAGAGTCAGTTACTTGCTTAAATTCCTTCATTCACCTTCCCCAATTTAACTCGGTAAGCTTTCCTCAATGGAGACACTTGACAGGACATGAAGGTTTCATGACCGCTCACGCCATAAGTTGGGTATCCATAGCATATAAGCCGGGTAAACTTAGGTTATTTGTATAGCTTTTTAAAGTTTCATCAACGTTTTTGACTCAAAAACCTTTGGATTGATCACTTAAGGCAAAAATAAAAACCTGTGTTTCATCATAACCCGAACTCTGGTTACTGTTTCATTAAAATTTTCGATATCTAAAAGCAAATCAAATAAAAATAAAAACCGTGCCACAAAAATACGATACAGTAATGATATTCAATACAATATTGCTCTAATTTAAGTAACAATTTTTAACTTTTCCACTAGTTTATTGATAAACTACGAGTTTCGATGTCTCAAACATTTCTTTGATGTACTTAATATCACAGAGCAATTTTATTACGAGAAAATACAAGTATACACTAATAAAAAAGTGTAGCCATAAGAGTTACATGAACATGACGAAATAATACATCTAAAAGTGTTGTTAGTCATTCGAAAAAGGAGAAGTATGAAAGTTTTACCTGAGTTCTACCTAGAAATTCCACTATTCAACGCGTGAATCCGCGTTAAAAACGTGACGGGTAAAATTGTAGCATTTTCACTCTATTTCTTCGCCTCTTTTCATCAATTTATACCAAATCAGCCTAAATGAGCGCTTGATCGTGTAAATTATCTGGTGAGGAAGTTGACGTGGACAAGGTTCAGCTTCAGAAACAATTGACTAGTGAAATTGGTTAAAACCTTTTGATCCCTAATACAGGTCACAGCGTACATGTATGGAGTCAAAATAATTAGTCATCAGAAGTGTTAAGTACAAGCGGATAGTATCCGTTGAAATTTAACAAGAGTGAAATACATTGCGCTTATGTTACAAGAAAATCACAATGCCTGAAGAATATTGTCAGCGTGGTCATTTAAGGATCATATCTATGGTTGTCAAGGATATATGCTATTGTTGATTTCAGAGAAAAATGTGAAATTTTTCTGCTAAAAACCCTATTTTTATACAAATACAAAGCATAAAAAGAAAATTATATTGAAAGAATTAGAAATTGCATTTTTTTCAGCCATCCAGTTAAAAAGAATCCGAGCCCTCCAACTTGAGGAAAAATATTTTAAAAAGGAAAATAGGAAACCACGGCACCGTGCCCAATGCTTAGTATGGACCACCATGGGTGACCCTGAGGGCTGTTTAAAATGACCTAAGTTACAACTAGATGAATTTTCTATCTATATGAAAAATTTCAGCTCAATCGGTCCAGTTTATTTTGCGTGATGGGGCAAGAGACAGACAGGCATCATTACAGTTTTAAATGTTAGCAAGGCTCTGACATAGACTAATTGTTTGGACGGTTGCCTTGGTAACCCAACATTGAAAAAGCTGTACATATCGCTAAGTGGTGTTGCGGTTGAGGGGAAAGGTTAAAACTACACTGAACTGTAAAAAAATGTCTCACTTTGGACGCAAAGACGTGTAGTCTAAAGAAGGGATGTGAGGCACGAGAGAGGCAGAGTAAGGAAGAGGAGTTACACCGAGTGTGATAATTTGCACTTGTCGCTAAGGCGACATGAAAAGTTTTTAAGTAAGGGACCAGGGTTGTGACGCAGAGGGAGTGGAATGAATTAAGGCATAGAGACGGAAGAACGAGAAGTTATACGACTTTGCAGGGTGCTTATTCGACTGAGTTCGACTGATGAGGTCTCCCAGGAAGTATTAAAAAATAAAATTCCCCCTTCTTCATTTTCATGCACATGGATACATAAGTAGGCGCGCGTATGTACACATAGCAATCAAAAAGTTCGTTTAGGACGCTATCTCCAGGACCTTGGTTGCTGATGAGAAAGTTATCACGCCAGTTTTCAAGCTTCGCTACATTTTAATAAAGCTCAGGACGGGTTAAAAGGTCGTAAAAGCAACAGAATGCAGCGGCGGAGTTTCGAAAAGTTTTAGTTTTAAGAATACAAAAAAAGTGGAAAAGAAAATCCGAGCATTAGGAATAAAATAATTACAATTTTTTCATAAAAACTTAAATTTGATTTTGCTAGAGCAAAAGGAGTGAATCTGTTGTCCCACTGAAATATCGGCAAAGGAAATATTTAACGGAATTACTTAAGAACCTACATAGCCAAACATATACATTAGAGCATACGACGGAACTTTATATTGGTCATCGTATCTATTGAATAGAGTTTTCATCTTTTCTGACAATGTATAAAAGCTTTTAGTGTAAAAGAAGCCACTGCTTTAATTGAAACACGCCTAATGGTTCTTAGAGCAGTTTTAGAGAAAATAGATTGCAATTATGACGGACTGGAGAGAAAATAACTTCCTTTACTCCACAACTTTCGATGGAGTTTTTAAATCCGTCATTATGATATCCTTACCGCAACTTTTCTTTAAATTTTCTTTAATAGGAACAAAACATTATCTATTTCTTTTATAAGTTTATAATTTGCAATTATTTTCTGAATAATCTATCATGTACAGCAATAAAGAAAATAAACTCGTCAATTATCATCACTGAAACATTTGAAAAGACCGAGAAACGCTAAGTGCAAAGTTGAGCAGTTATACAAATATTACAGATATTAGATGGCTTCCCGATATCCTTCCATCGCCAGCTGTCATCGCTTTTATTAAAACAGATCTCATTCATTCGCCAAAATTTACATGTGCTAGAGCCATTGATAATTTTATGGGCTTGATTTGAATGACTTTACCATTAAAAAACCACCCTAAAAACTTTGATTCCATAAATGCGCTTGACTACATTCAATGATTACAATACAACATTCAACAGTTTTTGGCACAACATTGTGGAAGTTCACAGCGGTAGCATAGGTAAATTTACCAATTAAACGTCAAAAATTTAGTACGTGAGCAGTGCGGAATGTCTCAGGTTAACTTAAAACAGTTTTCTTCTTTTTACGATAACAAGTCATTCCAATGATAAACAACGATGCTTATTAAAGAGGGTCGATATAACGCATAAGCTGAGTTCATCAGAGGCAAATAATAAGGCATGAGATATTAAAAAATGGTTCTTTAGTTGCCTAGTCTCAAGATAAACAAAGTTTGCTCGTCGACTATCGCTCATGATGTGAAAGATGATTGGATCGCATGATTAAATTGCTCTAGAACTCACCGCAAGATAACAAGGACGTCTTTCTTAAGGTGAATTGTTTGAAAAGGTTAGTTAAAGGCTAATTGTTTGAAAATTAAGGAAAAATTTTTATTTCAGACCAGTGCAAAAGGAAATGAAAAAAATACATGGCCAGCTCTTTTTTCATTCCGCCTCTACATATCCCAAACGACCACGCCCTCCCCACTTACCGCCGTTCCTTCTCCACACAACCCCTTCCCTCTCCACTGAGAGACAGGCTTTCGCCAGCCAAGTCCCCCTGGTAACCTTCGCTCGACCGATTCTTTAACCCATAATCCTTAAATCTCTTCCAAGAAACTTGCTCCCTCTAATCCTTTCTTACTTTCTTTCCCCATCCTTACTCCAGTTCTTTCCCTACCCATCTTCTATTTCCATTAATAGTTAAATAAATTAGGTATGCATATTTTTAATGATAACTTCAATGAGCGGCATGATTCATCAAATGTGCGGCATTATCAACTATTACACAATCAAACCAGATGATATCAACAATGAAATTTAATGGGTCGTAGATACAAAAAAAATATCAAAGAAATAAATTTTTTATTTCATTGATATTTTTTCTCTAAGTGCCAAGAAATTTCCACTGAGCTGATCCAGGAAAAATTAATTATTTCCACATTCTTCCCATAAGAATTAAATGTAACATGCGATGAACGAATATTTTTTCCGCATTCTTATCATATCATATGATTCATAAATTTTTCATCTTGAGCTTTATATTTCATTCGTTATTTTCTTTTTATCATTGATGGCTGACCAATCAACATAAATATATATTATAGTTTATACGTATTTGCATTTCTTTTACAGCTCGCTTTTATTTAAAAAAATAATTTTATTATTACCAGACGGAGAATTTTACGAATAAGAATTATAAATTGAAGGTAAACGAATAAAAGTTTGAAAAAAGGTAAAAATTAGTATCTTTTGTGCATTAGTGAATAATATGCGGAAATATGAAGCGTTTAAGGTATTCGAATGCATGAATAATAACTGAAGAGCATGTCAACGACTAAAGGGATGTCTGAAGAAATGTATACTCTGGTGTACTAACGTTAATTCCTATCAAGTTGCTATGTGGCAGCAGAGCCGGAGTATTAAGTGGAAAACATAAGAAAATACACAAGTAAGTTCATGAGTAGGTGCATGAAAAAGTAGGGAAACGGGGCACAAATTTGCAAGGTCCTTCAGGGAGACAGATATGACGTTGTCGCAGCGCCACGTGGATGAGTAGTAGCCGACGCGTTCTCCAATTAAGTTTTCAATGTCTTTGATACCGTTGAGATTCAATGTAGAACATCTATTACTGCATGATCGACTAATTAGAAACTTAACGGTAAATTTCAGATCGATTGATATTATATACAACAACATTCGATGAGATATGGAGGAACTTTGCAATGTTCACCGAGTTATTAATTACTTCGAAACTCATCGTAGCAATAAAAAGCTCAGAGCATATTTCAGTTTTTTCATTTAAAATTCAGATCGATTAGAGCTAACATGAGCATATGATGTCCTAACATGAGCATATGATTCACCATGATATCACTATCACCTTAATAAAGCATTGAATATCTATGTTCACTAAGTTATAAAGATGATTTTAACCAGTTCACCAGAACCAACTTGTCCGACCCAGTCCTTCAATTGCACATTCAGCGACACATTCACGAAATAAGCACGATATATTTACAAACCGTGTCGTTCAACATTATACTCCTAAGAATTTTACCGTAGCTCCTTGTCATTTGAATCCCCAATCCCGACTTATTCGCCCCAAGTCGCTCAGCGAGGCGTAATGGAAAGTCAAAAGGTAGAGAAAATTGTCTCCACAACGTAACGGCGGTTATTTGATATACTTTTCAGTTCCCTTACTTTGGATAAGGAAGCAAGGAGCATTGGTGGGAAAGGTTAATTTGCATTTTAAGGAGTGTAATATTTACCGTGAAGACTTTTTGAGGAAAACTTAGCATTATCTGAATTGTGTTTACCCTACTTTTCTGTCTCTAAGATGCATAATTGTGTAAAAGTATCTTTATTATCAACTGGATTTAGATTGGAATATACGATTAAAACTGCTACGAGCGAACATATAATGTCTCACATCTTTGAGAGGGATTAAGGATAGAGCCCTTTGAGAATCGTAGACTACATGCTAGGCTTAGCCTTCCTAAGAAAATTAGAACTGGTTGTTTTAGAGCGACACATAGTATATTATAATGACGCATCACTACATCAATTAGCGACCACAATATACTGAGCTCTACTTAACAGACTCCCATAATTCACGTCACCATTTCACATTAACAAATCTTACATCTTTACACGGCTGGTATCCTAAAACCCTATTCCACACACCCAGGTTCGCAGGGTAGTATGTAGATGTGGGTTTATACAGTGACGACGTAAGCTCTAGAGGCCTGTAATTTCACCCCTTTCCTGGGGAATTATTCGTTCCCTTTCACAGGCGTGTATCTATTCATCTATCCGTGGACTCCTTTATTCAGCCTTTTCACCTCCCCTTTCACGTCACTTCCTCCTCTCCTTCCTGTCAGCCTCCTTCCTTCCGCCATTTACCACTCACTCCCGACGCAATTAGCTCGCGCCATCTTGAGTTTTATACGCCACCACTCTTTCCCAACGCACACCAACGGAGACATACAGAGCCCTCTATCCGCCGTCAGTCTCATTTTGCCGACTCCCCCCTCTGGCGGCGAAAGAGGGAAAGATTTCATTACGCTCCCGCGACGAAGCCCTTGCAAGCTTTCCTTCTTCCTTCCACTCCTCTGCGCTCCTATATCTCCTTCCCGAGATTATCCTCCTTTCGTGAAGATGCGAGATATCGCCATACATATCGATAGTTCTTCGATACACGGCATGAGATGGTTGGCATACTCTTTGTCTTCCTTCTACAAGTAGTAGGAAATGAGCCCCTTACGACATTCTTAAGTCTATCTAGTTTTAAGAATGAGAAACAAGTAATTGGTCATGATTCTACGCTTTATTTATAACAACACGACCTAGGCTTCGGCATATCAAACCATCATCAGATGCCGATGACATGCCGAAACATCATATGCGTCATATGATATGGTAAAACTTAGGTCGTATTGCGTTAACTAAAGTTTGTATTCATAACCAAGTACTTGTTTTTCATTCATTATGAAGGAGTTCCACCGAGTAACGCGAGAGACAACGTCCTATCTAGTTTAACCTATTCAGTAATCTTGGTCTTTGCAAGGAGCACTGCGTGATTGGTGAAAATGGTGGTGCTTCCCACGGTACAAGACGTCACTGTAGAGAATGTTTTTATGACAAATTGATGGTGCATGTAATATTTTCCTTGTCATATTCTAAATGGGTTTCTACATTCCTAAATCCGACAGCTAGTTTCTTTCAACCCCAACTCAACTTCTTCGATCGATCCTTACATCTCGCCAGCCTATTTATACATAATGGCACAAATGACCTCAGTTTTTAGCTGGCTTCCCAAAAAAGAAATCGGGAATTTATGAGTTTGAACTCCAAGTAATTTTTCTACTCTTGTTCTTCCGCCAAGTACTAGGAAATCAGCCTTAAACTGCCTTCAGAACTCTTTGTATTTCATTCTCTTTCTAGTTATTCAACTCATCGGTATGTCTAGTCTCATATCTTTTCTCATACCTTTCACAGAACGTATTATCAATATAGGCATATTTGCTTCAGATTTTCACTCTGTCCTTTCAATGACCATGCTCTTCAACCTCTCCTTAGTTCACTCCAGCTTATTTCATAATTCAATAGACATACACACAGTTTCTCCTCTCTCCATATGCCTTTTCATCCAATTCCTTAACCATGCCCGTGAGAGAGGAGTCTTTGACGGTATACCAGAAGTGGAAAACTGATGTTCTCATTCAAAAAGTTATCGTAAAAGAGGTTATAAACCGGGTTTTTTTTTAGATAAAAATAGCAACCATGGGTTCATGTGGTAAAATAGACAAGGACGAGATAGAGGAAACGGTTATTGATTGAATAAAAAATTAAAACTTTTATCAAAAGGTAAGGAAAGGTAAAGAATAAAAGTTAGGTATTTAATAACAAGGGGATGGTAGGACGGAAGTTAGGGAAACATGTAGAAATATTTTCCCTATTAGAGAGCAAGAAAATAATTGTAACATGCACAAATTAATGCTTTAAGCGATTGCTTTTGGTAATTTGACGGCCACCATCGAGAAAAAAGAAATACAGTATGGTATAAAAATGATTAACGATGAAAATACAAGTGATAATATGAAAAGTTGGATGGAATCAGTCAACAGCACTGTAGAAATACGCGGTCTATTACTGGGGTTACGCGTAACTGAGATGTTCTCAGTTTCCTCTGTTTTCATTGCGCGTCATACCATCTGCAAAGCGCGGTTCACAACGTAATGTGAAATTCTTGCTCAAATAGATCTCTCCTTCGTTGACATTACAATCTCTATGCTTTCTCATATTCACTCACGTAGCTCCCCGTATCGCCCAATCTTCATTTCAAACTCCGCCTTCTTTCCTTTTAACTCATGTTTCCTGATAGCATTTACTATTTTATCCCAGTTTTTCCCAGCCTCTATTCCAACTCGTGACAAAAACTCCTTTACTTCCTCCAGTTCTTATAGTGCTTCAAAATGCAGCCTATTGGGCCGACCACAGAGGGCAAAAAAGGACAAAAAATTTGCCATCGCAATCCTCCCATCGTCTGCTTATTTTAAATTAAGGAAGACCATGTTTTAAAAGCAATCAAAGCCGAAAATTCATCTACGTCCATACGACACACGAATAGAAAGATTTGATGGTGATTCATCTACCCTTCACTCTTATCCATGAATACCAAAGATCGCAGCTTTATTTTACCGATTAATAAAAAATAGGGCCAATTCCACCAGTACAATATTTATATAACAGCATAGCTTTCGCATCTTACAGGCACAGATTGTGTCAGCATCACCTTATGATGCAGTAACATGCAAAATCTCTGTCAAATAAATACTAATAAGTTCTCGCAGAATTTTCTCCTTTTTTTTATTTACTAGGGAAGTTTTGGTTTCACAATATGTTAACCAAATTTTCAAATACATTAGTTTTAATTAATAATTTGTAGAATCAGATAACTTGTTCAAATAAACACAATTATTTGAACACACACAAAGCATTTATGAGATGCATGTCCCTGTTTTAAAAGATTTGTTTTGCAATGGTAGATAATTTGGGACAAAACGTTTGCCTATTTCTTTCTCGGGCTAAACTGTATCCATGAGTGTTTGATCATAACATTAACAGGCGAAATATTTCCCTCAAAGATATGCTCTCAGTCATAAATTACGAAAAAATTTCGGAGTGAGCTAGACAAATTTAATGTTTAATTTATAAGATTGCCCCGTAGTATATCCTTCATCCCCAACCCTTTCGGATCAATAATGTTCCAAACGCAGCCTGTCATCCGTATAAGTTCGCGTTCATAATAACCAAAATTATGGCGTGTGTGCCCATAGGTTAAAACTTTGGCGATTCCCTCCCGAATGGAATATTCATGAGACATAAATAACGGAACGACGGTCAAGACCCAAACACGTCGTTGAACATCCGACAATGCTTTGCAATATTCATAGCCCGGAGCAAGGGAGTGTGGTTGGTCGCGCTCTACATGAAAGACCCTCTGCATAATATATTTTTCAACGTAGCTGCAAAGAGTTGTGTGCGTTACTAGCTTAATGTATAAGTTTGTTTAATGTATACAAACTGTTACAGAACTGAACATTGATTTTCCAGGTTAATCATCGCGAAAATAACCCTTTATTGAAAGCAATATTTTCCTCCTGCTTACCTTATTAGCACAAAAGATGTCATGGCATTAGAATGAGCTTGCAAGAAAATTTGTGTATTTTGATCACATATGCTTTTTTGAAAAATAAAATTCCTACTTCTCATACAATTTAAATTATTTTATCAACATAATCGGAAATTTTTGCCCAAGTTATTTAATTTTAATAAGTTTTATTTAATAATTTAATAAGTTTTCTTTAATAATTTTTCTTTAATAAAAATTTATTAATAAGTTTTCTTTGCGTTACGCCGGATAATCGTTTTCCATGAATTCCAACGCCTCGGCATGTGCCTCAGCTACCATTATCGAGGTTGTAAAAACTGTACAAAATTGGCCACGTTATATAAACAGCTAGGCCAGCTTATATACCCTACTGAGAGATCAGACAACCTAAGATCCCATTAGTTTCCAGACTACGGATGTGTACCAGATTCCCTGTCAGAGCGGAAAAGTAAAAATTGGGAAGACAAGCTGCACCGAGGAACACAGGATAATTGAGCAACAACGTCACAAGAGTCCAGGGCAATTGGTGAAATCGGCCTTAACTGAACGTAGTTCCACGTAAACTATAGAATATAATGGAATGGTGCTCGTATTCTCTGTCACACCAAAGTTTACCGGAAAAAAGCCTTCGCCTTTCGCCTTGAAGGAAGATGGCTTGGTGGTGTAACTGGCTAACACACCTGACCGGCAATTGGGAGATCTGGGTTCGAATCCCGGTCAAGTCAAATGATTTTTTCATAGCGAATTTCAACCCTGGTGTAAAGTTTACTGGGATAGCCTTGCCAAAGAGTCAGTAGAAATCTGCCTAAAATGATGTATTTCAAACGGGATTCGGGCTTGCATTTAAGCAACACCTAAAGCCCATTTGAGTCGTACAGAAGGTTCGGGAAAGCAGCATAGAAGGATGACGACAATCGACATATCAGTGGTTAACGATTCCGTCAGCGGAGTTTATAAACTGGACGGCTGATCTAATATCACGGCCTATTTTTCATAATTTCGAAGCACTGACGATAGTATGCAAGACGCTTGCCGCAACGTTGGTAGTTATAGAAACATTAACCCGGCATTTAACGCGATAAACATTTACTTACATAATCTGCCAGGAAATAATAAGTTTTTGTTTTTCCTCATTAATCACAATTTTAATTGACAATTGCAACCGATTTCAAATTATATTTGGTGGACTAATCCAAAGAATACAAGAATCTTCACGGCAGTTTTAAGAATAATCGGTTGACGCAAAATATAGTCCGCCTCCATGTTTTTCTGTGTATGCCAAACACATAACATGAGCCGATAATTTTCTTCTCTTATAATGAATTCCAGAGATTTAATCATATATGAGGTTTCACAAATAAATTCCTGCTTGACAAGCTATTTAAATAATTTCATTTATAATAAATAATTAATCGAATAATTTAATTAATTTAGAGATAAAAATTCCAAATTTAATTGAACCATTTTAAAAGAGTTCGACATGACTAATAATATCTAACGCAAAGTCACCAGTCATATTCCTATGACACTTTATACACTATTTTACAATAACAGGGTCAAATGATAGGTCATGTGCATTTCACTTATGAAGTTAGATCAAGAAAAAAATATTATGTCGCAGAGAAAAAGAAATTTTATCAAGGGGCTAACATATGCATATCAAGGTATTGACTACAGTAATGTTGTTGACATAAAATCTGTGACAATTGTATCACTATTTTTTATTGATCGTATCATAATTTCAGCGCACTCCTTAGTCATAATACGAGGGCTAATAAATCTGTTTAGTCAAGAAGCAGGTATACCATTTTACAGATAGCATGCCCCACTGAAGGCTTATTTGGAGCACAAAAAGTGGCAATAATGAGGTCATTTTCATGCAGAAGGTCACGAGACACTGGTTCATTACGATTAGTATTCATGGTGGCAATTGCTCTTAAAAGGGATTCAGAGAATTCGACCCACTTTTCCCTAATGTCCTGCCTGGAGGAATTTACTTGTCTAGCAACCCGCATGGATTCTGCGAAATGCTGAATGAAGAACACCTTTTCAATCCGTGCAGATTATACTACGAAACAAAGGGATACTCTCTTGCGCCCCAATCCAGAAAAAAAATAATTTATCCACGAAAGGAGAAAATTTCGTTCATTATCCGCGTGGGTGGTCAGCTTGGAGAGAAATGCAGGCGTGAAATCACCAGCATGGACTGTATGCGGGTTAAAATGGTCCCTCCACGTAATTTGATTCCAGATTTATAATGGGAAAAGACAGATGGATGGATGGAATAAAAGATTCCGTCGCAGCTGAAGGCATTAAGGAATACGAGTGCGCGGGCGGGTTCGGAAGATTTGGAAGTCACTGCGAGGGAAATGCATTCTCCAGCTAAAGAGATGCGGATACATCATTTTCAAGAGAGCTTCGGAATGAGATTCACGGTTCCGAACAAACCTCGTTCGCCCTCCTTTCTCCCGCATTTAGCTCGTCTGAATAGAAGTGAGAAAGGCTTCACAAATGGGACAGAAGCTGGTGAAACTGCAAAGAAATGGGTCGTTTCTGGGAGGAACTTGAGTGCAAGAAGTCCTACTGACTTCTAAGAGTCCTCACCATCGTCCACACCAGCCATAACGTCGAAGATTGGTTGGTTGCTACAGCTCTAAAATCCGTGCTCATTTAGTCAAGGCGTTTTTTATCACTCTAATCCAAGTTTCAGTATGCATAAGTGTACTCCTTTCCACTTGATGGCAATGTACCGAAACTTGTATCAGGATGAGGACAAGAGTTAGCAAAATGAAGTGGTAATAGGCATTTCAAAAAGTATGAACCGCAAAACTACAATATTTTATATTTAAGAATGATCGACAGATGAATGATTGTAAAATAGATGCCTCGGTAGAGGACATGCATGAAAGCAGCTTACTGCATTGACTTGATCAATCTAAGATGAAGGATAGGATCAAAATGCCGAAGGAAATTTATAATACAGGAGCGAATGGTGTGAAAGGAAGAGTTAGACCTAAAAATGCACGGGTGAATGTGGTAGGAGATATCATGTATGAAAAGACGTACATATATGAATGTTTAAAACCGGAGGGCAAGTACAAAGCAAAATAAGTGAGGTAAAAAACGTAAAAGAATTATTTCAGGTTAGGGTAACATTGAGAAAATTAACAGATCAGTAAGCTTTACGTACGAGATAACAAGTAATAAACATTTTTTGCTACTCCTATCCCGAAATAGAGATGCAAGATTAGCAAAAATGCATATTATTACTGAATTTATTAGAGTGCATACAATTTACTTGTCTCTTTTGAATTGCTGTTTCCGACAAATGTCTTTTCTCTACAGACCTGAATTAGTATTTAACTTGGCTCATATTCATTATTCTAAAAAGTACAACACGATATTTACATTACTTTCTACCTATTTCTACATTGATTATATTGTCTACCCAACAACACACATGAAAACAAATCTTATACTGTATAAAGTGCCTCCTTACTGGAATGTTACTTTAGATAAAACTGTAAGTTGGTTCATATTATCGATTCCTGCATAGATTTACCTTCCAAAACCTATATTTAATATCCACAGAGAGACTGAGTATCTTAGCGATATTTTTCACATTAGCACCACTGTTTTAGATTTCTTTTAATTAATCTAAGAATTACAATTCTGAAGAGTATAATCTATAGAGCCTTGTTCTAGTGTTGGCATGGCACTGAAGTAGTTCGGGGACTAAATGAAGATGGAGAAGTGCAAAGAATGTCCCTCAGTAGAAGTCAGTCAAAGGGGAAGAAGTCTTACTGGCACGACGAATCTTCCCGTCTCTTTATCTCACTCTTACACTTAGCCATTAGGGCTGGAGAAGACGGTGCTTCGTCTACAGTTCCTTAGCAGATGGGGGAGGTGCCGGAAAGCAATAGGGTGGGGAAGCAGGCAGGAGAACGGGGATGGAGAAACTGAGCCAGATTCCCACGAAGGCTAAATTATTCATCCAACGAGAGCCCTTCAAGTCCTTAAGCGGCTGTGGAATGGGGTTGGGGAAGGGCTTAGAAAGGGGTAAAGACCCTAAGGTTTGAAGTCTGGGAGGACTAAAGAGGCAGGTCACCAAGTTATAAATGAGTCAGGCAGATGAAGAAGAAAACAAGGAATAAGTATTATCACCATGAGGAAGTGTCTAATACATTATTATGAAGAAGAAGGTTTTTGAAGATTGCACGACCGAAGTATTCCCAACCATACAAAGGACAATATTTGAAAGAATGCTTCAAACTCTTTACACGTTAAATAAAGAAGGGGAAAAACTCAATGCACTATTTTCACACCTAAACCCTATATCTTTCCCTAAATATTCATCTTTTTCGTATTTTGAAACAATCAAAAATCAAATTAAAAACAATAAAATACCTGTAATATTCAATAATTTGCTTCTCATTGCCAGAAAAAAATATTGATCCACGTGCCATATGGCAACTTAAAAAAGCCTTGTGAAAGTTAACTATCAATTAGTCATAATTTCCTTTCAATCCGGAAGCACTATTTAAATACAACCACGTTGTTTACTATGGCCGGCAGAAGTTGTAGTTTAGTATTGAAAATCGAATCTGGGAGTGATCACCATCATCACCGATAATCTGATAAAATTCACATTATAACTAAAACGAAAGTAACCACAAAACAAATTAGAGATAGTCCTTAAAGAATTGATCCAAGTTGCTGATGTATTTAGTGCATTTATGATGTGCAGTAGCAGTAGATGTATACCACAAGGAAATCATTAATTGTATAGGCAAAAAGCTCTTAAGGGGAATTCGAAGCATGATTAAATTCGGTAAATACAGAAAAAGTAGTTAAGCAAGGGACTTATCACATGAGTTTAATCATCCAATCTCTAACTTGCGAGCGTGATGAATTAAGGACTCGCGTCTGAGGAGTTGAATTAGATTCAAGTGAGTTTTCTCTTCTTATTCTTCCTTTAAATGGCCTCGTAATTATTTGCAAGTACAAGCGATTCGTCCCCAATTTCCTAAGCCATTGCTCTTAAATAGTGTTTCACTCAGATCGGTGTCAAATGACTTTAGACTTGAACATCACTACCCCATTCAACCCCGTCGCCATTCCAAAGGAATGACTTAAACCCATATACCTTAAGTTTTGCAAATGACCTTTAAAGCACGTGCTAAGGCTGTCGGGAGAAGGAGAGCAAAATACACTTTTGATTGAAAAAAACTAAATCTCATTAGGCAAAGTCTTCTATCCTGTACATATACTTTCCCATATTTGAATCCCACAAGTCGAGTCGAGGTCTCAATCTTTACCCTAAGGGTTTAATCCCCTCCCGTTTCGACCCCTTCAAAATGAATTATTGGTCAAACGTTTCATTATCCTTTAACAATGTTACACCTTTTTCCCCGACGGTAAAAACTTCTTTTTCGAAATTATATGCGAGAAAGGGTCACAAGTCAGGTAAACATTCATTTTCCGGGTTTCTCATTATAACCAATTACGCTGCACGAGGGTTTTTTTGGGTAAAGTACCAAAACATTTATGTTTTACCACATTTATGAGAAAAGAATCATGGCTTAAAAAAAAGATTTACAAAGGCTCCATTCTTCAAAATACCTTCGACTCTTGCATGGATTATATCGCACCTTATTAGAGGTATAAAATTTTATACCTAGACCTTTAGTTAAAAAACGCTTTAAGCATAGATGTGCCATGTCTCCCTCAAACTTTCAGGAGATGAAGACGTATATCGGGATCGCGAGATGCAACAACCCCATTTCCAAAGACAGTTTTTACCTCTACCTGAAACTCTGACTTATATATAACATTTCCAAGATGAACTTCTCATTTTATAATACAGTGAATACAGAATATAAGCTTCATAATCCCATAATTAACAGTAAGTAAAGATTTGAAAATATATTTTTATGTAAAATATCTAATCATAATTAATCCGTAACACTTTTGTTGCCGTCGTGGATGCACAATTCAAGGAAGATGTGTTAAAAGTAATGATGCTTTAATAACACCAGAAAATAATAAATAAGATAATCACTACAACACATGATTCCTTATTACAACATGGAGTCCATTTTTAATTTCCCCAGCGGACAAGAGTCTACAACGAAAAGTTGGTACTCTAAGCTCTTAGCAAAAGATAGCATACACATTTTTCGTACTGCACTTTGGGTAAGTAATTCGCACGATAGTAGCATTCAATTTTAGAAAAAATAAAAAGGCTCACGTGATTTGATTATTCTTATTTTAAATGACTACACTTCTGACATAAATGATTACGCTTTCTGAACATAAAATCAATGATGTATCCAAATCGGTAATATTTTTATCTCCCATTGGCTGTCAGTTAAAGTCAAGAAATTGCCATTTACACAAAACCATGCTAAACAAATGATGTCTCATTTCAGTGTAACATCAAAGAGTATTTGTTGCAAGAAAAAATATGCATATGGAAAAATCCAAGATTTATCGCACTTTCTGAACCCATCGCCATAGTAATCATCTATAGGAGCAATATCTATTTGACAGGTTACCTAGTGAAATTATCAAGAGAACCTACTCTTAAGGAGCTAAAATTTGAATAACTTTTACATATTTGACCATCGTCCACGTTTAGTCTTTGTATCATAGACAAAAAGACTGTTTTAGATAAATTTCAACTTCTGTCGTCTATAACAACCCCGCATGCATTTTTATGTGTCTATATATCATATAGATACCAGAATATGAATAGATTCGTATCAGTTGAAATTTTACCTATTTGTACTCAATAATCTTCCTTGTTCTGATATCATTAGATTAGACCACTCATTAATCTTTTGATGTATTTATCTACCAATGATAATGCGGATGTTCTTATTACCATATTATATTTTTTTGCCAAAGGTTTCGTTTATCTGTTGCCATTTATAAAAAAAATAGCATAACCAGCGCTGCACAGCGACAGAGGCAAAATCAAAGCTGTTCTTCTGCTCTTAAATACTTGATTGAATTTTCAATTTTCCCCCATTCTCTTCTATTGTAGATTATGTAAACGTCCAATCTATGTGAAAAAAATCTTCTATTGAAGGAAAAATGCAAGTATCTTCCAATTTTCATCACAGAACGACTTCATTAAAGCACATCTGAATTGATATTTAATAGAGTAGCACACTTAAATTGACCAGTAATTCCCATGAACTTATATCTGCTTTCAATACTTCATCTGTATGATTTACACTGAACAAAACACTCTTAAAATATTCAATGATACAGCAATGGGTCATTCTCAGACTATTCCCAATTGATCTATCTCTCATATATGTGATACATGACAACTAGTATAATTGTCTTCACTATTAATTTTGGTTCTATAGTTGAAAATAAAATGGAGGAAAACATTCCATGAACCAGGGAAAATATATCTGTCAGCATTTGTCCCCCTCATTATTCACTACCCACTACCACTGATTTAACCTACTAACTCAATCTACCTACTGCGGAATTTATACTGTGCTCATCGACGTATCGCAACTTTTCAACCCACGTTCTTTGCTTAAATTACAAAAGGTTTAATGTTCCCCAGGCACATTTAGGAACCAGTTGATTGGGCAAAGATGAACATTCTCGCTCTGAAGGGTTCATGACATGCATGGATGAATATATCAGCGTCAGCACGGCTCGCGACAATTCTATTCCTGGAGAGGTCTTTTGAAGTGTAGCGTGTGTACTACAGAGCCCGCTCATCCTCGGTGTATCTGACGATTTTCCTCATCATCCTACGGAGCCAATGGCGCGCGGTAGATTTCTTTTCTTCGATATCTCCAGGCCTTCCCGGATTGCAGCAAACACTCCCCTGAGCTATTCACATACCCTCCGCAAAATTCTACACATGGCCTTATTTTCTCTCTCTCGACACTTGACAGTGCGAATATACGAAGGGCTGCGCTGAAAAGTTTTCAATTGCTTACCCTTCCTTCTCAGTTAAATCCTTCACTTTATATTCATCTGCTACTTCCGGGCTATTAGAACTACCACTTGACATTTTCTTCCAGTTCTGGGAGTTCCAATTCTGTCGCAATTCGTAGCATGAGCACAACACGCGATGCACGCAACCGTCCAATCGTCCAGGAATACTCTGGCGAAATGGAATGCCCGGTGCAGTTTTGAGTTATCACAGGCAGCTCACTCCCACTTCAATTTCCGAAACTACGTAGTTTCAGCAGGGTTTGTTGCGTCTAACTCATGCGTGATTATCTGAGCTCCCTACGAATAACAGTGTCCGTCGGATACTGTATGCTATCGTCCGTTGCCATTCCCTTGCGCTAAGATATGCCAAGCAATACGGATTTGGAAACATTTAAAGAGCGCTTAAACGGACAAGTATGCTTCACGATCTTATTAAGTGAAAAATATGGTGGAAGCAATCAGTAAAGGTTTCAAGAATCATTTGCCACCCGTTGAGTCAAATCATAAATTGAAATTCATCGTTTCTTGTTTTCGTCCCGTCCACAGGTATTGCCTGACAGAAATTTTATGTTTCAATTACTAAAATAAAATATAAAAATACTTAAAATGTTCTGGTTTTGCTGATTACGTGTATCAGCTAATTAAAGCCAAACGAGGTTAAATATCTTGCAGATGATTTCGAGAAATACTTTTCATGAAAATTTTTTTCGTAGGCAGCAGCTCCATTTTTCAGTATTTACAATTTCGACTCCAATTTATTAGTTATTTGCTACAAACTGAAAAAACTTTATGAAAAACAATCTTTATTTTAACTACATTCTATTTACCTAAGGTATCCCTTTCCTACTATCTGTTTTCCCGAGAAGTGTCGCTGAGAGGATAAAAATATTATCCCCACTTTTTATCAGCCCTCGCACTTACCACCCGGCCGTTTCAAGCTCCATAAAAACAGTGAAATAATGATTTGAAAATCCAAATTTCAATTGCTTAGTGAATAAATTGTATTTTTATGTGAAATACGTTTCTCACAAGCCTAAATGTAAAAAATAACCAGCTTGATAATTCAAATATAATTCAAGTTCGGTAAGTCAATTGCATTGACTTCGACAACAGATAGCAAATAACAAATGTTGCATTCAAAAAATATACAAATAGATCATATGGTTACAGTAGGGATGGACAACAGCAAAATTGTTGCTCTTAAATTGACGGTTGAATATTTGAATTAAAATGGAAACAGCTCAAAAATTTGCATTAAGTCGGACAAAGAGGCAGTTCCTGGTTAATAACTCCCGTGTTGGCATATAAGGCGGAGCGCATGAGCAGATGTAGAATCTTCAGTTGCTGTTCCATTCTGTAAAATGATAGATTTACACTGAAGTTGGGTAAAAGTGGATCAAAGGTATAAAGAGTTCCATTGCTAATATAGAAACGCCAATAGTGCATTAAAACATCCGCTGGTTGGATTCTAGGGAAAGAAAGATTGCCGTCTAAGCCGACCACCATGGATAAGCTATAGACGTTTAAATCTATCGGGTCATAAATTGAGGTCTCAAATTATTTCATTAAATATTCGATCATTGTGAATTTCTACCATACGAGGATACTCTATCAATAAAACGTATACTTCAATGTAAGAATGTTTATTTACGTAGAAATTATAGTATTAAACAAAATGAGAGAGAAATTAAAAGCTAAAAGTACAATTTAATCACTGTAGAAATTTGAGGAATACTTACTTGTAGCGTATGCGGAAATGGCATCATTTACGGGAAAACGCGGTGGTTTGTCGATTAAAAGACCAACGAGATTTTCCGGAAACGAAGGAATCTCACAATTTGTGTATATTAAGAAATTTTCCTTCTAGTTACTTCTCCTCATTCTTGTATTTTATGTCACAATAATGAAGAAAAGTGACACAATAAAATAGACAAGAACTGCCTACTAGAGCGACGGCGAGGTAAACAAAGCAAGCGCTCTCGAAACCCTCATACAGAAGATCAACAAAAACATGAAAGGCTAGCACTACTACAGACGACTATCAACGCCGAAGTGCAAGTCGCATTCGACGGAATGCCGTCTCGGGGGCGCCGCGAGTCTTTCAAACCATTCCAACCGCGCCGACGAGCGTGAAGTCCCGTCACAATTAGGTCAAGGCATCCAATCCCCGCCTTGCCCAAGCAGTCAAAGGTAAACTGATACCCAAAGGTGGAAACTTCATAAAAGGCGGTGCACAAGAATTTCAGCGCTGCTGCTGCCGTCAACGGGAATGTACCTAGAGGGTCCTCGCGAAAGAAACCTTCGGAGAAATCTGCCAACCTTTAAGCGTTCGCACGCCTGGAGGAATATTAATAACCATTCCTGCAATGAGTATACGGACTGGGGAAGTCTGGTTCGGGAGGTGGTAGGGAGGGGGGGCTTCAAAAAATGAAAAAAATAAGGGGAAAAAGGGGGAAGTAGGAAGTACGTTAAAGAGCTGGCGCAAAGAGAAAATATTTGGGGTCGCTGCGTTAATTATTTTCCCGACGCCACGTTGTGAAAACGTGCAGACTGCATAATCAAAGGGCTTCAAGCGGGACGCTGGTGGGAGGCTATGGGGGTGGTTAGGGAGCGGGAGAGGGAAGGATTTGGTAAAGGTACACCTTTTGTGGAGCGAACGAGGAAGGAAACGAGGGGACTAGGAAACGAAAAAAGGGTCCTTTGGATGTGAGGGAAGTGGAGAGGGCAAGGTAACAGAGGAGGAAGAATGAGAGTTTGCCTAAAGAGAGCAAACTTCACATCCAAACACGGAAGAGGTCCACATCGATTCTATTATTTGGCCGTTTCCCTCGCTCCAGAGGATGAACTGATATTATTCCAGCGCTGATGAAAACTTCCAACGAGGGGAAAGATGGGGAAAATACCCGAGGATTTCAGCCATTACTGGAGATGAGTAACCTATTAAATTTGACTAGTGCATTAAATGACTGGCCTATGCCTACGTATCAAATAAACGTAACAGCGCGTAAAACCAAAGCAAAAATATCGCTTAGCTCAGAGAAGGCAGTATCAGAAACTTACGGTGACTTCAATCTTATTTTCTGGACGTTAACATAAATTTTTGATACGTATTCCTATAATTTTTAGCCTCATGGAAAGAGATCGGTTGTTCGCCAAATTGCACGTATATTTACGTATATATGCAGAAGAATAAGAGCGTACAGTGTATATGCACTATTAAGCAGAGATCAGACGAAGGCATCACATTTATTGAATAGTCTTATCTATCATATTGACAATTAATTAGATTAAGTAGAAAAAAATGAATGGACATCCTTGCCGTAGAAGATCAGACGGATTACGAAACACGCCAAAGAGAAGAATTAAGGAGAAGTGAATTTGTCGACTGGTATGCGAACGGAGTGGATATCTGCAACAAACTGATCTTAAATCCTTTTTATGAAGCTCACCTTCGATCGTCATGACTTCTGATGATATGGTACACATCATTAGTAAAGATAGGTGACATGAAATTTGCAATTTAGATATTAAAACATATTTGGCATCAGATATTTAAAGTAATGTATTATTCCTTATTTATGACACAATGACAAATTTTCAGTTCAAAAACAAAAGTTCAGCCCACATTTTAAGCAAATATATAAAAGTAATTTAAGTGATAGGAATTGACCTCAAGATTTTTCCTAAGAAATGCATACAATTTGACTCTAACATAGATTGGTCACTACAAAGTGTCTCAACATAGTGCGAGCATTAATAATTAATCATTTTTTTTCTAGAAATGGAAAAAATCCCTTCGTCAATAGGGTACCATGAAGTTCGATGAAATATTCTCAAGAATGCTAACGTTTTCGATATTTCAATGCTTTACTGTAGTCATTGACGATTCTGCAAACATTTCGTCAGAGTCACAATTCATTCCTCATGGGCAAAAAAACTCTTCACGATATGCAAATGAAAAAGAACTTATGCTGTTTTTCATGTAAGTGTTCAGTTTTTTAGATGTACCTTTTAAGGAGACTAGCACAACTACTTGAATATTTAATGCATACATACTCTGTGTGAGAAATAAAAATTTAATTTCATACAAACATTAACTTTTTAATTTTATTAGACGGTGATTTGCCTATTCTCGGTAACACTGATCTCAAGATTCTTCGAAAAGTACAGCTAGTCAGTCGCCAAATTACTTCAGATGCACACTATGAATATTTCACTTTGGGGAAATGGAATGGCTGCTATCAAAGAACATCAGGGCAAGCAAAAAATCTAGTTCATATTTTTTGAAGGGCATGTTTTTGGAAGATATAAAACCATCTGCAATCCCATCGGAGCGCACGTCTCTAGTAAGTATGACTAGTAACTAGTATGGGTTCTTCTTACCCCTTTCCCTCATCATAGATTAATGTATAATTTACGTAATTTTCTTTGAATTACGCTACTTTTAGAGTGATTGCTGGAATACTCACAGCTTATTAAAAAGAGACATATTCGAAGTTGTTGATTTGAAGTTGTTGATGTCAATTTTGGTATTTTTTCTTTCAAGTCCCGTATCGATTCTCACTGATGTAGCTTGAATATGCAATAATTTCTAGTGCGATTATGGACGAATATGCTCATTCGAGAATTATTCGAGAATGACTTGTTGAAAAAATGCATAGCATCCCGTGCCAAATTAAAATTACTTTTTTAAACCCCAGGTACACACGTGATAGATAGCATTTTTGATTTATCAATGTTAATACAGTGGATAGGACTTCAAGAAGAAACCTGATTTTTACCAATGTGGTTAGTGGTATGAGTGGAGGAGGTAGACCAAGAAAGTTATAAATTTACTCAAAGATGCTCTCAAGAGGAGAAGAATTAGTAATAGTAAAAACATGACAGCATGCATGAATTAATGTATAAATTCCGTGAAAACAATATAAATATGCAATGGCTGAGCTAAATAAAGATCAGAATTAAAACACAGATTCTTCGGCACAACAGTAATGTCAACGTACATCGCTATTACATCCCAACTCCAGTATGAAAGAAATCGATGAGTGTACATACATTTTTATGCCTGCGTATGCATATATATATATATATGCAATTAAATTAATGAAATAAATGGAAATTTGATCAATTATGGGCTCAGCACTATAACAGCCTACTATTTCTGAGAAATTGGAAGGAAGTTTTATTGAATAAAAATCGTAGGAACTCTATATTAGGGAGTTAGGGAGTAGAAGAAAGTAGAGAAGAGAGTAGAAAAAAGTGAGTGATAAACTTCAATATAATTTTATTTAAAATCAGATCTAGGATTCATAGGTACAGTTTACAATATGCTCAGGTGAACTGAACAAAAGAAATTGAGTCCAAGTACCAGCGCCGTATTTTTTAAAGACAAAAGCTTTAAAAACTAGAGAGAATGAGAGATGCTGGACGAAAAACAACCGGCGTTATGACAATTCCACAAGACTACGTACGTGTCGTCACGTTGGAAATAAAAAGAACATCGTCATATGAATCGTCCCCCGCATATGAAATTACGGGACTTTTTCTTGAAACATCACGTACAACCTTTTTAGTTCGGGGAAATGATGTAAATGCCGTTGCCCAAGGCTGTGGATAAAAAGGCTTAATAAAATATGTGGTTTTTTGCACGAGAGGTATAGCCGCGCGGCAGAGTAGGGTTCCGTAGAAAAGATTTCCCCATGTTTGCTTTGAACTGAAAAATAAAGAAGGAGAGATATGGAATAATTGCGTGAGAACAACCGAGAGAAAAGCTTTTTAAAACAGAAGGAACGGAAAGAATTTCAAACTAGAGCTCTACCCATGCCCGTGTGGTAAGGAAAATACATTAGGCTACGATGAACGAAATCATGTGCCTACTTGTATTTATCAAGCAACAGTTCACAAACGATAAATTAAGTAAAAACCAATCTTTAGAAGTAATATGCGTACTAAGTGAATTATACTAAATTAAAAATGCATTTAAATCAACGTCATTATAATGCCACACCATTCCTCCACGAATGATACAAAAAATTTTTGTGTCGAAAAGGAGTGAGAAACTTAATGATAGCACATTTAATAAATGATAGTGATACTGATGACTTATGGACTACGTATAAAAATTATATAGTAATAAAATTTTAGATATGTCGTCTAGACTTTCGTTGTTTAAGACATTTCGTAAGCTCTGGAGCCAGGAAATTTTACTAAAACCAATAAAGAAACAAAAATAAACCATGCTTATTTTTCACGGCATCAGGCCATTAACAACCGCATAAAGTTAATTATGAATTAAGTTCCTTAATTTTTTTAGTTTTGAAAAATGCACCTTCATGTTAGAAATGTTAAAATGCAAGGTTTTGATCGAGTTCTCAATAAATCTTTTAATAGCATATATATATTATCGAGCACTCATTCCTAATTTGGGGAAAATATACTCTGAATTAGGCAAGTTACAATCTCAACAACATTCACTTAAATTTACATATTAAGCCTGCTGGAGTAAAAAATAACAATGGAAAAAGACAGCTAGAATACCAGAGACTAGCATTTCACCCTGTTCTTGTGGTTCATTCAGTAGAAAATTCACTAACAAGCAAAACAGATTGCTGCACAATGCAGGAAGAACAGGTTGAGTAACTAAGACGAGGACTAAGGAGCATAATGCGGTGATTGGACAGGTCCACCATGAAAAATCAGCGGTAGAGGAACATGACGCCCAAGGCCACGAGTTTGATGTAACTCAAGCCCTTTGCAAAGAGAAAAATATTATTGAAGAGAATCTTTAGGGAGACCTTGTGAATCAAAACCAAACACAAATACAAATTTCATAGATTTTCCAAGAGATTATTGAGTCATGATCGCCAGGAAAAAAATCGAGGAAATATACCATAGAGTATCTTAGAGGCATTAATCCCGCTAAAAACCACTCCACCCTTTTACCGCTCTAAGAATAGAGTATATATTAGGATGCACAAAGAGGTAGCTTTCTTTATTTCTGACAATACAATGCAAACTTGGCCAAGAAGAATAGACGAACTCATCGGACACATTAGGCAATAAATTAGACATATTGGATACACCGTCACAATATTCTAACGAAAACAGCATCGGGGGAAAAGAATAAGAGAGGGAGAGCAAGGCTGGAATATATAAAGCAAATCATGGAGGAGGTCAAAGTAAATAGCTTGATGGCACGGAATTAAAAAGAAGAACTTTATGGATTGAGCAAACACTTAGAGACTTATCAAGTAAGTGACGAATATAGTTGTGGAAAAATAGATGAAAATAGCCCAAAAGGAAGGCCAAGGAATAATATATCGGAACAATGAAGAAGAAATGACAAAAGAAGAACAACCAGGGAAAGAGAAAACTGGGATTTTATGTGAAAGGATGGAGAGATGCAGTAAAATCACCTTTGGATTGAACGACCACATATAGTAATAGTGATGTATAAATGGAGCTTATCGAGTTAATGTCAGAACAATAAACCAAAGCTATTCTTTACCAGCGTTATGAGACATACTTTATCCCACCTTTAGGGCTAAAACTATATATTAAAATAACAACAACGACCACGTACAAAACAGATACATCAAAACCCTGTCATAAAAACAATTCAACACGTCAATTACCTTAGTATAAAAATATTAAAAGTCGATATGTTGAATAGAGTAAAAATGAAGCGTCAGGCCATGAATATACATTGCTGACTTGTCACCAAAAACTGTTGTCTAGAAATCCGTATAAAAACAAATTTTTGGATTGTGGCGCCGCCTAGTGAATGGTGGCAGTTCAAATGTAAATACAGTCGACAGATTGTAAATAAACACGTCTTACCGGTTTTACTAACTAGTAATCATAATGCATCGGATAAAAATGTAGTACCCTACGCGGGATGTAATTCCATACTTTCTCACGTTAACAACAATTAGCAACGATCATTGATTCAACTCAAAATACATTTTTCTAAATAGCGCCAAGGACTGGGTGAACTAAATGTGGAAATTTAGGCAACACATAGCCTATGTAACAATTTCAAACATTTAAATCCATTATGTATATTCATGCGTCAAGCATAGAGGAGGATTGGGTGATGAGCCGCTGTAAACAAACATTAGAACTCCGCATGCGAAGGAAAGCAGCCAAAAACTACACGGAAATGGATGAAAAGAAGGCGCTAAGGGAGATGGATGACGGTGTAGGTACGTTCAAAGAAAGGGAACGCGAGGAAAGCTGGGCGGGAAGGAAATGGTGGAGAATTTGGAAAGCGAGGGAAAGGTGATGGGGGAAGGGACTTCGCAGGCAGCGGCTAAGGATTTCCGCTCCCTTGGGAGGGCCGAAGAAATGTCAAAGGCCGAGGGGACGCGAGGGGGGCAGAGGGGGAGGGGGAGGTGGGCGGAGGCAGCCGAGCGCGAGAAAATGGGACGAAGAAGAGGAGGCCGGGGGAGTTGAGAGTTGGAGGTGAGAGTTTCTATGTGGAGCGGGCGAGAATTCGAGGGGGTATGAAGGTTACGAGGACCCAGAAAGTATGCTGTGGTAGCTCCCTTCCGACACCCCTGTTGCCCTAGGAATGGGACGGGAGCTGAGTACTGCGGAGAGAATAAGGACCAGGACACGTGGAGGCCAGAAAAATTGAAGGTCGCTCGCCGAGATAAAGCGTTTCAAAACTTAAGTTTTGGGCAAACTTGAAAACTATTTAATCTTTAAAGGATAAAAATATTATGAAAACTGAGAGAACTTTACATAGCGAATGCAATAGACGAAAATAATCTAATCTCACCTTCTCACGTTAGTGTAATTTAAAACGTGCATATCCCCAAAGAATGCAATAGCAGAAATAAAAACGACGTACATAAAACATGTAATTCTTTTGGAATTAGAAGGGCACTTAAGTTGAGTGCTATTAGGACACAGGATCCTGAGAACTAGGTCGCTTGCTAAGGCGCTAAGTATTTCGACGCTTGCTTTTATGATGGACTTCACAATAGTTTTCATGTCACGACGTTACGCGTATAAAAAGTAAAGCGTATTTTACAGGTTTTTTTGCGGCTGCATGCGTAAGATGAATATAAAATATCACCTTTTTGCAAGTGTAAATCAACGTTGCAAGTTGAGGCTTTGCGTAATGCAAAAGCAAAACAATATTGAGTAATAAGTTAGGAAAAAGATGCAAGTTGAAGATTTACAAACAGAGAAACATTAGATTAGAGAATTGGAAAGGACAATGGCAGTACTTGAGAAACTAAAAACATTTCTCCTTTGATAAGAAACAACCTCATGAAAAGCTAAGCATATTTATCGGCTAAAAATTTCTTATTTGTACCGCCTTAGGTGAGATTATTAGGGAACCTAGATATTAAAATTTTGTCTCTTTCTACAATAGTAGGAGCGATATTGCTAATTGATCACCATTTAAATAGAGTTAATATTACGTTCCCTAAACCGTCGCATACCAATATTTAGTATATTTGATCATTAGTCCGGTATCTCATCACTCAATTAAACTCACTCCAGTCTCCACCGCTTCTCTTTTCCTCTAACACTGGTTCTTTAAATTCACTCTGTTTTTTAAGTTGAGGCAAATCTAAACTAGAATTTGAAAAAGATAAATACATAAGCATCCAAAACAACATCAAGGGAGCGCTAAAACCACACGGGGTTGCCACAGTAAAAAGAGGACTCTTTACATAGTTTTTTTTATTTGACAACCTTACTTCCCACTCATTCGCAAACCCGCATTGCACTGCGTTTCTGGTCAAGATAATGAAATTTTCAAAGAAAAGCAACGGTAGGAAAGGAGGCATATGATTCATCGATGAAGACAGAGAGAGAGAGAGAGAGGAATGGACGAAGCAAGTTTTGAAGCGATTCTATGAAATGCTCGAGGACGAAGGGGCTTGAAACGTCACCACGCAATAAACCACAGTTTAGTGTCCACTCCGTCCCATCATCCGAGGGAAGTCTTGAGACGCATAAACGTGAACGCGGAGAAAGTTGAGTGCCGAGAGGTTACCCTGCATGCCGAGAAGGCTCAGGGGGGAAGAGGGATGAAGCGATATTTTATTTATCTTCATGCGACCCCGCCTTTCTCGTACCTCCGTTCTTATAAATCAAATATTGGGCGCTAAGAGTTCATTCGACGGCATAAAAACACATCGGAGAGGCTCTTACACAAGAGAAAGAAATAGAGGTACGACTGAAAGATGGAAATAGAGAAGGAGTATTCGGTGCGAGGAAAAGAAAGGACTTGTACTATACTTTTCATTTGACGCAAGGCTGAAAAATGGTAATGGGATATTTCTCTTCGCTCCCTCTCAGTTCTGAGTGTTTGAAACGTAAAGAGGTTCAATTTCTACTTTCTGGACTGGGTATGTTTAATTGCACCTCCCTGCAATACCATCTTCAACAATGCAAATTCAAATGCAGCAATTTGCTTATCGTTCAATACGAGCTGACTTGTAAAAGCAATTTAAAAAATGCTAACTCTTTCCTTTATTTTTTCCTAAAGCAAAAATGGATTCACATGCGTGGTGCAAGTTTTTAAACGCAAAGAATTTCTCTTCCAAAAGGTAAATTTCGGTTAATTTATTTCAATAATAACAAATAAATAGCCAGATCTGGCAATGGAATGGTAGGTATGAAAACAAACATATAATATAAATGTTTTTGGCATGAAATATAAAAACTAATGATGCTCAAACTAGGGCGGACAGCAGTATAGGATAGTAGTTGGACAACTATTATCTCAAGTTCATTGAAGTCTATAGTGTTATAGAGTAGGGTAAGGTAAGTATGTTTTTGTTATGCATAGTGTTCAAATACATCACATCAAAAAACAGGCTTAAATACCAAACTGAATAAATAAAGATATCTCTTTCTTGAGTTTAGAAGTTTATTTAAACGATGTTTTTAATAAAAATGATTGAAATGACATTAACATAAGAGTAATTTTTGTGAATGCATCATCGGACGATCAATGGACATCACAGAAAACACAGTAGGATGTTATTGTGAAGCCTCTTGTGTTCAATTCCTAGAGTCAAAATTTGGCACATTATTTTTGGTATTTTGCTTTTGATTCACAATATTTGAAAACCTATCATGAACTTAACCCCCATGACGAAGTAGTCAATGTTTACCCTAATGTCGGGAGTTTTAGAAAACTGTTATCTGATATAGAGGTGTGTCGTTCATGAATGAATCTTTCAGAATGAACGACTCGATGGCATGAACTGAATGAATCGAATCTACGCCTTTCACTCGAATCGTTCAAAATGAACGATTTGATGGAAGATTCAAATCCGCCGAATCCAAATCGTTCAATATGAACAATTTGTGTGGAAGATTCTGCTAGCAAATCTCCGAATCCGCCAAATCCAAATCGTTCAATAAGAACCCTGTAAATAGCCTTGAAACACCTTGTCAAATGTCTTGTGTTTCCGAATTGGAGCATCACATTTCACCTTTTTGTTTGTTATTTCGCACACTAATATTTGAAATGCAGTAAGTCGACAGATTCACATGGATTCGAGATTCACACGGATTCGAGATTCACATGGATTCGCGATTCACCGGTGGATTTGGTTCATTCGGTTCATTATGAACGATTTAAAGAACCGAATCATTGCCACGAATCAAATCCCATGAACCGAATCCACAAAATGAACCGAAATTCCCACCTCTAATCTGATAAGTGTTTTCTAAGACGAGACAAAATCATTTATATCCATATAATTTAGCCAGCGCCATGAAATAGTGAACAAATATAAGTCATAAGCGTTTTACACTACTTTCATGGGTATTAAAATATTGAATACCCAGAAATTAGTACGAAACACGATTATGAAGCACTTGAGATTGGAAAATAATGGATTATGCTGTCATGCATGCGGGTGAAAATTCCTACCTTAAAAGGGTAAAATTCATCATAAAAAGTTTCTTTAACTCGACCGGGATTCGAACACGGATCTAATATGACATCTACCGGCAAAAGGGAACACCGGATTAGGATTCGGTTCAAGACAAACGATGTATATTATGTTTAAAGTCATCTCTTATTTTCACAGATGCTGTGAATGAATACGTCTCAGCTCCAAAGCTTTCAGAGCAGATAGCCATACCCAGTGAATCTTCCGCGTTCGTAAAATAAAAGTGATTCATCCCAAAGTTTGACGTCAGTTGGCAGGTAAGTGAATTTCACGCACGAATATTCCTGAGTATCGATCAAAATAAAGCTCAAATTTCACATGACACATCCATCAAAAATGTACAGCCACTTTATTCGTGTCCTCCCCCACCCCTTTACGCATAACGCCACACAGGTCGTCAGGGCAATGTTTTATGCACATTTTTTTTATTATAAGCCTAGGCCTACTCCACGAGGTTTTTATGAAGAGCGGGACGGTGGAGAATTTTGGTGGGACTGTTTCGGTAGGGAGGGAGGGAAAAGTAGGAGTAGGCTGGGAGGAGGCGAAGAGAGGGAGTAGCGAGGTGGGGGACCAGGCGGAAGGATGCATGGAAGGGGGTGTCTCTCCACTAAAAGGATGCGAAAGATCTTCGAGGGGAGGTGGAAAGGGGGAGCTGGGCTTCGCCGTAATACGGCCGTAGGTGTCGAGTGGCCGTGGGGGCCTTATTCATTGTATATGTGGCGGCCACCGCTCGTAAAACCGTATCTGTGGTCCTTGGATGATGCCCCCGCACACCCCTTCTCCTCCCAGAGAGAACTAACACCTACTGACGATGCCTACACAACGCATTCCGCTATCCCACCACCTCAACTTTAGCCTCCCCATCTCCCACTATAAGCCCCCGCCCCACTCTCTGCCATACTCCTTTTTTATTATACGAGTTCTTCCTCCTTCAACCCCTACGGAAAAGGCCCCACCCAACCCCACAGGACTCTCCTAACCCCCTTCATACCGTCCGCTTTCAAAACTCCCACCACCGTACCATTTATTCGGGCTGTATCGCTGATGGAAAAAATTTTTGGAGCACCCAACGACCTTCCCCGGTGGATTTCTTCGGCAGTTCCGCCATATATATAAATATATATATGTACATTTATATATTATGTAGAAATATTTTTTCCGGCCCCCTGGATTTACAATGCTTACGGGTTTTTTTATGAATTTCCTCTTCACTCCTCACGGTCGAGGGTGATTATAAGTCTCGCGAATGGCTTCCCGGAGCACTGGCGCGGGTTAAAAATATAAAGATGCAGAAAATAAAATGAGATGGGAGTTGATGCTAGCACTGTGTATATATTTTTTTCTCTCTTCTTTCCCTCTATATTCCCCGGCATGCGTATCCTGGACCCCATTAAACCCGCGGGACCAGTGGGGATGCGCAGGGCTTCCTGTTGCTCAGGGTTTTTGGTGGCATTAAGCGCATAAGAAAAGGGGAGGGCGAGGTAGGGTGGGGTAGAGAACGGTAAGGGTATCAGCATTAAAGGGTTTCTCGGAGGGTATTGAGAGAGGAGTACATTTTTTTCTGGACCAATTGGCGGTAGAGAAGGAGCGTATAGCAGAAATATAGGTGATAGGAATCTCAAATGATAAGTAGCCTGGCTACGAAAAGAGTTCTTGCGATTTTTAAAGCAGTAAGACCACGGAGGCTTTGGTATCATAGACCGAAAGAAATTCCCATACGGTCGCATGCAAATGTTCTCAGCAATACAAAATCGAACCACAAAAAACATGCAAGGAGAATTTACTCTGAATGGTAACAAATAGTTGAAGCCTGAAATGACGTGAAATACAGCGAGCCATCAATCGCGGTTGGTAAAAAACGTACTGCTGAAAAACTGCTTACGTCAATGCTTAACCCAATGCAAAAAAGTTTACGAAATTACCATAATCCTTTCAAAAATAAAAACTTTACGAAATAAATCATAAACGGATTATGATACATGAGTATGCCATAAGAAAGAGAAAAAGTTAAATTAGTAATTAGAGGGAAGGGTAAATAAATCAATAATTTAAAAATAATATTAATGCTGCACTTTATTTTAGCAACGATAATAAAATAATGAACAGGAAAACAGTAATAGCAGGCGCCGTGAAATTATTCAATTTTTTAAACGCGAAGGACTTCGGACTGAATCAATAAAACCCACACCTGGCCAAATACCACTTAGGACATAGCAGAAAAGTGATTAAATCAAACAAGTTCCATAAAATATTCATGAATTTGGCACCATAATGATAACAAATTCAAAATCAGCTCGATTATAAATTATCGCATCCTTAAGCAATTTCTCATAAAAAAAGGACGTGAAGCTACATTTATGAAAAAGTTGAGGAAATTATCAAGAGTTGACTATAGAGGCTTTCGTTGTCAATTCTTGCCAACCAATTCCACTGAATTGGCAATATTATGACGCCATATAAGTGCTCTAAAATACACTGGACATTTTGAGCACTTGTTTACCGGATGTAATTTTATCTAAACACAAATCTGCACAAAATAAGAGCAGAAAAAAGTGTTGAACCTATAAAAAAAATCACTATGAAGGCAAAAGAAAGAAGCATGAGGCAATAAAAAGGAGCTTACTTTACATTACTTCCGTAGTAATCAAATTAAATTAGTCATAAAAGTTATCATCGAGGTATGAACTTGAGAATCCATAAACTTTTAAGTTGATTAATTTACACTGTGGATGTTCCCCATGCTGCACGGCATATTTATTGTAATGTGGACTTATAATTTCTATGCTTATGTATACTTCACAAGAAGAATCATAAAAAAATGTGCATTAATCACCTCTGAAGCTTGCATATTTTTTTTCCATTTAAAATTGAGGCAGTTGATACATACTGTGAAAAATCTGTTCCACAGATAGGTCAATAAAAGTGGCTAAGTCCCACAAATAATTTACTGATCTTCGTATTTCAAGGTAAAAGCGTCATACTTACTTTTTATCTTCTTTGGCACGAGGATGATGCTCTTACTCAAAACGCGTGGTAGGATAAATTGCTCAAAAGGCAAAAAGATTTATTTTTTATTTTTTAAACTACCATTATCTATTATAATGCTCCACTAAATCACAACAAGTATGGTTTAATAGCAAATTTGAACGCTTTCTTTACATTGACGAGGTTAACACATGGCAAAGAAACTGACTCTATCTTCCAATTTTTGACACGTACTTTGTCACCCAAATATCTGAATATAATGCGTGTAAACATGACCGCGTCAGGTCAGTTTGTAGAGGTACATTACATTAGTATCCAGGGGCGGTCTGGCTAGGTCGGCAGGTCGGCGATCGCCGAAGGACCCCGGCCCGAGGCGGCTAAGGGGGGCCCCCGACAGGGGGTGTCAACAATATTAGCAAGGAGAGAAGTTAGTCTAACATCGCGCCTCACGACAGCTGACTCACTCGACAACTAATTGCCCACCAACCAGACTATACCAAGCGTACGTAGTTAAGAAGTAAAGTTTATCATACTTGGATTGCTACGCTCCTCAAAAAAATTTCACTGCAGGGCCCCAATATAGGTAGTTAAAATTACTAATTTTAAAAATAAAGAAATCTACTTGTGGTCTACGCTCTCGATTTTTATATAACACTAGCAAAGGTACCCGTTGAAATTTAACGGGGGATGAGAGAAAGATGAGAGAAAGTGGTTAGTGTTGATTAATACTGATACCAAGGTTGTACGTTCAAGTCGCTCATGAGGTGTACTTTTTTCTAGGCAAATCAGCTATAATTTTAGTTTTATTTTTTAATTCAGCAGATGATAACTACATTATATTTTGTTTACCGAGTATCAACAATCTTTTGCAGTAACATATGGAAAATAAACTACAGGCTATTTGCACTCCAGAGGCTAGTCGCATTAATATAACATCGAGGCATTCTCCTGTTTTACATTGGTCCAACTTAAATTAGTCCACTTGAAATGAATTTTGCCAATTTTAGGCAAAAATATCGTAATTAGCTACATTTCAGTATATGGCCTAGATTTCCACTGTGAATCCTATCTCTAGATATAAAACCCAGCCACCACTGTAATGGTCCCATTTCCCTTCTAAAGCTAATGCTAATTCCACGGTTACCGAGGAAATATCCTATTGTTGACAGAAGAAAAATTCATTGTCTTAAATTATGCATATTCTGTATTTTCAATATTACCTTCGAAATGCGCGGAAAAAAATCCACTCCAATTAATTACTTCATTTACACCATAAATAAGTGCCACTCAGCATTCCGCATTCGCGCACGGGGAAAATCGTGACTTTATGCGGATAAGATACTATACTTACCAATTAGCTATGTAATTGCGTGAATTCTTTTTTTATTATTGCTTGAATTATTTATGCTGTCGGTTTTTTTTACTGGAATCTATGACAAAATGTACTGCAAGTACAGGTCATATAATCAATATAATTATTATACCTAGTTGAGAACTATTTATTAGTGCCCTTTTTACCTGATATAGATGAATAATTAGGTTTTCATAATAAACATAACGTCCAAATTTTGATAAAAATTCCTACGCTACGCTACGATAAAAATTTACGCTAGGCCCGCAATTACAAGTAGGCTATTGGGCCTGCACTACAAACAAATATTCTGATGTTCCAGTACTGTGGTGCGGGAGCATAATAAAATAATAATGTTTGTGGATGTTTAATACGATCGTGGACACAGTTGATTGCACCAAAAGATTGCTCTAGTTCGGAAAAGCAGCGGCAGAAAGAGAGGGGGCGTGGTGCTTGTGCCACAACTTGCGAGATCGTTTTGCTATTTGAACTGCCTCCACCCTCTCAACGCAGCGCTATTGACGCCCGCTCGATTGATTTTTGATACTTATTAGTTGAATAGTCTCCATATTGTCTGCCTCTTACAGACCCATATTAAATATTTATAAATACATATCTGCATATTATATATCACTTAATTTTGCAATAAAACAAGCATATTCTGTTTGCGAGTTCTTCTGGTGTCCAAATAGCATGGATAACAGCGCTTACTTTCCTGAAACAACTCTACCCCCCCCCCCCATAAAATTAAGTGGCTCCAAATTCGTTTCCAGCCGAGGGTTCCCGATGATGCCATACCGCCCCTGTTAGTATCCATAAAGAAGTGAGAGTCATGATAAAAACAACTTTGTTTCAATCATTATGGGTATTACTCACTTCCACAAAGTGAATCCGGAGACGATTAGGAAGAGAGAGCTTAGTGAATTTTTATTTGCATGATGCGTTTCACAAATTCTATATCTACATACTACCCTGCAAGCAGGGAGCGTTAGGACATCAGTATCAGCCATGTGAAATGTAAGCAATAAGGTTTTGGCAGGTGAAATGGTGATATGTATTATAGAAATGTATTTAGTGGAGCTCAGTTTTTATGGCTTTTAAAATGAAAAAACAGATTATGGCGTCCTGAGGTATAAAGGTTATTTTCTTTACAAAATTGCGTAGATAAGTACAAAGCTTTCACTTAATTTTAAAATACTAAAAGTAACTATGTTGAAAACAATCAGTATACTTGCAATATTGATTACATTTGGATATGCTCTAGATCATTCTATTGATAAATTTTCAGCCATTTGCCTCCACACGTCTCCTCCTCGGACGAAATGCGTTTTCGTGTCGGAGGGCAAGATGGGCCAATGCAGAGGGGAAGAGGACAAAGACTTTTGCTTGACAGAGCACTTTGCGGGTCCTCTCAACGCCCCACTCAAAGTTTACCCACCGACATGCGCCCAGGAATACTGCCGGACTCCGCATTGGATGGGATGATTGGCGGCTTTTGTGTCGAAGTTGACTCTGGCCAATCACGGCCAAGACACGTTCTCTCGGACGCACTCAATAACAGCCACGATACAAAATTTCCGATAACGCAGAACGACGAAAAGCCCTTTCTACAGAACTCCCTTCGGCTCCAAGGCCAGGTATCATTTTATCGGCAGATGGGGTGTAGGCCGGCATGACGAGGGAACGAAACGAAGTGTAGTGGGTGGAAGGACGACAGAGAATGTCCTCTCTTCAAGTCCTCCAAGACAAGGGTGCACATGAGTAGCGAGTATCTCTTACAGGCCGGAGGAAGAAAAATCTTCCGCCTGTCACGCCTGCGCTTTCGGTCGCACTCAGTATGCTATTTAAGAAAGCTGTAGTTTAAAGCCGAAAAAAATGAAAATTTCATGGGCTTCTGGCTTCATGTGGATGTTAGTTGTTTAAATCGAGAAAGAAAAAACTAAGTAAAAGCCACTGATTTTAAACAATAATAGCCACAAATATTTGCACCTAAAGATGACACATAATATGAGTAATTAAAAATTAATAGAAATATAGGTTATTTTCCTCTCATTAAAAAAATAACCACTTACCATTTTCATTCCTCCTTTCGAAATAACATGGACCCACATTCATTCATGGTAATGTAAATGTTTTGTATGGACAATATGAGCATAAGCCATTGGCTTTCGAGTATTTGCTGCAAGGAGTGTGCCTATTTACTGTATCAGTGCCATATCTTACATTTTAATGGTATATTTTCGTTGCTATTAATAAATTGAACTGATTACTGTCCTTGCATAACAAAAATATGCGTGCAACGTTTTGAATAATGAGCAATCAGCATATGTGTAGCTACTTTCGAACAAGGAGAAAAAACTGTAGGATGAAGTGGAGAAAGCGTAGCATGAAAATTTTTAACATTTTTCTAAAAACTAAAATATCGAAAAAAAATTAAAGTTGTGTATCCAATAAACATTTCCATGTCACCAAACTCAATAGAAAATGGTACGTACTTCGCTCATGTTGGGAAACATATCGATTACTCCGTGAGCATTTTCGGACCTGTTCAGGAAACCAAAAAATCAAAATAACGAAAGATTAGGCGAAAGAAACAAAATTGGAAACTGCCATATACTTGATGAAAAATGATATAACGCTAAATGATGGACGAGCCAAGGGTCTACAAAAACTTGGAAGCTACATGTGATTTTATATCTAAGAATTCCGTTTACACCAGTTTCAGGGTGATTCAGACTTAATTCATATATGTGAAAGAATATAATCTGTTAGTAAGAGACACTGAAGAAAACGGGGAGGTACAAGTGTTCTCATTTACATCCTTTACTCATAAATCAGAGTAAAACGTATGAATAAAGATAAAATACATCTAACTTTTCCTACTTGTTCTCTTACGATTAATATTTACTATTCCATCACATTTTAAGGTGGTTCCATTGCCTGCCTCACACCCAATCGACTCGCAGTAATACCAAAATTGATTTCAGGAAACACATCAATAACATCTCTTCAAATTTAATCTTCTCCCAAGTCTCTTTCGCCCATAAATGTTCAACATTTAGAAATTTCATGCTTTGCATTCCATTCCGTGTTTGCTTAAAAATGTACAACCATCCTAAAATATTCCAAGATATAATTACTCTCCCATCTATCAATTTCCACAAAAAGCGTATTCTCTTCCTGGAAATAAAAACTCCTTTGCCGGAATTACAGGTTTTTTGCTATTATTTTAGGGTAAAAATAGCATTTCTGGGACAAACATTCCGAGGCAGTTCTTCAAATTTTATCGTATATATTTTTCTCAAGTCACAGCTAGAATGCTTCTAAGAATATCAATAACATTACATGCTTCTAACTTAAATTTCTGCGATTTTCATCGTATTTTTCCTTACTTGAATTACGAGAAAAATAAAATATATAAGTTATTTATCCCTCTGCTTCCATCACCATGAAAATTAGGCTATGCTTCATTATCTGTTAAAACATCGAGAAAACTCATCAAAGCGTCTGGTTCCTTATACGGCCACAGATACAAAATTTTATCGTTCAAGGTAATACAAAGCACTGAGTGAATTTTCACATGATCCATATGATAAAAGTTTTCACAAGGATTAATCATGGGCTTATTTGGAAAATGTTCTTTATAAATGCAAAAAGTAGGACATATGCATTTCACCGACTTCCTGCGTTGCTAATTATGAGGATCGAAAATAGACAGGTCATCCATGAGAAGACGGAATGAGGTTTCGAGTGATAGGACATCCCTTCTATTTGAATGTAAGCCGTAGAATGATTAATTCACTAAACAGCCAACCATTAGCCGTACTAAAATGCTTTACACCAAGGAAAATTTTGCGAGATTGTACATTATACTGTGGTGTTAAAAAATGAACACGGAAATTCATTCCACAAAAAAATTGCTCTGTCATCTACTACCAATTATCGGGCTTTAACCATTCTCTGGGGGATATTTACACAAATTTATTAATAAATATGAACATACAAGGATGAAGAACGACATTTAACGGCTTGTTTCCTCCACTCATCATGATGAAAACGAGGAAGGGTTTCTCATCCGGGGTGGAAAAAGTAAAAGACTCGATATTGGAGTATTAACCTGGTATTCTGCAGCACGTAAATCTAACTCAAAGGCTTAAAGGTAGATGGCGGGAATTACAAAGACATAGTTGTTTTAAGATGATCTGAATAATGATGGTTGCTGGTTTCCTTGGGGCGTGGCGATAACATGGTTTATCAGAAAGTCTCCGGATTGATTTTACCAGCGCTATACCTCGGGGCACGCATTAGCAGCGTTCATAGCTGGATGAGGAAATGCTCGCAGCGAATGTATGTAGTTTTCCACCAAGGGAGTTTAGAGAAAGCTCATAAGGAAGCCATTAGCGTTTATTAAACTACATAAAAGCGAAACAAAAATGGCTCTGTTATTAGATTAAATTGACTGGGCTAGGCAGTAAAGGAGAATTAGACTCTTCCAACTACGCGTCATTGGTACCAAAATTTATCAAACGCTCCTTCGGTGATTCCATTATACTACTATAAAGGCCTCTTCTGAAGTCAATTAGAAAGTCAAATGTCTTTGGAAATATGGGGATTGACGATTATAAATTAATCTACCAACCATAATGATGGTGCAAAAAAAACTATAAATTCAGCAGTTTTCAAAGTGATGAAAATGATAATGAGCTTTGCGTCATCTATGAATCCACCTCCGGAGTTCATAAGAAATTTTCTCACTATCATTTTAAAAAGTGTTTGTTCTTGCAGATAATTTAAAAATCTCCCTTACTCACGTACATTTAATCTCTCCAACATGATGTAAGATTCAACCATAAGAACATTTAAATGGGAACCGAGCAAGTTACAAGGAACTTTGCATACGTAAAGTATCAACCGCAGTATATTACCGTATTCAGTTAAACATTAAAACTTAAGGTATAAATTTATATACAACTCAAATAGAAGGAAAATTCTCCAATGGAAGACCAAGGAGTTAATAGACCAAATAAAGAGGAAAGTACATTGGAAGAGCAACAAAGAAGTAAGGGAACAAGCATTAGATAGGGAAATATACAGGGCTGCAGTCAACCAATCTTTGGATTGCACGACCAATGATTTAATATTTCAATCTATGAAATGTTATAGTAGCAACCAGCGGTGTGTATGGCACTGGAGAGCACACATACGACACGGCATTAAAGTAACTAGGAATTATAAAGCGTATAACAGGAAGTTCCTCGGATGAAAAAGTATACGAGAGACGCTACTTCACTCTGGTTAAGCTATACGTTAAAATATGCCACCTGCATTTGGGACCCTGGCCTGAACAATTTAACAAAAAAGTATATCAAAGGAAAGGTTCACACTTCGTTAAAAACTACTAAGAGCGACCGAGTGGTGTTTCACAGCAATTATAAGGATTGGAATCGGACTCGCAAGACATACTTTACTTTAGACATTCATAACAATTTGGGTTTCAAAGGGACATATTATTTTAAGGCCACACTACAATCCTTGATACGGCAGAAGCAATAGAGTAAGAGAGATACATCGCTGAATATATATGTTCAAAACTTCGTTCTATTCATGTAAAATATGCAACAATAATAAAAACTGAGCTCCAAGCAATACACAACCGTAAGAAACATCACCATTTCACCTCCCAAAACAATTACACAATTACACGGCTGGAATTCTAACACCCCCTGCCACACTACCATTCGGCGGCTCGTAGGATAGCATGTACATGTAGATACAAGGCAATGAAACCTCGTCCCTGTTCAACGTCAAACCTCGAAAGCTTCTAAGTCCACCAAGGGTGAACCAAATAGCCGAGAACAATCGGCCAAACGAGAAGCCAGTACAGTGGCACATTTGCGATTTCGCTAAGATTATTCCCGCGCAGTCAATTTTGTCATCAACTTCAATATAATGTTTAAATCATTTCCCTCTAAGTTTAAAGCATCAGAAAATGTTTAGCATATCTCTATTCTCATGTAGGGCACAGAATGAAAAGAGAGTCCAATGTGACGACCTTTTTTCCGCAGGCCTTGACCTTGTTACTCTTCTGTCAAAACCTTTCTGCCTCTTCTTCCATCCGGTCTCAGGTGATTTATTCCGTGCGACATCCTAGGCCTCATATGCCTATTTCTGCCGCGCGACTATTTGCATTCATCAGCGAGACATCCTTCACCCCGGCACACCATATTCGAATCCTTGGCGCAAACAAGAAGTCACTCCCAACGAAGTATTTCATCAGGTTTGGCAGCCTAGAAAAAACCCGGCGGATATCCTCCCCGCATTTTTTTCATCCTCCATGCATGTAAGCCTACCCTTCGGGGTATGGCAGGGGGGCTATGTGCGGGCAGGAGAGTAAGAGGAATCAATGTCTCCACCCAGCCTCCTCTGTTGTCCTGTTTTTTTCCAACTCCGAGAGGAAAAGAGCGCTTCGAGTCCGGAATATGAGATTTCTCCGAAGCAGAAGACCTTGACAAGGTGAGCGAAAAGAGGGAATATTTCATATTTTTTATGTCCTCTCCCCTCCACCTGCCCTACTCCACGCATTTATATGGATGGGAGTGAGATGGAGGATGCATGGGTTTGGAGTCTCGGCACCGGGGACGTTGAGGAAATATGCTTCGCCTTCTATCCTGTTATTTTTTTTCTAGAGGGAGGCGCCCCGGCGCCATCTTGTATCCAAAAGTTTTAACCCGGAAGCGACTGAGAAAACCTCATTTTCATCCCATTTATTTTTCCTAGAAGCTATGGCGTACTTCCTCTTTCTTTCCCCGTGCGATTGTGCGAATGGTTATATAAGGACGTATTTGCATACGTATTTATGTAAATGCATACACAAACACATATATACTTGCAAAACGCCACTAAATTTAGGTCGAGTTATATTTTGAGATGCTCATGTCGATGCTTCTGCAAGTCTTTTCCTTTTTGTTTTCCATCTCTCCTCTACTATAAAAGACAGTGTATTTCACTTCCATTAACTACGGGAGAAACGTTGCATCCAAATATAAAATACGCAGATACTATCCTCTATCTACCTCTATTTACTATAAATATTTTTCTTTTGTGAGGAGGATAGGACAAAAGATATAATAGATCGTCATTACTTTCTCAGCAAACTCTCAATTGCTTGACTTTTGTGATGTCGTGAGTTTATAATTTAACTGAAACAGTGAAAGAGAATTTGTGAATCGCTTGCGATGAGGAAATGACGAACTATTTCTAAAGACCTAGCTTCTCTCAAAGAATATATTATTGTTCTCATAGAACCACGGAACTAGCCGCGAAGTTACTTCAACGGAGTCACCCACTAGTGATCACACAATTGTTTGAAATTCACAGTGGAAAAATCTGGCAGTGGAAAAAAAAAGTGAGCTGGGAATGGAACCCAGATCCCTCGATTTTGCGCCATGTGCTCTAACCTATTAAGCTACCCAGGCGTCCACTTACAATAGGGAAATGGATTATTATAAGAAGGGAAATATATTATTGATTGGTATAAAGTGTATGGGATGATTTCAATTAAAAATGAAATGAAATTTCGCAGATTAGAAAGAACAGGTAGCAAGAGGGACGGGAAGGGATAGGCCCTTCGAGTCTTACGTGACCAAGGCCATCACGAGAGGTTGGTAAGGTGTGAGTGATTTCAGAAAGCTGGGGATAAAATTAAATTGAAGCGGTCCCGCCATCATTAACCTCACGTAAATGCACTGCTTATCAGTGCAAATATTCTAGGATTATATTGGTATGCCTGCTTCTTCACCGTTTTGACACTGGGACTGGGGAAAATTAATAAAGGGTAGAAGAAATTGCTATTTGGTGAAGAGGGAGTTGTTAATGAAATAATGCATCATTTTTTGTGCACGCAAGGCAATTTCTAAAGGCATTGGGTTTTATGCCAGTAGATAGATAAGAACAAGCATTCAAGGTATACGTTTGGATAAAATTAATCGATCCACATCACCCTTTTTTCACGAAATAGCAATGATCTATCTTTGATGATCTGAACTCTTCCCTCCCGTCACATAACCTCACAGCACACAAACTTCTGAAAATTTAGGTATTTTCATCGTTATGAACGGATGGATTACAAGATTTTTAATTTTTTACAATCAAACGCAGAAAAAAAATAATTGCATCATGCGAGGGTTTGCTAAAAATTAACGCCTCACATAATTTTCTCAAAAACTATTCACTTTAAAAAAAATTAAATTTATTAATATGAAAGAATGATGTTTGATCTACTCACTGTATTTTTAGTAGTTGTCCACTACTAAGTTGTACTACTCTCCCACAGAGATTTACTCGGGCGTGTAAGCCCTACAGGTACTAGTCCCCGCACTGGTTATGGAGGCAGGTTTTCATTGCACTATACACCTCATCGCCATTGGTAGTTCAATCCTAAGATTGGTTGACTGCTATCCTTTACCCTTCCCTATCAAATGCTAGTTACCTTATCACCCGGTATCTTTTCCTATGTACTTTTCTCTTTCTTTGGTCCATGAACAAATTTCTGGGTCTGCCTCTGGAGGCTTTTGCCTCTATTTGGCCTTCAATTATGTTCTTAACAAACATTGTGCCTCAGGGTGTGTCCAATCCATCAGGTTCTTCATTTCAGTATGGTGTTCCATTTGTCCTTTTCTCTTCTACTCTTCTGTACACTTCATCATTTTTTATTTTGTCCGTCCATTTTATTTTCAGCATCCCCTTCTAGCACTAGAATATTTTACATTAATTTAAGTCATTGTCTAAAGAAGTACGGTGGATAAATACCTAATTAGTGTCATTTTTGAAACTGGATTAGAAAAGACGACAAATTACGAAGCAAGTAGGTACCATTCTTTGGCGTCTTTCCCTTGTACGATACTGGTATTTACGATCCAAATGTTGCAGTTGTCCCCTACAAAATCTAGTGTACAAAATAAGTCAGAGCACTCTAATGTAAGATACGGTAGGGTCGTGATTACCTGATAATACATTGCTACCAATGGAGATGCATATCTTGACAACCGTTTTCACTGCACTGATTTCTGCTATTGGGAGAACATCCCTTAAACATGGAGCATTACTACTTGAGCAACCGTCGCACATTTTGACGTATTGATGATCATTATTTGATGGATTATCTCAATGCTTTTGTCTCACATCATCATTATTTAGCAATGGATTATTATATTCGAACCTTGATCAAAATGAATTTTGTTATATTCACAATACTGAGAACCAATGTATTTATATATAACCCAAAATCTCCCTTGTGTCTCCCTTTTTCGGATTTACTACAAGCTGCGACCCATCATCACGGCCGAATTCTATCAAGTTGCGATGGTTTCATTGCGGAAAAAAACGTGAAAATTCAATTTCACGGTATCTACGAGGTTTCGAAAATACATATTTTTTATTTCATATCTGATTGACTTAAATATTATATTTTTCCATCTCCCACCCTCCGGCATCCGCATACGTTCCATAGGGGCGCGAAAACCTAATTCCAACCGAAACCTGAGAGCATATTCGGCTTAAGGAAATGAGCGAATATCAGCCCATGCGAGAAATACGTGTTTATATGGATCGAATAGAAAGGATGGTGGATGCGAGGATGAAATGAAATGCGCAGCTCGATTCTCAAACGAGGCAAGGGTGCAGATGAAATGATGAAGATGCATGGATATACATGGAATCGGCGGAATTTATACACAGATGTAGTTCTCCATGCATGACGTCTTCTTATTTATCATGTCCAACAGGGGTCATCAATCGTTTCATTAATATATGGACTTTTTAAAGCTATGGAAATTTTGGATTTTGAATTCTGGGGTTTGAGAAGGATTCTGATGATAAAAATGACGGACAAAATACGTAATGGTTCAGTTTACAGAAGAGAACAAGATGAAAGAAGACACTATACAGAAAAGTAGAGTCCGATGAAATTGGATGTACCCTGAGGAACAATGGGTTTGTGAAGAACAAATTTAAAGGGAAAAGACGGAAGTCTTCAGAGAAAGATACAAAAAGAAATGCATATACTAAATTAAAGCATAATGGATCCTGTTTGCAAAGAAAATACTTTAGATTTAACAAGAACACTGCCAGAGATTATTCATTTCACTTGGGCGAAAAGTGCACCGATTCAAAACAGCACTGTTAGGATACCTATACTTTGAGTTGTTCTGCTATAAATGATTTTAATTCCTCGAGATTTTATTTTAATTCATGCATACTTACCTAGTATATAATATGATTTTACATTGCACTGCCAATTTCACCTCCAGAAACATACATCTCATTCAAAATGGAGGAAAAATGATACCTTAATGTTTTTGTGAAGACGATTTAGTAGCAGTTTTTCAGTAACTATTTTAAATAAACGTTGACTTGCTCGCCATCACACAGAATTCCAAGTTGCTAGTTTACTTAAATTGTCTCCGCGATTGTATATCACTATCATCAAAATTTTTCACAAATTTGGACATCCTGACACGACCGGAAAATTGCTCCAAACATATTAAGAGTGATTGAGAAGGGCCGAGCAACCGGAGGCGTTTTTGCGCCCCCGGAATATCCGGTAAGCACCCCTGATGACATTCCAAGGCTCATTCCGTTCGTATCTTTTTTGTCTTCCGAGGAACCCGCACCTCCCTCTTTTACCTTCCCAGCCACCATCTCCAACCCTTTACTTAACCCGACGCCCGTCCACTCCTCGGATGAAATTACCCTGGAGGACCCTCGAGGCAATTTCAAGGGCCTTAAAGCCTGAAGGAGTCAGCGCCGAAGGCCGCAACGCCGCTACGGAGCCGATCGGAAGGGGCCTTCTGGAGGGCCCTCAACAAAAAGGATGGCGGAGGATGCACGACTAAGCATTCCTTCGGAGTTCATGAAAGTTCCACTTAAGGAGGAATCGTGAAGTGACAATGTCGTGTCCTTCACTGCATCCTTACACATCACCGACAAGACGGCAGGGAACATTTGCTCACTATAATTGACACTCTAAAAAGGAAAGTATAAATATCAGCAGACATCAACCCAGAGATTGGCCTGCGTCGGCTCTCTACATTAAACTCTTTCCAGAAAACGGCATTAACATTTCATCATTCAAAAGTCTTACACCAAACACAATATTTATCCAGTATATCACTCATAGTCTACCTTATTTTGGATATTATATAAATACAAAACCTCGTAATTGTGCTTAATGAGACACATATTATAGACGTCTGACCCTGCTTAATCATCATTGGCTGTTCAATTCTAAGATTTTTTTTACTTCAGCCCTCCACCATTCCCAACCAAGTTCTATTCCCTTACCTACTGGTATCTCCTCATATGTACTTTCCTCTTTATTTCATCCACGAACTTATTCCTGCGTATTCTTCTGGGGACTTTATCCTCCACATTGCCTTCAATCTTATCCATCACAAACCCTTTGTGTCTCAGGTTGCGCCAAATCCATCTTGTTCTCCTATTCCATGTGGTGCTCCATATGGTACTTTCCTCTTCTACTCTTATGCACACTTTATTGTTTCTTTTTTTCTTCTGTCCATTTAATCTTCAGCATTATCCTCCAGCACCAGGTCTCAAAGAGTTCTATTCTTTAGTGGTTAGTTTTTACAATGTTCCTCGCTTCTGATCCATATAGTGCCTCGCTCCACAGGAATGTTTTTACGTACTGTTTCCTGATTTGTCACAGCAGTTGTCATCTTCCCATGAACGATTTCTTAGCTTGGGTTATCCTCCACTTGATGTCCTTGTACTTCTTCCGTCCCACGTGATGGAACTTTTGAGATAGGTGATTTTAACATACATCCCTAATTGCTCTCCATTCAGGATGACTTCTTCTTTCAGCTTCTCTCTTCCGCATATTAGGAATTTGGTCTTCGCTTGCCTAGTATTCCCTCGTTATTCTGCTCGAATGATGACCTAGTTTTAACGAGATGGTGTTTTTCCATGCACTTAGTGATGTCTTGAAAATTATTGAAAATAATTCAATGCATATCTCCCCCAATAGTTTATGGTCTGCCCTGTATATTCCTCTTTACTACTTTTTGGTCTGTTTATCAACTACGGGAGTAAGCGCCGTTGAACCCAGATCAGGGACGTTTGTTACAGGTGCCACAGACAGTATGCTGTTAGGCTACACCTCAAATACGCCGCGAGCATTTTGGAACCTGGTCGTAAATATTTAACCAAAACAATTAATAAAATACAAAGGAATGCAGCGCGCTCCCTTCAAAACTGCTACGAGCGTACATATAGTGTCACAACTTTTCGAGGGATTAAGATGGGAGCCCGTAGAGACTAGGAGGCTACACACTAGGCTTAGGTTGCTTGAAAAATTTAAAACTGATATTTTTCAGAGCGACATAGAGAATACTATCATGACTCCTCACTACATCTGTAGGCCTGACAGATGCGAAAAAATAAGAGAGATACACTGCCAAACAGATTGGTACAAAAACTCATTCTTTCCGCGAACAATAAGCGACCACAATATAAATTAATCTCCACTAAATACACTCCTATAATTCATGTTACCATTTCATCTCCAAAAAATTACATCCTTACACGCCCGGTGACCTAATAATCCCTGCCACAAACCCATACGGCGGCTCGCGGGGTTTTATGTAGATGTAGATGTATGTGACATAATTTAGATGATACACGCACGGTTTTGTGTTGACGAACGTAGATTCTTGATATTTCTTTCCACTCTTTCGTCTTTCCGATATGGTTAACAGAAGATTAGGATACCTTACATAAAGCTTATGCAGCATTTCTTTTCCATTTTGCAGTTTAAATTAACCTTCTTTCTTTCCAAACAGAGCCTCATTGTCACTTCCTCCACGCAAAATTGATCTCCTCTCTCTGACTCATCCTTGATCTTATTTCCAACTATTTCATTTTAACAAGTAAGCCAACTAATAAAAGCAGCATTTTGTACCATGTATGAGATTCACCTAACAACCTACTTCAGAATCGGTATAAAAGCACCAATATAGCAAAATATTACGACACTTGCACTTTTGTATTTACTCTAAGGCAAATTGATCTCCATTACTTATCTTTGAGATTATTTCCAGTTATTCCATTTTAACGAGTAAGCCAACGAAAAAGAGCACCATTTTGTGCCACGTAAGGGATTCCCCTAACATTTGTCTCCTGGATTGGTATAAAAGCATCAATATAGCCAAATATTACGTCCCTTGTACTTAAGTGTTCTATAGAAAACACCAAAATGGGAAAAGATCGCCTTGCTATGTTGGCTTCAGTTTGGCTTTCAATTATGGTAGTCCGGGTTCCTACTCCGATACTTTATAGATAGTGCTACGAGTTCAATCGTCCGTCTGCCTGTTGGGACGTTAACTTGAGGTCAAGAGCAGATTAAGCGAAACAAAGGATTTCTCTCCGCCCGTTATCTGATTGCCTGACAATACCTTCATTACTAAAGTATTAATCAGTCATTCATGGCATAGTTGACATCTGAGTTCGATCACTCTTCCCAAGTAATCAATGTTAAGGAGATGAATCTTTCAATTAATTCATTATTTAAATTGAAAATTCAGTAACTAAGATAAAATTCATTTAAAAAATAAATTCCTACGACCTGAAAAAATAAGTCAAAAACTAGCAGCTTGCGCGTCGCAGTGCAATCCAATGAAACATGTATGAATTAAACAGCATTTATTCTGTATACTTTTTAGCCCAAAATTGACATTCAAAATGAATTCCAGCCCCGTAGACGGTCATCATTTTATCATAGAAACCGCACGAACACGATTAAAAACTTTTTGAAGAATTGTACGCTGCAAAAACTACATTTTCCACTTAGTTGGAAAAATTTCAGACCTTCAATGGCACGTGATTCTCAAGGGTGCTGTAGACCATCACAATGGGATGTTAGCTACAAAAGGCGCAAATTTGCATTCCAACGCGCTAAACAGCAATACATGTTAATCAACGCCCCAATAGCAGATTTATTTTAGAGAGGTTGGGGTAGGGCGGGGGAGGAAAAAACTAGGAAGATTCATCACGTGAAGTGGAAGACTCAGGTAGGGAGAAATAGCACACAGTTATATAAATGCATTGGCCCAACCCGCTGGGAAAAAAAAAAACAAAATTAAAATACGGTCCCAACTCCTTATTCCGGACGCGCTACGGCCGAAAAAAATAAATCTCCAACACACGTGCACGTCCTTTTATTAATATTTATACGTCATTTACTAGCTCCGTCCGGTTGTTTGCCAAAACGGGGACGTGTTGCAGTTTTATTCCGTTTGCATAGGTGGGCTCACGTTCCGTTTGCTCTGCCCTTCTGTGCACGCGGGAGGCAGCTCTCGTCGAGGTTAGGGGACATGGGAGCCCTCGAAAGCTTCCTGTCAAGCCGTGACGGCACATTGTACGCGGTGGAAATAGCTGGAGCCAGCCTAATCTCATTAGCCATGTATAACTGCGACTCAGGGTGTCGCCGAGGTTTGGGTAGGTGGGGAAGATGCGCGAGATTTTTTCGCACTGGGTGGAAAAAAGGAGTCTAGAAAAATGGAAATTATAAGAGATAAAACAAAAGCGGGACCTTCTCGCAGGGCCGGCACCGGGCGTGTATTTCATGGTTAATTCCGCCCACTGGGTACGTGTGAGGTGTCCGGGTGGTCAGCTCCGCAGTCGGGGAGGTCGAGGCTGGCCCGCCAGTTTGGCGTGACGGACCACGGCCAGTATATTCGACTCACACCTACCAAGATCTACGGTCGAGAGTTGCCAGAGCGTATCATTAGCACCAGTTTCACTCAAATATAACCAAGTTTACTCACAAAGTAAACAATTCGAAGATAGCACAATGCCTGCACTGATAAAATAACATCAGTACTGTGTACTGGACCTAAATAATGGACAAGTTGACAGATATGTAGCCAATAAATGGACTTCTCCAATGCTATTTATGGAGGCGAATCACACGACCGAAGAAATCATGAAATAGTATTTTAAAATTGTATAATACTGAAAAATACTGTCTCTATTCATTTATTTCTTAATCAAATAAGTAAGTTTCTGCTGCGATTTTATCTTAACTTTACCGATTTCACGGTCTTTTAGTTGTTAAACTCCCTCTATCTGGGAAACCGCCTCTTTTTTCCTTATAGTCAGCTCACCCTAAGATATCTCTTATATGCCTGAAACACTCTTCCCCTTCTTGCATACTCAAAATCTCCTTACCTTTGCTTTTTTCTTCCACACTTTCCCAGCGTTCTTGCCCATTCACCACACTCTTCAACATGTCCTACCCTATATCTTCAATGGTTTCCAGGCGTACTTTATGGAATTTTGACATGATGAGATGAAATAAAATCACTTTGTATATTTCACAGAAAATCTCAATTGGTAAAATCGATTGAATCGAAACCAAACCGACCGAACCTATTATCCCCTTTGAGAATGACACGGAAGTGTTGAAACCGGTCGGGTTTTACCAATCAAAATTTTGTGTGGAATATTCAAAGTGATTTTATTTCATCTCATCATGTCCTACCCTTTAAACGCGTCTTTATTCCATCTTCTCCGCCCTATCTGAATCCTTACCACTAATTTCCTTATGTTTCCCTAAGTCCAATGCCTTTTTGTCAATCTTCATCGTCACCTGGCTCTCTGTCTCTTTTCTATTTAATACCCACTCCAAAAACTCTCCCTGTCTACGGAGATCCTCTTTTCGCACAGACCAAGTTTCCAAGCCAAAGAAGAGCATTGTTCTACCACAATTTTCACTAATACTTTCCTTATGTCTTTCCTCATAGATTCTCGTCTCTCGAAAATGCTTCTTAAGCATGAGGAGAGAGAAAAGATGGGGAGTGTCTATCAACATGATGAGTAAATAGTATGATTAAGCATACATTTGTATTGAATAAGGCTCATTTTTAGTCGATTTGATTTTGATCGCTTTTGGTGAACCCATGACACTGCCTCTTTCAAAATCTTTCCGTACCAAAAAGCCAATGGCATGCTAAATGCATCTGCAAGTCTAGGGAAAATAATTTTTCTCAAGAAGATCTATTGATGCCCATCAAACTCTTCTCCTTATCACATTATTGCATGATAGCAAAGCCAGGTAAGCCAGGGTAAGTGTTAGACTAAGCCTAATGCTGCTTAAGGGATATCTGCGGTAAAGGCAGAAGAGACAGGGTAAAGAATAAGCAGATGATTAAATACGGTTGAATGAATGCTCCGGCAATGGACATGCATGATTCGTTATTTTGGCCATGACAAGAGAGTGGATGAGAATCGAACAATGAAATATATTTATTATTTTGGAGTGAAGAACGTGAGAGGAATGGATAGACCGAGAAATTGTTGAGTGAATGAAATGAAGGAACCTTATAAATAAAAGGGACAATAGAAGTCGGAAGAAAAGTAGGGCGCACATGAAGAAATTTAGTGTGCGTAATGGAAGCAAAAGAAATATGGAGGTATAGACAATTTGGATGGAATTATTAGAGAAAAGTCATTAACGCATGTCTTTTACGAAGAGTCAATCGGTTTTGAGGTATCCCAGGACATATCGGGGTGATTGGGATGCATATGCTGGGACATTGTAGGTCTTTAGAAGAAGCTTTGAAAAATTCTGTATCGTGTTGGGTGGATACATTACGGAAAATCTCAAATAAAACTTATACGTTTGTAGAACTCTCGACGACCGGAAGATCACAGGGGAAAAAAGGAGCTCAAAACTTTTCGTGATGTGTGAATTTCCCTCTCCGCAGTGACAAACGCTCACTAGCTTACTCTTATTCAAGAGATCATGCAAAGACCGGTATATAATTACTAATTTCCAGCGTTATCTACCTGCTCCTTCTCATTTTTTCCTCCCACTCGTGTAAAAACTGTCTCAGCTGATCCTACCACCTAAGTCTTACGTGTCTTCGCATCTTAAGAGTTTATGTTCTAGTATCCCATACCTGTTACGATAATGACACATTTACCTTCTTAAAGTATAATGTACAGAGCTCAAGTGTCTGAATTTGATAGTTCCAATCATATCTGGTTCATCACAAATGCAATGTTTTTCTTTACTCATTTTTATATTTTCCAGAATCTTCCTTCATAAACTGGACGAAGAATTTGCCTTAGTTATACATTTTCAAGCGGATTGACTGTTTTTTTTACAATTTGTGACAATTTTAACACATCAGCACCGTCACATAATATTGATATAACTATTTTTATTAATTATACATTTTTGCTATCTTTGATAATTAGTCTATTTTCATTGCCGGGAGCAAATCTCAGTAGATTTCGTTAGCCACGGCCAGCCTGCTCTCTTTATTCTTAAAAACATTCCTTCCTATTTTTCGAGGTTATTTAGTCAGCTCGGTAATCCATAACCTATTTTTATTACTATTTTCACCATAAGGCAGCCATGACCTAGTTATAGTATCGTGTGCCTTTTTTCAACCGCTGGGAATACGTTGAGAGTTGAGCGAGCCGAAACATTATCGAGGCAGAAAACGTATGCCCCCATGCGTAAATCACGCTAATTATTGCATTTTAAAGAGCCATTTCATGCGAGAAAAAACAGGGTTGGCGTTCATATCATCTAAAATATATAAATGCATTACCATGCAATATATGTATATGCTGGAACTTTCACTGGCTCATTTTATCAATTTGATTTGACATTGCAAGGAAAATATTGCTCAAACGACCGTGTAATGCAAAATTTATTTATTTTTTCAGTTTCATATAAAAAAATAATAATTCACTTTGTTCAGCTCAAAAAATATTGAAATTCCAAGGATATGCAGCTGTTAGAGGGAAATGAGACGGTGGCTTGTTTTCTTCCATAATCAACAAAGTTTCCACAAGGACTTTAAATGAAATATGCTTATTTTTTCTGATATCGTGAAAAGAAGGGCTCGCCAGAGTCAAGCTATGTCGTGAGCATTATTCTCGCATATTTTTCAATCGTTATCAGTGTTTGCTGGAGAAACACTATCCTGTCTACAAAGCCTTAAAACACAAAACAAAGTCTATGATTCAAGTATTTACTGGTATATGTGTACTTTACAGGTATAAGTTTCGCTCTGGATTTGGCTCTCCAAATTGTAAGACCTCAATGAATTCCCTGGCTAGAAATTATCTGGGATAAAATAAAAAAAAGTTTGTTTAGTTCATCATCAAATTATCTTTGATTAATAAATGGATATTCTTATATAAATTTCCATCACATTACGATTTAAATTTCAAATGAAGTTTTTATATTTTTGCACTTAGAAATAAAACTGCACCGTAAAAAGTTAGAGAAAATAAAAGCACATTGTAGATAAAAGTTACATTCAAAAACTAGTGATTTAAGTTTAACAAACCGTTATTTATTATTTATAATATTATATAACGAAGAAGTATTTGGAGTTATTATTTGGAAATTGAGTACCGATAGTATGATCACAACTGATCAATACAAAGAAAATTTGTAAAATTTCCATACTGTTATACTGCACCATACTGACCTTGATTTCGACAAAATCTATGTCATTAACAAGGAGAGCACCAATGCTGTGGTTTATAATATGGGCCATTCTAAATAAATTAGGAAGATTTGAGTTGCGCTTGATTACTCACAAATGTTGATGCGAAAATAACAATCTCGTCACAGACCTGGTCATTGACAAAAAGCATTACCCTGGTTAACCCAGTTTTTTGCCATGCTAGTAGTATCGCATAAGGCCAGGATGGCTCACAGCCGAGCAACTAATGCCGCCAGTTAAATGGCTTCACTTGATCTCACACCCCTCAGCACGAATCGGCTTTTTCAATACATCCCTTTTAACCGCGTGATGCACGGCAGATGCGTGAAGAGATGGATTAGAGGAACGTGTGGTGGTAGTTGGCTCCGGGCCTTGTCCCGTGGCAACATCCAACTGCAACCTCAACGGCCAGTAAGTCAAAGCCATTCCAACGATTAGTTCAAAACGTCCCTTTTCACGGCTCTCTCGCTGTTGCTCGCATAATGGGACGAGGTGACGCAGGCGGTTTCAGAGCCTGCTCTAAAAGGGTGGAATGACACGAGGTGCGAGAGACTAGGGAGAACACCATATGATGCATTCACCCACACAAAAACCTAGCGATTCAATGGGCTTCTGATGGGGAGGAGGAGGCGAGGTACTCCGGTGTCGCGGTAATGGCACGAAATTAAACGAGGCGCTAATTGGATCTGCCCAACCCGAAACCATGAGGACGACAAAAAAAGAAAACCGTAAGGAAAACTCTAGCTTGTCTCACACGCCAACAGCAGCTCTCTCTCTCTCTCCGGTTTTCTAAGGAGCGAGAGCTGTGAACCGGCGCTACAATTCATACCCGTTCGCAGTCATCCGAGAAGCAGAAGCATTCATTTGCACGAGAGCGTCGACTGTTTTTCATTTTATTTTTCGGCAAAACCCGCAGCAGCGTTGGATCCTCGCTCCCGCCCGGCCCACAGCTCAAACCTGCGTCACGAATGACATTATGCGGGGCACATGACGTGAGCTGGTAAGTGAATCACTGTGGATAATTTCCGCGAAAAATGATCCACTTGCGAAGAATGCTTTCCAACAACGTGCGCAGTAACATCATAATATACTTTTGTGGTGCAATTTTTTAAGCAATGACGTGTGATATATGGACATCGTATTATCTATATCTGTTCATTCACTGCAACAAGAGCGAAACCAATGAATCTATAACTGGTAGTAACGTCCTTAGTTCCCTCGCCTACTCGTTATTATTACATAAAGAGCAACATTTGATATATTCGACTCTTTAAAAATGATGTATTCACGTTAGGCTTGAAATTTAATCCTGAATCGTTGCATGAGTGAAAAAGAGTGATCACTGTCACAGTATGACGAGATATGAATTCCTTTGTCATGGTAATGCCGATTTACTTTTCAACCTTTCAGTTTAAAAAGTCAATCTCAGAATGTTGCGCAACAGAACTCAGTTTTTACAGGTATAAGAATGATATTATGATAGTATAATAGACGAAAATAAAGGCGTACTCTCTGTATGGTGGGATAAAATAACAAAGCTAGAGTAAACGCAATGAATATAAAATTCCAACTCCTCGCATTACGCTCCCGCCAAAACAAAATTTCAAAAATACGCTCGTAAATGGTCAAGGTAACTTATTATATCCTCCAACCTATGCATTCGAATTGTCTTCCTTAGAATTTGAACTTTGATCCAACTCTTCCCCACTTCATCGTGGCTTGCAGGAGCCGCTTGTTAGGGCAACAGTCTGAAATCAGTAAGTTCAATCTTCGGACGTTTTCTAGTCCTCATTTATTGATGTATCATCTCTAGGTAAAATCCTCCACAGAGAGGGTACCATAAGTGAAGTATCCTTTCATAGCATCCAAATACTAATCCACAGGATAATCTTCACCTCTAATGGGATTCAAATCAAGAAACATCGGAATAGGAAGCCAAAGCCATACTCGCTGACTCAAGTAAAATATAATGCCGAATTAAATGAAGTAATTACGTCTACATATTACCCTCTAATCTAGTTCAAGGCTGTTTTTCAGAGGGTGACTTATCACCAACATGCACAATAACGTACGATTACCATTCAACAATCTCACTGCGGTATTAGTATGTTCCGAATACAAACTGGTTGTAACACCGGGTTAAGCGAATTTAAAAATTATATACTACATCCACATTTACATATGTACTACCCTGCGAACCACCGCCTTGATGTGTGGCAGTTGGTGTTAGGACACCAGCCGTGAAAAGATGTATGGGATAAGGCTATGAGAGGTAAAATAATGACGTGTATTTAGGAGTTTATTAAATGGAGCTCAGCTGTTACTGTGACGGTTATTGTGGGCAGAAAGAACGAACTTTAGTACCTACCTGTTCGGCAATAAGTCTCTCTTATTTTATCACTTCTGTCAGACCTAGAGATGTAGTATACCATCAAAATAATATTCTCTGTGCCACTCTGAAATACACCAGTTCTGAACTTCTCAAGCAAGCTACGCCTAGCGTGTAGCCTCCGAGTCACTAGAGGCTCCCATCTTAATCCCTCTAAAAGTTGTGAGACACTATATGTACACTCGTAGCAGTTTTGAACGAAGCATGCTGCTTTCCTTTGTACTTTGTTAATATTTTTGGTCAAATCTTTATGACCAGCGTCCCAATCTATTCGTGTCGTATTCCATCCTTGGTCTCTCTCTATGATTCTTACCGTATTAAGTGATTATATGTTCGCTCGTAGCAGTTTTTAGCAAAGCCTGCAGCTTTTCTTTCTATTTTAATATATTTTTGATTCAATCTTTATGATCAGGGTCTGAAGTGCTCGCAGTGTATTCGAGATGTGGCCTAATCAGAGCGAAGAAGCATCTCTCTCTGACTTTTAAACCGAGGACCTTCCCATTATACGCTTAACAAAACCTAATTTTTTTATGCTACACTGAATTCATACAGAGGTCATGCAAATTCTAATACTATAACTACCTGGCAGATAAAGAAACAAGTATTAGAGAACACATGGAAAAATCAGCTTAACTACCTTTCGACTAAAATACTTCCATGTCTCATTTGCAGCCGTTATGATATCTTACGGATCGTGGGTCACACCCTAATTTAAACAGTATGTTCATCAGTTCATTTCCTTAATTTTATCTACATAATGTCGTGAATTTACAATAGAACTATTTCGCTCTCATTAATTGAGGAAGGCGTCTTTTCGTCAAGCACCACAGACATTTCCGATAGCGACCAGACGGCTCGTTCTCGATTTAGACGCGAGAGGACTCTCATTCCCGGACGACGGGGTTGTGCACACTACGGCGTTCATCGTAGTCGGACGAAGGAGAGCTCCACGGAGAGCGTAAACACATGAATAACCATCACCCAAGACTTGAAAGGGGATTGAGAGGTTACTGAGGGGGAGAGATTGAGAGGAGAAAGAGAGTGGGGACTGGGGGATTTCTGGGAAAAAGCATTGCAAAGTCATGTACTTAAAGCGTCTCTGCCTCACCGTCTACACTCAGCCAAGGGTATGGATACGGACACGAACGGACGGAAAATGAAGAAGCAGGAGAGAGGAGGAAGAAAGCAGAAAGAGGTTTGCCCCCAGAAAGAGAGGATTAATCGATTTGCAATCGAAGCGAGACAGCATATTCCATTGTCATCTTTTAAATACCACTTCTCTTTTCTTAATCGGCTGGTCAGCTATTAGTGATAGCCGAAACGAGTAACATATGTTTACTTGTTTAAGCTGTCACTGATACTTGTTTCAGCTGTAACTTGGTTGGAACGCTAATTTTGAATTATTGAGCGCACATTAAATAATTTTTTCAAGTAAGCCGAAAGAAAAATTCTTGGGCCACCCATCATCAAAGCACATACATTCATTCATTGGAAATAACCATGCATGTTGTAATATGAATAATGCATAACTTTTTTATAAACATTTTGTACGCAATGAAAGCGTTTTATGCTTTGAGATTACAGTGTAATTTTATAAATTTAAGCTAAAATTGATTTTTAATAAGTGTTTTCTGATCGTTGTGAAACCTTGATGATTTATTACAACCATTGTAATTAAATGAAATGAACAATCATTTAGAGTTGAATGGAAAATCAGTACATACGTCATGTAATTATTCCGCGATACACTGCCTTAAGTGCTTCAAGGCTACATGGTGAATACTATCAAATTGCCAATAAACCAAATCCGTAACATTCAATTATTTTTGCTTTTATCAAAACATTTTTACATAATACGTACGCTATATCAAAGTTTCGAGCAAGTCTGTAAGAAAATTGTTTCATCCACCTTTAGGTTGTTTCAGCTAGACCTTCCAGAGCAGGAGATTGTACTTCAACAATTCACCTCACACGAAACTTTCCGTATTCTCTAGGATTCTAGGAAAATTATTAACAATTAACATCAGAGTGTACTAAACAGGAAAATTTAGAGTAAATATGAGGAGAGTGGAAATGGACTCACAGTGGTGGAATATTTCATGAGTCCAAAGATTAGTGCCAAACAACTGTCACCACAATTATCATGATCAAGTATTTTGTGAATAGTCGTGGATTTCTTTTAAATATGTACTTTAAAAAAGAAAGTTTCCACCAAAGTGGAATTCAAACTTCAAAAATATTCATATTAAAGCCCCTACTAAATATTTACGCATTTATATCCACCGCAATCCGATTATCAAAGATTTGTATTTGCTTAGCGCACATTGCGACTAACTGTGCTTCCGATAAGTTTGAAAGTGTTTTGCAGGATTAAAAGTATTTGGAATGAATGTATGCCAAGTTCGCTGTTAATTCTAAGCCAGCAGTACACTAGATCGAAACACAAAAGACTAGGATCATCGTATTGACTTATGTTTGATGAGGTAATACTGCTATATCGATACCTTCGACTTTATACTCGATCTCTAAGCTGTGTTCTCTTTTTATGCACAAGAGAGGAGCAAAGCGAGGACGGGAAAGAAGAGTATTAAAAAAATCTTTTGCAAGGAGCCAAGGATGAAAAGACTACTGGGTTACACAGGAAGAAAAAGAAAACTACTCGCTTGGACAGAGGATTGGAAGAGAGAGGTTGAGTAGCAAAGGGTGAGCGAATAAAATGGGCTCAAAGTGAAAGCTTGGGAAGAGGATTCTAAGGGAAAATACGAAAGAAATGTATGGCGCGGAAAAGATAGAGATAAAGGCAGGGAATTGGAGAAGAATGCCAGCTGGTATGTGACATTGGATGCCGACAGAGGGAACAAAGAGACATAAATTTTTAAAAACCCTGAAACTTGTACCTACGGGGAACATTTCCCTTCAAAATGTGGCTATGTACAAGTGCTCTAGTATACAAATGACCATTCTACAATCCCATAAAATAACACTACAAACAAAAGGGTCTAAACGGAACGCCAGCCATTTTCTAGGTCAATTTTGAAATATGAAAAATATGGCCCCTTATCAACAATCAAATGTTGATTTATAGTGATGAATTTCATTTTGAGGGTAAAAATAGAGTGAGCAAAATGATTAGTATTATTTTTCCTATTCTAAAGTATACTTTTATGAAGATGCTGATTTATATGGATAATAGCATTCCCTCTAAAGGTTGCTTCATGCATCATTGTTGATGAAATAACATGTTTGAGCAAGTAGAATATCTGAAACCTGACTATGAGGAATGGACTTCAATGAAAAATAGCAATCGGAGAAACAAATTTTCGAACACTACCCTGAAATGAATAAAGTACGCAAACACAATTTAAGAAAACAAGACTAAAATCACTGAATGCTTACAAGTAAAGTACAAGACCAACTCATTCATTTAAGTATTGCTAAAGTAAAAAAAGATACTGCAACTAAAATATGTTTTTAACATTACATCACATTCTGCTTGAAGTCTTCAAGGGAAAGAAATAAGTTTCCATGGAAGACGTTTTGCTGAGCCAGTTGCTCACCTTCCAATGGAGGATCAGAGCGCTAACTAGAATTTTTTATCCATTAATATTTTCCTATTGGATCATTCCGATTGTTCTGGTTTATTATTTCTACTACGCGTAGTTTTAACCTTAATCAGAATCATTACAAACGGTTAAAGGAGCGCACAAAAATCCATAAATTTCTCATCTCATCACTCAGTTCCTCTCTGAGGTATATTAAAGAGTGGTTTAAGCAAAAGTCAGCCACAGAACACCAAACTCGGCACCACACCCGAGAAGAATTCATCTAGGTCATCCACTGGAAACACACTCAAATGTCTTAACAATATTTCCTTCTTAAATAAAAAAATATCAGCATATTGGCGCTGACAAACAAGCACATGCTTTCCTTATACAAAATACGATCGTTCAGCTGAGGTATTCCTTCAATAAGTGTTGCAAATATTTCGATAAATGCATTGACTTCATAAATCGACCCGCAATCCGTTTTGCTTCATGGAGTGGTATCGACGAATTAAATTTTATACGTTATTTTCCATATGGAATCAACAAAGTGGCTGCGCATGAGCCACTGGAAAAACACATTTTGATATATGAGCCCTAATGAGACGAAATTGCAGTTCTTTAGATTATTTAGGCTAACAATTAGTAAAGGTCATCGGTAGTTTCAGTGCATACGATATACTTGCTATTAATTTATTCAGCTGAACGAAAGAAGGCTAAACATACTAAGTAGAGGCTGTGTTCAGTGATGGCAGAGGAATATCGTTTCGGAAAGTGGGGGATTCCATTTCGAGCTTTATAACAGAAGGTGGTAAGGGAGAAGGGAGGGCGGGATCTGCCAAAATTTTGGCAATTGGGAGAAAAATTACGTTTAGGAAATTAAGAGTAAACTGTAAACATGGTGAGATATTTTATGAACTTTTTGAGAGAATTTACAGAAGATTACAATGCCTACGATTTTTAATGCATAAAAAAGTACGATGTTATTTGAAAAATATGTTCAGAATAAATTATAAAAAATGATAAAACCATTCCCTTTAATTTTAATAAATTGTATATTTTGGGGATAGGAGTCCAGACCCCTCAGCAACGTCAATAATTTTATTATTGAGTCCACCGTCACTAACATGATATCGGGCTTAGGAATTGACGAATTTTTAAGATGATATAAGCACGAAACTGAGGAATTCATGTCCACGAAAAGATCGGATGAGTCTGACACTGCGGGGGTCTTACAGGAGGGGTCGAACGGGTTGTGCGAGATCAGGGGCGTGGCGCCCTCAGAAGGCGAGGAGGAATGCTGAGGAAAAAACGGTATCTACAGAGAGGATACATTCAGGAATGGGTATGGGGGTTGAGGGGGCGTGTCGCTGCGGGAGAGAAAGGCGGTGAAGTGGACAGATAGGATGGGAGGGAGGGATGCAGATTCGTCTCCTCTCACGTAAGACCAGGCATGATGCCACCATTATTTAAAATTCAAATTGGCGGGCGGGCCCTGAGACCCCCGTCCGCATGACTACCTAGCGAGCTAAGCCTTCAAATATGCAGTAGACGAAGAGAGCGGGAGGGGAGAAGGCTGTGGTGAAGCAGAGAAACGGGAGGCTGTAAAGGGGGGGACAGGGTAGGACGTTGAAGAGTTCGCAGCCGCGGGGACAGCCGAGGCGGAACGTGTCAAAAGTGTACGGTGGTAGTGTCGGGAGGAAGGGATAGCCATAGGACACTTGGGCGCACGAGGCAGGAGAGAGGATAGGAGGCCATCGCCCAAAACGGGTCCGGGATATAAGGGGAGTAAGAGGCCTTGCTAATTCAGCCGAGCTCCGGTGACGTTTCCTCATTTTTCCGCGGCGGGTAATGAATAGGTCATCGGCATCATCCGGCGAGCGACGCAGGCTCCTGACGTCATCGGTTGTAAACCCTCCTCCTAAGGAAAGGAAAGGCTTTGCCAAAGTTATGGGTGTGCGATGAAGGGTCGCACTTGGTGAAGCGCGAGGCCATTATTCCATGAGAGCTCTTGCGCGGCGGCCCGCTGGAATATTCACTGATGTTTATAAAATCGTGACGATGGCTGAGTACACTAGATAATCCAGGAGCATGCCACCTGGACTACGGTTTACGGCGCAGGGACTTCGCCGGAGATTAGAGTTAACCTAGACCTCATCAGCTAACTCGGTAGTCCACCATCTAAGTTGGGCACCCTCTCAACGTTGATGCATTTGTAAAACACTCTCACGCTTGCGTGAATATTTCTCCTTGATGATAGCAAAGTATTAACTAGCACACGATCATAGGCGTTTAGTTCTTTCTGTAGTACATTGAGCAAGGAATTCAAATCATTTATCTACTTATAAAAGCAAATCGCTTTTCGTGTGACGGACTCTTTAAGGCTCAGAGACATTGATCATTGGACTTCAATTTCAGAAGGTAATGGAGTGTTTTGAATCTAGGCGCCAAAGGCAGTTGCAAAAAGTTAAATGAAAGAACATAATCATAAGGAAGAAATGGAATGGAAGAATAGAAGAGAGAATAAATTCATGTGGAGCTGTGTAAAGAAGATAAGACCTAAATGGAATGGCTACATTGGAGACAGAAATGTATAAGGAACTCAATAGAAGGGAAATAAAGGAAAGTTTCAAGAGGAAGATCCAAGGACAAATACGTTGGCTGACTCACGGGGATGTAAAACAGAGGACTTATTAGGGTCTATAGGAATTAGTAGATGATGGGGCAGAATGAAGGGCCAAACGTAACATTTTGAGTGGAATGGCAAACAATAATTGATGACGGAAATTAAATATATTTTTCTAGGATCAAAATTAATGAGATTCGGAGAGAGTGTCAATTTTATCTTGAATCCTAATTCATGACTAATATATTTTTTAAATAAAGTATCACATTGACATCCTATGCAATGGAGTCTCTCTCTTAGAATTAGATAGGGTAAAATGGGGGAAGAGAACTTATCCATCTGAAGAGTCGCATGAAAAATGACACACTACTAGAGTGCTTATTTGTATTTTAAACGCTAAATTCCTGAAAAATAATTTCAAATAAAATATTATACTGGCCTACCATGCAATAGGGCCAAATAATGACCGCCTGGGTAATAAATGAATTGAGCTTATTCCCCAGTAAGACCCATCCGTAGCTGAATATTCTGAGTGAATTAAGCTGAAGATATCCTTACTAATATATAAAAATGTAATGATAGCTGTCTGTCTGTCTGCATGTTGCTCCGTTACGCAACGATCGCGCTGAAATTTGGCTTGAAGATAGAAAACATATTTGGTTGTAAAACAGGCTTTTTTAAAAAGCCCCCCCCCCCCCCCCCCGGTGGTCCATGCTGAGTATTGGGTTCGGTGCAGTGGTTTCATTTATTGCTTTATAAAAGTACTTTCACTCAAGATACAGGGCTGGGATTATTTTATCGTATGGCTGAATAAATGACATTTCTAATTCATTAAATCGATTTTCTTTTATGCTTCGCATTTGTCTGAAAATCATGTTTTTAGCTAAATAAATCCCACATTTTTGTCAGAAATCAACAATAGTATATTTCCTTGGCAACCAGAGATACGATTTTTAAAGAATATTCACGTCTAGTATTTAAATATCACATTTTTCTGCAGGTCCATGACAGCTCCTAGAAAGATCATCTGCATGAGAAGGGCCCAGAGTCCCAAGGGCCCCATGATAGATAACTTCGCGGGGGTAATCGATAAATTCAGTGCATATTTACAACAAGTATACTCTTCAATATATATTCTCAAAGTAGCTCTCATTGGGGCACTGTATGTACATGAGAGAAAAATTACGCAGTAAACGATACACATAAAGGGGCTAAGTAAACTACACACGCAATAAAATGTGCAAGATAAGTGCAGCAAATATTAATGGTACTAATGTCTCTCTTGCTATAGCAAACATAGCATTGTTCATTATCGTTTTATACTAAGATTTATTACACGTAGTAGAACAGTCTGCCTCTCATTACGATTGCAAGCTGTTTTTTAGATCAATTCTTACATCATAAACGTTACGTGTTATTTATATATGTTTGAAAATGTTAAAGTGCAGTTATCTTACATTCACTCAATCATTGAGGTGCCTATTCAAGACTCTCACTCGCCGCTGTGTTTCCCCACCTTGGACTTGGACTTGGACTTGGAAAATATGTCCATCAACGTGTCTAATAGAAAAAAAGAGTATTTTTTTTTAATCTTCTATAGCAAGATGAATGTCTTCTTTGCGATAAAATGAGCCCTCGCAATAAAAATGACAAAGATTAAACTTGGATACTAAAAAAAGACATGCCCACCAGCGATCTAATGAATCTACTTAAGAGCGGACGGGCGAAGGGAGTATGATACTACGAGGCACGCTTTCAAGCATCATTTACCCAGTTTCCGGGCTTGATATATCTGATTTCTATGACAATAAATAAGTCACAATGGTAGACTCTTTAAGTGGCTGGCCCTCACTTGGAAAGGCACTGTTTCATGCATGGGCAAGTTTACGTGGCCTGCTCCCGCAATTAGAGCTGCAAGAACCTTTTTTATCCACACACCTGAGGGAAAAGCTGTAGATACGGTCTCTAAGTCTATTTTCTTATGAGTTGATACAGGTGCTTTAATGATAATCAGTGTTTACAACATTAAACGAAAAAAAATAAAAGACAGAAAGACAAAAAATGATCAATCAATAAAAATGGGAAATTAAGTCGGTCACCCCCCCGTGTTTTTTCTCGGATTACGCTACGAACCGCACAAATTTCACCCTAACCCAACCTGCAAACGGGTAATCAGCTATTAATCTGGTTCAAATATATACCCATCTGTTTCGAAACTTCAATTTGTTTTAAGATGGCGGAAATTATAATGACGTCACTTGATGCCAGACGTGATTTCGGCTCTTCCGCAGGAAAAATAGCTGCTATTATTTTAGTTTCATTGTCCGTTTAGTAATGCATAAAATGTTGAGACCGCCAAGTTTCAAAATGTTTTCACATTAATTACAGATATACCTCAAACGCCCGAGATGTGTCAAATTGACTACATTGTACGAGGCATAACCTGAATGAGGGTGATTACAACTCCTAAATGCTATAAATTGGTATACACTGTGGTAGAGGAGTATTTTGAATGTATGCTCACAATACATAGGACGCCACACTTCCTCATTCTCCTTCCACCTAACCCCTTCTTACCCTACGCCTGGCTAAATTCCATCGTGGCTCCCAGTCGTGAGGTGAAACATTGTATGAGGGGCAACTTATATCGGACTGGTGGAAATGGGATAGTTGAGAGTGTTTGAGAAGCAGAGGGTCACCCTGTCAAGCACAGTCAAGTGTTCCTCTTACTCTCCTATAGTTTATGCAGCCGACAGTCAACCACAGGAGTTAATCAGTTTTATATTCCGTGGATGGCAAAAAGTAAAAGCCTGTCAACCAAGAAAATAGTCCATTGTACATGTTCCAGATTTTAAATAAGCATTGCTAGTACTTAATGGCCGAAAAGTGTATTTATCATAGGAAACGAGCAATACATAATATGCCTTAAGTCAGATCATATTGACTTTTAATTAGAAAAAAATAACTTTCTTTTAGGTGGGGTCAAAATGACGGCACAGGTGTGAGACTACAAGCTTCGGTCTATCAAAACAAGGTTGATGTGAAAGAAAGGTGAAAGTAGACAGGGTTGATACGAGACGCGAGCTTCTAGTTTCGTATTTAGGACGCAGGGAGAGTATTGAGAGATGACTTTTATAGAGGAAGAGCGCCGTTTACAAGGAAATTATTAATTAAAATGAACAGGACGCAGAAAGCAAGCTAATGATTGAAGACTTGAGCGGAATAGCCAATTTACAAGAAACTGGAAACATGAGGAAATGTAAAGAAATGTACCATGGCTAATAATCAGCTGTTAAAAACCGAAAGAGTCATTCACTTCATCACTCACCCAAAGCGATAGGTATATTTTTCAGTACTCATTTAAACTTTCCAAGTTGCTTTCTTGGTATATTTCAAGCTCATTCGTCTTTGATAAAAACCTCCCATTCACTTTCTCATCAATAACTATTTTTGGGAGGTTTTACAAAACATCTCTCTTCTATCTTCTACAGATTCAATAAGTGATTCTCTTTCACCATTTGAACCTCATTATTTCCTCATAACACCAGAGTTCCATTGTCACCAATACGCCATTCCACGGACCAGTATCTTAAAATCTTGAAAGCAAAAATGGTTATGAATCCATTTTAGCCGAGAGATTCCTGAAACTTAATAAAGAGATATCTGATTCCAAAATCTAGTAAGCTTATCTTTTGATATAAAGCAGTCGCTACCTGAAAGTCTTCTCAATTCCATAATCGCCAATAGTCACCGAGTGGTAAACAATAAACCCAGTGATAGGTTTGATAAAGTTCTAGACTCCACTCTTTTGCAGAACAATCACTTCATCCCCATATAATTATTCATCTTTGAGATCCTCAATTAAATAAAGGGTCCATACCATTCTTGGTATTCCTTGTAATACTTCCCAATCAATTACCCTTCCGATGTAGTTCTCTACAGTATATATGTCTCAATATGTACCCAATAAGACGGCATTTCTACCTCTAAGTTGGTATGATACTTCTTTACCCTGTAGGTGATACTCTCCGTCCATTTGATCTAAATTATATATCAATGAATCAGAATCCTTAATGATTACAGTCTCTTTACAAATCTCGGCAGCATTAATCGTCCAGTCTTTACTACCATGCAAGAGTATTCATATTTATATCTCAACAAAGCACTTTACACATCCAGTCTAAGAATAAGCAAACATGTCTATAGAAAGTTTACTAGTACACAAAATCTCAAAGAGCTGAGCACCACAACTAGGATTAAAAAGACTTAAACACCGACTTTCAGGTGTCGGATATCGGGATAGTCAGATCAGCATTGGCTTGTCGGAGTGGATGTGAATTTGGACTCGTGTCGGTTTTGTGCGAGGGGTGGGGTGATGGACCAGAGGGCGGAGAAGGAGAGAGAGAGACATAAAATGAGGGGAAGCGGGAGGCTGAGGTCTTTGCAAGGCCTCAGAGAGGAAGGGGAAAGGATGTTACGGCCGGGCACCCAAAATGTTTGACAAGGATGACTCCGGTGTTCGACTCGGAATTTTCTGGGCTGCCTGAGCTTGGTGTGGGGAGAGTTCCAAGTAGCAGTCCGGGGGGGTAAACCAGACGGCAGCACGGCGGGCAGCGGTGGACCAGGGGTAGGCGTGAAGTCGAGGTTTCGTGTGGTGCGGTCGCGCGACCTTTGGTGACCTCAAAGGGAAAGAGGATAGGTTCCACGCGTCCGTGTGACACAAATAGGGTTTGTCAGGGGGGCTAAATTAGATGGGCGAAGGGATTTGGGTGGGGGGTGGATTAGTAGAGTTGTGTCGGTCGGTGTAGAAGGATAGAGACTGGGTGATTCCGGTGGGATAAGCGATGTTGGATCAGAGGAAAAAGGTCGGGTCGTGGCTTATACAGGGTGGAAAAAGTTACGTGTCTCTCCTATGGACGACGTAAATATGTAAAGGTATGAAAATTAACTAGTGACAGCTGAAGGACGTCAGGCGAGTCAAACCGAAGCAAGAAGGATGAGTTACTGACTGCGAATGAACGTCTCTCTATGTTGATCGTGTTAAACTTGAGGAAATTAAGACTTTTAGTCAATTAAAGCATTTAGAAACACAAAAATAACAGTATACACATTAATGGGCTACAGTGAACCATACATTGTAAGTTTTCCTTTTTTCTTTCAATGGTCCAACCGCCAATTTTTGTCAGGAAATAATTCCCAACCTTATGTGGTGGACTGCAAGCTATCTTTTAATCGTTTTGGAGGGCTTCATATGAGTCGTCACTTAAGGTGGATGTCATATCTTTTAATTCCAGGGTGCTACTCTATCTTGATCAACATGCGCATCCTAAAATATTTTATCCATTCATTTGCCAAGCGTACGATGTCACTTGGAGTAGTCAGCGGCCTTAGCTCACTGTATCCTTCCTTTTCCAAAGAGGACTGTCATTCATAATGCTTATCGCTTGAACTTTTATTTTTCTCAATGGTATTTACAGTACACTAACTCTGTAAAATTTATTCACCAAAATTCTTTGGACTAATTTTTCTTCTGTGATAAGAATTCAGGCATCGAATGTTATTCAAAAATAGAGTCCAGGCATGCAGATAATGGAGATTTATTTTCCAATATCATGAACGGCAGACATACAAATGCATAAAAATCGATGAAGATCCTCTAATAAGCTATGGTAAAAAGTAGTGAGATGTGAATGGAAAATAACCGTTAGCGGAAACTATAAAAAATACCAGCTTAAAGAAGGTAGCTCACCCAGGGAGGTGAGCAGTCTTAAAAACTTTTCTTATTACTTTTGCACCATTTACCCAAAAATGTAGGCATAGAATTTATTCTCATAGGAATGCTATTAGACAAATTTGACTCCTAACTTTCTCTTTAACTATATATTAAATTCGTGATACGATACGTTTTCGATGCCCCCTCATGAATTCTTAATCGATCAGAAAATAAAAGAGATGTTAATAGATTTTAGCAGGAGGATACATTTTTTTGAAGTTGTAGAAGTATTTTAATTAAAAATAACCCTAACGTTTTCACATAGAAGATTCCCACGAAAAGTTTTATACATGGAGTCCGGCTCGTTTACTCATACCATTACCACGATAAAGGAGCTAAGAATTGTGGCTCTTTTCTACGCTGTTTAATATCAGAAGGAGGAAGAAGAGATGCAAAGAAAATCGGTGCAAATATAAAGTCGTCACATTGATATTTATCAGAATTCATCCACCTCTCATTTCCAAATATTAACGTCTGATGCTGTTACGTAAATTAATTTAATGGAAATATATATAAATGGACGTCGCAGGAGTTGATTAGTTATAAAAATTTTCAGATAAAAGGCAAGTCTTTCCATGGCGGCTCCAATTAGAGCCTAACAAACCTAGCGTTACTAGGTGAGGCACATATTTTTCACGTAGCCATTTCGGGAATTAATCTCGTCTTGGTCGTATGCTCAACGGTTATTTATTTGAGTATCTGGGATCAGATACTTTTTGGTGCATCGTCCTGAGAGAAAACTTTTTATGAAGTTCTTCCAGCTAGTTAACCCTTTCAAAGGTTAAGACTTAATGAAAGTAAAGCTCTTTTATGTTGATTTAGTATTTTAGAAGGGAAGCTTGAATATTTTTTTAGATCGACAGCCGCGCTCTGCAAGACTGCAAGTTCCTATCTTGTCATGTTCGCAGGGCGAAGTACCCGCATGCTCTTGAATGACACGCTCGGGGGGGGGAAATAAACTCTGCATGCACTTGTTCTTTAGCATCAAAAGAGTGACGTAAAAAGAAATGGCAGAACAGCGTAAGGGTTCCGTAACAGGAAGTCTAGGAAAGGTAGAAGAGTGGCGACGTCTTGTAAAAAGGGTCAGGTTTCGACAAGGGAATTTCCCTTGAAAAGTCTCCAATACTCCTTGCTTTCGGGGAAAAATAAGTAAACATGACACTACACCTTGGTTTCTGTGAATAATATGTAAACATGATACAGGGACAGAGACAGAGACAGGACTCTGAGGACAGAGAGAGAGAGAGAGGTGACCTTTTTCCAGGAGGAAAATTATAATTTGATTTTTCTTCGTTCTCCTAAACTTTTTGATATATCTCAAACACTCAAAATAACCTTTTACTTAATATAGTATCCACTACTGATATTCTACACCTTTTAAAAAACACACTTATCTAGCGTGAATGCACTAAAAAATTTTCTTTTTGTATCTATTCCACTTCAATAAGCATTTTTTCTTCAAATTAACAACAATCCGTATTATTTATCCCAGGCAATGTCTTGGAGGTATTAGTAATTTATTCCAGATACTCTCTCAGTAAAGCAGGCCGATTAAGGGCCCTTTCCGGAATGCTGACCATGAATACTGACGATGTAACTCATTTATCAGTTCATTGATGTGATTTATGCCCACTGTTGCGTAAGAAGAAGCAATTCAGTTCCTTTTTTCCTTTTATTTTGTTAAGCTAAATTTCCTTTTTAAAAGTTGTGTTATTTGTTTATTGATATGTTTAATGTTTGTTTTTCTGTTAGAAGAAGAAATTCAGTTATTTTTCTACATTGCTAAATGATAATGTCGTATATGTCTATTGTTAGCAATGCATATGATAACTTCCCTTTTTTGTTTCCTGATTGGCTTATTCCCATATAAATTGTCTTGCACACCACTGTATATCATTTCTATGTTCCAAAGGAGTTCATTCCTAGAACAATAAACGAGTTTATTATTATTATATTATTATTATTTGAAAAAAGTAGGGAAAATGGTCACTTGGAGGAAAAACACTAAAATATTAAAAAATAAAAAATTACTTTGGACTTCACTTGCATGCTATTTTGCGTGAGCATATGCTGGCTTTCATTTTTCTTTCAACGTTTTTGTACTCATTTGCACGACTAAATGAAAGATAATAATCTCTTTTCAATGGCTCATGAAATATTAATAAATATATAATGTGCATGTTGTGAAAACTGCTTATTCACATTCCAAATATAGCTTTATTTACGGTCAATTGCCTCTAATCGATCACTGCATCATGATTTAATACCTATTCATGCATAACAACTTTATGACCATGATTTCTTGATATTTCATCCTTATCGGATGAATAGTTTAGGGTATGAGTTAAATAGCGACACTTAGGGAAGACTATAAATTTTATGCCGTTATTACTACAATATATTGGTTGATAAACGTAATTGAAAAAAGCTGTTTCCTCACGCATTTTGGCACATAACCGTAATGACTCGAAAAACTGTACTTTTTTCCCTTGAAGGTATTAAACAATTGGAATTTTTCTTCAATCAATAACCATTCATGTGTATTATAAGCTTATTAAAACCAACAAATAAATAAAAATTCACGCCCTTTCCGTATAAAAATATGATGAAAATCCTTTTACTGGTCAATTTGATAAAAAAGCCCTTGAGGGCGATTGGGATTTATTACTATCTTTAAGTATCATTTAAAACCCATAATTTTCAGGGGACATTGCACGCACTCCAATTCATTTTTATCCAGCGTTTGAGTTAATATGAATGATCAAAATCAATTCATTGGGGTATATTATCAGGAGAAAAGCACTAATTAAATCGACGCATTAATTTTCATTGTAAGAGGAAATTTCCGCACGCAAGCGTTCAAAGAAAATGCAAGCATTTTTTGCAACGATGACGGAACATTCAAGAACGAGCTGCCGTAAAAAAATCAGAGGTGGACTCGGGAGTTAGTGCTGCGGAGACCGCATTTCCAAAGGCAACCCCAGTGCTTTTAATTGGTCGCCAGCGCTGCACTATCTCAGGCCAACCCGCAAAACGACCCCCTGGCTATGATTTGTGGCCTCGTGCACGTCACGAACGATCCCGAAGTGAAGAACGTATCCCCGCAAACGTGACGATTTGGCCCCGGCAAAAAGCGATAACTACCGGGTAATAAATGAATCCATGAGCGACGAAGTCACGGAGACCTCAACAAAGTGTGACGCTAAATCAATTAAACTTTTTGAGTTCCCAAGCTAAAGTTATTTCATTTGAGTGAGAAAAAATATATTTTAACATTTAACTTAAAATATTATTCAAACATAAATCTTTCCACGAGCTAATTTATATGTAATCCGACCAAATATAATTTAGCGATGATACCCTGCTAAATCAGACTAACGAACTCACAAGAAATTTGTATTCAGAGTGATAGAAAGACCGCATAGGTTAAATTTTACTTAAAACGAATCCCGAGAGCACTAAAACGAATAATCAATAACCTCCATACAGATTTAAAATAATAAACAATAGCTTGGGATATACGATATTAAAAAGTGATACCATACAGATAATAATCTCATTTTTAACCATCATACACAAGTTAACCTCAGTTCTGGTCTGTTCTTTTGCACTTATTGTTAGGATTACAAGTCCTGCGTCGAAAATGATAAAAGTAGGAGTAATATATTCACATTAATACAACAACAACACACATAACAATCATTGGGACATATTTTTGAAAACTTACAAAGATCAAACACGTATAGGTAAAACGAAAAAATATTAAAATTGTTAAAATATTGGGACTTATTGAGAAATACAAAATTGAAATATGTGTTTGCATTTTTTTCAGGATGATACGCAAGAATTACAGAGGAGTTGGCAGAGGATAGAGAAAGATGGGCGGTAATCGCAAACCAATTCTAATGGATTTTAACCCAGAAAATAAGAAAAAATTTAATGATATCATGCTTAACTTGGTGCGAATCAATTACGATTTAATCTAAATAGCTTAGTAACATTTTCACACTATTCTCATAGGTCCAGCAAATTGGGAACAAGGAGAGGGAGGCAATGGTGAGGACTTGCTTTCAACATCCCAAATAATATTTACGATACCACGGACTGAAAATGTGCATCTGAGGATGGCGCCTATGCGACGCAACCTGTCGACTGAGAGTAACACTGTGTGAAAAAAACTAAATGACAAAAAAGATTTATCTCGAAACAGTAAAAAAATCATAGTTATTTTTGTATTATTAGATATCATTGCAAAATGGACAAAGTTAAATATATTTTAATATCATTTAATGTTAATATCTGTAACGTTACATTGATGGAAAAGAAATAGATAAAGAAAGAGTTTAAGCTGCATTACTGTTCAGCTTTAAAGTTGTTAGCACGTCGTTATCATTCAGAATCACTATGTCCAACAAACTGGCACCGCAGCTGGCTTCTCCGGCTGGAATTAGTGATCACTGATTAATTTGCATGAAAGACAACGTCGGCAAGGATGCACAAGAACTGCTTGGAGTGAGAAATTGGAGAAGAAAGACAGAGGATAGAGAAGAATGGAGGAAGAAAATTGAGGCGGCCAAGGCCCGATTTGGGCTGTAGCGCCATCGAAGAAGAAGATGATTGTGTATCTCGAGCAACCACACTGTGGGACATTCTTAATTTAAGATACATAGGTCTGACATTACTCATCATCTCGACAAAGAGACGTAATGTCTTAGTTTGTAAGTCTGAGCACAACTTCTCATATTAGATTAGATGCGTCGGTGGAGTTACTGCAATGAGTCCCTGAGGCACTTAGACCTGTTTGACCCATTGTGCCTTCCACCCTATCAGTGGCTACGCATAGAGTCCAAGTGCTTTGCTGAAGGCAAGCAGGTCCCATACAGGAATTACTCCTACTTCGTTGGGTTCAAAGATAGGTGAGCCCAGGTGCCTATTCGAAGTCCTAAGTATGGTTGGACATTCGCAGAGTTTCTTCACTATATTGTTAAACGTTTTATCGAAAATTTTAAATCATTTTTGTTTGTTGCTGTCCCTTTATGCATGGTTCATTTGTCAGTAGCCCCAACACAGAATTATCGTTAGGGGTTATCTATTGTAATACCACTCTGTAATTCCTGGAGAGGAATAAAATTATTATTATATAAAGAGTAATATTTTTTGTTTAAAGGTAAATATATAAATTTATTGGTGATTATTATATTTATGAATGATTAATGACCAGAAAAAGAAGTATAAATATCATTTGCTAGTTGTATTTTTTTGTAAACCATCCAAAGGGAAAATACAGTATGTAAACTATTTGTTAATAAATTTATTTATACTAATTTGGGAAGTGGTTTCGTCATCCTCCTTGCACCACTTCCATGTAGGAGAATCTCTTTTCTTCAGGAGATGAAGATGTCTCATCACTTGATAGTGTCCTGTGAGTAGTCCCACTACCGTTCGTATTTGACTCCTATTTGATAGAAGGAGCCTCCTTGCAAAGCTAGGCCTTGGACCATTTATATGAAGTTTAGCATGCCGTAGCTTCGATGCAGTTCTCCAGGTCTCAGAGTATTGAGCCAGACCCCACACTCTGATCTCAGTCCTACCAAATGATGGCACAATGGGTATGATTGGTTCAGGGTCATTTGGATTGCTGTTGGATCCTGATTTGGCAGGTTCGTCAGTTTTTTCATTTCCGGTCATGCTCGCGTGCCCAGGTACCCAGAAAAGTTCCACTTTGCTGCGTTTGCCTTTCAAACACAGCTGCTTAGGGAGTTCCTTGATGCGAAAGCTTCATTTTGAGCGCGCAAAACGAACACAGGTGGCAGTTCAAACTCTTCGTAGAGTCAAACTCAACTGCAGGGGGAGACGGGTAGCAACACGTTTTTGCCAGCTCGGAATCTGCAGATTCAGCGCATCTCGACAGGGGGCGAGGCGTGAGGGTCAGAGGGGGTCACAGAGAGGATATTAATAGTCACAAGATGCGAGGCTAAGCACAAACGTAAGGGTTAAAAGGGTCCACGATGAGGCTGAGTAAGAGAACGAAAAGAGTGAACGGAGCAATTCTATTGACTCAACACGGAGAGGCATCGCTCTTATCACTGCGAAAGAAAACGCTTGATTCAGTGCGTCGTAAACGAATAATAACGGCGCGTAATCCACTCGCATTGTTTCCCTCTGCCTAGCATATATAGGAGTCAAAGGTTGAAGACGATATATGTGGCCGTTAAAACATATGCATGGCAATGTAAGAGTGCGTTAAGTCAAGAAACCCTTCAAGACGCAGGAGCCAGGACGTGTAGAATGAGTGGGGATGCCAAATTAGCCCGTGGTTCAGAGCAAGTGGGGAAAGCCGAGAGGAGGGCTTCATGGTCTAGGGATAACGAGCCACAGAGTGGTCGTAATGTATAAATATAGATGAAAAATACGAAAGAGAAAGTGGTAATTGAGATCATGAAATTATTTAAGATAGGCCATGGGTTAGCGAGCACTCTTTACGAGGATACGTGCGGGTTAAATAGGGGTATATAGCAGAAGAATTTAGAAAACTATCCTTCCACTCAAAATGATTTCATGGAGGGTGTCATAAATCAAACTCTAGAATAAGATTATAGGTAGTTTCGACCCTCCGCTGTCCTTGTACATTCAGTTCAAGTCAGATGATTTCTCTTGATTAACTATATTTTGGATTGATATGTAGCTTAGTTCCTCTTTATTCAGAAACATATCACGAAACACAAAAATAATTAAGGCGCTAATAAAGGAGTAAATTTAAGAAATTAAACTCGGCAAACGAAACTATTCACTGGTCAATGAAAGTCCCAAAAAAGGTTAAATATGGAATCACACAAGTAACTAACCTTCAGTGTAGGGAATAAACATCAGTAAATGGAGTAATAAAATGTCACTAATTTTTGAAGGAGAGTTTTTGGATCGGTAGGAGCGTACATTGGATTAATATGGGTAGTAAAGAGACAAATAAGGTGAAATGCAAGATTAAAAAAGGCTTCTAAAAGTATTATATGGTAGATATTCACAAAAAGGGTAACTACACGTGGCTGCTTAAGTATTTATATTCAAATTAGTCAGTTTACCAAGAAGATTTTACTATTTTTCAACCCGGGTTTATCCACATGAAATATTATTTTCAGAAATATGGTTTCGTTCCTGAGTAACACCACCAGGTGTACATTTTGTAGTAGAGTTATAACCAATTTATTTTTTAAAGTAATAAAATCGTGTCGCGAGAAAAAAATTCCATGTAAAATATGCGTTATCAACACTTCGTCAAACTTTACTCTGTATCCCCATCGAGTTATCAGTTTCCACAAAGTTACAACCAAAACCGTTTCCAAATCTCAGACTCAATTTATTTGCCTGATTAACAAAATGAATTCAGTATAATGTTCATGTTAATCATTTTAACCAAGGCAATAACCCTTGTACTTCAAACAACGTTGAGCTACTACATTATATGCATCAATACCCGTTATTTTTATCTTACATTCTTTCTTGTAAAGTCCTTAATAAGTTTTTCCGACGCTCCATGCATTTCTCTCAGAAGTTTCCATCCCCATTCTTCCTTATGGTTCTCTTTACTAGTCTTTAGCTTTTATGAGCTTGCTCACCCCCTTAACTTGAAAACCGCAAATCATATTTAAGTTCCTCCTCTTTCCTTAAATTCCAACTTTCTAGACCGCAAACGTTACTCAATAAATCCAAAGCCACTGAGTTATTTGCATGAAAACCCAAATTCCTTGGTAGAAGTTTCCTTTCACAAACGCTTTGTATTCAGTTGTCTTTAATTTTAATTGTTTCTCCAAGAAACCATGCAATAATCAGTTCTTTGGCCTCGTTACAAAGTGACAAAAGTATCATAACGTATCGAAACACTTCAAGTCAGATGATTCCTCTTTGTTTACCCTAGTTGTTAAATAGAACTACTGCATAATATTTGAAAACTATTCTGAAATTAACATGAAAAGAATTATGACGTTATTAAATGGGTTGGATTAATGGGTAATTAAAATGGGCAAACAAAATTATTCACCGGTCAATGATAGTTCCAAAAAAAGCTGAAATATGGAAGTCGAGATCACTTATTTCTCACAGAAAAAGAAACATCTCGAAGCATGAATCATATGAATTGTGTTTTAAATAAAAAATCACGCTAGTAACTGAAGCAGAGAGCAGGGGCAAAATGTTAGCGTGTCGTGACAAACAGACATTGGAGATGAATTAACAGCGTTCTGAACGTTTGCACCAAACTAACCCCCTTTCCATGTTCTTAAGAATACAACGTATAATACACAAAACGGTAACTTTCGTCATTCTTAAGGAGGTATTGGCAAAGCAGAAGACACTTTGATGTTCAGAACCTCATATGAGTGAAATTTCAAAAGTATTAACTCAAAATTAAGACTGCGTACGTTTCGTGTTCATAATTAAACCTTCAATTTCCCATGCATTCATCTATTTGCGCTACTGTTCATGGACTTTATCGCTTCACACAAAGCAATTCTTCATGGCCATAAGGTCTTTTGCACTATCTCACGTAAAACAGCCTGCATGGTTGAACCAATATTTATTATGTACAAATTTGTGCAAAACTTTGCATATGTGCACTTATTAGTAAAATGCACATGTAAAAGTAAACGTGTTATCACTGTGGTACTTGACAATTTAATGCTACTTTAACACATAGCCTTATGGCACTTCACGTATGCTATTAAAATGTTATTTAAAATGCACAGATTTTCTCCTTAATTCGAAAAAAAACGTTTCATATTATAATAATCGTTCGTAATAAAAATTAAGGTATCATATCGAATAATTCTCACCTTAATTTAGAATTCTGCGCCGTAAATCCAAGTCACGACAATGGTTTAGGGTAGTTTTAGTGAAAAAATCATATTTTGTATAAATCAACGAATTTGATTTCATTTAAAAGATACCAAAATATCAGCCATTTGCCCAAGTGCTTTTTCATATTTTTTAACGAAAAATAACAGCCCTTAAACATAGGAAATTCTACGTGTATGCACTAAAAAGATACTTTATTTGAAATATGAGAAATTAGGTACTCTGAAATCCCGTAAAAATACTAAGTGTATTGTGTATGTTTTTTCGACTATATTTGTAAATAAATTATGTTTTACCGCAGTAATTTTTCACGCAAAAAATATTGCATTTGTGAAGGAGTTTTAAGCAGACTGCGTGATAAAAATTAGTCAAATTATTGAATTTGTAGATATTTTTCTTTAATTACTTTGGATTTTATTCATTTGAGAGTACATTATTGCGCCATTTATAATGCAATATTCAATTCATGCCACCAAAAGCTACTGAAATTTTAGTGTATAATTTCAATGTGGTCTCTATTATGACTAGAGAACTATCTTGCATAAACTGCTTTTATTGAAACGAAATTTCAAAATATGATTTTTGCATTGTTATTTTCTAACATGTATGGTTATTTCAGATACATAATTAGATGCACTTTTGCGAAGTGTTGTCCAAGAATATTTTCCGATATACTTGAAAAATTATTTAAGTGTGCACTCAAAGACTCACGATTCGCGCTCCAGCCACCTGAGAGAGACGTCTGGGGGACTTCGTAGATGGGCCACTAAAAGAACAGAATGATGAGGGAGGAGTACAAAAGAGGGAATGGTAAAAGAGCTAGAAAACGAATATTGTAAAATGGGAAAGAGCCAGAATGGGAGACTTTGGAATCTCTAGGGGGCAAGCATGGGACTTGTTCTCCGGTTTTTCGGCCGGAGAGAGGAGATGCGGTTAAGTGTCTTCCCATTGTATGATCGAAGGGTAGCACTCCTGATGGGATAAGGACCACTTGCACCAGTTTGGAGATTTCCTTTAGTACACTCTAGAGCTTTACGCTACAAGGATACATTTCCTCCGGTTCTTCTACGGTAGCTTGGTTTTGCCTCGTGCAAATAGCATGAGAGCCTAATAAAATTCACGGCAAACGTTGAGGTAGTAACAAAGAATAATACCAAATACAATCCATAAACCAAATGAAAACCCGAAAATTCTTTTTAAAATAATAATGCCTACAACGATAAATGAAAACATTCTATCCTGCGAGCCGCTACTAAGATGCGTGGCAGGTAGTGGTGGAATAACATGTTGTAGGAGCGAAGTGACTGCAGAAACTACTAGTTCATCTGAGGTGCGCTTAAAAACAGGGTTATATCATGTGCAGAGAAGATTAGACAGATACGCAAGGTCGTAATGATGGCTTCTTCAGAGTTACTGATCTCTTGTAACATCTGAAAAGACATTTGTTTTCTGCCCACGATTAATATTAAGACTCAATCTTTTATGGAAATTCAAAACCAATTTATTTTCTAAAGATGCTATGAATATCTAAGGAATTCCGACGTACTACAGAAGATTAGATCTTGAGAATAAAATTAGAGCACTACAATGCAGAAAAGACAGGTTTAAAATATTGCTCTTTCAGCGATCCATTAGAGAGCATAATGAGTGCCAGCGAGACTTCGAAGCAGGTTAGTCGACAGGTAATATAGCATTACAGTTGATTTTCTTCTGAATATATTCTTAATTGTCCACGTAGTACTCGCATCATGTTTCGCATGATCCCGGCAAGACTGTTGTGACTCGTTTACATAGATATATAATGCATTTATTCCGTATTCTTGCGTCAGTGTCATACCTACCATGTAGTGCAGGTTCATAAAAGTTACTTATACATTATAAATGGATGTAGGTGATAACTCACCTTCTTCAAAATACCGTTGATGTGGTATTTGGGGTAAAATGATGTATTGTCGAGCATAACAGGTCCTCGCGGGGCCACGTGTCGTTTGAAACAGGCTTAACATTTAAAAATCCGGTAATCGCCCGCTTTCCATCGTGATTCCGCCACCACATTGTCCGACGAACTTTCGCCATGATTTCCATTGAATTGTCTAATCTCCACAAGTTATACGATGGCATTACGTCCCAGGGGAAGAGCTTTCGGAAACCGCCGCATTAACGGGAAACACTGCCCTTGAGCAAAGGGAGCACCCAGAAATATTGCGCATATCCTTCCATAACGACTTTTTGGCGACGCTAATTGTTATTCTAGAACCGTTTTGGACGCTTTTATAGCAAGAAACGGTTCCGATGGAGGCTAATGGCGTGTTTGGTGAGGAGAGTGAGAGAGTAAGATTCACAAAATTCCCTTTTGGAAACTCGGGCCGTATACACTTTTGGTCAGAAGGGCTCCTGAACTGCTGGAGGGCAGGGAAGGGATGGGAATGTACGGTGTGGGACTCAGATGGATGTTAATAGTGGTGAAGAGGGAGGGATACCTTCTGAGGGGTAGATGGGCAGTCACTGGCTGGTTTTCGCAGGAGTGGGGAAGGCCCTTAAATGGGTGTGGAAACTAGTGCTGCCAACTTATGAAGAGTTGATCCTGGTAGCAGAGCATTTTTGGTGCAGGAAATAGCATAAAATATTAGGTGGCTACTGTCTTGTGGAGTACAGTATACGCAGCTACGAACTTCATAAATGAGATATTTTTTATTGATAATTTTTTTCCAAAAATTAACAAGATAAAATACATCTCATTATAAATAACTCACTTCTAATGTATAACTTTATGAATCAGTAAAGATGTAGCATCCATATGTATTTATTCAATAAAATCAAGCAATTGGATGAAATATTGAATGATGTACTCCCATTAAGCAGGGACAAGAAACTACTACGGAGTGCTACGACGATGCACATCGAGTCTTTAGTCACACTGGGTTATAGAATTTGAATAATTTTCACCATAGAATAATTAATTCTTTCAATGTAGCATCTGTTGAACTCAATTTCTCTTGAGAGGTATTGACGTACTGCCAAACATAAACCTGCAACAATTCGTGAAAAAACTTTACTGTTTCCAATATCTAAAGTAAAATGGTATAAGCAGTATTTTTCAAGCGGTTGGAATTTGTAGAGAAAAATTCTAAAAATGATACTGGGATTTTTGAGGTAGAAATATGGCTCAGAAATAGAAAAAAAAACAGAAACTACACAAAATTGTTGACAATATATTATTACAGGTACATTAGAAAAAGGTGAACAGTATTCTTGGATAAAAATATCAAAGGGATCAGGAGTTATTCGGTAAAATATAAATGTTATTCGAAAACGAGAATAGCGAGGCCCACTAGATTCTGGCGGTACGAACAGGTTTGCAATAAATGGTAATACAGGCAACAAAGGTGTTCCATTACAAATACATTCAGCCAAGTTAAGACTACCTATTTTTTCCATAAATGAACGAAACCTATGACCCAAACGCCACTGACAGAGGAAATGAGGGTATGGAAGAGGGAGGGAATTACATAACAAAGGTAAAGGTTGAAAGAGACCGATTTGAATGTCCAAAATGCAAAGCTGGCCGAAACGAGAATGAGGCAATGGAATGAATACATTATTAGTAACACCTCAAACACGATTCGGGAAGAGAAATACTTCAATTTGGGAAGAGGGAGGTTTCGTAAACTCCTTGTCAGTTTCCAACGGTATGCCGGAGAAACTGGTACAGTTGGCAGCGCAAGGGAGAACGTGGACAGAGAGTTTCTGAAGAGGGGGGATGGGCCGCTGAGAATTTACGCGACACTCTGAAAAGGCAGGCGCGAATAAGGGGTCTTTTAAGTGTAAGCGGAATGGGATGTGGGGATAGGGTATGGGGGAGGGGAGGAAGGAGAAGAGAAATTTACAGGGGCACGAAGGGGAGTGAGGATCTCAGTCCAGGGATCGGGGAGGGAGGGTGTTTTTAAGTGGTAGGCGGTAATAGAATGTTCCTTATCGCTCTACCGAAGCACTCAAAAATCTTCAGCACCCCCAAAAACGGCGCTGAGGGATCCAATATTAAATTTTGAGTGAAGAACCGATGCTGAGAGGATGCACGGGGCACAAGACGGCTCTCGATGAATATCTATCGCGGCGAAGTGTCACAAAAGGAATTGGTCTCGTCTAGTCTACAGAGACTCATACGGCACACAATGACAAGCTCTCTGACATTTTTGGTTGCTTGATATTGTATTGAATCCAGAACGTTATCAAAGGGTAGCTTTGGAACAGTATACTGCTAATCAAAAAGGAAATGAAATCCTCAAATCCTATCGTCCCCCTTGGTTACTATAATGCCTCCAAATAACGGTGAGCTACAATTTTCCATCACTTGATTCCCCACTGTCAGAACAATCTACATAAAAATCTGCAGCTTACAGGACATATTCAATGTCAATGTTTCCTTATAAGAGTACATAGAAAAGACTAAGTCTGATAGTATCTTGACACAGAAATTGTTGATAAAGACCCAAAGAAATACCAAAATTTCTGAATGAAATAAGTTGAGTCTCATTGTTACATTAACTGGCATAAAATTTACGATATTGACAATAGGAACAATAAAGAAAATTGGGAATAAAATGGGTTTCAAAATAATAATCTTATTCATGTATTAGTAGAAACATTTTCATGATACCGTTAATTGCAGAATAGTTTGTGTAACAAAGCAACTATTATGAAGATAAATGTAATTTATCGAGTATAGCTTCAATGTACGTAAACTTTCACACAATTTACAATTGAGATGTAAGAAAATGTAGAAAATACTTGTATAGTTTTTGGTTAAATATGTGACATAACTTTATGTATGTACATAAAATGAGAGCCAAAAGTGTAACAAAAAATACTCAGTTCAATAAACCTTTCCGTGCGACAGTAAGTTAAGGAAATTAATTTAAAATTAATGAGGTTATAATTTACTCATTCGCCATAATCTTTATGAAATCAACATCAATATTTAGGAAAATGGAATCCAATAACTAATTTTGTCATTTTTCACACAGCGTAACATCGCAGTCCCTTTGATGACATTCAAGCCCGTTGTTGATATAAATCAATTTGAACCAGTAGTAACCACACAACCTCATCATTTGCTGAAATCGTTTTTCGGCTACTCGGATTCAAAGCACATTTAATTTTTACCTTTATAAACTCAGGTGATAAATCCTCCGATTCTAAGTTTCATGAAAAATTTGGTTCTCATACATTCTCGCCCCCAGAGTATCCAAGCATGACACTATAGATAATCAAAATCCTGAAGAGGGGGAGGATACATAATTGAGCATAATGGTTGCCCGTTAATTCAATGCACGCACTGAGGTAGGTGCGCCATTTATTGATGACCAAGGCTTTTATAACTAGTTATTTTTAGGGAGGAAGACACGCAAAGACAGATTTATGACCACGTAAAAGCAGGAACCATAAAATCAATTATTCCTGATAAATTCATAACAGGGCCTCGATGTGAGGCTACGCATTTTTCGTGTCCGAGATAAATCAAGCTACGTGTTCCGCAAGCTTGTTTTTTCTTGCATGATGTATACATTTGAAGGAAAAGATTAAATTACTGCTTGCGCTGAATAAATCTCCTAAACTCGGCCAACCGACCCCCTGAGCAAGAGGGTCGTAAGCGGGGGGTGGGTCATAAGATATGTTAATAAAGCTACACGACGCGGGAAGAAAGAAGAAAGGGGTGGGAGTGGTCCCTTCGACCGAGACCTTCGTAAGGGAAGGGCATGATGAGGTTATTTCGGAGGGCCAGGGGTGGGAGAATGAGGGTGGAAGTCAGGAAGGGCGTTGAGGAAATTGGCCGAGGGCGTTGTTGCATGGTGAGGCAAGATTTTTGGGGGTGTAGGCAAAATGTCCGTCCGCTCCTTGCTTGGCTTGCTTCGAATGCGTGCGTAAGCTACCCCGCTGAAGCAAGGGTGGCAGATCCAGCGTCGTAAACGGGTCCCAACCCCTTGTGGTCCTTCTCCCAAAGGGAGCGCAAGATGAAAAGAATGGAAGACAAAAAGAATAAGTAGAAATAATAACAGCAGCAAGGCATGGGTAACTTATTAGGTTGGCATTTGTGGTGGCTCTGGTCTCAGGATCACTTATTCCAGGAATTCTGATAACTTAAATTTTGCTTCTTTGAACTACGTTTCATCAAAGGGTAAGCTTTAACCTTTGGTTTTGTAAGCGAGCTACTGCAAATATCGAGCACATAGTCTTTCACAACTTTAAGAGGGATTTAATTGGGAGCCCCTAGAGCCCCAGGCTACTCGATAGGCTTGGCCTGCTATAGAAATTCAGTACTGGTGTGTTTCAGAGCGACACAGAATATTATTATGACGCTGCACTACACCTCTACGTCTGACAGAAGCGGTAAAATAAGAGAGATACATTGCTGAACAGATAGGTACAAAAACTTGTTATTTCCGTGCACAACAAACCCCACTAAATACACTCCCGTAATACACGTCACCATTTCACTTCCCAAAACCTTATCCTTTACATATTTACACGGCTGGTGTCCTAACACCCCCTCTTACCCGCCCATGCAACGGCTTGCAGGATAATATGTAGACGTAGATGTAAACAGAGATGAAAAACAGGGTCTCAGGTTGGTTTTATAGTAAATTATTCCTAAATTTGGAGGTTTTTTTAATTGACTCATATAAAGACTCCTCAGGTTGTTCAGTTTACAGTAAAAATCATTAGTTTGAACTTGAAAGCATACAAAATCTTAGAAAAATGTTTATAAGAAGTGAAAATTCCTGGGGAGTTGAATAAATGAAATATTCCGGGTTTTATGCATCCATTTCTTAAAACTATTGGTGAGACACCGCCGTGATGGCAGTCAAAACGCGAAAGTTCCAAACAAATGGCGCTGACGTCGAATGCATATGCCGTTGACCATTAAATCTATCTTGTAGAAATAAAATCATTCCAAAAACGCTACAATTCTACAAATTGCGGCAACTTTGAAATATAACATTAGAGGGGATTTCTTTCTGTGGTTTCACTGATAAATGTTATTTACAACATATAACCCTACAAATACTGCAAAGATGTGAAGTACTGGGTGTAGGACACCAGCTAAGTAACATGAAAAAATAGAGGAAAGGAATGGGTAGAGAATATGTGTGAATAGTATGTTAACATTGCGTCTTAGGAGTCGTACTCTTTTCATTTGAATCACCAATGATGGGTGAAGAATAATTTTTCGTACCTGCCATTTTGCTGGTGTATACATCATATATTTTATCCTTTCTACCAATTTATGAGATCAATACGCGTCGTCTAAAATATATCCTACCTGTTCCACTGAAACTGACAATGCCTACTCTCTATGGCCACGGAAAATTCGATTGTCGACAGTGGTATAACTTTCACATTATAGCTACAACAATTTCAAACACGAGGGGGTCATTTATATGGTGATATTTATCCTGGGATTACATATACATCTACATACTTCCTAAAAACTGCCGCTTGGGAATGTGGCAGGTGGAGTTAGGACACTAGCCGGGTAAATATGTAAGGGATGAGGTTTTGGGAGATGAAATTATATAATTATGTATAGTGGGAGTGTTAGTAGTGGAGCTGAAAGAACAAGTTTTTGCACCTATCTGTTTGGGAATTAATCTCTCTTCTTTTATCGCTTCTATCAGACCAAGATATGTAGTGAGGCGTCATGATAACAATCTTTATGTCGCTTTGAAACTCACCGGTTCTTAATTCCTCAAGTAAGCTAAGAATTGTACGACATAAGCACAGGTATTCGTGGTCTGATCGCGCCAAGTCCTTCATAAATTGGGCCCTAGATCAAAATATCTAAGATAATTTCAGCCTAGCGTATAAATCAGAGTTTTCACTGTCACCCATTCTAGTTCTTCCATCATCTTTGTAGCAGCTAACTCGCATTTACAGAGAAAAAAGAATTAGGCCTTTTTCAAGGAAGTAAAAAAAAACTCTTTGCACTACATCAAAAGGAGGAATGTCAGAAAAACTGAGGTATTGAACAGACAGTATGCATGTAAAATAAAAATAAATCAAGGGAAGAACCCTGGAAAAGAAATATCCTCCTCCATTCATGGACTACAGGAATGGTCAACTCGTATAGCCTATCCATCCGACACATACCTAAAATGACGTGGACGCCTCGGGCGACAGGGAAAGTGAATTTGTGGGCGACGTCAGCAAAGGAAAAATCATTTCTCGGGTCTGCATTTGAATTATTTATGAGAATTCTTCCGATGGGAGTGGATTTTCGGGAAGCGTATAAATGCAAAAGGACCGCACATCTAGGAAGTCAGAGCTGCGCAAATGCTGCTGGTGCGTAAGCTTATCGGGAGAGGGTATGCAAACACTACATCAAAGATGTTGAAAAAAATAACCCGTGGACATCCTCAAATCTTATAAATTACTGGAAGAGAAGATGATTTAGGTCAAAATTAAGTTTTTTTTTAAATAACATACCCTTCCACGGCTGTATAAACAGGGTTCAGTGGAGAAAATATAAACTTCCAAGCGAGAAAATGAAGTTAAACTATTGCTAAGCTACAAATTGTTATTCAAGTTTAAGTTATACATTTCTTGGCTCTCCTTACATCATTGTGAAATTTTATTGAATTTAAAACTTTGAACGTCACTCGTTTGAACAGACTTGTACTATCTTCAAAGCTTGTTGGGATTTTTCATCATTAAAAATGGTGTATACTTTCTCTTCTTGGGTGTTGTATTCATTACCAGTTGCCAGTTCATAGCATAATACAAGTCACTCGGCCTATAAATACTCCCATATTCATTATGCTAGCTCTAGACTCTCTGGAGAAGGTGGGTTTCGTGGAACCTTACGCTTGCTAATAAGAGGGACATTCATAAATAATTGGCTTTATTCATAGTTTAAATAACCCATAAAAATAGTATTTCAGCCCATGAAAGTGCATTGAATATGGATCCAAAGATATGCAAGTAGGCTGAAGTAAAATGGGAAATTGAGAAAATAAAAAATAATCAATATTAATGGTTTTTATTTTATGGAATAAGTCTTTAATATGCGGTTTGATAATGCATAGTTAAATCATCATATGACCTGATACCTGCAATAACTGCGAGTAAACGGAAAAATTTTGTTTCCTTAATAAAATTAGTCTGTCAATCAATCGGCATGAAAGATATTATTTCAGAGTATACACCGGCATTCAAGTTGGGATCACTGACTTATCAATCAAATGTTTACCCAACCATTATACTGGGCCTTGGTGCCTTACGATACCTTTAAGCAGAGAATAATCTTGATATTTTACTTTTCAGTTAAACAGAAAGATAACCGAGCAATATTTGCATCTCACATCATCAAATGATATCGGCTATGAAACTACAATTTGCAATTGTGATTTCATAGCTGGGATACGGGCATTTATAATCCGGGATAGGATTTGGAGTTCAAACGTGCAGAAAACAAATAGAGAAATAAGTACTTTCCTTATGAAGTCAGACTGCAAGAGACCTCTTCACGAACGCGGTGAAATTTAAGAAATCTTACCTGAAAGAAAAGAGAAAATGTCATTAGAGCATTGCATTTCATTATTAAAAGATACAAAAGATTCAAACTACTACTCCCAGAAATACTAAATTAATATGAACTCTACAATATCAGCCTGAACATGGTGAAAGCTCATCACGATACAAAAAATACTATTTATGTAAAAAATTTGATTTTCTGTTAAATTAAGGCACTCTCCCAGAAAAACTAAATCATGATACAAATGCCTGTTACATAGTTAAAATTAAATATGATTCCTTTTGGCTAGATTTCGCTCAATAACCACTTAAATAATAACTTTTACAAATAAGGGTCGATTTTCTAGTGTTAAGACTCCTATTGCCACCTTTAATATGCAAGACACCTCTTCACAAGATTGGAGCTTAAATGCATTTATAATATTTGCATACTGCTAAACTACGTCTTCCAACTTGCAGTCGCAGAAGTTGGCAAAAGGTGGCGATAAAAATCTACCCAAGTGTTGAATGGGAAATTCAAATGGCTATTTCAATTAAAGCATTCTTCAATAACAAAAATGTTCAGATAAAATTGAGACAATTCTAATAGAAGGAATCTTGAGCAATGTTTGATCGTATTCATTGAATTGATGACTTTCAGAAATGAGAACATGAACAAGTTTTACATTTATTTTTTTATCCAATTGCTGTACTAAGATAACTGTTATACAATACATATGTTGTGGTATTACACAAAATACAGTCTAATTCTTCTTCACGATGTGTGGCATAGAGTGATTTATAATACGGTATGCGATATCCCTCAGTTCTAGATCAACATTTTCACGCCTATCTTGGTGCGGAGAAAGCATGTGGAATCCATCTCAAACTGGTATGATACCGTAAGTGATGGGTTTGTCAAAGCTGGCAAAATATTTTCCTACACCACGGAAATTGTCTTAAAATATATCACACATTGTGAAAGTAAAGAAGAAATTCTCCTTCTCAAGACGCCTTATGCATGAATGAGCACCTTAAATAAACATTGTTTTTAGGAGGGGAAATGGTGACGCATATTATGGAAGAGTATTGAGTGTAGTTTGTTTTTTTATAGTCACTTATTGCATGTGGAAAGAACGTATTTTGTACCAATCTGTTCGGAAATTTATTTTTGATACTAATTTATTTTTAATCCTAGAAAGATAGCGAGGCGTCAAAATGATATTCAAAAGTCACTTTAAAACACAACAGCTCTTAATTGCTCAAGAAAACTATGCCTAGCATTTTGCCTCCTAGTTTCTGTGGCACCCACCTAAATTCCTCAAAATGCAGTGAAACCGTCTATGTTCTCTTGTAGTTGTTTTCAACGGAGCGCACAGATTTCCATTGAATATTTATTTACTTGATTAAATCTTTCGTTCCTGAGTCCAAAATGCTCGCAGCATAATCGACGTGTGACCTAACCAGGGTAAAGTTGCACTTCTCATTTATTTTTGATCCGAGGGCCTGACTGTTAAGCGCTTAATATATACTTGTTTCTATAATGCTTTGCCGCGTATGTTTTGCATTCGTTCCTCGCTATAAGTGTGAAGTTAAGCTAACTCCAATATTTTTGACTTGATCTGACGTTTAGTTGGCGAATACTTTACGTTTTCACCCCCCATAGGGTATGTATGGCGTTTGTGAGATGACTTTCGCAAGAAGTGTACTGTGTTCCATTTACAAAGATTTAGTTACAGTCCACACAAAGTTTGGAAGAAAAAATTTGGTTTGAGTATTACTTCCCGATTTCATAGAAGAGCCGCCAACCAATAATAAACGTCTACGTCTACGTAATACCCTGCGAGTCACCACGAGGGTGTGTGGCAGGGGGTGAAGATCACCAAACATGCACTATTGACATGCAACTAGGATATTTAATGGAGACATGCTAGATAATAGGGTCACATGCAGCTAGATGGTTAGTACCTACATAATAGAGGGTGCAGCATGAACCTGTATTAGACGCATCTATATTTTTGACTTAATCTGACGTTTAGATGGAGAAAATATTATGTTTTATCCACCCTCAGAGTATATAAGCCGTTTGTGAGATGATTTTCGCGAGAAGTGTACTGTGTTGAATTTGCTAAGATTTAGTTTTAGCCCCCACTCCAGACTCCACAAGGTTTGGAAGAAATATAAGTTTTACTTCCAGATTCCATAGAATAACCGCCAACTCCTTGTACAAGGTGCAGCATGAACCTGTATTAGACGCATCTACTAAAAAATATTACGGCCACTAGAAGTTCCAAGGGCGAGTGGGGGAGGGTCAACAGTGGATGGAGGAGAGGGGGGGCGGGAGAAGTGGGCATGATTCACCGCTGGAGTGGGGGGAAGAGAGGAACGTAGAGGGACAAGTAGGCGGCCAAGAGGGGGGGAAGTGGGGTGTGTGGCGTAGACTGCTTGAGTGCTTAGCATGGTCAGTGAATTCTTGAGTGTCTGTTGGTGGGGGATGGGGTAAGTGAAGTGGGCAGGGAGGAAATGAGTGGTGGGGGGGAAGGGGAGAGGGGTTGTAAGGAGAGCAAGAAGGAAGGGTAAGGCGGTGAGGGGAGCACTCTACGACAAGATGTCTCGGAGGGAGTGGAACGAGAATGCTTGGCATCGACTGTGGTTTTCGATATGCCAGGGATATCGCATTGAGATATTAATCATTGCAGCATCACGACGATTGGAATTCATCCTTTAGATCTAAGAGCTCAGATATTCGGAGAATAATGACTTCAATCTTTTTAATTAGTTTTATCTCGATCTGTTTTCTGACTACATCAAATAAATTTTAAGAATTCTAACATGCTGCAATACATTGTACAGTGGTACAAAAATAGAAAATTGAAAGCAGAACGGGCAGCTTAAAAATGTCATTTTTCCCAAGGACAATGTGAAACCACACCAGTTACAATGACATAAAAATATCGTTAATTATTGTTAATAAGGTAGTCGAGCTAATTACTCCATAAATTATCAAAAGTTAGTTTCTCCACTTGCTAATAAATTTTACACATTCACATCGTTTTGACATCATTGCAATCACACTTCGCAATTCACAATTAAATCTTCTGAAACAGGTGGTTTCAGGCTTTAGATCAATTTGATCGTAACAATGCTATGATTGAGACAAAAGTTCACGACATATTTATTCATGTGGCGAGTGGCACTCTATGGATTGGAAGCGTCGACCATTGGAAAAGCTGACCGGAAAAGACAAGAAGCCTTCAAATTTGTTGTTGGGGGAGAATGCTGAAGATAAAGTGGATGGACAAAATAAGAGATGACGTGTAGAGAATTGTTGAAGAAAAAAGGACCATATGAAACACCGTACAGAAAAGGAGAATCAGATGGATAGGGCACACCCTGAGACATAATGGCTACTGAGACATAATGGGAGATAAAAGGCGGTAAGCTAGCATTAGATAGGGAAGGGCGGAGGGCTGCATTCAACCAATCTTCGGTTTGAACAACCAATGGTGACGATATACCTCTGCATTAAACTCTCAGCGTTGTGTCTCTGAGTTTAAAATACGGGTTTTCGACTGAGAGCTTGCATCGTAAGGCAAAATTTGATATTTGAATAAGGCGCAGAACTCGGTCTCAGCGGAAACGGGTGGTAAACTAACCCAGAAATCTTTCTCGGAGCCCGAGTGGGTGTAAAATGTTATAGCAATGACTCATAGGCGGCGGTTCAGGAATGAGGAAGAGAGCCTTGGTGATGTTCGATTAGTTGCTTGCCCGTGCATGTTCTCCTTTTCTTAAACGTGTTGGCTAGGACGTCAACGCTGAACCAATGCATCTACGTCACACCGTGTTTCGGGGCTGCACCCGCCATAAACGTAGCAAGTGTTGCTGATTAATTCGCTCACAAAACCGAGGCCCATGATCAAATTCTCTCCCCGAAGGTATATCACAACGCCGAGACGACGGAGATTAATACATCACGCTGCACAGAATATGACATTTACCTCCAATATGTACGTGATGTGTAGTTTACCAGGAAAAACGACGGACCATGTCTAGTTTATCAGGCGTCTCATTTAGTACTTTGACTCTTTTTTCCTTCATCGCCATCAGTAAACTGCGAGTGTTTAGACGAAATTAATATTCTTTCACGTCTTCATTTTGAGCCAGAATGGTATTTGTAAGCATAATCTTTCAGCCTGTCCCTGCAGAGTCCACAAAATTGGTCAGAGCGCTCAGGTATAGGGCAGAGTAGCGTCGTTTTAACCTGATAAGTCTTTGCGATTAATGGACAAACGTCTCTCGAAGACTGTACCAACACTGCACTGATTTCTGATTTTAGGGAGTATTTTTTACATAAGTAAGTTAGTTTTTTTACCAACTCTCGTAGATGTTTCAGTTTTTATTTTTGAATAGTTGCATATACCTTTCATTTCTTCTTAATTAAATACACATAACTCACAAAGCTTAAGATATAAGCACAGCAGAAACTTCAAGATAATGCAATTTAGAAGCAGAGTAAAAATACTTGATTTCCAATCAAATGAAAGTAAACATGTCCATCACTCGAAAATAATTCTTTAATAACGGGAAATTAAGTTAGATGGTTAAAAGAAATAGCGAAAAAATATGCACTTGGAACATCCGTTATCATTCTAAAATTTACGATATTCCACTTTTATGATTCCGCCATCTACATGGAATGAGTGATTACATAATAATACTGAAGATAGAATTTAGATGGGAAAGTAAATACCAGTAACAAGTTAATTATGAAATTTCGTCTGCCAATACCACGAAAAGAATTAAAGAAGGGAATATTTAACACAGAAATGTGAAATGAAAGGACAATATCTGGTTCTTCACTCAAAAGTGACACGATGAATTCAAGTACGAATGTCGCTTTGGTGGACGGATAACATCTTAATAGGTCGTACAAAACTTCAAGGAGCATAAAAGTATTTCATTTCCCTCAGTGCCGGGATACATAATACTAATAGAGTCAATATCTCAACCTAATTGAGATTTGCTCTACACCCGATAGTAACAAGAATGTGACATACGTTCTGTAATCGTCCTGACAGGATTAACATTAGAAGTATTGAACTCTTCCGAATAATCAATAATAACGACGTGGGTTAACTCTACTGCATAGAAATAAATTGTTTTCTAAAATATACTTTATGCATTTGATAAAAATTATGTGCAATTTTTTTTTTTAATTGTACTTTATTTATTATTGCAGATAATTTTGCATTAATAGTGGCTTATATCAACGCATTTTTAAATTCCATTTTAACATATAGCATGTGGCACCCGCATGAGGACTTGCAGCTGGGACCTCTACCATGCATACGTAATTCGTATGTGAATGCGTATATTGGGTGCTAATCAACTACTGACACCGTTTATCAGAAAACCCATATACCTGCTAAGATAAATATTGAAAAGAATGACTAAATAACTCATTTCATGACGAAAAAACTCGAATAATACAGGGATACCCTGGGGTCAAAATGACCCCTCTCGTACTAATAGGTAAAAGTACAAACAACTATTTCTGCTATGAGGTTCTTATTTTCACATAATACTACAAAATATAGTCAAGAAATATGCAAGTTCTGGGATGATTCAGTCGGAAATAACGGATGGTCAAAAACAAATTGGGGTCAAAATGACCCTTCCGGTACTGCTAGCGCTTAGACAGGACTCCCCAATACGTGAGGTTGGATCTTGCGTACAGATAATCGAGGTTTTACTGAGCGACGTACGAGTGGCAACGCGGAGTAGCGGCTGGAGCGACGCTGGAAGGAGATGTAGGGTGCGTGACGAATTGGGTGGAGGGGTTAAACCTCTGCCTGGAGTGATGAGAGACGCCTGGACCAAAGAAGGGAAAGAAGCCGTAAGAGCAGGGGAAGAGGAGGTACGAGAGAGGCAAAAAGAGACTTGGGAAAGGAAGAAGGACAAGCAACAAAGGTCATCTTATGGATTTTGGAAGACGTTTTATAGAGAGAAGAGTGGGAAGAAGTGGAAGAAGAAGTCCCGTCTGGGGTGATGGCAAAGTCCTTCGGACAGGATGAGGGTGAGAAAGCCGAGGGTGAGTTTTAACAGACTAAGCGAAAATGGTGAAGGGAAGAGGGAAGGGATAAAGAGGGTGGAGATGTTGAGGAGATGAAGGAAGAGACTTACGGAAAGGTGAAGACATTCCCTCTTGCTTTCACTCGGAAATTCCAAGTCGACACTTGAGGAGATTTATTAATTTTATGTCGGAAACTTCGAACCAGAAACATGTTCTTTAATGAGTTCATGTCCAATCACAGAGAGATATTCCCAAATTGGGCATTTTTAAGCCGTTTTCTCAAGTCGAATATGGTTACAATTCATTAAATATTTTATTATTCTGTAGATTCAAAACTTTTATTCATTTTCCTTTGTAATTTTGCCGATTATGGTCAATTTCCAAGTCTTTAACTATATCAATTATTGTAAAACCACGGTAAAAAAGAAAATATGTCAGAATCTACCTAGATAAAAGCCAGTAAGCGACGAGTCACAGTTTTATAGCGTAAATTTTTATACCTCTAATACTTTAACTTGAATACAAAATAATGAAGTGTACAGAAAAGTAGAAGAAGAAAGGACCATAAACACCATACAGAAATGAAGAATCCATTGAATTGGACACACCCTGAGGCAAGATGAGTTTTTGAAGAACATAATTGAAGGTAAAATATGATAAAATACCCTAGAGGAATACCTAGGAATAAGTTTATGGACCAAATAAAGAGGAAAGTACTTAGGATGAGGTACCAGGAGATAAGGGACATAGTATTAGACAGGTAAGGTTGGACGGCTGCAGTCAGCCAATCTTAGGATTGAACGACCAATGAATGAACTATAACTGCAGAATCCTTCTTTCTTATAGAAGTTGTTGATTCCAAATTTTCATCTAAAAGCATATTCCATATTGTGTGGGAAATAAAAAGATGTTCCTCACAGCACGGGTCATTTTTCCCCGAAAACGAATAACAAATTAAATGGTCTTGATATACCAATGATGTACTTCACGGCTACTTATAGTGCTAAAGCTGCGTTTGCGCCAATTTTTTTAGAGAAAATAGGAGGCGTTGGTTCATTAAGAATAAAATAGGCATGCATCAAACAATAAATAGCAATGGAACATTTGGATTTCCGTACTGAATATGAACTCTCTTTTTCCCTCTCTTTATTAAGTATATGAACTGCCTATCTTCATCGAGATACTTTTTTAAAACTCTCACAATGGTATGGCCTTAAATGCTACAGTAGAGGGGGTGAAGGTCATTAACCTGGAAGGAAAATTACTCGGGCAGACGATGCCAAGATGCGTGGGGAGTTACATGATGGGAATAAGATTGACAAGAAGATTGGCAGCCGCATAATGAAAGATACGGAGGAAGTTATTAAAATCTTGGTGGAAAAATTTTCTTTTACCTGTTGCCTGCTATTACTTAGTCATTTATCTTATAAATAGCGCGTTTAGTAAATTTATTCAATTAGTGCATCAAAACACCGAGTTATTCCAACTTTTGTCTTAGGATTTGACAAGTAATTTAAATCATTCACGTTTTGTCGAAGGGGATTTAACAATTCTCCTATCTGATTGCTTCTGCGATATTTATTCGTGTCAATAAAGGGAAATTTTAAATTAAAAATAAGAGAGCTCCTATTTCCCTGCGTGGATCTTAAAATAACTGAAGTATTTTCTCTAGAAAATATGAAGTGTGATTTCAACACAGGGTGGTTTACCCCGTATATTTTAGCCGCATGACACTGAATCAAAACACTAGAGGTTGATGAAAATAAATAAACTTTTATAGTCCACACAAAAATTTTAATACACTGACCCGAGTTTTATCTACACTGTAGACATCATCAAGGGATGTATTAACTATAAATGATGACCCTTGATAATGTCTATAGTGCAGGTGAAACCCGGGTTGGTGTATTAAAATGTTTCTGTTGACTATACAAAGTTTATCTATTATCATCAAAATGCAGTTCAACCAAATCACGCCTGAAGCAGTTCAGTTTTTGCGCAAGAGGATATTATGCAAATATCTTTTTTCCCGGTATAAAGTTCTAGCACAAGTACAGTTGAGAATTTAACTCAAATAACTTATCATAGTTAATGTACACGATGGGAAAATCTATCGATATTTCGGAAGAAAATGGCTCCTCTACTCCAAACGAGTTTTTTTTCGACGGAATGTTGGACATCATTGGGCCACACTATTGCCGCTTTCAGACCGTTCCTATTTGAGACGATTCACATCCAGCTAGGTAAGAACGAAAAAAAATTTCGGAATCGAAGGAAATAATAATGACGCCCGTGAGACACGCGTAACTAACGAAGGATAGGCGATGTTAGCATGAAATAAGAGCACCCAAATTAATCACGAGCGAGAGAGGAGGACGGGAAATTGAGGGAAAGCAAAAGAAGATGACAGGAAGGAATAAGAGGGAAGGCAAAGAGCTTCTTTGGTGGTGGGGACTGAGGAAAGTCGAGTGGATGGGAGGGTGAAAGGAGATTGGGGTGCGGAGGGTGGTGAGGTAAGGGGGCTGGGAGGCCGGGCGGGGGCGTCGGATGAAGACATCACACTGGGATGGATTTGGGCGACGAGTTTTTCGAGAGAGAGTGGAATGGGGAAATGGTTGGCAAGTTGGAGAGAGAGAGAGAGGACGGAAACTGCTTAAGGTTTGAGGGGCTTACCTGAGGACACGGGCAAGGAGAAAAGAGGAAACGACTGAGAGGTATTGGCCACGGTGGAAGGCAAATAAGAAAGTAAAAGGCGATAGAAGGAGGAGATGTTGAGTAAAGAGATGGGAAAGCGTTCGGAACAGCCAGAGGTTAGAATTTTCCTTGTCTATGCAGCCAATCCACAGATGCTCTGTGTCCTCCACGACAACACATGGGATTTTTATTGGCAGGAGAAGTTCTAAGAGGAACTATAGGAACTCTTCATAGTGAAAAGAAAGCCTTAGCGCAATTCCTCACTTAATCTATGCTTTACTTTCCAAGCTACCTCAGGGGAGTGTGGTAGGTGAAAGGTGTTCACCAATATTCTCTTTTCCATGTATTACTTAATTAAATGAATCTAGGCAATAAATTAAATCGCAAGAACGTGAACACTCATGCCTTGACTACCAGCATTGCTACTTTTTGTGCACAGTAACAATTCTCGTTATTCCCATCAATTTGGCAGAGCACTTCGTCAATAGGTGAATGTTGCTCTGGTAATAAGAGAATAAATGTTAAAATCAATAGAGTCAGTGAAAAAAAGTGTGGAATGTAAACGAGGTTTTTTCACAGTAATTCCATTTAATCAGTTATCTGTCTATCAGTTATCTAAATGTATAGTAGCTCCCATTAAACACCTAGGACTTATTTACCAAGATGAATGTAAATTTGTTGGAAATTGCCAATGGGAAAAGGTTTCATAAAGCAGGATTTTCGAACTGACCCTCAGTTTTCCGATTGAAACTAAAACCGCAATGCCATCTAAGATTTCCTTAACTTTATATTTGAAAAAGTATACGATTAATATTCCGCGATCCAGGACAAGTTATTAGGCTGATTCGGGTTTTGTATTGACAACCCTGAGAGAAGAAAGGGTCAACGTCTAGGCTAAGAGAGCCGAAGGTTCGTGGTTTGAATTTGGGTAAAATTTAAAAAAATTACATATATATATAGGCAGATATTATTAGCAAAATTTGCATGCCAATAAGTGTTTGTTTAGGAAGATTATTCTCTCAAAATTGCCCAACGAATCAGAAAAGTGTAGCACATTGCTCAGTAAAGGGTCTATTAATCCATTTCTGGGATATAGAGAATTATGCCGGTGCAACTAGTATTCAATAAATCTTGAACACGAATCTCTAATAATCGTACCTAGTAATTTCCATATTAAACCACGCCGGGATAATCGTAAATTTTTTCATTCAAATGTTCCATGTAAGTCTAGCCGTTTTAATCAGTATTTGCGTAAACATGTCAGTAATTCAGCATCATAGCCAACGAAATATTTTGATTATTTTGACTTAAGTACCAGAGGAGGCAAAAGCTCAATTCAACGTTTACTTCACCAGGATATATATCGCTCAGTTAGAAATCCCAAGAGCTGTGAGAACTACACGGTAATAGGAGAGTGGTTTCATTGTTTGACTGAAAAATTACTTCACTTACGACCCCTTAAATTGGCCTTGTTATATACGAAGCTACTTTTTTTAATAAATCAAAATACTGGCCAATTTCTGTTCAATCTTCAAGAATATTTTACAAAAAAGCAATCCATTTCCATGAGTCATGTCATGGTACGGTCTAAGTGCTTTATACGGACCCATTTCATTATAAATGAGGGACACAAGATGCAATTGTATCAGAGATAAAAACTAATAAGTGAAATAATTCAAAATACTAAAGTTAGTACTTTTTTGCTGTGTGTTTTAAAAATTACGGTTCCTAAGCTATTTTCAGCTATCTGTGAATCAAATTAGGGTATCCACAAGTAGAATAACATCAATAGCAATATCTCAACCTCGTTAAAATGAAATATTTAATTCATGCTACCAACTACTAATTAATTTTTAAAACAGAAAACGTATTTTTTTTCTGAGTATAGTGGCTGCTTGGGATGCCTTTTATCAGGAAGAAGGGTTTTGACGAAGATACTTCAAAAGAGAAACAAAAGAGACTTGAAGAAAATAGTGTAAGAATGCTCAAACAAAAGAGAGAACATAGATAAATAGAAAGGAAGCAAATGAGAAGGATTAAAAGAGGCGGGATGAAAAAGATCGGAAGAAATATTCGAGAAGAGGCGAGAAGTAGTACGCCAGATTGATGGCAAAACGGATTGTGAGGACGGGGAGATTGCGTCATCGCACGGAGCTCGTCAGGTTTTATAGGACGCGGGAAGGCAAATAGGGTTTGAGAAGAGAGAGAGGGAGATAGAGGTGTTGAAGAGACAAAGGGTGCGGAGATGCAAGGATCAGGATAAGAAGGGAGACAATGGAGAGTGAGAAATACAAACTGGAGGGGCCGCAATGGTGGTGGGTCCCCTTTGGAAGCGGGTAGGGAAGCGTATGAGGAAGAAGGAAAATCGGATGGTAAAATGTTCGAATAAAAGAGGAGGAATGCGCATAAAAAAGCAGGATGGATAAGAGAGTAAAACGATGCAAAGAAGGCCTATTTCGCAAGACAAGCGTGCATGTGAAAGTGAGACTGGGTGTTGAAATTTGATACGGCAAAAAAATCGCGTATTCATCCGGATGGGGAAGAAAATGAAATGTATCACTGCGCTGCTGCAGATGCAAGAGTTTTAATATAATATCTAGCATGCTGGAAAGCAGAGATGATAATCTGATAGAAAATAGGACAAACATTGAGAATATTTCTATACTATGGCAATTATAAAACTAAATATCTAGCATAAAACTCAATCTATGGTTGTGAGCCTCATGTTTGGGCTATTCTAACATGAAAATAATTGGTGATATGCGAAAAAATATAGTTTGATACATACAAAATTCATCTATACATTTAGCAAACATTGGCGCAAAATTATGTCAGTATGATCAAAATTTCTAAAAATAAAATAATACCTACTTTTACCATTTTGAAAAGTGGTTTTAAGGATCTGATTTACTGATAAATAAGTTTTTTTTAAAGAAAACGCGTTACTTTGCATAACAATGGTGCTTAGATCATTTATTGGAAGTCCAAAGAGGTAATAAATATTTCAAAATAAGAGTTTTTTTTTAAAAACAGTATGGTATATCATACATTTTTATCATATCTCATTTAAAATTATCAAAAAGATGTGTCAACCTTTTAACCTAAACATCTTGACAAGGAAGAATTAACACTAAATACCATTTACTTAAAAAAAGATTGTACCATACTTTTTCAAGGATTTATATAAATAAATAATACACTGAGCATTGTAAAAGTAAGAGCACATTTAAAGAGAGAAAATATTTTCTCTTTTATACTTTCGGCTCGGTTTCTTCTCAGGTGGCATATGTGACTTAATTTTATGAAATAAGGACATATTCCGATAGGTAAAGTCACCAACTGAATAATTAGGGAACAGATGAAGAACGGTGGCTCGTGCTTTCCAGGTATTTAAACTGAGAAAATAAAAGTATAATTAAAACCTTTCACAGCTCTTCTACTCATGGATTCTTCCAAAGTAGAACGAAGATATGTGTCGATTGGGTATTTTGTACAGGTCACGCTTGTTGATACGTTGAAGTAGTGCAAAAGCTGCGATACACTTATGCAACACAAAGATATGTCAGAGAATGAGAAAAAGGAAAGAAAATGAATCCAAGATAACCAAGTATTTGAATTCTCTGAAATGCTTTACAGAGAAGTCTATTGGAGCTGGGCCCGCAAACGAAAATGAGAATTGATGATTCAAGGCTTAGACGTTGAGTATAACATGCAAACATGCCTAAATCTACCAAGGCACAAGAAGACCTGACCAATTAATAGAAATTACGAACGCAAAAGTACGAAACCTAAAATGTACTGTGCGTGAGCATGTAAAAATAGTGGTATGGACTACTTAATAAGAAAATAGGTGCAAAAAGGGTTTTGGCCTTTGATATAGTATATGTGTACACATATGAAGATTTTTCTATCCTGAACTTAAAGAGACACCTCATGATGTATGCGGTAATAGTTAAATAACAAAACAACTTATGCCAATTTAGAATACTTGTATAAATAAATGCCATTCACGCAAGCTAACAATAGAGGCAAACGAAACGCAAATGTCTTCAGTTAGCTTTGAAAAGCCTTGAATTGGGGCCAGGAGCAAAAAATAATTCACTCCAAACGAGACTGGAATACTGTTTTTTGGAGTATTAATTTCAAAGAAAATGAATAACGAAGAAAATCACAGGGATTGGGAAAAAAAGGATTAAGGAATATACGGCCGTAATGGTGCAACTGGAATCCTGAAAGCTTCTTTCCCGACCCTTGCCCATGAGGGAAAGAAGTCAAGCGCTGGGATTAGGGACGAGGAAAAAATACGCGGACAGAGAAGGGCCTCTCAGTAAGTGGGAATCAGGAGACGACAAAGGCGCGACAAAGAAGGACGGTCGTCATTAGGACGCAATGGAAAAGAAGGACGACTCGGAGGATGAGGCGACAAGACAAGGGTCGCCACGTTTCGTGGGAAGCATGAAGGGGACTCAAAAGACGCGGCAGAGAAGTGGTGGACGAAAAACGAAAATGCGTCGAAAGATGGAGGATTCGTGGAACACGGGCACGAGAAATAGCGGATAGTTGACAGTAAAAGACAGGGAGAAGACACAAGATATCAGTTTTATAAGAAGCGGTCAATGTATACAAAAAATAAAATGGAAACTTGAAGCTTTCACGTGGTGGAAGGACGTGATAATAAACAAGATAAAAATTTGTGACTTCCACAATTTATTGAACACAAGCGACCAATTTCGGCTGTCACGCCATCATCAGGTCTGGTGATGGCGTAACAGCCGAGAACCGGTTGCTACTGTTCAATAAACTGTGGAAGTGACAAAGTTTTTGCCTATCAATCACAATAAACATTTTTCGAGTCAGTTGTACAATACACTAATGTAGGTATGTACTCTTCTGTCATGTATTCCCCTGATAGACATAAGAAACGTAATGTCAAGATGTCAAGCCCGTAATGTCAAGATATTTCCTCTGTCACTAAGAAACACACCTGTTCTAAATTTTTCAAGCAAACTAAGTCAAACATTTGCTAGTGTTCAATAAATTAAGGAAGTCGCAATTTTTTACCCTGTTTATTACACCAAAAATACTTCCCGCTCTTTGCTCTACTGAGCGGGTTTCCGCAAGATGGTGTGACCTGGGGTGTTTAAACATCAACCATTGTAAATAAAATACACCTACATACTATTAACCACCGAATGAGCGCATGGAAAGGGGTATTAGGACACCAGCCGTGTAAAAATTTAAAAGAAGATGTTTTGGGAGGTAAAATCCTGAAGTATATTATTGTTGTATTTTCAGTGGGGCTCCGGTTTCGTTATGGCCAATTATTGTGCTTGGAGACAACGAATTTTTGTGAGTGTATTTAGTGGAGCTTAACGTGCGTGGAAAGGACAAGTTTTTGTAACTATCTGTTTGGCAATATCTCACTTATTATATCACGTCTGTCGGACGTAGAGATGTAATGTGGCGTCAATATATTCCCTCTGTCGCTCTAAAACACACCTGTTCTGAATTTCTCAAGCAAACTTAGTCAAATGCGCAGCCTCCGAGTCTCTAGCGGCTTCCTACCCAATCCCTCCAAAAACTGAGAAACACTTTTAGGTCCGCAAATAGAATACTTCTTTAATATTCACTTGACATCACCCATGGAGCGAAGGCTGGTAAGAAGTTGGTTTTTGTTCAACAAATCGTCTGACAATAATTTGGAAAATCCTCCACAAATGTATACGATACAAATCCATGGATACTGTGTATTTAAGTACAAAGATAAGGTGTGAGAGATAAATATAGATATCCATGTTTTCAGCATATAAGATAGTAAGCAAATTGCGATGTGAATACCCTCCGTCGCTACTTCTCATTTATCACATTCATGAACTTGCAATGCACCTCACATTGATTTATGAAACTAATGTAACTTATATTTTGAAGTGATATATTCCATTAAATTACGCCAAAGATTGAGAATGATATTTGAGAAATATTATTTCAGAGACTCCGGTAATGTTGAAAGTCGCACTCCAAACGATACTTATTTCTGATGAGTTCCAAGAGTGAATAAATGGCAATATTTTTTCATGTACCTACTGTTAAAAATACACCAGAAAAATTAATTTCGCACTCTGTGGATCAGGAGTGACTGAAATTTGAAATGCTGAGAACCAGAATCCTAAAGTCCTCAAAAGATAAAAGCACAGTCCAAACGTCCACATATCGATTAGAAATAAATAAAAAAATATCTTTTCCACGATAACATGATTTAAAGCAAAATAACCATCATAGACTTTTGGTAACGTGATTACAAACTGCATTGGACGTGTAAAAAAAACTAGCGTTCCTGTCAACTACGATATAATCTAAAAGGCACTCGGGTACATTCCCCGTTGTGCGTCTTTTTTCTACACAAAAACTTAGTTTTTACCTTTTTGGGTCCGATAAGAACATAAGTTGAACTATCGAAAGAATATGAGTGCATGAATAAATAATTTCTGTTCCTGAATATATTTATTAAAGGTAACTTGTATTCAGACTTTTTTACGTTATCCTTAACAGTGATTCACAATTATTTCGCATCGGCTCCCAGTCAAAACGCATTGTCGCACTCTGTTTCCCATGGCGCACACTTTACAAAAGCAAGGGAGAGGGAGTTGCTAACGCCATTATTCCTGGAGGGGGCTAAAGTTTCTTTTGAAGGATTAATGCGCCCTTAAAGGTCGAAGTCCGCCAAAATGAGGCAAAGGGAATAGCCAAGCGGTTATTATTAGGGAGCGATATAAGCTGGGTGAAAGCCGAAGTTTTACCCAAGGAAAAGACAAGGTAAGATAAGGAATGAAAGCCATGAAGATGAGAGGGAATGTGTTATACGATGGAGCAAACCTTAGAATATTTTCTACGTCTGTGATCTGCACCCAGTGTAAATGCAAAGAAAGTTGTGAGCCTACTAGTTAGTCGATATTGACCTTCAACCACACACACATGCCACAGAAATTCGATATTCCATACACATTTTCTGTGGATGGAATAGAACAAGTAGAAGAGAGGAACAAGTAATAGGCTAATAGTAATAAATATACTTTCTATACCGGATATCAGGCAAATAATAGCCCCATCTAAGAAAGTGCTCATGGTAAAGAGGTAACTGCTGTGTTAAAAGTAGATAGGACTGCAAACTAAAAAGCAGCACTATGGGAAAGCATTCATGTGGAGTGCGGCAATTTATGGATCAAAAGTGAGGACCATCGGTAAAGCAGACCAGAACAGACTAGAAGCCTTCGAAACCAAATGTTGGAAGAGGTTGCTGAAGAGAAAATGGATGGATAAAATATGAAATAATGAAGTTTACGGAAGAGTAGAAGAGGATAGGACCATGGAGCACTTGAGAGAAAAGAAAAACCTGATGGATTGGACGAAGTCTATGACACAATAAGTATATTATTGGCATAATGGATCTATTCGAAAAATAAATGAAGGTAAAATAGAAGAAAATGTCCATAAAAGAAGACCCAGGAATAGGTTCAAGAAACAAATACAGAGAAAAGCACACAGTAAGGTCTAACAGGACGTAAGGAAAGTAGCGGTAGATAATGATTGATGGAGGGCTGCGAGCAACCTTTTTTATGACTGGACGACCAATGATTAATAATAATGATGCATTCCACGTTTGTTTATAATTTACCCAACACATCATGCACTAAGAATGGGGTGATCTGGTGCCAGGAGGGGAATACTTCATGACTGCCGTTTTCAGACATTCGTACGTCGGACGGAAAGTCAAACTATGGAACTCATGGCCTTCCCGTCAATTCCGTCAGTTGCTGGGCATTTGGTTCCCATACATCCTTCGTCAAATCTCCCAAATAATTTTTCTCTCGCCAGCCACTCTACCTTTCCTCAATGACGCAAATGTGTCATATCACGACCACGTTCCCGAATTAACCAATCAAGCATGACGATTTGATATCATGTAATAAGAATATTTTGGATAATAAGAGTAGGCATTATTTTTTTAATCCTTCGTATATATTTTTTTATATATACGTTATATCCTACACAAACTATTGGAAGAACTGATAAAAAATTGCAACGCTTACACTCTAAAAACACACTCCTAGGGCGCGACAGTAAATAGTAGCAACCGCACTGTGACCGTGATCTCTAGGCTGCGTTTATCGCAAACTATAGGCCCTTGTAAGCCATATTCAGATGAAAACCGCGGTCGCTATTCCAATAAAAATATCATACATAGCCTCAAACAAGCAGTTGTATAATTTTCAACTGTTGACAATGAAATAATGAATATATTTTGCTACCCAGAAACTTTCTCAAAGAAAATATGATACAGAGCTAAAAAAAAACTTCAGTTCATCCAAGAAAGTATAAGATCTGACACTCATCACCTGCACACAATTCCTTACACAGCTACTAATCGGCACAATTCTGGCCTCGTCGATGTCTTCAATTTTTCCCATTTAAGCGCCTCAGGGGCTACTCCACCACCTTTGCGAGACAGTTCACCACTCTTCATGCAGCTGCCCCGTGTTCCGTGCTGAGGGGTCTTAAACGAGAAGCGAGGGAGAAAGGTAAGGAGGGAAAGAGAGAGGAGTAAGTATGAGGGACAAAGTAGAGGAGAAGGTGAACCGAGGGGTTAAGGAAAGGGGATGTAAAGGGTTTGTCACCGTGAAGATGAAGAAGAAGAGGGTTGCAGAGAGGAGAAAGGACGAGACGACCCTCGGGGACCGTGGGATGAGATGTAAGGGCAAAGAAAGGGGAGATCTGAAGTCGAAGTGTATGGGGGATATGCGGTATCAGCAATAAAGCTCCACAAGTACCGAGAGATGGGGGAAAGATGTGAGATCAAGGGGTGAGGCATTTAGCCAATCAGAGCGGCGAATAGGACCCTCACCTCCTTCTGAACTTTACCACCAGTCTCCCATACCCACTCTTGAACGACCCTCCTTGCAACCGAAAAAATTCCTTACTAGATCTCCATCCCCCTCGACAAATCCTCCCTTCCCCTTCCGTAGACGTGACCGCAAGTCCTCCCGTCCCGTGACATAGGGCTTTTCCAGGAGAAGTCCAACAGGAAGAGCATCGGAGCCCCCTCTATGGTTAGGAATGGGAGGCCCCCTTTTGTGAGATCATAGGAAAGAGAAGTACTGGGCCCTTCTTAAACTTACACAACGTTGGCCTCATCCCTCACCCTAACAAGTAGCCTACCCAAGATCTACTCACATCTTCACCCTCCCCATACAGCCTGCCTACCAACCTCCCCAACTCATTCCGTCCCACAAAAGTGAATTATTAAAACGAAGACACTCCGCTCGACCCCAGAAGGGATATTGGTTTCCCAAAAATATGATCTTAATTCAATCACCGTCAGGATGGTTCCTCCTCACGGACTGGGGGAGGAAGGCAAAGGTGGAGATGCATTGGGGAGAAATGTTGTAGTAGTCGGAAAGAGGGTTGGAAGAGGGTGGTTTTTCAGGGTGAAAAAATTGAAAAAAAATATTTTTCCTCCTGTCCTCCCGCGGGATTGGACGTTAATTCTTTATTATCCTGCTATCTTTATCTTTCCATGAGACCTGTCCTATACCCCATTAATAAAAGTCTCTGACGGAAACCGAAAAAAGAACCAAAAACCGCAATTCCAACATTTTTACTGAAAATGAAAGAAGCTAAAACTACGTCGTTGGACCATTGGCAACGAAAATTTTGCATATAGCGAACTGCAACTATTAAACTGCCGTTGTGTACACGGCCGAGTGGCGCTCAATATACAATTATAGAACAAACTTTTTGTTTTTTTAAGGTTTTTTTTGACAAACTGTAATGGAATCTATGATTTTCCATTGATCTGGAATTGATGAAATATCAAGCGTAAAGGGGAAGAAATAATCAATATCTTAAAGCCATAAATTAATAGAGGCAATCGCTTCTTTCACTTCTTTGGCAACTTAACAAATTATAGACGTAGAGAATAAAAAGAGTATAGTCTGCCATCGTTTCAAACTCGCTTTGCGATTAATTGCTATATAAAGCCTCATTGGCCAAGACTATGGGATTTCACGGATATTAGGTTCATTTTAACTGCAACAGTATATACCGCCTGAGGCAAACATGAGAAAGTTCAACTCAAGCCCTATCACCAGTAAAATGTTCCAAGCAGCAATAGCAAAATAGTGTAGCTGATTAGTGGGCACGTTCCCTATTGCTTGTCCATTAATCTACCGTGTAGTAATAACATCACTTTCGTATAACTTTTACATGAATATCATTTGTCTTTTACGTAGTTACCATATACATTAATACAAATAGTTTATGTAGCATTGGTGGCATGCCTACTGAGTAGTGCATGATAATAAAAGTTAATTGTACATTATAGTGCACGTTGGTCGTAACTCACACCCTGCCAAGCATCCTTCAATTGGCTTGCAGGGAAATATTTAGTTGTAGGAGAAACCTGACACATCGGAGGGAAGTAGTGAGGTAGCACACATTTAGGCCATGAAATGGCCAGTGGCAGATACCACCACATATCTGTGGGCATCAAGAACATCTGGTCGGAAAGCCCAGTGTATGCTCATTCATCATGTTTGCAACAGAGTAATTCGGCTTGCCGAGACAATATTATAGAGAGTACTAAAGAGTCTGCTTGATGATTTTGATTAAAACCAGAAACAACACAGGGTAGCCAATATAGTTCAAGCTTTTAAGACCGACTAGCCTGAGGCGCCATTGCACTTTGTCGCGATACTTTATTGTGCAAGTGTACGTTTGTTTGCTGCAGCCGTCGCATTCATCGTCTGCCAGCTACGCCACACCATCTAGGGAAAATACACAAGCGTATGGCGTGGTGATATATTGCCCCGAAAGCGTCTGGATGCCCAAAAGGTATGTACGCAGAATGAGAGCTTGGGAAAAGGGAAGAGAAGGGATGCTTTGGAGGGTTTATGCGCTTCTCAGGATCTACGGCTTTCGACGGGCTTACTCATGTGTTTGAAATTTCACCCGCACGCAATGTGAGGTCTCTTGCAGGAACTGAGATGAATTATATTAATAGCCTGTAAACTTCAGCCCCATTTAATAATAGATGCAAGAGTGAGAGGGTGAGAAGTTATTCAGAAATGTTTGTAGCGATAAATTAACAAGAGCTTGGCGGATTTCATGAGGCATGCCTGTACCACTCACGCAGAAATAGCACGGATTGAGACGCATTGCTTGATCTATGACTTGAATAGGCCGATTCGAAGGCATCGAATAGCAATTCAAGCTCTATTAGCAGCAAAACTCATCTCAATTAGAAATATTTAGGCCAGCAGCATAAGCAGATTCCGTCCACTATGGCTTCATCATACAGTTAACTTCATTGTGATAAACTTCTCAACCAATGAAACACTGACAAAATCCGCTTAGCATTTTCTATTGTTTCTGAATAAAGTTCTGTTGTGAAGCTGAATATAATCAAATTGTAAGGCTAAAACAACTGAAGAACATACGTACTCAAGTAATGAACTCAGATCTCCTGTATGTCATTACCCTTGAAACTGATGGGTTTGATTCACAACTCAGCAGAATATATACTTTCAGGCTAAGGACGCATTTTCTCAACGATGCTGAAGTCTTCACAGACAAGGAAATATCAGCAAACTTAAGAGAACCTGAATGATGTGCCAATGTTATAAACGTTCTCCAGCCAATAGGTAGAATTTTGAAAGAACACAGGAGTCAAGGCCGATTTGTATTGTGAACATTTAACGAATCTGTTCAGACATCACACCTGGAATTGAATTTTTATTTCATCATTCATGTTTGTCACCTATATTGAAGCGCAGCACATACAGGCGCAACAACGCAGGCTCTTTTCTTCTTATGCATATTTCATTTCTTTGTAGTGTGCAGTCCAATGTGCGGAATCTGACACGAATGAAGCGCAAGTGCGCAAAGAGTAACGTCTAGAGTAAAAGGAATGCGCCCTTTAAGTCCACACTTGAAATAATCGACCTATGGAAACAACTTTGGAGTCGGATTTTGATTTACCGAAGGTTTACACATGAATACTCCCTTCATCTGCCCTCTCTGGGTTTTTAACCCTTCAGTAAATAAATAGCGGGAGACTCCCGAAAATATCACATGCCACAACAGTTTGTTTCACTGTTCGCTTCCCAAAGCCCTTTTTGCTCATCTCTCCGCCGGGATATCCACTTTCGCCGTTTGACGTCCCGCGTAATCGTGTACGTGACATGACAACGGCCATGTTGTATGCATAAATATCGCCGCGGCTCAAAATGAATTCGGCGCGGGGGAGCGGGCGGCTTTAGCGTTTTTGCGCGCTGGGAGGGCGAGAGCGCTGTTGCCACGTGAACCTCGAAAGGCGAGAGACGTCATCCGCACCGATAACTTGGGAATTTCCTTCCCTTGAAGCATTTTGTTGTATTTATTTTATTTTCGATTAAATCAAGCAGTAGCCGGGCGAAAACAAATTCGTCAAAAATTACGGCACTCAGTCATCTCGTTGTGAAGGGGGAAAAAAAATATAAAACGGAGAGAACCGCGTTTGATCGGCTGTGACGCTTCTGATATGAAAAAAAGAAGCCCAAAATGTTGTAAAATAGCGACGAAACAAATAAATACGGAATAAGGATTGATCCTCCAGGTCGACCTGCGTTATGATTCCGTAGCCCAGGCCAATGGATTTATTTTTCTGCAAAAAGAGTACAGTGAGAACGGAGGAATAACAGGTTACCATAGTGTCTCAAAATAGATGTTCATAACCTAGTTTTAGCATAAAATATTTATATACTTTCAATTTTTCTCAACTTCTCTTTAAAATCTTCTACCTTATCATATATATTATTTCTCAAAGGTATTTTTTTTGTTTCAACGCCATAACTCCCATAATTTTTCGTCAAAAGTAATGATTCAAAAATCGTTTTAAAGCTTATATACCCCGCTATTGACGAAAAATAGACAAATGGTTTAATATTAATGTTTTTGTTAAAAAATTAAAAAAAATGATCAAAAATTAACAGTGCCATCTGTTGACAACATAATCAACTAATATGCTGGCTATGGTTACGTGCTTAAAGACTGTAGGAGGCGCCATCTATTAACTCATTGTTTAGTTAGATTGTTTACATTCGACATGCAATCAGTGTGACCGTCTACCGTTTACGTAAACGTTATGAATCTTTAACACAAACATAAATAACATATACTTTTCCATGGGAAGAAAGAGGTAGAAGAACAGGAAGAAAGAAGGAAGAAACAGGAAGAAGCTTCATACTGTGCGAAATATTCGACAGGTAGAAGAACAGGAAGAAAGAAGGAAGAAACAGGAAGAAGCCGCATACTGTGCGAAATATTCGCACGGGTCAGCTAGGTTACTCTTAATCTCCATTCGTTTTCCTACATCCTCTTACAGTTACATTACAGACTTGATGCGGATAGTAAGCAACCTTGTACTCCCCGTTTCAACTGCATACTTAATGAGTTTTACCGTCCGATATTTCTTTTAGTTAGAAAAATGTCCTTATATAAGAAGTATGGGGTGGTTTAGTTTCTCTTTTTCCCCCTAAGCTGTGGACAAGTTCCTCCATCCTCCGTGCGTTCAAAGATATACTCTACGTTGAACTGTTGACATTTTATTCCTAAAATTACGTCAACTATTCCAGAACTGGAAATCCATGCAGTTTCAGATTATTCAAAATCTTATAGTATCGCGGGGTCATTTATATTTCATTATTTGGCGGAATGCGATTTTTGGTCCAGATATAAATATGTAAGGTATTTATTTTTAACTAGGTACTTAGTCATGCATGCAACTACTATTCACAGGTGAGAAGAGTGCTGCAAGAAAATACCGGTGGTAGTGCTTCACCTAAACAATCATATTCGTAATTATCTCGAATTCTGTTTGTAGTGAGTTTTCCTGTATTTGTATAAAGGTTCACTTCCTATGGAGAAATATAAAATTGATCGAGGAGTATCAGGTTATGGAGCTTCAACGCAATGAAATCGTTAATTTTAACATGAAAACAATGTAAATTATGTAAGCTTTTGCCCAGCAACAGTCATTAATTGAAACCGAAATTTGGATCGCACGAGAAGTTTCATCTGAGATTTTGAGATTCCGTTTTATAGAGTGATGAATTGAGTTCCATTACCAATGCCGGAAAAGGTACGAGGTGAAATTTCCGGAATTCATCCCTTATAAAAACTTTTATTGAATTCCCATAAGAGTCTCGAATATCTATCAATTCAAGTGTCGCCTTCCGCATGGTACCCGCGAGCGTTGTTATTCCTACGAAGTATTTCTCATACCCCTTATGAGATACCTCTTATATCTGTGAATGCACTTTTGCCCTTCGCTATCTTCATCTGTTAACTCACTGATTAATTAAAACTAACCTGGAATCATATCTGTAAGTATCTTCTTTTCTAGGATGTGTAGGCTTCACCCTCCACTCTCATTAAAAATGAAATCAAATAATGAATGTTCTCAATTAAAAAAGTGAACCCAAAAACTTTTCAAATTCAACATGCCCAGCAATACGTCTTCATTAAGTTCAAACGAGATGCTTTCTGTTTCTAAGAAAATCATCATATAGCCTCCACTTACTTACCTAGTTTTAGTTTCTAATCCGCATTTCACACGATTTATCACCCTTACGCTGTGGATGAGGAATGAAAGTCACATTGGCAAAATTAAACTTATTTCCTCACAATTAAACAGAAGGGCTCTCATACATTGCTTACATTCTATCTTTTCTTCTAAAAACTTATATTTATCGCTAAAATGTGCATCAACTTAAGCAGAGAACACGTTTTGTGTCCAAATTATGCAAAGCAGCATCATATTTCACGACAGGAAGTGTCATCATTACCCTCCAGTCAGTCAAAAGAGATAATATTCGAATCAGATTTAGAGAAATACTCTTCCAAACAGTAAGACTTCAATTTAATCATCCACGTTATATGTAATAAAACTGAGGAAAGTTATTTAAATGGACCTGGAATTATTTTATCCAATTTTGGTACGATCTCGTTCTTTCCCAAATAAAGAGAAGCAGAAAATTTTTTACAATTAGATTAAATACTTTGAATATCCACCAAGTTTTTTTAGCTGTTTCTAAACCACAATTGTCTCGGGCGTCGATACGTTGGTCTTCACAAAACCGAATGCGGAGGTAAACTCAATAATGGTCCCTTCATGCGGTTTACATTAGGGTAAATACCACTAAGTAGCCCCTTCGGCAACCCCGTAGCCTGAGAGTTGGAATTTTGAAAATTAAATAAAGGTGTAGATTAGTAAATGACAGCTTTATCGCTGAGCGAATGCATCAAATTCGTTTGATATCATGAGAAAATATATTTAACACCTCCGATACATAAATCGCACTATATATTCTATCTATTGCTTTTCTCTAGCCCTTTAAATTTCCACCGATGGTTTCCTGAAAACTTCCGCTACGGCGGATCACAGGGTAGTATGTAGATGTAGATAGTAATAAGTGACGGGCGGGTATTAAAAAAGGACTCACATGAGTGAATCTAAATGCATTTTATCTCCTCCGAGGATCTCTACAACCCATTTAATTTTTCCATCTCCCATTTCCCTGCTCAACTCTTATGCCTTCTCCCCTAAAACTTACAACAACAACTAGGCATTATTCATATTTATCGGAACATTAGACAAGGCCGTGACTTCCTCCTCTTTCCATCCACTCACTCACCTCTCATATCCTCTAGAGGAGATACAATAATAATAACAGGAATAAAAAAATAAGTAAATACTTCTTGGAAAAAAAGGAAAACAAAAGATTTGTGAGGAAACCTTTACGTGGACTTTCGAGAGAGAAGAAATGGGTGGGAGCCAGGGTGAACACATCAAGGAAAAAATAATATATATATATATATGTATATATGGAAGAGGGACGTGAGCTCTCTCCATCCCAGCCCTAACTTATTTTCCATTCGCTATCGCTCCGCTTTGTCACATCCCTTTGTTTTTTCCACATATCTTTTTATATATAGTTATATACGGATATTCGCTTCCTGCCAATGTCTCCCGGGAGCCATCCATCATGCCCCGCTTTCACTCCTGCCATTCCCCGCCCTACTCCTACCTCCCTCTCTCTCTCACCCTTGTTTCTCCACACATTTCTCTTTTTCCCTAACAGTTCTCCAAATACTCCCTACCTCTCCTCTGACCTCAGATCATACCAATTTGAAGATGAACACAAAGAAAATCTCTTTTTTATGCCAACTTTAGGACTAAGGTACTTCTACATACTGACCTTGAGATAGTGTAGCAAGTTGTATCGGATTCAAGGCCGCCTCTAGGGGCTTGCGAGGCCACAGGCAACTATGCCTTGCGGGTCCCCAGGCAACTAAGGTTTCAGCGTCCTAGGCAACTAAGGTTTCAGCGTCCTAGGCAACTATGGCTTACGTGCCCTAAAAATGTCGTACTTCGAGCCCTATATAATTAACTCACCTCTTAGTATGGTTTATCATATTTTTCAGTTAAATGATGAGGATATGAATCATGATTTATAGCAAACCAAATAGAAAATTTGATATTTGCATGTGAAAATTTCGAAAATAGATTTTTTGGACGAGTTCAACGAGTAAAACAACAACTGTCGTGACTGCTGACAAATAAGAATTCTAATTAGCAGCAGGTTACTGGACGTTTTGTCAGGGCAAGTCGGTCATTTGAGTCCACTTCTAATAAAGCTAACGTCAACTCTTTGAATTACTCGAATATTCGTCTTTCAGGCGTAATTATGCCGAAAAATTCGATCTCCACAATGATGAGAATAAAATTCTGGAGTAAAATTCCTTACACATTGGATATTTACCGACTTCTTTTAACGTTTAGTTCCATTTGCAAGATCCTTGAGGAATCTTTTTTTTAAATTAAACTAAGTTTTGGAAGCACTGTCGGTAGTTGCGAATAGAAAGTGTGTGGAAATTCACTACAGTTTTTATTCTCACCATTATAGAGACATCTTTATTTCACTCAGTAGCTAACAGTCTCCAACGGATAAGAGACATTTGCCCGCTAACGTAGACGTGATTTCGGAAAACCTTTGACTGTGTCCCTGACATAGTCAAACCATAGTTTTTCCCGCCAACATTTCGTGAAGTATCCGCCACCCTACGCTAGCCTCATTCACTAACCACCCAACCCACAAGTGCACACTGCCCCAGCCCATCTCATGCCTCTCAATCTCCTTTGCTTAGCCTGTACATGAGCATCCGAGTCAAAAAATTATTTAAATAATTTCATGGTGGTTTTCTGCAGCCACCATTTCCCAACTCTCCAACCCGCTATCGTCACCTAACAAGACCGTAGAGATGGAAGGGGTAAGATGGAACTTGAGGAAGGCGAGCAACCCCAAGAAGGAGCCTTCCCTCCTCCCTGTATCCCCTTTTTCGATGCAACGAATATTTCACCCAACACATTTTTTTCCTCCGTTTCCTGATGACTTGAGCACAAAAATATGAAGGGGGTGAGGGAGCACTTAGAGGGAAGTAGAATTCCACTTTAGTCGCCGAAGTGGTTTGAGGATCGCTGCTTTTGGTTGCGTCTTATTCATCGCGGTCCGGAAACAACTCCTTCATCTCCAAAAGCGCAAAGATAGCGGGGTACCGAATAAGAAGATTTGTTTGTTCCTTGCTTGTGAATGAGCTAATATCCTCTGGCTCTTCCATTTTAACGTTTGCAATGTTTAGAGCCGATTAGGCCACGTCGAACGAGGTTTTAACAAATGAAAACTTGATCCAGTTCTCAACAAATCATATAATAATACTTTTTTCGGCATCTAAGCATTGTCTTCAGGTACACTGTAGGTAAATAAATATTTCGCACACGCACTTTTCGTTTCGGTTATTTGCGCTACTACTACTTGACAAAATTATATTGAAGTAGACATAACCAAGGTCTCTAGAACAAAAAGTTCAAAATTTGGCTACTGCATCTGTGTATTATTTGGATCAACTGGAAAAAGGGGAAGAATGTGGCAAACTAAAATGGTTACTTAATGGCTCTTTTCTCAACAACAAGGAAATGTAAATTAAAGCTGTTAGATGGAAGTTGAGTTATTCTCAGATGCAATGTTATGATTACTTGTCAATTTTAATAGTTATTGTTTCTCAGAGGAAGTGAAAATAAGTAATAAAAATAAAATATGGGATTTAATATTCTAAATGTAGACATGATTTCAAAATACACAGCTCATTTTATGTCTGAAGTTTATTAAAAAATTAATTTAGTGCTTTACAAGTTTAATTCTCAAGGCCTGAGGAAAAACTTTCAAATAACCCAACGTCACAACCACCATATGCAAGGCAGTCCTCATACAAAGGGTCTATTTCAATCACGAAGGTCGTAAAATTATGCCTTTTATGGTTACAAACCTAATCAGCACCTATATTCGTGTAACATTACATAAATGGATCATTTCTCGATAATAAATCATCGTATATTCCACAGAACTAATGGCAAAATGTTCATAACCTCAGCAGGCTTCGAGCAAAGCATCTTCTAATCAGCACAAAAGTTCTCTTGCACGTGCACGGAGTGAAGCAATTTGTAGGATAATTTGGCATGATTTTATAGCAATTACATGTGGAAATTTTCAAGCGAGAAGATAACACCGTCACGTAAATTAAACGCTTCGCAGTTAGGTTAGCTTTTATGTGTATTCATCATTCTCAGACCTATGAAAAAACCGGGATCTTTTCGTACGAGTGCCTCTTTAAATATGTCCGATCGATTCTCCCTCACTCCCGGCTGCTCAACCTCGAGGTTAAACTGCTTCATAAGCGACCACACGGGGAAAAAAGATTAACTCACAAATCTCTAATGGACGAGAAATTATCTCGTTTGCGTCCTACATCGTAAAACATCCAGTAAATAAACAGAATGGTTGGTAAGAATTGCAAGGTGGCAATAAGTGATAGAAAATGCAATGCATATATTTAGACAGTCGCTTAAACTTTCCAATTTAGAGTTTCAAGCACAAAATATTAATTTGAAATAAGTCTTTAGCACAAAATTTAAATGCATTTTTTTGCCCTAATTATCAAAGTACTCCGGTGAAAATTAAGGACGCAACAACCACTAGCAATGAAAAAGTTGGCGGTATCTCTAGACCTTGAGATAGCACGAGAATTTTGAAGAAAAGAAAAAATGAACGATGAATTTGCCTAAAATAATAAAATATGTATTCCGACATTTTGACAGTGCTATAGACTATAAATTGAGTTTGACTATTAGCCGGAGCTATGGGAGGTACCCAAAGTTTACCAAACAATAGGCGGTCTTTTGATTGCAGTACGGAAATTATTCTAACCCCAATTCCCTACGATAGATCCGAAGATACAGTTACACCCATACATACTATATTACATACGTTTCAAGTTATCCCCAAAGTTGGTAACTCTGGTAGTTATATCATCCCTTTTTTAATAAGTTCCTTACCAGGATAATTATAATCTCGAGACCCCAACAAGATATCAAATGAATAATCTTTTACGTTCATTACCGTAGAATATATGGATCAACGTGTCATATGCCACTGATGTGATTTCAATTGACACCAGAGTTAAATCTCGCTGTTCTTTATAGGGAATAGCAGGAAACCAAGGGTACTTCCATGTTGGACACCGGTTATTACACCATGATTTTCCATCTCGTCCCAAATTTATCAAGGGTCAGTCAGCCGCGTATTCAACTCTTTATTTCACAATTCGCTCATTTTTGTAGCATTCAATGCTAGTTTAGTAGAGAAAAAACCCCAGAACATATTAATAAAAATGGACCCTGAGCACGGGGTCTCCGTCGCACACGTGAATCTTTCCCGAGGGCTGATTCGCACAGCCCGCCTCGAGGTAGACAAGGCGAAGAGAAAGTACCCACAGGCAGCCGTGTCGTGAAGGGAATATGGCCCGCCAGACGTCAAGCTCACTTTTTTCCCCACCTGCTCCCCACTTGCCTCCCTTCCCAAAACCAAAACCAACCGACTCCCTCCCACTTCAGCCCGTGTTATCCATTTAACACCGTCTCCGGTAAATCCGGCACACGTGCCTCAAGAGTGTGCGACATCGAATACAAACACCGAAATGCAGGTGGGGTGTCGGGAGGCAATGGATGTGGGGGGAGGGGGGGGGGGCTCGCACACATCCAACATCCTCACGGCCCTGAGCGCCGTGTCGAATTCGAACAGCACTTCACACACACGCATACTCTCGCGATCCACGCCCTCTCGTATACGGGAAGGAAAACATACATGCAAGCTCACATACACTTACATGCAGGAGAGGGGGGGGAGGCTCTCAAACCCTGAAGGCTTCGCCAGAACACGTCCTCGTCCAAACCTCTCCCACACCTTTCACTCAATCCTCCTCTTCATTCTCTTATGTCCTCTCTCCATCTCTTCCTCTCTCTCTCCACGGCACCCAATCTCGCTTTCTTCCTCTTCCCTTTCGAGAAACACTGGCAAGGAGCCACGGCAGTGCTTTTAATCACCGCTCCTTGAGATTAATCGCCCGGCTTGGTATCCCATTCCTATGGGGAGGGCGCGGAGTATCTGGGGGGCTAAGCGGGTGATGGGTCGGTGGGGGGTGGTGTACTATAGTGAGGCTGTAGCATGGTTGGAGATGCGGGGGTGGAGATTCATCCTGCACAACTGAGAGGTTTAGTGTGCTGAGGGAGTGGCCTGGCACCCGCCTCATTTAAAACCACCTCGATCCTCTCCCACCAGCAATTGCCTTCTGTCGCTTCTACCACCCACGTAATTCGTAAATCACACTGTGATGTATACGTTGTTTTGAAACTGGTGGGGTAGGTGCTCGTCGAGGAAAATTATTTATCTTCTTATCTCATTTTTATGTTTATCGAGGAGACGTATCCAAACAGAATTAAAACTTTTCATACCCGTTATGCGCCATTGCATTATTCGATACATCTTTAGCCATTAAGAGTAGGAGAACTACATCTTCAATCAACAGTGGTCGTTCAATTCAAAGATTGCAAGACTGCAGTCCTTCACACTTCCCTTTCTAATGCATGCTCCCTTGCCTCCTGATATCTCTTCCTGTGTAATTTTCTCCTTATTCGGCCCATGAACTTACTTCTGGGAACTTTTTCCTCTATTTTACCATCAATTATGTTCTTCTCAAATCCATTGTGTGTCCGAGTGTGTCCTATACATCTGATTCATTTCTGTAGGGTGTTCCGTACGGTCATTTTCTCTTCTACTCTTCTGCACACTTCATTCTTTTTTATTTTGTCCGTCCTTTTTATCTTCAGCATCATCGTCGAACACCAGGTATCAAAGGCTTCTAGTCATTTCTGGTCAGCTTTTCCAATGGTCGATGCTCCCGAACCATAGAGTGCCACGCTCCACATGAATACTTTTACATACTGTTTCCTGGTTTTTATTCCTATCTTTTTAAACACAGCAGTTGTCCCTTTCCCATGAACGAGTTCTAAGCTCGGGCTATTCACTAAAAGATGTACTTTGCACTTCTTTCGTCCCACGTAATAGTACTTCCGAGATTGGAGAAGGGATCCACTTGTACTAATTTCCCTCCTCTCTGTGTGACTTCTACAACATTCAGTTTCTCTCTTCCAAATAATAGGATTCCTTTTAGGAGAACATTGGGTGTAGTCAATGTAAACTACTGACAATATTTAATCTACAACAGCGAAAGCAAAAATAGGAGGTAAATAGGTATGGTGGCAAGAATTAGTTTGATTCATTTGTTTTTGCATGACAATATGTGTAGAGGTTATTGAATTCCCTTCCCGAGTGCGAGAGCCCGGTGTCATTTCTAGCTCCCTCAAACATTTTTCGGAGGATCTCCGTTTTTTGCTTAGATATCATTTGTAGAGCATTTTAGTCACAGTACTTTACGCGATGTCTGGGAAATTAGACCTCAGTGCTCTGTGTGCCTTTCTTTATAAGTGGGCGAAGGCCAAAGCCGAGTTTCTCAACATCCTTACCCCATCTCTTCCCTTCCCCTCTGATATGTTATGTTCTTCATGGTGCAACAAACCTTAGTGTTTGATCGCCTGCCAAAATTAAAGAGCCAACCAACGAATATTTACAGAGCACATTATATACAAAAAACGTTCTGCAGGCTCAGGCATAATGAGTGCGAGTTCATCATAATGGGAACAACAATCGCACTTTTCCACACATTTTAGGAGCAATTGCAACGTGTTAGACAGTCATTATCAGGTACAAGAGGCAATGATGACTCTTGAGTTCAAACGCGCTGTAATTGTTGTTCAAAATTCGTGGAAAAGTGTGGCTGCTGTTTTCACTACACTATAGTCAAACTGTCTAATCGAAAATTATTTATATTTGATTATGGTAAGGGTTGAGCGCCAAGGCGAAGCAAAATCCTGCTCAGGAAAGACTGAGGCGTGTGGATCCCGGTTGAAGCCAGATTAACCAAGTGCTTGCCAGCTACCAGCCACTGCCTTGTCGTGGCGTGAACCTTGGAGCCCAGAGGGAATAACCGTACACGGGCAATCGCTTCCTCGTGTAGTACTGGTACCTGGATCGGTGGATCGCCATCTGGTGAGTAAAGAGGCTCAAGCTTTGTGCTTGAAGAAGTGTAGAGGACTCTCCTCCTTGGGTTGGCCTGATCACTTTTTCAGAGTTACAGGTAACGGCCAGCTGGCATTTCTTACGCTGTAGACGCCTTTTTCTTTTTCATGATAGGTTTTTATTATTTTGGGTGCTTCGGCGACACGGTCATTTTACTCCACAGCACGTCATATTCATGGAGAACAAAAGAGTCGCAGCACTCGGTGATGAAATAAAGTTTAGGTAATGAATCCTAAAGTCAAATCCAAAGCATTGTTCCATCCTAAAGCACTACTTATAATAAAGGCAATTTATTGTCCCGTCCTTAAAGTACTATAAAAAAGACAATTTTTATTCAGAAATACTAAAACAAGGCTACGGGCAATTGAATCATCGCCTAGGATGGGCCAAATGTCTCCACTGTACTGCAGCCTGTTAAGCTCACACTGAGATTCGTCACATTCCATCAGGAGATGTCGTTTGCTGAGGGGGCAGTTCGCTATGGGGATGTTTCCTCCTCGGCGAAGAGAAAGACAAGGGTGATAGGGAATGCCCTATCCTCAATTGTGCGATCCTTTTTTCGATATTGGAAAGAGTATTCAGTACTTTTGGAGTGCGGGAAGCTACTGACCAAGCTGGGATGTTTAATTTTAATGGGTTACTGGCTTCTTCCTTCATTAGAACCGCCCCAAAACAATTCGGTTTCCTTTGAATCAATCACTCATATCCGCCAAGTCAAATGTTAATGGTTACATAAGGTGAATATCACCAAGTATGAATAGGCCTTTGTTTTGAAATATAGAGGAACGCAGTAGTCATGGTGAAAAGTCATGATGCATAATTACAAATTAATTAACAATCTATCGCTCTTTTTATAAGGCATCCGCTTGAACGCAACTAATAGTCAAATGTTGAAGGTTTTACTTGGTGGAAGTTCGACACTAGTTAACCCAACTTTTTGTCTAACGGTTACGCCATCATCAGGTACACTTCGGTAGATCAGATACACAAGTACACAGATAAAGTGTACCTGATGATGGCGTATCGTCCGAAACCTGTTATACTCTCAATAATACATCGGCGGAGGACACATTTTGGTTTCCTACAACTCTAATAGTCTATCATTATCTATTAGCTCTGATACGATACAAGATTACATGTCGAAATACGCATATCGTAAAATACCGCAATTCACGTCAACATCATCGTAAGGACCATATTAGTGAACGCCACTCCATCCAAGTAGTCTCTTACCTCTCGTTTGAGTGAAATCCTATACTTGAGTTGAGTGTGGGTGCCGCTTGAAAACAGCTTTCATTGTCTACCATTGTCTTTGACGACTGAACAGATTCAAGATTCATATAACATTTTCAAGATGTATTGTCACGAGCATGCCGAAACATGGGTGTCATAAAATACCACGTTTACGTCAACTTAATCGTAAGGGTTATTTTAGGGAACGCCACTCAATCCAAGTAGTCACCTATTGTTCATTTGAGTGAGCTCTCATACTTGAGCTGAGCGTGGGCGTCACTTGATAACAACTCTCATTGTCTACAATTGTCTCTGACGACTGAACAGATACAAGATTCACATAACACTTTCAAGATGAATTCTCAGGAGCGTGTCGACATATGGGTGTCATAAAATAGCGTACTTTGCGTCAACATAAACGTAAGGTCCAAAATTAGGGAACGCTACGCAGCCCAAGAAGTCACCAATCTCATATTTGAGTGAGCTCTCTAACTTGAGTTGAGCGTGGGTGTCAATTTACAACACGGATACGCCCTCATATTCACCTCATTGCAGTTTGGATTACGATACCTATGCTAAACGAGCCATTTTCTTGATCGTATCAATGAAAAATGCAATAAAATATTTCATTTAGCCACCTTAAATTCGTAAGTATTAAAGGAAATACTAGTTTGGTTGTTTTGGAAGTCAAATTTCCAGATTTTTTAACCTCCTTTGAATTCAGATTGCCAGCGAACGATAACTTTTGAATTTGAGTCTCATAAAAATGTGATAGTTAATACGAATATATATATACTTACTGTAAAAACTAGGCTTATAATTAGATTTTCACGCAGTAAATTCTTTTTGATACCTAACTTTCAAAGCAACTGATCGAATTTCTCTTCTTTAAACTGGTTCTTTCCAAACCAATATCCATGAAAATTCTGCACTTATTTTCATGGCCATTCATTCATTATTAACATTCTTCTATCCCAGATGCATACACTGCCTTTCACCGTTTCTTACATACAGCTACATTAAGATCATTCCGTAGAGAGACATATTTTTACAATAAAAAATGAGAAATTTCATTAGGCCCGAAGGGGCAACATACGTTCCGGTATTACAATACGATTCATACAGAATTATTAATTCAAGTCACCTTAGTATCACCTATGCCAATCCGAATAAGAGTACCTTCTGACTTTTGACATTCCCCGCACCTGGCGCAAAACACCTTTCACTTGGCTCTCACTGCCGTTCATATGAAAGTAATTTTATCCCAGGAAAATGTTAAAACCAGGACGAAACATACTTTCCATTTCGGTTCCCACCCACCTCATTTTTCTAAAAATATCCCAAAATATGTCACGCACAGGCTCGTTATTTCTCCGGAGCTCAACGTCAACTCACAAGCAAAAATATTCAGGAATCAAATGAATCTGTGCAGTCAAAATAAAAACAGCCTTTGCCCAAATAATTTCCTCCCCGATGTGCCACCAGCCTCAATACTTAAAATATTTCATTTTAATCTCCAAAAATGACGGCGGAAAATTAAATGTTACAATTTTATCTAATAATTCACTTACAAATAAATAGATCAAATAGAGCCATAAGATCTCTACTAAATGCTGACATGCAAGTTTGTGGACTGTACGTTGGTACTGCCGCTCGAACCGTTGAAATTTCTACTGAGAATGACGGAATGAATAAGCATTCATAAATTACAAAACGAATAATAACCCCCTGATCTTTGATGACAATTTTGGAATCATCACAGCAAGGTAGGATGCTAAAATAATCCCTTCAAATAATTCTGAGACCTAGGTTATTAAATGAATAAAGTACAATCAGAGCATTAGTGATATCAAGAGAACCAAATCACCCAACACAATTTTCAAAGCGTACTTTGTCTTTTCCAAAAACACATAGCAGTCTCAACCTGAATATATATCCAATTAAAACATTTTCTATAGCTACAGATGCCAAGTTCAAGCAGACTCAAAATACAATGAGCGTAAAGACAATAGAACATTAATTAACTAAGCAGGAAGTCGGGCTTGGCGACCCGCGTGGTATCGCAAATCACGCCTTCATGTTGGGTGGTTAAAACGCAGCTTGCGAAGTTCTACTTCTTTCCCGAGTGACGTGCGCGATTTTTTGCCTCATCTGAATTGAAAGTTTACCCAAAGTATTTATAACTGTAATGTTTAATTATTCAATCTGTCAATATTTCACATATGATAGAAACAAAACACGGTAATGTTTTTGACGGATACAGGATTTTTTCCATTGAACTTTTATTAGTTATTTCCTATATTGTGACCATATTTATGAATATTGTAAATAATAACTATGCCAATAGTACCGATTAACCGCATTTTTATATAACAATTACCGTGACATATTTTAAACTTCCAAACCAATATCTCGCCATTTCCATTCTTCATCGCCCTGTCTAGAATCCCGATATCATGTCTGTGTATTCTTAATTGGCCAAGGTGATTTGGTCGTAGGCCGCCTCGGTAATTAATAACTCGTATCACACAAATGGATAATGTAAATGAAAATATTACTCTTTTCCGCACAGACGTCTATCTGGATTCTCGATATCTTTGGAAAATCTGAAAATTATCCACTGCCAGATTACGGAATTTGCTTAATGGCCTAGTACCGGCACAATATAATTACTATTCCCTTGAATTGTAAGTACATTTGATAAACGGGACTCGAGGAATTGATATTGTACTATAACACAAAGAATACGGACTTGTAAAAATATTAAGGTAAGCTGCTACGGGGAAAAAAAGAAAGGGAGATTAACGGTACGTGTTGCATTCCTACATTTAACTCTCTAAGAATTTACACGATTTAATTTTCCCTGGAACCATTCCAAGTGTTATGTTTTATCTTCTTTTTGCATTTTCATTAATCCCCTTTTAAGCAGTTGGGACATAAAAAATCCATTACGAGGAAGAGTGGAGGATTGTCCGCAAGTGGGGAAATTTCTTGCGGGCGTGGTCGAGGCAATTCATCGGGCCCAGACGGACTGGACTCGAAATGGTGAGAGAGGCACGGAGAGAGAATTTTCACGCGCACAGACAGGACCGTGAATCGATGAGGTTAGTCAACAAAAGGCCCACGAGGGGCCTCTCATGACACCGGGCGCTCAAACACCTCCAGCCGTCGACGACAAGTGACGCCATTCCGCGTTGCCTTGCTACACAGCCGGCCCTAAATCTTCGTTAACTCACCGTCAATTCCCTCTGCAGCAACCCTCCTCACTCTAAAACCTCCCTTGTTCAGTCGTCGCCTCCGACAAAGGGTCCCTCCCTCACACTTCAATTTCCCGATACCCTCACACCACGGCGATGGTTTCCCTAAAACCATCCACTTAGGACGCAGCACCACTCTTCGGCACCAGTCGCATGAACCCTGAAAGGGGCTATATGTGTCACACCCTTAGATATACCCCCATTACGTAGCGAGTGTATAACGATATTTCAACATGCCTACTTCGGCAAGCTTAGAGCACACACAATAGCGGACAGCAATGAATATAAATTAGCACGTTTCCTCCACACGCGGCGAAGCAAAATTGCCATGGACCGACCCGATACCCCACTGTAGTCGATCCTCCACATAAAAAGGTGATGATGATAAATGCTGGAAATAATCAACACGACACAAAGCATTAATGTATATTGGTATCAAAATACAGGGGAGGATAAGTGTGAATATCGATTTAAAGTGCTAATTTGTTACGCAAACTCATCCTTTCTCTTGTAGTTTACCTTGTGACGAAGCAGATTAGATCAATGCCGGATATGCCTACTCAGCCGGTTGCATGTCTATATTGGGGTTTGTTTTGAGCATAAATTTTACTATTCACTATTCATCCTTTCCCTCTTCCCTTCCTCATTTTCCTATTTATTGGCCGGAGGTCAAGCATCCCCTGCCACTTGCATACGCGGTGGCTACCAAGGAAGAGTTTAGACGTGTGTTAGGTAAAAACTGAGGAATGCGTATACATTAAAATCGTACGTGGCACAGGCTTTACCTCATCTTCATGCCATTTTAACCAATTCAGAATGTAAGCATTGACAATAGTGCATGACTTCCTAATTCCACTAAGTAAAGGCTGGAATGTAGACCCTAAATACTTCATTTAACATAATCGTTTTAACTCCCGTAAATAACAATTTAGCCCATGCTAAGACTTCTTTTGCAAAGGGATTTTCAACTAGTCACATCTCTTATTATCTACAAATAAAGCCAAATGCGCATAAAATGGGCTTATTGGCTTATTTTAACAATTTTTTACATTAAAAAAGAGGCAATTGCCTTTAAGGTAATGTCACAATTTATGCAACGCTCATAAATTTGTAAGATCAAAACGTTATTGAATGTTTGTGTAAAGTTATACTCATAAAATACTTGTTTTAAAAAGATACAGCAAGGTGAATCTATTTGGTAAAAGTATATACCATCAATCAGAAAATAGTTTTTCTACAGGCTAAAAATGCTTTTAAAAATTAGTATATCATATCGCCTTAAATTAAAGTAATTCAACTATACCGGTAATCATATCGCGGATTGATACGTTATTCACATTTACAATTAAAATTCCCTGCCGCTTTGTTTTACAAAAATTCCACATTATGAAAGTTCGTGTGCGATACCGGTGACCGTAAATTGATGCTTGTAGCAAGAGAAAAGAATTGCATCGTAACCACGGCACATGTATCACGGCAGCCTAGCAACCCAAAAGCTCTCCGATTAGACGCGGAATGCCGTACACCATTGACCACTTGTACTTAAAGCCGTCCGCGCCTCGCTTCAATCAAGAAAAATAAAGAAAAAAAATAAAACGAAAAAAAAGCGGACGAATCTTTAGCCCGCGCTTACCGTTCCACGGCTTCATTCCCGGCGAAACAATGGTATCAGCCCTTAGAGAGAGTCCCTACCGTCCGCCCGACCCAATCACTCCCGACCCGAGTTCCAATTCCTTCAACCGCTTTGATCGCAGTCGCCCCAAAAGCGTTGCGAAAGCGAATTGATTCCAACGCCGCGCCTCGGCAGATCTCCCGAAACACCTATTTCCCACCCAGTTCATCCGAAAGGAGAGAACACGCTCATGGTTCGAGTTCCATTCCAATCAATCACGAAAAACGAGTCACTACCACAAAGGTTTCACCGTAGGACACTGGCAAATCAATGCTCGCCAATGTGCTTCGATTTCATAGAGTTAACAGTATCCAAAGGCAACTCCAAGGAATTTAAACGCAGGTCACCAAACATGGGCGTTTACACATGCACAATCAAGTGAATTGAGGATGAAAAATTCTATTTTCAATTATGCCATACTTGTGTGATTTGGGTATGGAAATTTTCATTTTTGATATTAACATACATAATGATAATAAAGAATTAATAATTAAAATACATTCACCTTGATATGAACATACATAATGAAGTAAGATTTCCTCTAACGAAAATGTAAAAATATTGTGAGGTCTTAGGTCATTTAACGAGTATACATTGGCATAATAATTAAAAGTTTACGCTTTAATGGCAATGCATTAGCATCTTTTCATAAAACTTATTAAATCTCAATTTGATTCTAATGATATTAGTTAAATCTACTAAATAAAGAGCTAAATATTGAGGCATATAATATATATATTAGCATATACATTCATCATCGTAATAGGTTGTTAATACCTAAAATTAATTGACTGCAGCCCTCCACCCTTCCCTATCTGAAACAGGTTCCTTACTTCCTGGTATTTCTTCCTACGTACTCTCCTTTTTATTTGGTCCATAAACTTATTCTTGGGTCTTTTTCTTGGTCTTGGGGACTACTATAATCTTGGGACTGTCTTCCTTTGGGGACACTTGCTCAAATTTCTCCTCTTTCAGGGTGACTTAAGCTTTTCTCTTTCGTATACTAGGATTTTCTTCTTTGTATTATTTATTTCTATTTTCCTTCAATTCATACTTAGAAAATACAATTTTGTACTCTTCCACAGAATTTTATTTTTGCGGCATCATCAGGTACCTAATGGTAACTGATGATGACAGGTACCTAATGGTAACTGATGATGCGAAACGCATTCTACTATACAAAATAAAATTCTGTGGAAAAGTATGAAATTGTACTCTCTAAGTATGGATACTATTAACTTTCACGAAGTGAAGCCTGAAACTATAAAACATGCCATAAGATAGTTAAATCCTTCCTTCCATTGGTTAAAAAACCATGATATCATATCCTTCAGAAATCTCTATGCAGGCTCTGATCAGTATAAGTACCGGCTTTCATTACGAGGTAAAAACTACGACTTAACGCTTTGTTCCACAAGATTTGACCCATAGAAGTAGTTATATGAAGTTAAAAGATGTACAAAAATTATCAAGAAGCTTATATATAATAATTACACCAAATTTTATACATGAAGTGTATTCCGAAGCGCACTTTTATGCTAAACGTAGTCATGCTTAATTTAATCATAATTTAACTTCTCTCGCACCCGCTAGCTGTGTGCAGTATATATATGGGAAAACTAAAGTCAGTACGCCCGTAAAGATCATGCGTTCCCGACAGATTTTGTTGAATTGATTTTTACGTTTCGTTTTGCAGATTGTTTCTTGAGTGTTATGTGTGTTCCTATCACTTTTTACGCAAAATTTCGGATACGTAGAATAAACATTGATAAAATAAGTAAAATATACCCACTAAACATTATCGGTTACAATTTTATGTTCTAATTTTAGCCAAATATATATTATTTTGCAGTAACTCACGAGTGATTTTTCTCACGTTAGTACGGCTAGTAGCTCACTTCTACTTTAAATGAAGTGTTTGAAAGACTTTCCTTCCATAGGTACTAATGAATTCCAACATTCCAAGGGGGAAGCATGTGGAATGAGGGGACGTTTACCAATCCAAATCCTTAATTTTGACTTGAGACGAGCTTCTTTCTCGCCCATCTGCTTTCCTGTCACAAACTAATCAGTCTTGTGTGCAGTCGTCTTTATTTTCGGAACTTTAATTAAAAAACCTAGTTCTCCAGACAACGAATCATTCTGATGTAAATATTGTGTTACGTCCGTGTTTGCTTGTATCCATCTGTTCTACCTGTGATATTTTTCTAATCAGTTTTTTCCAATAGTTTACTGCCACTCACCCAACTAAAACAACAGCACTAATAATTAGGGAGACATTCTGAAACGAAAATGGCATTGGAGAAATAAGTAGAACACAAACAGTCATATTCACCGCAATATTCCCTTTCTTGACAGGCTAAGTGAAAGAACAAACTAAGTTAAGATTTTAAAACCTATAGTACCACAGGTCACAATTTAATTATTATATTAACAATGCGCTATCAGTACTCACCTCTAGTTTTTCCATTATGATAATAGAATTGAATAATTTATTTCATATAAAATAGGTAACTTTTCTGTAGAAAGTTGGGAGATAACTTACTCATACATGATCTAAGAATAAACTCTAGTTGTTACTGATTTCACTTAACAAAAACATACTACTCCTACACATTATTTGTTACTGCCAATTTTTTACCAGATATCTGAACTAGAGATGCAATAAAATAAAGCATGTCTCTCCAAACAATACAATGAACGACAGATGCTAATATTCCCCTATGGAAAAAATTATAGAAAAAACAATTATACTAGTTACTATTACGAAAATAAACCCATTTTTACTAAACGTAGAGTACAAATTAACATCCTTTTCAATACGTTTTCCGTTCATAATGGGCACAGTAAAACAAAAGTGTTAATTTCAGAAAAATACACAGCCTGACTTAGATTATGCTAGCTTAATAATGTCATCCAAAGGTCCTATTCTAGCATTTCTCATGTGCTCCTGTTAAACTCACGCATTGCTTTGTGCACGCCACCCTGTTCATAAGTTTCAAAATACTTACCTTTGTTCTCAACGGTTTCGGCCAATAAATTCTCACTTGATTATTTTAGTCTACTGCGGTTATTTTCGTGGTACAGATTTTTCGTAATTTTCATCCGTGTTGACCTCTTTGGTTTGACAATCGTATGGATCAACGTCGAGGCTCACCAGGAAATGCATTATTATATGAATGACATCTCAGAATTCTTGACAGTTAATTTCACTATTAATGCCATCAATATGATAAACGACATATAAGCATTTAAATTAAAATGAAAAATTTCCCAAAATGAAGCGCTAATCAATAGGATTCATTCGCTCGTTTCTCTTGTAGAGCATTTTAAAGTGATTTATTAAATTAAAAATTGGCTTTGCAAATTGTATTATTCCAGATTGTTCAAAACGTGATCATAGATGCGAAGTAAGATAATATTCCTAATTTAAACTCACATCACGGGATGAACTAATTCTTCGAAAGAGAGCTGAATTCAAGGAAGGGTTCATTTAGTTAGCAAAAGCCTTTTCAATACCATTCCGCATCTCCACAGCGACATAATTCGATCTTCCCGGAAAAGAGAGATTCAAGGGAAAATCGGCAGCAGGAACTCCTATCAGCTCTACCACGCCCTTCCAATCTCCCCCAAAGATTGCCAACGCCGCCCTCCCACACAGCGACAGGTGACTCCAGCTAGAGATGGAAAATTCTTTATTTTATTTTCAGCCTTATTTACGAAAGCGAAAGGATGGTGGCAATCAGTTCGAGCTTTTGAACAATGCTGTGTCTCAATATTTCATTTAGCAGCGCCAAATACGTACTCCATGTTATGCCGCAACATACACACTCACCACTCCCATAATACCCAGCGAAGTTTTGTCATGTCAAAAGGCAATATATTGCATTTTCTACATATCATGTATCGCTGTGTGATATCTTTATCTACACAATACACATCAGGGCCATACGGAAGACGGTGTATGGATAAAAGGTTTTTTTAATAAGGAGGGTAGAAAAGGAATAGGGAAAGATAAAGGCGATCAGTATATTTATGCAGTGCCTCATTGTCTCGATCTAGTTTTATAGATGTCATCAATACTATCGTGGAAAAAGCAAAGCTCAAACTATTTTCACTTACCAGAGCCCGATTTTTATAGCAAGGGGGTAAAAACATTTCATAAGTTAGATCATATCAACGCGTAGTTATATCGAACCGTATCATCCCCACCGTACCATCCGGGATTACCTGGCGAGCCGTAGATACAGCGTGCAAGGTGTGTATAAGCGAACCTAATACAGGATGCACTTCATCTCGATCCTGTCGTGAATGTAACGTCAGATCCCAAACAAATCAGCATTTCCGCTATTAATCCTTATGTGATAACATTTTCCAACATGGTCATATAAACTTCTTTGGTGTTTGGCGACATAAAGTGACGCATTGTTCAATTAGTTCTTACCCAAGCCTCTTACAAAAATTTGCTTCGTGTTAAAATGAATTGAAAAGTCCTATCTTTCCACACCACTTCTTTCCGTAAGTCGAATTATGCGTGAGCACGGTTTCAAATGGTGACACATGGAAAAGAGTTATTCATGTATTTCAGGTGGATTCCATATTCAGGAACAACCATCGATAAGAAGCAAATCCTCTCAAACAAATTAAATGTAGTAACTAAGTGCATCATTTCATCACTCTATATGAGTTATTAGCAAATGATTTTGGGACTTGAAGGGAATTAATTTAGTTCTATAGAAGTAACGCGCTCTTGAAAATAAGATAATATGCCGAAATCTGGGCCGGAAATTAGGTGTAAAATCAAACCAAGTCACCTTCATTTATAGAGAACATTAGGAAAATCTACCGAAAGTTTTGCCGAAATTAGTATATAGTAAAAATTTGAAAAAAATCTGTACATTTGAATATAAGAACATAACAGAGGAAATATTAAGACCTGACGCATGGTTTTACTCAGTCAAAATCTAGTTTATTGCCTTTATTTCAAACTTTCGAGGTTGTGACGTCAAAATTCCGTCATCATCGAAGTTTTCCTGAATTGTACACAGGAAAAACAGGGAGCGGGATCGGGATTGCCCCTTCCCTCATATCGCAGGATTTCTTCCCATGAGCCGCCGCGTGCCCGCCGAAGGAAAATAATCCGCGGAGATGAAAAAGGAGAAAGGGGAAGAAAACCTCGGAATGCGGAAGAAACCGATTCGCTTCCCATCTCCGCGGGAATCCAAATGCCGCCGCCGGAGATGCGAATTGCCTCGGCTTTATTTATTCATCCGGTCCCAGAAAACAGCGCCCTCTCGCGTCCAAATTAAATTGGAGCATATATAAGATGGGAGAGGTGGGAGGGATGAGGAGTGTTTTGGTTCGCAGGAATTGAGAAGACGTTCAGGAACGAGAAAATTTTCGGGGATTGGTTGCTTCCTAGCAGCTGGGACATCTCGATGTGACACAGAAATTGAAGATTCTTCGGATAAATTGATGAATTCACATAATTTTGTCCTAAGCGAGGAATGTCTCATTCCAAAACAAAAACCCTAAGGGGTAGTTCAATTGGATTTCAGGTAGAACTTATATACACCCTTACTGTAAAAATAGCTCAATATTACCGAAAGTCACTTATATAATATATGTAACTTCACTGCTGAAAATCAAACTGATTAATTTCCTGCGCGGGTAAAACTGAAACGTGAGGAGTGCTGATTCGCCTTCTAAGAATGAATGAAATTCGATCATCAGTACTGAAAACAGCAACTTGAGCGATAAATAGGTACTTAATTTACATCGGTTTTTTTGGGTTCAACGGCTATCCACGTGCAATTAGGTTAAACTAATATTTTCAGGGAACATAAATAGTGGGACTGAAATCTACAAACATAATTTTCGGAAGTACTAAAGTAAGTATAATCGAAAAATGAGCCTGTGCACCACAGATACTGACTGACTGACTGACCACAGATCCAGACTGGAGCTAATTTAGAATTTTTGAAACAAGATAAGGAATTGTATAAATAATGGCATCAAAAATGCGTCAGATTTTAACCAGCGTTTTTTTTTTTTTGATTGCCGGACGATTCTGTTGGCCCGTATGTCCCCGGAATCCCGATAGGCTCTTGGATCGAGCCTGTCATCAGGTTTTCCAGGGACCGGACCAACAGAACTTTACATACATCCATGCCCTGGGTGGTAAAAAAAAACCCATCCAGGCGGGACTCGAACCCGCGACCCTCCATTTAGCAGGTGAGGACTTTACCCCGCCGCCACCAGGGTCTAAAATATCAATTAGCGCCTTCAAATGTTCTGCATAGTGTGGGATCTCAAGTTTTGAAAATTAGAATTATGACACAATTGTATACAATCAATGAAAAATATAGAGTAACTCAATTTTGTCAACTAAATTTATGCAAAAAAAAAGAAAAAGAAAAACGGTGCTTCGTATTTCACGGCTCATTGACCACACCACGTTTCCCGCATCTTTGGCGCAGAAATTCGATATGAACGATATTGCACAGGGAAGTTAATATTCTCATCGCCGCTAGGTAAAACCCAGCGGGCGGAATGCGTAGAGGAAAGAGGACGAAATTGTGCGGGCGAATTTCGCTGGAATGGAGACAAGGACCGTAGAAAACGAATTTACAAGGAGAAAACAAGAGACGGCAGATGGAAATGAATATTTATTTGCGTATGAATGGATGGCCTCGATATCTGGAAGGATAGAGAGAGAGAGAGGGTAACAGACAATTGCCTTTTACACTGAATGTTCGCGAACTTAATTGCGTCTCAAGAATGCCAAGTGGAATATGAGGCTCCGAATACTGAATGAGCTGCTAAGCTTGATGGAAATAGGAAAATTTATTCACCTCCAGTGGGTACTGAACGCGTCACTCACACAATAAGAAAGGCAAACCTTAGAATAGTCTTTGTGACTAACTTGACCGAAATATTTGGCAACTGCAATGTAAGTAACTTGTCTCTGAGTATTTCAATAAAGTGGGTACTGCTTTGAAGACTGACTCCGATATCTTGCTCAAAGAGAGACTATTTAAAACCATACCAAATAATAACCTCTTATCAAGAAAAAATCGCCATGTTTTCATCACAATGTGAAGTATTTTTTAATGAACAACATGTTGCTGTAGCGATGAGAACTTTGGACAAGCAATTGGTATAATCCCGGGAATTGAGAGGTAAACATTTCTGGAAAGCTTTAAATTAAGGGCTTACTTGTTTTTGTTTTTTTGAGATATTAGCCCCATGTTCATTATATATATATATATATATATATATATATATATATATATATATATATATATATATATATATATATATATATATATATATATATATAAATATATATATATATTGGTGGTAATAGATTTAGCAATCTTAGGAAAAGAGGTGAAAATTTTCTCCCAAGATTGTGAGGTGAAGTCAAAATTGGATTAGGTAGACGAGATTCTTAAGGGGATAATTATTTTTTATGTCATAAGAGTAGGAGAATAAATTATTATAAGGGACCTAGTATATAGGGTTTCGGCATTAATAATTCTTTGACTATGCATATGAAATGATTCGTAGGCACATTAAAATAAGTCATTATTTTTAATAAAATGGGTCGGTAGATCTAATCATGACAGTTTTTCTCCCGTCATGCTCTGTTCGTATGATGATGGTGCACAGAACCCTCAGCAACTGTAGTCAAGTTGAAAATACTGATTGCAATCGCGGAGTAAAAGTAAAAAAGTAAGTAAAAACTTTAGTTGCACACACGTAAAAATGACAGTTATCAAAGGACGTGGAGGGCGCATGCGGCCGAATGCAAAGCCTGTCAATACCAGATTTACTAACTTCAAAATATTCCATCCAAGAATTTATTTTTATTTTTCAGAACCACTGACTTAAAAAGTCATCACATTTTAAAATATACACTATTTATTTGATACAAACGATATGTTCCAAGAAAAGTCTTAGCATGTGTTTTGGTAGTGTAACATTAATCCTCTTTCTTAATCTTTTTTTGCGATATCTACGATTCATTGAATCAGATAAACAGAATTACCATTCTATTTGTTATCTTGATTAGGTACTATCACGCTGCCGTCATATGCGTAATCAAATCTAAGCTTTCCGTGGCTACAAGTGCGTTTTTGGTAATAGATCTTGGCAACGGCTATCAAGATAAAATGCTCTGTTTTCATCTTTTCCATATTCTTTACTGTTTTCATAGCAAGACATAATCACGAAGCCTCATTTTATATCTCATATAACTATTATAAAAAATGGTTATACAAGTTAAAGTTTCGAATATTAATCACATAATATAATTTAGGAAAGAAAGGAAACGTCGAGAAACAAAATATCCCAAAGATCGTTTCCTCATTGCAGCAATTGAAATAAAGTCTTAAGCCGTTTGACAGCCCTTGTAAAAAATGTATGCATTGAACATCATTGGTACCTGAACACGGAAGAGAACAGGTAGAAAATAGACTGAAACTCTCGCAACGTCTCGAGAAATAAATTTTTAAGTACCTTCCCATAACGTGGCTCCAAAATGCCCCGTTCAAAGGGGTTTTCAAGACCGCTCTCGCAGAAAGAAAGGGAATATATAGCGGTAGAAACGAGTACTCCTCGGACTTTGAAACGAATCTCCAAACGGAAGGATCCTTGGACTCACCCTCCATCTTTACATCCCGAGGAGGAGGGAGTTGTATGGCAGGGACGAGGGGACGAAGGAAAGGGGCGGAGCACAGAGGGAGGGAGTGTAAGGCGGAGGGGCAGGAAGTCGCCCGGTCACGAGGGCGAAACAAAAGAATTGAAATTACGCGACCGAGTGGAGAGACAATGGGAAGCCGGAGACCCCTTTTGGTACTATTATAAGTTTAATGGCTGCTCCACTCAACGCATGAGATTGCCATACAGAGGCGTTTCAAAATCTCAAGGACCCACAAGCCACCCTCCCACCCTAACCCTTTTGCCCAGTCCACTTTGGGTGGTCTGCGATCTTGAATGGCAACTACTGCTCCAATATTCGCATCGGCACGCATGGAGGTGGAGCCCTGGGGCCCGAGCTTTGTCTTCAAACAAATGATACCCACATCGTATTTATAATAAACTATCGACAGAGGAAAATTACTACCATTCTTAGATGCAATAAGGAGGGTCCAAATCAACCCTTTTCTTTTTCTTCAATGGTTTTTTAGCTTACTTTGAGAAATTTTGATATCATATTGAGATAAAATCAAATCACTTTGTATAATCCACACAAACTTTAATTGGTTTAAACCCGACCGGTTTCAACACTATCGTGTCACTCTCAAGAGGGGTATTATCAAGGCGGGGGCTTATCGCAAGGGGGGTCCGGTTTATACCAATTAAAGTTTGTGTGGATTGAACAAAGTGACTTAATTTCATCTCAACCTTTTGTTTTGTTTGGAAAACAATTGGTTTCACGCATTTAAAATAGGAACTAGTAAAGAAATTATCTTCGGCCTTGCCGAAGCTGAAATACCCTACATCACTTTCAAGTTTGTTTAAAAAACGTGATTTTGGTCTAAACTATTTGATAACTGTGCCGTCTGTAGAATCCTTTGAGGCTTATGACCCAAATTTCAACTCAATATCTCAATTTTTACGGCAGTTATCGTGAGAAGAGACAGACAGACGGACATAGCTAGATGGACTCGTAAGGTGATGCTGATCATTTTTACATACGTACATATCAATCACGCCGTTCCCTTCCGGGGTAGGCACAGTCAAAATGTTTCACTCATTAATACATAACTGTACACCTAACTCTGCTTCAATGATTTCCTCCGTACAGACCTATCCTTGCAAACCTCTTTTGCCTCATTTACCCCCATTCACTGTTTCATACACGACCTCTTGTCTTTAAGACTCCTAATATTCCTCCTCCTAAGAATTTTCTCAACCAAATTCAACCATATCTTTCTCGGCCTACCTCTACCTCTCGCACCATTCATTCTACTCTCATATATCTGTTTCGTTATTCGACTCTGATCCATACTCTCAACATGGTCAAACCAACGAAGCACACTCCTTTCATACACGTCGATTACTGGAACATTTAACCCACATTCACTCATTCCTGACCCTATTCACCCTACTTTTGCCGCAAATACTCCTCAGATAGCTCATACCCACGGCGTTTAGCCGACTCTTATGTCTATCCTGACATACCCCTGTTTCACAACCATATAGCAAAGTGGGAATGAAGTACACTTTTGTACCCGACAATTTTCGCTTCCTTAGACAAGCACTCATTCCTTGACATGCTCCACACTTTTCTATACCAGCAACGCCTCCTTCAATGCATTACATTTCTGCCGTGATAAAGTCAATACCCACGTAGAGGTGTAGGGTATAATAAGTCTATTGTTATTATAGTTTTACGACTATACCATAATTATACAACTATATTATAATTTAACTCACAGTTTTTTATCCAGAGTACCAGACCTGAGGTTAATTAATATAAGTACCACAATATGACACCACATGTCGCAATATATCATTGATAAGAGAATAAAGATACCAATTAGAAAAAAAACAGCTCATAATAATTTTAAAATTTCTAAGGCATTACATTGCTAAATCAGTGTTTCGTAAAAATTGTATCAGAGTAACAAAGAAAAATGATTTTTTTCATGCTTTAGCCGTTATCACATTTTAAACCATGTGATATCAAGTTTAGCTTAGAAATATAGAATAAGATAACTACCTCAGTCCACTATTCCTGAATCTATTTCATCATTCTAACAAAATTAGCAATGCGCTTTCGAGTGCTGGCTAGATTCATTTTTTTTAAATTCGAAATGAACACGCAGACAATGCCACTCAAACACTAATTATAGTAACACATAATATACAAAAGATATAATTTTAAGTGCTACTACTCTAAACTAGAAAATGAAACATTTTAATCATTTTTCCCTACACTTAGAGGAGTTATTAAGCTTAATGTATTATTTCAATTGCCATCCTCCGTTTTCCGCACATTTACCACTAATTCACAGCTTTATTGGCCACATATTTTTCCATTACGCCATTTCCATCTATTTATGCATTCACGGGCTGGATCAATTCTTTGCTTGACATTCTCAATCAACTTTCACAAAAATACACAGCTTTATCACTGTCGTGTTAACCCATGCTCTGAGAGCTTGCGTGATCAACGTGTCCTCTTGTAGGCTTTTCAAGTTCGGGGCACGATTATAACAACCAGCGATGAACCGTCTTCGCTTCACAGCCAAGCGTGCAATTACGAGCCAAAGTCGGTGAAAGACCTCGCAGCTAAGTGATCATTTTGATCGTTTACTTTTTCATTTCTTTGGCCGGAAGAGACAGTTATGTCCTAGGGCACTGACTGATTGACCTCAGAGCTGGCAAATCATTTCGCATTCTCGCGTGATGGAATTGAAAGGAGAAGCGACGAGAATATCGCGTGTCGGATGAACCAACGTGTCCAGGTTTTTGGTAGAAACCCTGGAAAGTTCAATTGAAATAGAGTTTTACAGTCAAAGCCATCCAACCACAGCAGTGACACCGTTTCACGATTGGCAATCCTGGCAAAACATAATTTGGGATGAGTAATGTTAAGAAGAGTTTAACCCTCAAGAACAGAAATGATTATCAGCTATACATATCACTGTATGATTTCGTGTGATGATATCTCGGTTTCATCATCCTGTGCTATCCTATAGAAACGAATGTGACGATCTAAGGCATATATCAAGGAGATGTCACAAGGCCCTGAAACCTACGTCGCTATACGCAGAAAACAGGGGCATATTTAAAGAGGGCACTCATTTCACTCCCTCATGGATCGATTCTGCATAGTTTAGCCTGATAACGTTGACGTCGTACAGATTTAACCTACATGAATGGATGTAGACTAATGAAATGTAACGGTTCAATTCCATTAATCAATAAGGATGACGGCTATACAAGATAGTCGAAGAATTGTCTTTGTGCAATCTAGACATAATACGAGGTGTGTGAGAAAAGTAATGAGACTGGCAACACTGCGGGCGATCTGCGATCTGGCAACGTCGTGTCTACCGGCCTGTGCTAGACCGGTTTGTTATCCCTTCCACTTTCTCAGTCCGAGTTTCAACTCCGTACAGCTAACACATTACTTTTGACAGCGCCATCAGTGAACTTGTGTTTTTGTTGTGTGTTACAAAAATGGAGCATCGAAATTTAGAGAAACGTTGCACAATCAAGTTTGAAGAAACGTGTGCCCCGTGTCACACGGCCATTTCCTTCGAGGAATACCACTGATGGGCACAACGTGATTCATTCTATTGAAATGTAAGAACAGCAGACATTCGATGCGCTGCCCTTGACTTATATCTGGCCATATAGCTACCATTTTGAGTTATGTGGCTTTTCTAAAGTCTATTATTAACTCTGGTGGCTGAGGTGTATATACAAAGATAATGCATTAGAGATTATACATAAGCAGGAAAGTTATATATATTTTGGACACTACTTGGTTATGTATGCTCCCTTTCACCACAGTGGTTCCACGCTACGCATCATTTCCCTGAAGAAAAAACAATATTTTAATGACTTAACTTGCGCCACACCCTTAAATGTTCTCGAGGTCGTTTAATGCGAACCTATTTTATTGCCAGGCCGTAAGTCGTCCGTCGAATGAATTTTCTTCCATTGCCAGACCGTAAAACAGTTATGGAAAGCATTGTGGTGTCCAAAGGGCGTAAGCTGTGAGCATAAAAATATTACGAGCATCCTTTCTGTCGGCAAATAACCCTGCGGAGCCTGTTGAACCTTCCGCCCCGGACACACAAAGAAACACCTCACTCCGGCTGATGATTTGAGAGTTCGACAAGGCGGCCGCCTTGCCCCTTCCGATTTCTCCCACGTGGATTGCTCGTGTCCTGAAGCAATCCCCGGGCACTTAAAACGTTCGGTTTTTATGAGCCCCCTTGCAACTTTGTAGAGGGGTGCGGCAGAATAATAGGTATGTGGGGAACCTTGAGGAGGAGGAGGGGGGGGGAATGGGGCAATCGCGTTGAGGAAAAGGGGGGCAGTGAATAACCGTGGTCACGGAGAAAACTTGGGGTGAGTAGCGAGTCAGTAGGTTCCTTAGGGGTAAGAGGTTCTGGGCGTACTCTAACACTGCGTGGGGATGTATAGAAGGAGGGGAAACCATAAGCTTTAGGCCGTAAGGGTGGATGCTAAGGTTTAGGTTATGTAGGCGTTACTAAGGGTGGCCTTTGGGGGAAGAGTCAGAAGGGCATACATATATAAAAGCCATTGGCATCGATGTTAGGCATGGTCCCGCAAATTGGCTTGGGGGAACGATGTGTAGGTTCCTGAAACGTGTTGAAGGATGGGATTCTTCCAGAAAAAGATTAATCCTGCACAATAACAATTACCATGCCTATGAATCACTATGATAATCTATATTTCTTCAATCCACAATGGTGTGAATCGGAGGGTTCGTGAATGGGGTATTTATTATCCTGAACAAATAAATTCTTGTCTCTCCAGATCTCTATCTCTGTAGATCAAATTCAAACCAATAGCAATCAACTTCATCTAACCATTTTTTCGATTTCTCTTGAGTTCAAAAACTTGGCCTAACAATTCATGAACATGGCTGCGCATTTTGAAACCTTTACCATCAAAAAATAGGAAAACTATATATTTGTACATACTTTACATAATTATATATTTTTTGCACCTATATTATTCAAGTACAGATTTCCGTTTCCTCTGCCTTCCCTTGATATATAAACCATTAACTTTACGATGTTACTCCCTTGATGTCCTGACTGCTCCAAACGTGCCTGTAGCGCCTCGCAAAGTTACCATTATTTCCAAGACTACAGCATAAGCTAAGTTATCATTTAACATAGCCAAAGAGGCTGCAATCACTCTGTGTCATTGATAACTTGTGGAATCTTTCATACCATTCGTTTCTGCTTACAGATTAGGGTTTGTACAATGATGGATAAATCTCCTGTAAACAACGCAAATTGTTCATTAAGAATACAATTTTATTGCTCATAAGGATATGTCTACACTTACTGATTCTCGCAATACAGGTCAAGAGAATTTAAGAATTCCAAGAATAAAATACTAAGAATTTCATAAGCTAAAGATTTTCTATAACCATGTTTTTTCATTGTGCGTTCAAAAAGGCTATGCGGTAAATACAATAACTATTGTGATCATGTACTGGAAAATCTTTGCACTAACAAACGTCACTGAATCATTGGTCCAAGGTTCCGTACTTTATTATTATTTTACTAAATGATTGATAGCAAAACCGTTAATCGCCGCTTCCAGATGAATCAGACTCATGATGCTTTAAAAACTATTTAATTTAGGCAAATAATATGACAGCCGCGCAACTAAACCATTAAGGAACTGATGCAATGCCATAAACATGAGTTTTGTAGTTACAAACAATAGGAAGCGAAAAAGGTGGAAAAATTCATAAAAAGTAATAAAGTTCTAAGCAAACAAGACAGATCGACATCGCGGAAAAGAACCACAAAATATCCCCGCCAAAAACACTTTTTTTAACCTCAAAAACCCGTTCTATAATCGACCCCGTTTATTGGCAACAAATAACACAGCATTTTGATGCGTTTAATTATGCGTTGCTGTAAGAGGTACCCATCTCTCTACTTCCACTGAAATCCGCGTTGCTGCAGCTATCTTATACTGCGTTCTATATCATTCGCTCCTTTCTATTATTGTACATCAACTAACTCAAAAAGTCATATATTTTGAAGTGTATAGTCACACTTTCTATTTTTAAAATAAAATATCAACGAATTTTGAATCTTTTTCGTTCTCCTCTATTACAGCGTAAAAATCACCGTTTTCTGCACCGCTGCGTCCAGTGGGCTATGGAAGAGGGAGCTATAAATCGAGGATTTTACACGATCACTGACGACGCTAAAGTTAGAAGTACCACATAATACTTATAAAGCACTAAGGTTAGCATACGTCACAGTGGTGCAAACGTGAAAGAATAAGGGTTGGTTCACCATGTGGGAAACCCTATAGCAGTCGCAGGAGAGCGTTTACCGCTGTTATCGGAATTTCAGTCTCGCAGCACGCGGGCTCTGGCGAAGGAACGAATCCGCCGGGACGAATCCGGCGCTAAGATTTCCCCAGCGAATCCTGGCGTACCCTTCCCAACATCACGGGGACCACTCACAAAAATAGAAAAGCAAAACGAAAAACTCTGATACCGAGGCTATCTTTTAAGTTCCATTTATTGCCGGAGTAGAGAAGGGAGAGTACTTTTCCCCAGCGCCGCTCTCAAAAACTCTAGATAGGTAGGTACTATGCAACTTACGGAGCTCTCTCTCAGAGGCGAGTCGGAAAAAAAGAAGTGAATCTAGGGATCTTTGAGTCATCAAACCTGGGGAAAAGAAAAAAACGATTCCAGCCACTTTCTCTCAACATGCTGGGTCAAACGTTTTCCAAGAATTTGAGTGAGTAGGAATGATACGTCCTCGGGATAAAGAATTTCTGTCATCCTGCTCGAGGATATTTTGCATCCAAAGCTTTGAGAATAGCTGTACATAGTAGTTTGTATACACCGGAATATTTAGGGCTGTAAATAGTAATCATTATAGGATGAATGGACATCATGTTTGAAGTTTAATTGAAATCTTACAAGGGTTCAAAAATGACTTAGGTATCTAACCATGCTTTAAGATTCGAAGATAAACCAGTGGATAAGGGCATTAGCCTATTATATTATCTCAATTTTTAAAAGAGAAACAATCTTAATTGAAAAGTAAATTATATTATGTGGATCTACGTCAAAAGACGGCAGAATATGACATTCATACCATATATAGTTCTAAAAATCTCCATTATATTTCAACATATGAAATTCGTATGCATATGCAATGTAATTTATGTTTTAAAAACAATTGTTTAACTTTTCCTAATAATATCATCCTACACATGGTATTTTACAATGGTCATAAAATGAGAACTTGATCGCACTTTCTGGTACTTCTTCACCTATACTTGAATAATAAATCAGGAATGTTAAGTGTGACAGTTAAACTTCGATTTGACATTAATTTCTTGTTCAAGAAAACATTGCGATGTAGTAAAATGCAGTTTTTAATATATTTATGCAATATAATAACTTAAAATATAAAATAATTCACACAAATTGAATGAAAATTAAAATAATCAAATTATTACACTACTAATATCCTTCAATCTCCATAAAACCTCATTATGATGCTGTAATAAAATAGACATTCATTACGGAATCGCCAACTTCAATAACGTCAATGGTTAAAAAAATCCACTTTAAAAAGTACGAAAAGACTCTAAATTGTATTTTAGATAGTAATGAAAGTTGATTGTGGAATACGAGACAGTGAGAATTGGACATAAGCAAAAGCAAAAAAGCTAGATGACAAACGTTTGAAATAAAATGTTTAAGAAGAACAGCCAGCTACACAAGAAAAGATTGCAACGTTCGCACATAACGCAAGAACTCGGCGTAAATGGAATTGAGGAACGATGTAGGACTAGAGACATTGATACAGGAAATAAACTAGAACTGATGAATTGAAAGTGATTAACTATGCAAATTTGAAATAAACAGAGGGATAGGTATAAGATCATAAGCAAGCAAGCGTCCTAGCAAGAGATAGAAAAATCTAGAATAACTAATGACAGGTTAAATGGCCATGAATTGCAATTAGAAGAAGAGAAAGTGTAATTATTCCATGAAAAGCTAAAATAACTATGCGTGTTTGGGCTTCATAGCTATCTTTAGGTGGCAGACGAAACGCAATGAGCTAATTAACGCATGTAATGGACACCAAAAACTACTAATGCTACACGAACACTTCTTTCTGATCCCATGAATATAGACCTTGAATATCTGGTTGTTGGGTCGTTCTCCCGCCATGTCTTACAACAAACCGGCACTACGCGGCGCTGCCATCGCTGAGTAACTAGGCAGCCAGGAATCGCCTCGACGGTAGGAGGCTCTCGCTCAACAGGCTCGGCCGAAGAAGGACCGCCTGCGACCCTTAGTTCTAAGCACTCGCTTGTAAAAAAATAAAGTATGGTCTTAGAAAGGTTCTTTACATTTGTCAGTTTCCCTGAAAGCGAATCTTAACCTAACATGCACGCGAATTAAGACCTGCACATCGACACTGGTATGTAAACATTTATTATAAAGTATATTTCAATGCGGAGTGGCACTTGGTTTTACCATAGCAAAACCTTTCTATGGCTTACTGCAAAGGATGGACCTTAAAGCAAATGGATTACAAAGTATGAAACAAATTCAAGATCTTTCACCAAAATGCATAAGTGGAAACTTTTGATTAGTGTTCTAAATATCAATGCAATCATACCTACCGTAAATAAAATGTGTAGTCGTTTGCCTTTACTTCTTTGTGGCTCGATTCAATCACATTTTTAGAGGGAGGCGATTAATAAGACGCCAACCGAGAAAACTCCATTGCGTGTCGCTACAACTTAATTAGTTCATCCACGAAATTAGTCAACTTATCCTTTTCCAGAGGACTTCAATACGTCGCTGCTCAGATCAATTAGAAATTCCATCAAAATGTAATTTAATCTTTGATCCGTTTTCAATGGGGAGGCAGCAAAAGTCAAAGAGCTCCTAAAACTAGTCCCGCGTGGATCCTGGCCTGCGTTCAATCCGGCACCGCCTTTGTAAAATATTACCCCGGGAGTTCGTGAGGTCTCAATTCTAGTATGCCATGAACCCTTGATTTTGAACAGGATTTTTCACATGCATTTCACGCCGCAAATTGAAGACAATGTAAATGAAAATACAAATCAGATAGCAAATAACGCGTAAAGATCAAAAGAACTCAGCCTTGATGTAATTGAGAGTGAAGCGTCCATTTCAGAGTTGTAATACATCTGTTCTAATATTTTTCTCTGGAAACAGAAGTCAAGTCAGACCCTAAATGTTACAATTCTGACTCGCTACAGTTATGTTTCACATGCTCATTGTCCTCTTGGGGTTTGTGTTTGAAATCACTTGGAATGGTTCCGCGCACGTAACTAAGGATTCACGCGGTACAATCACGGAGGATTCGAGATTTTGATGTATTCAAACCACACGTAAAAATCTCACCCAGCCTTCCACGTGGAATATTTCTGGCGGGACTATTGTAAGTGGAGCTAAGTATCGCGAGTATGGACACTGCAAGCAATGTATCGGATACTAAAGACTTACTTCCGATTGTGTGGGTAAAACTCACCAAAATTTCTAACCATTCGTTGTTGTCCCACGTGACTCCATAGTTAAGGGAAATTTTGCCGAGCGATTTCATATGCAACCAAACACAACAAATTGGGTTAACATCTTTTAGTAACTTAATGAAGTAACTAAGGTTGTTCACCAAGTACATTTAAACCTCGATATTGTCTTTCTTACTTAATAACCGCATTATTTTCTACATAATGCCTATTTGTATATTTCCAAACTCTTTCCAAGAAAAGTTGTAACGAAGGGAAACTTCTAGAAGCCTTGGTAACTTGGCTTCTAGAAGCTTGATTATGACGTGCCATAATTTTGATTCGATGTTTCACACCTCTCATGAATTTTCGGATAATGCGAAACAAACAAAATAATCACTTGGGAAGTTTAAAATAAGGTATGGATGGGGTTGTAAGGAGCTTTTCTTTAATTATAGAGACCTATAAAATGTTATATAAATTCAATCTTTCTGCTGCATATGATGTAACTTTCTATGCAGAAAACCGAACGTGAACCAAACATAAAGGCAATATGTTTGATATTGACTCAAAGCGTGTGACCTACTGGTTTTGAAAACTAATTGGATTGTATTTTGGGGAGGCGACCCACAGCTGAGGTCATTTGCGCCATAGGGGACAGGTAAGGGAGGAAGGCCGACAGAAAACTGTACTTGGAGTGTCCCCCACAAGGCACTCAAGTAGGAACCGGGTGACCTCAGAAAAACATACTCCTCTGCAAGGATTTGAACCCTGGCCGCCCGTATGGTTAGCCAGTCCTCTAACCACCACACCAACCCAATCCCCTTTCAAACTAATTTCGGGACTTGGTTTCGTGGACAAATGCTGATGGGTGATGCCTCAATAAATATTTAGCATCGTGAAATCAAAGAAGATATCACACCGCGGTCATCTTCCATAGGACAAATTAGGTGAAAAGAAATAGTCATCAGCCATTGGAGTCACTCATATCATGCACTCATTCCTCTTCCCGGAATAAAGGATTCCTGCTTAGTGTGAGCACTGTAACTGTCGTCAAATAGCAGTGCATAGAGACACAAGATATACTCGATACTGGCTGCTACAAACTGAACATAAAATAACCGCAGATTTTTGTTAAAAATATTATTTTTCAAGCAATTAAAAATTAGTAGACTATTTATTATGACTATTGAGGGAAAGGAATTTCAATTTCTCGCTTAAATAGACATAATACGACCTAGGCTTTGTCACTCAGCCGTAAAATCAGGTATACTCGTAAACTTCGTGGTGGAGATGAAATACTGATAAACCTTCATAATTTGACAAATTAATTTACGTGGATTTTTCAGATTCAAGAATAAAATATTCCTCCGAGTAAAGCCATTAGTTATCTCCTCTAGAGTCACATAATTCTTCAATATATGTTTTAACACAAAATCAATTATGACGTAATTGACACAAATTATTTGCGCGTTTTTTCTCCCCGAGAATTCCGCTCAAAATTATTCCAAACAACAATTGTACAGCGTTAATGGCCTGTAACGTCGCTGCACACTAAATGCAATCCTACACGCCTAGAAACAAACATTGATTTCGTCAAATAGGAAGGCTACTCGGAAACCATCGTGAATCTCGATATCCTTTGCAGAGCTATTTTTCAATCGTTAGGCCTCATCTGGAATATGCTGTTACTGTATGGGATCCATATGAAGCGGGGTTGATATAGGCATTAGATCGCGTCCAGCGAAGAGGAGCTAGATTTGTAAAATGATGCTGTGATAAGTTTAGCAGTGTGTCTGGATTGTTAGAAGAATTGGGATGGAAATCGCTATCGCAGCGTAGATAAAATTATAGGCTTAACCTCTTAGCTAAATTTCAGGAAATACATTTCTCTAACGACGTAAAAAAACATACTATTAGCCCTCTCGCACTACGGCAGACTAGATAGAGCCAATAAAATTATAGGGCTAGATTGTAGAACCGATAGGTATAAAATGTCATTTTTTCCGCGTACCATTCGGGACCATAACAGCTGTGATCGTCGTCATGAACAGTGCAAATAGTGTGATTAGCTAGATTGTAGATCTCTTTCTTTATATATTTTACGTTCTTATTTGTGCATGATGTAAATATTGATGTTCTTATTTATGCATGATATTTTGAATCTTCAGTAGTAGTCCGTGTAACCCTTGCATGTTGGAAGGATTGGCGATGGAATGTTTCTTGGTTAGTAGATTGTTAATTGGCGCGTTGCATGTGTGGTACGCTGTTTTCAATGTAGTTTCGGTGTTCTGCCGTATAATTAGTTCATGCCTGGTGTGGAAGCACCCCCTGCCACACACCCTTTGGGTGACTTGCGGAGTATTACGTAGATGTAGATGCAGAGGAGATTGTTTGGGAGCGATCCTGATGGAATGATGGCACTTCCCTCTGCGTTGGAAGGATCCGCATAGCAATTCTTGGTTCCCCAGAGCGCAAAAAACGAACTTAATTAGTCATCGCATGCGGAGCTGGGAAGGCAGTTTCGCACGGGAGTGAGGTGGCGTGGAGTGAGGTACGGTTGAGTCGATAGATGGGGGATGAAGCAAATGGTAATTGTGGGTGAACGGAGAGGAGAGACGAGGTGGAAGCGGTGAAAGATAAGGACGAGAAAAGGAGATGCGAGAGTGGCGAGGGAGATCACTGACTGCTGGAGAGGCTATAAAAACAGTCAGCAGGCACTGTTGGGAGAATAAAAATTTCTAATCGTTCGGCTGAATGATTCCCACACTTGAATCACGAGTTCCTGCAGACGACGCCCAAGCCAAACTGCCGATAAATTAAAAAAACTACCCATACACACACAACACACACCAAACGGTGGATGTAGAAGTGGTAGGTTTAGCATCCAAATCGACTCGAGTGGTAAAAGAATCTTTCAAGCGCCACTCACGGTGTTTCGTTGACTCCAAATACTCTCATAAAATATGATGAGAGGCAGTAGCAATTCCTATTCTGACCGAGGTTTCTGGCAAATGCACGGAGTCTTAATCTCAAAATTTCATGTAAGTGCAGCAAAAACCCCGCTAATAAATTCTCTTAAGGGGAGAAGATCTATAGTTAAGTCATGAGACCTCATACAAGGCAATTTTTGAGAATATATATTATTTAAGTACTGCAATAAATAAGAAAGTGTGAATAGACCACACTCATTTTCACTCGGAGGATGAGTGGGCGTAGTTCAATTAGGCACGGACTCAACCTTCATTCTTTACTACATAATGAAAAACATTACTCTTTATCATCAAAAATAAACAATTGGTTTGGTTGATCACGTGATATAATAGGGTTTTCCTTAGCTGATGATGCGATGAAGTTGGATTTGTGTAAAACAGGTCTTGCGATAAAAAAATTCTCACTAAATGTCATTTAGTATTGTTTTTTTATGAAAACATGTAAGTTCCTTTATTATGAGAAAAATGTGTGCGTAAAGTATTTAATGGAGGTAGAGTTGATTCAATGGCGGTTTTCAATCCATGTCAAGTTCATTTTTCGTAAGGCTTTCCAGTAAAACTATACCTAATGAATGACATTTGACTAACTAACTTTCTTTCAGTTTATTTCCAGGCTGAATTTAAATCGTTTGGGCAGGATGTTTTCAGATTCTTCTTCCCGTACCTTTCAGAAAATAGCACAGAGACAATTCCCTTCTGCTGATTGTATAATATAAACATCTAAAAGGCCAAATCAGTTTAAAATATTTACGTATTCCAGTTGGTTGTATCCGATAAATGTATACTTCTAAAGCCCTATGAATCCAGTGTTCAATTTGATCCTAGATATGTTTCAATGGAATTCTAATGAATGCAAATTTTTTATGACATTTATACCGAAATATCAGTTTCTTTAATAAAAGTGCATTTTTTTATTTGCTAGTGACTTAAGCAGCAATGAATGGTATACTTTTGATGACAGATGAGAGTTATATGTTTCAACTTTGTTACTAAGTCCTCATCTACTCGATATCCAGCGAGCCACCAAGGTTCGTCTCAGCGGATTAGTCAGTACAAATTTGCATTGCACTATAATATATATAATTTAATGTAACATCAGCACCCTATTCATTAATAAAAAATGCCCAACTTAATTATATAGATAAACTTGTGTAATGTTTCGTGATGAATTTTACTGCGGTTCGTTTGTCCTTGGGCAAAGTAAACTTTATGAGGAATTTTCATTCACACACTAATACACTGGTGAATTCAGTAATTCAAGCGTCTCGTTAATCTGAACGCTGCTTCTACGAATGATATATCGCAGCCATAAAAAGCACCACTGCCTGCAATGATTACGGAAAACTGTATCACTTTGCCCTTGATAAAGCGTGGTTATTACGTTGGACGGCATAAAATTTTCCCATATCCTAAAATACCACGCTAAATCACCAAAGCAGTGATTTGCCTCTGAATTTGAGGAATTTAGAACTCAAACCTCATTACGGCAATGACGCAAATAATAAAAATCGTTCATGAAGGCAGGTGAGCGAAAACTCTGACTTTTAATTCGCGCTGAGAGAGCATGCATTCAAAGTGCGAGAAATCTGGGAAACAAGTTGCTTCTAAGCCGAGAGGGGTTCGATAAAAAATCAAAATTTTCTATAGCCGGGCTTAACACGATATGATCAGCCAATTTGCTCCACCCACAGACATTAACGGCTCGCGTCACTTAACAGCCCCAAAACCAGAACGCGCTACTGGTCATTAACCGTCGTTGCGACTCGAATTGCTAACTAGATGGGTCTGACGTCGACGGAACCGTGATTTTGAGGTTGGAGGAGAGAAAATTACGGTTTAGATCCTAAATAAGGGGTCTGGTCTTGAAAGTGTGGGCATGAAAGAGCGAAAAAATCAGGCAGCAAGCCGTGAGAGATATTTTAAGCGACTTATTTTACCGGCTTTCTTCAACTAAGAGTGGACCACACTTCTAAAAGTTAGTGGTTTAAAATTTTGCAGTTAAATTATGACATGGTCAGTGGAGTCGACACATTTATGACGCAGCCAGAATCATGCGAAGAGAAAATACTCCCAGTTTTCAATATAATTAACTGACTTGGGATATTTTGCCGCTTTAATTTTCCTGTGAATTTGTTCAAATTAAAGTTATTAAATAAGATTTAAACTGATAAAACTTTTGCAGTTGACGCCAAGAGTGAAAACTTACCGACGCTTAACTACTCTCGCAGAAAATGTCAGTACGCGATTAAAGTCTTTTGCTACCCATTCCTTTAGGTGGGAGCAAATGCGAATATTTTCTTCGGTAGAATATCTTCATTTTTAGGCCTTGAGGAGTTTTGGATTATTCCTCTCAAGTAGAATGTTCAAAAACAACGAATCATAATTTCTGCCAAAAGCTGGAAAGCATTAGATCAAATATTTTCTCTGAATAATGAGAAGTAAACTGAATAGCAACATTTTTTTATTATGAAATTAACTTCGGCATAAATATTACTCGTCAAATAATCAAGTGGGTTTTGTTTGTTATACAATTCAAGAATACAATGCAACGATTAGCATTAATTTAGTATTTCAGCATTAATACAAATTTTCTTTGAAATATAAAAATATCGCTTTCCCCACTAATATATGGGTAACTCATAGTGAATGTTATTTACGATTACAGGTAGATGAATATTGATTAATGATTCCAATTGCTTTATTTATAAAAATTTGAAGGCTCAAAAAATAAATATTCTAAATGAAGGAGTTAGAAATAGCTATGGGACAAAAAGGTTATCATTAATTGCGGGCACAGACATTTCCTTCATCATTTCCCTGAAAAAGGTGGCACTCATTGCTAAACATTACGTGCGGGTATCAAACTCGAAAATGCTGTATTTATTGCGTCTACTGGTCGCCTAATTTTCAGACGTCTGGATAGGTAGGTATCCAGCGGACCACGTTAATGCAAATCAGAATTATACTCAAAACCGGCTAACAGTATTACACTGAACCGTTTTTGTGACTCCAATAAAACGTTATGCCCACGTCACTTGCTCGGAAGCGGTAATTAATCCGAAGTTCCCGTCAACTGTCCAATCAAACTTGCGTTTTTATTTTCATCCCCTCGCGACAAATGCACGCGCACGCAATGGCAAACCGTCCATCGCTCTGCGGACCACACATACTGAGAAGCGGGAGTTTAATTGAATAATAATATCGTGAGCTATAATGTCGTTTTACAACGCTCCCATTCCACGTCAAGAACCCATATTCCGTTACCTCCACACTCCTTCAACACTTCCCCGCCCCGTTGAAATGCAAATGTGAAAGTTAGTGCCGGGAGATTGGCAGCGCTAGGATTTCCTCAACCGCAGGGTGGGCGGAAATCCTAACGGCAGGAAGGGAGGGAGAGAGAAGGGTATTGGGGCAGGAAATGTGGGAAAAACGATTTTTTTTCTGGTCCTCGGGGAAAGGGATCATGAGCTGTGGGTGCTGGCATGGCGGGATTGATTGGCCTGATAGCCAGCGTATAACGATTTGAATTGATTATCGGAGAAGACCAGCCCTTTGAATGGAAGCGGCCAGCTTTTCTATACGTGCGCAAGACCTCGTTCTCATCATATGCAAACGGTGAGACCTAATCACCAGGCTAATAACACCCCAAGGGTAGTGCTAACGATAATATATAATCACGTATAGTAGAGAAATTTTGTTACCTGATATTTTTATTAATATAATTAAACAGTTACAAGGTAGGCCATTGGTCTGGTGGTAACAATAAAAACAGCCGAGTAAAAGAATAAACCGTGGTAATTTCTACTTCTTTAACTGATTTTTAAAAATGATTAATTATTTTGGGAAGTGCTCAAACAGTTTTGCTGGTAGGTCATTCCAGTCCCGTTGGGTCCTATTCAAGATGGAGAACTGGTTTACATTTGCCATTTGTGATCGGCACTTTATCTTGTACTGGTGATCATTTTTCCCCACAAAGTTTGGCTTTACTATGTCCTTCCAAAATTCATCCCAAGCTTTTTCCTCACTCACTATTTATACATCCCACATAGCCTGCTCCTTTTCCTCCTAATCTGTAAACTTTTCCATTCAGTACATTAAGCATTTATGTAACACTCACTTTTATTGCGCAGTTTCCCTAGCACATATCAAGCCGCTATTTTTTGCACCTTCTCCAAGTAAGTCACCTCTCCTTTCTTGTGTTGGTTGTCCTTCCACTTGAGTACAAAAAGTTCCCTGAAATTACTTATTTTTTTCTGATACCTATATTAGATTAATGTTCACGTCATTGACGTTGATCCCATTCATTAAAGAACTTTGGAGATGTGAGTGGAAGGAAGACTTACCATTCCTACGGGCTGAGTTCGAATTCTAGCTGCTGAGGATATTCTACGGCGGGAAACTGACTCATAAATATGCTGAAAACTACAATTGAACTTTAACACAAGGTATTGTAATACGAATGACGCGGTTCAGCTCACAGAGCCATCATCAGGTACAAGACGGAGGGTCTTGTACCTGATGATGGCTCTGTGAACTGAATTGTGACGTACGCATTAAAATATCCTGTGGAAAAGTGCAATTGTTGTTTCTGTTTAAATATGACGAACTTCCACGATATTTAGCCTGAATCTGTTGAAATTATTCATGCATATGCGTTTTGTAGAGAGCATTATTCATTTCTTAAGATTATCAAGCGCAGTAAAACTGTAGATTCTTAAAATTGATATAGGAACCAAGGCAGCTGATAGACATACAAAATGAAAGAATTCGAATGAGAGAGAGAGAGAGCCAGAAGGTGATGAATGTCAGATATTGCGAAAGATCAGTGACGTATTGGAGTTGATAGGGTTGTAGAAGACAATTTGAATGGGGAAATGTATGATGGTACAATGTAGAGATTCTTAACACTCACCCATGGCCCACCCATGAAAGAGAGAATATAGAAGTTTTTTACGAGAAATTTATGTACATATTTTGAGAATTCATTCTCACGCGATTATCATTTTTAAATGCTAAACTTCTAAAAACATTTGCAAAACAGTTGTAATTAAATAAGGGCCCACTTAAAGAACTGGGACCAATGATGTCCAAGAACTCCTTACGGTTTATCCTTCCACGCTTCTAATCTTTTTTTTCATTCGCTTTTTATGACCAGAGTTTACAACACCGGGAACTTGTAGGAGATGTTATTAAAGCAAAAAATGTCTTATTTTTTGACAATCGATAGGCCCCATCCAAAGAAATTCACCAAGCAAATGTTACTAAAAGTTGTTCATTCATAAACTGCCACTGACACTTCTTTCTACCTTCGTCTTTCAGTGTTTCAAATTCAATCATAAGTATGTGTGCGTAAGATCGAGCCACTGAGTAGCAAAAAATAAAAACAAACGTTTGGCGCAAAACTAGCTTTTTCCTAAGCCAAATATAGCAGCTCTTTTTTCTGTCACCAAAAATGGCGACTCCTTTCCTTACACGTGGAATTAAAAAAACAACTTGCATTTTTGGTGCTGCATTAAGTTATTAATGCATTTTAAACTGGGCTTACTACATTAATAAACGCTATTATTTAATTAACAGCTTACGTTAACAGAAAGTTGACGACTGATTCAGAAACATGTTACGTATTTTAGCCCATGATCACAAAATCGGATTGTAAAATCAGTAATTTACAGGAACTGCTACCAGAGCCGCTGCGGATCCAAGTACGTAATCTTATTACACCTTTGTTCAAACCGAGGTGCGTGAGCACGGTCTATTGACTGGGATAATGCGTTCGAAGGCGGGTGTGTCCTACCGTTTCCATCAGGATAGTCGACGAATTCCCTCCAAAATGCCCCAAAACCGAGGCCTTCGGAAACGCTAAGGCCTCCTCAACTCTCGACAACCTCGTCCCCAAAACCCTTTCTGAAATCCCCCGTAGCTATCCCCTCTCATCCTCACGAGAGTCCAACTTAGGCCGTCGACAGCATTTGGAAGCGGCCCGCGCGGCGGCTACTAAACGATCCGAGTGTGCTCCGGCAAACAAGGCTCTTTGCGGAGAGTTTGTTGGCTTGCGGATGCAGGAGAAAGGGACGGGGAAGAGGTGTACGTAACACGACCGTGGCATGGGAATGGAGTGGGAGAGTTTTACACCTGCAGTAACGACCTAATAGGCCAGCAACACAGGGGCAATCCTATTTATGTGGCTCAGCGTGCCGACGGGTTTCAACCCTGCCGTTAAAGCTGCTGAGCATGGGTTCATTAGGGCTGTTGAAGGGGTGATATTGGGGCGGGAGCAAATAAATTAATGCCCAACATCATTTGAATGGGCTGGAGGTTCACTCAACCAGGTGGTTGTTAAAGCCATTGCAAATATTTGAGGGGATTTCCGATACAAAGCCAGCTATAGGCGTAATCATTGACCCATAATTTTATTAATATTCAAGTACTTTTGAATAATTTTTTAGATAAATAAACGCATTCACATTTTGGCAAGTTTAATGGTCTTTTCCGAAGTCTTCAATCAACGTCACATATCATCACGATTGGTGATTAAAATATTTTCTTCCCTAACTCATGGCACCCATAAACTCTTTGAGTGCGAAATGACGTGATATTACGTCATGGTTGTCTTTACGCTAGTGCTGATAACGTGATATCACGTCATGGTTACCGTGAGTGTTCCAGCTTTCACTAGGAGGCCTAATAAAAGTTATCTAATGAAAGCTGGAAAACTTACGGCACCCTTGACGTTGTATCACGTCATCAGCACCAGCGTAAAGACAATCATGACGTGATATCACGTCTCGCCGCACTCAAAGGGGTAACCATTGTAATTGAATTGAAAGAAAAGCAACAATATTTAAATAAAAACAATCATCAAATACTAATAAAAAATTCTTTATAAGTGATCTACTTACAAATAGATAAAATAAGTTGAGTTTGCGAGAGGAATGTACGAAAATACTCCAACTCTTACACAATTTTTACACTCTTACACAACATTTTCAACTCTTACACAACAAATAACTCCAACTTTTACACATTTTTTTTCCCTGACAGATTTTGACATTTGCTGATTATCCGCTTTTCAAGAACTAAATGTTCTTGATTTGATGAATTATTTCAGCTCAACTGTGTACTTATACCCATTTTATCGGCAAAGTGATATCGGGGAGCAAATTCTTCTTCCTTCTTCAACTGGCATAGCGGTATTTTATTTCTCCTTCGGTTCCTATATTTAAATCGTACAATACCTCAGGATAAACATAAAAACTATGAGATGAACCATAAGATGATGATAAAGCGCTGAAACTCTGATCGTGTACATTTAACTAACTCCAGCATCCATACGAATTGACGATTCAAACTGATTATCGATATGCCATAGATAACCAGTTGTTCTGAAAGAATCAAAGGAATTATTTTCATTCATTTGACACACAAAGTATTCCTTGAATTAGTAATTTAATTGATAATATCCGTACTAACCTGACGAGAGGCATTCCATTAATACCCGTAAATATACATTATTAGGATAAAATACAAATAATAATCACTATTTGTATGCATAACATGTATGAAATCATCGATCAAGTTTCATACGTCAAATTCCGGATAACTCAAGTGAACTGATGAACTTTGTTTACTTTGTAAATGTGATCATGGCTCCTCACCATATGCTCAAATTATACCTTCCACAGTGTAAATTGTAGTTGACTTTCCCAAAACACTAACTACGATTTTTTTCCCCTCTCCACCCCCTAACCCTTTCCCACATCCAAGCATCCCACCCCCCCCCACGCCCGCCTCCCACACCCCCTCACCCCTCCTCTCCCAGATTCCTTCCCCTCCCCTACCACGAACCTGTATATATAGAGTGACAGATGTTGTATTTCAAGATGACACGAAGTGTCGAAATCCGGTTCATGTTATTAAACTTATAGTGGAGTATACAAAGTTTTATTTAAGTTACTAAGCATTTTGGAATTTAAGCTGCAAAGAAAGTCAGTGCAGGGACAGAATCAATAGAAACGATACCGACTAGAAACTAGGTTAGATAACAGAACAATACAAGAATTTAAGGTACCTGGTGCCTGCTTTCTGGTCGCATTCTCACCAAGTCTAATTTGAAAGCCACACTTTGCATAATAATAACAGAAAACCTAAACCAAATTTTGGATTGGTGTGCTAAGTTTATCCATATGAAACCCGAGAAGTTCATTCGGGGAGAATTTATATCCGTTAAATCTCTATCATAACAAGAAAATGACGCATAAAATAGAAAAAGTCCCTTGCAACCATCTTACAGAATTAAACAAATGCAACGAAATATTCATAAGATAAAAATTTGAGTAAATTTTGGTGCTTAATTTCTAGCCTTATTACGCAAGAAATTCGTTCCGTAAACACGTGAACTGAATGCAAGATATTGCTGTTACATTTTCACCAACTTTTACACTTCCGTTTAGATCCGCTTTGAAACAATGCTTTGCAGTATGAATTGGCCTCATTATTTTTCTGTCATTCGTGGTTGAATCGGCGTAGCCATGTAAGCCTGAAGTATTACACATTGCACTCTATATCTTGATCTAGTTCGAGTCACTTCAAGGGATCCCATAAAAATGGAAAAAATAGAATAAATTTGAAATAAGAAGTACTTGGTGAACATGGTTCTCCAAGAACTGTATTGTATCAGTACTGATTGATTCAATATTACCGATAAAAAGCAGGGGAAATTATTAAATTGTATAGCATAAATTCATGAGACGGGCGACGAAAATGTTCATTCGATTATTGATACGCACAATAAAATCCCTGTTTATAAAGTTTCCTTTTTTTAAGTATGTTACGTTCACATTAATTTCGAAATAGCATTTTGGTTATAAGTAACACTGAGAAACATCGGCCCATATCTGATTAATGGGCACGGAAATTTATTTTATAATATTTATGGCCGACGCGTTAAAATGAGTGAAATAAAATACAAATTCAAATTCAAACAACTCTAAAAAATGACTTGATTAAGTGGCATCTAAACATTCGGAGGCAATTCAAGCTGCGGAAAGAAAAAATAATATTCTGAGAAAACTCAGCGTAGTGAAAATGTTGTCTCTTTTCATTTATCTATCCAATCTAAATCAATTTCTGATTTCCTAAAAACACAAGTATATGTAGAGAAAACTATTTTAGAGGATAATGAGAGTGGTTATGAAAAGAAACGCCAGTCTTTCAAGCCGATTCGGAGGTCAGTAACCTAAGGCCTATCTACAAAGAATTAACTGGGCTTTTGGCGATGAAAAACAATGAACGCGGCCGAAAAAGAATGAGATGAAATATAACGTGGGAAGATCTCGAACAGAGCGAACGATGCAAAGGTAATGAGGGTTGGCGGAGATATACAGAGAAAGGAGAGCGTCATATTCGCAGAGGATAAAAATCGATCAAAAGACTTTTAAGTGCCCGTTTTCAGTGATGAATATTATATGCTTCCCACGGCTCTTCCATCTTCCTCGACATTCACATGTATTCGCCTTTTTCACTCATCCATCTCTTTCCATTCCTCTTTTTCTCCTGTTCCTCATCTAATCCTCCTTCCTTCTCTGCCCCCATAAACTTCAACCCAGTCCGGCTGACTTTTAACCGCATTTTTTCGTCGACTTAGAGTAAAAAGTGGTCAGTGTTACGTTAGTACATGATGTAATGGTTTTGGATCGATGGGAATGCACTATATATACATTTTTAGGATGATTAGGTAATTTAAACTAGAATCTATCGGCAACAAGTGTAAATAAGCGTTGGTGTGTAAGTTTACTTCGAGATTTTTGAGGGATAGGGAGAGAGAACATGTGATTGGCACTAGCATTTTGCTCATTTTTAAACTTCCTGAATTATTAGGGTTTCATTTTCCAGCAGTATACGAAAAATCGCTAGTTAAAATATTTTTAAGCATAAAAAATATAATTTGGAGATGTCTTTGCCTCAAAAACCATTCAAAAAATCTAAACGGGGATTTTCAATCCCACTAACTCTCGACATTTCGCACGTGTATTATGACACAAATATGGGATCCTTCGATATTTCACATAAAAAATCAAAAGGCAGGCAAAAAAATCACTAGTTAAAATAACTTTTTTCGATTAATTTGTAATCCAAGGGTACAAGTTTTCAAGATAAAATATTTCCTGCAAAGTAGACGGACTAGCGGCTAGGCTATAATGTTTATGTAATTAACTAGAGAACTCAATTCACAACTCGAAGGCATTCAAACTCGAAGGCTTGGGTTTATCTCCCGGTAGATGTGTTAATTTTTGTAAGATACCGATTCATACTATGTTGCTTTATCGTGAGTATAGAACGTGTTAACACAGAGTACAGAACTCCGTCTACAGGATGGGACGTTATACTGTTGTTCACTTGGCGCCTTTAGTTGAGATAAATCTAATGTTGAGGTCAGATATACACCACATTTTCTTCGATACCTCACAGTTTTTTCTTCTACCTGCAACCCAACTATCCTCAGCGGTGCAAATTACATCCACCTTGGGCCGCATCCCCATACAAACTAATAAAAAAGATTTTTTTTGCCAATAAAGGCTTGTAGACGTGGCAAGTTTAGCGTCAAAGTTAGGCCAGATATCTTTCATATCTTACGCGCCTATATTCTAATCATATTCCGTTCTCTAACTCAGCCTCTCAGCATTTAATTGCAAGTTTTAAGTCCTCATACTATTGACTGAGAGAAATCTCCCCCAACTACTGTCATGCATCGTTCTCTTTTCTATAGAATAAATACAAATGCAATCTCATGTCTTTACGAAGTGTCATAATACTTGACCTTGGACCATCAGTCTAGGATGTGATATATTAACCATATAAAGAATACACGAACGCAATGACAGAGTTAGGACAGCTTGCGAAGCACGAGCTATGAATGCCGTTTTATAAAAAGCACCAAAATTTCGTATTTAATCGCCGCCGCCTAGGAAATGAGAATCAAGATTTTTAACTGCATTAAAAGTTACATCAATTTTACATACATTATAAACTGTATATGAACCAGGATAGATTCTAAAGAGAAACAGCAAATACTCTGTTATCTTGTTGCATGATTTGCTTCCTCTCTTCCTAGATTTTCTTCTACTACTTGACCACATCCCAACACAATCCCTTACTCCTCACCTTCGCCACTCAATCTCCAGTCACAAACCCTCCGTCAGTACAGTCAACTCCTCTTTCGACACTCATGGCTTGTCTCTTTTCTCTTCGGATATAATTTCCTGTCTATATTTTTGACGTAAAACCTCCCACGCTCTTCTCCTTTTCCGGACCTTCTTCCCAAGAAGGAACTTCTTCCCATTCCTCTGAGAATGACCCATCAACTTACTTCTTCCATCCTTTCATCAACTTCCTCGTTCTCGCAACCCTCCTCCCGACAGCCTCCCATTGGCACTCAAGGCAGTTTCCCCCAAACACTATTTCTACACACACTGGATCACCCCTTTTTGGAAAACACACCCCATACTTCTACAAGTTCTTTTTTCCCTTCGTTACCAAATTCCTCATAAGTGTTTAGCAGCAATAGTTTTTTTTACGACACCAATAACAGGAACCATTACTTATCCATCAAACTCCCATATCTTGCAACTGCAAGACATCTTTCCTCTTTCTCTTATTTTCGTGCTATGAAGATCCGTTTTTAAGGCCACCCCCACCACTTTTCCCACACCTCACCCTTTCCACTATACTTCTTTCCCCCCTTCTCGCCCGTCACATATTTATTTCCCAAATTTTTTCCTCCTTTCCCTTTCCTTGGTTCCAGCCTTATCGCATCCTAACAAGCCACTCACGAGGGGTACTCCAATTTGTATCGTTGGCCCACCATTTTTTTCTCTTACACTCGTCCTAAATTATGAAAAAAAACACTTTCCCTCTCTGCTATTCCATCCGAGAGTGGACGGGTGGAATGCGGGACTCCCGGGTTGCCCCATTTGATTGCCCTCCTTCGGCCTTCTCCAACCATGATTTCCACTCATTAATCAATCCTCTGGACTCAAAAGCAAGCAAACTCGCACATATGCGTGTGACAAGGATCAATTCGTGCGTGGTGGAAATGGAAAAAGAGTGAATCAAGAGTACAAATGAGTTTCCGACAAAGAATGTCACTTCGATGATGTGAATGGACCTGATTAAAGTGAGGACGGACGTATAGCTTTAATTTAAAAATATTTTTTTTCATGTTTCTCACTAAATATCGTTTCAGAGCTTACAATATAAGTTTTATAATAACTTATTTCAACACATTAATACGCGATATAACAAAAAATATGGTTTCTTATTTTTCATCGGTTTAAAAGTGATACTACAAAGCGTTGGATGACTTTTTTTGAGCTTTCAGATATGATAAGGCAAATAGAAGGCCACAGAGGACTAAAAGTGGAGAACACTACAGACAGAATAATCAGAATGACGAAATCCAGACGGACCAGCTACATTTTGCAGCAGAGCAAGTTTGTAAGAAGCATTACGACAGGGAGAATAGAATGCCTCGTGAGAGGGACCTGATGACAAAACATTAGACCATGTAAAACATGTCATGAAAAAGAATGCCAACAAAAGGAGGAAATAGCTTAGTCAAGGGAAGAGTAAAGGGTGGCAGTAAACTAATCTTAGGATTTAATGGATAAGTAAGATGACTCATTGCATTCGATGACTGTATAAGTACTGAAATATCATCAAAATAAACCTTTTGTTAAAAAAGTAAGATAAAGAAAAACTAGACTCATGGGATGCAAATTCACGGGAAAACTAAAGTAAAATTTTGTCACCATTACGCAGAGTTAAACTACACGCTTTAACAGATGGGAAAGCATTTAAAATAATGTTTAGGAAATGTTTAGGAAGACAATATAAGAAAGAATGAATTGATTTACGAAACAACGCCAAAACAGGACGACAGGGAGAGAATAACAGCTGAGTGAGATGTACTGTTCGGGATAAAGCCTTCTACCATAACTTAATCTGACCAAAATTTGTGGAAATGAGTATCTATCACGACGTAATACATTGTTTATCCGTATTTCCGGCACTATAACAGCGTTTGACAGGGGAAAATTGCAAAATGAACTATCTCCGAAATGTACAGTTAAAAGTTCTCAATAATAATTTTATGTGGACGTTATCAAGATGATATTTATCATGGTTTCACAAACGGTAGAGTCCAATTAATAATTATATCCGAAAGGCGAAAAATCAACGTAGGATTTTTGTATTAATTACTTCCTCTTAGCCGTCAGAACGACGGATTCGTATCCTTGCTGTTGATCGTACCGTGTACTATTTACTTATACTCCCAAACTAATCCTCGCAGATCTGAGATCATTATCACTGTTACGTCTTCATCATTCGACTATTAAGTGTCGGCACAGTCAGAGAAATTTTTCCGTGTGTATGATTCCGCATGCGTGCATCGTTTCACGGCGACGGGCATCACAGCATAATATGATCCAATGAGGTAATTGTATCAGCAACACTGTCTGAATGGCAGGCAAGGTTCTCAGTCCGTAATGATGTTAATTTGAGTACTACTTCGACAAACTTGCTCTTCTCCGAGTGTAATTACGACATCTAATCCAAATCACCCTATCTACCTCCCACAACCCCTCGTCCTACTTCCATCTTACCCCGGAAGCGTCTCTCACGGCTCTTCATCAAGAAGACAGGTTTATTTTCCCAGAAATCATTTCCTCGTTTCCTCCTGCATCCAATTTATCCCTCAAACCAATAAACTCCCTTTACCCTGGAGTCTCATCCGGGTGCTCTTATTTACCCCACCTTCTTCTCTCCCCTTGCTTATAAATCCTCTTTTTCCCTCCCGGCGTCCCATTCCCTTATGACACAGGCGTAAACTACAGCCCCTCACCCTCCTAATCCTCATTTTTCCCTCACGAAGGGTCTTTGTCCCCTCCGCCTGTGTTTTTTTCATCCTATCCGACCACTCCAGTCCTTGAGGACTCCATATCATTTTCCCAACACGTGAATGGCCTCGAGCTCCACCTAGATTTATGATTGGCGTTATTCTTAGTACAAGAGCTAGACCTCACGGGCAGAGAAAGGGGCTATTTCGCCCGCAAAACTTCTCTGAGGCTGTTTGAGGAAGCGAGAAAGTTGATTATTCCAGGCGTAGTCGAGATTACGATAGATTGATACAATGAGAACAGTCCACAGACGAGCAAAAAAACTTAAATGGAGGGTGATATCAATGGGTTGAACAGTCACGAGAAATATTGCACTGTAATGACCATATAAAGTTTTCAGAACTAATCAAAATTGATCCCGTTACCACCAAAAATGTGAAACAAGCACCTTAAGTATTTTTTAATCAATTACTCCATGGTTTACAATTAAAAAATAAAACCTCCTTATTCGTTAACCAAATGGCATAATCATTAAACATAAAGATGGGATCCGTTTCACCGATGTTAGGGGATTCAGATTTGATTTTAAGGGTAAATATACCGAATATATATATATATATACATATATATATATATATATATAATTTCTCCTATTTGTATACTATAATATACCGCCCAAACCCTACAGTCAATTGCCTTTCGCTTCTACTACGTGACAGAGGTGAGGGAGGGTTAAAAGAGACAATTACAGTGTTCGACGAGACACTATACAAGTCTGTCTTACAGTCTCTTGAGTTTGTCTTACATCACCACAACCCCCTTATATTCGTTGGTTGCGTACAGTGTAGTACTTTGAACTACCGAAAATTTTTCTTTTTATACCTGGCAACAAAGAAGTCCAAAATGTAGAGAATATTTGTTTTTTTTCTTTTTTAATAAATAGAAGTATTAAACGAGCAACACTTCTTTTCAATTCAGCTATAAATTACATAAAATTAAGGATATTTATAAACCTGGTACGGATAATGAGTTAAGGTAGATTGTTTTTACAAATATTGACCAACCTAGCTGAAAAAGTTTGCCATCACTGTCCGAAAGCTATTCGGCTATTTTTCGAATAGTGCTACGCAAGAGAAATGAGCACAAAAATGGGAGATTAGTTTTCGGGGCTTGCCTACGATGGAGTTGAAGTGGCAATTGTGGGAGCTGAAATGGAGTCCAGAGATCCAGGGAGAAGAGGGAGATGAGAGAAGAATGGAGAAAGCTCTTCGTAGAGGGCGCAACCGAAGAGGAACGATGCCCTCCCCATTGGTGACCATTCATCCCTTTTTTCCCTATTCCGGTCAAATTTTTACCGTCTCTCTTTCTTTCTCGCGAGTAAAAGGCTTCCAGGGAGAGAGCCCTGCGGTTAAAGGCAGCATCCGGGCTCGCGGGGGAAGCTGTGACTCTTTTCCCAGGGAAAGGTTCGAGCTTTGGCCGCGGAGATCTCGGGTGACGGGATGTGGGCCGCAGCGGGCACTTTTTCCCACACTCCCTCCTCCCTCTCTCTCTCTCGCACTCGATGTGCCTTTTTTCCTATTTTATTTTATCCTGGTCTTTTTTGGGGTGAAAGGGTCACGTGATACTCAGCCGGCCACAGATCTCGCACTGCTTTTCAGTGGTCACATTGATCCCCACACGAATCAAACCGGAGTTCCCTCCGCTTCAAAATTGATTGCCTTACAATATGAGGGCCCGTTGCGGTAGAAAGCTAGACGGATAGATTGGAGGTATAAAATTCGCAGGCCTCTGCGTATTGATAAGTGCCTCTTCCGTATAAGCTGAGAAATTTTACGTATCTTATTAATTTTAAGATACTTCGTCAAATACGACAACCCTTCATGCCACCGTAAATGCTTTTGACATAGTGTGTTAAGAAAAAAAGATGCGAAGGAAAGAGATGAAATATAAATTGCGAAATGAGAGTACCAAATATGAGGAACGTTTATACAAATTACGTCTGCTTCACGTGCATAAAAGAATTCTAGAACTTTAAATAGAGTCCATATATGCAGAGGAAGAGGAAAAAACCGCATCAGAAAACCTGGGTAGGTACGGAAGTAGTGAAAGTACTAGAAAAAATGGTTGCCTTCATAAATAACCAAGCGCTGCATATTCAAATTTATCAGTTGCTCTCAGCAAGGTTGAGAAAGAAGTGCGAGAAGTATTAGATGCAGGCAGTACATAAGAAAATATAAGTTGAAAGATAAACAAGAAAATAGAAGACGAAGCTAACAATGAGAGTAAATAAGCATTATCTAGTTCGACAGGAGCCGTATGCAACGTCTATCAACTTCGATAAATGAAATTTTGTATAAAAATCAGCGGAGACAAGGAAGACTGGGATTACGAAAATGCAATATTCATGGGAAATGAAAATTTCAACTTGAATATTTTTGTTTATGAAATGTTTCTTAAAATTAATAAAAATATTTTTGCGCGATTGAGTTTATTACACAGGGCATATCTTTTCAAATGGAGAGAAATCATTTCAAACAACGTTGAAATCATTTAATAGAACGTAATTAATAAAATAGGTAAATACATTGAATTTTGATTCAATGATATTGCATTTTTCTAGCCTTTATTGATGCTCGAATCCAGTTGACAGTGTTTCTAATGGGTTGCTACTATCATGTAAAAATAATACCCAAATAAAGGTTCCGATTTGTCCTACCCATGTATGCAATAACCTATTGAGTTTCACTACCCGATAAGAGTTCACTGAGCCAAATCCCAAAGCAATCAATGACCAGTGATTTGATTTAAGAGGCACTATCGAAAACTTCAACTGATCTACATTTGTTGAAGTGTATTTTAATTACCAAATAATTACAAAATTGAGCAAGGGTTAAATTTGCCATGAAAAATCATTTGACTTGACTGGGTATCAGCCGTGACCATCTAGTTTGCATAAACTACCCTGGAGAATTTACCTTAAAAGAAGATAGTAAAGGCCTGGTAATGTAACAGACTAACACTCCTGACTGGCAATTTGGAGATCTGGGTTCGTATCCCGGTCATGTCAAATTATTTTTTCATGGAAAATTTCAATCCTTGGTGTATATGCACCCCGGCGAGTGACTTCGTACAATATTATTAGTTAAATGCAACGATTGGAAATACAAAATGAAAGATAAACCTTCAAGCCTGAGGCTGATGGATAAATATGAAATACAAAAAAGGGAGTAAAAGTAAATCTGAGAAAAACAACCAAAATATGATGGACAATGGTTAAAAATTTAAGACTTTTATTCTGTAATATATAGGGTTTTACCTCATCCTTTCATGAATGTGCGCTCAATCCTCCTATGTGCCCTATACCTCATCCTTGTATGCAATGTGCGCTTAATATAATCAAAAAAATATCAAACCTTAAAAATTGTTAGGCTCTATCCCAATGCTAGGTATTCAAATTTTATTTCTGAAGTGTCATAGAACGCCTCCGTGGCCACATCAGTGCAACACCACTCTCATTTTCGTTCCGATTCGGAGTTCAAGAAGGGAAGGAAACGCAATCAATTTCCATTCATGGAGGCGTGAGCCCTGACGTCGGGATTTGCTAACCCTTCCACTTCAATAAATCTTATCACCGCCTTGAGGGAAGAGCCGGAGGGACGGGAAACAAAACACTTGTCAAGAACACACGAGTGCATTTGACTTGCGGACTTCTCAGGCTAAATGGTTTCTTTCCGCAAAGACAAAAGATCGATTCGGAGATAAGATGACAGGACTGGGGAGGGAAGATCTCAGAAGTTGCAAAAATGTTAGATTGTACTTCTGAAGTACATGAAGGATTTTTGGGAAAAGAAACATAAGCACCAAACATCATATTGGAAGAAAATAACAGAAAAGTTTTTGCATGCCACATTCTGAGGCAGACTTTGATTGACGACCGTGGAATGTTTTCTATTTATAGACATAATTTGCATTTAAATATTGAATTGAAAATATTGCGTATTGTATATATAAAGGAATGATTATTTTTTTCAAATTGGTGGAAAAGCAGGGTTCAAAATTTGAATAATTTACATTTTACTAACCACTTAACTTTATGGTGTTGAATCTTGGCTTGGAAATCATGAGTTACGTTATTTCAGAGTGGGGTAACAGAGTATCCTCGCGGAAATTGCAGAAAAGATGTTGCTGAAAAGAACTGGATAGTGAAGAAGTGCGGAATAAATGCACCAATATTCAGTATGAGTAGAGAAAGCGCGTCTCATTGGGTTAACTATGCTTAGCGAATGGATGAGAATCGTACATCAAAGCACAATTACAATAGAGATGTTAGGAGTTAACAGGGAGGAGTAGACCAAGATCATGAATGAATGTGGAGGAACTTATTAACTTTTGAACTGAAGGGTATGTAACAGATGACGTATGTAAGTGAAGTCTTAGGACAAGGTAAGAAAAATGGAGAAAATACTAGAGAAGAGTAAACTTTATGGGCCTATCACCAATAATGATTTTTTTTTTTTAACTTTGCGTATCTCGAAGTTGGATAAACGAGATGGTTACATACATATGCACTTATTTCTCCTGGGTTAGATGGCACACAATATGTCTGAGCCCCGCAATTTGGAGGAACTGGATAATCAGAAGATGTAAAAAAAATCAAGATAAAAATCCGACACAACTGCCACATTCCCGTATCTGATATCGAGCGCTGTGATCATCTTGATATACCTCTGAGTACGTCGCTCCAACATGGCACAAAAAAGTGTGCTAATTAGGACTCTTATTCTAATTTGGAGTCTAAAATTTTTTATATTCCAATAATAGTAAGACATAATTAAAGTAGCAATTAAATGATAAGTTTTGATAAATCGTGCTTCGTTCTATAATCATTATTTAGGGCACGAATAATTACATCGTTGAAGTCCGTAAACAAGAGTTACCCAGAGTTCATATTTGCCAGAAGCCCCACAAAGCTGCGTTTCCAGGGGCACCGCCAGTTGTATGACTAAGCCTGAATATCAGTGACAAATATTCCTACAGGATAACTGAAAGTATGTATGTACCTTTCCAATAATCAAGCAACAGATAACGTGTATAATATAATAGTTAATACCCAATGTAGAGTATATTGATTAAATTAAAAATGTTCCTCAAATTATAGTGTGTACCGTCCCTCTGAGGAAGGAAATCCACTCTTTCTGCAAACAAATTCCTTAATACCCGTGCGTGAATAGAGGATTTTGAAATGGTGAAAGTTCTCTTCTGATTAACTTACGTAATCTGAGAGCTTCGTAACATAATATATGATTATGCTGTAAGTATCACGGCTAACAACGCTTTCTGCTTGAGAGTCCTCCATATAGCCTTCTTATATATTTCCAATCATTGCATTTAACAAATGTTGTGGTACGAAGTCACTCGCACGGGTGCATATACACCAGGGTTGAAATTCGCCACGAAAAAATCAATTGACTTGACCAGGATTCGCACCCAGATCTCCCAATTTCCGGTCAGATGTGTTAGCCAGTTACATGTATTCGCCGGGTTCGAATCCCGGTCTGATTTTTTCATGGCAAATTTCAACCATGGTTCTTATATATTCTTATCTCCACGCAACACGTGACATGCAACTGAACAGCCGACCCCAACAATACCAAAACGAACTTACAGGGATAAGTGTGTCATAAATAAGGAATATTAACATTCACTCATGCTTACATTTAGCATTATTTATCGGTTATAGGCAGTAAATATTCCCTGATTTCTTCAAAATTATTCATGTATTCGGAATAATTCGTTTCAGTCAGCTCGCTCAAACAGTTCGCTGTCCGCTGCTCGTGCTGCGCTAGTTATGTTCTAAATAAAGTTAGTTATGCTAGGCGTTTTACCACATAATTAGATATTTTCTTTATTTTTAATAAGATAGATGTATTAAATGACAAGAGCTACCAAAGATTACCCCTGGAATGTTGCTTTTAGCAATGTAATTGCATTGCTTTAATATCTCTGTTGACATCAATAAATCATATGAAAACATATTTGATGAGCAAGAAGATATCCACAACACAGAGGATGCTTGGAATACCGAGACACCTTAGCATTTGGAGAGAGCAATTATTTATGCAGCTTTCAGGCATGCAGTGGTGCAAAGCAAGATTCCACTCACAAAAAAACGGAGCCCATCCATCCTAGACCAAACAGACGTCATCCACTGAATCTTTATTTCAGGAATAAAAAAGGGAGAAGTCGCACATTAGCAAGGGCGGTCCATCTTTGTCCAACCTTTCACCTCGATATGGATCTCCGCTGAACCCTCAGTTGGAGGCCTAGGGGTATCGTCCATTTCGGAAACCATTACGAAAACAAAAACAGATCAGAAGGCGCGCGTGATTAATGAGGCTCTTTATTCCATGGACATTTCGCCCGCGTGAGTCCTTCCCCGCGTTTGATTCGGGTGTAGGCCAAAGCCTTTCAAGGACGCTCCATAGTTCTGCATGGATCTTTGTTTTCCAACGAATTTACCAAGGCTTATTCCCCAGAATTTAACCATGCTGTTTTTGAGATGTAAACGCAAGTCACATCCACCCACTAGATCTGCGAAGACTAGATCTGAAAAGACTAGATGTGCAAAATTGAAATACTTTGAATGCAGTATTTACAAGACATTGCAATATAAATTTCGCCAGTTGGGTCTCACCAAATCTAACATAACACGTCACATGATATCAGGTTTAATAGAGATATTATTTTATTGTTAATAACCCACGTCACATGCACCCCCTAGAGCTGCACTATATTGATATAAATCGAACCCAGTATACGTAAGATATCACAGTGCGATAATTAGCCGCCAGTTATAAGAAATGACATAAAATGTTTAATATTGTGAACTAAGGACACGATAGAGAATATACGGTGCTTTAGGTAATAATAAACAAACCATTTATTCAATATTTCCTGTTTCGATTTAATGGTATTTGAAGAGACAAAGCATTTTGGGAAATAGTGCGATCCACGGTGTGAGTTCGACAAAAAACTGCTACTGTTAGATATTTTCTTGCCAATAAACGAAATATGAATACAGTTGAAATCTAATGATTTTCTTTTAAAGAATGGTGCTAAATAATCGTAAAAAACCTAATGCGTAATTCCCTAAGAATTATTTTAAGCTTAAAGCAACTGATTTAATTAATTTATGACAGCTCTATTGAATAAGATCTATTTTGCTGAAATCTTGGAAAACAAGCGGTGAAAGATACTTATAAATTAAACATGAGTCAACCCGCTCACTTGATCGTCAATATTCAAGCCAAATCGTATAGGTAAAACGTCTGAACCGTATTTTATTTCGTTAAATGTGTGCAAGGGTTCAGAGATCATACATATATTTTATAATTTTGTTTCTAAATTATAGAGTCTAACATCTCTGGCTTTTGAAAAAATAGGGGTCCTAAAAATATATGCTTGCGGGAGAATGTTTGATAAATAATTAACTTGCTAAAAATTTTGGCGATAAAAATAAAAATCTCTATAGAGATAAAAATAACTACCGTAAACTGGGTACACTCCGTGTCAGTGGAAACATTTTGTGGCACCCCACTATGTCATTAATGTCCCACAACACACATTTATTTTTCACCGGCTTTGTGAAAAGTTTAACTAAGACAATACTTGGGCAGAATCCAACCAGTAGGTTTTGCTATTTGAAGGTGACTCTTGGAAATACATGCATTGAAACGGAACTGTCCTATTAAATTATTTTAGGTTAATCGCGCTAAATGATTTAACCCTCCGACTCCACTTGGGGTCTTTTGTGACCCCAACCTTGAAAAAACGCCTCCAATTTTTGACTTAATTGAGAGAATCTTGCCATGTTACAGTTATGCCTTCCCACATCTTTCTTCTTTACATTCATACCATTTGAATGTTACTTTTTTCAGTTATTCATGGATGGAAACATTTTTCCTGCGTGGGGTCATATTTGACCCCAGGTGGAGACTGTGTAGGCATTAAGTTTTAAAGCGTATATCTAAATAAAAATAATTGATAAAAGGTGCTGAAAGGTAATTCTTGTGTAGGCTTTCACGGTGGGGTGAAGATTCAGCTCTAAAGTTTCCGGGATATACACCGCGTGTGTCCATCTTTGCTGATAACAGTTTCGCCGGCATTGCAGCTGCCTTCTTTAGGTCACGGAAGTGCAGATTGGAGGTATCAACCGTCTTTTATTGATTCCAACCGTCTTGATTTGGCCAAGGAGTTAGTAGAACCAGAGATAGGAAGAAGATTGCAGAATGCTCAAACTCGAACGCAAGTCATTAGGAAAGCAATTACCTCTGCAGGATTTCAAAATTTATTTCACTGCTGTGTAAAAGGAAATAGCCAACAGACAGTGAAAAAGAGTGGGCGCTGTTCAATTTGTCCAAGAGAATTTGATCGGAAAGGGAATCGGAAGTATGAAAAGTGTGGAGACTTTGTATGCAATGATCATGCAAAAATAATAATATCTTGCAGAAAATGTGAAATAATATAAGTTTAATAAGTTAATATTTCAATGCTTAGTTAAAAAAAATTGTTTGTTTATCTTGTATTGTTACTGAAAATTTTGACGAAGAAGTGTCTTGGTAAAAAATTTTTGTGGAGTATTTTATAATAACTAATATTATAGTTCATAATGTGAATATTGTTTGGTAAAACAATAAAAATTACTTACGAATGTTATCATCATTACTTCTATGTGTGTAATTCAAAAACTCCTGAAAAAACACTATTTGTTTTTAAATTTACAGCATGGGGTCAGAAAAGACCCCAGGTGGATTTCGCGAAAGTATTGAGCAGGTGGAGGCTGAGGGTTAAGGAAATTGCTAATAAAATTTGATGGTGAAAAAAAATGAATAGCTTTGGAATTCATTTTAATGTATAATTTATCATTGAAATTCAAACATAGGAGTGTTGGCGCACGAAATTATTTTGTTACATTTTTCACCAAAACAGGTGACTTGAAAAAATACGTTTCGACATTTCGACAGCATGACTTACTACTTTTAAGTAGCTCAGTGATATATTGTCGAGATTTATTTTCATTTTACATCTCAGAATATTCACAATAATTCGAAAAAAGATTGTATCACCTAAATTTCTCAACTTTATAAGCTATTGAGCTCAATTAGGCCCAAAAAGAACCCTCGTTGGAAGATTCAAGCATCTGGCTGTTTATGTGAAAGTAATGCAGACTCTGCTATGAATGAAAAAGCAAATGACAGATGGAATAAATCACTCTGAATCGAATATTATTCTTTCTATCAAAGAGGAACATAGTTGGGGTCTACGTTTATAAAATATTTGGAAGTAAATATTATCCATGAATGATCACAAAAATTGGTACACGAGGACCCTCAGTAAACGCTATGGTACGCTCAGGAAAACACTAGTGTTAGACTAATGGAAAGGACAAAATCTGATACCAAGACAAAAAATTGTGTAAAGGAAGACAAAGAAATAGTGAGTAGAATGCTCATAAGCAAAGAGGGGAACGAAATCCAAACTCTACCTAATGTATTGAAAACTAGTTTTTCACATGCTTCAGAGTCCTCAAATAACCACATTGAATGAAGCTTTGTGACACATAGCATGTATAGGCACTGAAAGTGGAAAAGTTGATCGTCACAAAGTTAAACTATAAGCCTAGGTACCTTTATGACAGTTATTTATCAGATAGGCGAGATACCATCAGTCCAAATAATTATAAATCAATGAGACTCAAAGGATATTAAAAGATGAGAGATAATTGTGAACAATGACACCATATTTAAAAAAAATTATTCACATTTATTTACTTTATACTTCACAAAGGCGAACTAAAAAATAAATAAATTAAAAAATTAACTTAACAATAAGTTCACAGACTGAAAAAACTGTCAAATTACACATACGGTTTACGATATATATTTTTTTTCCCGGCGTATGATACTAATAAAGTCTTCTCGGGTTTTCCACCAGGTTAGGTAATTGTAGGCCGACGTTTCGATGGCTACCTCTGCCATCGTCTCAGGGTATGCGGGAGGTTAACGATGCATATTTTGAGCAATTAACTAATTATAAAAAAGGCACTTTATTGAGAAGAAATATGTCCATTCACTTTTTGAAAATGACGCTGCCGGCGCGGCGCCACCATGTGAAATTGTCAGAATTCTGTGATACGTCATTGTATACTTGGTGTGACTCTCTATAAAATTACGATAAGACTGATAATGTAATATAACATTAAAATAACTGGGTAATTAAAATAATCTTAAATACAACATCATACGATAAAATATGTCCCGCGTATTCCGCAATATGAAGGGCATTCTGAATTTTGGATTCCACAATTCCCAATCCATCCCCGTAACACTCCCTCCACACGGCCCCTTCCGCCACTAACCCCTATTGCTCACAAAGCTTCCGCCTTCCTCTGTGACTTACTAACGCCTTCTCCGGGTCCCTGTCGCTTCCTTCCTATAGGCTTTGCTTTATTTTAATGAGTCCCCTTCGTTATTCAGACCTCCGAATCCGCCGGAACGATATTAGAAGTGGCGTCCAGCGGTGTGGCACAGAGGCTCTGGAGGGAATAAGATCCGGCGAAAAGGTCAGCACGTGAAAGTTTGCAAAATGTCGGACGCGGGAGGTGACACCTCATCCCATCTCTCTCCGAGTCTTAAGAGCGACGGGAGTGGCATGAGAGGATGGAAGATGAAAGGAAAATCAAATTTCGAGCGACGAGGCAGAGAGACGGATGAATGAGTGAGAAATAAAGGGGTGATGAATTATTGACGAAGGTACATTGAATGCTTGAGCGCTGGTGATTATTGAGTTCTAGAGTGTAAAGGGAAACAGGAACACGAAGAACGTAAGGATGTTTCAGGAGGCCAGAAAAAAATGAAGTCCACACGAAAATAGCATGGAAGTAGAAGCAGTGGCGTAGCCAGGTTTCGGGTCTAGGGGGGGCCGTGGTGGAGGACAAAACTTTTAGGGTGCGCCGACTCATAAATTTACCAGCTTACTAAACATACTGTTACATAAAAGATTTAAGTTTGTCCTGGTGAATAGCATTAATAAACTCTTCTCGGGCTCTGTACCAGGTGATTGGCTTCATGTTTGCCGACGTTTCGGAAAACGACAAAAATTCTTAGCCGCTCAGCGCGCTACTGGGACCGCATAATGAAGGAAGCCATTGAAATACGTCTTAATCCAATAAATTTCAATCGTGACTCTGGCTTTCATCTGAGCAATACATGGACACCTGTAATAAATTGCATTAAAAACATAAGGAAAAATCAGAAAATAATTCAAGGGCAAAATCCAAACATCAGCCAATCAGATGGCACCTGAGCTCAATTGATGGGCCCGACCAACGGTCAATTCAATACAGTTTACAAGCTGACACGGACAGAGGAACACGCCTTGAAAATGGAAAACAAGTCGTTTTCCGAAACGTCGGCAAACATGAAGCCAATCACCTGGTGCAGAGCCCGAGAAGAGTTTATTAATACTGTTACATACTTCCACTGTATTATTTTTCTCGTAATATACTATCCAAACTAGTAGACCTTATAGAATTTATTGTTGATAATTAGGTTATGAAATTGATTCACGCACGTATTTGGGACTTAAGAGTGGAAAAATTCTCAGACTTAGGGGAGCCAGATAACAGGGGGCGGGGGGGGGCATTCCCTGCCCCCCCTGCCGACCCTCCCCTGGTTACGCTACTGAGTAGAAGTCATCAAGAGATTTTCGGACATACCTTTTTGTTTTCGTAGAGGCTGTACTTGAGGCTAGACCTTTTGTATGCCTGTCAACTTTACAAGAAACCAAGAGAATACATACATATTAACCCATCCTTCTTACAAGGTAGGCAGAGGAAAAAGGGCAATTGTCAGCGTCAAGTCTGTAAATCTGGCCCAGTCCATAAATTTCTCCTCACTTTGACGTTCACAAAACGTTGAGTATCTCTTCTGCTTTAGTCACTAATAAAGTACTTTATGCTATCCTTCCTGATCCTGGATTCAAATATCTCTTAAGAATATTTTCCTCGACGTTCTCTCATGCTTTTCATGGCCTGCCCGTTCTGCACACAAAAATTGCTTATTTGTCTAAATTCTGCTTTGATTTTGACGTACTTTGAAGACTAAGGCAAACAGTAACTCATTCTCAAACACACAAATGTTGATGATTTAAAAATATTGAAGCCATTGAGATAATATATAATTTTTTAAGGTTTATAAAATAAATCATGAATGAGCTGTAGTTCCCTAATTTTTTGGAAGAAAAAATACTCAAAACAGCTAATAATTATGAGGAAATTAAATGTTGACGGTTGAAATGTATTCCAGAGTAATACTGTAAAACCGTATTTACGAGGGTAATTTTGTGGCTAAATCAGTTTTAAAGGCAAAAAAAAATGAAAGAACATGTCACGTTCAGAGTGATAGTATTACAATATTGGATATGTTCCGATGTATATGAATTCCACATCTCTATTATTAGTAGCGCAAAAAGACGTTATTTTGATTGTTTATTGATGAATGATAAACCAAGGTTATTATTGTAATATCAAAGTAAGCCATATATTTCAAAAAGAACATTCGATTGAAGGTTTAAATTCACAAACCACTTGCAACAATTTCTAATGTGTGTAAAAGCCAACGCCAAGATGGATTGGCCACACATCACGGAATATCTAATTTGCTGGATACATAATATTTAGGGAAAAATCCTAAAGATACACAGAGGTACAAATACTCACTCCAGCTCAATTTGAACATTAAACAGAAGAGGTAATATGACATTGAGAAGTAATCATGGGATTAACTAAATGGACAGATATAGTCAGTAAATTTTAGAACTGAATAACTGATCATTATATTGCCAACGTCAGGTTTATATCCAACTTCAATTTCTGTATTATTCCCCTACTTTATCAATTCATCCACATATCCTTAGGACACAAGAGGATTCAGTTTTCGCTTGACCCCCCCCCCCCAATTATTATTATCATTTATTGGATATTAAGCAAGCATAATTACATTGTAATAGTCCTCGTCAGAGATCAAAAAATAACAAATAATCACATCACATAAAGTAATCAAAACACAATATCAGGTTTACACTTCATAAAATCAACAGTGGAGTAAAAGGTTTTTGATACAAGCCACCTTTGTAAGACATTTTTAAATCTGAAATATGTCCTCTTTTATTTACCTCTTGAGGGAAAGTGTTACAAAATTTCAACTTCATCAAATTAAATTGCTTTTAAGTTTTTAATAACCTGCACTGAGGTATGACAAGTTTCTCCTTCATGCTGGTGTCTTGATAGTGGACACTATTTGCAGTCATATATTTCTCAATGATCCTAAATATCAATACATGAAAGAATGAAAAGCTTTTGCCTGATAATTGCGCAAGTGTTGGGATAAATTTCATAAGCCCTTTAGTTACGGTGATTCAACGGGAACGAGAAAGGAAAGGTATCACGGAGAAGCATGTTTGAAGAATGTTCAGCTGAAAGCCAGGGTTATGGGATTAGATCATGAGTGGGTGGTCTATGGGGGGACGGTGATAGGACTGCATTGAGTCGAATATCGGAGAATGTGATCCAGGGATGACACTATCTGCCCACTCCACGCCCTTGTATGCCACGGGGTAATATCTTATCTAGTTCGTCAATAAATACAGACCTTAACCCTACAACAGAACGCCTCCAGGCCTTGACGGGAATAGATTCATAACACTTACTGATAAGCTTGCGTTCCATAGCATTCCATCGAGTTCATAAATAATAAAAAGAAACATAGCGTTCCATCCAGAAATAAGAAAAGGATATTCTCGTTCGGTTACTCATTCAATGGTTTAACTACTCCCGTCTTTAGTGGCAAGTATTAATTGCTATTTGTGTTAAATCAAATTTTATCAAGACGTATAAATACTTAATACTCACCTATAATAAGTTTTACTTCGAAATATATATCAAAATATCATAAAAACAGGGTTTGGCAGAAAGAATCTATGAAGAAAATCCAAATAACAGTTTTTAGATCAATGCTTACCCTCATCCTAATGTTGGACCAACATTTATGTTGAATAATCACAGAGCACTTATTAATCCTCAACTCTCTCACATTCATTGGCTCGGTGTCGAGCATTATGACCCATATGGACTAAGTTTATGTTTTTTGGACTATCTCAACTAACAAACAACTAAAATGTATCCGTTAAAGTCAAGTGGTATTTACTTAGCCTAACAAAGATGGATATTTGTCTCATTTCCGGTAATCTGGTAATACGACATGACTGTGACATGGCGAAAGACCTTTCACTTCCCAACTACTATCTTATTACGTTAATATTCCCTTAATATACATGTTAGTTTCTTTAAAGAGCCACGCAGAGCTATTTATTCGCCTTTAGCTGTATTTCTTTAGGAAGCAAGTCCGTTTCATTCAGTCACAGAAAACAATATTTCTTAGTCGCATCGCATAAATATTTTAGTAATTTGTTTCAAGTATGAAATTTGTATAGGAATCGCATGATTTTTACTCTGTAATATAAAATATACATCTTATTTGCATTTAAAAATTATTGTAGCATGCCCGAATTGAAGACTGACAAGAGAGAAGGGAAATCATTCACTAGCCTCGACACTGCGGAACCGTCGCATGAGTCCCTGGGCGAAACAAAATCTTCTTTAAAACAGGCCCACCGCGCGTGCCTGGATCCTACTAGAGAGAGAACATGCAACGCAGAATATGCAAACGCCTGTGTCTTCATACGCTGCGAGACTTTAACGGGAAGGCTGTCATACCAGGCGGGAATATTCCGGAGGAATTAATATGAAAGCCGATACGCACACGTGGAGGTTTCCTGGAAGCATAACTGAAGGGCAGACATCGAAATAGGCGCTAGGGAACCATGAGAAAAAGAAGTCTCCGACTACTATCCCCACTATGCATAAGAGAGGTTGAAAAGTGTGTCACAGGTCAGCGAGGGCTGCGAAAAGCTTGTGTTCGTTTGTGTTTGTGTGTCGCCGGACTCTCTGGGAGTTTGACGCGACGCCCGGAGAACGATCTCCCCCTACCACAAGGCCTTGACATGGGGCTCATTATTCAAAGACACTCCCATACAGTGATGAGGAAATGTGTTGAGAGGGTTCATGGCTCAGGACGGAGTAAGTACGGAGCTGTTTCGAGCCTAAGGAAGGAGTAAATATTGACGTGTGAAGCTGTATGAAATGATTGTCTCCACGGCAGGCTAAACAATGAGACGGAAACATTGTATTTACATTTTTTGTTTCGATAGAGTAACTATTGGAAACTTTGAGCGAACAAATAGACACGAGGTTTAGTTTTAAGTTTATGAATACTTGATTAATATGGCAAAGTATATCAAATTCATAAAACTAAGCTTTCCCTTATTCCAGAACACTATCTGTTTTTTTGCTAATCATAAAGAGTGACAGAGTTTACAAATTTCTGCGTGTGTCATCTAGCTACATTACTAATAATGTAGATTGAATGATTATACGCATTAATCATTAACTTCAAATTTTAAAACTCAACTCAACAAAGCTCAACAAGCAATACATTATGATACTTATTCACAGAAACTATAAGAAAATTTTTCTGTCGGGACGAAGAGGAGGTTTTTATATTTCAACAGTTTATTTTCAATGTATAGGTTCAATAGTTTTTATATTCACATGTATCCTAAGCAAAAAGACTCACGGCTAATTCCTTTTATAAATTTTAACTGACCATGATTTCAAAACTTTGCACGATTTCGCAAAATTTGACTATGCTTTAAAATGGTGAATAAATGTATATTTATCAAGCAAGAAACATTCACACGCGTTTAAAGAAAACCTTTTAAATCCACAGAGGACAACAGCAAATAGATTAGAGTTAAGAAAAAAAGAAGAAGTAATATTTGAGCTTAGCTCATTTAGCTAGAAGATTACATGCTCGTGATAGATCGTATGAGGCCTATGCAAAATAATAAGTATTAATTCTGAAATTTGAAACTCTGACTCCCATTTCTTAAAGAATGTTTTGCCTCATGTACTCTACTCTGTACTTGAAGAAATCTCGAACAGTATTTAAATAATTTGTCATCACCCTATCCCCTAACTGATTACAACACTTAATCTTGCAGTATGAAAAATTATATGAAAGTGCATCTGTAGACTGGCAGATCTTTGTATTTTTTAAATATTTTTTCTTTTGAAGTTAAAAAGTAGAAATTGCCATTGTCTAGAGAATTATCAATTTGGCGTCACATTTGGCGGAGAGTTATTACACTCAGTAGAATTTCACAAAGAAGCCAAAAAGATCTATTAAATCCACGTTTAATTGATAATGTTTATTTATTCTCAGATCGATCATAAGCTTTTTGAAAAATAATTGGAATTTCGTACATTGATAATCCTCTGAGGCAAAGTTACATGATACGGCACAAGTTTAAGATTTGGAAGTTCTTAAAACGAAAAAAATATCTAAATATTAAGTATGAAAGGAAGGTAGTTATGACTAATTAAAAGAGAGAGAGAGAAAAAAGAGATTATGTGAAGCCAGGGAGAACATATGAGGCACTTATTCGCAAGAAGAACAATAAATCGGTAAACCATACCTGGGGTATGGTTTCAGTATTCATAGAGATGAACTTTTGTACAGAGATCTCTCAAATATTTATTCATTTTCGGCTGCAACACCTGCTTCGTCCCACGAAAGTGTTCTCAATATCTCAACTTATTCAGGTACCAAATTTTCAATGAAAACGGAGAAATATTATCCAGGTGTCAATCATGTGTTATATTCTAATTTTAAACAATCGTCACAGAGGTAAAGAATTTCATAACCGTGAAACAATTGTGTCCTTGTACGTATTTCGAAATCAGTACGAAATCTTGTACTTTTTTTTGCATTAAATGCTCAAAATCTGGCTCGGCTCGGAATAAGGCTCGAAAACTTGCAAAATATTTCTCCTTGCGTAACTATTAGGACTATCAAAAATTGCCTAGTAAAATAACTTTATATTTCAGCCAGAAATTTAAATATGGAAAATTTATCATCAAAAAAGAGCTAAATCAAAAAACGCCATACCAAAAGATTGACCTGTCATTCACACCGTCACCAGCGGGAAAGACAAAGTCATATGCAGCAGGAAGGATTATATACGAAAATAATGGACGTACATAACAATTAGGAGATATTTAGCGCAAATTTATCACCGGAAAACAGGAATATTCCAGGCTTAAATATTTCTCAGAAATTTCCCGAAAGAAAAAGACGAGCTCATCATGTTTCCGGAGATTTACCTAAATTTGTCCGTAGCGCCGGAACTATTCCCGTTAATCCTTACTAGCATCGCGTTACACACGGAACGCCCGTAAAGAAACCCAGTCAATCTCAACAATGCTATCTATGTAACCTGCATACGCGAAAAAATTAGAACTCTCTTTTGCCTCACAAAGGTAAGGATAGGATACCGCGGCCACGGTTCGAATAACACGGGACAAACACAGCTGCGCATTGCTAGGAAATGAAGCAGCAGATGCAAAGGGCCTACGTAGCCCTGGGGAATTAAACGGTATCAAGTAACTCTCAAAACACTCCGAAAGCTAAGTGATGCGCACATCCTTGGATGTAAATGGAGGAAATTAATTTTAAACTAGATGCATCTGGTACACCCATTTTAGCGGTCCCAAAAGAAATCCACCTCTTTCCTGCCCACTACGTTGGGTAGCGTAAAAAATTTTGAAATAAAAACAGGAACTTCATTACTATGCTCGCAATACATGGGCAAATAAAGCCGATATCTCGCACTACATATAAAATACTTTAAATTTCTCGAAGCGTAGCATTCCCAAAAACAAGTCAAATTATTGCATGCTCGAGCAATACGGAATTTTTTTCCTTTAATCATCTCCGTTCCACGACACTGGGGTCTTATTTTCCTTTCAATATCTAATTCCTTTGCCATGTTTTAACTGTACTTACCTAATCATCCTTTGTTACATAATGAAGAACAAAAGGAAGTAAAAGAAAGGGACTGTCTTTTATGTTCTTTAATCAATTACTTTGGTTTCAACCATGAGGTATGTCAGTCGTAATACGATCAATAAAAATACTTATACTCAAGGTCTCTCCAGTTCTTATATCAATTTTACTAAACTCAGTAGAACAAACAAGTATTCCAGAGGGTGTTTGCACTGCTTGTAACTTGACTGCTGCGCCCAACTAAGTACGTAAAATGTACGCCTAAAATTGCTCTGAATTTGAATTCATCAAGCTACATGATGCTTGTAGAGCAAAATAAAATCTATTTCTTTCGGTTCATTTGAATTTTTAAGTTTTTTGCAGCCAGCTTAAAATGGCTTGAGTATATAATGTGAAAATACAAACCAAAAATCAAATATTTAGAGACAATCAGATACATTTTTTATAATTAACTCTAGTCGTTCATACTCATGCCAAATCATTTGTATGCCTATTTTAATATTAAAATTTCGATATAACTTTCAGCCATTCCTGCCGTCTTTACTTTACCACTTACGACTTATTTATAACATGTAGCTCATTCATTGGGGTCAAAAATGTTGTGTTAAGCAGGTGCAGAAGTGCAGGAAAATTATTTAAATGACAAAAATTTATTTATTAACATAGCTAAATTTCAATGACACCAAATATTTTCCAAATCAAACAAACGTATATAGCATTTACATTTATGTTAGTAACAAACACTAATGATTCATTTCACGGCAATTTAGTTCGTAACTTTTAACGCTCAAGCCAATGAAAGGGCGTATCAAAAAAGTGCAAGTGAACCAAAGCAAATGACGAAGAAAACAATAATCGATGATTTTTGATTGATGCGTCATACATCGAGGAGGGTATTTTGAAATTATGGCTGGGATAACTTGCACCGTCACTCGTGAAGAAAAAACTGAGGGAAAAATCGCACGAAAAATGTTGCATGCTCCATTAGAAACTGAATATCCAGCAAAAGTGTGATCCAATCGTGAGCACTAACGAGGAGTCACCATGTACCAGACGGGTAAAGGAGGAAATTTCAAAGTATTTGACCGCAGTTTTAATCGCCCGGTAAATCGCACGAAACGGCTTCCAAGAACGGACGGCCTTGCCTGCCCAGCAGATCAAATATAATTACTCATCTCGAATTTTGTGGTTAACGATGCAGCTCTGCGACTTGAAAGAAAAAAAAAAGGGCATGGGGTCATGACGAGGTAAGTTTAATTGCATAAAACATTTAGTATTCGCGGCAATGTTCGGAAAGATTTGTAAATGAGAGATATAAATATCATATAAGTCAGGACTCTGTCAAAAACCGCATGGAGGAATCAATAAATACCGTTTGTTATAATGTATAGTTACGCTTTAAGCATACCTTGACCCGAAAGCTTTAGCCACTGTGACAACAGCATTTCGTATAAAATACTATAAGAACGTACTGCCAGAGAATATACCATAAGATTTGGTTATACCATTATAACATATGGTTAATAGAGCATAAATTGCATAATTATTAGGTTAAAAACATATTGCTTTTCCTAAACAGTATAGGAATGATAGTTATTTAGTAAATATATATAAGCCATTAATCACCGACGCGAATGGAAGAAACATCGTGAAAACTATCTATCTTGAATCGAGAGCAAAATTTTAAAGAAGGACCATAATAGTTTCATCCAGTTAATGCAAATTGGGCTTATTCATATAAATGCTAAGTGTTGTTTCGCCTTTTCACAAATACTTATTTTACGTTTTATGCAAAACTCTCGCATTTATCGCACGAACGGCAAAAAGTTATAGCTTGTATCAACCAAGTTAACTTTCCAAAAAATTGTTAAGAGGCAGAAACCAGGGACATATTTACTACTTTTATTTGTACTTTAACATGTATTGTTAATTAGGAGGCAATGTTTCCAAGACGTTTTACCCTTATCTATATTTTGAAAAATGCGTAGGAATGCGATTATATTCAGTTAGTGGAGAACATATATTGGAGCTCGCTTTCCATTTTCTGATGTACATGTGTATCAGGAGGCCTAAAATTGAACCATGCGTACGTACATATGGCCTGTTATATAGTGGATAGTAAAAAGTGCAATTCCTACTTCATGAAAATGCCATGGCAGAGTAAATATAATGAGGTAACACGCAGAAATTAGCAGGTATCATCTAAAATTAAGAATCCTCGCGAACGGGTTCACACTGATCTCAAAAGCGCGGACCCTTCGGACGTAAGGCCTGCGGCTGTCGTCTACACTGCCACCACTAAATGCCGCTCTCGGCATCACGGCTCTCATTGTCTTGAACGCATTGAGCGGGGAGAATTTTGTTCGCTCCCATTGCCGAGAGGAATGGATAATACGAGCATTCGATCGGGCGGTCGTAAGACGAGAGGGAGATGCCTTCAAGACAGGAGGGGAAGCCGATCACCAACCGAACGATATCGCAGCGGTGGAAGATGTGAGGCGGTGGATGAGTGGGACGGGGAATCGACGCGGAAGCGCCGTAATGACTCGAGAAATACGCTCTCGCCTCGTCCTCCTCCCAACCACGCCCTTTGCCTGAGACGAGTAACGACGTCCCGAGGGAAGAGAAGGGGTTGGCACTGGGCGAGAAGATGAAGGCTATTCCGGAGAAGGAGAGAGGCTGTGTTGAACGAGAAGGGGTGAGAGAAAGACGGATGTGGCGAGGGAGGCACGCATCATATGGGTTGAGCCGAGCGGCGGGATCCTTGCCTAGGTGAAACCAGAAAGGCGCCTAAAAGCGGTTGAAGGAAATCGAAATGAAAAACTGTTTGATATTTCTTTGATTCTGTTGGAATTAGGAATCATGCTTATTATTAGGTCGATGAAGTAATTTAATACTAATAATTCCAATTATTAATAAACAAATTACGATATACCTAGTAAAGAGAAAGAATATTAGGAGGCTTTTGTAACTAAAAATGAGTAAAAATAATTATAATACAAACCAGAGATGCGATTTCATATCATCATCATCATTTCGAATCATCAAATCATGTGAAAAAAACCCTAATTGTTAAATATACAAACTTTTTATTAAATTGAAACCACTTATCAATTTCAGCCCCGCTAACTCCCAAGGACTTGTCACAGGGTCATACGACAGCATAAGAAAATGGCAATCACATTTTTACCTACATTATACAATTTCTCCCTATTTAAATATATACTCAAATACATATGCATGCTTATATTAAAATAAATACACATATGAACATACGTTTAAACTCAATACATTACATATAAGTACGCCGGATTAATCATTACAGATTTCTCGCAGATGTTTTTCTAGAAAGAGATAGGGGTTTCAAAAATTCTATACTTAAATCGAAAAAGTTTAATTTAAAATTCAAAACAACACACCAAACTGATGGCCCTCATTGAGTAATTGGCGTGATGAGTTTCATTTTTGCAACGCTTGTTGAGGATACGAACATCATATATACCCCAAACTATGAAATAACTTCGAACATTGCGAGATACTGCGCTACTTACGACGAGTAAAAATATATCAGTTGGTTATTGGCAAGCATCCATATTTCCGCATTATCGACCAGCGATCCTCAAATGTAGTTGCGAGGAGAGGCAGTGAAGGAGATGGGGAAAAAGGGTTGAATGATTGCAGGTTTCAAAGGAGACTGGGGTTAAGGGGAAGTGATGGATAAGGGAACGGAGAGAGAATGGCGAAAGAAAATGGTCGGGGAAAGGGCGAAGTGGGGGAAGAAAGATGAGGAGAACGCCGCTTTGGGAGTAGTGGGAACACCGGAAGGAGAAAGAATATGAATAGGTGATGGGATATGATGGAGGACGAAAGAAGTCGGCTAGAGTGACTGGATGGATAGGTTTATTTCCCTCTTGGTGGGCGATGGCGGGAATCTCGGCTAGTTAAAATGGTGACTGACGGATGCATGGCGATATGTAACGCATGCTCAAAAGGTGGAAGTTGAAATTTTCCGCTACATTGCCCACAAAAGGGTTCCAAGGGCGCTAGGTATTCCAAGTGTGCCATTTAGCTTCCTTTTTATTCGCTTCCCCATGATGTGAAACGAGCGAGAAAATGGGGCATTGCCGAATCCATTGGATCTTTTTCTTTTACACTCAGAAGCTCCTAGTATTTTAAGGGAACACCAACGTCATATCCATTATTTCATGGCCACATCAACTGATATGAAGTCATGATAAAAATCGATTGAAGGACAGAGTGCTTCAGCTGTTCTAGATTATTATTGGATGATTTTCCAGACACGCTTAGATATTAATTATCCCGTAGGTCATGATCCAATTTTTATGACATTACTATGAAATTTAAACGCTCAATTTGAAGTATAGACATCATTCATAGCCTCAAAACACATTTTGCCTCCAAAATTGGATTAAAATAATGTTAAAGTTCGTACCTAACTTGTCGAGGATATAAAAAGATATCTTTATGTCCAGGTATGTGACAACTTCCACTCGTAGTAACGTCCGACATTGGCTAAATTTCCAAAAACCGAGATTCAGAACAGTGACACATTCAAGCGACAAGTTTAAAATAATATGATACAGCGTAGTAAAAAAAACATTACGGAGCAAACGCGGAATTCATCTTAAGGCCATAAGAGAATTTAATTGAAGCATATTTTTAGATTAATGAGAGCTGTAATTCTTTGTTTTACCAACTTTTAGAATCCATATACATGCGTGTTTTAAAAACTTTAGGAAGCAAGGGGATATTTTTCTGGATATGTATGGATCCGTGAAAGATGATAGCTGCCTTAGCAAGCTGAAGACAATTTTGTAGCATTAGCAGTTAATAAATACGTTGCATATTTTCACCAACAATCGTGGTTCTTTCATAAAGACTGCTCAATTATCAGATATGGATAATGAATTACGAGATTCAGAAGTTTCAATTAACAATTTTTTCTAAATAAGTTTACATTTTAGTCTCTGATTTGATGATTTTGACTTCTAGTATATCAGATAAGCTTACATTTGCACTCCATTATTTTTCCACTTACGTTCATTTAGGGAGAAGTTTGTTTACGTCTAGTTCGATCCATATGACCTAAAACATTTTAGTATAATATAAAGAATTATCTATTGTGTCATGACATTGGGTCATACCTATCTATTGGCCATCTTGACCGTTCACACCAATTAATAATGACCGGATGAGCTTTAAATGGAAATTACATAAATCTCCCTAGTGAAGGGAGAAAGAATTGCAATAGGTGAAAATGAATAGTTAAATTGTACCTAATCGGTGCAAAGTCTATCGGCTAAATTCATCAACTTAAAGTTCAAACTTAAGGCAAGAAATTATCGTTGTCCTCTCTAAATGTGGTTTATAAGGAGAGTAAAATAAAGTTGGTTGGAGCGATTTTCTATCATGTACACATTTGCAAGAAACTTTGTTTACTCATTATTAATATGTGTAGAAAAAAAGAAACAAATGCGTTGTACCGATTTAATGACATTTAAGGTAATTCATTTCCACTTAAACTTGTATCCTTTTTGACACTTGACGTATATTTAAAAAAATTTCGATGGCATGTGAAAAGATGTTCTCCTAAACGCAAAATATATCTTTCATCTAATAAAAATCGATTACTATTAAATACCACGGTATCATACCAAACGTAAAACAAGTATTTACATAAAATTTTCACTGAAATTTTGAACCATGAACCTTAAACCCAAGTCATAACAATGCTTTAATTAAGAAGAACATTTCAAAATATAATGCTGGCATAATATATACTATAGTGAAACCTTTGCCAAGGATCTACCGTAGGTTCCGCTGAAAAATTGTCGTCAAGAGAGGTGTTCGTTTGACAGGGGTTAAGTTTACTCAGAAGCCGTTAATTTCCTCGTCATTTAGCTGCTCCTGGTAAATTTTAATGCATATTAATTTGATGTGCACATAGAGTGAAACATGAATTAAGCGGCCACCGATGGTTCCGCTGAAAATTGGTCTTTGAGAGGGGTGGTCGCTTGATAGGAGTGTTCGCTAAGAGGGGTTTTACTGTAAAATATTGATAGTCATTTCCAGACTATTAATTGATGTATTTAATTGAAGTTTGATGCAAGAATATTATTCCCGAAAAAATTTGATAACGTGTGCACTAACGTGGCGTATATCTAATTGTGTACGTCTCCGTAGCTGTCGTACTTGGCTCAGGCTATGAAAAATTTGTGCACTTACGATTCGCGCTCCAACCACCTCAATTTTTTAACTCAAGCCAAGTACGACAGCTGCGGAGACGTACACAATTAGATATACACCATGTAAGCTCCCTAAAATATAACATTGTTCAAACTAATTCTGTAGGGACTAAAGTCAGTCAAGGCTAGAATGACACAATGATAACAATTTGAATAAATCACCGGAAGAGCTTCATCAAGTCAATCTGAAATGTATCTTGACAAAACCACCGATACAACCAAATGGGCTGTAGTATTTGTGATTATAAAAATGTATCGAAGAGCTTGCAAAAAAGAATTGTCGATAGTAGGTAAGAGAGAGAATCAATAAAAAAATTGATTACGGGTCAGTAAAAAGAGCTTTAGAAGCAGTAAAACCCAAAATCAGAATTGACTCGGATTGTTGAGGATGAATTGTGGAGCACAGATTGAAGCGTTGAGATGAGAGAATGAGAAGCTTAGAGGAAATTGGCGTGAAGGATTCAACTCAGGCTGAAAATAGAGAAACATTGTTGCGAGGGAGACTGGGAAATTTTGGTGAAAGAATTCGCGGTTATTGTCAGTAATGGAAACGCAATGCCGAAACAATTGAAACGGCTGTGCCAACCCGGCGACAAGCGATGCACGAAGGGCTTAGGGAAATTGAAGTTGGATCGAAAATTCCATTCGGGCGCATGCGTCAAGGGTCATTGTCGGCTCCGTGGACCGCGGCAATGGCGGTCATTTCAAAAAAGTCACTCGTCCGAGAATACAAAAAAAACTGTAAAAATGCGGGGAGAGAGGTAGTGAAGGGCGCCAGGCAATGCCCTTTGAAGAGGCTTGAACCGGAATTGATTGCCGAAACGGCAATTTCGCTGTAAAGAGCTGCGTGCAATGTGAACGTATGCGTGACATCCATGAAATGCTCCAATGATTGCTGCGGCTGCCGCCGAGAATCCCCGTTGAAAGCTTTACTTTCCATAATGGTTGGCCTTGTTTGTGAAAACTTCACGGATACATTTGACTGGGTCTTTACTTAGTATATGCTCCCCTGCTCAGCACTCGCGCCCGCAAATTACGGGAAATAAATATTTGCGGGAACACGCGATTTCCCTCCCCATGAGTGCGCTCCGCGATATTGCGGACGGCCGATGTATCGCCACTTGAATGCCCTCGGGAAAGACCAAATGATTATTACATTAATGTATCCGGTTGAGCCATTAACGGATCTGCTCTCTATGCCCATTTAAATCGACATCATGAACGTCAGCATTAGCTAGGTGAGTTGAATTTTTCATTAAGTCAACTCTTCACAGAATAAATTGGAATATCGCTCAAAGCGGCAAGATTAATTTTCATTCAGTGCTTGATACATTTTCACTACCCCTTTAGTGATGCCTTTTACAGTCAATGATAGTGTTCCCATGTTTATCTATTAGAGATACTGAGTCCCAACCCCAATATTTACTATTAGTTAAATTTAAAATAATACGAGTGATATATTTTAGTTTTATATCTAAGAATAACTACATTGTCAGAATGAAATGACAGGTCCAATAGCGACAGTTAAGAGTTAAGAAATCAAACGAGAACTACTCTAACTCTCTATTAATTTTAGCTGTATAATTAAACTCCTAAGACAAAGACGATCAATCTTTTATAAAAAGGACCACGATACTTTTTGTATACAATCCTGGAAATGACTATATAGTAGATTATTTGTGAACGCCAACCTGTGAATTTATCAATCCTTGAAATAGATATACCGTTAAGTAAGCTAGAGACAAAATGGTTACCAAAAGCGATAACGTAAAATGCTTTGTTTAAATTAAAACAATTAATATCCTTGTAGCAGAAGACTTAATGTTTTCTTAAAACAATAAATTTTCTATACCAAAAACCGGTTTGGCGATTCAGCTTCTGAAAATATTCCGCTTTGGCAGAATTATTAATGTATTAAACGGTTTATTTCTCCAGAAGGGCGGGCAGGGGGCTTCCTGATATTTTGCACAGGGTTTTCAGGAATAAAATATATTTTTTCGCCCAATAATTGCATTGGAATTTGAAAATTCTACAAGGGAAAAAAGTCAACATATGACAAGCGTGATTTATATGTCAAGACTTTGTTCAAATCTAGTAGCTTGTTACGTTTATAATGCCAATTAAATCCTTCCACAGAAATTTTTATCCTACCATCGCCTTTAATGCATAGACAAAACCTTAGGATCCTGTAATAAAAATAGATATCACACTATATTCTCCTAACAGTAATTCACCGTTATACATTGGCTGCATAAGATGTCTAGTAATTGAACCGATACGTGGTTGAGGATAACTATATGTTGAAAGCTCAAATGTGCAGAGGAACGTTTTGGTGAAAATTATGCATTGTTACATTCATCACTCAAGATAAACTTGAAAACAGTTGGAGCCAGTTCCACAATATTGCCTTCAAGAAATTAGGTGCAGGAGCAATGATGGAAAAAGTACCCACCATACTAAGTGCACTTTACCGGATTGAAAATTTGGAATTACTAATGCTCCATGGCTCTTTTCAAATTAATCAAGAATTCTGAATAAGAGTGCAAGAATTGAAAGTCAAAAACTATATAATTGAAAAAGTGTCACCTATTGAATTAGTGACCTGATCAATGATTTCCGGAACCTACTCCGCAGGATTACTCGTATTAGGAAGGAAGGCATTAGCACGAGCAGGCACGTCTCAATCTCGAGGAAATTCTTCGCCTGAGAAGGAGATAGGAGCCCGATTCCCAGACGCGTGACGGTAAGGGAGCATCAATCATACTCATCGCTGATCCGTAGAAGCGTCAAGGAATTTACATTAATGAATCCATAATTTCGAACGCCTGAAATGCCACGGAATAGGACGAAGTGACGTCAAAAATGTTAGCCTTTGCGAAGCCACGAATCAGTCAAGCAGCGACTGGAGTATTACGGCTGGTAATAATTTGTATTTCAACTCATTCTTGATGCAGATTCTCTCCTCATAAGGTCACTTTAGTGCAAATGAAAAATTTTCACCACCGCGGAAGACTCCAATTCATACGTCTCAGAATATTTGCGTCGACAGAAGATGATAAGTCACAATTGAGTATTTTTTCGGGAACATCCTCATACTGACTTGGATTGAAAATTACAAGTTGATATCGGAGGTAAAAAATTTCCAGATAAAGCAACATTTCACAGAATTTTTTCTAGACCCCTAAAATTGTTTAAAAAATATTTTTCACCTTAGCCATTCCTACATTCTGATAAAAATCTTGTTAAAGGATACATTCTCATAATGAAAAATGAGCCATAAAAATGAATCAATTTTCAAATATTTTAATCTACCGGCTAATTTCTCGGTGTTCACTTGGGAATCTAGCCTTATTCTGAGACTCTCAACAACAAAACAACTACCGGTCTTCCATTAATTCTGAGAGAAATTGTTCATTTTAAGATTATTTGTAAGTATTCTTAATTTCTATTGTAACGTTTATTCCATACCTTTTTAATGTAATAAACTGAATCTAAGAGATAAAAATAATATATTTGTCCGATTATCTCCTCAAAGTGTGGCTAGAAGTAAAAAATGATAGATGACATCCAAGCATGCTCTATAATTTCATCAGCTCAAACTCAACAGAGAGTTTTTATCAATCATTAGTACATAATGAAAGGGATGCATAAAATAAATGTTATAATAAATTAAGTCTGAGGAAGGGACAATAATAAATTGCTGTGATTATAAGGGTTGAAATGTCCTTGTTACACAGACGCTTCCAAATGCTAAACGTTGGGAAGCCAATCAATTGTATTTTACACCAGGGTTGAAATTCGCTATGAAAAAAATAATTTGATTTGACCGGGATTCGAATCTCCCAATTGCCGGTCAGGAGTGTTAACCAGTTACACCACCAAGCCATCTTCCTTCAAGGCAAATTTCGAGGGGGGTTTATGCGAACTAAATGTTCAGGCCTCAAGTCTACATTGTAGCACATGAATTCGAAACACAGGGGTTCGAATCCCGGTCAAGTCAAATGACTTTTCATAGCGACCCTGGTGTATATGCACCCGTGCGAGTGACTTCGTACCATATCATTTGTTACATGCAATGTTTGACAATTGTATTTTATTGATGCACGCTGTTACTTTTTTCACTGAATTAATTTTTCTTCGTTAATTTAGCGGTAGTTTTGCCAACTAAGTTCTTAACAATATTTATGCCATCGGGTTTATGCAAGGTCTATATGCCGTTCACCTGATCGTTTAGATTTACTTCTATTAAGTTATCAACAGAACTTAATTGAAACATTTTTGGAAATTCATTTTAGATATTTTCATTATAATGGAAATAAAATTTGTTTTCTCATTACAATGGAAATATAAGTTATATAAAATGATTGGTAATATTTTGATATTTTGTTTTAATTCACGTGTAGCTTTTAAATTTTCAAATTATATCCCACATTTTTACTACTAATATAAGTCCATCCCAGGAATAAAAATCATACAGAGAAACTATAGACTGCATTTGACCAATTAAGAAACATAAATTAAAGTCCATCGAGAGAAAATGAAAGTGGTCAGCCAAATTCTATAAATGTATAGGAAGCTTAAATAACTTGTTCCTGTGTGTAGAGTACATCAAAAGTGGTATTACTGGGTTTTTATTGTACAATCCTTCTCCCTACACCCTACGTAAAGCACGTGTTTCCTTACCTTAGCCGAACCTGACGATACAAAAACGATGTTTCTAGTACATCGGACCTAGGGTGTGTCAATTTATCTTAATGTTTTAATAAAAAAATGCTACACACAACACTAAAAATTATACGGTTGTTTACTAAAGATACTCCAGAGGATGTTTTCTTATAACTGTAATAAAATTTGACTAGGTGCGAAAATTTCGCACTTTCACGCTATCAGGGAATAAGTATGTTAAGGAAACGGTGTAATTGGGTTTTAAATAAAGAAGAATGTGTATCATAAAGTACTTTCTTTATACTTGTTTTCTTGCAAAAATATACAAAACATATGAATACAATACAGGGAAGAGAGTTTGGTACCAGTAGGAACAATCATAACGTCTGTTACTGAATAATGGCACGCAATTTATAAAACTTCTTTAAAGGCAATATTAGAAGTAACAATGTTATTGTCATTGCAAAGGCCGCTTTGATTGGGAATTGTTTTCTTGTCATTTGGAAAGGCATGGTCGGATCCGAAGGGGTGAGTTTAATTCTCGGAATTATGACTGTTCTACCCGAGTCAATTAATTTAGCAGTGATTGTGTATTGGCCTAAATTAGTAATTATTAACCTGGCACCGTTAATCAACCCTTGCTTGGCGTTGAGGTTGCGGATCAACATTACTATGGCATTTTTCTTTACCAACAACTTATGAGGTGGGAGACCTGAAGGATTTAATGAATTCAAGAATTCCACAGGGTATAACTGTGCGGTTCCTTTCTCTTGGCACTCTATAGAATCTGCACTGAGTTATACTTTTTTGCACCCATGTACAATCATTATGTGCATTTCGTACTATTTTCATTTTAAACCTTTTTTTTAAGTTTAGAATAAAAAAAATGTGTGGAGTCGATATACCTCGAGCTAGTAATCGACATGGAAAAATCGAAAATTTTAAGTCAAATTAATGGGTAAATAGTGAAATTTGAGATTGAGATTGTATTTTTAGTCAAAAGCCGGTGATTCGACGTTTAAAATGATACCTCAATTATCACTGTAGGTGCAGTATTAACGGAGCATATACGGAATGACAGAAAAAGACCTTTCTGTAATAATATATATGATACATATACTGTAACTTCAAAATGCTTTAGTTCTTTATATATGTGTGCATCACCCATTCTATAATAGATTGTAGCCATATATTGCAGGTTTACTTTCATGGCTACCAAAAGTTACACCCCGATTTGACCAAAGATATTATGTTGTAAGCATTTTTGGTAGGAGTATGGTAATAATAATCATTACATCACCCACACCAAACTCACCATTAGCTGTATAGATTTGATAGTGTTTGGAGCCATATAATATTTAATGGTTCATTTAACGGAAGCCGCCGACAAACCAATGAGGTTTGGCAGGACCGAATTTTGTACGAAATAATTTGATTCTCTTTGTATAATTTTCAGAAAACTTTCTTTTTTGTTTGTATCTAATGTTATAAAAGAAAAACTTTGCAGATTCCACTATGAAAATTTAATACACGACCCACGTTTCAACACAATACGTCATCTTCAGGTGAAATGTATCCAAATGTGTTGAAACCTGGGTCGTGTATTAAATTTTCATAGTGGAATTTGCACAGTTTTTCTTTTCTAACTTGTAAAAATTTCACAATATTCACCCTGAAACCGTACGGTTCGTTAAAAATGTATCTAATGTATTATTTTCAGCAGTGTTAATTTGGTTGGCACTTAGTGTTTAAATTTCGAAATGTATTTGTTGAGACTCTATGATAAACAATTTTCTAATAAAAAAATGGAATAATCTCCACATTCGGTTTAGATAAAAATGTTTTGAATACTTATAGGACATCATTATAATATTTTGAAGACGCTTAAAGCATCTCAAAAAACCCGCCTTGAGTCATCAGAACCGAAACAGGTCACTACATTCCCGCTATCTCCTTTCTGTATGCCATTCACTTTAAACTCGACGACTGATATTAGGAGAGAAAGCTGGAGTCGTATTAATAACGGTAGTGCCACTTCGCACAGCTTCCCACACCTTGAAAGGAGCCTCCCTCCTCACCCACACTAAATACTTCATCCTCTATACCTACACCTCAACACAGCATCGCGCCCATCTCCAACGACCAATCCCCGTACTCCACTCATGCACATCCCTTTTGGCCAACCGTTCATCAAACGGGCTTTCCCTCCCGGACCCTTCCACGTCATCCGATCAAAAAGTCTCGCCGGGAAAGAGATCTCTGCACAGCAGCATATATCCCGCTAATGAGATTTCACCGTAATTGGGAGGCGGCGGGCTTCCCTCCCGGTGCGAAGCAGGAGCGTGGGTGGGCGGGAAAGCGTGGCAGGTGGTAATACGACTGCGGTAGGGTACTTTACGATGCATTGGTTGCCATACGTCTAGAGCTGAAGATATCGTAACGAGATTGTGATCTTTTGTATCTCGCTAAAAGATAGTGCAAATAGAATTTCAACGCGAAGAATGACAGTAAAATTGTCAAATAGAATTGAATGAATACTCCAAAAATGAAGAGATCTATGCATTCAATCGGTTGAAGTCACATTAACTCTAATCACATCTACATAATATCCTGTGAGCCGCCGGTTAGGTCACCAGCCGTGAAAAGATATAAGTTTTTGAGAGGTGCAATGGTGACGTGTATTATGGGATTGTATTTAGTGGAGCTTTTATTGTGGTAGCTTATTTTGCACGGGATAAACAAATTTTTGTACCTGCCTTTTCTGTGTATCTCTCTTATTTTATCGCTTCTATCAGAACTAGAACGATGGAGGGGCAAAATACATCACCTTAAATCCTACTGTAGTCTCATGATATTGACATTGTTAAATTTTTAACGCGAGCTTAAAGAACCAATTCGGGTCTATGCTACGGATTCCAAGCAAACAAATATTGTTTTGACGAATTGTTGTAAAAATATTTACCATTTGGGAGCTGAAAGCTAAAACACTTAGGAATATCGTAGCCTAAAAGAATTTTAATTAAAAATTAATATAGAATTTTAATACAAAATTAATTCCAATCGTTCAATATAAATACCATTAAACAAATTATGAGTGAGATTAATTGAAAAAATATATCCCTGGACCGAGTCGAATACTTATCTAATGGATATAAGGCTTGGATATAGGATCCAACGTAATTGCCCCCAGAGGCGTTGGAGCATTAATAAGTTACACTTTTAATGTTTCTACTTCCGATGGAGCACGTACGTTACATTTTTTTTCGAACTCGTCAATAGATTTGAAAATATACAAGCGTTAAAACAAGCAGGATTTCAGTTTTTAGATGAAAATATGCATAGTAATCGATATTAGGCATTGCAGTGTAACGAAATTCACTTTCACCATTTGCAAGCCACGACTCATGTAACAATGTACGGCATATATTACCTATTTATCAATATACGACACTATGTATCCACTTTAGCTTCTCAGGCAAAAAGTGCCTCGACTTATTTCGTCAAATGTGCATACTTCGGTCGTATTTTAGTTTTCTCCCCTATTTCTTCACGTTCATCGGTTCACTCAGCCAAGAAAATGAATGGAATAAAATGGAAGTACACCTATTGGTCCATACTTTTATAAATAATTTGATGGTAATAACCGGTTATGTTTTGCTGGCTCACGGGAGATAAAAGAAAACTTAATTAACGGCGTGATAATATCACGCTAAAAAATTAAACTAAATATTTGTGTGATGATTAGAACCAGATTTTATTATTTTATGAAAATATACTTTTAATTTACAGTTCACCTCGGCATTTCTATGAAATTCATCTGGAAATGAGTAATACTGAGAAATTTAATACGCGATAAAGTGAAAATGAGGTGGAATACAATAAAAAATATCACATTTTGCCATGTAACTCTTGATATTATGTGATACAAGGCTGAATATGATAGCAAAATGCTTTGCTCTCTCACGGAATAAGTTATTCTATGGAACAGGGGTAGAAATGCAGAGGAGTGTATTTTTCTTTTCGATTGTTCGTAAAGGATTTCCTCAAGTATGAATAACCACCATTACATTATACAATACGAGTTAGAGTGACATTTGATCTAATGCCACACGATATAAAACAAAAATATTTATGACATAATGCCATATCACTCGCCATACAAGGCCATAATATTCTATTCCATAAGCAGCATACGGTGCAAGTTGATATACCAAACTTCGAGATAGACCAAAAACCGCTTCAAAAAAAAAAGTTTTTGATTCAAAAACAATGTTTCCATTAATAATTCTTTCATCGTCATACATTCAACCATTAAGACTGGATGACAACAGCTCTCCCGCCTTTCCTATCCAATTATAGTTCCCTTGCGTCAAGATAGTCCCTGTTTCCTCTTCACTTGGCCTATGTATTTATTATTTTTTCAATAAAAAAGATAGTTATGGTAGAGTCAATTTTCGCAGAAATTACTATTCACAATAAACAAGCTCTTCTATTTTATTCGAGCAAAAATATGCAAAATCCGTACATATTAAATTGGTATCTAGGTTATTAATAGTGTCTTTTTCCTCAGTCTTTTATTAACAATGTGCCTCACGAGTCGGAACGCTTTTTGAACTATGGAATAGTTTTTAAAAATTGAATCATAACTAATGTCTAGTTTTATAATTATTAATTTTTATTTAATTTTCTTTCCTATTGACACTTTTTACGAATCTTTTCTAATGACCATTGTAAATAATTTATTTCCAAAGAAAGACAAAGTTAGTGAGCAGGAAAAATTAACAATAAATATCTTCTCATACTACTTCATGTAAATGCTCTGAAGCTGCGCCTCAAATTTTAGATACGATAAAAGAAGTCAATCACCAACGGAGGGGAGACATTTATTAAACATACGGGATAATTGAAGAGCAGTCCCAGCGCACGCTTGTGTGTACAGGAGAGCAAGGATAGAGAGGAGGAAAACAGGAGAAATATTTGTAGAATGAGAGAGACTCGGAAATTTCTCGTGAAGAGCCGACGGAATTTAAAAGTGAGGGAGAGGGCGGGATGAATGGGGAGGCGGAATTGGGGAGGGTTACGCTGCAAGAGGCACGGCTTAATACGGCTTAATAATCCGATTAGGCCCATCCATCCGGTGGAAATTCCTCAATGACATATATCCTTTCGCTGGACGATGGAAAGGCGATAAAATTTGGATGGGGAGGATAGGGGAGGGGGGGGAGTGAAAAAGAGAAGGCCCGGAACGAAGTGATCCGGCCGATTTCCTCATGCCTCATCCTCTGTTTCACGGCTCTTAACTCTCTCCGGCACTCCCATGCAAATTCTTTCTCCGCCGACAATATTCCCGTCCGTTATCATTCTTCTCCAACCTTCACTCTCACTGGCCGTTCCACGGAGTAAAAGATTTAACAAAGGAAATTTCAGTTTCAGGGCGTGAGTTAAACCTTTTAGGCTAGGGTAATTCAATTGGCACGGATATGAACACTTGTAGTCATCAACTCACGAGTAATTACTAAAGCGCATTGTGTTTATAATCGTACATTACATAGTTACAGAAAAGTATTACATTGATATTTTGATTTTTCCATACTTTTTTGCATAAAGAGTCATCAAATTTACTTTAAATATAGCCCTGAAGTTGGATCACGGTCCATTGTTTTTGCTGTTCATATGCAAACCGGTCCAAAGGACAATACTTTCTGATAACACACTAAGAAAATACTCCATCAATTTAATTAACTTTTAAGAATAGCCCTGGGTGAAATAACGGTGCTTTTTTTCTACCCTTATCCATAATGCAAACCACTTTGACGCGCAATACTTACTGTTGGAAAACTAAGAAAACACTCCATCAATTTATACTTGTGATTTAAAGCTCCTTTCATGGTATAAATTATGATGAAAGTTTCACCCTCTTCTCAAGTACGATTTAAAAATAAGGACATCACGATTGGTCGTCTTATGCAGGACCTAAATTTCCCCTCTGAATACAATTGAGTAAGTAATAGAAAAAGTAAGTGAGAAGGTATACAAGTATCGATGGAAAATAATGTTTGTGTTTCAAATCGAACTGAAAACTACTTTTAATAATTCTAATGCCGACATTCTCATTTACCATCCATTATAAAACCTTTAGAGTCATCACGCTATATTAGTGAATAGATCTGATCTGATAATTAATAATCAGCGGTACGTAATCTCCGCAGCCGTCAAGTCGCCAATAGGGAAGTATAATTTTCCCTTCCCTGTTCTTGATAAAAATTACTGAGCCATTTCCCATATTTCAAAGAATATTTTTCTTTATTATTTAAAAACTATGTATCTAAAAACTATCTTCTAAAATTTATGTTCTCTTTTATAACTGCAATGAACGGCAAAAAAGGGATAAAAACTTGTTCCCTGGGAGACTATTGCTAAGTAATCTATAACCTACCGTATGAATAAGAAATCGTGGCATTATTTTTTAAAAATATTATTTATTTGAGGATGGCCAGAATTGAATGCAATGGTACTCACTAGGAATCTCAGTTATGCTGCGAATTATTTTGGTGGCAATTGGAATGATTAATATACGTTACGACAATCTCTCTCTTCGTTGCTTGGTCTACAAACTAGAATGAATATTGGCTTACTTGCACGTTTCATGGAACCTAGATCATATAACCATGTATGGAATTAGCTCTAATCAACGCCAGATTACAAATTAGGAGGCAGAGTTGGAGGTTAGGCATTACTTAACCAATCAAAATTATGATCATGTTCTTCACAGTTTGTGATGAACTGTCAGGTAAAAATATTTTACCATTCGATTCTCAAAATGAAACCACGAACAACACTTGAACTATTCAGCGGTGAAAAAAACTTTCATAATGACCAAGATCCTGAAAAGGGATGTACAAATTTTCATTTATATGAAGCTCATAAATCACGCTTGTTTTTTCGTGCAAATGGATGATTAAATGTAAAAAAGACCACTTGAACTATTTAATAAAACATTAGAAAATCGGAAAACGGCTGTAATTTTTCACGACATTGGCAATCGATGGGAATCAAAAAAAATTTATCTTCCTTGAATAAATATTTTATATTGTATACGAACAAAATAGTTGCCATAAAAGACTAAAAGCCTTCAAAACGCGGTGCTGGAGGAGGATGCTGAAGATAAAATGGACTGAAAGATTAAGAAATGATGAAGTAAACATAAGAGTAGAGGAGGAAAGGACCACATGGACCACTATACAGAAAAGAAGAACCAAAGGATTAGGCACACCCTGAGATACAATATGCTTGTAAATGAAATGATTTAAGGTACAATGGAGGGAACATTTCCAAGAGAACAACTCAGGAATAAGTTCATGGATCAAATAAAGAGGAAAGTACATAGGAAGAGATACAAGAAGGTAAGGGAACTAGTATTAGAGAGGGAAAGGTGGAGGGCTGCAGTCGACCAATATAAGGATTGAACGACCGATGATGATGAGTTGTTTTTCAACCTTCTTTCATTGCGGAGTGAGTTTAAATTGTTATTGAATGGAATCTTTGCTCATGAAAAATAATACATGAAAAAAGAAAATGAGAGTAGATTCTGTGATGTCGAAGGTTAGTATATACAAGGATGAGATCTGGAGAAGCATTTAAATAGTACAACCAATGGATTACGCTCAAAACAGCAAATGGAACAAATAGGATTACAAAAGACACTAACTCAAAAACTAGAGGAGAAACATATGTTTAAAGCATGTATTAAAAGAATGTCTGAGTATGAACCTTCATGGGTGCATTTTTTGCGGAAGAAAAACTAGGAAACGAAGAGAAATAAGGTCAAGAACCACAAGGTTAGAGGGCGTGAGAAGTGCTATAAATGTAAAGGATGGTTGAGTGAAGATGACTGGCAGAGCAAAGCGGCATGTTAAAGGAAAAGCTACAAACGACTTTCAAAGCTTTAACAATATTGCTGAATTTAAGTTTCGACATTAAATCGTAAATATAAATTTAATATCGAAGTAACCTTGGGGATGAGAATATTTTCCAGGATCGAGGTGGATAAAACTTAACAGGAAATATTATGAAATATAGCCTCGCTTCAATGACAATCTTCCCTCAAATATTGTGGAAAATAAATATTTTCCTTAAAGGTGTATATTTTTGGGGGAAATGTGCACACATTTGGACTGGGGAAAAAAATAATTTACACAGGGATAACCAGCCATTAAAATAGCACTCAGTCGGAAGGACATAAAATGTTACCATGATATCAATGGAAAAGAGAGTCTCCCACTTCACTGAAGACCAGAAATTATCATCCCATTGGGTGAGAGAAGAGAGAATTAGTCGAGTGGCAGACGGTTTTGACGCGGGACATTTGAGGAAAAGATGAACTTCAACGCCAACTAAGTCCTGTGTTCATTGTTTCATTAACTTCACTTTTCCTCCAACACACCTCGTTTCCACAGTAGAGATATCGCAGAAATTAACAGGAGCACTTTCCTTTGTTGGCTCATCTGCTGATGGGCTTTATTCGGGACAGTCTTCGCTTCACCGTTCCCTCGGGAAGCTGGGCTAAATTTGTCGCAATACACGCGCCAATTCCCCAAAACCCTCCACAGTCAATTGCTCCTGATACACCGAAAAACGGCTATTTCATCGACCCATTGTGTTAATGCGACTGATAATCTAAAGCATTCTACGCGAATGTGGCTTTAATGTCCTTTAACAGGCAGCCAAAACGCGATTTTCTATAAAATGCGACTTTAGGGAAATCGTGCAATTAAAAGATAGGGGTGCGTTTTCAGTTCTCTCGCCATTGAGAAATTCTCGGGCACATTGTTAAAGTCCATTTGGTTGAGAAATAAGACTATAAGCATTTACATTTTCAATGACAAGTGGCCGTTAGTCCAAGCAAATAAGTTAATGCCTAAAAATTGTGGTTTTCAGGAAAAGTCATCGCAATACTTACGACGGATGGAGCTTACTCAGCCTTCTTGATAAATTCAAAGAGGAGAACTTACCTGAAAAATAGGAAAGGAACAAATTAGAAGGCTATAATTTATAACAAAAGGTTACATTATCACATTAAATAAAAGTGAATTCAGCAACTGAAAAAGAAATAAATGATCAGTTGTATTTGTTTTATATAAAATTACGTATAGTCTTGAGAACTTTCTATACATGCCTACAAAACCTCTTAAGAGCATTCGACATTAATAGGTCTAAATTATTAATGCTATAGGAAGTACAACCAAAAATATAATATTTTACAAAATTTCCAATACTTTCTCCCATTTAGCACTGGTATTTGTCAATCTCCGTCAATGTGAATCCTTTCTTTGATGACTTATTTCTACCAAGATTTATCAATCAACTATTCCATCACCAGACTATTCAGCACTAATGTTGCGCGGCTAGTAATTAATGATTTCCTCGTTCCCTTGGGTAGATATGCGATACCCCAGATTTGATGTATTTTACGGCAGGTTTCAGCATATGCTAAATATGGCCGATCCTTGATAACTTTAACATGACAACATTGATTAAAATGTATGAGACTTTTAGCAAAAATCTATCCGGGTGAATCTTTGATTTGAAACCGAATTAAGCGTAAACCCAGCTTTATTGAAACAGAAAAGAACAAAACATAAACCCACCTAGTCAAGATTGTTACAAAGTCTTTCCGGATGAATTGTTATAAGCTTGACTGGCGAACACCGCTTTGTCTGACTAAAGCTTGTGTCGAGCTTACAATCTGGAATCTTATATAAACTTGCTAACACACTGCGTGCTGAGCTTTAAATTGAATGTCCTCTCAGAAAAACTGAGGATTTTACACTCCTACCTGATTTGTGAAAGAATACTCTCTTAAATCTAGGTCAATAAACTCTTATTTACTATCAGTATTTTTTGGCACTATGTGGTTGTATAAATGTCTACCAGAAAGACTGCAGCCATACTATTACGTCCAGCTTCCAATCAATAATGATGTAGCATGGAGGTACGTCCATCGCCCTCCTCAGAAAATATAGGATGACGTACAATTGTGTCCATAGCTCTCAAAGTGTTAACATGGCACAACAAGCTGATATTAAGTTTCATTTTGGCTAATATTGCTATCTGGGTTAGGATAGTAGCTGAAATGGATATAAATGTGCGTAATGATTACTGAGATGGCCAACGGTTCACAAGATCAGAAAATAAATGGATCTTTTTGAAGCTTGGCTGGACGAAAGTGAGTGGTATAAGAGAAAGGCAGACGATCGGGGAGGTTTCAAATCCGAAAGGCTGTGGGAGCTAGGAGTCACGTGACATGCGAGGGGGAGGAGGTTAAGGGACGGGGGAGGATTAGAGGGTGGGTAAGTAAGGTTTTGACCGTGACGAGAAAGGGAAAGGACACATTTCTTGCGAAAATGCAACCGAGGTAAAAAAATCTTTTTCCTGTTCCGTGAGAAGCGTAAACAGCAGATTTCTGAATCACGGGAGACAGGAAAGCGAGAAAAAAGGGAAGGCATCTTCATCGGGCTGACGAAGGCGTGTTTTATACGTATATATACATTTGTCCCTCCTAACGAACCGCTGAGTCGAAAGATCCCAGGCTTGAGGATTTTTGAAAAAATACATAAAAAGAAAGGGGACTTATTTATTTTTCCAGATATTATTATTTTGGGTCATTCGATATGATACGCAAGATACGCACGACTTTATTCTCAAGGACGGTGAATGACAAGGATTATGCAAATGTTTCATGCTCTTGTAGGTTTCTCAGACCCCTCGGTACAAGACGAAAGTTTCGTTCCATTTCAGAGTAAACACCACTATATCTCCATTATGAATTTGTTTGTTGTTCATCTCCTTTATTTAATATTTATTTCATTTATTGATTTTTTATTTATCTTTTGTTATATTTTATTTACCCCGAATACAGCACAATGAGCCAATTTACGTCGGGTGAATAACAATAACAACAGACAAGACACAAACACCCATGTCCTGGGCAGATAATATTCTACCCAGTCGGGACTAGAACCCGCGATCCTTTGGTTAGCAGATGAGGACTTTACCCCGCCGTCCCCGGGGCCGACAAACAATTTATTACTAAATTCACGGTCATAAAGCTAATATCTTAATTATTTTTCAGCAATAATGGAATAGTTTTAATCCAGCTATAATACATCCATTGACAAAATTGCGATAACAATTCAATTTCCCATAAAGATCATATTCATGGTTAATCCGATAATTGATGGAAATGCAGATTATATGTCCCTGTAAAGCAAAAATATTCTATTTTTATCCTTTTTCCTAAAAGCTCCAGGGTTTTCGATTTCAATTTTTTATGGCGCTTCGACCAGCACAAGATAATCAAGTATTTTCTTTAAAAACACATGTGTTTTTCCTATAGGACACGCGAAGCCACATGCAAGCACTGTAAAACATAGCTGCAACACGATCATATCCCAGCACAGAATTTTTTATTTACTCCTAAATCCTGCGTATGTGTGTCATTTACACTCTTGACGCCAGGCACGATATATTTTGTAATAAATTTACGATACCAAGCCTTAAGTAAACCAATGTTTACAATTGAATACTGTATTACTGTCAAAAGCCTATAAAAATTAGTAATTTTACATTAATTGCCGGAGGGTCTTAAATAATTACAATTATCTTAATTAATAAATATTAAATTACGATAAATAGATCACATTTTGTCTTTCAATAACTCTGGGACATCTAAGTGGAATACTGCTGCTTGTATTAAAGTCTGCTGGTGGAGACGATGCAGCAGCAAGTGAGCCACCACCGACTAAACGACTTTCTTTTGGCAAATGTTATTTTACACTACCAACCTATGCAAGGAAATGCCATCTCTAGAACTTTTTTGTAATTACACTTTAAAAAAAATATTTTACATCTCTCATACTCGTCTCAGTATTCTTCCATTAGTATGATATCAATTAATGTAAAAATAAAATTCTGACTGTAAAACTTTTATGAAATACCACCCTTTTGAAACATAGAATCCCCGGTTTTATCCTTGCTAATATATATAGAATTGCATATTAATGGTTCAATAAAAATATGGCAAAATTTTCTCATTTCAGGCATTGCTCATGAATTATCAAAATGTGGCAAATTTTGATGCATTTATAATGCTAATCACACAGTAAATGTGCATTTTATCAACATGATACATAACACGTGATAACTACGGGAAAATATTCTTTTTCCAAAGTGGTACAGGAACGTTTTCAACGCGTGAAGGATAAAGGAGCTACTTTATCATTGCATGGGTCATTGCAGCTTTTTCAACTGCTCACTCCTCGGTTATAAGGAGTCAGATGTTATTAACATTGTCGTCATAAATGAGCCAAATGGAAGATTCATGTTCTTAATATACAAATAAACTCATCATTAAGACATAAATCATGAAATTGCCATTATATAAATAATATTAATCAGTTTAAACTGCGTCGGATGACTAGCTCCGGAACTCAAGAAGTTTCTACTAAACTAAACTTTCCTTTGGAAAAACGCACACGGAAAGCTTATGAAAAGCGTACTACTAAACTTAACTTTCCTTTGGGAAAAAAACACACGGAAAGTTCATAAAAAACGTACTACTAAACTTAACTTTCCTTTAAGAAAAAGCACACGGAAAGACCTTGAAGAGCGTATGAGAAAACGGTCAAGAAAGTACCATTAAATGATTTCGTGGGGAAAATCACGAAATAGATTCCAAGTTGATAATGAGGAAAAAATTCTACAATCGTTCTCTTAAGACAGACATAAAGACTACCATTTCCAAAGGAAAGTGAAAGATCGATGAAATGGAAGAAAGGAAAAGTCTAACTTTCAATTACTCAAATTTTATATATAAGTTTGATAAATATTAGGACAACAAATTAGAACAAATTATCCACAGGATAAAGAGCCATGATACATGAGGTAAATATAAAATAAGACCACCTATGTTAGTAGAATGTTGTGAAAGGCCAACCTTTTTTATAAATTGCCTGGAACTTCCACCTCCTGTTGAACAACTTCTACAGCAACTACTATTTATTACATCCGTCATGACCATCAGTAAAAGCTGAGAGCAATCTTCACAGCCATCAACAGAGCAATAAACTCCTTCATGGTAAGGACTATTTGTGACTTTGAAAATTTTCCTTGTGAAGTATTCACTTAATTTTCTATAAATCTAAATGTGTTTCAACAGAGGATTTGCACCAAATGAAGCCATAAAACTGTTTTTATGTAGTAATTTATTTCAATAACTGTATACGCGATTTATTTTTCCTGTTGTCCTGCTTGTTTGTTTAAGATTTTTATGTTCCTTGATCAATTCCCTTTGCCACCGGAAATGTAAAACTCCTATTGCAAACGTACAACAAAATTCTATTCTATTAAAAAAACAATAAATTTTTAGTGAATTAGTGGGTATCTCTGGATTTTCATACCCCATGTAATACGCAGGCGATTTCCAGCTGAGTATTTGCATGGAAACAAGCCAATAATTCGACAAGTAATATTTTATTAAGTATTTAGAGCCTTTTTATTTTAATCTCACTATGACAAAAACCCTTGATATGTCATGATTTACATATAAATGTTAAGGATTTAAGATTTCGCATACCCATTTTAGTCATAGCATACCTATAAAATTTTTCTTTGACAATGATCCAAAAGTGAAGATCATAATACACAGAATACTATTAATTTTTGGTGATAGAATGAGCTATAGAGTTATGACATGCGGTATGGGGGAAAGGAAAGCTCATATTTATCAATACCGTTCTAGAAATAAAAGACATTCTGCAATCATTCCCTGTTGAACATAGGGTAGTATTTACACATTACAGTGCGGATATTTGGATAGATTAGGAAAGGGCAGGATAATGAGCGTGCATAATTCCTTCGCTGGTAAGTTTCCAACAGAGGAATACTTCGGTCAACTCACAACGGCAACATGTTGGAACAAACACGCAAACCGAATATATGCGATCGATAGGTTGAAGAAAAACAAGGTTCGCGGTAACCGCGTCGAGGCGTGACCAGCGGCAGTTTTACGCGCAGACTGGAAGGTCGCACGATTAACCGTTTAAGGGCATGCAAATATTTTTCCCATTGAGCGGCGGAGTCTGATACCATTCGCCAATCATCGGAAGTGTGTAATCCAACGACGATGAAATGTAATATGTCACCGAACCGTGATTTTCTCTCTTCTCACGATTTCTAAAATGATTATTACAAACATTCTCTCGTTACTAATGCATTTTAATGAGATTCATTGGATACTGAACGATGATATTATAAAAAAATGAGATTTTAGCAATTCATAATTCCTATTTAATTGCACTAGGTTAATATATGAAGGGTTTTTAGCATTAAGTTAATAATATATCTAAAAATCGATTTTGTGTAGGGGAACTCAACAAACTGAAGTCCTGGGAAATTCTACGATTAAAAAAATGTTGGAGCAAGTGTAAATCTTATACAAACTTTTGATAATTGAACATAATAAAAATGTTAGACTACTCATGGATATAAAGGTTTTCGCTCTATTTGATGATGTCTGTTCACCAGAAGACGAAGTTTTTTACCTTATGGGTATTTGCTGAGAATATAAGTTTCGTGCAATATATCGACTATTGGTTGGCTTACGTGATTGTTATAGATGAGGAAACGTATAGGCCCGGTTTTGAAACGTTGAAAATATTTTCGCGGAGATTTAATCACCGGGCCTCAGTTCTTTAAATATCTCCAAAAATATGTTCCTATCCTGTTGCGTCTTTTATTCTACATGAATCCTTTAGGCCACTTGCTTCCCCTAAGGAGAAAACTTCTATCATGCTCAGATACTGGGACATGTCTGGCACTTTTATCGATCCTAATGGAACTATAAATTTCATTTATACGCAGCCAAAACAAATGAATCCTACATTACCATCAAGGGATTTCTTTTCTGTTGTTCCATAATTCACCATTCTGGCAAAAAACAAGCGACTAAATACACAGCGTATTCAGTTATCAATATAGAAGCACACGTAACGATAAGGAAAGGAATTATGCGCGAATTTATTCCTAGGCCGCATCACGTATAATAATTGTAGTTACTAATATGTAAAATACTAGACTGAAACCAGATAAATAAAATATTTATTTTTTTTAATGTCTTCAAAGTACTGCCGAGTTCAACTATGACGCAAAAGTAAGAGAAAGATTCTAGATGTTGTCTACATTTTTTTATAATATGAAATCAGGGCTGATTCCTAAGTCGGTGATGTTAAGCAATAAAAATGAGAAAGTGCATTTCAACCTTTTCCTAAAAAATAAATTTACTTTCCTTAAATGACCGAAAAATGAAATAAGTGTAAGATATGATGGCATAAAATGCAAAAGGTCGGAAAAAATACACATTTTTGAGGAAGTATTCCGTAAATATTTGCTTAAGTACTGAGTTGGCTCAAGAAAGAGAATTTATTAAGCCTGAGAGAATTTCCATTAACGTCATATTTCCAGAGAACATGATAAAACGCATAACATTGATGTACCACAAGTTTAAATTCATAATAATTACGAGATAAAAGCGATGTGATCTCGTTTTTATTCTGGTTTGAGCGATCCAATAACTTACAAATGTCAAGAGCTTAAGACATGTCATCAGAAAGTAGGTTTCCTTCGCCCATTGCATATTTTTGAAGCAGATATTTAAGGTTGAGGTTCTTAAAAAATACGGTAGAAATGTATCGCGTGACCCAAGAAAAGTTTGGCTGTTTTTTGTGTCTGATAGCGTGAGCTGACATTTAGCCTTCACTATTGAGCGCTGTATGCTCCACTTCTTGTCTTCCTAAGATTATAATAGAGCATAATGCGACTTTCCCCATTCACCTTTACATACACTATTCATAAATTTGATGAAAATTCCTTTAGATACTAAGGGCAGAAGTCTAGAAAAATATGACCTAGCTGTTAAATTGAGGTTTACAACCTTAATCGTTATGCTGTATTGTTCGGTATTTTCATTTGCATATGAAACATGTGCTTTATTATTTAATATCTTCCGAGTCTTATTCGTGAAAAATTTATGTATACAAAAATATGTAATGAAACCTGGCTTTCTCTCCTACTTTTTTTTATTTTTTACTCATGATTTCTATTTTTTGTTCCTCTATTCATGACACTAGATTAGTGACGAGAATTATTGGCACATGAGTTTTGACGGTCTGCAGTCTCTGGGCCTGAATCGGAGTTTGCAATCTTTAAAAAGCTGATAGTTTTAAAGATAGATTTCAGTTTTTCTTACATAACCTCCATTAAGCATCATTCAAATTTTCAAACTATTTAGTCCAAATGTTCACGACAAAAAGAGAATTTACTTTTATTCAATCTAGGCTGTACATTAAAATGGATGGACTAAGGTAATATTTTTCTTCATTAGAAAAAAAAGCTGTAACCAAGTGTTTGCATACAAAAATGATTTATTTCAAGTATGCACATGTCAGAATTTAGTTACCCAAACTTTTAGCACATTTTTTTTAAAAGCACTACAAAATGCATAGTATTTGAAGACACGTGCGGTGAGACATGGTCTGTAGGGCCGAAAGAAGCTACAAGTACCCCCAAAATTGTCAAACGAAGTGATTCTTTGGTCTGCACATCAGAGGAGCAGTATAAAGTAGGTATCTACTAAAGAGGATGAACTGCGAAACTTTAAGTTTCGCCTGTGTCACCAGATCGTTGGCCTGTGAGACCGAACGGCACCATTCAAGGGTTAACAGGAGATTTGAGGGAAATAAGAAAGTGCCACTAAAATTCACCAGATACCTTTCCGTAACACCTTAGAAGTGAACTAAAAAAGTAAGAATGTGTACATTTTAAAAACTATTTTTGTCCAACGATCTTACATTCATCCAATTGGTTTCATTTCTTAAATCGACTTCTTGAAATAGTGATGAGAGAAGTACGGACAGATGTCACTTTCTTTACCGACGGCCATTAGCAAAAAGCATCCTCACAATGTAGTAATACCAGGATTGATCTTTCCTCAACCTTTGTACGAGAGAGAAATGGACCGGTCGCGATCCAAAACGCAAGTCAAAATTCCCTGCATTCTCCTCCGAGCTGTTTAAAGCGTCAGGTCTGCGCGAATCGACCCGTTCCACCATCTCCCAATTCATTTTCGCCAGGCCCGGAAGCCCACGGGGCAATGGATCTCTTTTAATGGGCCATTTGGAACGGAGAGAGGAAGCGCGTTTGTTCCGCTGAAAAAAAATAGAATTTAGGTCCGTCTGCGAGCGTGCGTGGATTTACTCGCGGATCCCACGCAGGAAGAGAGGAAAGTGAGATTAGAAAATTATCTAATGCGGAAACCGAGTGGTTACGACGGCGGGGAGGGTGGAAGATAATTCTGGGGAGTGTTGCCGTGGGAATATCTGCATCTGCATTATATCCTAGTAGCCATGTCAAAGCGTGTGGCAGAGAGTGAGTATTTACCAACATATACTACACTATAAACTTAAAAAATTAAACAAACAGCACCTATTAATTCAACATTTATAGCATTTACTTTGTAAAACGTTTTCATAATCTCAGGAATATTTAAAACATTTTAAGCTTTACGTAGAATATTTATTGGACGACCGATTTAACCGAAAAGTCGACATTTTCAGGTATATAACATATGGTTCTCCGTCATATATTCCTCCACTTTACCTGATTATCCATTGGAAGCAGCAATGACTAACCTTCAACCCTCCCCCCATACTCATCTCTTCTCCCTCCTCCGCTTCACAAACTGAACTCATCCCAACCCCTATCCCACTTTCTCGTCTTACTCTCCAAAATATTTCCCCCTCCCCCCACCAACCACCTTTGAGTATATATGACTGAGAGCCCTATGTTATGAACCTGATGATGTCGACTATTTGACAAAACCGGTCATCCAATAAATATCCTACGCAAAGCTTACAAAGTTTTGTTATTTCCTAAGGAACAAATATTGACACCAAAACACCCGAAGGCATCTTTTCGACTACTACATACGAAAAAATAGCTGCAAATGTATCATTTTCGATGTCTACACCATTTTTTTCTCATGAATTCTTCTCAATGCCGCTAATATACCCTAGATAAAATGCTAAGCCCACTAAACCTGTAACGTGAAACACAGAGGGAGGAGGGATAAATCTGGGAAGGGGTGGAAATAGGATAATTGAAAGGTGGCCATTCATCCTATGAAGCAGAAACCTTTGCTCCTCTTACCCTAATAGAGATTTATCAGCTGGTTGCCCACTACTGGAGTAATTCAATGTTATATTACAACATGTGAGTGAAGAAAATATCAATGTTATAAAAATAAAGTGAAAAGAATAATAAAGTGCACGATATCACAGACGTGGATTCAATGCTTTTAGTTGGCTCAGATGGCTTTTTATTTTGAAAAAAAGAAATACTTTCTCTTAGGCGGAGTCAAAATCACGCCTTAATAGAGTCTTGGGGGGTGACCAAGTCCCGGCATTCTGTTTTTCAGGCATTATAATAACCTTCAAAATACAGTAGCTCCATGATCCTAATAGAATATTTCCAGTCTCGTTTACCCTATGTCATTACTTTGAATACTACGCAAACATTCTATGAGGTTTCTTCATATGATTTAATTCCCTTACTATCGTCCTCTGATATCACTTTTAAATATTGGTCACCTGTGTTACAGATATGGACGCAAGCCCCAGAATGAAATAATTGTGTACTCATGTGGCTTCAGCACTGATAATCGAATATGACGCATTAAATTTTTTGGTATAAGCATTTTAAACGATATGGTTTTGTGTGTGCTGAATTTTTTCGACTGCTAACGCTGATAACAGTTTCCTGAGATCATTTTTAATCCACCTTAAGTCTAATTGTTAGAGAAATTATGTTAACAACACAGGATAAATATGTTACCCTTAAGATTGAGGAAACGTCTGCTCATCTTTTAGCAATAGTAATGAAATATAAATCCTAGTAATTTATTCACATCTGAACGCATGTGTTGAGATTGTTATAACTAGTTTCATGACAAAATGAGTGGGAATACATAGGTTTGAAAGAATTTCCTGAAGCCATACTTTTTTATATATATATAACGCTTATTATCAAACCAAGATGAAATAAAGTACTCCCTGCTAGCAAGTTATATCTCCAACATACGCCAGCTTATTTTCCCCTCGTGAGTTTTCAGATCAAAATTTTGCTCAACGACGACTTAATAAGTGAAAATGTTTATAAATAGTATTGACTTCAACAAATTAGAGCTCATTATCTTGCACTTAAGTGACTATGAATGTAACGACAAAACATTTTAATGTGGCATACATGGGAATTTGGATGTTACAGCGACCTCTAAGTGTACAAAGTAAAATTAGAAACACTTTACCATAGTGATGAGGGTATTAGTATTAATGATAAAGGTGTCTTTAATAGTAAAATAATCCATAATATCGGCACAAGAAAGTTGTTAACTGTCTGAGACAAGGTAGGTGAAAACAGAAATAACACATCTAACAAATTCTATATGCCATGAGATTTTAAAAAATTATGAAGCTTCAAATGAAAACATTTATTCCAAAGCATTTTTAAAAAAATGGATCTCCTTTGTTATGGTATTCCAACTTGAAATATGACAATTGTGTTCATTTCTTGCGATAGACAATAGTTGTGGCATTTAATACGTCGAGAAACGAGAATAATTAAATACTATTTTCGAATTCAGGAATTATATATGCGCAGGATACCAACATATTTTTCCACACGGAAGGAGTTAAAATGATAATCACACAATAAGGTTAGTCGACCACACACGGAGATATCTCAAGGATCCATAAAAACTCTTTTCGTCGTACTATTTGTAATCCCTCATCACCATTGGTAGTTCAATCCTAAGATTGGTTGACTGCAGCCCTCCACCCTTCCCCCTCTGATGCTAGGTCATGTATCTCCTGGTATCTCTCCCAATGTACTTTCCTCTTTATTTGGATAATCCCTATCGGATAAATTGGTTTCTATATGAAAACAGTCCCAATTGGAAATGAATGTAGGAAATATGCAAATAATAGAATCTCAAGCTAAAGGCAGGTAAAATAAAAAATAACTACCACAATGGGGTAAATATTACATTCACCCTTTTTACCAAAATTATAATTTTGACACCCGGATGAAGCGAGAGATAAAAAGCAAGCGGAAAGAAAATTTAGTAATTAGCCCGCATAAGAAGAGAGACATTTTTTTTGTTACGATGTCAGCTAGTTTTAGGTCACGCAAATCATGAGCCATAAACGAACAAAGCCCAGATTATCCCAGCGATTACCAGTGATATGTTCGCCAGTAAAAATTATGACCATTTTCCAGTCACCAATTTCGCACGGAAATTATTTTCCTGAGCGGACATTGGGACTGGCCAGTACTCACCAGTCCGCGTCATCAACACGTAAAAAAAAGGAATATCTCATTTTAAAATCTCTTTCAGATAAACAAAAAGAAACTTCGTGATCGCTTTGAGTGAGGATAAAGGTTCTCTCGCAAAAACCCGTAAACATTTCATTATCGACGAATCGGATGGCGACACGGAGCGGTTGTGCCAGGGCGTCCTATCAAAACGGACCCGATAAAAATTGAAGTGCTAACACACTCTTGATGGAGCTGACGGGAAAAAAAATTTAAAAAATACTTAATCGCATATTTTGCAACCGTCTAGTCTCACACTCGTGATGAAGAGCTCCGCTTGATGAGAAACGATTCAAAATTGACGTTACCCGTATAATTTTCTTTTCGCGCGTAAATTACAAATCAAGTGCCTGGTACACTCCAAATCGTTTTTTGTTTTGGTGGATGCGCTTTGCATAATAAAGAGACCCACTCTAGGCAAATTTTTACGTGGTGAAAAATTTGAGACGATCGCTTGTATTCATATACTTGACTCAGTCGCAATGCAGGAGTAAAAATACAGACCGAAATAGTGTAAATGAATATTTCATTGTGTGTGCAAAGAACAATAAATGCGGAGTATTATTGAAATGGCAAATAAACATTATCTATGATGAAAAGCAAGGTACAAAACATTTTTTTATTATCCCTTAGTATTTTTTATTATCCCTTAGAAGTGAGTATTTGGCCCAAATATTTGATTGGAAAAATACATTGTAATCGCAAAAACAAAGCCATTCGTTAGGATTACTTTAAATATTTATTTTTTTATGTAGATTTTAGAGTATATTCTACTAAGTTTAATTCCATAATGAGAGCAAATAACGCACCACAGAATGCGATTTTATAGGAGATTATCCTTTATTCATATTCAATGTGATTTCCATTATTTTTAGCATCAGTGAGGTATGTTCACAAATAATGGCGTTAAATCGCATATATTGGCATGGCTACAATGTCATTGACTAAGAGCGATATGATTAAATAGTTATTATTCTGGATTACTAGTTACAGATCGTAGATAGCCATGAGAAGGTGAGCATAGTTCTAGATATATTTTATCACTAAAAACTGCAGGACGCTTAGCTTAGCTAGAACGTGAACATCACTTACGTGACGTTAATGATCTTTTATGGATATTTTTTAAAGAATAAAAGAAATGAACCCATATGTGGATATCAGTGAGATCTGATACATCAGCGCATGACACGTTATCCAAATACGTAAAATTATTTCTTTAAGCCAAAGAGTGGGAAACACTTGACGGTAAAATTATCTGTTCTTAGAAACAAAAACGCAGGAAAATGGAAGACAAACCCAACTGTATTACATGTATTTTTTTCCTCCCTCTCCAAATTAAATACGAATAAGATGCCAAATTAGTCATAGAAACGTTGAGGGGGATTTTTAAAACCAAATACATAACTAAGACTATGTTGACATTTTAAACAAGTCAGAGATGGGAAAATTATTGAGCAAAGTTTTTAAATGCTTCAAGAAGTGCATTATCACAGTAACAAAGTAAAAACAAAAAAAAATAGTTTTACAATCTCTTGCAAATGGACAATCAAAACTCAACGTGTTCCTCCGGGTTCATTGAATGCTATTTGATTGTCTTAACTCTGAATATATACCAAAATCAATTGTTTCTCCCATGGATAAACCTCATATTAACAAACGAGCAATCCGATAGAATAAAGAAAACCCGGTCTCTCACGGGACATCATGTTAATCAAAAGGCTAAGTTACCATAGGAATGAAGATTACCGGGCAAAACATAACCGGGCCAATATTGCACTAACTCAGAACAAAAGAGCATAGCTATATATATTTCCAATTCTCCGACATGCAAGCTAGTTTACAGCTACATGGTTACACCTTCAAATACTCAAGCATCAATAAACTTGACTTGGAATGCACAGCCATAGTTCAAAATCCCCATGAGGTAGGTTTATACCGAGTTAGAACGTGAGTTGGGAAGATAGGCAATATATATAATAGGACATTATGCTCATATCATTAGTGCTGCAAGCCTTCTGCAGCAACCACATTGTAAATATCTATATTGTGACTACACAAAAACATTCAAACAAAAACGATGATAAATTTGTACTTGGTGAATTGAGGCGTGACTTCGTGGAAATTAATCATGATGTAAAGAGAACATATATTTCCCACAGTTCATTTTCTACCTTACAACTAGTTTCAACGCAAAAGAGTCATTTTCAGGTACCTGGAAAATTTGATAATATGGGTAGAATAGCAAAATGTGAAGCAGAACGTCCGGATTTAAAAAGTCATTTTTCGGCAAGCAATGAGAGACTGTGATGGATACCACAAGAACTTCATAAACACGTAGTTTGATCAATTGTATTGCTAGTTATATAATTTTCTCTCTCATGTGTATTTTTCCATCTAATACGTGCACTTTAGTAAATAATAATTGCGTTTTGGAAGACTCTTCTAAGTGGAGCCACATTATAGATCTATATTAATATTCCTGATTACCTCTCCATGATCTCTCACACTATCCTTCGGTCTAATCTATTCTCGCGACTCTGTGTCTCCTGCAAAATCACTTATTTATTTTTCTTCATTGGACGCATACCTATAGCATAATGCACTTTGGTAAAATTCAATTTGGTAGGCAATTTCATGCTTTTGCTAATCATTCACTGTTATCTCCGAGCTACATTTTTAACATTGGTAGGTAATGTTAAATGTTCCCTGGTGGCAACTCATCCCATGGCAAACTTCATGTGGATTGAAAGGGATTTTGCAGGTGTAAATATACCTATACGTCAAAAAAGAGGTCTTTGCTCGGCCACTTTCGCCTCAATTAAAGCTGGATAACCGAGTAAATATATCTTTTGGAAGGCGGTCGTGGCGCGTTTCACTCACACATCCGACCCACGCATATGGTCAATCCTTTAATAACCCTCGGCCGCCGGGAGTGGGTTCGGCGGCGTGGGGAGGAAGCCGTATGGTGAGTGGCATGAGGTGCCGAGTAGGGCAAGCGGAGAGGAAGAAGGAAGCGACTTGAGAGTGTAAGCGAGTAGGAAGGAGAAGGAGTGAGGCGGGAAGGTGGGGTCGGGAGAAAGGTGGCTCGCCATACATCCGGTCCCACCTCCTCTTTCACGTGGCTACCGTGAACCGTTCATTCCGGGTTGGCCCGGAGTGCAGCCAGAGACGAGGACGGAGACGGGACGAAGGCGTGAAGAGCAAGCGGGGCACGAGGAGGGAAACTATTAATCCCGTGAACGGAAGTTGGAAGCGAGAAATGGTCGTCTGGTCTGGCGCTCCCCATACGCCGGTCGCCCCTCCCCCACAGCGTCCATCCCCTGGCAATAGGTGGGAAGATTAGACGGCGATGGAAAATGTGAAATTCTTCGAAAATGTATACCCACTCGGGAAAGTGCTCCTATCAGTAACAGGATTGGAATTCAAAGCAAGCGATAGAAGATAATAAGTCCATTATCGACCAGAATAAGCGACTTGGTTGACCTTACCCCTACAACTTTCAGCATATCCAAATTATCACAATATTTTTTCAGAATTATTTTACCTCCCCATACTTATTCCTGATCAAAGGCCGGCAGTTAACTTGTAGTTGACCTAGGAAGAACGCTGGAAAGGACGCTGTTGCCAAATTTACACTACGTCCGCTGACCCTAAGGTAATGTGGTTGACCATACCAACATAGCACTAAATTGTATGGAGTTGCTTTAGTGAATAACAAATACAATTTGGAGGACTCTTCAACGTGGAGTCAGATTATAGTGTTATATTAATATTTCTGCTGCTTTTGGCAACATCGCTCATACGATTTATTCAGGACATTTATCTTCATAATAGTCCATGCAGTCCACCTCGTGCAGAACGCCACGTGGAGACTACGCGATGGCATTTGCATAGGAACTAGGACAGTAATTTCATTCATAAATGTAAACGCTAATGCGCTAAGTCAGTACAAGTTAGATTGGTGTGAGACTAGAGAATTGGATTTACGCGTGGAGAGCCCCAGATTGAGTCTCGTTGATGGCAAGCCGGCGAATAACTGACACGTTTATAATTTTGATAAAATTGTGAGACACCTCTACCTAGATGAAGTCTAGGATATTTTAGCACTGAATTTATAGCCTGAACTGTATGGGCGATAGCTGTTTGGGTTCATTGACGTTTGGGCGTACTTCAAGGACGTTTCGGCGCGAGGCCGGTTGAATATAGTTGTCGACGCTACGATGCTATGCTTCCACGCGTTACTATTTGCTAATAAAATGTGTTTATGAGTTATCATCTCATGGATCCCCCATTATGTGACTAATGGTATATAATTATATATTTGAAATAAATTGTAGATGATTTTTAGGTGTTGATCCAAATAATAGGAGTCTAAAACTTTTAAAAGCACATAACATGTATAAATACAAATGGTGAAACAGCATAGGTAGTATATAGTGTGGTGCGGTAGCACCGTAGTGCCGTCCAGAATGTAAGTTATTATACTATACTGAATTATTGAATCAACCGGTATCGCGCCGAAACGTCCCCATGCCCAACGGCTGCGCCCAAACGTCCTTGCACCCAAACGCCTCACGACCAAATGGCCGCGCCGAAATGTCTCATTTCTACTTAGCGGTTGAACTATAAAACAATACAAACGAAAAATGATTTTACATTCTTAATACATACCTATTTATAAACTAAGTATAGAACTGATAAGGAAAATCTACAGGTATTGCTTCATTTGTAAGGGGAAGTTTTGATTGGCAAACGTTTGATATAATTGATAGTATATGATAAAGGATATAAATTAGTTTTTTTTTGTAAATAAAAACCACCTCACTAGCTGAGAAAATCATGCACTAAATTCATGTTGTGTTGTATCTCTACGCTACGGAATTTATTTTCGCGAGAGTTTTTGTCGCTTTGGTCGCTGGTATTACCACCTATGATGATCAAAAGTTAAAATACCGAGAAAATGAACGCTACGTTGCAAAAATAGCGTGTCCCTACAATTTTAGCGGTAAGGAATGATGATTTGCGGCGGTGTTCGCAGTTAGTTTGCAAACGAGGACCAATTTCGCAGTGCCTGGCGTTGGACGTCGCCATGTGAGTGGCCCTGAGGACTTAAGCTCGCGTTGCATATAGCCAGACCATGAACCTTTTATTGAGTCCCTATTTAAGAAAAATACTGATATATTCTTCCGAGGCTCTAAACTAGGGAAGAAGTAAATTATCATTTTTAGGGAAAATAAAACTAAGCCTAGAAATAGTCTCAATAATTTTACGCCTTTTGCAACAATTTTTATGGTTTGAATTACACTGTGTACAGCTATAGTTTTTGTTGAAAAGGGTTAAATATTTCATGATGGAATGTATATTTTCCTCGTAATCGCAAAATGGCTTTGAAAAATCAAAAGCTGATAGTTTTTGAGCTGAAATAATCAATTCTTATTTCAAAACTCCATTTTATATTTCAGATGAACCCGGATAAATGTTTAAAAATATTTAAATTGATAGGTGTTCTATGTACAAAATATAATGCTCATTTTAAAAATTTCTTTCTAAGGTTTGTTTTGCAGAAGTTCATCATATTTTTAACTGGAAAAAAGACGTAATTTAAATTGTTACACAGCAAAAAACAAAATGATCTACCAAATTAACTTATTTAGAATCTAAAACTGGCCCTCAATAGATTAATATCCCTTCACATCCAGAGTAGAAATTAAAATGCATAAGCATGCAGACCTAGTGCCTCGATAGCAGTGGTTTAAGCGTCTTCATATCACGTACATCACAGGAGATAAGGATTTATAACGAGGCTGGCTGTGCATTTCCATTGCACGTGGGTCAACTACGGCTTGACAGCAAATTAACCCGACGCGACCTAAAAGCGACTGTCGCAAACGTGTGCTAGTACGCCGCGAGTATAGACCCGGCGCTGGGCTACACAACACGGCGACTCAAACTGGGCGCTCACGGTCGAAACTGGAAGCATTTATTTATCCCCTATTGAGGTGTAATACTGAAAGCATCGCTAAGAGGTTAGAAGCGCCCCGGAACAGGGTCGAAATGAATGGATGGGCCTCCGGCGAGAGATTTATGTGGCGCGGAGTCACTCGAAGTTGGGAGATAAAGTGTGGCGCGGTTTGAAGGGCGCCAGAGATAGAAGAGAGGAGAAACACGGTTTAGAAGATGGGAGAGGGATGGTGAGTGAAAGAGCGTTGGAGCGAGGGCGAAAAGGAAATGGAGGAATTGCGGATGGGAGAACATCAAGGCTTGCTCACGTCGAGCGTAAGAAAATAACATAAAAACGTATCGTAACTTAAGTTTCGACAGCAGCCGTTTGCGATTTCAAACCGACGAAAGAGATAACACTTTGGATCTATGGGGCGTGGTTTCTGATCTTCAAGGCATGTGCGCTCGTGTTGCTGGTATTTTCTTACAGTTTTAGTGGATTAAAAAATTATAAGATAAAAGTTTTTCAAACTATACCTCTACTTCTATATATTACTACCCTGCAAGCCACCTTAAAGATGTTTGGCAGGGATTGATTTTACACCAACTTGGACTATGGTGTAAAATTTTACTATCACCAACACTTACTACACTTTAGGTAATAATAATAATACAATACAACATTATTTGCTCTTGGGCAAGTATGTCCCTTGGAGCAGAAAATGTTTTGCAATAAATTAGTCACAGTGTTCAATATAGACATGGTACATAACTGTAAACAAGGCAAAATATGCCATATCATTAATAATACGGTTGTGTGTATACAGCGCATCGAAAATACACAGCTTTACAAAAAACTACAGAGTTGGGTGCATATCAATTAACAATATTTTCAGTAATTTTTCCTTTAAACACTTTAGCATAATTTATGGATTGTAAACTGTATGGAAAACAATTCCATAATTTATATTTACATTAGGTGCTACCAATTCTACATAAACAATTTGTAATGATTTATATTGCAACTATGTAAACGTGGTACAAAACTAACGCAGGGATCATGATAATCGTGATATCAACACTGAGTGGCAGAATAAGGAACATTACAGAAAACAACAGGCATTAGGGAGGAAATTAACCGATTAGCTACACTACCTGTTGACTAACCTTCTTCAAGGTCCTATTGGCTGCCGTTAAGGTCTATAAACAATTGCGGGAAAAACTACATGGTAATTCACTCTTCTGCAGCCTATTTTCACAATCTTATTCTCAATATCTGATCTACCGTAGTACGTTGGAGTTTGTAAGATATTAAAAAAGACGTCTGACATATGAGACCTGTTCTTGAAAGTCACTGTTCTCGGATTTGTCACTGTTCGAGCTTTTCACAAGAGCTGCGACTTCAAACATGAATGCAGCACAAAGTAATCGGGTTTTGAATTTCAATTGCAACTTTGCGGATCAAATATCTATGACCGCGCATATTTAAGTATGTACTGGATACGCTGAATACTATCGCAAAGGGTAGACTGATTCCGACAAAGGAGTCTTTAAATTCCAAAAATCCATAAAATAATTTATCTCATCACCTGACTCACAGTCACCTTCTTTTTCCTAACTACCTTACTGAAGTTGACAAATAGGAATTTCTTCTAAAAATGAATTTTTATAAAATAAAAAAATAAAGGATGTATCTGAAAAATTTACGCATTTGGCAGAGAAACTGTGACCATTTACAAACTGTCGCAAGGTTACATGTGAAAAAAGTAAAAATACTTTCAAACTCGCATTTCCAATTTTTGTAACTGGTAGTACCTGCACACCCGCGAAGTTAGCTTTTGTATTGTAATAATATTCCCAAAGGGATATTCTTTCTTTTCTCTCAGTGGTCAACGTATCGAACGGCTTGCGTAATGTAAATAATAGGAACCTTCTTCTGAGATAGGTTTGATAATGTAGGCGTTACGGACGCTCTTCCTCTTATTCAAATGCTTAGGTTTAGCTGCGATGTATTGCATTCAAGTCAAGTGGAATTTAAATCAGTCTCAAGTTTCATTCATTACTTTTACATTGATGAATTCTGTTTGTTTTGGTGATCATATCTGCGAATTCCTTATTTTTTTGGGAACTCGTTGCTGTATCCACTTTGTCTCTCAGCCAGCATCAAAGTCAACGCAATAAATAGTATGAATGGAAAAACTTTGAAGCGGGGAAATCGTCCGATATTAGAGTCGAATAGACATTAGTTATGGGGGTAACTTGAAAAAGTCACGGAAATAGGCGTGTAACTTAATTTGCTTTATTTTATGTTCGTAGTTTTTAGATTTAGCTTACAATATAGAGCTCCCCGAGCAAACCAAAGGATGGCCATGATAAAATGCAGAGCAAGTTCAAAATTAACTTCAAATAACTAAGTTTCCACAACCTTAAGTTACGCTTTCGTTTCCAATGTGTAACAGCATTAAATGTATGGCCAGGAAGAGCAGGAGTGCGGGGTAAATGTAGTGAGGAATTTTGCAGGAGGAGGGAGAGGATCATGGGCAGAAGAAAATGGCTCGGCAAGGCGTACGTGAGGGAAATTTTTAAGCAGTTCTAGAAGCTTTAAGCGGAGGATCCAGACGCCTCGGGTAGTTTCGATGAGGAAGCGAATATACAGGGAAAGATGGACAGAAGACATTTTAATTCGAAAGCTTGAGGACGGAGTGGTAGTTACCAAATGATTGGCTGCAGAAGAAAATAGAGAAAACACATTACGGACTTAAGTTTACCTTCATAAAGCGACCATTACTCTGACGTGATATCTTCATGTTGCCATTTGTGTGCAAAATTAATTGATATCTAAGGATTGGAGTAACTCAGGGCTAGTTGCTGTGAAGATGGCGCTGCTGAGCAAATTTGAAGGCTAGGGCTAGAAATTAATCGGTTAAGAAAGAATTTGAAATATATTCTTTGGTTTTGGAAATATATAGTACTTACGTCAGTAAAATATTCGCCCCTCATTACTTTATGAATGTTCAAACACTGGATGAGCATCACTTGGCGAAAGAGATTCATCATGGAAAATTACTAACAAGAAGGCCAGACTGAAGAAGACAAGGGTGATTGAAGTTTAAAGGTTATAAAGAGGAGAAGTTTTAGTCTTCATATAAAGAAAGTGCATACATAGCAATGGAAGCATGATACCAGAGAGATACCGAAGGATAGAGCTTAAGGAAGAAATCATTGTCATAGAATCAGTTCCCTAATTCTGACAGTAAAAGTAAGCTTTTTTCACTGTGCGTACCACAAAAAGGGATAAGTGATAGGTATAAATGCATGTTCATTTATATACTAACCAAAAATCGATTCTTTAGGAGAAATTATTAATCCATGCATCAAGTATATATAATTTAATAGGATATATCTGTCATTCCAAGTAATTTACATCAATTTTTCCGCCATGAAAACCCTACCCCGCCGCTAATAAAGTCCGACAGTCATTATGCCTTACAAATATCTTCAACCTATTGTACTCAATACTTATTTCAGCACTGACAATCGAACTTAATGTACCATATTTAAAACAGGATACTGAATCTCTCAATAAATCCTTCCATTTAAATAAAATAAATAAAAGTTTCGGTTCAAAGTATAACCGGTGCATTATGTATCCTGTTCATACATATAAAATTACTATATGTATATCATATAAATACTTTTACTGTTAGAGATTTCGAATAATTTTAATTTTCCTCCAAGGTTCAAGAGTAAATTTTATTAGTACTGATAAATTCATCAAACACGATATCACACCACTTCGTGATGTGAGCAATGCATATTTATGATAAGTTTATTCTAAATCCACCCCAGGTATATCCTTGACACGTTCCACTCGCCTATGATTGATCATGTTGAGTTAACGAGACTGGGATACGTATTGTGGTTATCTTTGTGTTTGACAATGAGAATCAAATTTGGCATTGATCAATTACTATTCAGCATTTTAGACGGTAATATTTTTGACCTTGCGCGATTCGTTTCAGGGCTTAAAATAAGAGTTCTATAAAATAGCCTCTCATTTTCTATTTCCTCCATGGAAAATATAAAGCAGTCTCCTTGGCGTAATGCTTGGTAATATTAATTTTTTCCATTACATACTACCTCCTTACTTCTTCTATATAATCAAACCAATCTTTTTTGTCCTCCTATAGGTATCTTATTTCTCTCCGTACGTCAAACGGCCTCCGGTGGATTACACATTGGTACTTGCTTATGTTTACTCCCAAAGCTGATAAAGAAAAGACATTTTACTTATATTACGACCTGAAATATTCTTCCCAGATTTTCGCTTGTAATATTCCTACGAAGCAGTAGAAATTGTAACACGTGGTAGAGATCGTCTTCTAAACCTACATCTACATAATACCCCGCGAGCCGCCGCATGGGCGTGAGGCAGGGGGTGTTAGGTCATCAGCCGTGTAAAGATGTAAGTTTTTTGGAGATGAAAGGTGACATGAATTATAGGTGTGTATTTAGTGAGCTTCATTTTTATTGTAATCGCTTATCGTTCGTGGAGAAAACGAGTTATTGTACCATATCATTCAAAATTCGTGTCACGAATCGAGCGGCGCCACTTTCGCTACGATAGTTCATTACCTCCGCGATAAGCCCGCCAGCTCCGCCAGTCTATGCTCGATGCTCGGGCTATGAAAAAAATTACGGTGCATTCGACTCCTCACGCGATATCACAGTCTTTTTCAATCCTGTGGACGAAATGTCCTCTCATATTCCTTCCCTTGCGTTGCTATTTATGTGTTAAATTGAAGCAATATCGGTTGTCAATGAGAATAACGACATTGAACGTATGGCATAAAATCATGGGGCCGATTTTATAACTTAACTTTCGAGCGTAAAAGAATCATTACCGCTGAATAGTTGGTAACACTTCGAAAACAATTTAACAGATTTAAGAGGAATAGCACAAGATGATACCATCATCAGTTATCTAATCAGCATGTGTATAGACATGAAGTACACGTTTGGGTAGGGCTATGACGGTGCTAGTTCAATGAGCTCTCGCTTTCAGGGTGTAAAAGCTTACATCCGAGCTAAAAACCCTCTTGCCATTTATGTTCACTGCAATTCTCACAGCTTCAACCTCGCAGTTTCTGATGCATGTGGTTTTCCAGTCATTACAAATTGCATGGCTGTTATGGCGTCTGTGTACGACTTCTTCCGGTATCCTAAGAGAAACAATGAATTGCAGAAGGCAAGTGAAGGGTTGAAGCCTCAAACTATAGCCACTCGCTTGAAGAAACTTTGTGCCACTCGTTGGGTTGAGAGACACAATTCAGTTGTAATCACCTTCATTGAACTTCTCTGCCCTGTTCTACCAGCTCTGGATCAGGTAATATCAAACTGAACTGACAAGGATTCCATCTCGACTGAGGGTAAATTGCAAAGGTCCATTCAAGACGGAAGTTTTCTCATTGTTATGTATGTCGTTGCCAAAGTTTTTGCTATAAGCCTTCCCTTGAGTCACAAACTTCACACCAAACTCATCTTGTTCAGGCAATGTCTCTTACTGACATTGCCCAAGGTGCTTTGCAGAAAATGCGAGACGATTCTACAGAGCATTTTTACAAGGTTTTCACCTTTTTTTACAAGGAGTTCAGCAAGAAGCTACAGGTACCTATTCGTCTTTAGTTTTTCCTTGCATTTATAGATAACTCTCACAGTTATGCACTTTCTCTGTACTTTGCTTTACGCAGCAACACGGTGAAAACGGGTCTTTGAATTCAAAGGCCCGTATTCACTGCTATTGCCTCCTTACTATACCATCAGGGATAAAAGAAACGAACCTGGATAACACTCATCACCTGGCACGCAAGGTTCACATCTTTTGTCCCTGATAGCACGTGTCGTCCATTACCATGCCATTGCTTTCACAGGACTGGAACTGGAAATTAAAGTCCCTCACCGATATGCCCGTCAACTATGTAAGGTTGATACCCCTGTCTCAAGCCCTGAGGTATATTTCAGGCAAGCAGTATTTGTTCCTTTCTTGGACTTCTTTCTTGTTCAGATTGATGGTAGACTGTAGGAACATCGCAATCTCCTGACGTACTTCAGTTGTTTTTTACTTAATAAAGAGGCCTGCAGCCAGGGATTTAATTCCGATGCCTCGAAGCACGCCAAACTCCTGCTTGCAATGTTTTCAGATTACCTTGATTGTTGAGAAGATAAGTTTCTTGGTGAAATGACACTGTACCATCGGCATTTTTCGAAATTTGCAGACCCACCAAGAAATGCTTTAGACGCTCTAACGGAACTCTCCTTTTTTTCTGAGAGCATATCATTACACATTTCTTAAGCAATAGCGATTTCGTCAGCGCTTTTGTTATTATTTTATAACCCATCGTTGGCCAAATGTATGTAAAACTTGCGTTCTTTCTGGCTCTCAAACCTTTGGCTCAGTAGGTTTGTCTTAAAGACATCTTCCAAGCGGTGCGAAAGATGCTTGAGATTTTGTTTGTCCTGCCAGTAACAACAACTGCAACAGCAGAAAATTTCTCTCTGATAACTCTCTGATATCTCAACTCTCTGATATTTGAATAATTATTTAAGAACTTGCTGTGTGCAGAACAGACTTAATAGTCTAACTCTCCAGTACATTCTCTAGGATAATCCCATTACACCTGGCATGGTCCTCGATGTTTTCGCCATGTTTTCTTCATATATCGCAGTTTCTCTTATATAAGAGAAAAATGCATGGAAACAGAATACAATAAAAAAACTTGCATTCATTTATGACCAACCTCACCTTTTAGTATCTCGTTATTCGCCGCCTCTTCCTTTTCTTTCTTGTTTCTATTCATTGGGAAGTTCTAACCATTCATCTTCTCAATGTCATCAGGCAAATTCAACTTGCCCCTGGTTGGTAGACCACTATCAACATGTTAAATCTTCGGAAAACCCCCACGAAATCAAAGTCTGGCTACAAGCCTGAGTATTATATTAATTTATTTAGTTGTTTCTATTTGACCAGGGTCCCAAATGCTCGCGGCGTATTCGAGGTGTGACCTAGCCAGAGCAAAGTAACATCTCTCTTTGACTTTTTCATCCAAGGACCTTCCTATTTTACGTTTATCAATACCTAGTTTCTTTAATGCTGCGCCACATATGTCTTGTATGTGTCCTTCCCACGATATATCAGATGTTAAGGTAATTGCAAGGTATTTTACTGTATCTGAAGGTTTTATGTTTTATTTCCACCCACAATATCGGTATGGAATTTTTGTAATGACTTTCGCAGGAAGTCTTCATTGCAATAGTAAGAAAACTAAAGGTAAATTATTCGGCAGAATAAAAACGTTAATCAATTATCAAAATAATTTAAACATAATATATATTGAATTATTTTATGCGTCGCAATAATTTGCATTTGCCATTGTATGTATCACACATTTATTTTTACGAATAGTACCACTGATGCAATATCCTACTACCAATTACCATCACTATTATTAATACTCCGTTATTACAATAATATTTTATTTTTACAGGGGAAAAATTATCCTGTAGGGTTTCTAGGTTAAATTACTGAAATGCTACCTAAAGCAAAATAGTTACTATACGTTTCTCCAGGAATTGAGTGTCTTAATGTATCATAGTCTCTACCAAATTCACTGTATATTATCAAATTCCAAGTCCTATGACTTACAAAAATGTTGGCGGTGAGGGAACAAATTTCTATGATTCCTCGGCACCTATCAGCTCCAGAAGAAAATCTGGTTTAATAGCACTGTGATGGTATTTTTTTAAGAATTTAGCTAATGTGACGGAGAAAATATATTATTTGGTGCCTAATCCTGGACAAAAACAATTTTTCTAATCGTAGTGTCATTTCCTCCGTCAATTTATTGCTCTGTAATGCCGTTCCTTTTTTGTGGATGAGAGGTAAACAGGATGTATCTAAATATAAAATCCAATTTGAATACTGAACGTGAAATGCGTCTCCATCAAAATTTAACATTAAATTAAGAGCATATGATTACAACGCGTCCTATTTTAATGGCCTCTATCGGGTATAAAAGATCTACGAGCTGCGACAGAGAAATAGGCGCGTCGCGTAGGTAGTCGGTAAGGATCAACCTGAGGATTCTCTTTTCATTTCCTGGGCGCCACTTCGTATCAGCGGATCGGCGGAGGAATTGAGCGAAATGAAAGCAAGTGAGCCCTCGCAGCGTATCACCCTCTAGAGTCTAAAGATAATTATTGGAGCGTTATCAGATCCCCGGGGTTCTGCCACCCAACCCCTCCCACTTCACTCCCTCTCCCAGCTTCTTTCTCGTCTCTTGCGAGAACATTCGAGATAAGAGACGCACACTACAGCAGAGAACGGGGGTTAGGACAAAAAAGGATTCCGGATGACGCAAAAGGCAAGAGAAAGGATTATTATTTTATACTTTTTTATTCATTAACGGTTTCTCTTCCAAAAACAACGCCGACTCTTGTCTCTGTCAACCGTTACTCGAGAGATTGGAACGGATTTCATTCATTAAGGTTGCTAAGTATATCTACATTTTGCAAATCTTTAAAGAGACTACGGCATGCAGACGCGATTGTAACATATAAACAGAGCTTCGAGAAAAACTAGATAGTTAACATTTCTCTTAAGGAGTAGACTATAATCATAGCTCCGTGAGATCTTAAGAAGTCTTTATTACATTGATGTTATCCTCAATGCCTCCTAAGATACAGGATATTTATTTAGAAATGGAATGGAATTTAATCAAAAGGGTTCCATTGACACAACTGCTGTAATTGCGCGCAGAAAATTATTCTTCAAGTCTCCTAGTTCATTCATGTTACTCATAAAAATAAAAATGCCTGAGATTAGAACATTGAACACAAAAATAATATTTAAATATCATATTGTTTTGTACAACTTGCTCTCTATTAGTAGTGAATTGTTTTATTAGCCGATACTATAATTGTTACCGAAACATAACATTTTATTGGAAAATAGTTCCTATAAATATTTTGAAGCATTGGTAATACTATTAAATGAATAAGGGCAATAAAAAAACATAAATCGTTCCTCTAAAACAACTGAGTAGCTAAAGTTCTCTTGACTGAATCAAGAAAAACCTAAGTTAAATAAAATTATAGCTAAAATAGAGCGTTAAGTAGAGAATTAGATAATTCGAGATTTAAGATCGAGATTCGGGATAAGGTGATTTAAGTAGAGAATTGGCTCGAGTAATACTCCATACCTTGGAAAGTCCGTTGCCAAAATTGTGCTGTGTAATGAGGTTTCCAAAAATTTCCTCATGGTTATCATTATAAATTAACTTCAACGAATATTGAATAGCATTTTATTTAGTGCTTAGTTGATTTTACAGCACTACATCAATAACAAAACCTATCCATTCAACCTATAGGCAGCGTAACCACCATTCTGGCACTATATATTTAAAAAAATACTGCAGTCCTGATTCTAAACTTTACGTTACTTAATAAATGTCACGCCTCAAAACAGTAATTTGGCGTCCATTTTATGCATATTACAAAATGAATTGTAAATTCTCTGGTACAGAGTTGTAGGAGATATAATTTCAAATGTCTATATTCTTTTATTCACGTAAGTTATCAACAAATTAGCAATGGCAAAACTATATTTTTACCATCAACAAAATCCAAACAGAACGTTTTAAGTTAAGAAAGTCACTTATAACATAGCTTGGATAAATATCTTACTGCAGTTTAGTATATCTTGTCAATTTTTGACTTATCTCCAAAAAACAAATTTTAGATCGTCTTAACCCAATTATCCGATTACTGTGTATATGCGTGGCGATCGGCTTTGCTCACTCCATAGTTTTTGACAAGGAAAGGTAAGGAAGGTCTTTTACAAACATTTTAAACTGAAAATTATCATTTTCCATTGGCAGAAGAATGTTCCAAAATACACATTATTTAATGCCCTAGAATTTGGGTTCACTCAACCGGAAATGGAACATTTGACCTTCGGCTCCAACGTGCTGATGTGCTGAAAATAAGGATATTTTATTAGCTCTGCTATGTTTTTATTAATTTTAATTATATATTTTATTAGTTAATATTAGTTTAAATTAATACCTTCTGTTATTTTCTTTAAAAATTGTTAGATACCATAAAATACTATTGACTCCAATTTTGCGAAGGAAAATGACCCAACCACATTGGGATCAATAATTGACATTGTTAATTCGAATGAAATTTTCGAGGGTGTATATTCTGCTTTTTCTAAGACCTTGTCGCAAAAATAAGTGGGCCAATGGACACAGAGCCACGGCGTGGATAACAAGGCGCGCCGGGAAGGTCGACCGCAGCACTAATAGGTACAGCGCGCTGCAGAAAATCGCGGCGCACAGGAGGAACACCCGTTCGAAGCAGGAGTGAAATATATCGCCGCTGTCACCGACGAGCAACAACGCATTCGGTAGATGAGGCGAAAAGAAGAGCTAACGAAGACCGCTTCCTTTTCCGTGTCACTTAAACCTACGCCTACATAACGGTTCCTCTAACAGATGCATCAAAACACATACATTCACGTCAAGTGAAAAGCCGTGGAAACGAAGACAGCCTATTCCGCAGGTATCCAACATAAGAATGCACGACCTCAGCACAGCAGAAAAATTCTTTTTTTCTCGATTATGTGTGAGAAACAAGTAGAATAATCCTCTGTATAATTTTTTCACGTTTTTTTCAATCATTTCTTGGTATATAATAGGCCATCATTCTTTGCCTTTGTTTTCTCCTTCTCTTTATGCGCAGGAGTATTATTGTTCTTTCTGGCCTTATTTTAGGGAAAATCCCCATCAAAAAAGTTGTATGTATATACAATTCATAAGCAAAATCGCCCTTTTACTTTGAAGAACGTCTTTAGTCATCCTATTTTTCCATGCCTTAATTCATCACATGGGTCGAACGATAGTCATTCTTATTCCTACAATTAAATGAAAATATTAAACGAGGTTATTAATACGCAAAAGAAATTCATGTAAATCCCAGCACCAAATATAGCTTTAATTAAGTTTTAAAATAGCACTAGTTGAAAATTTACTTTGTATTTTTAAGGGCCAAGCGCGTCGACTTTAAAATTTGTAAGGATACAATTCAATATTATCGAAAGAGTTGTTAGTACTAATTCAGCTAGCTTTCTAAATGTTAAATAATTTTACTATGTAAAATTATTTAAAAATTTAAGGTTTGTTTCACAAGACAGAGTAATTAACAATGATTAACTTGAGTATTGGCTTCACATTCGATACGGTACGCTCTCTGAGAGTGACTTTCTAACGCTCGGGTGGTACAGATAAAGTATTGAAAAGTTAACTGCTGAAAAGTCAATAAATAGTTATTAAGGCCTTGAGCGTTAGAACTCAACTCTGTAACGGTTATAATCCACAGTTGTCAAAAGAGTCACTTATACTCCTTTATCTAGCTTTGTAAATGCTGTACTGCATTTATATTCTTTTAACTTGCTTTTTAAAAAGTTCGATTAACCAGATAAAGCCATTAAAATGAAAATATGATAATTTAGTTCACATTTAGCACGTCCCGCTCTCTACTGGTGACTTTCTAATGCATGAATAATAAAACGTGAGAAACCTGAAGCACTCTTTCCAGTTACGATGAATTAGTTATCATACAGCGATGGAGTGTCAGTAAAAATTTGTTCAAAGGATATCACGTATCCTTGTCTTTTGACAAATACTTGATGACAGTTTTAATTCCAAATTTTGATTAAGCTAAAAAGAATGCTACTTCACTTCCTCTTCCTCTAAGTTTCATCAAGGACGAGAACGGGAAGAAAACAAATTTTTCCTTTAAACCGTGGGCAAACAGAAAACAAAAACATATCTTTTAAGCCATAAAACAATGCGTCGTTATTATTAAAATTTAAAAACCAATTTTAATATTAAATATATGAAATGAGAAACTTATCATTCAGGAATAATATTGCACAGCATATTAAGGAAGTTGAATTGTAAAAATTACAAAGGCTGTAAAATAACTATCGTGACAAAAATGTTGGCACGTTATAAAATCCGTGGTGTTAGACTATTACCAAATGATCTCAGGCCCAGCACTTATCAACTCTGGCCACGATACGAAGAACGCTTATCACTCACATAAAAACTAATAAATACGTCAACAAAATACAGATAAACGACCTTATTACCTCACTCCGCCATTATTCACGTTTTTTTTTAATAGCTACCGGAAGTATTTGAAAGAGGAAATATTTTTTCAGCTCTTGCGTTACACCTAAAGGTGTCACTTATTCTGATAGTAAAAACCCTACAATTCCTTAGTAGACTAATCAATAGCTCTCGTAACGTATACGTTATCATCTGTTTTTTAAGTTCCCATAATAGGTGTTATGAAAGTCTAGAAAAATTGTCCGTAAATAGCGTGAGTGAATATGAGATTACTCGTATTAGTAGAATTCAAGAGTTTTGAGAGTATGGTTTCCCTCAATTGAAGTAGACGCTATTAAGAAATATGAACTGGACAACCCCTAGTCTGATACAGATGGAATATTAAACTTACGTAGTAAGAAGTACGAATAAATTTATATACTTCATTCTTCCTCGGGTTAGTTATGTCATCGAGAGACACCTGGAAAGGTTCACATTTAATCTAAATACAAAACAATGATACATGCATTAATCATTTCTATCATATTCCATCTTAGGCATACATAGCAAACCCTTTTCTACAAAGCTTATGCTTTTATCTGAATGTCCGAGATGTTTCACGCGATACATTTCACATTTGAGTAAAATATGAGCAGTTTATTTTGGCAGCTTCAACTTTAACATACGCAATTTGGGCTCGTCTTTAAATGTTCCCACGTGTGGCTTCATACTTTTCTTAGACTATAATGATTTATGCTTTCCCATATGGTGGCCATTTATATTATTATCCTGTAAGGAGTTATACTGTCCGTTGGAAAGAAAATCTGGAGGTGTAATGAATGTTACTACTGGGCGAGAAAGAAAAAGGATGGCTACGTGAGGCAAATTTAGGTGGAAGCAAAAGGGAAGACCTGATTATGAATGATAGCATTGCTATTTTTTGGAGTTAGTAGAAAACAGAAGCAAGCTTACCCTTGGATTAAAATGAACATTCTGACGCTCATGATTGCTTATTATTCTATTTCAGATATGACAGCACAATTGACCAGTATTCTCCCTAAATATGTATCGTACTATATAAAATTTATTTTCTCCTTCCTACGATATACTAATTATAAGCCGTAAGTAATTTGATTCAGATTATAGGTAACTGAAGATATCATAAGAATTGGATCCTGTAGAGTGGATTTCGGTAAGGACTTGTATACCAGGATAACTGCAGTAACTAAGAAGGCCTTAGAGAATCTATAAAAGATCTATAAACTGAGAAGGATAAAATCATCACTGAGAACACCATCCGCATAAAAAAACTCAACGATTGAAAGAAAATGAAAAAAGACGGGGAAACTGGATGGATACCTCGGAGAAAATACCCAAAGAAATGATAAGTAAGCAAAAGTAAGAAATATGACTGAAAAGAAGAGGAACATACTACAGGTTACTGGTAGAATTGAGATGCATTTATCTTGACCGTGACGGCAATGCATAAGGAATAAGAGAAAACATACTAGGGGTGATTCTAACATTTTGATAGAATCAATATCTACATCTACACAACACCCCGCGAGCCGCCGCATGGGCGTGTGGCAGGGGGTGTTAGGTCACCAGTCGTGTAAAGATGTAAGTTTTTGGGAGGTGAAATGGTGAAATGTACTATGGGAGTATATATAGTAGACCTCGGTGTTCATTGTTTTTGCTTATTGTGCACGGAAAAAAAGTTCTTTTACATATCTCTTCGGCAGTGTATCTCTCTTATGTTATCGTATCTGTCACACCTAGAGATGTAGTGAGGCGTCATGATAATATTATCTATGTCAATCTGAAAAACATCAGTTCTAAATTTCTCAAGCAACCTAAGCCTATTGTGAACCCTTTGAGTCTCTAGGGACTCCAAACTTATTCCCTCTAAAAGTTGTGAGACACTATATGTACGCTCATAGTAGTTTTTAACGAGGCTCGCTGCATCACGACATTGCCTAAAAATAAGGTCATAAAATAAAGAATGAGAAAAAAAGCTAAGGCTGGTAACTTTGTGTCGTCTGACTGGACTCCATTGATCTATCTCAGCATCCGTATATCTACATGTTACCCTGCAAGCCAACTAAAGGGTTTGTGAAACTATTTTATTATACAACTAAATAAACGAGATGTAAGATTCTTGCAGGGAACATGCAAAAAATGATGATGATGAAAAATTAAGTACGTGGCAGATTGAGAATCAAGCATTAGGGAGCAATTCAATTTATCAGTCACACTACCAGTTAACTAATCTACATGAACGTCATATTGAGAGCCATTACAGTCTTTTATTGATCGTGAAAAAAAATCAATAGAAGGGATTGATTTAATCAATCCCTTCAGCACGCTATTTACCAAATTTTGTTCTCATGATCTCATCAAGACCGGATACACGGAGCAAACCAGTGATTACAAACGCAAAAGGTTCGTAGGTAAGTCGCCAAGTTTAAACTCTTGGACGGCATTCTAATCCTGCAGGAATACCTTAGCTTCGTCCTGGCGTAATAAAAAGCGATTGTCCATTATTTCAGAACTAAACAAACGGACGTAGGCTATAAGAATGGCGTAGCATTGAGGAAGCTAAACCTGTGCGAAACCTGAGTGCAATATATATTAAATTCATTCGTTGGCAAAGCCTTAAATCATTATTAATAAACCATTTATAATTTCATTTAATATGAGATTGGGAAGTCTAAGACGAACAAAACGGACAACAAAAATATATGTATTTTTTAGAATAATAACAATTGAAAATACATAATCATATGACCAGTTTTGTAGCAATTTTAAGATATATATCACACCTTAAAAAGTATGCTGTTTAGCATATTCCTTCCGCAAACGTTTCCGAGTAGAGAGAGAAAAAGATCCAATATTCAAACGAGTTGAAAGCCCACTTTTACGATGGCATTCGTCCTGCGCGCACCCAGCAATAACGTCACCCCGAAAATACATTTATAATGAAAGATATGGGCAATAATAGCCTTATGGACGAAGATAAATAAAACACGGCAGATAAAACTCTCTCCAACACCGACAGCAAATAAAAAAACGATTCCAAACAGACTTAGAAAAAAGGAAAAAAAAATACCACTCGATTGCCAAAGAAAGCAAACCTTCCGTTCACACGAGCTCAAAAATAAATAAGCGAAAGCACCGCAACACGAAAGAGAGGTATTGGGTGGAAAAAAAAGGAATAACAAGGGAGGAGTTGAACCTGGGTTATGAAGACGTAAAACTCGCGGGGATAAAATACAGCGCGTTCACGAGAGAGGCGGTTGGTGAAGATACGGGAGTTGCGCGTGGGTAGGATGGACGGTCGCCTTTTAAAGATGAAAAGAAAATAAATAAGCTACCACTCAAAATACGTGCGATATATTGACTGAAATATTCTATATTCAAGAGCTATCGAATTAACTGAAAAGAGAGCTCGCTTTGTACTTTCCACCCTGTTTATTCTCTCCAACTATGGTTTCGACAAAGTTATTTCATTATCAAGGTACAAAGCGCGTTCTCTTTTCATGTGTCGCTGTTCCACAAAAAGAATCTTGAAACTGTAACTTGTATCGAATTAAGATCCAACGTTGCTTTGATAGGTTAAGATACGCTATAAGATGTAGTGCTGTAAATGAGATTATGCGGTATACGAAAAAGGAAATCTAAATTCTTTCCCTTTGAGGTAAAATAAATGAGCTGTCACGGTAACAAATTTTGATATACTGACTCAGACTAACGATATATCGTTTTTTTAATATAACGAAGGTAGTTCGGTAGTTTATGACAGTAAATGAGAAGATGCAGTATAAAAAATACTATCTATACTCCATGATAGGGATTTTGCAATTTATTGAGAGTTATTTCAAGTTATTTTAAGAGGCAACGCAGCACCTGAATACATTTCTTCAATGCAAGGCGTATCACATGGTGGACAATTCAAACATCTTGCGCAGCACAATGTTATAAGTACTTGGTGCGAAATTTTGCGTTTTTAGAATTTGATGTGAGATATTAAGAGACATGGAAATTGAAAGTGAAACCAACGAGAATTTAGGAACACCATGATGCAAATTTATACAATGTCATACAGCAAGCAAAATACAATACCATGCAATAATATGAATAGAAAAAAAAGACTCGAACTTCATTAAAATATAATGATATCTCGACTGTTACATTGTATTCACGACATATCAACTTTTAAAATCAAGCCTATGGCCAATATAACCATTGCTATATAATGCGACATTGGAAGTATCAGATTGAATATAACATATATGGCTTTCTTGAACGATACAAGCTGAAACGTATTTTACATCCTCATCATAATATAGAATTTTCTGGATTGAAAAAATAATGTACCAATACGTATCCAAGTTGTGAGAACATAGCATATATAAAGAAACAAGGCTTCTGTGATGTAAGATGGATGTAGTCTGCAAGGGAAGAAGTCAAGGGTTTGCGATAAGGGAAAAGAATACCAGCGTTGAGGCAGAGGGAAAAAACACATTGTGAATGAAAATAAAAGCATAGTAGTAGGTCAAGTGATCCCACTGCAATGGTCACGATAGCACGCGAAGCCTTTGTCAAAGGTGGACGCATGTGAGAATAAAGCAAGCTTCAAAAATAAATTTAAAAACTACGCTGTATGGCTGAGATACGTGACGTGTACCAAGCAACCGAAACGCTGGTTCTGGGTGACGCATTGGGGGGTAACTGTTGGTGGGACAAGGAGGCGGGTAGTGGAAGGTTACACTTCCCCTTGCCCTCTCGGGCCGTGAGGATTGCCTTTCGAAGGGCTATTGATCCCGACCGGACGTCTATAAGGACACATACGACGGCGTGGGCACAATTTCGGTCGCTCTGTACAGAACCGACCTCCCGCGGAAAAAAATCTTAGATTAGGATAAGGACTAGTGCAGCGAGGGGGGAGGTTAAGGAGCCTTTGGTTTAGGATTGGAGAATGCAAGGCCTGGGCACGATATGGTCCCCATAAAGATACATGGCTGCTGATAACGACGTCACCCGGTCGGGAGTGAGGCGGGAGTCTAGTGGAATAAAAGACCCTTGAGAGAAAGAATATAGGAGAGGGGATAATGGCACGGGAGATGATGGGGGAGTATGGGGAGAGGATTAAGGGTTTTGGAACCCTTGCTGTTCGAGGTGGGAACGTGAGTGAGGAGACTAGAGAACAAAGGCGAGAACTTTAAGGTCAGCTATGCGGCGGACCGGCTTAATCAGATGGGTAGATGCCCCTCCGGAAGGAGAAGCGTTCGAGTGAACCCTTATGATAAGAATCCCTTCACTTTATTCTAATGGGCAAAGGCGTGCGCTAAAACTTTAAACGATGATTCTAAGATCACAATGGAGCATTTATTTATTTAATTACGAGACATGATTAAGATGTTATGCTTTTCACTTTTTCTCATAAAAAATGTTTTCTTCAAAAATTAAATTTACACTAATGAAAAAATAATGTCTTATCTACTCACTCTTCTTCCCCACATCATCTCTTTTAACACTAGAATTGCCACTGGGTCTGGCCAGACCCAGTGAGCGTTTCTTTTTGCCACCATTTCCGCACCGCTTGAGGTAAGGTGATTGTGTCTCCCGAATTTTCATGATAAGTGACGAGGAACATATCCAAAAAATTTCGTTAAGGGGGCCACCCCTTACGAGACAAACCTGTGTTTACCTTGAACCACCAACGGGTCTGGCCGGACTGAGTAGTGGAAGTTCTGCTTTTATGGCATATTTGGATAGGAAATTTAAATGTTACTACAAAAAGTAGTTATAATAATTTAATTTGACCCTTATCACAAGAGAAAAAGAATTAGTCATCGGCCTGGGCGGCAAGAGTTCCGCCATAACGGCTGTAGTGACGCCTTTGCAATAGGCCGGAGAGACATGTTTAATGCGGTTCAAAATATATCTGGAACGTAGTGTAGAGCTATATAATCTATCCCAACGAAGTCACACTGTTTTGATTTCTGAAGTTTATTTGGTATCACTCAGAAGAGCGGCAATGTAGGGCCTTGAGTAGTTTATCTCATTCATCTTCGTGAGATCGGCTAAACGTCGTTGTCTAAAGCTGGCCAAAGAAAGATAAGATGCCCTTGAACAGCAAAATAAGAGTTTCTTATCAAATATATTACCAGGCGTTATTTTGGTACGAATAATGTAAATCATTGCCTTAATTCATTTAATTTCTCGAACGAATCAATGCTCGGGATGAGTCAGAAGGAATTGGTCGTCGCAGTTCCCTCAGGAATGCTATGGAAGGCTCCGAATACGTAGTCATTGATCCTCCACGACTAGCTTGACATCAAGTACGACCATCAAGCTTGCCAAGCTTGCCAGTAGAACCCGAGTTATTGCTTCCCAATGGCACTAAGTGGGAAGTTATTCAAATTAGTATCGGTGCGGCGATTCAGATATTCTTATTATTATCTCACTTAAATCTGCATCATTAAGTAATCACAAAGATAACAGTAGCATGCTCACAAAATACATTTTATAGGAGCTATAAATTTTAGCTTAATGTAAATTACAGAGTTCCTTTTTAATAAATTAACTGAGAGGAGAATTGATTTAGTAGATTCTTTTGCCTTGAAATTGGTTTAATATATTCCTGGGATAATACTTGTGAGCAGAAGATACGTTTGATTAAATTTATAATACTAAGAACCACCAGGAGAGAAGTCGGGTTTACACGAGTTCACATCCTCAGACTTGTACTTTTGTCTCATTCCTAGCGCAGTAAATTGGAAATGGAAAACTTTTCTGAACTTTTTATATGAATAATATGCATTCAACTCTCACGTGAAAGATTTAACCCATGTCTTGCTCTTCAATCAGTGGGAAAGGTATGCTGCCCTATTCCATCTAAAGTCATGGTGAGTTAAGAATCAATTTACTTGGCACCTCTAGCTTATCTTTAACGAGCACAATCTATCACTGAGATGAACCCTGGTTCATAAGATTAACAGACTCTTGCAAAATGGCACTTCGAGGTGGAAGACAAGTGAAATTTTCCTTTTATTTGTCTTTATTTCACTCCAATTTCGCTCCATGAATGGGCAGTTATTGAATGTTATGATGGCGATGTATGACAATAGTAAGGCAAGTGTAAGAGTTAATGAGGTTCTGGGTGATTGGTTTGTAATAAACCAAGGTGTAAAGCAAGGATGGGTAATGTCTCCATGCCTGTTTAATGTTTTTATGGATAAATGTGTTAGAGACGCATGTAGTGAAAACGACGGTGTTTTGATTGGAAATGTAAACTTGCGAGTTCTTCTATATGCGGATGATGGTGTTATGATCTCGGACAGTCAACAGGGATTACAGAAGCTCCAAGATAAGTTTTATGAATCAACGGAGAGAATGGAATTGAAGGTAAATACGTGCAAGACAAAAGTAGTAGTTTTTGATAAGGAGAATGGGGAGAATAACCTTATGGTGAGAGCGAATGGTGAAGTAATTGAACAGGTGGATGATTTTGTGTACTTAGGTAAGATGTATGCGAAAGATGGAAGAATAGATGAGGCGATAAAGAGACGTGCGAATGCTGGAAGGAAAGTTGTAGGTAGCATGTGGAGCATATCAAGGAATGAGTGCTTGTCTAAGAAAGCGAAAATTGCCGTGTACAGAAGTGTACTTCTTCCCACTTTGCTAAATGGTCGTGAAACATGGGTATGTCAGGATGGATATAAGAGTAGACTAAACGCCGCGGGTATGAGTTATCTCAGGAGTATTTGCGGCAAAAGTAGGATGGATAGGGTCAGCAATGAGTGGGTCATGAATGAATGAGGGTTAAATCAGTAATGGACGTGTATGAAAGGAGTGTGCTTTGTTGGTTTGGACATGTTGAGAGAATGGATGAGAGTCGAATAACGAAACAGAGAGTAGAATAAATGGTAAATGGTAAATGGTAAATGGTGAGAGGTAGAGGTAGGCCGAGAAAGTTGTGGTTGAATGTGGTTGAGGAAATTCTTAGGAGGAATATGAGGAGTTTTAAAAACAGGAGGTCGTGTGTGAAGCAGTGTATGGGGGTAAATGAGGAAAAAGAGGTTTGTAAGGATAGGTCAGTATGGAGGAAATTATTGAAGCAGAGCTAGGTGTACAATTATGTATTAATGAGTGAAACATTTTGACTGTGCCTACCCCGAAAGGGAACGGCGTGATGGGTATGTATATATGTATTTCACTCTATGCTTCCCACTCTCGTCCGTCTCAGTCTCCCCCATTCCGACCCTTCTCGCGAACTTCGCTTTTTTATCCCCCGTTCTTCTTCCTAGCCCTCTTCAACTCATTCCATCCACCCTTTTCCCTCTCCCCAATCTGCTTTTTTCGGCATTCCCCCCTGAGAGATGAAAGAAAACGCGTAACGCTCTCTTAAGGAGTGACAGTAGCTACATCCCCCACGCAGCAGTGGAGAGAATACTCAACTTATTCCTCTTGGGCAATCACTTGCCGCTCCAATTTCCCGCAACCCCTTCCACTATCCTACCCTTTGCCTCATTCCCCACTCCTCCTTTCCCGCATTTAATCCCCCCTTCAACCTGTATCCACTTGTGTCCTTTCTTTCTCTCCTGCTCTTGACAGAAACGCGTATTTTACCCCTCTTAGTTTATAGTAATATATTGATATACATCTATATATATCACAGTATATATGTATGCTTGGTTGTTCACGAACTACAAGTCTGCTACATTTTACTTCCATGTCTAGTCCCACGGAGGCAGGCGTGAAGAAAATCCAAGTCCTTAAAAAATATTTTAGAAGCGTCGGGTGGCTTAACCAACAGTTTGTACGTGATGATGGCATGATATTCTGTAACATAGGTCGCGTTGCTTCAAATAAAGAGTGTAATCATAACCCGGTGTTTTTTCATTCACTACATAGAAGTTCCTCCGAGTAACGCCCGAGATATTGTCTCATAGAAAACTAGGCATGCATAAAATGGATTTATTGAAATAACTTTTAGAAATGAATTACCACAAAGTTACCCGAGAGAGTGTTTCATTCTAGTCATGCATAGACTGTGAAAGAAGGTTTCAACCGTTTCTGAGTGGGAGTTTTTGAGAAACGTAATTGACAATAGCCAAAAAAAGACAAACAACAGATTTTTTTCAATAAAAATCAACGGTTTATGGAACCGCATTCTTGAAATGGTACCAATCATTAACATGAGGTAAGCATCGCTTCTCTACGACAAATAAAACCAGAGATATAAGTAAAAAACAAGATTCATGGCAGGAATTTTATACACAAACGTGAAAAACTTTAAAGGCACAAAAATCTCAAAAAGCTTTTTCCCAAAAACCGTTTCACATCACGCCGTTATAAGTCGTGACCTACCAAACACCAAAATCAAGAAAAATCTGAGAACCTCGAGGGGCAACCGCTTCTTGAATTAGGGTGGATTGAAACACATGCATACTCATATATACAATTTTTACCTCTCCACTTGGCATTTAATTATTTTTTTCGGAAAGTTCTCCCTCTCCTGCAAGGACCCTGCCAAGATACCTTCCAACATTCCACTTACTTAGTCCCATTTCTTGTTACATTCCTTACACATTCCGGGGATTGTCGTGCTCCGCACATTTCATTAGCTCCCCGTGTTTGTCCCTTCCTTTGCAGAGGCAGCAACTGCTATACTCCTCAAAGTAACTCCGGTTAATCCTCACACCTTTCGAGTGACGAGTTCATCTTCTGTCATAGCTACGATACGACTAGACCTCTGAAAGTAATACTTCCCGTTGTAATTCCGTCCATTCTATGGCACTTGCCTTTTTAATTGAGATCTGCCATTCGTCTCGGGCGATTTCCCCAAGTAATGAAAAGGGTACATAACTAGATAACTTGAGCTGCTGACTTCTATCTTTCGATGCCAACGTGAAACAGCCTGCAGATATGTAGAAGCCCCTATTTATTTTCAAGTCCAGTGAATTAGCCTAAATGGGAGGTCCAAAAGGTCTAGACCCCACCCAGATAACTTATTTCACTCAAAAAAAAGGGCTCTAAAGGAGAAATTTATATTCTTTTTACTAACATTTTTTCAATGATTTATTCTTTAGTATAAACAACTCTTTGATTATAAAGTTTGACATAAGATAAGAAATTCATTATAAGTCTATAATGAATAACTAAGTCATTGTTAGCATTTACAATGTGAAGTAAATTCCGTCAAGACACATCTAAGACAAGGGAGTTTAACTTAAATTACATGTATTGACTTTTGAACACCATAAATAGTTTTTTGATTTTGTGTTTGCTTTGCACTGCCAAAATTGTTCAAATTGGACGTAAAACCATGGTTGCACAACCACTGTTTTAATTGTCTCAAGATAACTAGTTATTCCTAATTTTTCAAAACTTTCACCCTTATATTTTTCTTTTACGCACAACCTCGCCGAAACTAATTGCTGATAAATGCTGACATTTATCAGCAATTTGTCTCGGCGGTAAGTATTTGTAGGATTTTGTTTTTCTAGCCGTTGTTTCACTTACTTTCATATGTATAGTGCAGTGCATGTTGGTTATAGCTCCTGCCAAACACACACGAGGTGGCTTTCAGGGTATTATGCAGATGTAGATGTAGCGATTTCTCCTCTCTGTTCCTTCGTTGACCACATCTACAGGAGTGTACCTCATACAATCACAATGAATTCATGATATCCGATTGTAATAGGTTATCAAGGGTAGGTCGAAAGCAAAAGTATTTTCTTTAAAATTTAAAGCAGGTGTTGATGCCACTGAAAGGTTTCTATCCAACCCCTTCCCAATCCCCATGATAATCCAACCCTCGCCGGCCCACCCATCTGCTCTAAATGGTGTAAATGGCCTCTTTTGCCGGTCGACTCCCAAAATACCCGACCAACCCTGAGTAGTTTGGACAAGGGAAAATTGTTAGGTGGGACTGATGGGTGGGGGGGAAGGAAGGCGTAAGATTAGGTCTGGAGTGGGTGAAAATGAGAGGAAAGTCGCAGGACCAGACGTGGGAGTGCAGAAAAGAAAACAGAGTCGAGTTTGTGCTTCTAATTGAAACGGAAGATTTGGGAGGATTTAGAATTAAGGACGGGGGGCTTAAGTGAAGGGGAGATGGGTATACGGGGTTATGGAGTTCAAGGCGACGCCGAAGACGTGAAAGTGATAACATGAGAGAGCAAAGCCGAGGCGAGGGGAGGCGATGACTAAGAAAACAAGAATTGAGGCGGTATAAATAAAGGGACTCCAAGGGTTTCTGAATCATGCGTGATGGAAATATCATGCCAGACCAACTAAACGATCGCACGTATTAGATGCATTGCTCAAAATAGTTTGCTAGAGATGTATGTATTACGGTTTAAACAGTCTCAGTAATAAGATAAAGAGAATGGATCGCAGAACTGATAGATTAAAACAGTATCATTTTCCACAGGGCAAAAGGGTGTCCAAGTACTTGAAATATACCAATTCAATGAAATACCCATCTACGATAAGCATTGTGGAACTTGTTAAACGATTGTTACTTGCTCCTTTACTTTCTGGGTGAATTTCTTACGGAATTGTTTTCCTCTTGTGGAATTGTTTTCCTCAAGGATACCAGATAATATCTTAACATCATAATTAAAAAATAACTCACGCATGGAATTTCCGGCATAATTTAGCCTCCTGCATGGTGTAGTAACTTGTAGGACAATTTATTAATCGCATTCATAATACTGGCCATTAGTTGTATCATAACTAGTATTGCAATGTAGCATGTTAGTCTACGTAGCACTCACCAAGTTTATGGTCTGACCGCGCATTTATATCCTGACTCCTTTTGGCCTCCACCTAGTGACCAGGAGAAAGTGCGCGGTTCTGATGATTTAAACAGGGATGAATGCTACATGTCAGGTGTGGGATCATGCCGTGCCACATACCCTAGCGCTAGCTTACATCGTATTTTTTAGAGGGAGATATGTAATCAAAGTAAAAAATAACTAGATCTGCATTTCTAAAAGAATATTTGATTTAAAGCTGTCTGGTTGTATTAGTGTTTCTGGTCTGGATTCAATTCTTATATCATTCAATACAATAATTATAAAAAAAGTGGCATATTGGCCTCTGTGGTATTGTCCTAGCTCCCAGTTCCAGCTCCCAGGCGAGCAATGCTCTCTTGAGTGCTTTTTGATCTGCGCAAGTTTTTTGGGTTTATCCTTGAAATGTGACAAGAATTGCAGGCTCGGAGTAAAATCACCCAGTACTACATATCCTGGTGACGGATGGCTTAGGAGATGCAGATGTTTATTTCCCAAAAAGAAAAACTCTTATCAGCATTGCCAGATAAAGTAACGAAAAACGAAACATATGACAAAAAAAAGAAAAACCTATGCTAATGTTGTTACCTCACCTTTGTACATATTTTTGTGCCGTATGAACTTGACAAAAGAATCGGGGATTGAAAAATCATTCCCACGGTAAAACGTTAAAACATCATGAACCACGCTGAAAATGATGCAGCTAGACTCACCCATATTATGTAGGAAAATGAAATATAAAAATTAGACTATTAAATATTTTATGCTGATATTTAAGACGGACATTTTTCTCCTGCTTGCGTAATAATGCATTGCACTGTGATTATATCTTAGAAAATTACATTCATAATTGTTCTTTTTGCTTTAAATTAGATATATAAACGCAAAATAGCAAGACTTCGCAGAATTCAAACGATCAAAATGAAAGCTGGAGATAAGTAAATAGTTTCCTAGTTTTTGGAGTTAGTATGGTGGTTATTTTTGTAAAAACACTGATAATATATATTATTTTCATACTTCTTCGATGAGTGGGACGGCAGCAGCATGAGGAATACAGCAGTAATAAATTATCATCTCCTTTGATGTCCTAATGACTCATTTACTTGAGTAATTTTCACAGCAGGTTCATGGCATTAATCCGAAATTAAAAATGATGAAGATGTATGGTGGCACATAAATTTCCATGCTTTCATCTGTGTAGGAGACAAATATCATTAAGTTACGGACGAGAACAATATTATTTAGACACTCAACACATCCGCATCACATGAAACTATTACACTTATTAATTCCTTTCAACGCAAGTTCAGCATACACACATCGCGACGGAATATACACTCTCCCCATATCCCTCAGATAGAAACTATTTTCCACATTTACCTGGTTACTTCACATAGTTACGGAAGAAAAAGCTTTTTTAAAAACTTTTAAATAAATTTTCACGCATATTTACAGGTAAACCACAAGATTTATCATATCCTACATGAATTAACTCTCACAACCCTGGAGTTCAATCGGGAACGATTCACATGCTAAATTTAAAATAGTGATAGTGTAAAAACAATTGTATCAATAGAAGTTGTGATCCATAGAGAACTTTCCTTGCGCAGAGGAAATCCAAAAAAATATCATTCATTCACGCCTAGAGTGCCTTTACTATGCCGAGGCGTCCTAATCAGATGAAGATTTTTTGCTTAAAATTGGCCTGTATCGGTATATTCAAAACTTAGCAAATGACAAGCACGAAGAACTTAAAATATATGATGTATTCTAGAACCATTTATTGTTCAACTAACTTTGAGGACAACTACAAAGGACTAAGAATATCCAGAATGGTACAGATATTGTACAAGAAACAGTATTTGTCCATCAGTTATAATATGTACTTAAAGTTTTACACTTGAGTACCGGTCAGAGTTCATTTTCATTAAAAATCTTTCTTGCAGCATAACTGTGTTAGTTTCAGGTGACTAGTTTTGAAGTAAAGTGCGTCAGTCATTAATAAGCTGTATCCGCGAGGTGTAATGTGTGGCTAAGGTGAGATGAATTAAGAATATGAGGTGTATATCCTTGTAAACTTTACTTCACAATTGGTTATAGTAGCAAACTTATTTGAGGAGAAAACTGAATCCTTTATAAAGTACGCCGAAGCACAAGCCAATTAAGTCAAATCACATTATTACATTTTCAGGAGATAAACATTTTTTTCAAACTCCATCCTCTATTCCATTTCATATTAGCAACTGTTTAACATTTTGAGGGTTCGATTCAGGGATTTCAATATAACTCTTTAGACAGTACCATTACCTTTCCCACGAGGAACATTATTTATAATCAATGGGTCTCTGTAAGGAGTAGTATAATATCCTCAATATCATCCGTTCTCTCCTATTTTCACATTTATTGAAATGCCGCGGACTTGCCTGTCTTTTGACCACCCGCTTTCGGATTTTACCTAAGCTTTCTATGCCTTGGACCGGCACTATCTTGAGAGTAAATCTTCTGTTGGGCCGGTCCGCCGGTATAACAACGCGGATGGATTATATTATAGAATTTTTTATTTTCATTCAGGAGGCTCGTCCATGCAAATATTGTCACCGTAGAATCAGGGTAGATAAAAAAGAAACAGCAGAGGAAGTAAAAAGATGTCGAAGAAGGATTTCGAAGTAGGAATGGAGCTTAGAGGAAGGGGAAATTGTTGGCGGGATAGAAAGAAAGCAGAAGAGTACAAGACGTCCCTTCGCCATACTCTTGTCCTCCTCTTCACAATCCTTTTGTTGGGAGACTGACAAATTGTCCTTCTGCTCTCAAGAACTGCCCGAAACGAAAATAAACTAATTTTCATGACAAATAAAAAGGCGCTCTTTCTCATTGAAGAGCCCTTGATGCCCAGAAATGGGCGTACTAAGGTCAATCGTCTACGCTAACAATGTCAAGTTCATACTATGCGCCGTGGTTCTGAACTTCTATAACTAACCCGGGTGTAGGATGCGTAAAGAGTATCTCCCACTTACGGCCTCAAGATAGACATATTTAAGATACTCGATAGAAAACACAAAACAATGGATGAATTGGTAGCTTAAACTTATTCATTTCATTTATTGGTTGTGACATCCTAAGATTGGCTGACTGCAGCCCTCCGTCCTTTCCTATCCAATATTATTTCCCATTACTTACTGATAGCTCTTCCTGTATACTTTCCTCTTTATTTGCTCCGTGAATTTATTCCTAAGTTGTCACCAGCGGACTTTCCCGTCTACTTTACCTTCAATGACATCTGGAAACTTTCTAATTTTTCCTTTAATTTTGTTCTTCACAAACCCATTGTGTTTCAGGGTGAGCTCAATCCATCTGGTTCTTCATTTCTGTATCATATTCTATAAGAAAGAACCAGATGAATGGGACACACTCTGAATCACAATGGGTTAGTGATTGACGTAATTGACTTTGTACTACTGTACAATAGCATATCATTATTACCAACTGCTTTCTTCACTTGAGTGAGAGATGGAGAATACAGGGGTTGGCGTTGAACTGTGGCGAGTATTGCATGCCAGGTATTGAATCGCCCCGTGCCAAAGACAATGAATGAGTGTCATAATGTACTTAGTAACTGCAGATGTAAAACATGCTCCACATGTACCTTTTATCGAAGAATCCAGTGATGAAGAACACGAAATTTACACCGATGAAAATATTTCACCACTGCTTGACTAAGAGGAAATAGTGGGGTTACCCAGTATCTTATTATAGAAAATGAAGAAAGCATATCTCATATTTTTGCCCTTCTGTAGTGCCATACCAGCTATCCATATTCTAGATGGGTTATATTTATACTAAATTATATACATTTTTCTTCAAATATTTTATATCCATTTTAAGGCCAGAATTAGACTGAAAGAGATTGTCTTAGTAAGAATACTAAGTTTAGTTGCTGCACTTGAATCATTTAAGTACAGTAAAGACCTATGAATAATTACACAATTCTGAACAAATTATAGTGGTTACGCAGCAATGAACAAATTCTCTGTTACTTTAGCACATCTATCTAAAGAGTACATTCAATACCTGCAGAAAGTACTCTCAATGTAATGATAATTCGATATTTTAAATTAATATAGTTCTGAAATTGTAATAAAATTTTTTGTTAGTTTTAATTTAGTTTTGCTTTAGTAATCAATGTTACTCTGTTTTATTATTTATATTATGAGATTTTAATTATTAACATTTATCTGAACTGCATTTAATAATCTAGTCTAGAGCTTATAAAAATGATCTAAACTTGATTAATGATGATTTCTCTGTTTATCTGACTTTCCCTTTCATACGTGTTAGCAACATGGCTAATGCCAACGTATCTCAACAGATCCCGAGAAAGGTGTTCATAAGTGTGTAATACGTCATGACGTAGGAATAAGCACAGATTTACTCCGAGTACTCCGGAGATGCGTAGTTTAAAAATATTTCCTTAAAAATAAGGGCATCCACAAAACCATGCTAGTTGTTGATACGAACCTTCACAGACTTTAATTGAAAGAGAATTGCACGCTGTATCAATATGGGAAATGTTGAGAAAAACTTTCAGGAAAGAGTTATATTTTCAATTAAACATGAGCTCAGTACACAAATTAAGTTATTTTTATACCCCATCCTTCAAGAAGGTATTAACGTAACACTTGTCCAGTAGTTACCAAGACTGCACAGGGGCTTATTAAAATGTTCACAGCCTAGGAAGATAAACTTGCCACTTCTTCCACCCCTCGAGTTTATTGGGCGCTCAGTTAACTCAGCGACGGATTTCCTCAAATAATCTTGCAAAAATTGAGTCGTCATAAAATTGTTTACGGACTTTAAGTCATATTGGCTTGCGGAAAAAGTAATTTCACGACTGGTCGCGCAGAAGCCGTGAACGGTGAAAAGCACATCCTATAGACACATAAAAGCTTCCATAATATGTTTCGCGGCTGAGCACAACGATAAGCCCTCAAAGGGGGTCCAGAATCGATCATCATATTTCCTCCCAGGAGTTATTTTACTCTGCTTCTCAGTCGCAGACGGATGCATGAAATGGTCTTCTACACTGTGGTGCTGGTGAAATTATTGTGTTTTAAAATATTATTTCAACCCTTTACTATAGAAAAATAACTATATTTGGAAGAGTGGTAGCAAAATAAACTGATAAAATCTCTGTGACGGACACCCCGAGATACTTTCTTCGTAAACTCAGCCAATATAATTCCGATTATCTTCACCTTAAACGACGTGGGCGCAAAATTATCGTTTAAACACGGTCCATATAAGGTCCGATTTTTCCGCAAAAAACAAGCCAGAGATGGGTTGCAGATGTACTAGTCGCTTTATGAATGATTCGTACACCAAAGTCATTTTGCATCTATGGAATAATTGAAGAAAATCATCCCACAATATTTCAATAATATATATGAAAATTTAAACTTTAGATACTCATCCACAGAAAAATATAAGAATTCAACTATTGGTGCCATGGCTTCCGCGGTGCTCCAATGATATAGGCTACATTTTGGGGTTTACGCCTCGTTGTTGTTTTTAGTGGAAACAGTTTTGATATACATATTAAAGTCGTTTTAGGTGAAATAATGATCTCGTACAGTCCATCATTGAGTGATCCAATTTTTTAACAATTGATTTCTCACCGCAGCCTTGAGAATATAACTAAATGGAACTCATAAGACAACTTAGATAGAAGAAATATTTATTGAAATGAAATTTAATTAATGTAATGAAAAGATATCTTTCTGAACGTCATGCAACAAAGGAAAAGAACTTTTCACAGCAGAACAAACTGGCAATATTTCAGCAACTATCGGAAAATTAAACCAATCCTTGACTTTCTACGATGAAAGACAATAGAAAAAAATCTAAAGCAAAAATTTATTGAGATGAAACTAAGCATGCGATATAGAATCCCGGAAGAAAGATGGAAATGTATTGAATGTCGTGATAAAAACTCACAGATCACAAAATGGAAAAGGACCTAATGTTTTGGTGCGATGACCCACAATTTTAGTGGCTATACATTACCGCCATTTTCTATTATTCCCACAATGGACAGTGCATAACTCAAGTGTGGTGCGTCATAAAATTAAATGGCACGGAAAATTGCCAATCGTATTTTCATCAGCATGTTTGAAATTCGGGAAAGTAGAATTTTTATGATATCTCTGCACCATCGCTGGCGACCATTCCCAAGCTAGGCACAAATGTTATGACTTCGGTAGGAGAAATTTTCTTGAAAAAGCAACTGCCAAAATAAACAATAAAAAAGCGAATTACAATAATTTGAGCATTCTTTAACACTCATGACGAGATTTCGAAATCTTCATAAGATAAGCCACCACCGGGGATTCCACAAGGTCGACTTGGCTCTTTTCCCACTGAATCTATGATGCCGTTGAGTTATGTTTCTTGGCGCCGAATACACTCACTAGATTGAATTTCAATGATAAAACTGGAGATTTTTTGTGCTTAGATGAAACGATTTATCACACACCACACACCCACAAAAGGTCAACAATTTTGCCATCTTTTCAACTGATTTCGACCAAGAATTGATAAATTATAAAACTTTATATTGCATTGATAAATTTACTTGTTATTACAGGTCTCATCTGAAAGGGCAACAGATATTGTTTTTAGAGGATACCAGAAAAACAGGAGAGAATATCAAGAAGAAATTAAATTCATTAATGTGCAAAGAAAAGGCTTCGGTAGAAGGTAGAAGGCCAACTTAAAGTGCTATGGATATAAAGAAACGAGTCATTTTACGCAGTAAGGTACTATGAATGATGAACCACCTCATATGTTTAAAATTATTATTATAACCAAACATAATGGTGACATACAATGTCATATTGATAACAAATATAGTCAAAAACTATAAACTAAAAGTGGCGCACATTAAATGTGGTTGACTTCAACAAAGAAAATATACTGTAGCATGTTGTAGTTTGAAAAACGAGTAAAATTGTTACAACACTGAAGCCTAAATTTCTCTCCAGTTCTGGCAAAACCCTCCTAATAATTATATTACATACTGATTTATGAATGTACCAAATAATTCAACCAACTGTCCACATTAACACGTTATGTAATCTGAACCGCAATACTATGAGTAGGGGAGACCGGGGCACGTTTACGCACGGGGCATGTTTACGCAAGGTACTTTCCACAAAATCTGTAACAGTTAGAGCGCCACCAGTCATGACAGTATTGTGCTGCTACCTACCCCTCGCATTCACACAACTTTGGGCGCCATACCAGCTTTCGTTTTTGCGCAAAGAAGATTCTTGTTTTTTCTCAAGGTAAGTAAATTTTGATAAATGACTTTCGAAGCATGTAGTGAGTTAACCTTTTATATTTAAAGGCAGATATATATATATATGTTTATAAACAATATTTTATCTTTATTTAAGCCTGTGTTTAATTGAACTGAAAGTTCTAAGGTTATCAATGATAGTGTAAAAATAATTTCAAATGTGGTGGTGGGGCACGTTTACGCATTCTCTTCGGGTATATATATTCACTGTATATATTCACTTCGTGCCAATTGATTATCGAGATAGGTCCTTAAATGAGTGTCCTAGGCCTTCTACTTCAACACAGGGTACTTTCCGACCCCTGAACAAATAAGGCCTTTTGAAAAAAAGACCAAGGCTTGACACCAAAAAAAAGGAAAAATAAAAAGGAAGTCTGCCATCCTTACCGATACACCAATCAAAGAATCCCTCAGAAAAGAGCAGGAAGAAACAAAAGCTAAAAAAAACTAAGAAGGAAAAAAATTGCTTTGTGTGTCTAATGCTTTTAAAAAAAAGGCAACAAAACCAAAAATAAAGTAACTAAGACAAAAGGCAAGATCCTACCAATACAAATAAAACAACCAATCAATGATGACTCAGAAGATGAGGATGAGGATTGTGTCTGTATTTATTGCGTGCAATGATACAAATGTAGCAAAAGTAGGCAAGAATGGGTGCAGTGCACGTGATGCAAATTGGGCCCACGACAATTGCGCCACAGGGAACAGTTTGTTTTTTGTGTGCATAAACTGCAACAGTGATGATGAAGATGCCGAATAAGTTGCGTAATGCTTCAATATGTTGTTCTTCTAAAAATAGTTTTATGTACCACTAATAAAGTTTTTGTCAAATTTATCTACATTCAAGCGTTATTTATTAGTAATGTAATTTAATCCCAGCTGTTTACTAGTGCGTAAACGTGCCCCAGTGGATGCGTAAATGTGCCCCGTCTCCGGGGTACGTTTACGCACCCGACATGAGAGTGAATTAGTTTAATTTTCACAGTTATATATGAGATATTGTAAAAAATATTTTTGAAACATTATAGCCTGATAACTGGTCTATAACGTTAAAAAATGTATACTTTAAAAGAGCAAACAAAAAAAATGTGAAAAATAATATAAAAAAATCCGCGTAAACGTGCCCCGGTCTCCCCTACTATAAAGGATTTTTCATCGAAAATACACGTGAAAGTATTAGTATACAAGTCTTCAGGTCTCCCTAATGAATTCTCTTACACTTTACCATATACTCTGTGTTATGCTCCTGAATACCTACTTACAACGGCTTGCGCAATACTGGCTAAATGCTTATTGAAAACCAAACGGTTCTCACGAGACGTGAGGTTTATATCGCATCTCGCATGATCTATAGAGACTGAGAGAAAACTACAAATCTTTGAGCTTTCTCATACCACAGTTGGCATACAGTCGTTGAGAATGGCTACCCTATCCATCGCCAACTATTTTAACTGCCAGTCATCAATCATTGCGACTTATAATGATGAAATTCCAGGTGAATTTTATTAGTGATATCGTCGATTACACTAACGTACCGCGGATGATTATTAATATATGAGAAACAGAACTTATCGAAGATATACGAATGACTAGCGTGGATTGATTTGGCATCTAATCAAACTCCACTCTATGCCATACACATCATCAAATTTCCAAGAATTTCACAATCCTACATTAGGTTCCCGGCTTCATCTGCTTCCAGGAAACGCTAGGTACACAATTTAGGTCCCCCCCTTTCTGCTCTACCCACCGACCTTAACCATGACCATTCCTACGTTAATAACACTCACTTCTGAACCCGTAGTCATTTAATTCCCTCAGCCTACTTCCAATTTACCGGATTCAGGCTTATTTCGGCCATAAACGCCCGGGTGACTTTATAACGCCTCCCGAGGACTCTCACAGGCGTTTTTATTAACAGACGCACTTCAAAACGTGGGACCCAAACCGCTCCTTCACCTCCTTGCCCTCCCCGGAAGGAGAACTCTACAATGCCCTCCTCCCTCAGAAAACTCACCGTTCAATTTTGGGCAGTCTCATTCGCTTTAAGGCGTTTATTCAGGCTCCGATTCTGCTGCCACCGCACGGATCCTCGGAGAAATTAACTCTCGCTGGAGAGTTCCGGACCCCAATCCCCTTCCATTCACGACGCTCGGTCCCCGTGATCTGTAATGCCACCCATCCCCCAGCACTAGGGGCAACCTGCATTCTGACCTTCCCGTCAAACAGCTACAACATTCTCTCCCTCTCTCTCTAGCCTGTCCACTATTTGACGCAGGTTTGAGAGAGCTACGGAGCCACCGATATTAATGTGGCAAAATGAGAAAGGATTAATTAAACCTTGACAGATGAGTGTAAATGAACTTTTTAATGACGGCGGTGCTAAACACGATGTTCGAGATATGGCCTAGCCCTGGTAAAACATCATGAGGCTCTACTTTGGTCTGGGCAAGAGCCATAGCTCTACAATCATCAAATCTAACTAGCATCAAATAAGTGTACCACAATGTTCAACTCTATTCGAATAGTCTTCTTTTATCCACTAAAACTTCAACGTTACCTGCTAGTATTAATTCAACGCAGTATACTTGAATTTCTTCGTGATTTCATATAGTTCTCTTTAAATTCTAGTTAGGAATCTAAGCTAAATACCTTAATCGAAATCATAAAAAAGCAAAATTACGAAAAAGCTAGTTATATTACTGCATACATTATTTAATAAATTTCTATGATCATAAGACTTTCTTGATACAACCAAATTTGCAGAGTTTTATTTCCCATCACAGATGACAATTCCAACGAAGCAATGCGAATCTTAATAACTAGAAATAGAACATTAATAAAGACGAAGAAAGCAGTTCCAAAAACGTCACCTATCCAGTGATGGGTCTATTGCCTTGAGACCGCTAACATAATCCTATAATTTTCATTCAGATTGGTGAAAAACTTAGTATTTTCAACATGTATAATGATTCCTACAAAATATGTGATTAATGATACTCAAAAATATTGTGAGTATCATTAATCACAAATATTTCCTCTGAAAAAACCTCTTGTATTGTGAATGCATGTAATTTAAAAACGCAAGCCCTGAAACCGAATCTAATGTTGCAATAACGCTTTAGTTTAAGATATGCGTGGAAGAAGAGCATCACTTTGTAATTGATGTTTCGGTGGTCCTGTTTTTTATTATTTTTAAATGGAGATGTGAGATTAGGTCGCGATCTATACTCATGCCGAGGATTAACTTCATGTGTCGTCTGGAAGTTGCAAGCAGACAGACATGAGGGAAATCGAAATACGTATATATATTAAAAATTATTGGATTGGATATTCGGGGAGGCGACCGACGGCTAAGGTCATTTGCGCCATAGGGGATAGGTAAGGGAAGAAGGGTGGATAGATAACCGGCGTCGGCATTAGCCTGCTCTTAACAAAAGGCGCCAAGGGGACCACGGTTTAACGTCTCATCCGACAGACGGAGTACTGCACTTGAAGTGCCCTCCACAAGACACTCAAGTAGGGATAGGGAGTACTCAAGCCAACACACCAACCCGATCTCCTAAAAATTATTTTATCTAGTATAATTTTTTTAATGGCGCTGGATTAATATTGACTTAATCCAAAGTCTTCGGACCTGGTGGCGTTAGGAAGAAATTTAATTGAAAAGATTCCGAAAGAAGAAAATTTAATTAAAGAAAGTACAGAGACATAATGGTTTGATAATTCGTTAGTCATTAATGGCCATTTGAGTCATTAAAGGTTATTGAGTGAAGTTAAAAAGAAACATGGGGCAGCATGGAGGCAACTATTGAAGCAGTACCAGTTCCACGAGGTTATAACTAATAACTGAGTGTGCCTACCACAAAAAGAAACAACGCACTGGTTAGGTGCATATGTATAGCCTATAATGCTGTGCGTATCAGATCCGAAGGTAAAGTTACCTTAACGTGAAATACACTCCATGCTTATGTACGCTTCCTCGTGGCGTGGCCTTAGCCCAGAGGGGAAACGGCCCTTGGTCCCTTGGCCCAGTGATGCAAGGGGAGGGTGTGAGGAAGGGGGGAAAGAGATGAGGGGAGGGGGAAGGCGGAGACAGGGGGGGCGGTGCGGATTTCCCCCCCTACAAAACCTTCCCTTCCCACTCCCTTGGTCTCTCCCGCCCCAGCCCTCCCCTCCCCCTGAGCCGACCAACCTCGCACAACTCGATCTCCCGGAAACTCTTGCTATCGACCCGGAGCCTACACCACTGCCGGAGCCTCCCTGCTGCCGGCTCTGCCTCTCTGCGGACCCGGCCTTCCTCCCGCCCTCCCCACGCCTCGCCCTCCCTCCTCCTCCTCCGTAAGAACTCCCATTTCCACCCAGGTCCTGCCACACTCCGCCCTCCTGCCTCCACCTCCGAATTTCCTTCGGTTCCCCTCCCATCCTCCCCCTACGTTGATGCTAGGAATGTAGGGAAAACATAAAGTGTGTCTGGCGAAGGTGACGTATTATGTACACAAATATTTCGACTAGGACAAGTTTAGTTGTATATAATGCCGGCATAGAAATGAAACCTCGACCAAGAACACCAGAAAATTTAGCTGCTTCATACTGGACTAGACAAAAGATTTGAATACTCATTATGAACGTAACGCATCAAAGACATAGTATCTACAACTAATTCAGTCCCTTGGCTCGGTGCGTTTCAACATATGGTGAAATAATAATGATGCCTCAGAGGTGACCAATCGGTACTTATGCGTGGCGATAGAACTTTCAGCGTCCTCCCCCCATGTTGATGCTAGGAATGTAGGGAAAACACTAAGTATGTCTTGTGAGAGTGACGTATTCTATACACAAATATTTCGACTAGGACAAGTTTAGTTGTATATAATGCCGGCATTGAAATGAAACCTCGACCAAGAACACCAGCAAATTTAGCTGCTTCAGACTGGACTAGACAAAAGATTTGAATACTAATTATGAACATAACGCATCAAAGACATAGTACATAAAACTAATTAAATCCCTTGGCTCGGTGCGTTTCAACACACTGTGATATAATAATGATGCCTCAGAGGTCCCCAGTCGGGACTTATGCGTGACGAAAGAACTTTCAGCAGTTTTCCACTGAAGAATGTTAAATACGATCGCCTAAGATGTTTCGCACTAGATATTAATGAAAGACTTCCATTCGGTCGCATTAAGCATTTCTTAGCGTTAAATTGCAATAGGCTCTTCTTACAGCATTGTTGTAATTATCATGCACCTGCGGGGAGATTCGCGTAATGTCGATTGAATTAATATGCGGAATCGTATTAACGTCATTGTTTTTGGTATGTTTGCTGCATAAATACTGTCATCTGCTAGACCTAAATGAAGGGATCGCTCAAATTAACAATGACGTTTACGCTGTGGCAAACTGGGCCAAATCGAACTTTCTTACCTTAAACTGTGAGAAAACCAAATCGATCATTGTTGGTACAGCGAGGATCATAAATAAAATAAATTTCGGTGAAGTCCCCTATGTCATTCTAGACAACTTTGCTGTACCATATTCCAACGTCGTTCGGAATCTGGGAATATTAATGAACATGAACCTCAATTGGCACGACCATGTACTTCATATTTCAAATAGGATCAATAGCAAAGTCTATCGACTTAAACTCTTCAAGCATATACTACCTTTTCATACTAAAAAGTTACTTATCACTACACAAGTTTTTCCACATTTTGACTATTGCTCATTAGTCTTCAGTGACTTGACAAATAAACATAAAGAGAGACTCCAGCGATTGCAGAACTCCTGCATTCGATACATTTTTAATATCTGACGAGCCGAGATTATTACTCCCTATAGAACACAACTAGCCTGGCTTAATTTTGAAAACAGACGCCAATACATGCTCTGCACATTTCTATACGTGCTATTTTCCCGGAGAGAATCTCGGTATATCTTCGATGTATTTAGTAGACCTCCACTATCTCGGAGCATGTCTACCAGGAGTGACCCTGCTAATCTGTACTGCCCCGCGCATCGTACCACTAAATACCACCTATCATTTGTAGTCAGCGCCACCGCAACATGGAACTCTCTACCGAACTATATGAAATGAAGTCAGGCTCTTTCTGCTTTTAAAGCCAAAATATCTCATTACCTGCTTGAGAAGTAGTTCCGAACTTGTTACTTCGGACTTCTCACTGTTAATATCGAATAAGTTTGTCCTACATTTTTTAACTGTCTTTGTGGTTCTTAACACTTGTTTGATTGTATATTGTTTCCAAAGCCAAAATATCTCAGTACCTGCTTGCGAAGTAGTTCCGAACTTGTTACTTTGGGTTTCTTACTGTTAATATCGAATAAGTTTTTCTCACATTTTTGTACTCTCTTTGTGGTTCTTAATGCTTATTTTGTTGTATATTGTTTTTGATAATTCGTGTAATACTCTTAGGGGTGATGTACCCAGAGCAAAATAAATTGTTCTTATTCTATTCTTATTCTTAAAGGATTCCGTCAACATGGCTATGAAATATGTCTACATTCCGTCCTCGTAATTACACGGTTTATAATCATACTATTATTATAAAAAATTTCACATACTTGCTCCGTGTTCTGAATAAGCCATTTTAAGTTAAAAAATTGCTTGTTTGAGATTGGAATCGTATTATGCTCAACATTGAAGCAGCTTTAAGCATCTACCTATGAAAATACGTGCAAACACATATCGATAGTTTAGATCATAATTTGATACATTCCGTATTGATGCGTGAAAGCGAAAACTGTTTCGTGCCAAAAATGAAAAACATAAGAGAGCAAACGTGCGCAATTATACCTTATATTTCATTAAATATGAAAATTCTTTTTGAGATTCATTTACCATGGTCATTTTTATAGGTAACAATCTAAATGTACAAACAGCTACATCTACATACATCTACATTTACATATTTCCCTGAAAGCCACCGCATGAGCGTGTGGTTGGGGGTGTTAGGTCACCAGCCGTGTAAAGATGTAAGGGATATGGCTTCTTCTTCTCTTCTAAATGTTATCCTTGTTGTTGCAGCCACGACTTCCAACAATCTCTTTTTTCAGCCTTCCTCTTCATTTCATTGTACGAGGTGAATCCCATTTAGTTCGCCAATACAATTAGGTACGAAGTTCTCGGTCGTCCCCTCTCTGTCTTTTGCCTAGAATTTTTCCTTCCATAATATTTTGTATTACGTTGTCGTACCTAAGTAAGCGTCCGATGAGCTTTGCTTTTCTTGTTTTGTTTCCAATATTTCTCTTTCTGTATGTACTTCATTTAGTACTTGCTCATTAGTTTTCCTGTCAGTCCACCTAGTTTTTGTAATTCTCCTCCAAAACCATATTTCTGCAATTTCAAGTTTGGTCATTTCGCTCTTCCTTAGTGTCCATGTCTCGCAACCATATGTTAGCACACTTCATACAAAGCTTTTCAGGAAATTAATCCTAGTCTCAATACTAATGCTTTTATTTACTAGGAGACTATCTAGGAGAGATTTCCTATAATTTAAAGGCTTTCTTGGCTAATGTTATTCTTATTTTGACCTCAGAGGAGCAGTTGTTATGATTCTCTAATATGCTACCCAAGTAGTAGAACTCTGTCACTTCCTCCAGTCTAACTCGTCTATACATATATTCGTTATCTTTTCTCTTCTCTTTCTTTCTACCACCATGATTTTTGTTTTTTTGGTGTTTATTTTAAGTTTCAGTTTTAATAAAATATTATTTAGAATCTTGAGCATTCGACTTAATTCCTTCTCTGAGTCAGCTACTAGAGCTCTGTCGTCTGCAAATGGAATGCAATTAATTTGTTTGCCATTTATTTTAATTCCTCTTGTCTTTGTTTTCACTTCAGACACTGCTTCTTCTATGTATAAGTTAAACAAGTAAGGCGATATTGGGCAACCTCGTCTAACACCTCTTCTTATATTTGCTTCTATCTTGGTGCCACTGATTTCTACTTCCGTACTTTGGTTTTTGTAGAGGTTTAAAATCAATCTTTTGTCTCCCCAATCCAACCTTATTTTGCACATTGCTTGGAACAGTAGTCTCCAGTCAACATGGTCAAAAGCCTTTTCCAAATCAACGAAAGCTATATAAGTTTTCCTGTTAATTTCTAGCCTCCTCTCTAGGATTTGTCGCAATGCTAAAATTGCCTCTCGAGTGCCTTTTCCTGGTCTGAAGCCGTACTGATCATTATCTAATGTCAATTTTCTTTTTCATTTTCTCTTTTACTATAACCAATAAAATATTTGAAGCATGGGACAGAAGCGTTATTGTTCGGTAATTCGTGTAATCCTTTGCATTGCCTTTCTTGGGAAGTGTAATGGTTCTGCTTTTTGTGAAATCATATGGTGCAAGCAATTGGATACAATCATGTAAAGTTTATTCTTAATTGTATCACTACTATTTTGCAGTAGTTCTGCTGCAATGTTATCCGCTTTATTTTGCTTTATTATTATTATTTATTCAGAGCATTGTTAAACTCAGCTCTTGTTATGGGTGGCCCTTTGCTATCAGCGTCAATAGAAGTTTCCTCCTCAATATACCCCTCTATATTTTCAATTTCCTTACCATCATACAACTCTTCAATATATTCTTTCTATCTATCACACTCCTCCTCATGCCCAAATAATAGTTTCCCATGTTTATCTTTCACCAAGTTGCTCTTAGTTTTCGGTCAATATTGTAATGTTTTTACTTTGCTGTAGGCTTTGTCAAGTTTCCCCTCAACTAAATCTTTCTCAATTTCTTTGCCTTGAGGAGCGGAATATGGCTTTGGAGGGTAAAATGGTGACGTGTTATGGGAGTGTATAGAGTGGAGCTCAGCTACCGTGAAAATCGTTTATTGTACGCGAAAAAAACGACATTTTGTACCTAATTACTTGTCGTAGAACCTAATTAAGGTAATGGGACAGTATTGCTACTAGTACACATGATACTGGCTAATGCCTGTCAATTAAAAAATACCATTCGTTTATCATGGCGTATTAATGACTTATTACGGTTCCAATGTTCTCCAATATCTCCGCATTTTTAAATTTAAATCACAGGAGATCCATGGAAATTGAACATGTGGTTTCTCTAAGCATGCCGTGTATGGAGAAACATGTTGTGTCATGTGACATGTCATCATCTCTCTGCTATCATCTTCTTCAACCTGTGATCGAGATACTGCCTCCGCGGAAACGCAAAATAAATGAAATGGACCTCGAAATATTTCCACACCTTCTCAGACAACAGCCTCGATTCGAGTGCACAACAGAACATTTACGTTCCACGAGACGTTTACAAAGGTTTTCCGTCTCTTTCCTTGAGGAGCGAATACTTCCCAGGCACAAGCAAGGTTATTTGCGACCGCGCAGAGCTGTGAGCGTCGGGATATGGTTGAAATTAAAATATATGTTGAAGCGTTGAACGTCTCTCTATTCTTCCTGCGTTCCAAGGACTCTGCACTGCGGTTTAAAGGTTGAAAGGGCGTTTGCGAATCTCCCAAGTGAAAGCTTTAAAAAAAATCCATTCCTATTCCTACATATTGAATCCGTTGGTGGCGCCCCTAGGTCGAAGAGTTAAAGACATAACGGACGTGTCTATTGCATATACTACTGACCCTTCTCTACTTGAAAATTTCATTTTTAGAAGTTTCTCTTCTGATGAATATAGGTATTTGGAAAAAAATAATAGTTATAAGCGAATATTCGCAGACGTTTTGCAATGCTTCACTCACCTTTTATGACTACACTGAATTCTCAGATACGAAAAAACTGGAAATTCATATTTGATATTTTATTAAAATTATGTTGTGCTTAATATTTTTATACAAATGCAATTAACTTCATTGTGTAACAATATTGGCAGTGTATTTTCGTCACATATTGAATCTGATTGCAGTCTTGAGGAGGTCATTCTATATACCGCATCGAAACGCCACCATTGAGTTATGAAACGACCAATTATTTCATGAGACCAATCTTCAAATCCAATTCAAATTTATTTTGACATGAGAATAAGTAGAGATTTAACATGAGACGATTAATTTTTTTACTTTAATAAACAACATTGCAAACACTGGAAAAAACAGTATTGAATACTTTTTTAGTATTGTTACTAGCATCCAAATAAGCAAATAATATTTAAGTACAGCAGATATTCAAGAATTAAGGTATAGTTGACAGCAAAGAGCAATTCACCGGGACATATAGTTCATGAACCAAGTGCTATATAGTTCGTAGATTGGAATATTAGCATTCTCCAATCAGCGCCAAAATACAAACAAATACGAGTTGTTAAGGCATTTAAAATTTACCGTTATAAACATCATTTTGCTAGATCAATTATGCATCAACTTAGTACCCTGCAAGCAGCCGCCGGAGCGGGCTGTTGGAATTTCAGACAGAACGCATAAAAAAGAGAGGGGATAATGTGAAGGGATATTAAAAGGAAAAGGGCAAAATTCTTCAAATAGATGCATTAGAGCCTTGGTCAACTTTAAATAGCCCTTACTAGCGCTCCGGAATACATGTACTTATGCCACTGACCGCGTATTACCTTATTGCGTCCCTTCTATCAAATGAAGAGCATGCGGTGTATTTTATCAGTTGAGGTTTACCTAATGCTTTTAAAGATTTCGGTTAAATCAAAGATTTTCCTTGAAAATGACGCGTCTTAATTGGAACAACTTATTATTTGGGGAGGCATATGATTCTAAAAATATTTACGCACATGCTGGTGGTAATTTATTTAAATATGGGAATTTTTTTATACTTGAGGTCCTGTATGCTACGCCTGCGAGAATATTCAGGGCTGGAACGATCAATATCTTTAAAGGATGAAGTTCGGCACAAGAGGGCGCAATTTTTTTAGTTGAATTTCAATGGAAGAGCATTCTCTGGAGCAATATGTTTAGAGTGCGTACGGACTGAGCAATAAAGTTTTTCTTTACATGTATTTAATTAGGTATTTTTAGTAACTTAAATATCTACAATTTTCAATCATTCATCGTAGGATTGAAATGTTTCAACACTAGGTTTAATATAGGACAATTGGGTACATTATGAAAGGATTTTAATAGAAATAGATATAACCTCTAGATTTACAATTGGTTTACAATTTGTTTACATAATCGCAATGATTAGTTGAACTCATGTATAAAATAATACATTGAGATCATTTACAAGTACTACTCACTGACATAATATCTACATAGTTTTTTCCATCTAACAATAAGTTAGGAAATTTGCTTTGGAAGGAAGGAATATAACCTACCGGTTTCATGTTTGTGATGCATTTTAAGCCATTGTTACGCCAAGTAAAGGAAATATACATATACATCGATTTCAGTGATTTATTATGAGTATTCTAGTACATAAAGTACATAAACCATAATTTTGTTGAAACTCGGAATTCACCAATCATCATAAAAAAAACGTCTTGCGTTTATCAGTACATATGTGATCACAGGACTTTTCTCAGATTCAATGTTATGTTTCTACATTCTCCGTTGAGCTCTTAGTTAAAACACTCAAAGAGGATAAACGATAGGGTCCACTTTGAGCTCAATAACGGCAGTGCTTCAGTCTCAAAGACGCCTAATATTTTTATATAAAGTTTAGGTAGAATGAGACTCCTTGCCTAAACAAAATGTTGTTGCCATGTGAAACATTCAAATAAAATTTGAAAATATTTATTATTATCATTTCGGAAAATATTGCTTCGTGTCTTAAAAGCTCAAATCTAACGGCTAATGAATTAATTCTTTCAATTCCTTATATAAACAGCAGCTTTGTTTTAACTGAGATTTGTTCACAATTTTCACTGTTCTAATTATATCATCCGACTTTTAAGGTATTTTTCCACTTAACGTCGACGTATATTAAAATAAAGCAATGATAATATGCTTTGCTAAGTATTATATATATAAGGATCCAATTCATAACAAAACTTTACAGCATTTTAATTATTATACTGTAACTTTACTATATTAATACGTAATTAATACTCCAATAATTCAGTTAATCGTAAATGTTCTCGGTTTTAATTAAGATACACTAGCATTTCGTGGGGACCAGGGGCGGATCCAGGTATAAAGTTTAGGGGGGAAACTTCTGGGAAGTGGGGGGGGAGGCAAGGGGTTCAACTTCCCCCTCCAAATTTTGGGGGTACAGTCTAAAGTGAACCTCCCGAAAATAATAATATTATAAATAATAAAAATAAGGGATGTTCTTTTTCACTGACATCAGGGGTAGAGTCCAGCCCCCCTCCAAGTGAACACCCCCGCCAAAATCCACCCCTCCCCCAAATGAACCCCCAAAAATATTTTCTGGTTACGACCTTGCTGCCGGGGAGCATAGATGATAGAGAATATCTAGAATTAGGTGCTAAGTAGTGAATTGTAGGTCCTTTAGGTGCTAATTTTTGTATATATTTCAGTTAAAATAAAAACATTCTTTAAATTATATATTATAAGTATTAAATTATTGGCCTCGGAAAAAAAATATTCTCTTGGATTTGGGGGGGGGGAATTTCCCCTTTCCCCCCGCTGGATCCACCACTGGTGGGGACAGGGACTTACTAAGCTCCAAGATAATGTCATGATACCTATTATGTTTTTCGCCTAAACTCTAGTGAGGTAAATATGCCAGTGCTCATACAGACTCCAGCTTGTGCCACGTACGTATCGCATTCCCCCTCGCAACATTCGATCCCTTCCCTCACCTCCTCCATAGTCCTCCATGACACCCACCTAGACCCAGTAGAGATGCCGGCCGCAAAGACGGTCACTTCCGAAGGACACTCCACGCTGCCAACCCACTTCTAAAACGACGGTCAGTCACTCGTACGCGCACCTACCTCCCCGGCCCTCCCACGTGAAAAAAAGGGCTTTAAAGGGGCCGGAGGGACATGCGACAGGGAAACGGGAGGAGAGAAAGAAGAGGCTGGGAAAGGGGGAACACTGGTTAGGATATAGGGTGGCGGAGGAGTGGGAAGAGGTGGGAGCGACTATATCCAAACATTTTGGTGGCGAGCCTTGTGCCTTGGCCTCTCTTTCCCAGCGCCACTGGACGTAAAAGCCAGTCCTCATTTCCTGCACCGAGGAAAGGTTGTAAAAAACTTGACTCAACCTCCCCCCATCCCTCCCGCCCCCGGCGGTTTCATTTTTCCCTTCTCTTCCTCCCACCTTTATATTCTTCTTCCTTACCTTCCTAGTCCTCTCCTGCGTGTTTTTCTCCCTCATCCGTTTGCTTTGAAGAACCCAGCGCTCACTAAAAGGGTTAAAAAAATACATAAAAAACACGTCCATTACATTTTTTCCTCCACCAGAAACACCTTAGCTTTTTGATGCTCGCTTCGGCTTGTAATTTTTTTCGTACACACTTAAATGTTGTGCGGTAATATTTTTTCCTCATTCCATAATAAGCATGAAATTCCTCAACTTACTTCATTAGCAAGCATAGTTTTGTAAGAAAAAACTGTAATTATTTTGAGGGACTAGATGAAGGTATTTCGAGAAGTTATCACAAACATATCTCTTTGGTTGAATCATTTTATTTTCTGACGCATACTACGTTAAATGAAGCCCTGAGATAAATATAATAATAATTCGTAAAATAATGTGGAATGTATAGCAAACTTAACCGATATTGACATATTTTACTCATAGTCGACGTCTAATTAGACGAAGATGTTCTTTACAGAGGTCATCATAAGCAAAATTCAAGAATAACCTATGGAATGGCAATACTTCTCTTATGCGTTATATCATACAAATTCCTATGCATAGCTTTATCCTTTAAATATGCAAAATAAATGTCAATGTTGGAGGACTATGGATCCCAGGAAGTTATCAAATATACTGGTACCATCAAAGGATATGTGGAGGGGAACAGAACTTTGGCCAGGTACGCAAAAATCTAGCATCTTGACGATCGTATTCAGCGTTTCATCCCGGAACCTACCTTTTGTTTGTTAAGTTTTGTTTTATGCTAAAATGCACTTTTGATACTAAAGCTCGCTTAGTAAATATCATCGTGGCTTGTGCTCAGCTGCGGTTCAAAACATCAGTGATTCGGAGCCTGATTTACGCAGGAAAAGGTTTGAAAAAATTTGGACAACTCACCGAAAATAATATTGTCGTAAAGTGAGGAAACCAAGATTGAGGCATTTGGAAGCATGCTAATGAAGCATGCTTATTCAGTAGAAAATAACTGCCCGTCCAACAAGGTAAACCGTATTAAGAAACCATCAGACTTATACTAATATAAATAACTCTATTCAATGATTTAACTACACAGTTAGTGTAAAAATGGTACATTTCTGCCGCATTATTAGTAACTTCTCAACTATTAGCTAGCTGGAAAAGTTATGAAAACCAATTGGGGAAAAGATCGGCTTTTAGCTAATAATGTTGAAACCGGTCTCATATAAAGTTTCAACGTGAGACAGATAGAAGTTCATGATCGAAAAAAAAACATATTTGAGCGTAAAAACAGATTAAAAATTCCTAATCCTGCTCAGAGTGAAATAAAAAAAACATTGTCAACGGTCGCTAATGGCCAAAAATACAACCCTTTCAACTCGGAAAGCCCATTAATGAAATATAAACAATCGTCTTGAATAAACGTTGTTCAAAAATGCCGTTCGTTTTGGTTTGTATTCCGTAGAAGAGTTTAACACATTTGATTAGGATTTATTAATTCACGAGGAAAACTATTTCCTTGTTATGGCACATCCACGTCATGCGCCTATTACTAGCCTTCGCAATATACAATCATAGATACATGTGAGTTTCGCTATGCATATATTCTGAAGATAGACATCAAGTATTTTGCATGGTTTGCAGCCGTATTTCACAATTCCAAGCTCATGTTTCATTCAAAACATATTTGATGATATTGAATACGAATAAGTCATAACGCAAGTTTTCTTTGGGAATGGTTCTAACTGAATCTTCCATCAATTCCCCTAAGAATTATATCCACGTCTAATTCGTATATATTCCATTTCATGTTAACAATAAATAATTTGTATACCTAACACAGGGTATAAATTTTGCTTTTTACATCAGTTTTCTACTGCAAAAGATTGTTTACAGAGCAAAGACATATCGTATTTCGTCCAATGTTATTCTATTTCATGAAAGTTCGTCCTCTATATTTAACGATAGTGGAAAACATGAGAGCAATTTTTTTAACTAAAGAGATTTCTTATAAACCACTTAACTTCTCCTCTATTATTCTCGCTGCCAGCTATGCCTAACATTCATAGATATTTAATTTCAATAAGAAATTTAAAGCATATTTGTGCTACTTGCGTGCTTGAGCTGTATTACTGATCTACTCTCCCTCATTAATCAGTCTTCCATTAGAAAAAGCCTCGCAATTCAAGTTTGTGTAATTCCATTATAATGTTTACCAATGAATTTTAGACTAATTTGCCTCGCACAACGTCATCTCAGTTCACAATGAACACTAGACCTCAGAGAACGTCATTTCAATTCACTCCACTTACTCAATTAATCCGCAACTCAGGTTGTAAGTAGATGGAGTTACTTCAAATTTTACTCCATTCATAACCCCTGCCCTAGCTTCTTACACAGAAGTTTACTAAACACACTGACGTCATTAACGTTCTCTCAATGGAGTATCTCATTTCGAAGTCCAGGTATGCTGTGTATATCGTTTAACTTCTAGAAGGATTCAATCTTGGGTCGTTAATGTTTCGAATACCAACGTGAGACAACACACATTAAATTTCGTCGTTTGCTAAGGAGAACGTCTTAATGACACCGTACTGAAGTCCGTCTCACGTAGACATGTAACTGCTTGCGGGAGAAGGAGGCAATACCGTGCGAATGTTCCTTTAATGACTCGGCTGGACGAGACGAGGTCTATGAGCTCAAAATAGAACGTGGCCCAATGATTACGGGTAATATGAGAGGGGAGGAGGCGGAAACGCGGGTAACACAGCATTACGAAGTCTACGTTTTCACGAGGGGAGAGGGAAATAATAGAAGGGCAGGTTTGTACTGTTGCGAGTCACGAAAAGTCATTACCTTCAACCAAACCGGAAGTGGCGTTTTGAGCAAGTCGGAGGACAAAAGACCTCAGGGAAATCGTGTTCGAGGATTTTTTTTCACTGTCGCCCGGCGGCCGTAATATAAACCAACTTGCGTTTTTTTTTTCTCCATGAATAACGACTATAACAATTTTGAAATGAGCAAGCGATAATGTCCTAAGAAAGTCATTTTGACAAGGTGAGTGCCAGTAACTCTGCACGTACATGTTAGCAAGCTGTATCAGTAAAACCCCAAGCCAAATTAAAGGCTAAAACTAACTGTATGAGTCACCTGGCATAAATAGAATAGTAACACATATTTCCCTGCCCAATAACCAGTAGTTTAGTCATTTGGATTCTAATCATTATAATTTATAACCTTTAAGGGCAGAAAAAGCCTGCATTTTTCCCAAACAACACGATGGGACTTTAATTTATACGTCATATTATTAATAATATGTATTAAACCTTTTGAATAAAGATTTATTTTTTTAAAATAGTTGGCAGCAATAATAACACACTTGGCAATAAAATATTTTAACATGATTTAAAGCCTGATAAAATCTAGTGTGTATATTTAAATATATTGACGTGATGTTAATATATCAAAATATTGATCCGACAAAAATATTCTCATATTGTTAGTTATTTTCTCAGAAGAAGAGTCTACTGTTAATTTTTGGACACGTGACATTAAATCCAGATCAAATTTTAGGTAATTACGCTAAGAAAGAAATTAGGTGATAACCTTTGCATAGAAATTTCATTTTCTCAATTATGCTCATGGGAACAAATTTATTGCAGTAATATTCTTTACGATATATCACTTACAGTTCTAATTATGCTAATGAAAGGTGAAATATTAAGTCATTAAGAGCCGAAGAGTCTAGTCTGAACAAATGATAGTGTAAATCCGACGGTATACACGCCACATCATCTTAGTAGGTGGAGGTATGTCATAATACTTTTTATATTAGCATACTGTGGGCGTTCCTGACCTGACAGTACGTATAGTACTTGCATAATAGCCAGAGAACTGATATAGAAAAAAAATTTATTTTATTTTAGCATATTTCTGAGTATATTTTAGGGCTAACAGGAGAATGCGCAGTAAGAAAACCGAATTGGCATAATATAATTTGGTACTACTTGCAGTAGCTTCAACGTAAAGACCAATCGTTATCTAGGGTATTCTAATATTTAGAGGGAGGCTACAATCAAACCGTACTAGCTTCGTAATTTCAACTTTAAACAATGTTTATTTTTCATAAAAAATATGTAATAATTAAAAATCAAATCGCCTTTTAATAATATCTTTATATCTCTTAAACAACACCATCGAAAATTTGTTTTTCATTTGTCCTCTGTCAACCTGCCTTGCGTACATCCAACATGCACCCTCTTGAAAATGTAGATGCTGACATCCCTTACCCTGGCCCTTGGATACGATTGTTTCATAACTTTCCATTCCAATTTAAACATAGTCCCTTGGACATGAAAATACTGGCTATTGTGTACGAATGTTTCATAATTTTACATTCCAATCTAGACATTATTGACTGCAGATATGAAATTAACCATTATTTTCTTAATCTACACTCAGCTTCTTACACCAATACTCTCCCACACTTGCGCTTCGGGTTACGCTCATCTAGCCACCACATCGAGCATGTTTTCAAACCAGAGAACACTACGCTCCGATAGTAATCAAAAGCTACCCATTAATTAGCTAAGCTGAAAAGATATTCGTGGAAATTGTAATTAAAGCTACGAGATGAATGCAACTTCTGACGAGGTATTCTCCAAGTCCAACGTGGCGAAAAAAATGCTCTATTCATCCCGTATGAGAATTCAAAACGAGCCATAATCACGCAAAACTGATGGAAGGAGCATGAAAAAAATAAACTGCGTCTCATTTCTCGTGATTGAGCATTCCGAGTAGCTCATTAGTTAATGCCCACAAATATGTTACGAAAATCTTTTGAGGAATTCCATTCGGCCGTCCACAATGACTAAATTCCAAAACGAATAAAATTTCTTTTTACTCACCGGACTTGTTAGTTTACGAAATCCTTTCATTAAGTAGTCTATCCGGAGACCATCTCGTTTCATTTTCTCCAAAGCAACGGTTTTTCCCGAAAGCGTTTGAAACTTCCGACTGCTTTCGCGCCGCTGCACTTTGCTAATAACTGGGTCACTCCCTTAACGGAGGCGGAAACGAGACGGATATTGCTCACGCCGTCTCCGTAAATAAGATGAATTAAACGGATAGAATTCAGAAATCCACGTGTGGGATGCAATTAAATCCTGCTTTGAATGTCATTGAAGCTGCAATCCAAATGGGAGCAGCTCTCAAGCGTGATCATCTTATATCCACCGCGAGGATCTCCAGAAATGAAAATTTTCGACATCCTCACAAATATGGGCTCCCTAATATTTACTACAGCGAGAACTGCAAGGTGGTACGCTGGCTTAAAACGGCTTAAATTACATCGCATTAATTAAGTTAAATAGCTCATACCCAATTACTGAACTCTATACAGCCTTCCGTTAGAGATGAAAAGTAATTATAATTTTCAATTAAGTATCCAAGCTCTGATGTAATGAAATCACATGCATTTAGCCTAAACCTTCGGTAGCTTATTTTATATTTTACCACTTGGAACAAAAATAGCGAACTAAGAAAACAATGCGAAAATAATACCAGAAAAAAAATCATTTTAAGAATTAAAAAAAATTATCGTGGATATAATAACGAAGATTAGGACAAGTAAAACATCAACTTTCATGCATGTGACCATTATGTTTGAAAAAACATAATTAAAAAGCCAGTTAAGTACTATGCTAAAGGATACATGAATGCTATATAAAAAAAACACCCTCCGAACGACCATGGAGGCGAGTGAAAAAAGTACGAGGACACCATTTACGATGAAAGGATTAAGTAGAGAACAGAAATTGCAGGAATGTATAAAGTATTCAAAACCCCATACATCATATGTAATGAGGGGAGAAAAACTTGTAGTATAATTATCTCCCAATTCAGAGTTTCGTAAAGAGTTATGATGGTATAAGTAGTGTATTAAAAATGTAACAAGATGGTATTAAAATTGAAAACCCTGGGAAAAGGTCGCTATCGGGAGTCAAAAGCGTAAATTATATGTGGACCTCCGAAGTCAAGGGGTCTAAGTGACATTTTTGAAAAAAATAAGTTAGGTACATTACCAGTAATGGGATGTGAAAATATTAATCTTTTAGGTGGTTAAGGGATCCAAGTGATTTTTCTTGATAGGTGCTGCTATCTAGGGTAATGCCTCTTAACTAAGTGGGTTGTATCAAATATTTTCAACTTTGACTTAAGTTTTCTTTAAACAATGGTTTTGTTACTTAGACCCCTTGACTTCTGGGGTCCTCATATCCAAACATGCTACAGGTGGAGGCTGGAGATAAAAAGGATGGACAAAATAAGAGATAATGATTCTACAGAAGGGTAGATGAGGAAAGAACCATATGGTAAACTATACAGGAATTGAGAACCATATGGATAGGACACACGTTAAGGCACACTGGGTTCAAGGAGAGCATAATTAAGGAAAAGTAGAGGGAAAAGTCCCCTGTATAAAACCCGAGAATATGTTCTTGGACCAAATGAAGAGCAAAGTACATGTGGATAGCCACCAGAAAGGAAGAGAATTAGCATTGAATAGGGAAGTGTGAACGGCTGCAGTCAATTAATCTTACGGTTGTACCACCAATGATAGATAGATAGATATATGTAATTTACTGTTCTTCAGATATTATCCAATTCGAACAATAATAAACAACACTGATACAAAAATATTCAACCATGATACAAAACAATATTAATAAATATACAAGAATAATACAAAACAAATTTTGAATTCATACAACAATAATAGAGCTCATCCCTTGTTATAAATCATTGAGATAAGTAAGGACAGCTTGTTGGGCAGTTAGATAAATATAGTTTATTTTTTAAGGTGTGCAGCGATAAGCAGTCTTTCATTGTTTTACGAAGGTTACTCCAAGTTTGAGAAGCGGCAACGGTAAATGTTTTTTGAAATATCGAGGATCTGTAGAGTGGGACATGTAGATAGTTAGGGTCGGCTCGGGTAACTATATTTGGCAGAATGGTTCTCTTGGGAAAAAAGTCAATGATGTACCGTGGGTCATCGTGTTTGAATAGGGAATACATGAAGCAGGCCAATTTGAATTTTCTTCTTGTTTTTGTGTCCATCCAGGAGAGCTGGTTTAAATATGAGGTTATATGCTCATCTTTCCGTAAGTCATAAATGAATCTTACAGAGGAATTCATCAGGCGCTGAAGCTTAATATTAAGTTCTGCTGTGAGATCATATAACACGAGACAGCAGTAATCAAAGTTGGCAAAATTTTGGTGCAGACAAGTTGCTTTCTTACATGGATTGGCAGCAAATTTTTATGAATTTTCACTTGATGGAGAGTAGCATTAACTTTATTTGAAACATAAAAAATATGATCCTTCCAAGACAAAGTATTGCCGAAGATGGCTCATAAGTTTTTAGCCGTCTTGGAGCAAGGTATACAAATTCCCTGAACTCCAATCATACGCAATTCAGCCGCATTAAGTCTAGAAATGACCCTAGTGTAACCAATTATCACAGATTTAGTTTTATTATTATTTGTTATCAAAAAGTTATCCTGTTAACATGAGACAATGGCAGATACATCATTGTTTACTTGTCTAATGGTCTCCGGGAAATCGCGCGGGTGACAGTGTATGCAAATTTGGAGATCATCAGCGTGCATCTTATATTTACACCTAGTACGTGGTGAAAGGTCTCCCACATACAACGAAAACAGCAATGGCCCTAGGACTGACCCTTGAGGTACACCGCAAGAGATAGAAGCCCACTCAGACAAGTTACCATTGGAGTCTTTTACTGATTGGCGTCGTCCATTAAGGTATGAGTAAAACCAGTTTAATGAGGAACAGGAGAAATTGAGGTTTCTCAGTTTTTGTAAGAGCAAAGTATGGTTTACACAATCAAAAGCATTAGTAAAGCCAAACAACACCAGTATGGTCAACAACTTTTTGTCAATGGCAGATCTAACATCATCGGAAACCTTAGTTGAGGCCGCGTTGAGTAGAGAAATTTTTGCGAAAATGCGAAATGATGATGAAATATATTATGATTCGTTCCAGGGAACGGTGACTGAGCTGAAATTTCAACAATAGCGAAAATATGCTTTCTAGCCTCTCCAATTCTCTCTAATTGTTTGAGCACTGCTTTAGATCCTTACATGCACTCACTACCATCAACTAGAAGATCAGATCTCAAAAATATGGAAACAGTTGAGCTCCTGGCGTGCGTTTCAGATACAATCTATATCACGCAATGCATGCGTGACCCATTAGCTTTTTTGTCCCGTTCACTGAGGCGACTCGCGCACTCGATTACCCTGAAAGGAACTAGCGGAAGTAGACTGCCGGGGTAATTGCGACCAAGTGGCTATGCCGTACGATGTTTTTTCTCCCTACAAGAGTAAAGATCTCCCTCAACCCGTATACTCCCTTCATAGTATGCGAAGTATATGCGAAACCAAATAGAGGCATTAAACTAGTTCACACGCAGCAACTCGGATTATTCTTTTATTCTTTCTTCCGTTACGGAAATCTTAATGGACTGGTGCAGTTTTTACCGCACTCGCTACGGAGATGAAAAATCACCACCAATGATTCCGTTGCGTTTTCGAAAATGCGATTTGGCTCTTGTGTCACTTCCCTGAGATGGAGAAACGAATGTAAATTGAAATGAGAAAAATTGCCCCACAGCCCACAGGGAGCAAAAAGACGGGCAAAATTTGCATCATATTTCGATTTGGCTTAGTACGCCGGGTTATGGGTAAAGATTCGGAGGATATACGTCATGCGTTGCCCCATAAATACGTGAACGAATTTAATAATTTACGAAGACTTTTTCTTAAGCTATATAAGTTTCCGCGGATATCCCAAAAAATATTTAAGATGTTCCAAAAATATCTTAGGAATGGGAAGCACTTCCCATGCTAGTGCAGTTCATGAAAATGGTAAATTATTGGATAGTATTTTATTTAACTACTCTGCTTGAGACCTTAAGCTATGTTACACAAAATATTTATTAAGTTTTGCGTAATGGTTAATGTGTAAAAATAATGCTTACCTGCTTATTGACTTTCTGGGAATGATATTTACGGACGATAAAGCTCTAAAATACGGAACTAGGTTGGTTCAACTATCATTCCATCAAAAACGCTTATAAACTCTAATGGTAAGCAAGTTATTTCACTCACCCAAACCTATGAAGAGTTGATATCATTTTTTACTTAATTTTATCAGCAATCTTTCAAGTCAAATACGAAAATTAATCTAGGACAAATCAAAATATGGGTAAACTTCAACGGCATTTTGCTTCGTTGGAAGACCTGTAGGATTTAGTTGGTTTACTAAAAAATTGTTAAATATAAACAGCACAAAACTTCCATAATATTGAAAAGAAGTCCTTACTTATTGAGAAATGTAAAAATTTTTAGCATATTATTGATTATTTTAAATAGAATTATGTTAAATTCAGTCACTCTTTGTATGACCAGAAATAATAGATAACATATATCTTAATGAGCTCAATAATTCAAAATCTGAGGCAAGATTAACACAGCTGATGAAAAACGGAGTCCGCTCGTGATATCATTATTCAAGTCCATAGAGCAGGTGCCAGCATACACATCAATTAAAACGTACAAACTGTTAATTTTTATCTCTGGGGGTCATGCGACTCCAGCTTTTACGATCACGTCTTCGAGCACGTCGTGAAACAAGGGTGTCAAAGGCGTGATCGCGCGTAACTGTCGAATTTAATCGCTCGGTTTTTCCCGACAAATTGAACGCACAATGAATAAAGTATCCCCACTCCACAGCCAAAACTGTTTCCCTTCCTCCATTGAGAAAAAAGAATGTGCGTCGCAACTGTGGGGGCAAACTTCGAAAATTAATAAAGTTTTAGCGCAACATGATTAAAGCGTCAATTTTTTCATTTACATCTAACTTGTTTGGTGTTTCTGAAAATTGCTTCGAATATTGATATGTATCAAATTTCGAACATGCTATCTTTTATGATTAAGGAAAAATTTCACTCAAAATATTTCAGAAAAAATCGTGGATACTACTCTAGGAAAGACAGTTCAAACCATTAGGATTTTCTTCATGATGTAATGACTGACCCGATGGAAGGATAAACTGATATGAATTATGTGGAAAAAATCAGATCATTCGCTAAAACAGGCAATTCTTAATGAAGCAGCACTCGGAAATATGAAGTGATACGAAAACAAACTGAAGTAATGGTCACAAAATCATCTTTCACTGATGAATTTGATCATTTCTCGAGATTTTAGGTTGCAGGATGGAATTTTTTAACCGTGAGAAGCATGAGACAAGCAATACTTCGTTTTTTGATGGTCCGCCACACAGGTAACGCCACTTTCACTCCAGGGCTCCGCAGTCTACCCAAATTGACAGATCTTTATCTTCCAGACTCTTTGCCGAATGCTTTTGCGTCTTTAAAAATGCCGATTAAAATTGTCCATTCCTGTATTAACAAAGTACCTCTACACATATAGCAAAACCTACAGAACAACCAACAATGTGAGCCATAATAAAAGCCTGATAATGGTATTACTGACCAAAACCGATGTTCGATTTATCATTATCAAAGTTAACATTGAACTTATTGTGCCTTTTTTTTCTTTGAGGATGAACTTAGAGTGATTCTACAAATTTGGTGTCAGCACTGTGAGTCAGAAAAATGTGAGTTTATCGCTGCTGGTTACATTATGATTTTATTTTATGCGGGTCAACACTTCTGATTAAAAATAAAATAGTTTGCCTTAATGTTTTCATCTCCTGAACAATATCGTCTACACGTGTGCTAAGTTAATTGGTGATTTTAAGTCGTTTAAAAACTTCTTTTATATTACTTTGGCTATTTATTAGCTTCATAATTTTTATAACTGCTTTCAATAAGCATTATTTATACTTACGGGAAACATTTTCCGTTGCTATATTTCTGCTTCACTTGAAACCCCGAGTAAAAAGTTACAGAAAATATTTTTAGCGATTTTCAAACATGGAAACAAAAAAGATATCTCAGAGGGTTTAAAATAAAATGTGATGGTGATGATTTTTCGGTAGAAAAAAATCGCTCAAAGGGCCGTAAAACTACAATATATTACCACGTCTGATTCAAATGTAAATAGTTTCGCATCCTTATTTTATCTCCCACACGATATCGCAAAAGCGTGTGCTCAGTGAATCGGCGATTGTTAGGTCGTTTAAAATGAATGTTTTTGGCATTAACTTGGCTATCTATAAGCTATTTACTTTTCATAACTGTTTTCAATAAGCACTATATATACTAACAAAATCATTTACCCCTGAGAATATTTCTGTTTCACTTGAAACCCTGGACGAAAAGTCACAGAAAATATTTTTAACGCTTTTCAAACGTGAAAACAAAAAAATGCATAAAATATCAAGAACAACATTTTCGCTCGATGCGCCATAATACTAAAACCTATCGAAAAGCCGAAAAAATTAGCGTAACATATGAGTATATACCGTGGGGACATGTATCCGATCACCCTATTGCAAAATCTCAATCCATCCCTTCAATTAAACCCCACTCTTCGGGGCTGCAACACTCCCAAGGCCCTTAACCGGCACCGTATTCACATCCCTCCCGCCTCCCTCACCTCTCATCTTTCTTTCGGTCCCGCTTCGCATCCCTCTCCATCCCTCCACAAAACCCTCTCCCGACCTGTCAAATTAAGCGTCCTCCCCGCCGCCCATGCCCGTATTAATTAGTGGCAGGGATTCAATTCCAAACCCTCCAAAGATTCCAGAAACTTCTCCCTTCTCTGTCCCTGTCCTTTGCTTGCTTCCTCACCCGCCTCTCGCAGTCTCGCCACTCCCCCAACAGGGGAAAGGGCCTGCCTTAACCGATCTTCTCTCTTCCAACCCCGAACTCCTCAAAGTCTTTGCCCTCCCGTCGAGCCCTCCCCTCCCTCCTCCTGCGTGAGGGACTTGCGTCGCTCGAGCTCCAGTGTCGCGAAGCGGCGTAACTCTTGCGTCGCAAAGGACGCGACCTATCGCATATCGAAGGCTATCATGCATCAAACAAGAATAGAAACTGTCGGATCATGTGGTATATAGCTTGTGAAAGCCGATTTACTCGACGATTATTTCGCTTGCAAAAGTCGAGCGCAATCCAGCTCATACAAAATGGGAAACTGAACAAAAACGGATTTATTTTTTCATACTATCCAATTCTGCGGCTTGCTTTATAGCTAGCATGTGCACTGAATCTATTGTTTACATTATTCAAGCATGCACACAAACTAGAGGTTTTTAGTAAACATATAAAAACTATCCTGTTTTATACGTTTCATTCAATTTTACGTTAGCTTTCCGGATTTTAGATGATTTTTTTGAAAATACACCAATTTTGTTGAGTGTGACTATGAAATGCAACGCGGAAACCGATGGAACGTTGCATAATGGAATGAAGCGGCTTGATGCGTTAGTTATATGACGTAACTTTCGACGATATTTCTTTGAAACACTCAACTCTACAGTGATCCACGGCTGGATAAGTGATTTTGATGAAAAATTAGTGTCGTTCATACTTTTGCGTGAAGCCTTGAACATATGATTTGAACGAATTCATCGAATACGATCGAGGCCTTTCCGAGAGTTTTGCTGAAATTAGTTCAAGTTATGTTCTTTAGTTCTGACAAGAGTATCGTGTAGAACAAACTTTAGCGTGTATTCCTCTCAAAAGATTTCAGAACATTGAACAGCAGAAAATTTCTCGCAATAATTCCCTCTTCTTAATTATCTCATGTTCATACGGACTAGTATAAAATATTCCGTTGTTGTAAAGCTGTTTGTTTGGTGCTATATCGCCACGATAGGCCAGCAAAATTAAATCCAACTTGACTGAATAATTACTTCGAACGCAACTATTGAATTCCTTCTTGGAGCTTAGACTGCTAATTAATAAAACGATACACGTTACGCGTGCCATATTACATCACACATTAGCAACAACTTAATAACTTTTTCTTCATATTTATATTGTATATTGAGTATTATGACCTTCAAATGTCATTAAGCCAAATATTAATCTGCAGCCATAATGGGGTATTATTCAGAATCATTCAATATTTTTAACTCGCAAAAATAAAATAACGTTTTAAATCATCAAAACTTAATTAAATTTACATATAATTTAAGATTTTTCCGAGAATTTGGCAGGAAAACATCGTTTATAGCAGTCAGTCATTAAAATATGTGGTGTTGTTGAGGAAAGAGGATTGAAAGTGTAATACATTTCTGATATTATTGTTGGTACCTTTCTGTATTACTGCCGTAGACCGCACAACCATTCACAATGATTTAAAACACGGAGCTGATCATGCGCCATTAATTTAAAAATAAGAGTTTCTTTTCCTCGTAATGGAAGAATATTATAGAGCGATATTGCCAATAAATAGACGTGCATCATACGTTTTTACCATGCAATCTATTGCTCGAGGAAGCTAGAGCGTTAATCATGAGTCATTGAGAGCAAACGTCAAAAACGTTTCAAGATATCAAAAAGAAACTCTTCTCTAAAGTATATCTGTTTACACGATGGAAGAACTAATGTATGAAATAATATACACAATGCATAAACTGCATTTTACAAGGAATATACGCAGGAATGTTTGATCTTAATTATGAGAGACACATGGTCAAACAGATAAGTACAAAATCTCGTTCCTTCCCCGCACAATAAGCTACCAAAATAAAAACTGGGCTTCATTGAACACACTCCCATAACACGCGTCGCCCTTTCACCTCCCAAAACTTTGTCGCTTACATCTTTACACGGATGGTGCGCTAACAGCCCTTGTCGCAAGCTCATGCGGTGATTCACAGGATAGTATGTGTATGTAGATGTTAATTTAAGCATTTCTATGACTAGGGCTTACGATGCGGAATTTTAGCGAAAGACACACGTTAATGCATGTTAATTACTCGGCGTAATATGCTAATATTTGCTAGCAACCATAATGACAGTATCAATCGTATTATTTAGAGGAAAATCGGTTCTTATTTTATTGAATTATTACGAGATATACACCAAAACACCTAAGGTTAAAATTGCATTTAAATTTCCAAGAAACCAAATCAGTAGCATGCATTTTTTCCACCCTAATATGTACATATTACTAATAAGTACGAGTACGATATATTTCATACAAAGCTCATCACGAAAAACGAACAAAAACTCCTTTGCCTCGGTATCACCAATCGCAGTCGAAACAGCACCATAAAGCATTATTCTCCCCATCAGTCAAACCCTCGCTCAAAAAACTCCACCCTCTTGCCTCAAACCCCTTAATCCTGCATCCATCCCACCCCGCTCCCGCCCAAGACCGCATCCACAGCAGCAGCCGACGTCTGCGTCTCTTTTCCACATTTCCCGTCTCTCTTACAAGCGCACTTCCTCCCCATTTCCCCAACTTTTAACTCTTCCACCCCTCGCCCATCGTCTCCGCCATCCTTTGCAGCTGCGAGCTCGGTTGCAAGTTCAGGGGCGGTGGTGCGTGGCTGCACGAAGGGGTCCCTTGTGCTGACGCGAGACTTTATAAAAGGGAAGTAAGCAAGTTGGGGGGAAAAAGCGAGACAAATGCCGAGTGAGACAGATGGATGCCAAAGATTTCGTCTTCCAGCTCACTGTCAACTCGAGGGCGATACGGACCCTATCGTCCGGAAAGTAAAAATAAAGGATTTGGAGCTTTAAACCGCTACTGTGACTAAAGTTTCCGCATTCTTATGTCTCTATACTAGGCCGTTTCTAGTTTTGGAGAGAAATAAATTGGCTATTTCGGAGCGATAATTCTTCAGGTAAAGCCAATTGCGGACAGTCACTTCATTTTCTAAATAAAATTACGGAAAGAGAATTGTAACATGACACTGTAGAAACTTTCTTTAGCACCAAGATATGTGGCGACGTGTCTGGCTCTCCTAACAATTATTGTCATCGAAGTGCCCTCGTAAATCCTCTTTAGCGTCCGAGAAGAGCTGCAAAATACTGTTGAGGGGTTCGCCTTCTTGGACTCTGGGGGTTCTTCACATCAAACAAGTAAGAAATGCTTCACTGTTTATCAATATTTTTAGATTCAGTTTCCCTGACATAATTTCATAAAATGTCATCCATGTCAGTTTTCTTAACCTAACATGTCACCACGCATTTCCCTGGGCAGTAGACAGCGGGCGTTACCGAGGCATTCTTGTGTATTTTGGGGTAAGTGGGCATAAATATGCCAACAATGGGAAAAAAGGAGAAAATAGTCATATCGTGGATATTTTGTATGAATCGGGACATATGGTAAGCCTCCAAAAGGCAAAAACTTCCCAACTCTATCGTCTTCAAGAAGAAACCAAATGAGAAAGAAGAAAAAGACGAAACCGTTCCCCAGCGCCTGCATAGCTAAGCATTGCAGCTAGAGTACTGAAACAGCGCTATAAAAACTTACATATAGAATTGAAAATATATGCTTGGTTAATGCATTTAAAAACGCTAACTTATATGTATAATGAAAATGCGCCAGAATGCATTATTACCAAATTCATTATGTATGAATCGATTTGATGCCAGTATGTTTGGACCGGCTACCTAGATGATAATATTATTAATAAACCGTGACAGGTTTCAGACTATAAACGACACAGTCAACATCAATTAAATTGTTAAGTTTTTTATATTAAATTAATTTTTTTTTAAATTAAATTTAAATGATTTTTAAATAGTGAAGACATCCTGGCGTAACTCAATTTATTCCTATTACCATTAAACGAGTTTCTAATCTTTTTTTACAACCTACAGACAAAAGTTTTTCCTTATCCTGTTATCAGCGCACAAATATTGAAAATACGCATCAATTCATGCAATTTGAGGCGTCAGATTCCTCAAGTTGACTTAATTCCTTTGAAAATCCGCACGACTACTTAATTATGCCGAACACCCCGAGCTTCTTATATCCTGCTTCTTGCATACACAGCCTACATGCACCCTCCCCGTGTATCTGCATCTATGAAAGTTCCGCTCCAGCCATCACCAGGGTATGAGCCACGAAGATGATTCCACATTGGTTGCACTCACTCGTCCATATGAAGGGAAAAAACCACACAAACCTCCCTGCTCTCAAATGAAGTGATAAAAACAAGAGGTCAAGAGAACAATTCACGGCTGAACTAGATACTGTGTATACTTTTAGTTGTCAAACTCGGTAACATGGAGTATTTGGTTTAAGTTATGACGTATATTCTAAGTCTGTGGTTATGACTAATATTCAGCCTTCAAAAACTTTTCTTTACTTTTGAGTCTTGGGTTCAAGCATAAATCCTTGGTATAACCCTTCTTGTTTTCCCGTAACGAGCAAGCATATACTTCATATTTAGACTACAAAATGTTCGGTGGCTGAAATGGTTTTCAGCATTTCAAATTCCTGTAAATTATATACCTAATGCATATTATATTCTAAAGTTATTCCACCGCTTGTCACAATTATAAGCTATTGTAAAATAACTTTTAACAGAAGATGAGACTTCACGTCCTCCAATTGCGGATGGCCGCATATCTCAACTCTAAAAGGAAGCTATCAGAGAGAGCTTATGTTACACCCACATTTTCATCCATGTGGTCTCCACATTTCTGATATAGCACGTGACAGCCTTCGGGTCATCCCTCTTTCATATGAATTCTGACTAATTATAAAAGATAATCGCGGTTTAATCACGATTGTGAGACAAATATGGTAGGGAAACAGTCAAATCGTGCGCATTGAGATGTCGTCTACGTGTTTGAGTCAGCCTTTAATCTGAGTTTTCTCTATATTTTACATTTATTTTGTGACACCACGAGGCTGTCACGGTATTAAAATTCCACTATTCTTTTCTCAGAATAAAGATGGGTCTTATGTGAACTTACAGTTGATGCCGTAACGGTAATACTACACCTAACTCACAGTATCATTTTCACGTAGGTTTCATTCGTTCATTAGTCGTTCATCCGAATATTGGTAAGCTTCAGCTAACCACCTTTCTCTATCTAATGCTAGGCCTAATACTCCCTGATAGCCCTTCTTATGTACTTTACATATGGTCCATGATCTTATGCCTCGGCCTTCTCCTGGGGACTTTTCCCTCTATTTTACCCTCACTTATGGTCTTCACAAACCCATGGTGCCTCAGGGTTTCCAAACCAGCTGGTTCTCTGTTTAGGTTTTGTTTGTTTTGTTTTTGTTTCTATCATGTTTTGAAGGATTCAAATCAGTTATATTCTTATTTTCCAATGGTCAATGCCTCTGTTTCATACAGTACCACATTCTACACATATGCTTTCACATAATGGTTCCTAGATTGTAGTCCTATCTTCTCTAAGCAGAGCAGTTGCCTTTTTCCAATGAACGCCTTCTCAGCTTGGGTTATTCTTCCCTTGGTATCCGATGTACCTCTTCCGTCCCACGTGATGGTACTTCCAAGATAGGGGAAGGAATCTGCTGGCTCTAATTTCTCTCCTCTTAGTGTGACTTCTGCATTCATTTTTTTCATCTTCCTTTCATATTTTCTTCATGTATGTTATGTGGAGAAACATTAGCAGCTCTGAATCCCTTTTTTATTTGGCATGGAAGAGATTTTACTGCTACTGGCTAAAATACTGCTAACTAGTCAGCAGTATCCTGAGCACAACTCAATAAACTTTCACCCAAGACCCTCTAGGCAAGGCTGACAAACCGCACACAGCCCGCGTCGCAAACCTTCAAACCAATTCTCGTCTCACATCCCGGCCTCACCTTCTCTGATACGCACTCCGACCAAGTTCAACCCTCCACATGTACTCTCATCGCCTGCGTCCTCCACTCCCCGACACCAGCCAACACCGCTATAAGTCCTCGTAACCCCTCTCGGGGAACCCCTGGGGGTTTGAGCCCGATCCTTCAATCGTTAACGCCGACCTCAAAACCCTCCCTCTTACCCGACACCCTCCTCGCATTGCGGGACCCTCTCCAATGCTGATACTTCATACACTGTCATCTACCATCTAATCTGCCTCGCGCCTTCCCCCTTCTCATGCTTCCAAAGCCCCTAAAACGCCAACCAACTCCATCTGCTGTGGCCCTTCCTCTAGCTTCTTCCCCCCCACAAAGCCAACTTCAACAGGGCCTTATCTCCATCCATCACGCCCAACCTGGCTGCTACTAAACAATCCCTTCACACACGATGTCCTCCCTACTTCACCTCGCCCCCATGCGCTCATGCTTCTTCGCTATGTGTCTTCCGAAAGTCCGATTCCTTCCTCCTCACACCTTCATCCGCGGCGAGGTGAGGTAACCCAGCCCACGTCAGCGCTGTCAAGCTGGGGAAGAAGATGATCTTTGCTCCCCCCGTTCAGACCCCAACGCGCTTCCCATGCTACGCTTATGCCACATACATTATGAATGATTACTCTCCTCGAAAAAAAAAAGCAAACACGTGGGCACCAACGAATATTACTCCATCCTGTGGCACTGAAAGTGAGCCTCTACGTCTATATAGTACTGAGAAATCCAACTTAAGAGTTTGCTCTTGAGCGTTCGGGAGGAGTATCTACGTGGTGACTTTTATTTCACCAAAGTTTACCACTTTATACAGTATATTCTTACATCTAATAAATTCAAATGAATGATTGTTTGTTCGTCTCCCATGTGTTCCAATACTATACATCAGATTACGATAAACGTAGGTGAATTGTTGTGCGCGCGCCCACGAAGGTTTCTGAATTATTAAATCCATTGTACAATAGATGGAACGCGAGTCGTTCCAATAAAATATTGTTGGGTCGCACGCTTCTCAAACAAGCGAGGAACGACAAGCAAGAAACGAAGCAGATTGTTTGCGAGTAGCTCAATCGCGTGCATCAGAATCGTATCAGTGAGACATAATATCACGTGCAACAGGATCTCATCAGTGAGAGACAATTTGTGCTAATAGGTACTTAATTTATTTGTGCGTAGAATACGTACATAATTTAAACTTTGTTTCCTTTATTAATTGAATTCTTGCACTCAATTTTTGTACAAACTTTGCCTTTTCCAAAAATTGTATTATGAAGCTCAAAAATCTTTAATTTTTGCACTACTTCAACCATTGCATATTTTAGTTTCTTGAAAACCACAGCATAGGCATGGAATGGAAACACAAGCCATTATTTGTGCGTTAAACATTCCTGCGCAGGCACGAGGAATTTATTGGATTAGGTCTCAAATTCATTTATGGACCGATTTTGATCCCAAAAAAAGGCATTACGACGCATGCCGGGGACAGCTAGCAAACTAAAAATACCAATTAAACTAGCAAATACTAAAATGTAAATCACTAAGATATTTCTGGGAGCATATAATATCTGTTGATACTATAATTTAGCTAACAAGAATGGTATAATTAGATAGTAAATGAAATCCTAATCACATTGCCAAGAATATGAACTCATCGTCAGCTATTATGATCAACTTTATTGCAGAAAGGAGAACGATTTGCCGCTTCGTCCATAAATCTATTCATTTGTTTCTTATGGCCAAATATTTCAAAGTGTTACCAGTTGAAGTTAAAGAAAAATGGATAAATTGAATACATTGGAATAGAACTAAATAGATCAAACGAAAAAGGCAGTATTTATACAAACGGTGCAACAGCTGGTCGTGTATTCGATATTATTTTGGAGACTTTCCTCGGCTTGCCGTGGGCTTTAGCTCTCCCGAGTCGTAGCTCACAAATGACGATAGATAAAATAATGAGCATATGTGAATTATTTGAAATCAAGCCGGTAATCAAGGTTTTTCATAGTTACATCACGGCCATATCTTTCTTAAACATTTTCGTTCCAGCTACAATTCATGTTTTCTTGAAAAAATAAGCAGACTAAAACATAGTTAAATAACTCTCAAAATAGTTAATTCCTCTCGCCTCTAATCAAATTCGAAGCGTTCACGTTATTAACAATTAAGATAGTCAAAAGTACACTTTTTTCAAAAGTACATTGACTCTACTCGCAAACTGTTTCGCATTGCTCTGCTTCACTGCGGGTCATAAGTTCTGGCGAGATAATACGGAAAAATTTCATCGTATGAATGAAATGTGAATTCATAATACTACAAATTTCATGACGTATTTTACTGTACACGACCATTATTACGCTGAAAAGCAACATCTTCAGAATTCGATGATGCTGCGTAAAAAAAAATCATACTCACGAGCATTTAACTTATCGTGCCATTTATGCATCGTACATTTATCTTTCATTTCTTGTTGGCGACGTCTTTGATGAAAGGAAACGCCCAAAAACACAAAATTTCCAAATCCAGGGGAAGAAAAAAATTACTCACTAGACAGAAATGAGTCTCATTCCGCTCCATTTACAACAAGATCTCAGTATTTCTCAGCAAGCTGCTTATATAAAGAAAGTACCAAATGTAACCCTCTACTTTTCTAAGTAGTGTTAAAGGTGGCCTTAAATTCTTACCCGACTCTGGCCAGTTTGCGTGGCGGCCTTTGCTTTGAACGCTACTTGATTTGCTTCTGTTTCGATCCCTTTTTTTCGGCCTTGCAGACAGCCTCACGCTTTCTCTTTCCGCCTCCCTGACGACCCCCAAAATATCTCTCCCATTTTAAACCACCCCACCCTCTCCCTTGGGTCGCCTCCGAGTCATTAGGCTGCCGGCCGCAGGCGTACATCCTAAATCACCACTTTTCGACGCTTGCCTTCTGGCCAACGTCAGTGATCGCACATTTTCCGCGCGCCATGGAATGGGCTTTCACCGCCGCATATTTGCACGAACGCTCAACGATACCAGAGAAGGAAATTATTACGCACCCACCAGCTGGATATCGGAGCTTTGAAGAAATAATCGCCTTTCATTAATGTACATATATTAATGACATCTACCACTTAACCCTGCAGCGCCTGTGTCCTCCAGCAGTAAATACAACAATGCAATTCTGGCGTATCTAGAGAACATAATTCTCACGGAAAATAATGCTCACATAAGTAAGCAAAGAATTCGAGAAATGTTTCATCAACTAATGTTAACTTTCGCCATAATAAACGCCTTTGGCGAAGAGAGGGACATATTTATAATATTGATAAATCAGTTTTGTATTTTCTTATTATAATCATGGATTTAAAACTACTTGAAAAGTTTTGATGGGGCCTAAAAACCATTCGCCAAAGATATCAATTGCCTAATAATTATAAAAATTTGGACAGCATGTTCAAGATTAGATATGCTTCTCCTCATGCCATTGTAACCATCATTTTTATCCCTATCGCTGCATTAACAAAGTCCTAAAGTCACTGAACTACCATTAAACTATATTTCCTAATATCCACCTTTCAATTCACGAAGCGTCAGTTTTCATACCCATTAATCCATCGTTTCCTTTCATTCAAATCTGTCTCTATGACCCTCTATAGATAGATTTTTTAATGAACTTTATACATCCAGTTGATGTCATTTATCTACAACGCTAATGCATCTGCAAAATTTGTTCAGAATAATTCAGAGTAAATGCTTTCTCCGAGTTAAATAAATACAGAAATGTGTCTCTAGTTTCCTACCGGGTTCAGAACTCCATGCTATCCTACCTTTCCATGTCTATCTATGACAATTTCTTTAAGGCAGTTGGCTTAAATATTTCAAATAAATAAAAGAAACTTAAATAACCCCTCTCCGTCAATCGAGCCCTTCGAACTCGAAAAGGCAGGCACAGTAGGCCAATTTGTATGAGGTGAAAAACCTCGAACTAGACACTCAAGAGCCCTAAAAATGATGTGCAAGTTGGACATCAAACGGTCAACCAACCTTAAAGGTAGTCCGAGCGAGATAGTTCCCTGGTCATAATAGAGACCATATTCGAATCATACGTTTTTATTTCACTAGCAGTGGGACACACGAATTAAATATTGCATAATTTATGGTGCAATAATATAGTTTCAAAAGACAGAAATTGTAACTAATTAAATGAAAATATCTAAATGATTCTATAACTTGACTCATTTTTTTCACGCGGTACGTTTGAAGCTCCATCAAAACGGAAGGTTTATTGTGATCCCAAAGAATTTACTGCGGTGACAATATGATCAATTTTCAAAAATAGTTGAGAAAACACAAACTACACACTGTTGATTTTTTGACGAGATCCAAGAGTAGGGAATGCCTTATTTTTAACATAAGGTCTCTCTGGAGTGCATACACGTACCATTTCCCATGTAACAGGGCTGGTATTTTTTCACAAATATCTCCGAAAGTAATGTGGTATGGGGTTGAATTTTTAGTTCCATTAGAAGGGTGAGATATTTTTCTTTAAAATTATACCAAATTTTTTGATTTCTAGGTAAATTGATATTTCGCTCAAACTACCTCAAGCATTTACTCTATTGGAACAATCGAGGAAAATTCCCACTTTAACCTGCCGAGAGAGTTCCAGATCTTTCGTCATATGACATGTTTCTCGTGCCTATCACGAAACGGACCACTTCCACGCAGACGGCTTGGATCTCGCCAGCTAGTCCGCCACTGACGGAGCGATGAAATTCCATTGGGCACTCGTTAAAAATCCTCCGGTCCCAATTTTCAATCTCCCCCTTATTTCCTCGCAAGGTTTAGCCGCCAGCTCTTTCTTTCCCGCTCACCGCCCCAGTGCCATGTGTGCCGCCCTGAACACCGGCCCTTCAACCGTGACATTAACCCTTTGTTACGGCCCCTTCACACAGAGCCCCGTTTCGACCCATTTTAATTTCCACCAGTTTCCTCGATCGCCCTTTTCCCCACCCACCGACCTTCCTCCCCCCTCCATCCCTTAGCCTCCCGACACCACCCACTCGTGAGGCACACCAGCCATCGAGGGAAAAAAAGGCTCTCTCCCCCCTTCCGTCCGCAACAGAGTTCTAATTTCGACGGCCTCGGGGTCCTTGCCCTATCGCCCTTCTCCCATACTTTCGCACCCCATAGAGCCTCTCCCCTACGGAGCATTTCATATTAGTACATTTTCCAATGAATGTTTAAGATGGGCAATGTAGAGGTGGTGACGTTTCATCGAAGTGGCATTTATTGGCTGAAACGTCATGTATATGAATTAGCACAGATCATAAAATATAGAAATCATTAGCAAAATCGTAAAATTTGGCCTATAATTTTAATTTTTGTCCTCCATACATGCATCATTATAGTTCTTTTTTCCGTACAAGGAAGTAAATTAGCCTTTGAGGAAATAAGCCTGCGTTTAGGCTAATTACAGAATCATAATGCGTGGAAAAGGACACATTGAACTAAAATTTACAAAATATGAAAATTATGTGCGTAAAAAATTACCACTGTGTTGGCATGAAAAAATGCAATAAATAAAGCGGTTGTGCAACAAATGTGATTAAAATTATTAATAAAACACTTCAATTCACAGATCATTTACAATAAGGTTTCAATATTATCAAATGTCATAAGCCATTCATGAATCATTCTTTGGTATCTTTTGAAAATATTAGATCCTTTGATAACTTTTGGCAGGAGGTTGCACATACAATTTAGTGCCTTAGGACCTGAAAATGCTTTCGAGTAAGTTAACTTCTAGAGCTGGAAAATTTACTTTCGCGTAAATCAGCCTAAGTTTGAGCAATTGAATATCATCCGTTTTTGCTACAAATTAATTCAAGTTTTCCATGAAAACATGAATTATCTTTGGAGAGGATTCAGTTAAGCTGCACCCTCCAAACCATATCAATGTTGAATATCATGGGAATAGGTTGATTATCACATCACAGACTTGAAAATAATTCTTAGTTTTAGGCATTCTCCACGTCAAACGAACCGTCGCAGTCGATGCATTCAATATTCAATAATGGTACCTGGTTTTTGGAGATAATCAGGAAGAAAACATATGTGACATCGGAATTTGTTAGCATATCTTCAGTAACAACTGAAATTTGAGTTTAAATTATAAATATTATGTTATCTGCTGACTTACTGACAAGGCAAGGCATCACACATCCGCTATTTACCTGTATATAGTAACCCTAAATAAAAACGTTTCTTCTCGTTATCGAGAGTTTACAGTAATTTCATAATCCGCACTTATAATTTCACTCTCATCACACAATACTCTTATTCGTTTCCTACACTGCGGCTTTTTTATATAAACCGGTTATTTCCCCTGGAATTTATTGAAAGTTATTATTTTTCAGCACCAAGTTTTATGACTGACATTTGAATTTTAACAGAGCTAAAAATTTGAGAGAATTTCTATGTTAAAATATGGTCGGGGAATCATGTGTTGCAATCAGAATACGCGTTTCCTTCAAAGCATCAAAGCAATCAGCACATCAACCTATGCGTTGAGGCAAAAAGTCGAAATCACTCTTATGAAGGTCGATAGGCAATAGCTTTCTAGTTTGTACGCATGGATCTCACGAGTACCTAGCATTCATGAAATAATTATGATGATTTGATCAATACATTGGACGGAATCGTAAAATATGGGCAGAGGTACTGATAAATCAGTCATTAACTATCCCAAAATGGCAATTTTATCACACATCAAGATCAAACAGCTGTTTCGAGGCCACGTTAAGTACAGAGGTGATCATAAGTGCAACACTTGTTTTCACTCTGGTTAAAAGACTTGAAACGCTTACGGTCACGTCGGGACAAAATCTCATTTTCGAATTCATCCCTACACATTTTGAAGTAATAATTCCTTTACCTATTTTGGTGGAATAAAGTAGGAGATTACACGGAGAAGCTAAGGAGTATGATAATATTTTCATTTTAGTATCGCAAATGAATGATTCGTTGGGTTTAAATGACCCAACGACAATGACCGATTAAGGGTCAAAATCATACTTAAGAAGAATCTAAAATAAAATATTAAGCATATTCCTTAACTGGGTAATTTCATTTTGAATACTAGTGCGTATCTATCCGTAAAATTTTATGTGCTAGCCTATCGTAAACCCAGAGTTACTTCACTAATACAACTCAGTTTTTTCAGCTGTGATTGTCTATTGTGGGGAATGAAAAATAGGAGGAAGACTTTATGTGAGTCTAATTGGCTAGTTTTATGCCAAAGGAAAATGCAGTCTAAGTTACAACCATGCTACGATCTTAACTTATGCTCATGGCGACCTGTCTTTTGCGTCCAGCTAGTATGCTCTTCTTTTACCTCTCCCACACAATTTCGCTCCAATTCTTCTTTGAAAAACACACACACAAAGGCAGTCACCCCATACCGTCTTCATCTACTCCTCTGTGATACCGCATACCCCTCCGTAACCTGAACCTTTTCCGGGCCAAATTTCGGAATGCTAGCGGACACCACCCAACGAAAACCACCCTTTCCCCCCATTCTTCTAATTCCCAAGGAAAAGCCTTTAATTAATTCGTTTCCCAATCGCTCCATTCTTTCTCTCCTTCCGCCACGTGATGGTTCCTTCTCCGAGAGAGGGAGAGTCCCATGGGTGGCCACGCCACCCTTTGGGTACTCCCTCTGCCCACCCAAGCCACTTCAACTTTCGTCCTTCATCCCTCACACGCCAGTCCTTTTGAGCCCTTTCGAATGGCAGTGCGAGGGAACAGAAAAAGATTCTTGAGGGAGCTAGAGTGAGGGTGAGGGGGTAGGGCGAAAAAAGTAAAGGAACCCTTCTTCATTCCAGGGTATAATTCATTTCCATGGTAATTTCGTTCGGCAGACCGGCCCCGGGATAAATTTCATTATTAATTTGTACGCCAATCTCACGCGGGGCCTCTACCCACTTTCTTTTCACGTCTTCAAGCCCCCCTTCAAATATTCTTTTCCATACATTTATATATATATATATTTCCACCAAATTCCTTTGACCGGTGGTTCCTGGGGAAATAAAATGGAAGTAAAAAAATCTTTTTTATTGCCATTCTGGCTGGTGGGTTAACGGGGTGGGGGGTAAAAAAATGAGCGACGCATTCCGTTTCATCTTTCCTGACTTTTTCATCTCGCCGTAAAAACGATCGGAAGGGCGACTAATTTCCAAAAGAGATGAAAGATACTGAGCTAATTTCCTCTCTCGGATGGTGGAAAGAGTGGTCAATTCCTCCGTTTCGGCTTCTTTCTGGGCTGAGTTCCGCCTCCTATCCACCGCTACCAGAGAAAGATCCCGCAGCTCCAGGCCGCTAACCTCAAGGCGTTATTCAAAGGAGGAAAGGGATAATTTTATAGTCAATGAGAGCGCCAGTCCCACAAGGATGCTTTCTTGACCCACTTCGATCCAAATAAATTGCTCGCTCTTCTTTAAGATCCATAGCCTTGAAAGGGGTTTCCTTCTGTTCGTGACCGCAAATGAATCGTGGTGTTTCTTATAGACCATTGATCAATGGACGCGGTAGGTCAAGTTCTGAATATATATCGTGACGCCTGCCATCCGTCAAGTTGCCGATGAGTAGCAAGAGTTGATATTTTATCGAAATGTGAAAATAATGGCCTCCAATTTTGATTGATGGATAGGCATTTTCAAATAAAGCGATTGGGGAAAGATGGGATCGAAATATAATTTCATTATACAATCTGCCGCGCATATTGCACCCTTTTTCTCTCTACAAAAAATTGTATGTCCCTAAATATTTTTCATAAAAAATTTATAAATCAAATAATATGTGACTAAACATATGCATTTGTTGTAATTTTTTTATTGGAAACTTTTTACAAATACCTACAATCTCAATTTTTTTGCATGTAGCACCGACCCAATTTCAAAATAACTGCACATTGTATCTTCTACGGTTACATTACTCGTACATGTGCAGTTATTTCAATTCAGATGTATATGCAAAGGCATTTCATTTGTGCAATATTTCACACACAGAATTCAACCGAAAAATGCTTAGCAAAATAAACAATCATATATAAATATAGGGGCTGCAATTGCGAAAAAATAAAAATAGTGATTTTAAATAACAAGTATGCAATAAATTCCTTAACACAGTCAAAATATGCGTCTGGATTTCAATCTTTATCATAACCAAGCATAGCTATTGTATACAAGGAAAATATCAAGCCTAACGGAATTAACCGGAAGCCGCTAAATGTGTTTAGTTTCGAGCCATCAAAATCTCAACACGACTAAATTTTGCTGTATCTTGTAGGACACAGACTAAACGTTGAAATAAAAATTTATGGCTCTGCATTGTCCATTCTGTATTATACAGCAGCTTTCTTCAGAAGCATCATCATTAGGTTTAACTTCTGACGGAACCAAGGACACAAACAAAGACTTATAAATATTTTCTTATTTAAATATGTTCTGTAAGTAGCAGTGTAATGCATTTCAATTTCATTCTTTTTTTTATAAATTAAAGAATTTGTGGTGAACAGACTACGATACTTCTATGTAAAATATTTTTCCACTTCCCCATCCTAACTTTAGCCTCTTCCGACCACGTTTTATATATAAATTGCTCTTTCTGAAATTTGTCGGTCATCATATTCGTCTGCAACCGGATTTTCCAAGTGTTATGAAACTTATGTTGCGTACATAAGAATCCATGATACTAAATATGTAGACCAATAACCATTGGAAATAAAAACAAAATTATAAAAGAAGTAAGGTAAATGCAAATATTACAGCGCAACAGCATAAAAATAATAACTTTAGTCAGATTTTGGTTGTTTCCATAGGCATTATTTTAATTTAAGTTTTTAACAATGATGTATTTTTCTTGATTTGACATGGTATTGAGTTTATTGAGTGTATTTTGTGCTCTTTTTTATTAGTATAAAAGCTAAGTTATTATGTTTAGACTTTATTAGAGCTCTCTTATTTTTCGTACTAGTGTATATTTTGGTTTGTTAGTTCTTGCACAAAAATAAGTAATTTTAATAAAAAATATAGATATAAGTACTAGTATAAACGCTTATATTTATCAGCATTTTAATATAATATAGAAGGTATGTGATAAAATGAGTTAACGCATTAATTATGCAATGAAAAATAATCTGAGCAAATGTGAACTAATACACTGTTCTAACTGATTACAATCCCAGAAGGTTACAAAAAAGAACCTTCGGTGGTGAAGATAGTTTGATTTTGAATTTAGGTTACCCATAGCATTAATAAAAATTGACAAGAGTAATTGAAGAGTAATAGAGAAACTGAGCAGAGAGGTAGATAGAAAATATGATGATCAATTACACTTTTCGTTCATTTTGTGGTAAAGTCAAGAAATATTAACAGGGCATAGCGTCAAATATTACCCTGCTTTGAGGTCATTTCTTCTCTCTATTGATCACCAAATTTCCTCGCACCTTCTCTTCCTTACGGATGCTTCCTTCACAAATCCACACGCCTTTCCACAATCCTACCCCACCCCTTGTTCACATCTCGTATCTCCCCCCGCCATCTCTCAGTCAGCCCTTATCCCCTCCATCCTCACTACCACCGACCATTCCCTTCCTTCCCTTTAGTTTCCCGATTCCCTCTCCGGATAGCCCTTTCCACCGCTTTTCAAGAGAGAACCCAACCCTTGTCTGTTGGAAGAGGAAGGAGAAAAAATATGAGAGTCCTCATCATCACCGAGTCCTCTTACCTCTCTCTCCCTCCCTTATTATTTCCCTTTCATTTCATTCCCTCAACGTCTCGTCCTCCAAATGTTAGATTTGACGAAGGACGTGGCGTGGTCGCCGGGAAAAGTAGGGGTATAAATGCGCGACATTTCTGTAAATTGACTCTGGCTTACAATATTCACGATCACTGCAGTGAAAAAAATAGTATATTCTCACCAGCATTTTGTATGGTACAACTAGTTAGAAACATGTTGTACCACCTTATTTACCAGTTGAAATGTTTTTGACAACATTGATAATCTCCAAATTGCACATCGGATATTATAGATGTTTTTTCCGCATTCCTATGACACTACGCGATGGGAGCAAATCAATGCAATATGAATCTATATGAAGAACTACACTTCAAAAAACAATAAAGCGGAGTATGGCAGAGCAACGATGAACATTGCTCTGCTATATTATACGACATGGATGTTCTCGTTGACTCCTTAGTTTGATTACACATTAGGTTGCGAATTAAATAAAACTTTAGATTTTCAAGATACTTTTATCACAACATTCTTAGATCCAGTTCTACAAGCTACATATTACTAAATTCTGATAAACATTGCTTTGTGACACTTTGCAACAAAGACATTATGTTTTGTTGGATTTAAAGGCATATAAGAACGGAAATCTATTACGAACCGACGTAATAGACAATGCAGTAACGTTTGTATTTCAGCCTAATTGTTGACATTTATTAAATAATGCCGCTCGTTCTTGGCATTTCAGATTTCTCAATACAGTGGTTTTGGAGTTATAGGGTAGCGAGCAAAAGATAAAGTTTCAAATTACATTTTTAAGGTTCACTCATGGATGACGATTACCAATGCTCTTACTTTGTGCATAAATTTGCAAGGGTAACATAAAGGTATTTGAGGTTAAAAGAAATTTATCATTTTTTTCATCAAACTAAAGATAAGATTGTGAAAGCTCTCCAATCCTCCTCCCATGTTAATTCTTTAGAGTATATTTAATTATCCGTCATAATTAAGTTGATAATTTCTGCCCAGAAATGAGAAAGTAAGCGCTCAAGGCAAAATGATTCAATTCGGTGACTCAATATATTCTCTTTGGCAGGGAAGAAACAGTAGAGTAAGAAAAAACTAAAGTAGACTTTCCCTCCTGAGGCATTATTTTGATGCTTGAAAAATGCAAAATCCACTATTGACATAATACGATCTGCAATACATTGCAATACCTACAATTTGTATTTGATACAACGCCACGTGCGATAAATGAGCTATATTTTATCCTGCGGCGTGTCTCGCTACAAAATTTGTCACGATTTCTAGTTTTCCATGCCCAAGAGAAAATGGTCGGGAAATCACCATTAACTTCTTATATAGATCAATGCCCACTGATGACTACTTCCTGTTTGCGATCAGATTCGTAAGCAAATTTACGCAATTTGTCGTAAGCTGTTATACGGGTTGAGATTAAATAGATTTCTGTTAGCGGTGCGGGGGCTTATCCCGTGCCATCTTGAAATCCAAGAATATTGCGTTTGTATTTAATTTTGATTGATCCGATTTTGGGATAGCATGGATACATTATACTTTCTTTTACTCTTTGATCTAGATATTAATACTTCCATCTAAACTACCCAAGACAATGAAAAGCTGAGAGTGATCCAAGTGGTAACGATATAACGTGTCGTAATATGTATCGCAATCGTGACAAAAATCCGACGGTATACTGAGATTAGCGGAGACTTATGCAATATAGTGATTTTACACTTGCTGCCGAACAGATAGTTACAAAAACTCGTTCTTTCCGCACACAATATGCGACCACAATCAAAACTGAGCTCCACTAAATACACTTCCATAATACACACTACCATTTCACCTCCAAAAATCTCATCCCTTACATCTTTACAAGGCTGGTGTCCTTACTCCCCTGCCACACGCCCATGTGGCGGCTCGCAGTGAAGTATGTAGATGTAGATGAACCCTTGACAAAGAAACTCGTATATTACGTGGTCCTAATGAACGTAGGGCGAGAGGTAAACGTACGTAAGCGTGTGTATAATACTCTAAAAAACTGTAAAGGCTCTCTACGTTCTCAATGCGTGGAAAAGTATGAGACGATTGCGGGGCCTAAGGCAAGCATGGAAAAAAGAGGAAGATGGGACGATATGGGTCGGTTGGGAGGGCGCATCCGAGGCTGGCGGAGAGAAGGAGCGGTTTAAACCGTTATCGTGACGAGAATGAAACGGAGACTCAAGACTCTGATGTGAGGGTTGATTTGGTGACAGAGGTAAACGAGGTTCGAATCGAAGAGTAGCGACGGAATGGAGGAAATGAGAAACAGGAAGACCACACGGCGATTTGGTGGACAAAGCAGGAAAAAATGGCTCATCAGGGAGAAGATGTTTTGTACGCATCATAAACCAATAACTTTGAGACTAAATCGAGTATTAACCCAGAAAAAATAAGTTTTCGGACCCATGGACCGTCAAGAGTCCCAATTCTTTCTTCCAAGCTCTAATGCATTGCCGTTGCTTCAGTGTTTTTGCGCATATAATTTCAAAACCGTGTTGCCTTATAGCAGAAAAATAATTTAAAATCGTTAAAGGACCCCTATTTAGAATCCAGGTGTCTTTCTCTTACTGTTTCCTGTAGGTTTCCTCTTTGTATCCTCGTGCATTTCCATAGTTAGTTTCCATAGTTGCATAGCTCCTAGTCAGCGTCAAGATGCATTTCTAATCGTGTAAATAATTTCTTCAAAATTGTCTCGAATATTCTAATTTGAATGAGCGCCAAACGTTTCTTGACTCTGTCTAGGGATTGGAAAGTTCTTGGTGTCCGTGCAAACATACTTTCAAACTCATGCACTAAGGTGAGAATCTAAAAAGGAAAACTGACCTCCTTTTTTTTCTTACAAAATCAGAAAAGAAAAGAAAATAATTCCATTGATGTTATTCATAAAGTGTGTCCATGGTAAAAAATCTTAATCATTATCAAGTTAGCCACAAAGTATTTGTTTAGCATGGGGATTCTACTTGAAAGTAAATGATTTTCTCATTTGTTGTACTCAACCACATACGTCTATAGAAAGGGCTTTATCCCTTCCAAGGTAGGAGCGATAGGGGAATTATGATCCCATTCACAACCGTTATATGCTACTCCGATGCTGACTACTGCGATGTAACATTCAGCAAAATCGTCATCTTTGTAATTAGCTAGAGATGCAATATAGGGTTTAAAAATTTTTGTGTGATACTTAGTCAAAAGAAGACTCCAAGAATATTGGCAAAACTTTTAAGAGACGCTCTAATTTCAGTAGAACGACCTCAATGATGATGAAAGTGGGACATGAATCGGACCGGAATATTTAGGATAATAAAGAAGGGTATAAGATAAAAAGACGTTCGTTTGCAGTGAATACGGAGGTTGAAACCATACCTGAACGCCTCACAGAATGGGAAATAAAAGGCATATTAAGAAACTTGCTAAAGTACTGAGAAACACGTAACGCAGAGAAAGGCTTATCGGTGTCGTCGGATATGTGAACGCAAGGGAAAAATACTAAAATGGTATTCGGAGAATTTCCTTAGACTTCTACCATGAAGATCTAAGATTAAGTACTTTACAGCGAACTCCATGACAAAGGATGGAATTTTCCTTATTTTGGAAATATGCACAAGCGATTATACGATAAGGGTATGCAATAAATTCGTGTTTCAAAGAAAAACCTTGGGCGGTATATCGTGAAAAGATTTTATTATAGGTACGTCATGAAGTAAGCCAAATTCCAAGGAGACGGTGAGCCACGGAGCATGGCTGCATATATATTGGAAGTCTCTCTGGTATTGACGATCTAATGCTGGATATGTAGAGCCTTCGATAGATCAAAGAATTTTTAAGGAGGCGAAACCATAGTTAAACGCAGAGGAAATATTTTTTAGCTATTTTTTCCTATGGACATGGGGTTGCAACTACGTCGTAGCGAAGCTATGGCAATGTAATAATTTTGTAGGAAGCATTTCACAGCAATCATGAAAACTCAAAAATTTTTAAAGGACACTAAGAGTTATGATGTAAAACTCGTTTAGGATGTAAATATTTTACCTCCCGTTTCATGCAGAAAACGATGGTCTAGTTTTCAAGATACTTACCGAAATTTTCAATATTTTACTTATAATTACTGCGACAATTTTTTTTAATTAGTGGTTTATGAAAAAACAAAAGAAGCCGTAAAACAAAAATTTATATTTTTTTAATTTATAAGGTTCTTAAAATAATTTTCCTACACTCAGTTTTGATGAAGATATTGATATGGATCAATGCGTTACATGATATCACCAAAAATTATTACAGCTAACGTCACTGGTCTAGGCCGACTGTTTTTTTCTTAAAAAGAAGTATGACTTAATGAAGCGGAGATCAAGGCCTCTTCGTGGGATTAACAAATTAAACATCAAGCGCTAATGAAGTTCTCAAAAGGGTCCCATGTTATTAGAACAAAAAATGCTTGATATCACCTCCAGCTCCTCACCTCAGCTCTTCATTTATTTGGATACTTCTTCCGCCCGTATATTTTTTCAGCTGATAACACAGCTAACCATGCATCAAAGTCGGGATCAGGGAACCTAGATGCACACAAAATGTCCCTAGATCACATAGATGCACGCAGTATGCACGAAAGAAGCAGATCTAAATTTTACCATTCTTTCGGGTCAAACATCTAACTCATTGATGGTAATATTTGTCCGAAAGTCATTATTTATGGGAACATCCTTCACTTTAATCGATGACTTTTCCATTTTAAATGAATCCAATGTGAGTACAATCGTACAGCTGAGGTGTTATCTCGTTTTCTTCCCTAATGTGATATTTTTTTAAAAGCTAAATGATCACTACCGGTGCTTGCGTACTACACCTTCAAAGATGTTTTCACACCTCCGGGGTTTTTATTTTCATGGCCGAATATTTATTTATTTATTTATTTCAACACCAAAAACGGCACAAAGGCTATTACATTGGCTGACATAATCAATAAATAAATAAAAATTTCAAACTGAAACATAATATTCATTAAATAAAACAATAATGAGGCAAGCGTAGGAAGGGACTTAGGGATTGGAGAGGGATGGATCATTTAAGTGGCGTTTCAGGGAGGATTTGAAAATGGTGGCAGAGGAGAGAAGGTCCAAGGTAGGATATTTCGAGGCCAAGAAGTTAAACAAGGAGAGGGGATTCGGAAGAAAAGAGAGCGCTGGGAGATGGAAAGACAGAATCGGGGAGTATGCAGTAGACAGTTACTGCGTAATGGACGGGGAGGAACATGAATACTAAAGGGAGGGAGTATTTCATTGGAATAGAAGTAGGAAAAAAATTGTTTGCACCATTTGGTGCTTCAATTTCGGATTTATGGGACAATGATTTTTTTATATATATAGTTGTCGTATTAGAAAGAAAAATGGCTAGCGATGCTTAAAATAAATTATTTTAAACTAAGAAGTACTCGGATAGGGGTGTGAATGAGTAACTAAGTAACTTATCCCTTATTCAAATGATCCTCCACATATAAATTCAGTGATTTCTTGAGACGCAATTGTGATAGAATTTTCGTTTACGTTATGTCCGATGAAAAAGTCTAATGCGTCCTTCGGTGTGTTGCAAGGCAGAAAACGCTCTTTTAACTCCAGGGACCCACATTCCGCCTGGATATCTCCCTTCTTGCGACCCTATTGATTTTTGCGAAACTATTCCGTAATTTGAGAATTTACAATTTTTAAAAGTGTCTTACGATAAGAAAATCTTTTAAAGAAATGTTTTAATAATATAATCCTTTTAATATTTCAATAAAATAAGATCACTAAGAAAGTCATCCATCGAAAAACATCTACTTCACATAAGAATCAACCTAAACGGAGTCACACATCTCTCTGAAGTCACCCCATTGGGGTAGAAGAGGTGTGCAGGCAACCATTCGGGTGTTCAGGTTTGCATTCATTCGGGTGTTTACTCCCTCACATGAGCGGTACAATCAGAAGTATGCCACTGCTCCCGTCAGTAGAGTTCTGGGTCTTGCTCACCCTTCAGTCGAACTATGGTGGTATTCATTGGATATGGGGTTTTAAGATGAGCTGACGCGTTTGATTTCTCACTCCACCAACCACAACGGATATCATCTAATCAGATTCTTGCTCTTTTCATTATCCGATCGTTTTCAAGATACCCATAAATCTCATTTGGTGACTAAATCCTTTTGCTAACGGGCTGATTCCAACCACTTCCATCCGTTTCCCCCATTCACTTTAAGTCCATCTCGCTGCAAAATCATTCCGGAAGAGGTTCCACCGATATCGACCTAATACGACGTATTGACGAAGGAAAAACACAGATTGCGCAAGACGAGAGCGAGACACGTGAGGGATTTGACAAAAGAAAAAGGAACGCCATTGGGGAAAGAGGAGAGCGCGCAGGGAATGCAGAACGGCGTAACGACAAAGGAAATAGGACAGGAATGTAAGGGAATGAGAAGCTGGAGAGATTCCGGGAGATAATGACCGAAGGAAGGAAAGAGGAGGAGGCGATACTGTAAGGGAACGGAGTTAAACGTGGGAGGCATGAAGGAAGTAAACCGTCAGAGTCGACGTGGGAGTGAGAGAGGGACGGCCAGGTGAATGAGGAGGAAGAGGAGAGTATAACCGAGGGACAGAAATGGAAGCAGAGCGGGAAAGGCGGCGGGTGGACGGAAATGTAAGCCGGGGAATAGGGCGAGCAAAGACGGGCAGCGGCGCGGCGGGTAGGCATAGGAAATTAGAATGCATACGGTGGAGCGCGAAGGGCTAGCAGATGGGGAATCAAAGGAAGCGGCGGAGTTGGCTCCACCCTTTTAGCTGCTCCTCACGCTTAATGCGTTCCGAGCAAATGGGCAGAGGCATCCAACCAGAGAAATCCATGATTCAACATATTATCGAACGACGAGCACGACGCCGCCAGGGATAAAGCCACAGTCGAGCGCCAAAGTTTTCAGCATTCGATATCTATACGCATGTATGAGAGAGTTCAAGAGAATGCTCAGCTCGTGGATCCCAAATATTTCGGCGTGGATTAAAGTTAGCGAGAGTCGGGGCTTAAATTTTAGCAGAAGGCATACAGTATCGTTGAAAGAACTCGGAGGTAACAGATGTAGGTAGACATCTGCAACAATAACTGGGCTGTGTGCATGAAGACAAAGTGCATTACTGAGACCATGTGCGCAAAGTAGTCAAATGGAGGCTTTTTGCTGGAGTAAATTAAATTTATCTCAAATCATTAAGAGTATTATCTTGCCAAAAATATTCAAGGGAGAGAATACCTTGAATATATTTTTACTTTGCATATAAACATATTTACGTAAGGTTCTATTGTGAATCTACATTAAAGACGCTATACTGGCTCATATAATTATGTAACACAGACAAACGGCATGTTTATTCAAGATGAAAGAAGTAACCACCATTGACTACCCGAAAAGTATTCGTTAACTGAGGTGTAAATTGGTTGAATCTACGATTAATGATCATATTTATACATTTTTTACAGTTTCCACCAAAGGATATTACTTCATAAATATATTAAAACAAAACTCGCCTTTGAAAGAAAAAATGTAGTCATCAGATGATAAGATGATACATGAAAACAAAACACTTGATTCAAACTGACTCCATTTAAGTTATTTTGGAATAAATACGATAATATTTGTGACCATTGTCAGAGGTTAGACGGCTGATTGCGGGGGATCCAATAATATATTGTAGGACGTTCGCAGATTGAAGCAGATAGTTCAAAATTTTTCATTTGTTTATCAGTCAGTAAAGTTACACTTACTTCACATGCAGATGATAGATTACATTACTTTTCAGATTACTTAAAAATGACCTTATATAATAATGCTCGTTTATTGCTCCAAAATATGAAATACAGAAAAAATACAAAGAATACAATATTAAGATATTTGGAGCTTTAGGTAACCTATAAGGCGAACCTGTGTTTAGGTTACCATCAATTAGAACTACGACCATACATTGTTACATATAGAACAAGAAAAAAATATATATACCAACGTTTCAAATGAATTCCTTTTAACAAGTATGTTTACAAAAATAAATAATTTTATTTAGCAAAATATATCTTCGATTTTTTCATAAGTAAATAGCCAGTTTTTAACATCTTTTAAAAAAGAAGCAAGATGAGGTGCACATTTGTTTGCAGAAGGTAATATTTTATACATTTTTGGCCCAATATATAAAAAACTTCGCCTGTACAGAGACAATTTGGGCCTCGGCAAGGGTGTCAATATACTGCGAAAATTCCATAAAGCTGGCCTATTTGAGACAGGAATTTTAGCACCACTCCTCAGAAAAAACAATCTTAGTACTTTGTACACGTACAAATCCTAAATGGGAGGAATTTCAAATGTTGAAATAACAGGAAGGATGGTTCATGACGATTCTTATTGAGCATTATCCTGATATGCCTCTTTTGTAAGATAATAGCTGGCTTATTAGAGTTCAAATAAGCTCCTCCCCATGCAATCAAGCCATAAGTTAATTTTGAGTTTATTAATGCATTGTAATATAACCTCAAATTTTCTAATGGACCATTGTTACGGAGCAGATAAAATGTTGCTAACGTAAACCGCAAAATTATTGTTACAGAGGTTATGTGTTGCATCCACTTTTAACCTTGGTCTATAGTTATACCGAGATAAGTTATGCTGCTGACACGTTCAACAGGATCACAACATGCTGCTGACATTACAACAGAGCACAACATGTATCAGGATTGCAGTTTACATCATGGTATATTAGATCCCAATCAAATGTGAAACGATTACAAACATTAAAACATACATATTTCGTTTTATTCACACTCATAATAAGCTTGTTTGAATTAAACCATTTTCTTAAATAGTTTAGATCAGCTTGCATACTATTTCTAACTGGCTCCCAATTTATCTCATCGTAACATAAGGCAAAATCGTCAGCAAATGCTGTCACAAGGCCTTTAAATTTAAATTTACACAGGTCATTTACATATATCAAGAATAAAATTGGACCAAGTACTGAGGTTTGAGGGACACCAGAATTAATACATTTGTAGTCACTGTAATTGCTATCAACGACAACACATTGGGAGCGATTTGTCAGATAACTCTGGAACCATTGAAGAGGCATTCCACGAATCCCAGCTTTCTCAAGTTTGAATAAGAGAATTTTATGGTCAATTGTATCAAAGGCCTTGTGAATATCAGTAAACAATCCTGCTGTTCGTTTACTTCTATTCACAGAGTTATAAATATGAGAGAGAAATTTTTCCAGGGCTTCTTCAGCAGATCTACCTTTTCTAAATCCAAATTGGTTTCCATTGAAGAATTTAATTTTATCAAGACATTTAATCAATCTCAGCTTCACTAATTCTTCTAATATTTTGGAAATAATTGACAATAGAGATTACGGTCTATAATTTTTAGTCAAATGACACTCTCCTTTCTTAAATATGGGTTTAAGTCTTTTCTAAGTTTACTTAAGTCAGTACGCATTACTTCTCAGAGCAACTTCGCATAAAAATAAAATTATTGCCTTAACAAGGCAATTAATATCACTGTATTTTATAGATGGTTAATACATGCAATTTATTATTTTAAATAATTTTTTTTTAATTTTTTGAGAGAAAATCTTGGACACTTATGTTGGTATTAATAGATCACGTCGATAAACCACGCCCATGAGAAAATATAAACAAAAAAGTTGAGCGCTTTAATTTCATTAATGAACCATGACGAGGAGCGTAAGGGCGCCATTGATGAAGTGACGATAAACAATAATGAAGGGATTGGAGGAAGCCGTGTGAACCGACAGATTTCCAGAGCGAGAAGACGTGTGGCATAGGGATAAGGACAGGGAACGATGAGGAGCACGGGAGTGTTCCGGGGGTACGTAATGGGTACGAGGCTCGGGCGACCCGCGGTAGCCAGACGCCCGCGTATCAGTGCGATCTAAACTACTCCGCCGAGAGTCGGCTGAGGGTTTGGCGAAGGGAGTACGAGAGGGCGGAGAGGGGACAGGGCCGCGCCGCGTGAGTCAGGGGTGGCTGGATGGGGAAATTGCCGAGGTGCCGGTGGGGTGGGGGTTGTGCCTCCGGGGGCGAGGTAGGAGGTGACGAGGGGGCGGTGGAGGGAAAGAGCGGCAAAATCTGTGTCGGGGTGAGGTTGAAGGGCCTCCCGCTTGGAAGGAAACAGAAGTTCTGGGGCTGGCGAGATAGGGTTCAGAAGAGATGAGGCCAAGGAGATTGCCCTTGAGGTTGGGGATTGAGGAAAAGGCTTTGGGAGGCACTGGAGGGGAGGTTTGAAACGATGCACGTGGGTTTGCGTGGAGGGATAAGACGGGAAGGGTTCGGCTGGAAGGTGCGGCGAAGAAGTAGGATTTCTCAGGATTATTTTCTGGCTCGAAGCGTCTACAACGGGACTTTTCGATCGTTATGTATCGAGTGAGACGTTCCCTTCGAGATGGGCAAACTCGTTCACTGAGGACCGGTCGTTTTTGGTACCCGTTCCTTTTAACTCGTTCACCGTTCCTTTTTAATTAATGATTTTTAATTTTTACAATCAATATGCACTTAGCATTTTAAAAAAAATATAATAAACTAGAAATAATTTTCATGCTGTAATAATCGCGTTCCACGATATTAAATAAGTAATAATAAAAATCAAATTACGGAACGGACTCAAAATATTAAAGGAAAGAGTGACCGAAATGAACGAGTGACTGAAAGGAACGAGTGACCGAAATGAACGAGTGATCTGAAAGGAACGAGGGATAGAAATGAACGAGTGACCGAAATGAACGAGTGATCCGAAAGGAACGAGTGACGGAAAGGAACATGTGACCGTAAGGAACGAGTGACCGAAATGAACGAGTGACCGAAAGGAACGAGGGACTGAAAGGAACGAAATGACCGAAAGGAACGATAGGACCGGTCGTTCCGGAGAAGTCGGTCCTCGGTCCTTACGTTCAATCCATGAACCCCAGCCTTCGGTCCCATTCGTTCACCAACGACCCACCCGTAATTCCCAACTGTTTTACCGTTTCTTATCTCACCGAAATTTGGTCAAGATGATGGTAATTTTCGTAATTCAAATTTGGCAACGTTAGAGTCAAATCACTTAATACCAAATATCTTACAGCCATGATCACATAATTCGTATCCAATTTGATCGTTTGGTTTTGATTAATAAGTCACAGATGTAGTAACGTTCTTATCTCACGGCATATCCTATCGATAAAATGGCTATTTACGCAATGCAAGTTTGGCACCATTGAACGCCAAGTCATATTTTACCAACTATCGTGACGATGCAATTAATTTCCAACTCAACCGTTTAATTTTGATAAATAAGTTTCCAAATGTTGTCCCTGGTCTCATCTGACCGAATTTATAGGGGGGAGGATATGATTTTTCACTTGCTATTGCTGTCAATCAATGATAGATACTAGATTACAAAATTATATTCACACACATTATAATGTTATGATATAAATGTAATTGATAGCCTGTTCGCATTTTGATCATATGGATTTATATGTTCAAATATGTTGCCTGAAATCTTATCTCACCGTTTTCTGCTTTAAGTGGTGGTTGAATCTTACACCTAACCATAGAAAACATTCGTAAAATCGCATTCGTAAAATTTCGTAATTAAGGTTGCCTACTAATTTGATCGTTAGGTATTGAGAAAAATAAACCCAAATGTTTCCTCTTACCACAGTGAAATCAACGACAGGAGGCAGTTATTATTACTTTGAGTATTTGTCCCATGAGACAGGCAATCAATCGATGATATATGATCTGTCACTCCCGGGTTATCACCTAACCTATTTTAGCTTTGATCGACGGGTTTTCGGGTTAGAATCCGGAAAAAAGAAAATTATGAGCTAATCTTTCTTTATTCTTTTAATTCTTTTTCTGCACTTTTTTACTTTATTTAATTCTTCAGACCTAACTTGCCTTAGTTAAACGGAGTTAAAAATGTGCACTAAAAACCTTTGGAATAGTAATTCACCTCTAAGTCACTGAGATGATAAGCGTATATTGTGATCTATTGCGTCACTATAGAATTACATAAATTCAGGACACCTGAGTTTCAGGTATCTCTCCAACATTTCATTTTTATAGTCGCCGGATAACATTAATTTCGTCACAAGCAAAATCAGATCCAAAGTGTGTTTCTCATAGTCATAAATATCCGGTACTTTCTTAGTTTATCCAATGTCTTAGACTTACTCAAAGGAGAAGGGCTTTAATGTCGTACACAACTGTATAAATTGTACATAGGGTTCATAGGTAGCATCCACTACATTCTGATTGTACCCAACCACGGTCTCTCCAGAGAATAGAATGCCGGCGGGATAGCAAGGAAACACCCCTCTCTGATTCTGCAGAGGTGAGCGGATCACGACGGGGTTACTTAGCATGGTCCAGTGCACGCTGGAGATTTGACGACGCCCAAAGCTTCCGGATTTTGATCTCCGCGACCATTGGACGTGCATAGGCGAGGTAAATAATTGACCCTCAATCCCTATGAATAAGGGTCGTAGCTGACGTTACCTTGCAATCAACCCTTCATTATGACAGTGATCTATATATATTTTTCCTCCAACACGCTCATTCATTTTACTTTCATCCACACCCATGGAAGTAAGTAAAGTTTTTCTATAAGAAAATGGTATCTATGAAGGTTTCCATGAAGGAAAATGGTCTATTAGCATTGATAAAATTTCTATGATGAATGTAAAAAATCGTTTCTCAGGTGATATCCTATCCAATCTCACAAGTTTTAAAAAATACCTCTTTGGAAGGTGTTTTTCTCAATGTTCTGAAATTTGGTTGTCACTTTAGTTTATAAAAGAGGTAATTTACAGAGTTAGAAAATTATTTGCGTAGAATAGTTTGAATACTATGTGAGTAAAAAATATTTCACATTCGCTTACTATCATTCATCATACCGACCTTCATCATTCGTCCTTTTCTATAAGAAAAATTTCTCCGTGTTGGAATGATCATCTGTATCATAATTCTACTGTTCTATATTTCAAGATGGATATACAGAACAGATGATGCTTCAGAACGAGCCAGAAGATACCCTATCAAGGTGAAATCGGTCACAGATTTTTCTTTTCTAAATTGTGAAAATGTTTTCATTAAATGTCATTCACCAACTAGAAGTCAAGCATCATATTATCGAAAACATTTATTTTTATTATAAATCGGTAAAATAATGACCTCCAAATAAGCATTATCATATGATGAAACCAATATTAAAGGTAATTGACATCATTCCGCTATATTTGAGAGATGAGTGGCGCATTATGAAGGCCAGGTGGCCGGAGATAAGATGTCTCTGAGTCAAAAAGTGAAAGTATTTAGACGGTACGAGCTTCTTTACACAAAAAAGGTGGCTACTTGAAAAAAATGGATAGTGGGCGCAAGAAGGAGGCATAAGAAACGGAGAGAAACGGAACGAGAAGTCGAGAAGATGAAGTGGAAGCAGAGATTCGGACGAAAACGGCGAGAGAGGTGTACGAGAGTGAGAACTCTGATGGAAGAGGAGTAATTTGGCCAAAAGTGGGAAGAGGAGAGAGAGAGAGAGAGTTTGAGTGATGCACAGGCAAAAAAAGGGAGAAACATAAGGCGAAAGGATTAGGAGAGCGAAATATGAGATAATTCTACTCCCGGAGAAAGTGGAAGGGAAAGTTCGTGGGAAGTGGAGGCTGAGGAAATAAATAAGGAGGTAAGCCGAATGGGGCAATTAAGTCCTGGGAAAAGTTGCAACTGCTTAGGGAGGGAAAAAATATAGGAATTGAGGATGACGGAAATTGGAAAGATTACTGAAAGAAAATGAGAGAATTTTAATCAAGAAGCACACCGGAAAGCCATCACAGGAAAGCAGAACTGGAAAATGGAATATACTACCAGCACACCTAAATGTCCCTCTTTGTCAGAGAAACATGTTATGGAACGAGAAAGCTTATTCCACCTAAGAGTAAACGGTGAAAAAACCGCAGATAATTACAACCAAAATCCACGGGAAAAAACCATATGGGATAAAAACAGTTTCAATACGCTATAGTAGAGCTTCTATTCCAGTATTCGGAAATTTTACCTACAAACTAATATAGCACACTAAATAAAATATGAACATTGCAGCAATTTCTAATACACAGATAGCTGTTACTTTCAAATAGTGAGTTCTTATGCTTCGTTTTATTACTTAATTTTTTAGATAAAAAATTTATAGCTTTCAATTTGGCAGTATATTCTGTGTTTTATTCAGCTGATTAGGCTTAAACATTGACTCATTGCTAGTACAGTAAATGAAATTGACATGAATAAATTTAAACCTAACCTAACTCGATAAAATTAATCCTGGTAAAAAGCTGTGATGACCCTTTTTCAAATTAATACAAACTATTCAATAAAAAAGTCAAAAGTTTGCTTAAGCAGACTAAATACCTTGTATTTGGTCGAGAGGGAATTTTTTCATTGAACATGAATACGCCGAAATATGTTCTTTATCTAAGAACAAACTAATTTTGTTAAGTCTCCGGTGAAATAAGTCATTACTTAAATGTATTTTAAAATAACAAAAAAAAATTAGCGGTAACTATTTTTTAGAAATTTTTAAAAATAACTTGTAGGAACATCTATTTTAAAAACTTGTGTATGTAATCTTTGTTTCAGTAAAAATAATCATATCAAATTTTAAAATTAAAAGTGTGTCTTAAGACAGGACTTAATTCTCTTCCTGTCCTGTTGTTACATCTTTCATGGAAATCTAAAGAGGCTAAAAACGAGGACGAAAAAACAACTACATATGCGGGCTCGTAATCTGATGGTGTGATCACTTCCAATGCTGGTTATTGGGTGAGTTTGATCGATGCTTTATGAGATTCAAATCGCTGACAGATAAATTGCAAGCGAGTTCATTATATACGTGATGGCCGTGATTCAGCTTTGCTTTTTGCCCGAAATTATGTTATGTCCGAGGCAGAGGGGAATATGGTAATTAGAGCCCGTGTAGTCAGGGGCGACCTCTTTTGACTGTGCACAAATCTGCTCCTCTAACCTTGATGCCTTTTTGTTACCCAGACGTTTGAAACAAAAAAATATTCCCCCTTCCGTGCACGTTTAGATAAACACTTTGACAGTGATGCGTGTCGACATAACTTTCTCCCTCGAGAAAAAGACCAAGCCGCAGAGGAAGAAAGCACGGGCACAGGTAGAGCGAAACACTGTAATGGGCTGATCTTTATCAGCAATCCCTTTTTTCACGTCGTCTTTTGTTTTTCGAGAGTCTCTCCTCGACACTGGTTGACAACAAGGTTGGTCAGTTCTCACGAAAGAGCCCGTCGCATTCGACGGCTCGCCTTGAAAATACGAAATGCAGGCTTCTAGTTCATTTTGTCCATTTTTGCACTACTGGCGAAAGTATTATATACATGGGCTAACTGGTTTCGTATTTCCGATACATCACCATAAATCATTGAAATATTCTCCTCTACAAAAGTCTATCTTCGAATGCGTCCAACCAGGACTACTGAAAAATGATATTATACACGCTCTTCTTTCACAAAATCATTGCTCAAATCAAATAATCAGGTGAGGGGTAATCGCGGCAAATAACTGGGTCTCAATTACTTGAAAATAATAAATTCGATCCTACCGTGAACGATCCATGGAATGAATAGCTACAAAGAATTTTTGAAGGCATAAAAACACGTGCATAATCTGAAATTTTTTATAACACCTATGTGCAGCACAATCGTATGTAGCAAATGTATGTAGCACTATACTGTAATATATTTAAGAACTATTGACATAAATCAGATAAATTCGTCGTCTTCGGGAAGGACATTTGATTATAGGAGAATATTTTCCATATAACTAAAGTAGGCTAATTTACTCAAATGAAAATAGGGGTGGAGCAATATTAAGGGCTTTAAAAATTCGTTTGAATTCAAATAACGATATATTTTTTAGGTAAACCTAATGTCCACGTAGATATATCCAGAAGTTTACCAAAGGGACAGCTTTAGTTCTGTTTTAATTTCCACAAAAATACACAGATAAAAACGATATGTGCATGATATCAAGCTGTATGGACCGAATTACCGGGTTCTTTTTAATAATATTAATATATAAAAATCGGTGATCTCATAATAAATGTATGAACAGAGTACATGTTGCTACCATTATGCTGAGCATCGGGAATCAACGATGCCGCATCGTTAATGCAACGCAGCCAGCCGCCTGGAGGAAATTGTCCCGTGCCATGTCACGCATGCACTGGCGGGCGGACAACCTTTCTATCTCTCCCATCATAAGCGCACTCTCGCCCGCGTCCTGTTCAGCCCGTGCCTATGCGTGTCCAAGCCGCGAGGGATGGAAGAAGAAATGCGGTCTCAAAAGTGAGGGAGGACACGCTATCCATGAATGTGGTTAGCCCTTGCTCATTCCCGACCTAATGTCCATCCCATTCGTGAGACTATGCCCATTATTGGCTGTCTTTAAAAATGATCGTCAAAAGGCTGTAGTTAGTACGGGGAGATGGGGTAAACGCCTGCCATTTGGAAGGAGCGCTCAAATTATTAGATTCATTTGCATTTAATTAGATTGTTTTTTAACTACATCGCCAGGAGATAAGTCAGTTTCCCTGCTAGTTCCACTGGTTAACTAGGATAAAATTGGTCCTGATATTGAATGCATACAAATCGCTGCCCTTAAAATGTTTTCTGCACACGTTTAGATTGTTTTCTAGATGTCAACGTACTCGATTATAATAGTCCTCGAGGCGATGGATTTGCATTGTAACTTGCCAGCCATAAACGTGAGGAAAGACAGAAATTTATGGCACAAATCATATTCCTCGCTAGCAAAATAAGTTACAGCACACATAATTTTTTACATAAAGCGCATTAGTTTCTTCGTTCACATTGCTGTAATATTTGGAGGCCAATTCCATTTGTTGCCTTTCTATGATGGGAAAGTAATATGTACACATTTATTGGAAAATCTAGGCCTTTTCCAATTCATGCATATACTTAAGGGAAATAAACTTAAATTGCAACAAAAAATCCAATGTATCCTACTGTTTGCCTTCCATTCCACTTCACCAAAACCACATTGTTCTTCAAACGTTATACCAAAAATGTTAATGACACCAACTTCACGTCCATGCTCGATAAGTCATATATTGATTTTCCATGTCTCTGCCCCAATTTTGCCACGTTAATTTTCTCAATTTAAACTTCCTACACCAACATTAATGGAGTATGCAGCGTAAAAGCTATTTCTTAGCAAGAATACACACATATTGGTGATTTTTATCCCAAGTTATATAATTTAAGTGATTCTTCACTCTAGTTCGTCTACCTATGGAATTACTTAAGACATCGCAAACATATTGGTTACATATTTTTAATTAAACCTTCTCACATTGCAGTTTTAGAGAAAGACCTAAGAAGAAAAGATATTTTTTTCATTAGGATGATAGCGCGAAGAGAATACCCTTCACTAAGGAAAGTATCTTGTCCACATATAGCAGATTAAAAATTAAGGGATTTTTAATGGAAACGAATATGAATATTTTAGACTCCTTTAAACAAAAGAGCACAGAGATTATAAGGTCTATCCATCCGTCCACCATTACTGAACCAAAATCTATATTAAAAAACATTTGCTTTTTTGCAATAAGATAAAGGACTAACCTTCATTACAAGGTTCACGCACTACACTTCTACTTCCTAAGGGACATTGGCCTCAATTACCTCTAAATTTAAGATGACGACAATATGGGTTAATTGTAAGTGATCATGATATGTATTTCCAGTCACCTGGCGAAAGAGTCAATAATTTAACGGTGAATGATTGTAGAATGTCAATTTAAATATTTGCTGAGTATGTGGTATGTTTTTAAACAGATTACACCAAGTACCAGCGCAAGATACTGCTTTTACACACGTGGAATGCTCATGGATATTTCCATGTATATGGCAAAAATGAAAGAAAAGAAAAGGATTCAAGAATATCACAAGGATAACATTACCTTTTGAAATTGAATCAGGTAACAATCCGGTAACACAATCTTTTCCCAAAAAATGGAATAACCCCAAAATGTGTTCATTTTCTATAATCACTTTCTAGCTAAGCATGAAAAAATGACTCCATTAACCAAATCGGTCATAACTGACCCACATTACAGCCAAAAATACGTAATGAATAACAAATGAAAGATGTAGATCTTCACCAACATAAAATTTCACTCTGCCTTCTATCGCAGCTCTGATGCTGGCCCTAGATAAATAAAATAGCCTGACATTTTCTCAATTCAGGAAAAAGATTTCGAATCCGTTACCATGAAAATACCTTAAAATTATTTAAATAACGAAGAAAAAGGCCATGAGAAGGGGTACGAGATTATAGGAGCAATAGCGTTTTATCTTACCTGAAGATATTAGAAGTGGTTACAAATTTGGCTCTGCCTGCTTTATCAGAGAAACTCATTCTTTCTTTTGCTGCCCACCGTGAACACTATTTTCTCCATTGCGTGGGGCTTCCTTATTCTGTATTTTGGTCTTTCTTTGTTTATGACAATTCAGCTCATCCCCTCCATTTTCTAGCCTCAGCATTAAATAAATTAGATTTTGTGATGAAAATAGAATGAATTTCCTCAACCATGTATACATTTCTAAGAACTGTGATAGTTTATCTGCCCAATTTCTAATGACTGCTTTCCATACTTTTTTACCCATTTTGATTTAAATCTTCCCAAATATATATATTCGGTTTTGCATCGTTCTACGACGCTAACTGATGCCCAACCACTATTGCTCTTCATTCATTCACAAGACTTTTGGCATCTGCTTTTCTCTTATTGCCTTTTCTACGTATTTTCTCCAACTGATTCTTGGCCTATCTGTTTTTTCTACCTGGTGGATTCCACATTAAAGTTTGCTTAGGTAATCTCTCATACGTTTGATGTATATCACGAACTTTGGTCAGTCTCACTTGGTGGTATTCCATCATTAAAAAATATAAGATGACAGCTTTTACTAAAACCTAGATTTATTAGAAATGTATTAGAAAACCTAGATTTAAAAAAACTAGATTTATTAAAAAACGACCCAGGTTTCGATGTGCATTCACATCATCTTCAGGTAAATGGAGGCCGATGTGCAGGCCTTATATAGTAAACATAATATAAGGCCTGCACATCGGCCTCCATTTACCTGAAGATGATGTGAATGCACATCGAAACCTGGGTCGTTTTTTAATAAATCTAGTGGTTTCAGTCAAAGTTGTCATCTTACGTATTAGGCGGTCATGCCGCACAAGCTGTTTCTTTGTTATTCTGTTAACTATTGAGTAGGTGACTTCCATAATATTCCTTATTCTTTCGTTAGTGTTTCTTTCCCATCTGGATATATCCGCAGATCGTCTCCAGTAATGCATCTTCGTAATATTTAGTGTTTGTTTTGCTTTCTCCTTCATCTACCATATCTCACTCTTATAGCTGATAATGCTTCTTTCAATTGAAATATGTTTTATTAGCTTTGGATAACTTTGGTCTCATAAATTTCTAAACAATATAGAAAGTAAGTATAGTAAATTCATTTATTTAATGCATCATCCATAGTTGCCACTCATTAACTTTAGTTATTTGAACACCCAAGTAGTTTTATCTTCCTATATCATAAAAAATTATTCTTCATCTTTTTATGAATAGTTTTCAAAAATTATGACTCTTTCTGATCACCCTCTAACTCCTCTACCAAAATCATCATGTTAATGTTGCTCATTTTAAAAGATATCATACTTTATAACAGCATCGAACATTGTTTTATCACTGTGATGGAAAATAAGGTTACTGGAAAATTTCATGAGTTAATTTTATTCGTAAGCGAGGGGAATTTGCCAATTTTTTATTTTTTTCAGATGAAATTTTACCTTCATGTGAAGTCTTTCAGTAATTAATGACAGCGCCCAAGGTTACGCACTGAATAGGAGCCACGGCGCTCAACTCCATTTAAACGCATTTCAGCAATCATCAATGATTCTGTAGATGGTAGTCTATTTCAAATGAATCCACGTCCGATCTCATTCAAAAGGTATCCGGCAACATGAAATAGCTCTCAATAAAAACATATCACAACGACGAAGGCAATTTGAGAAATATCTGTCAGGAGAACAATGCAAACTGGCTCAAATTAAAGGAATCACAAAAGTCTCATCGGTGAGCGTTGATGTTCATTCACATTCGATTTTTAATAAAACGATGAAACAGAACACGAATTTCTAGTATCGACATCCTGTTCGATGGATAGCAGACTGCACCCAAATGCGATTGTTTAACGCATCGGCCAATGGCAACTGTTGACGTGGGCTTAATTATTCTAAAAACGTCATGAGAGTAAAAGTAGGAAATGTATTTGGTGTTGGATAGCTAGGCGGGTAAAGAAAATAGCAATTCATTGTAAAGACGTAATTCTACGCCATTTAGATGGAAACTACAACCTGTAATAGCAACTGGAAAACATATTATTGGAGGGTACGATCTTAGAACTTCCCTCCGTGTGCTGACCACTGTGCTTTGCTATTTTGCTTTGCTATTTTTCTTTGCTATTCCGTGCTTGGTAATTGAATGTTAACATAGGTACTCCGCTAAAACCCACTGATTTATTGACACCGGAATTTAGATAACAGAACCTTTCGGTTCAACAATTTTCATCTGTAAATTTGCCATGAGGCTCAGCAAGGCATACAAGCTTATCGGCAATACAACCTTCAAGAGAAAAACATTAATTCAATCCTTTACCAAGAATATGGGTAGAATATTATTCATAATTTATATTAGTTTATATCGACGGTTTTGGCCAAATATAAAATGTTAGTTATCCCTTACTAACGTCCCAGTATGTACCTAATTCCATCATCATTATATTAAAACATAGGACATGATGGATATTTCTAACAATATTCGTTCACACACCAATAAACAATAACATATATACCTGCATCAATTTCCTTCGAATCAAACATTTACTATACTTATTCCAGTGAGCTAATATTATTGTTGTCTCTTTCAATAAAAATTCCACCATTTCACATACTCTTGACAGAACTCTTCACTCACGTATGCATGTATTTGGATAACAACAGCGATGCGTAAATACAAAGAAATAATCATGTAATCAATATATCAATTGAGTGGCTTTAAATACGACGATTTGTTTAAACAACTGTACACTTTGCCAATCTTTTCCTACATCAGTTTTTTATTAAACGTCCAAAAGGGATAAATAACATATGTAGTTGACCTAAACCGTCGACATAAACTAGAATCTATTGAATAATAGAGGTCAATATAAAGAAGATTGAATTGCATATTATTCCCATGCTTCGACCAGTTACGATCCGCTTTCCCGATCATTAGGAATCATTTCAGGCCCCTCAGCCAATACATCAATAGAAATGGGGTGGAGGAGGGAGAAAATCTCATTGGACTCCATCACGCCAGCCAAAGGCTGGTCAACCAAGCCTACCGCGCATTGGCATTGGACATGAAAGGGCCGGATCGCAAGAAACCAATTTATATGCGCTTCCATTAGGACACCCACCGTCCCGCCAGAAAACTCCCGACGGAACGCATGGCCATTGGAGGCGCCTTCTCCTTCCAGCTGATTTCCCATGCCCAGTTCTCCCTCCACCTCCTCACCTTAGCCCAAATCTCTATTCCTATACACATCCCGCACCCCCCTGCAGTCAGTCCCTTTCCAGCAATGACCCATTCCATTCTCCCCTAACATCTTCCTGGATCACCACCATTACGTCGCGGGCAACGAGGGGTCAGGGCCGGAAGTGGTGCAACTGCAGTTGACGTCCGACCTAGGGGCGGCTGATAAGCGCGGGGTCGGATACGAGGAAACGTTGGAATTAATTTCGTCCCACTCCACCGCATGACATCACCGTTAAGCCTTGACGCGGTGAATAAAATATTTTCATGTGCATTAGATTGTTTTGTTTGATTATTGACATTGAGAATGATAGGATACTCGCAAAAACGTGGTTAATGCACTACGTTGCAATAAGAAGGAAAAAGGGGGGGGGGAAATTAGGGCACAATGTGTATATTCAACTGGAAAAATTCGCAGTTTTGTCAGTCTGAGCCGTAAGTTAATGATAATAGAGGATTATACTAAGTCTCTCTCCGTGAATCTGGGATGAAAATTCAATTCGGGTTACATACCGGGTCATGTCCTCTATTTCTGCCAACGTTTCTACGCGCGACTCACCCATCTTCTTCAGGGTTTCTACAGGCGAAGACAACGATATTTTAGTGGTTTTATGGGTATCCATAGCGCGTTCGCAATAATCGTCGTTACTTATAATTTGCTCTCATGATGGAAGAGACTTGATGGTTATTCTTCAAACTTTGTCGAATGCTTTGAATCACTAGTTGTAAATGATAAGTTGATTAAAAGCAAGAAATCCCCATGCTTTCATTTTTTGCTTTATTAAATAACTGTAGTGACAACAAAGATGAAGAAGCTGTGATCCCACCACAGGTCTCAATCAGAAGCTGTGAAGAAGATGGACGATATTTGCATCGAAGAGTCATTGGACATCGATTACCTGTACCAATTGGTTTTCTTAAAAAATTAAGTTTAACGGAAATATATCATACTAAAAGCATAAGTAAAAATTAAAACATTGCAATTTTATCGAATATTTTATTAAATAGATAAAAATTGTTTCTTAGGAACGCGATATCATTCGTAAATACCTTGGAACTAAACCATGACCGTCCAACAATATGTTAAGATGAATTTGTAGTCTTTTAAATTCATTTTCCTACGTATACTGAAAGATCCGACAGAAACTGACACTCAGACATGCATTTGTGGAATCCGTGAACCCCAGCATAACAGGTTAAAAATGTTTTGCATGCATTTATGTAAAAATTGACTACTCTACCTTACCTGATATACTAAATGCCTTGTTAACAAACTCGTCAGCTTTTCATCTAATCTAAACACAAAAATTTGCGCGACGATTCAAAGTGGGCGGAAAGTTGGACCATTTAACGTAAATACGTAATTCAAATATAGCGCTTTGATATTTTTATACACATTGCTAAAATTGGGGAAAATTGATTTCCAAGTTTGCGATTAGACTAACCGGGAATGTCAGGAAAAATGCGAGCAGTTAAATGCGTATTAGGTCCAAATGCAAACAAGACGGTCAATTTAAAGAAGGTTCCCTTCACACTTAAGACCAGAGAGGAAATGCACACTAGGTCGAGGACGTTTAGTAATTAGAAAACGCAAAATAAAATTTCTCTAGCCCCCGAAAGTAACCACGGATCTCTGATTCTGCGTAGTTACATATTACAATAATATTAGACTAAGACAGCATTCTCACCACTACAAAAACTGAAATACTTCCCCCACCGTCCGAACCTGACCGTCACACCCGTCTCTGAAGTCAATTAACCACCTTCAATGCTCCTTCCCCCCTCGTCTCTTATCAATATCTTGACTCTAAGTTTAAGTTGTTAAGCTGTAAATGTACCTTGATAATGATAGCTGCGCAGTCGAAACTTTGGCCGGTAATAAACATTTAAATTGTGGGATATACTAGAATATTTTTTTCGTCGTGTCTTTCACCGTTTCACAAAGTTACGCCTTCAACTTTTACTATTATTCTGAAATATCCTTTAGAGCATACAAACAAGAACAGCCTCATACAAACCTGAATGCGCAGAACGCACATCTCTAAGAGTTCCATCCTCCACAGAGACAGAAGAGGGAACAATTTGTCTCAATTGGGAAGTGTACCTTGGAGAGATACGCTGCTCCAGCGATGGAGGGAAAGGGGTTCTGTTGCAGGATCGAGGGCCAGGGAGGAGTGAGCTTGTTGAGAGAAAGGAGGGGAATGGGAAGAAAGTGGGGAGGAGTTGGAACGCAGGATGGAAAGAGAGAGAGGGAGAGAAGTTTGGATAAAAGGAATAAAGAAATGGAGACGGTAAGATGTCCCAACGGATCACTCCCGTCTCGCGACGCGATAACGATAAGGCAGTCGAGTAAAGGGGAAAATGGGTACGGTTTTCTTCCACGGGCGGCAATATCGTCACACTAGCAGAGTGCTTCCTACTAGTAGGATGGAGCCAAGGAGGGAGTGTGGGTGGGGGGAGGGGGTTTGTGATGGGCGGACGGTGGCATAAGGGAAGACGACGGTGGGACATTGCAACCGTTCGACCGAGACTCCCGTAAGAGACCAAAAAGAATCTTCGGTGAAACTCTCCAGAAAGTTGTAAAACTTGATGTTCTTGCGCGGCGCGTTACACTCCTTACCGCTCGCTGCAGACTGTACCAGCCTGCCTGCCTCCTGCGTCCTCTTCGATTGAAGAGCCAGGATTACGCGAGACTTTTACCTGCACCTCGTCTGCTCCTTAAAAGGCCCGTAGATCCAGATGATAACATCAAAAATCAATGCGTCTACGGCTCTAAAAGTTTCGATAATCTCGAATCCAGGGAAATTGCACGCAGTCGACCGGGTAAAATTTCAAGTATTAGATAGGAAGCTGCAAAAATCGACCACTTGAGGAGCTCCGTAAAGAATTATTTTGCAAAAAATTATAATAATAAGAACTAAACTCAAATGTTCTGGCTAAAAATTGATACTGTGTCATCACTTACCAGAAGAGTCGTATGTGCCCACTTAAGATAGCCCGAGCGAGAGAGTTCCATAATCATAATCGAGACCATATTCGGATTATACGTTTTAATTTCACCAGCTGTAGGACAATTATTAAAAGTGCAATAATATAGTTTTATATGGCAGAAATTATAAGTAATTAAATGAAAATATCTAAGTAAGTCTCTAACTTGACTAATTTTTTTCGCGCGGTGCGTTTGAATCTCCTTCAAAACGGAAGGTTTTTTGTGAAACCCAAGAACCTACTACGGTGACAATACTATGATTAATTTTCAAAAATAGTTGTGAAAACATACAAACTACACACTCTTAGTTTTTTTACGACATCTGAGTGTTAGAAATACCTCATTTTATAAATAATGCCTCTCTGGACTGCATGTACCTGCATGTACGTACCATTTCCCATGTAAAAGGGGTGGTACATTTTGGCAAATATCTCCGAAAGTAATTTGGTAAGGGGTAGAATTTTTTATGTCATTGGATAGGTAAGATGTTTTTACTTAAAACAAGACCAAATTCATTGATTTCTAAGTAAAATGATTCTTCGCTCAAACCACCTTAACTCAAAATGTTCTATATTTAAATGGCGAAAAAATGACGGAATTAGGAAAATTATTGTTTGCAATTTTTTACCCAGTAAATGACATTATATCGATGAAAATGGTCAAAACCTAATTTAAATATTGTAAAAACAGTCACTTCTCTCGGCTCTATCTTAATAGTCATCGTTTAGGTAGAAATGAATCCGCTATCTGGATATGAAAAATTGCCAAATTCCATACTTTAACATTATCAAAGTTCAAAAAAGTAAATTCTCCAGCCAATACGTAAAAGACAGTAATTGATGAACAGTTAAGAAGATTAGTGATCAAATTTGGGTCGAAAAGATTAAAAAATACCATTCATATCTATTATTTCACTTAATGGTTAAATTGTCGCGAACGGGCATAAAGTGGTCAAAAAACACGTATACGGTTTTTCACACCCACCTTTTTTGAATAAACAATAAAATGATTTTTATAAAACTATAAATGCAACGAAAGCAATACATATTTCGACGTAAAAAGCTTTTATTGGACTGAAAACGCTCCAAGAGTGTATAAATGCTCCTCGCTCATAGTTTGTTACAAGGTGACTTTATGGCAATGTAGATGGTCACATTCAATTTTCCAAGTCAGACTTCAGAAAGACCCACATAGACTAGGGTCTGATGCAATGATTTCCATCCTAAATGGCTTAGATTCCATTTCCTGGATGGAAGCCATTCTTTCTGTCTGCTTGTCATTGCTATCTCAAATGTCCAGCAAATATTACCCTTACGGGAGCTCAGCGACCAAGAAAACGACGCCCAAAGGAAGTGTAACACAACGGCTATTTTTACGAATCAGATATGGATAGAGGCCGGAACTCCCTACCACGCATATAATTATGTAATTCAGAATACTTATATTTTGCACTTATTTTTCACCAATAATATCCCTTAGATAGCCATTTTTTTACAAATTTTTGCGACTTTAAATAATCATTGGCAACCCTACCGCTTGTCTATTGGAAATAATATTTTAGGAACAAATAGATCAGACGATATAATGAACACCAATTTTAATGTTCATATGGACTCATGTAGTATGAATATGTATTTGGAAACTAATATTGTTTTATTTTTTCCTTGTTCAACAAATATCCTGCCGATATCACCATAAAAGTTGGATTGAAGAAATTTTCGGAAACACAAGTAGTTTTTCTCAACACTATAATGGGTCACGTGCTTATTTAAATTACAACCAAGAAATTAGTAATGTACATAGAAACAGAGGTGTCTCTCAAAGAGGGAAGATTCATGCTTCTTTGCATTACCAGCACAAAAACGATAAGGATTGGCGAAACAACATTTTAAGAAAGAGTATAGAAAAGGTTTGAATTGAATACAAATTGGCCAAAGTGGTGAGAAACGAACATAGCCTTTATTCTCACAGGAATTCGTTCTCATTTAAAGAAAGAAATGAAAAGAAGACGGAAAAAAGGAAGCCACGGATAAAGAGATCTTAAGATTAGGCGAGGAATGACATATTCAGATCCATAATCCATAAAGACCCAAAGCCCTGGAAAACACTTAAGAAGGCCAAAAGGTTCAAGAATACCGATTAAGAGAAGAAAAACAAGACGCAGACGCCAGTTTCTATGCATTACTGCAATGTTGATAAATTAATTAATGCTTAAGCTTTCATTCATATTTGGTTATAAAGTATTGGCTTGGATCTTTTTAAAACATTGACATATCGTGATATCTACAAGCAAGCACAAGTGGTGTTTCCTTTATTAATATAAGTGTAGTCTCCATCGTTCGGGATAATATAGATAGAGGCCAACCTAGGATAATAAAAAACTTGGATTATTCTAAATACTCTTGTGCGAGCATAAAAATATGCATAGATCATGATCGAATTTTACACAGTACATCGTATCAATGAACTTCTCCAGGGTTAGAATTCCATTAAATATGAAAGTTAACTGTATTGTTATGAATAGAATCTTAAAATACACCAATAATATGAGCATATTACATTGAAGGACGTATTTGGACAAGGGCTGAGATAACCTAGCTCCACCGATACTTTTATATCTCTTGGATGATACGGACCATCCATTACGTTGTATATCGATAATGAAGACTTAAATTCTTCCCTATTTCATCCCTATTTCAAATATATCCCTATTTCAAATATAATTTTTAATGAGTAACGCAGTAAAAAATTACTCTCGGATAGGATTTAACGCCATGTGTTCAGGACGTTTACGACTTTCCACTGCTCAGAGAGTAACGACGGCGGAACAGTCGCGATTAGCCATATATTCTTTGTCTCCCAGTGAATTCAACCTCACTCTTCTATTTTACGCCGTTTCGTATTGCACCATTTCCGTACTTGGAGCACATAGAGGGGAATTCGTTCCTTAAAATGGACGCGATGCCTACGGGCGCTTGCGCTCTCATTAGTGTGAGAGGGGATAAGGACGCCGCAGAGAATTGGCTTCAGTGGCATTATAGCCGTCACGCTCCAAGGCAGCAGCTTCACAATCTAACTTCAGACGCGATAGAGTTGGGAATGGATCAAACCTTCGCCGTTCCCACAGAAACCTCCGGTTTTGGTCTCGTAACGTTGCAATCATAGGCATTTGAAAAATTCCATTGAGCTCATCGATGTGAGTACAGTGAAGGCTGGTTCATATCGAACATGAAAACATGACCTAAGAACGTGACTTGACATAAAATCATGTAAAAATTAGGTCAAGTATAGGAGAGAGTCGCTGGGTTTGTCAAACGGTGATGAGTTGAATTCAGGATGGTGACCAGAACGTGATATGAATTAGGGTGGGAATCTCTGCTAGATCGAAACGCAATGTGATGGTTAGATACGATAAAAGAGAAGAGCGTCATTTTTGACCTTTTGAGCTTTTGTACCATAAAACTCTTTTTTACACGTGCAAAAAGCAAGATGATCATAACATTTTTGGGTACAATAAAACGAAAAGCATTACGATGAGAATTCTGATTACTTACACAATATATCAAGAAATCCATAAATATGCTAAGTATAGAGAAAATCTGCAACATTTTTATATTCAGTTCTCATAAAAACCTAAGCAGCGTGGCCAGATAGTAAAGCGACGGAATTAGTTTGGATAAGATTCAAAGGGAGAACACAGGAGGGATACTTTATTTCACTTTGAAGTAAGTACATTATTTTTCTTATTTCACCGAGCATTTCTATTGGAGTTGACTCGATAGGGTAGAAACGATTACCAGTACAAAATGAAAGAAGAGTTTTGAAAAACGGTGAGATAAGAAAATTTATTTTCCGCAAACTTCTAAAAACAAAAATAGTTATAACATATATTTTCTTTGGATTTTAGGACTCGCTGAAGTTACTGATCTTGATAACTGTATCTTGTCCAGTCATTTGATTACATTGAAGTCTTACATCTTTCTCGGACTTCGCACCGGGTAATGTTTTCATAATCCGCCTACGTTTCGGAAAACGACTTGTTTTCCATTTTCAAGGCTCGTGTCATTTCCGCCGTGACCACTATAACACTAAAATTAAACAAGCTGTTGATGCCCCAACAATGAAGGTTGCGATCCCAATGATTGGCTGACGTGTTCCGCTAGCCGTTGAATCATTTTCTCGTCTTTTTAATATATTTGATCACTGGCCACCAGGTATTACTCAGTTGAAATCCGGTGTTTCTATAAAAATTATGCCAATGCAATCGTATCTCGATGGTTTCTTTCATAATGCGGTCCCGGTCACGGTATTTAAACATAATGCACCGGGAAAATCTTAAATAATTTATCATTTTATTATATTTGGCACTTCACTTTGCATGTAAAATTACATTTAGTCGCATGAGCTAGCGCCACAACTAATTCATTATCTAGTATATGTATTTTAACATGTGCATCCTTTAGGTGCTGATGCGTGTCTAAGGTTACGATAAACTTAACAGTGTTATCATAATGTTAAAGCAATCGGTGTGAACCTCTTAGTGATCAATGGGAAAAATATTGGTTAAATCTTTCAAGAAAGTTTGAGGTAGGCTACTTTTGCCAGAAGTTCAACACATTTCGGAATCGCCAAACTATTAAGGTCGAAACGATTACATTTAAAGGATGTAATAGGGGGAAGGCGGCAGGTCAATAGGTTTAAATTGTCATTTTTTTAGACACAATAAGGGACCACAATAGTTGTGATAGATCAAATTCGCTTATTTTAGATCTCACCGTACATCGAAGTTGTAAACATGTTAATAAATATGATTAAAATTATTATTATCCGGGTCAATTACGTCACTACATGTGTTTTCTTCGGTATTTATAGAGAAGTACATATGGAGTGTGGTACAATACTTTCTTTTTCAACGTTCTTGACTAGTTATCAAAACGCACTTACCCGCTTGTGATCCACGCTTACAATTTCAACCACTTTTTAAGTATTGCGTTAGACGTTAAAGGATAAAGGGGTTTGACATTTTCTAACATTTTCCTACGGATATGATGTGAGTGCTCGCGATCATCTAACGAAAGAATTAATTCCCTCGAGGGATTGTATACAAAAATTGTCGGGCAAAACGCCGTGGTTTCAGTACCTAAGATGTCAAAAAATTTCAATGAATGGATCATTTATCAAACCGTACGTATACATACAGTTATAGCTATTAAGCGTAAAACAAAATGCACAGAAACTGCATAACAGACCACAACTTTTCGGTGGGGTTTATTTTGTTCCTGTGATGGACTGCAATATTTCAATTTTTATATTATATAACACGGAATATCCTATTTACATCCAATAATATTACCTAGTACATATATTGCAACAAGATGGTAGAAAAGTATTGTAACAAATAGTTGTTGATATTAACAATTAATTTGAAAGCTGTTTCCAAAACACAATTTTGCTCAAGACTGCCAATGACGAGTTAATCTCATGTCCCTGAATGATTTCGCGTAGACAGATAGTAAAAAATGGCTCCAACGCCACATCAAGTACCTAATGCTCAGTATTCCCCAGGGTAGCATTCATTCCCCGAAAAATCTTTCAAGGAAATGTTATCAATTCCAACCTTTCCAAAACTCTTCAGTTTTCCACGTGAGATCAGGATGAGAACGAATCAGTACATAAAAGCTTACATAGTTTAACATATGGATGGTAGGTCAAAAGCGTCCAAAGTTGTGAAACTTAATTTATTAGCCTCCTAAAGATAAGTGAAATCCTTCTCTTACGCTACGTTTTTAAGGTGAGTTGTAAACACTTACAATATGACATATAAACTTGGATTAATGTCTTTAACTATGCCTTTATGCAAGATGATAATCAGCCTTTCGGCACAATCAATTACAGTTAATCAAACGGTTTCGAAAAAGATATCCACATGAGAGAAAAGAGAAATAGTAGATAATGAAATTTATGAAAATCGTGTGAATTCTTTTTAAAAACACTCCATCTGTGGACACCATTAAATAATCATTGTTCATTGTAGTTAAAGAACAAGTGAAAGGGTAGACTAGGACTTTAGCTTAGAAGAAAACGAAAATATCATACAAAAGAGAAGATAAATAACAATATGTTATGAATACAAGAAAAATCTCTGGTTTGATAGGGGAGAGGATGCATAACAGTTCCTATAACCATGTGACGGCTGGAATGAAAGTCTTCTGTTGATATCCTTTCTCTCGCGAGAGAAACAAAAACAAAGAAGGCGAAGCTAAAAGAAGGAAGAAGGGAAAAAACGAAACAAGGGAAAGGTATAAAAAAGTGAATAGCGAAAACCTCGGCACCAGATTTCTCGTTTCAACGGGGTTTCCATGGGTGAGCCGGGTTGAGGGAGGAGATGGGGTCAACTGAACGCAGCGTGGAAAGCAATGGGAAAGCGAGCTGGAGTTAAAGCAATAAGGAAGGAAAAGCATGGGGCAGATGGAAGAAGCGCTCGTACGGCTGGGGAAGTGATTCCGAAAAGGTATCGCTGGAGAGGCAAGCTGAATCACGCAACGATAAGGTCACCCAAACGCATAGACGAAAGAAAACCCTTATATCTACATCAACAAGGTTCCGTTGAAGCACCTAACCCAGACTCCTAATAACCGATTGGTATAAGTAGGAGTATAAGAGATTTGAACCCTGCGGGCTACGTAAATATTTTAATATCTCCATGATATACATTATTCACCTCTCTCTACAATTGGATAATTTTTCCATGAGAAGAGAGAAAAAGAAATATTATTAATCCAAATTTTTGGGCTATCTATTCTGTACACTGTCATACATTTCCCCGCCGATAGAACCACCAAATACCACTATTCTTTCCTAGTCATATCTACAAAATTATTGAATTCTCTCCCGATAGACCTAAAGAACTGTAAAAGCAGGCAGTCATTAAAAAAGAAAATTTATTCTTACCTTTTACGAAAAACCATATATCTCTGGTTCACATAATTAAATCTATATTGTCATCCGCTTTTTACTATGCTCTCGTTCAATCTTAAATAATTTTTTTTACTGTTAGCTTTTTTCATATTTTGAAATATGAATATGTATAATAATTTGCATTGCTGTGTTTCAAATATGTATTAACTCATTGCTCATGTTTAATCCTATGTTGTTTTTTTAAGCACACCACAATTGTAATTGGAATATTGGCGCTCTTGGGTATATTGTACCTATAGCTAATAAATATTTATTATTTTTTATTACACATTTGGCACTCGCAATCTGACCTAGGTTTCACCGGAAACCTATACAGATGTGTACTAATGGTTAGGTATATTGAAAATGACGGTAATCCGCGAAACCTAGGCTAGACTAATATAAGAAGATTGAATGAATACTACATCCTTTTGATAAGAAATTGAATAACTTTCCCTTGGTTAAGCCTGAGAGTATTTTCCGGACGAAATAGTGTTAAGCCATCAAAAGAATACTTTTTCAGGAATATCGAAGATACGAGTCTCCAAATCTCACGATAATTATCGTTGGTAGAGATACATACAGATTCTTTCATTACAGCATTACTGATCACGCAAAAACTTCATTTCAAGTGTCCATAATAAATAATGTTGGTATCCAAATCCTTCAAGTACGCATAGGACAACAATATCTGGTCTAAACCAAACTTTGAGTTTTTTCCTATCGTTTGTGGCGAATCATATTTAAATACAGATATTGAAGGAAGCAGAAAGGCGATGTAAAAATTTGAACTGAAAAAAATTATAGATTTTAATGCATACTCTTACATGAGAAATGAATCGCATGAAAGTTCAACTATGAGTTACTCTAAGGTCTTTCACATTACAGCTTGATTTTATTGTACAAACAATCAATAACTAAGTACATGCACGTGCTTGCTAATATTTATTTCTAACGTCAAGGCGATGTACCAGAACATTGGCATTTAAGGGCTTTGCGGTTTGAGGTGTCAGGTTGCACATATCTCACTAACGCGAAAACTATATTTGGTCCAGAGATTTAAAATAATTTAATTAATATAAAACGCAGCATTTACGATGAAGATGAATTTATTTTAGTTACTTATTCCTTATCTTAATTAATTTGATTACATTTTAATGCATACGTAAACATAAATTGAATTTTTTTCTTTGCCATTCATTATATATGAAAGAAATGCTTTCAAACTGTTGACTTTGGAAAAACCTATCAAAAACGTTATTAATGAGATTATTAAATTTATAATAAAGTACACCAAAAGGCTAAAAAACTCAATTTAATGACAATAAGGTCACCCTGGCTTAACCATGTGAATCAAGACGAATACTCAGCTAATGATTTTTAATTATTCAGTCTAAAAAACCTTGATTTCGCTGTTAAAAATCGCTACATACTGAAATTCATAATTATAGAACGAAATATGCGAATTAATCTACAAAAATGATTTTGATGACTGGATTTTTCTCACCTTGATGATGGAGGATGAACAATGAACCGCTTGGAGACTTAATTTGTAGATGAAAGAATTGTATTGAGACAAATTACATTTTAATTTACTCTTGCAGACAAATTATTATTTGCATTAGTAATGATAAATGGTTAAACTTTCAAAAAATGTATCCGGTGGTAGAAGATTAGATGAAACATTTGAAGCAATTGACAATTGTTTGATGATTTATGAAACTGGTAGAAGTGTTCCTGCTACCCGAGTACTTTTATGAAGTCCATAAGTTCATGGGTTCTCTTAACTATTAATTCCATAACTTAATGTCATTATAATCGGCCATACGGTGGTTTTTTTGCGACATAACATCGGTTTTTCTCTCTAACTCTTACTCCTGTGGCCATCTTTGGCCTCGCCAATCACACGTCTCCATGCACTTCAGTCTTCTGCTGAGTCGAGTTGAGCTCCAATTTTTCTCAGATCCTTCTTCACTTCGTCACTCCAGTGCATTCTTGGTCTCCCTGGTGGTCTAGTGCCTTCCGGTTTTCTTTCCACATCTTTTTTATCATTGTGTTGTCCCTTCTTCTGTGGACATGGCCTAGATATCTAAGTCTCCTGCTTCTGACTAAGTCTCCTGCTTCTTTGTAGAGTTTTCTTAACTATTTCATTATTCAACATGTCTCTCTCTCTTTAATGGGGCCTAATATTTGTCTCAACATTTTATTTCCAAACGTTTTGAGTTTTTTTCAGTGATTTTTTGTAAACCGTGATTTCGGTGATTTTTCAGTATTTTTTTGTAAACGACCATATTTCGGAACCATATAGTAGTAATGGTTGGAAAATTGTTTTATACATACGTATTTTAGTGTTTCGTGATAGGGTTTTAGTCACAAAAAGTTGTTCTAGGCTCCAGTAGGGTCCAGCAAGTTGGGTGAGAATTTCGATATCCTCTCTGTTGTTACTTGTTATTGTTAGCCCTAGGTACTTAAATTGATTTGTTTTTTGAACTTATAATTGAGTACTTCTAAATATTCCTCTTCATGCCTGCTTATTTTCACGTAGTTTTCTCTCACCTAAAAATCACCATTTGTGAGAGGCGATAGGAAGGTCGACGGGGAGGAAAAGTAAAGCGGAACGAAGGGGACAAAGTGAAGAGAAACAGCAGGAGGTTAGGTGAAGTGATTCCAAAATGTGACGCAGGAAAGGAAAGCCGAGTCACGAAACCAAATTGAGAGCCGGAATAGTAGGGGGGGGGGGGAGTCGGGAAGTGAAACCTTGAAAAACCTTCTCCTTCCCCGCGTGCCATCTGAGAGAGCTCTAAAGGGCACGGAATATCCCATCTGGCCCACCCGTGGAGTAAAACCCTACACCCTTCATTAGCTTGAAAAAATATCGACCTCACCCTCTCTGGGGGTGGGTTGGACTCGGCCAACTCGGCACTCACGGTGTAAAGGGACCATTCCAAGGCCCCATTATCTGGCCGAGAGCAGCCTCACCCCCTCACGGCTTACTAGTCGCATTGCCCTCCTCGACCTCCACTTCCAAACTCTTATTCCTCGGCCTCAAGCTCAAATCCTCAGGCGCATTTCACACTCCCGAGACAAGAGGGGTGATAGCTGAAGAGACGGAGCGAGGGGGCTAGGCTTGTGTTGGTTATATAGTTCTACTTCCACCAAATAAAGGAATTATTAGCCTTCACTTATCCTCTACGGAATTATTACCCTCCATATCCATAAGTCAAAGCTTACCGGTAACATTTTCTTCAAGAGGTAGGGGATTATTATAAAAGACGACAGCGAACCACACATTACGAGGCACACATACAGGATTATTCATGGTTACCTGCTGGGTTTTGCAGGTTTATCATCAAATATACATCACAGGTAAGTAAAATAGAGCACACATAGAAATTATCCCAGCTTCTTGATCAACTGATTATTATTTCCGTTGTCTTTAGCTACGTTTTACTCATAAGATTTTTATCTACTGAATGATAAACCTTCTCAATCCCAGAGGAATTTTAACTAAATAGCACTTATAGATTTCCACAATTCAATACACGAATCATAATTTCTACTCACACAGTCATTATAAAGACATTATTATTGACTTTGTAGGTCAAAAAATTGGCCGGCAAATTTGGAGCAAAATTTTGTGGAATTCAAGTTTTCTTTCACTTAGTTATGAGCTGATATTCTGAATGGTACGCCGTCACACTATTTCCATGAACAGCGTCTAAACGCCGCGTTTTTTCAGCGTTTACGCGCCTTCAGGCGACACTCGGAAGATAGGCGAGGTCACAATATCCTTCAGATTTCCACCCATGGAGTGCCTTAATACACTTAAGTGTACATGAGGAATTAGTAGTCAACTAGAATCAGCATAATAATGGAATCCGTATAGTATAATAACATCTTTCTGCTTTGGCAATTGCCGTATTCCTTGTATTAACGATATAAAAGATGACATCGAACAACCAAAAGTGACTATTTTCACAAAAACCGTGAAAATGCTTTTGAGGATAGCGGTTTACATGTCAAATCTTGAAAGCAGCCCTTATGTTGAATATTTCTCTCCATTTTAGTGGAAACAATCGTACATTGCTTCAAAGAAAATAATTATGATAAGAATTTTTGAGCTGTAGATATTGATAAAAATATTGGCAGCATCGTTGTGATTCCAGTGAATGAAGAATTTGACAAGTTTTGCCAAAGTAATTGCTTTCCGTTTACGAATAGCTACCAAAAACTAATTCATTGCGAGCAAGTAGTTCTTAGAACGATTGGCTGATAAAATAAATGGCCATAAGGTTGGAAATTATATTTGCGATGGCGTTCGGATAAGTTTGTGATGGAAATTTACTCGACAGTCAACGTAAACATGTAATGTTGGGAAATAAATAGCTTTTATCTGGTATCTGGTGAGATCCGTTCTTCTGGAAACTGGTCAAAAACAATTAGAGGCAAATATCTTCAATTAAGATTTTCGAGGGCCCTAGGTAAACGTAAGTACTCACAGCAACAGAAGAAGTCCAAGAGTCCATTGCATCCAAGAAAATGGTCCACCAAACACTTACCTGAAACGAACAAGAATAAAATCAGAACAAGGTTTTGAGTAAAATTAGGGGATTTTAATAGATATAGCGTTTATGGATTTCAATTTCATCTGCAACACTTTCTCGCAAATATAATGAAAATGTTATAAAAACAATAACTGAAAAGTCAATCATAATATAAATTATCACCACGGGCATCTATTCAAGAATATTTGATAGGGGCCTATAGGTAATTAATGTCCATATATATGCGTCAGCAACATTAACTTAAAAACTTCAGCAATATCGGGATGTGGCAGAAAGTCCATTTGGATTACTTCATGGTAGTGAGATGCAATTCATTCGGTGTATTTGCGATTGCTGTAAATTTGCTGATGTCAAAATACTCGGACTCAAACTTGGACGGGTTGATTAGTAATTTTAAGGAGACATGCTTCAGTCATTCAGAGAGCTACTATATTTTAGCTTGGTATCACTAAGGCGGGAAAGATGATGGGATTACTATAGAGATATCCCAGGAAGTAACTGTCTTTCAAGCCATGGTGTTTCCTCTCGCAAGCCCACGAAGCATCAGGATTATCATTTAAAAAATCTTCAAGGAGTGACGATAAAAGATTCCGCCCTACTCAAAGAATCCGACGCCTTTCTCTTCAGCAACGGCTTTCTAGCATTTGGAAGTCTATGATGCTGAGTTGAGTGAATACCTATTCCATGCTGAGATCCGCTCGTCCCATTTCTGGGTCCATTTCAGCGCTCCTCATCTCATGGAAAATCGGCCGCTCCAAAATGTTCCCTAGTTTCTCGAAAGACTTCCTCCTCTCGTCAGCTTGGGATACGGTCTTAACGCTCTTGAGAATTGTCACGCTCACTCATTTTTCTGGTGTCCTTCGCCCAAAATTGAGCCCCTTCCCGGTTGAGAACGAAGTCACGGAAAATGATAGTTTCTCACGAAGCGGACGATGGAAGGAAGGAGGTAAGGAGTCTCGTAAATCGTAAAGAGTTGGCTGGTGCCCATTCAAAAACTTGTTTACCCCCGTTCTTGAAAATAACCTTTTTCGGGTTCCCATAACTCATAAACTGGAAGGAAATTTGCGTCAAATTGTTTCAAAATTGGGGCTAAACCAGCAAATCGATTGTGACCTTCGGCGACAGTCACAAAGCACAGCAATGGGATAAGATGGAAGAGAGAAAGGCCTTACTTAAAATTAATACGTACAACCTGAACAATTTCCTAGTATATTATAACAGTTACCTAAACTATTTCATTGCAGAGTTATTCACCGTTAATAATGGGAAGGGTAAAAATGTTGGCTAAAATATTCACAGAGGCACATGAGCTTACAAATGAAAAAAAAATTCATGCCGATTAATTTGGATTTTACCCACTACTTAATAATTTTAGGTTAGCATGAATCTTTCCGAGCTGTGAAATCACCCACAAACATGCCCAAGTTATGAGTGAAAAGAATATAAGCGTATCATTCCTATTATACACATTTAAACAAGACATCAGATGTTCCAATGCCTCAAAAATCAGAAACTGCACCTGCAGCTGGGAATTAAAAGCGTAGAAGGGGATAAAATAGCAGGCATTATACGTCTCGAGGAATTTGAACATACGTTGATTATCTAAGACTTATTGTTTTATAATTTGGACTCCCTGGGAAGCGCAAGTATATTTATTACATAGGGCATTGTCGAGTTGGTAGTTTCATAATTCAAAATTTCAATTATTTCGACATGCAATGGCGGACATAATTTTTGCATTTATTTTGGGAAAGTTTTCTTCATACAATTCCGATAAATGAAACCATCCTCATAACTAAATGATCATCTATCAATAAATGATAAAAATAGTATTACGATTATATGATAATGAATTACCGGAATAAATTTGATAATAAAATAAATATTTATATTAATATCATCTGGAGTTTAGTTGAAACGTAGACATCAGAGAAAGTTCTTCCTTCATCCAATCATTTATCGTTTAATATACTAGTATATTCCACTATTTTCTTAAGCTTTAGTAGTAAAACTAGGTAAGAAAAGCTGCCTCTAAATCCTCTCGCCACGAAAGAGCAGAATGATGATTTGATAACTTATTGGGACTGGTTTTACCCTTGAAAAGCTTACATTATCGTCCATTTCATCCCGATGATCAATATTTCTCAGATTTTTCGCCATCTAACTTACAAAACCCTCACCATTCAAGTACGAAAGATACAGTATCTCCACGCCTGACTTCCCCTGTAACCGTTCTCCGAACCTATCATCAAGAGGGTGGGTTGGCAGTTTTCCAGTTATCGTTTGTCACCAGGAGACGGGTGAAGGGGAAAGGATAAAGAATTGTAACGGAAAGAAAGCCAGATACTCCGACGGGTGTCATTTGGTGGCACCCGAAATGATCAAACGAAAGATGGACCCTTTGTAAAGATAGAGTTTACGAAATACTGAGATAATAGTAACGAGATTTAGATATGATTGCAAATATTGAAAAGGCTAACACACAGATTGAATTTCCCCTTCATCAGATATACTAGAATCACACATTCAAATACCCCTTCAGCAGTAATCGGAGTTCCTTTTCAGGATTTCATGAGTCCTGGTGCAATAAGGCTTTCATTTGGAGGTAAAAAGGAAACTAAGAAGATAACAACCTACTACTATAACGTGACCTACTACTACTATCCCCCATTACCATGGCCGCATTATCATAAAGGTAGTAACTTACTACACAAAATGGCAATAACTGATATCTTATATTAAGATCACGGGGCAAAATAATAATTCTAAGATTTGATTCTTTGCTAAACCATTTAAAAATATAAAAGCCTGAGATAATGTCAATTACGTGAATCTACTGGTAGACTTCAAAATGCTTTTAGCCCAAAATGCTTTTAGTTAGGATTATCCAACCATTTGTTACACACTTATTACACGACAACCTATAGGTGTACATTCTAAGCTGAGGTTACTACATCATTTTGTGAATGTGCTAAGAGCAAGAATCAAAGGAAGGAATACTCCAAAGATTTGAATATGAAAAGCAAGAAAATGAAACTGTAAAAGACCTACCACTTAAAGAGTTGTATCAATATCCTTTTCAACTCATCTTACTTTTTAATAACTAGTATTATGTGTAATAAACCTCTTTCAGTGAAACTCCACATCAAAATATCAAACTTCCGCCATGAAATACGACACCTTCAATCCCCTTGTATATGTGTATCCCTGATAAAGGACACCTTCACCATAAAGGGCCAGGCTCGCCAGGAACAAGTAACTACCTCTTTGAACCGGATCCGAAGCACCCATCGCAAACGCTCAGACGAATTCCTTTGACCAAGGAACTTAATCACCATCTGCCAAATTTCACCAACGCGCAGACGACATGGAACTCCCGACACTTTGAAATGCCTCTCTGATTTCGAGAAGCGAATTTCTTCGACCCCGGATTCCTTTAGTGAGTCAGGAGTGGGTTAGGAAAGCGTTGTGGGGGGAGGAGCGGTTATTTCCGATTACAGAAAAGCCCGAGTGTTTAGTAGAGACGACAAGGAATAAGGGGTGGCGGTAGGAATGTAATACTGAGATTGGAGTATATGGAGATGGATTAATGGATGCGATGTTGAGAGGAATTAGAAGTGGTAGTTTGATAATGTAATTATGAGAATTATTTTCATATATCCACAGCAAATCACAAATTCAGTCCATCAACAGATATTCTACAACAGTATAGACGATGTAAAACCTATCTATGCTGTAAATTGCTGTGATGGCGCTTATATCAATTCGGCAAAGTCAGCTTTGTTGGCTCAAATACGCATCATTTAGATTTTCTACATAAAAACCGACATCATTCCACTTTTGTTTTATAGCGTAGTTTAAATCATTTTTCACTGATAACTTTTTAGATTCAAAAGACCCAACATATGTGCACTTCACGAATCGACAAAGAAATCGACTCTCATTAAACCTCGCGTTGGAGGTGGGCTTAAAAGGTATCTATTTCTACTAATAAAAATGCACATCTCTGTTTTCGATACAGGTTCGTATATCCTTAACCAAATTTGTGAAAAAACTACCAGTCGTTTTGAAATGTCATGAAAATATGATAGAGTTCTTAGAAATGTTAAAATATGGTTGACTCTTTTCGAAAGTGAGGAATTTTTTATCGACGAGAACTTTATTTTCCTCATTTTTGCTAAATTATCAACTGTGTAAATTTTGAAAATAACTTATTAATTCAATGTTATCAACTAATTTCATACTTCTTTAATTTGCAATAATGTCGCGTTTGTTATATTACTCATTTCGATTTCCTACCTACCACTGTAATTTATTTAGAAGAATCATAAAATTCATAGTTTTGAATTGATTTTAGAGCTATTTACATGAGCAATTAATTTCAATCCGTTTCATTTGGTAATAAAAGTGATATATTCTCAAACATTACCTAATTCTAAATTAATGTTCTTTCGTAAATACACGTTTTTCAGATTGTGTCATCACTTTAAGAGGTAAGAACGTAACGGTAGTATAAATGATTATTTACCATATTCATCTTCGTACCTAACATGACTTTAGCATAATTACGAGAAGAAGTATTACGGGTAACTGATACATGGCTCTTTTATTACTATGCCTCTTTTTAACGCTCCAATTCACACACTAATTTTGGAAGGCTATGTTATCTGCCATTCGATTTCTCTTCTCGTGTCAGCAACAAACTTCACAGGACACCCGGAAAATATTAGGGACCCAGCTTTTCCTAAAGCTCAATGCAGATGCTCAAAGAAAGAGAATGGTGGTCCAACACTGACTAATAGCGCCATAATACGACCACAGTTCAATCTTGCAATAGACGGACCGAATATTATATCACACACACCGATGGAAGAATTGAAATGCACACAAAAGATCTCCAACCCCGCCTGGACTCAAACACGGGGCCTTACGATGGGAGACCAATACTCGATGCACCAGAACCAACCTATAGCCTAGGGGTAGGTAGCTTGAACTAAAACTGGTAATGGGTTGGTAGGCCTGCTTGAGGAGTATTGTACCGGTTAATGATAGTGGTAACAAAAAACTGGGAACGAATTTAGTAAGGGGAATCAACTTCAATGGAAAATAGTTGCAGAAATGCAACATTGGCGGAAAAGGGACTGTTAGATAGAATAATGGGTGTTCATATCCATAACGGGCAAATGTGAGAACCATGAGGACTGTTCTTCCATTTGCATCAGCGTGACAGCCGCTAAGCAGATAAGCGGCCAAATTGGGTTGTAGCATAAGACTTACAGAATCAACCGCTTACTAAAAACTTATGAAGAATCATTAAGCGTACGAAATTTATTGTCACCCGGAAATACAGAAAAGTTAATAAATTTCGAGCAGGGAATGTGTCCACAGGAGATTCCAAATTCAGTCAATTGGGGTATTTATTATTACTCCCAATGACAATGCTTGAGCACTTACATTAAGACCACGGTAAAAATAATTATCTAATGACCAGATTCATTGCTAAAAAATATAGAAAATCGCAGCTAGTGATAATATAAAATAATGACTCTCGTATCAGTATCTTGCAAAACTAAACACCGCAAGCGAGACTTCACAAAAAACTAAACATGAGAAGCTCTGAAAAAACAGAGACTTTGAATTAATCAAGAACAGCAGAAGCACAAAAGATGAGAGTATACGCCGCTTTATTGCACCACAATTCATACAGTAACATAATTTTATAAAATACGGCGACATTGGCGAGAAGGACAAGAAAACGAATGGGTCAGCACATCGTCAGGAAACCGTGCGGGACGTCATGGGATGGATTAGCGGTGGAAAGGGAAAAGGTTTGGAATTAGGGCGAGTGGTAGAGAACGAAAAAAGAACCGGTAGAACGGGCAGTTTGAAACGAAGAGGCAAGGGGGTTGAGCAGTGTGTGGGAGGTGTCAGGGCCGGCAGAGTGGAGCGGGCTGGCTTCTTGGAGAGTCCATGCACAGCCTAATTGCACTAATCGACGTGACTCACTCCTACACCCACGCAGACCCCCGCAGTCCCCGCCAAAACTCTCCCGCTCCTCCCCTTCCCCCAAAGCTTCAGGTTACGGTCACGGCCTCTTGAAATAATTACACAGGAGGAGGGAACTGGAACGTCTCGGGATATAAGGGGTATTGGAGGAGGGTGGAAAAAGGGTGCAGGAAGCCAGAGTATGGGTGTGTGCGGTGCCCTGGGAATGGGGAAGGATTCGGGAGAAAGGCGTTCAGCTGGCACTTAAAACCCTTTTCTCCCTCTCGTTCCCTCCGAGTCTTTTCCTCCCACTGCTTCCCCACTCGACTTACCAATAGCCTCGACCTCCCACTCTACCCATCCACCCAACCATCCTCGGCTTAATTCGTTTCCGAAAGGACGTTACACGCCTATTAGGACTCATGAGAGCGATACGGACCCACCTTTATCACGCTTCCATTCCCTTTCCACCGAACACGTGGACCCTTTCCCCCTGTTTTTTTCCTTCTCCCCCTTTCTTTCTTCCTCCCCACTCACTTCCATTTCGCCTTTTAGCCTTTACCTTATCCGTCCGTACCCTTTTTCAAACTGTTTATCTCCTTCGTTTGTCCGAGAAAAGCTTTTGTTTCCCTTAAAAATCTCCCCTCTCACTTTTCCACCTCCCTCCCCGTCCGTCCTCAGCTTCGCAGAAATCCACTTACAACCACCAGTTTTCCGAGTTCGGATACTTAGTATATATTTTTCGTTCTCGAGGACAAAACTCCTCTCTCTCTCTCCTCTCGAGGACACCTCTCGTTTTTGGCAAAAGCCGCACATTAACGCGCCTACGTTCGCAAGGGAACACACTAGTCCCCGGGAGAATTATTGCTGGTGCGGTTGGAGAGCGAGAAACAATTAAAAGAAAACGGCATCCCGGATATCTCGCACCCACCAAGTCCCCTAATTGACCGGATGATGAAGGTGGCACAGACTCGGCATTGATTCCAGAGTGGGTCGAAATAGTTAGGAGTCGTCTCACTGGTAATACTTTGCTGTGGGCCGAATGGAACCAGATATGTACGGCTGTTTATGCACGAATCTAACCGCAAACTTAATCCTAATTTCAGTACTTATAAACTTTTCACGGGTTTTCCAACATGTTAGGTAGCTGTTGGCCAACGTTTCAATGGCTACCTCCGCTATCGTCTTCAGGGCATGTTTTTTGCCCTGAGGACGTTCATACCCTGAGAACGAAGGCGGAGGTAGCCATCAAAACGTTGGCCAACATCTACCTAACCAGGTGGAAAACCCAAGAAGACTTTAATAGTATTATACGCCGGAAAAGAACCAAATCATATTCTTATTTCAGTAGTTTTGGAGTTGTACCGAATGCAATTTGTTCTTTTCTGTTAGGTTCTAACACCCGTTTCGACGGACTGTGTCATCTTCAGGTACCAAGTATCCTGTATCTAAATTTTCCACGGAGAGTTGAAACGCGTAGCGAAATCAAAAGTCAAATGAAATAATGGGAGCTTTGTATGATATAATTTGGATTCCCTCCACGATACCTGGGCTAAATATTTTGAACTTAACCGTAGAATATTCCTCCAAATTAAATGCACTACCCATAACGGACTTAAAATCCTGAAAGCAAATATCATCAATCGTTAAGATAATGCTGCAGCTTTATTACTCGGGATCTCCGCCGAGTTACATTTTCAACAGTGGCCAATATTTTTATATCTGATTCCAACATTTGTTGTACATAAATTATATTTTCGCTGGTGAGGTACTTGCTGGAGGTGAGGCTGGAGAGGAGGTCACCTCTGGAATATAATTTGCACCTTTTTTGCTTCAATATTTTCACTATTGTTGCCATATATTTTTCAGCCAACAGCCGAGTTTACGCAGATATAGAATCAAACTAAAAATGTCTCAGATTTCTCAGAAAAGCAAGAACTACAGTTATGAGAAATTTAACTTTAGATGGCGTTTTATATTCTCTATAACCATGACGCTGAGAATGACTACAATGCCATGCCTACAAATTGTAACTGGTGAGAAAATGACGTATTCTCAAATATCTTGCTAAGGTTGACGCTAACAGAGTGCCTACAAAAGGCCGAGATAAGACATGAAATGATCACAGGGTGAGTTTTCATCCCTAGTGAATCATTCAACACTCAATTAGCTATCCTCTGGGTAAGCTTGAGGAGTACTACAGATTTCTACTTGTACAGGAACGCCGCGGTCCAAAGATCCGAGAGATATGAGGATAATTTCAATCAAGACCCTTCCCTGGCGCCTTGAGGTAGTTGAAGCGAAATATGACTTCACCTAGAAATCAATGAATTTAGCCTCACATTAAAGAAAAATATCTCACCATTCCAAAGATACCAAAATATTGGCTCCTTACTGAACTACTTTCCGAAATATTTATCAAAAAAATACGAAGTAATTTGCTTGAGACATAGTAACTGTATTAACTCCATAGAGGCATCATTCAAAAATGAGGAGTTTCTAGCAACTAGATATCGTTATAAGAATAGCATTGTGTAGTTTCAATGTTACATTCTAACTTATGCTAATATTCAAACAATTTTAAACAATAAGTCGTACACTCACCTCAATAACTTTCTCAGAATCACAAAGAAAAATTCAGGTATTATAGAGTTTTAAACGTCCTGCATGAAAAAATGAATCAAGGTATAGACTTACATAGATATTCTTATTTAATTACTCAGGATTTCAGTCATTCAAAAGTATTTAAGTCCATGATTTATATTCAAGACTTACATTATGCTTCCTACAGCTCTGGAATTAAAATGTAAAGTTTGATTATGTTCTCCATCATTATTTGGGAAACAAGTCGATCAAACTACATTCGGCGAAATTCTAATTTTGATTTTCCTTCTTTGAACATTTCGGGGCTGTGGTGCCACAGTCAGACTCAAAGACTGTGACAGTCGAGACTCAGCAGCGCTGAGGCCATCTACAATACCCTAACAGATCCATTGGCTCCTCTAATCTTAGGGTTGGAGCAAAAAGAGAAAGAAACTGTAAACTCTGGAATAGGAAATGGTATTGTAAAATTAGATGGGAGGGAGAAGACTTGAGAGAAAGCATAGAGAAGGCTTAACTTCGAGATATTGGAGGAAAGACAAACTCTTAGTATAGAGAGATTTTTACTACTTTTCAAAATTTACTATTCCAGTTTCGGCCTGATAGACAGTGGTAAAAAACTTTCACTCTCCGTCTTAAGTCTCCGACCTGGTTCTATATACACAATTGCAAGTTTTTTAAACTGTCACTTACCGTTTGATATTATCCTCAACTTTACCAGCGTAAGAGGTGCATCGCTAAGTATTTGGTGTTGTACGCACCCACACTTTGAAAATTTTGCAGCATTGAAAATTTTAGATCCATAGATTACACTGTGAGCTGCCGTTATGACTTGTTACAGAGGAATAGCTCGGATATCAATAAAAGATAAGAAAACAGAATACAAAGAAACTTATACGGGTAAAGTACAATAATTGAATGAAGAGGGTAAGTGAATGCAGAAGTCTCACAAAGAGGAGAAAAATTAGTGGAAGTGGATTCCTCGATCTATTTCAGAAGTACCATCACGTGGGTTGGAAGAAGCACAACGGACATCAAGCGAAGAATAGTTCAAGCTCTAAGAGCGTTCATAGTAAAAAGACAACAGTTCTGCTCAAAGAAAATACGCCCACAAACAAAAAAAAATTCTGAGCGAATATTCGTGTGGAGTATTGCACTCTAGGGATCGGAAGCTTGGACTACTGGGAAAATAAACCAATAGGGACTAGTGGCCTTCTAAACATGGTGCTGTGGGAGGATTCTGAAGATCAAACGGAGGGAAAAAATAAGAAATGATGAAGTTTTCAGAGAAGTAGAAGAGAACTGGAACAAATAGAATACCATACAGAAAAGAAGTGACGGATTTTACACACTCGGAGGCGCAATGGGTTTGGAAAGAACAACTAAAGGTAAAATAGTTGGAAAAGTCAACAGAGAAAGACCCAGGATTAAGTTCATGGACCAAATGAAGAGGAAATTACATAAGAGCAGCTACCTGGAAGTATGGGAACTGGCATTAGATAGGCAAGGATGGAGAACTGCAGTAAACCAATCTTAAGATTGCACGAACAATGATGACGGATATGGGAAGAATAAGTATCGACTGGAAGGACATAGCAACCCATCATGGGGTATGGTACCTGATGATTTATGTTTGCTTATCCTCTTAATTTATTGATGTTTTTCTGATAATTATAGATTTTTAAGGCGTCTCCCAACGAGCCTGCATCAGGCAAAAGAGGTAAAAGGAGGAAGAAGGAGGAGAAATTGAAGAGAAAAGTCAGATGTGGGGCGGGGATTGCCCTTAATGTAACGACCTCGCCTTTCTACATTCCGACAACTTCCCCCCGTGCTCCGCCCATCTTCGACTTCTCCGAGGTGCCATCGTGGACCAACTCCACCCCTTCCGAATGCCACCTTTCCCTACTGATCGGCACTTATACCCCACGGGGGCGACCCATTCGAGCAAAACGAGAGTCTATGGGGAAGGGCGGAGATGGAGAGACTTGAGAGGAGTGTGTCGTGAAAGAGGGAGAAATGGCCGAGTATGGCATTCCAGGGCACGGAGACAGAATGGGGTTAGAGACTGTTAAGGGTGTATGGGAATGGAAAAGGGATTTTCAGGGTCGAGAATGAGTGGAGAAATGCCCTGGGGGAGTGGAAAACTGCTCGGAATCTTTATCCTTCTGTCTTACGTCAAAGAATTGTTACATTTACCCTGATTTTCTATTGGAAATGCAATTTTTTCTACCATTCAATCCGGCTCCAGCTAAAATTTATGCACGACAGACAATTATTTTGCACAGTTACATTGAATAATTGTACAATATATTATGAAAATTCAAAACCAATTAATTTGCCGACAAAATTGTCAATATCTTATGAGCTCCAACACGCTTTAGTAGAACAGATCATGAGAATAATTTTAAGTAAATTGACAGCGGTACAGACAGGATAAAAATTCCGCTTTTCCGCGATCAATAAGTAATAATTGCTACATTAAGACTTTGAAGAAGGTTATTTGATAGGTATTGCAGCTGATTAATTGATTTGCTCTCTAATTCATGTGCCCATATATGCTGCGTAAAGCTAACACTATATTCCCTGTTTGACGCTTTTACTTAGTTCTATCGTACATTAATTCTATAGTTTTTGTAGCATTTGTATCATATCTATAATTGTGGCTCATGAAGGTGAAGACTTCTACACTGTAGTGCAAGTTGGTGATAAGCCACCCCCTGCCGAACAACCTTGACGTGGCTTGCAAGATAATATGTAGATATGGATTAATAATTTCTGTCCACCAGTACCGTCCACGTCGGATTGAATGGTAGAAATCTACGTTAAAACCCTCAGATATGACATAAAAATAGTTTAAATAAATGTTATTAGGACACCTGCGAGTATTCCCAGTTCGTTCAATCATGGTCCAAAACTTTACAATTTTGTACCCTTTCTAGAGTACACCAACACATCGCTAAAGTATATTTTAGTTCTGGTCCACAAGACCCAGATCCTCCACTAGTATTATAGCTGTACAAATGATAAATAAAAATGAATATGACTTTTCTACTCCCAGTATTAACAGCTTCTTACGTGTTTTATACAGCTACTACTGTTGACGCCAATACTTTCACTATAGTTTTTTTGTGTAAAGGACAGTAAATTGACACGAAATGATGGTTATATTATCGAAGTGGCGATGATGCATTTTTGTGGAAAATTGCTATCTCATTCCATATCATGGTAGTCATCATATACAAGTCACCATAAACCCTACAGCAACCTTGTTAAGCCTATCATTTTAATATATCAAATATGCAACATCGTGCCTGAAATTTACAACCTGATCAATTTTCAGTACTCTGTCTATCTATACAGAATGATGAATTTGACGAGCTGTTGTAGGACACGAACTTACGGCAGGTGCGGCAGAAGCCATGGCCCAGTATGTCACGCCAGGGTTCAGAGACAGAATGGAATAAGAGAGCATTAAAGTTACATAGGAATAATGAAAAGTAAACAATGAGTGGAGAATACCTTAACCCTTATATCTTGCTAATAAAACCGTTACGTTTATTTAGGATTCCTACCTGAAATGCATAGCTATTGTCACCGTCAACAAGGCGCGTGCTTTCAACTATGAGCAGAAGTCGTACCTTTATGTTCCTGTTATAACTTCGACCCAGCCTAAAATCTACCCCAACGATCATTATACCTCGACCACCCTCTACTATTTTTCATTTCATTCATTCATACTTTTCCATGTCATTGCTGACAGACATCCTACTATTTAGTTCGCACCAAACTTTCTTACTTTTGGTTTGAGGTATTTTATGATATTCTTTTCCCAGTCTAAACGGTTTCCTTTAAAATTTGGTCTATCTTTTATTGAATCCAATGTTAAAATTTGAGTATTTATTTTGGTTTCCAAACATAACATATATAGTTATAAAATCAAGTAACGGTATGCAAGTGGTAATAATTACTAATCAATCGTAACAATCTATGAGTATTGCTGGATCAATAAGTTATAATCCATCCTCTACCAACTTGCTACACATGTCCTTTCTAGAATTACTAATACAAAACATAAATGATTCTCAGCCCCAGTCGAGAATATTCCTCCAGCATTTGTTGGCAGTAGGTACAACTAATTTGTCATTTTTCACAAAAAATAATATAAACATTAAGCACTACATGACAATTGAATACAGATAATATACACAAATAGGCACTGAATATAATATCTAATATATTTATGCCCAATGTCAGCCTTAATGAGATTTATAATCTCCAAGCAGAGTAGCATGACACGCACCTCCCACTGGTGGAGGGGAGAAAACGATCAATTTAGGCTTCCTAGGGCACGGGAGCAGATATGGGATAAAGGGGAAATTAAAGGATTAGGATACTTCCCAGGGTTTACACTTTGGTTGAATGGAAAGGGTTTTTTTCAGTAAATAACGAAAATATAAAGTCTGAAGAGAATGAAGATCTGTCAAAATTCTTTACCTTTATGTGTCACTAAAATCAGTAATGCCCGAAGATGAAATGTATTTCCCCTTATATTGCTGATTATGGGACGGCCCAAAACATGAGTACTGACGCTATTTCATGGAGCTATCTTTCTTTAAATTACAAAGTAAGTTTAACAGAGTCTTATCGCCAATATAGGAAAATGAGCAAACGAACATGAACACAGTTACGTTCGTGATGTTTTGACAAGAAACACCAGTTCGAAACGAAAAAATTAATAAAAATGACAGATATTCGGACGTTATTACCTTCCAGTATCATGAGATAGCTAGAAATACTACCTATTCATTTAGGCCCAATTGGAGTCGACATGAATGTACAGTGGAATAAGGTTACCTGGCCTACATCCTTTCACTTATTGGAATTATGCTTTACAGTAACTTCCACCAAAAAAATTACATTTCAGGCATCAGGGCATAATCTCAAGCCTAATTTTTTTTTAAACCTAATTATGCTGCATCGAAAACCCAATCATGCGATGTTTGAAAGGTACTTGCCTTTGCATTTGTCAATCCCAGGCCAAATCAGTTTTTGACCTAATCACCGCATCTTAGACTGCTTAGTTCATGCTAAACATAATAAAGGAGCTCAATACTTATAAATGGAGCTAGTTACATGTATAAAAATAGCACAATAATTATGAGTTTTATGGTGTATTTGTGAAATTTAAGTTAGTGGTATCCTTCATGGACAAATGCAGCTGAAAAACTTGAGGTATCGTCTATTTTAAGCGGAACCTATAATTTTTAAAGGGAACGCTCAAAATCAAAACCTCTGACGCACGAAGAAAACAAAAATGGTGTGATAGTAACTGCTTTTTATGGATATCTATTCCTTTGTTCTTGATTTTTTGTGTTTCCTCGTTATTTATTGTTAACTCTAAGCTTAGAAAAGTACTGGATACTGATAATATGATAGCACAATTGATCAGGCTTACATCAAAACTGTTTCACTTCATCTCATTTAATGCAAAGTACCCTGCACTTCAAACTGACATGTAAAATGGACCACATAGACCTTATTTTCATACACGAGACTTGATCGTTTATTACTGATTTCAAAAACACTGAGGACACAAATTTGGAATTTAATCTAGATTATTTTTTGTACTCCTCAACTGCCGTCTGTCAAAATATTAAATTGTATTGACCGGGATTCAAACTTTTACTTCGTAATTGTGAGCAAAATGGGACAGTCAGTTATTTCTCTCAATCCACTGGAGATTTTGTATGGAAAAATCAGTTGGAAACTTGAATTTTTATTGGAAATTTCATCACACTGGAGTAGCATCCGGGTGTATGTGCGCTTACATTATAACAGAGTATTACAAAATAAATATCGAGATTTTAACGCTTTGTAGTATTTATGCCATATAATTTATAATTATAAATTATTATATTTATTTTAATGTATAATTTATAATTATAAATTATTATATTTATTTTAATGTATAATTTATAATTATAAATTATTATATTTATTTTAATGTATAATTTATAATTATAAATTATACATTAAATGAAAGATCAACTTAAGTAGTTACTTGTACGCTTGCGTATACAGTGATTCCTTTATCTTCCGATAGAAAGCGCTGGTGGTAAAGATTGCGACTACTGGGCAGAAAGGTTTTTGTGTTTTACAGTTTGCAAGAAGTGAATTGGTAGTAATAAGTCAATGTGCGTTCCGTATTAGGCTCTATTTTAATCATCCAAGAGATAATAACATCTATAGATGGTATTACCAGTTTGAAGTCACCGGCTGTCTTTGTAAAGGGAAGATCAAGACTGACTGAAGAACGTGTTGAACGAGTGAGAGAGTATTTCGCGCACAGCCCCAAGAATTTTTTTTTTGCTTGCGGGACGATTCTGTTGGCCCATATGTCACCGGAATCCCGATAGGCTGCTGAGCCTGTCATCAGGTTTTCCAGGGACCGGACCGACAGAACTTGACACACATCCATGCCCTGGGTGGTGAAAAACCTACCCAGGCGGGACTCGAACCCGCGACCCTCGGATTAGCAGACGAGGACTTTACCCCGCCGCCACCTGGTTCGGCACAAAATCTGTTCGGAAGGCTAGTCGTGAATTACCAATTAAAGTGACGTCTGTGTGGAGAGTTAAAAATAAAAAGACACAACTACTTCTTGTTTACAACTGTTACAAGCCCTTAATCCTACAGACTTCAGTTAACGTACCAACCCCGATATTCATTTTGAAACTCCCGGTATTTTATTGCTCTATACATGAGGCACTATTTCAAATTGTTATTTACTCCCGAAATTATGTAAATTGATTATATTTGGTTCTATCTACACAATTGCAAGTTTTTTAAACTGTCACTTACCGTTTGATATTATCCTCACCTTTACCAGTGTAAAAGGTGCATCGCTTAGTATTTGGTGTTGTACACACCCACACTTTTCCTGAATGACAATAGCTCGATATTACACTCGAATCGATAACTGGCTTAGGTATTCTATTTCTCTTCTACCAAAGACCGAAGGCGAGGACTGTGATATCTTTTGAAGATAGAGAGTTAAAAATTCAATCTCACAGTAAGCCGATGATCCCGTGCAGATGCTAAGCGCGTGAATATCCTCACGCGGCTGTGTTCTCATACCAGAATCGTCCGGCCGGATGAAGAAAATCCCAGAGATAATAAGACTTGAAGGGCGGGATGCTGGGAAAAAATGTACTCCCTGCTGTAAAATACAATGCTCTTTCTGTGAAGTTGGGAAACGAGAGCTAGAGGAAGAGCAGATAGGAATTGCAACTCATAAAAGGCGATACACGATATAAAAGTGATTTTACAATACAATACTAATGGAAATCGCTAATTAATACATAGGTGAGCAAATTATATCGACATGCAATATGATGCGACGACCAATATCTAAATGGTAAATCTTTCTCTCAGGAGCCAACAAGCTTACTGAAAGGCCAGGTGTAGGTAGGTGTATTACGATACAGTGATACTGAACATTCATAAGAATTGATCAGGCGAGAGGTAGCCACATCCAGCTGCAATATATAACAGAGGGATATCGCGCAATAAGAAATATCATGTAATGACAGGATTTGGATGCATTATGAAAATTTATTCCGCTGCTTTTTGAATTTAATATAAACGTTTGACTCAAATGCAAAGTGTATTTTTAAATTTGTTTACGTTATACTGTGTGCATTACGCTTAAGACGCTATTGAAGTGTTAATTTTTTATTTCTTACCTATCGTATTCCATGTTTATTATTAAAATTCACTTCCATATGTACGAAAAACAATTATTCATTTATACGAGTGTAAGAAAGTTAAAGTGAAGGCTTTTGGCGAGATGTTTAGAAACGCATTCATATAACTTTATGAATCATTGCATATACTACGATTTTATATTCTCAACCATGATTTTGAGAATAAAGTCTTAATTCCAAGTCAAACATGGATGATGAAAGTTCGGGCACAAGGAAAAATTGTGAAGAACCCGAAGTACTAATGTATCAAGTGGTCTTAGAGTAGAAACACGTGATACTTCACAATGATCCATATTCTGATACGCGGCGTGAATACTATCACATAGAAATATACGATGTCATGTTTTACGTGAAGTTATAATATATATGCCAAGCGTCCTCTTCACCGATGAAAAACTTTAAATGTTTCAACGCCGTATCAGGGGGCTGTATCCAAAGGCAGAATTAAGTTTCGGCCTTGTAGTGACGCAAGAGAAGACAGTGGTAGGACAAGTATGTGTAGTGAACTGTTTTTAGAGTGGAGGTATACCGGACCAGCACGTTCTCTAGGGTCCTCAACCAAGCAAGCTCATATCACTCATCCTTCGCACCCACGCCCCATTTTGCCCGAAGGTACAGGAGACCAGGTAGGGCTCCACTTACCCCATTCCCGTTTCCACAGCCACAGTATAACCCGAAGACAAATTCCGTCTCAGAATCGAAGTTCGGGATTTAGCTTAGGAAAGAATGCGTGTTCAAAAGACAGCAGCAAATTCTTTGGCAAACGCCAGAAAAAATATGAAAGGCGGAAAGAGGATTATTAATTGCCTCACAGTTTCTACACGAAATTGACTAAACTTTTCAAAACTCCAGTTATCACTTTATTTACTCCAGTACTTCTGTACGTCAACTATGGAGTATTTTAAATGAGATTTCCATGACGGTAGCCATTAGTATGTACGCTTGAATATATCCCAAACAGCAAACATTTTACGTTAAACCTCAGTAAAAGTAAAACCAATTCATTAATAGAAAACCTAGTAACAAGAAACAAAATTATGATGCGATAGCACAAGTGAATATAAAAAGCAAAAAACGCAAGGTAAGGTGTACTACGGATTGGTTAAATAAAATACAAGCAAATTGAAGAGAAGAACGGTTACTCCATGAATTGAGGAGGGGTGCAAAGAAACCATTAGTCATATTTAATCTACTTTTGTAGTAAACTTATAGTAGACTAGTTATATACTATGAAGTAAATACCACTCAAGTTCAAGAGGACTATTTTTATTGAGCTATATCAACTATTTTCGGAAATAAAATCTGGGCTCCCGGAATGATGGGCAAGCATCCTCGCCATCTCACATAGAGCTCAGTGGTGAAGTGCGGTGGCAAGTAAGTAAAATCTTACTAAAAATAGTTACTAAAAAAACAACTACTCATAAGTATTTTCGACAATATTAAGGCGTATCATTTGAATTCCATTTTGCAAGAGATGATAGCTAATGGAGATGGATTTTGTAGAACTATGTAAGATTATAACCTTTCAAGTACATCCCAATGAATATATAAATATAACTTTTTAGAAGTATTTCAGTCCTTGCTCAGCTAGAATCAATAGTTCTCGACATATCTTATGAATCCCAATGCATTTTCTGAGTGTGCACCGATGGGCAGGGTAGTTTAGCTTGCAGGCGCACAGAGACGCTACTAGCGTCAGATGCAACATATCATAGTGGAGCAAACAATGGGCGTAGCGACAGTATATTACTAGACCGTGGTATGACTTAAATACCTACTGGTAATGAAAATTGCGATATTAATTGAACAAATACGCGTACTCACAATCGAAAACTTATACAGGGTATCACATGATTATAAAAGATGACTGCTTTGGAGTCTCTTGACAAAGCGAAATCTGAGGGCGCCAATGTTTAGACTTGTATTTGATCGGAGGTTAGCAAGCGGAGGGCCCGCCTGCTGGCTCTGTCGGGGCGGGGCGACTACAAGCCCCGGGGCCATCGAGCCGGAGAGATTGGAGGTGGAGTGGCAAGGAAATGGAATATAAAGCGATTTTTCCTCTCTCCCTCCTCTACCCTCCAAAGACAACCCAGGGGGATTGGAATGTGGGGCGGGGAGAATGGAAGAGGCATGAAAAAGGAAAGAAGGTCTTCCGGAAGGTAACAGGGGACGGAAGAGCGTTTGAAAATTCCTATTTGGTTTAGATTAAGATCGCAAGGTGTTGCATCATCCCGTGCTCATCTCCAACCGTAATTTTGAAGGGAGTGGCGGGTATCATACCAAGGAAGGGATCTTTTAGCACGCTAGGGTGTTCATAACCACAGTTGCGCGCTAGTAAGTGAAAAAGTCCTGTTTTCTGCAGTGACGTTTTTCCAGAAGGTCTACTGTTCGGTTCCATTTTCCTGGACGATGGTCTCCGACAGCCAATGAGAGCAACCCCTTAGAATTGGCGAACAAACCTCGCCTATTTGACGTATTCAAGCACCTGCATCTTAAACCTGGACCTGAGGAAGGAAGCTGTGGTGCCTCCGAAACTGTCGCCCGCGAAAATAGAACCACGCGGAAAATATCCTTGAAAAATGTCACTGCCTTACCAACGACTCTGCGGAAACCTTTACAACCATATTCCGCTTTCATTATTTGGAGAAGAACACTGGATCAATGAGGGAATTAATTGAAGATAATGCTGATAATCATCATTTTATTAAAAAGAGGGAAAAATCCGCTAAAAAGTTGACTGCTTTCACTAATAGCAGTGCTCAGCAATGGGAAGTGACAAAAAACAAAAATTCGTCAAAGAAATAGCGCAGTTTTGCCCGCAAAGAAATAACCAATATTTTTCCGGTTTGCAAGCGACTTTAGGTGAAGAAGTGAATTTCAATTATTGGCCAAATTGATGCAATTTGAACGATGGGAAATTTAAAAAACCCTGCTATTCAACCAGTTCTGGTTCAAATTCAAGGCAAAATTTCATTAAGATAAAAAAAGTAAAATCAGATAAATAAATTTAAAAATATGGAATAAGTAATACATCAAAGCAATAAGACACATCAGTTTGCTTCTCAAGTGGTGAAATTAACTAATTGCAAAGTCATTTGTTATTGAATTATAAAGCCGAAATATTGGTTTAAAACGTCGAAATCAGAAACTCAGGATTCACGACTGGAAATGCGGAGTAAAAATAGCATAATTTGGCATAGTGCAATAATTCAAATAGTTTAAAAGCTAACACAATTATATTTCCTAGCACCGTATGAAACATGAATAAAATTAGATCCTATCATATAAATGTAGCAACAGGCAAACGAGAGTACGCTCAAACTATACTCGCGTTTGTCTATTGCTTGAGAGCCAAAAGTTTAAAAAACCATAAAAAAATATGAAAAAGATTTCCGACGTAAACGCTACTTTACTTGTATTTTCTGATTTTCTGCTTGGCAACTGGCAAATAATAGCGTTTTAATAAGAGATAAAGTTCATTATTTTCGCTTATCTCGCTTTAATACAACTTTTTGTACACTTCTTAAATTAAATAAAAACATAGCAGACCAGCACAAGACACGCATAATAAAATATTAAATTTATCAAATATCCATCCTCCTCTAGCATAGGTCTATAGTATTATAAAATAATACAAGTTTAACTAGGAACAATCCACTGAACTACACACAAAAATTTCCGATGCACTTTTGGCATTTATTAACCACGACTATATTAAAATATATTTTATATTTCATTATATAAGAGATTTGCCAGAAACATCTGAAAAGTTATATACCCTCGCTTTCTATAGGATACATGAGAGTAGAAATGCTAAAAAGGGTAAACAGAAAGATAGATAAATGGGAAAATAGGAAAAAAGAAAACAAATGGGAAGAACCGGCGTTGAATGATTATGAGTGGTGAGATGCTTGGCAAATTGGATACTTGCACATAGAAAATAGATACAGTAGTTCCTAAAAAAGCTATGATGATATGGCTAAATCATGGCCCTGTAATATAAAATGTTAAATAATTGGAAAAAACAGAATTACAGTTATACTTCTCGATATTTGGAAATAAAATATAGTTTTACGCAAATTTCCCCTGTTAAGAAAGCAAACACTCACTCTTTTTACAGAAATAATGTATAATATGCATATGTATAGATCACAGATTGACGTCTAAAAACATCAAATCAAAAACGATAAAATATGAGGTACAAGATCAGACCGGCAGCAATAACAGAAATGCCACGCTTATTATTTTAGAGGCTGCAGAACAACTTCCATCTCCGGGTACATATCACATGATAAAATTCAGGTACACTTGAATGGAGCGTGGACTAAGGAACTACAAAACCTGAGTGTCCACTACGGAAGATTCGGGAAAAAATTCGTCGTGCGTTGACAGGTCTATCCAGTAAAAGGAGGACATGAGGTAGAAAGAGGGGAATATATGGGACAGACACCACAGGATGCGCCAACATTTACAGTAATGCTAGCTTGTGAGATTTCATCTAGAGTTGGAGCATGTAAAACAAAAGAAATACGTCAGGTAATACGAAAACGCCAAAGCAGTTTGTTTCGAAATTCTTTTTACAGGAAACGAGTGTGCCTCTATAGAATAGAAAATTTCTGCGAATGAGATTTCAAATTTAATCATCCCGCATTCTGTTTGAAAGCGTCGGTCGTGGCTGCGAACGCTGAATGAATCAATAATTAATCAAGAGACTCAATGAGGAGTCATTCTCCGTTCGCCTACGCGCGACTCATTATTAAATCTAACGATCTTTTTGACTGAGTGCGGAAATATTTCCTCAGGGAGGTAATTAACGTTATTTCAACTTTTTTAACGACGGAAAATGCAGATTTTGAGTCCAGGAAAATAATTAAGGGTGCATTCTATAGAGTTCTTTTGATATAAGAACATATAATTGAAAATTCTAGGAAACGTAGCATAATTACTAGACTAAGAACTTTACAATACTAATCATCAGACTGTATTCAGGGGATAAACTTTTGATTTTATTTTTCATCTGAAGTTTTCTAAGGGCTGATTGCTCACATTTGTGAATGCTGGGAGGGAATAAAATTAAAGAAATTTCCACAGTTTTAATTTATATTATTGCGAATGAAGTACGTGGTCAATGGTATAATAATATAGTTCACGCACTTATGCATACTATTTTCCATGAATGTTTTCCTATAACACAGAATGGTAAAATACTATGTAGCTTTACACTTTATATCAATGGTTTTTCTAAAACAGGATAACGTTTTTTATGAGAATGGTTTTTACTATAAACAAGTGTTGGTATTAATTTACATACATTCTTAAATCAACTCCTGAAGATCAATCATTTTTCAAACCTGTGGAATAGTTGAATCATTAGTCAGTAATATGTGCAGGAAAACGAAAGTGAAGTTAAACAAGCGTGGATACAATATTCAATCCACATAAATGTAAAAATTACCTAGGAAGGAAAAACATATCTCAGTCCTTACTCAAAATTTAGAAATATAACTCATTCACATTAGCTCAGAGCTTCAATGAGGCTGACGTAAATTTAAATCTTTTTCGCGTTTTGTTCACAAAATTATATCAAAGAAGTATCCTAAGAATGCCTTTATGCATGCCTTTATCTCTAAGAATATAGAATACTCTACCAGCTCTTTCTCATAGAATGGAGAAGCTTAGGAGGATAAATATGAAATCGAGTTAATGCAAATGAAGGGAATAACTGATTTGAAACTGGGGGAAACAAAATGATCAAATAACTCCTGAGAATTTTCCGACCGCTTTCATAACGAATAATATTTATGAATACATTTTTGACTGAAAATAATATACATTTTTATAATGATGAGGCCCCATATAATTGGTTCATAGCAACTTGCCAATTGCTGTCAAGAGAGAGACTCTGGATAACATTGATTCACTTGTGTAGATAAATGCAATATCTCTACGATAATCATCGACAAGCTGCAAATTCAACACACTACCGTGAAAATCCATTTACTCCACAGCAATTCAATGATGAAAAGAGAGGGACTCTTACCCGCAAATTTGATGATTAAAAGAGAAAGTTAAACAACAGAACAAGGAGACGTATGTATGCGTGTTACTGTTGGAGAAAGAGACTGGGAAAGAGAGAAAGAAAAGAGAAATGAGAAGAAATGTAAAAAAATACAAAAGGGAAAAAATACAAGCGTGGCCTTTGTGACGATTCCGTCTGCTGCGAAAGACAAACCTCGGACCAAATAGAAAGAGAGACCTGTGTCTTATTTTTATTCCTTTTGGACCCTTCAAACTCCACCAGGCCTATTTCCTTCCCCCCCCCCCATTCTCCAACCCCCCCTCTTACTCCCACCACTCTTCCAAACTCCATCGACCTCATACCCCACCTGCTCTCCTCCAAAGCTGTCTCCTGCCTTCCCCAGGGAGAATTCTAACGTGTCGGAAACGATATTTTCCGATTAAGGGCTCCAGCGGCGGAGATCAAACGATACGATGTCCGCCCTCACCCCCTCTCCTACACCATTTCCCATCCCCTCTCCCGCACGCTCTGCTCCTTCCCCGGAGAACCCCCCCCCCCTTTCACCTAACCTCCTCCCACTCCCTACTCCCCTTTTACCCTCCCGTCTTACCTCCGCTTCACCCTGCCACAGCATAAATCCTTTCCTTTCTGAAACAGTGCCGCCGATTTAATGGGTTTGTCGCTTTGTTTCGCGACACGGATTGTCTGCTCACGCTATCACCTAAAAATGTAATTGAATGATTTCACAATTTAAATACACGCGGAAATATACGATATCAATCTGACAAAATCTGGCAAACAAAAAAGAAAACCATTTTCAGACAGCATTGTGGTATCAGCTGAAAATCAAAAATTACGGTTATCACGTGATTTATACGCAAAATAAAGTTCAGTGGGCCCATTACGCTCCCTTGTGGGATACTTGGTATGAATTCAAGTAGTGAAGTATGAATTCTGAGTACGTACTTACCGCCTACCAGAAGCCAAATAGGTGGCATTCAGGTAAATTGTTATTATAATCGTACTTAAATTTTCTCTTTGCTTGTAACGTTATTCTTAGGCACAATTATTTCCAAGAAATTACGAGAGAAGTGGCCGATAAAAACTCGTGATTAACTTTTTTTAAGCCAAATAAAGGCATTCGCATTTATACAAAAATGTATTAATTTCCATAAGCTGTGAGGCAACATTTGATGCCCATTAGTGGAAATAGTCAATCATTCTATGGAAGATATATGTCCAAACATTTGTGGAAAATACAAAGTTTAGGGCATCGTTTCAATCTAAAGCCTCGTCCAAACCTATAAAATTTTGCAACGACTACGACACAAAGCACAGATTCTTGTGCGTGAGCTGGAAATTGTGTCCATCTGGATGGCACAACGTACGCAAGAAAGTATTCCTCGCTCAAAACACACATGCTTCGAACAGAGTCAGTTTTTCGAAGAATTAAAATGGTTTTCCACGTCATTCAGGATTTTTGACTTGGACGCTTCTGCGCCACAATTGTTTGCTGTCTATCCTGTCAACCCGAATATAGCACAGACTCACGCCACATGGCTTCACCTTTTTAGAAGAAGTATTTTTCAATATGCGCAAGAAATATTTGTGTAGAACGCATTTGGCATCAACTCCTAGAGTAGTAAACGCGGCTTTAAGTGGGTAACCAACGCCTTGTTTCCTAGAGGTCACTCTCAAATCCATTAAAACATGACTTTTTACGAGTGTTAAATTTAATGTTCAGATCAATACGATGAAAAAGATAAATGAGCTTATAGCTGCAATTAAATTGCATTAACAAGAGTTTTACTACCACAGATATGAATAAATATGCTTTTTACTTCATCCTAGTGGACTAGTTGAGTCACTACTAAGCAGGTTATCTGAGAAAATGTTATAGCCATCACTCCAATAGAACATAGCATTTACATTATGAAATAATGAAAACACAGCAAATAATTTCTAATAAGCTAGGTTTTAGCTAAATATTTTGATAGAATTTATATAATAAAGATTGGTGTTAGGATAATTTGCTTGAAAGTCATATTTGTACAAAAATAATAGGGTGTAATCAAGAAACGACAGTTAATTGTGTGCACATGCAAGGCTGTGTAAACCTTTATAATCGACTGAGCAGCTATTAATTTATAAGTTTAATGGGAATTTTTAGTAATCAAGCCAATGATTTAAGCTGTTAACAACGTTGTCAGTACCTACCAACTGGCCTGCAGAAATACGATTATTACGTGAAGTCCAAAGTATTACACTATGACATACAACCGAGGGAAGCTCAAATGATGAAAACTTTGCCAAGGAATATAATCATAAAGTTTTTTCATTTATTACGGCTGAAAAGAAAATAGTTTTTATTTAACGGAATTACTTACAATCACCGAATTCTTACAGCCTATTGGCTCCTTTAAAAAACTCAGCCACTCGAATAAAAACGCTGCGGCTATCTTTCCGTAGAGATGAATTTCCTATTCCGAGCGCTATTCCATGATACTACTTTCTTTAAAGACGCTCCTTAAAACGTGGCTATCTCAATAAGTGAAAATAAAAGAAGTTACCAGAAGAAACTTCTGCTGTAGAAGGCTTGCACCCATATCGCCTCCGTAGCTACCCAAGAGATTATGTGCGCCGAGTCGTAAATCTATATTAAAATGTGAATTGGGCTGAAGCCTTGGAATTCAATGGAAAATCTGAGAATCTTTTGATGAAGATTCTCAGACTTTTATAGGAAAGACAGACGTGCAGGATTCAGTGGTAATGCGGAGCCATTTCTGGATCCGAATGGCATAGGAAACGCAAAAGTAAAAAGAGTTTCGTATTTCGTCCAGAGTAACGCAGCTTTAAGCTATACAAAATCCATACCTGATCGATAAATGAAATGGGAAAATAAACCTTAAATGTTGGAATCTATTACGAGAAAGATAAATTAATCCACAATATGAGAAGTCATTTGGCTTTTTGCGTCTGACCATGAAGATTAATCAAATAGAGAGAAAATGAAAGAATCAAAACATGAGAACGTGACACTCTTGTTTTACGAGAGGATAAAAAAATATCGATAAATTCAGTATTTTGACGGATTAAAATTAGTTAAATACATTTCTAAGATCTCGTATAAAGGACTTTAGATAATATAAAATGCTACATAGACTCTGAAATAATACCAGAAACACCACATTCCCGATATATATCTGGGCTGTCTTATATAGGTAACTCATTGGGAAACTACCTATCCCTATAATTCGATAGAATATGTACAGTCGAGCAATTGAATCTTTTTTACATTAACACTCTAATCGTCTAAGCAGTGACTAATAACTCTCGTTATCCTGTTTAAAGATCACAAGACGAATTTATTGACTACTTTACCCCAAAGATAGCCAATTGAAGTAAATGTAGGCCACTGGGTTCTTACGATAAAAATTCCCACCATGGCCTTTCCTTTCGGGGTAGGAAAATTTAAAACCCACAATTCTCGGCGTAAAACCAAGAAAACTCGCCTTAGTTTTAATATTCTCCACTTAACTATCCTATTCTTTCGAAATGCCTTGGCTACTGTAATATTCATACATTACTTCAGAAACATTTTCTTGCTAGTGAGATGCACAGTGAAGCTTTCTTTCGAAATGTCTTTGCTACAGTAATATTCATACATTACTTCAGATACATTTTCTTGCTAGTGAGATGTATAGTGAACCTATATTCTTCCCGAAAGAAAATAAACTCTTCACACACATAATAGTCTTAATTGGGAATACGATTGAATATTGCACAAGTGATACCTCTCAATACCAAAAACTCCTACAAATATAGGTTTGGTTAATAAATCAAGATGGAAAATAATGAATTGGAGCAAAATGCTAAATCATCCACATTTTCGACTTTAGAGTAACGCATTTATTCTAGCGGAGCGACCATTGGTCTTCAATTTGTGCCTGCGAAAACAATTTAGCCACAGATTCATACCGTTTACCTTCAAGGGGCTTTCTTCATGCCCGCTACTCATATTTCTTTGTACTTTACCTTTAACATGATGCCTGGAGCCCCTTTTGTTTCCCATGCGAGCAAAATTACGAGTCTGCGTTGTGGTCGCAGGGAGAAAGATAATGGCATAAGCGAGCGTGCGGCACGCGCTTTTCAACCCGGAGAGAGGCACAGTCCGTGCACGCAGGGCCGGAGTGAGAGTTTGTTATTCATGACGAAGAATTTTACTCAAAACGGCCAGCTAAAAACAAGAGCGGTGGATGGTAATGAGAAACGAATTATGGCGGAACGCATTCCACCCCGCTTTTCTCCGTAAATTTGTCAGAAACCATTCTTCGACGACTTATGGTTTTCACTCTACCCAGATAGTCGTACAGATTGTAGCGCACTGCAGAATCATAAACTGATTTCAATTCTTGCTCAACATTGGCCAGCTCTGTGAACTATTCCTCACCCACCAACCCTAGAGTGACGGGTTCGAGTCCGGCTTGAGTTGAACTTTCACCTACATGGCCAGGGTGGTGTGACTTATTTCAGAGCGATTCAAATAAATATTTTAAAACAGAATTAATGTGGCAAACACATCCACCCGCAATCCATAGTACCGCATTTTAGCGAATTTATTATCACAAAGCTGTGGTGTGCAATTTAAGATTTATCATTTATATGATCGGATCGGTCCATCTAATGAATTTTTGATACTAAAATAGAACTTCAGCTGACTTTCATTTGAGTTAGGCTAATGTTAATCCGAAGTATCTTTCAACCAAAAAAAATCTTCCTTTTACCAACGTACCTGCTAGCCATATCGTATCTTAGATCATATGGTCACATTGGCTATGCCTGTTGACTCCCCAAATAGCTGATCAATGCCACACCGTACATTCAATCGGTGCAACACACTTGATAAATGACGCTGGATAAGATTGTGAATGGTTTACATATCTTGTACTTATTTCCTTAAGATAATTCGTAGCCACAAGAGAGAAATGGGAATTAATTATTACACTTCAATGGATTACTGAAATAGGTACTTCCGAAAAAAATGCATTTGGGAAATAACAAGGTCTCATTTTTCATTGTTGCTACCTTCACGCCTTGTTACCATTTTATTTTATGTTCATTCCATATTGATTTTAAAACTCTTTACTTTATCAAGTATAAAAGATATTTTTTAGGCCCCTCAAAACCTACCACTCACTTTACCCCAATCCACTTAGTTGACGACAAAACACTAACACAAGAAAAACCATCATCTATACATAAAACGCTACTTTTCCTGCAGATAAGTGGAAAAAAAATTACGCTCATATAATATCCCGCGCCACACACTACTGAGCTGGCTGGCAGGGTATAAAATAGACTGACGTAGACACGTATTCCGTCTACATTCTGTCCAGTAGGCCTTTACCCATCTTCCTCCCCTTTCATCCCCACCGCAACTCCCGATAGACACCGTTTCCATCATGCCCCTACCTCTTTTTGTACGCATTAGCACGGGGGGAATGTAATTGCTTCTTAATGTCGTTAAGGAGGTCGAGAGGGGAAAGGGATGGGAGCTAAGGGATGAAGGCTGGAGGGAGGGAGGAAGGTTTGTGGGGACGGTTCCACCCCCCTGCCACACTCTCCGCCATACCCTGCTCGACTGTGGAACTGATCCCGAGGACGGGGGATGAGAAATGGAGACGGAAGGAGGCCGAGAAAGTTAGGGAGAAGATGAAGGGACTCGGAGGCAAGGAGTGGTTGTTAAGGGAGTTGGGGGTGATTTTGGTGGAGGGTCGGGATCTTTGCAAAGACTGTGTACGTCGTAACCATGGTGCGTGTGAAGAGAACGAAAGTGAAATGTATAGGAACTTATTGTTACTACCAGACTTCTACTTTTTCCGGCATCCAGTGCCTGAAACATTTACCAATTTGAAGCACTATATTACCCAATAGTATAAAGCTAGCCAGAAAAAGTTTTTACACATACAACAAGATATAAACTTAAAAGGCCACATAATATTCCACATAATATACCACAATACCAAATATACCACAAGAATAAAATAAGAGTATATCACTCAATAATTCACCTTGTGGTCCTGAATGGTGCAGAAACCTTACCTTAACTCCTGACACTTCGTGGATATTTCACATACGAAACATATGTGGCACAGCATTAAAGAAACTAGGTTTTGTTAAATGTATAATCGGAAGGTCCTCCGATGAAGAAGTCAAATAGAGATGCGCTCTGGTTAGGCCACACTTCGAATACGACGCAAGAACTTTGTACCCTGGTCATAAAGATTTAACCAAAAAAATTAATAAAATACAAAGGAAAGCAGCGCGCTTCATTAAAATTTGCTACGAGCACTTTTAGAGGGATTAAGGTGGGAGCCCTAGAGACTCGGAGGCTACACGCAAGGATTAGGTTGCTTAATAAATTCAGAACTGATATTATTCAGAGCGACACAGAGAATATTATCATGACTTCTCAGGACATCTCTAGGTCTGACAGATGCGAAAAATTATGAAGGATACACTACCAAACAGATAGGTACAAAAACTCGTTCTTTCCGCGAACAATAAGCGACCACAATAAAATTTGAGCTAAACTTAGTACACTCCTATAGCACATGTCATCATTTCATCTCCAAAAAACTTTCAACACCTTTACACGGCTGGTAACCTGACACCCCTTGCCACACGCCCATGCGGCGGCTCGCGGGGTGTTATTTAGATATAGATGTTTTAATATTTCTTTTAAGGTAGGTTTAAATGGGAGAAACACGAAACCTCTTGATCTTTTAAGGCACAGGCTTCAATCTCTTCACAATATATCGTCTTATTCTCCTTATAAGTCCTGAATATTTTCTTCCCTTCTATAATAACTATTTTCTGTCTTCTTTTTTCTCTCTAACCCAAAAGTCTTCCCTCTATCATGCATTTCAACATCCTCCCTCTTACCATTTCCTAGGAATTCCACAAAACCCAGTTTTTCTCTTTCAAATCTTCTCCTGAAGGTTTCTTCCCAGCCACCATATCAAGCACTTTCTCCTATATTTTTTTCTGTTTATTACATTTACTTTATTCTTCTCCTCACCCTCGTCTCAAAAGCTGACAGCCTATCCTCGACCATTTACGTTATAACCCAGGTTTCTGAACCATTTCGCGTAATACTGAAAACGAACTCCCCAAATTTGTCTTAACATCTTTACTCAAGGTTTTCCTCCATTACTCACTTATAATTCTGATATAAATAATGTTAAAAAAGAAACAGGTATGAAAAATATTCAACAAGTTTAATCGGAAACCTGAAATATTGAAAGTGAAGATATTTTGCGCAAGCGCAAAAGATTTTCCATAGTTGAGCATTGGAAATTTCAAAAAGCATATCAATTATCCAGCGGTGAAATAGCTAATTATGCCGGTGTAACGGCAGTGCCAACATCGATATGAGTAGGCGGTTCTTACTGTCGTAAGCCTCTCCAAGTCTCGCCGCTCATCTCCCCGGTATGAACGCGGTACTGTACCGCATTAGCCCTCTGGCTCGCTCGCTGATTGGGTTTCATTTCATGTTAGAAGAACAGTACCATAAAATCTTTTGGAGCCACATAAAATGTTGAGGTACATTCCTCTTATGCTCAATTCGTCAGTAAAAATATTTTGTCCCTGCCGAGGCTTTCGTGGAGTAGTGAACATGAATATAAAAGTCTTTTATGCTGTTCATTGTAATTAGGCGATATTTTTGCTGGCTTTTGAGCATGCTTCTTCTGTTCAGTAAAATGTGACGACAGTTCACGGAAATACGTTCAATAACCTAAGGGGCTGACTGCATTGGAGGCCAAACCTTAACACAAGGGTGAAGGAAAAAAGCAGAGGATCATCCATAATTCCTCTATAGCGACGGTATAGTTACTTAAAACGATTGTTTTTATTCCCATATATATTAAGATATCATGTACCAGACTCCATATACTTTTCCCTAATCTATGAATCATTCTGTCATTGTCATTGTTAACTTGTCATATTGCCTAGATTGATACATTAACTTCTATCTCCAATCACAACTTATTTTAAGGGCTCAAAGTTCCCAGTTTTGGTGTTAAAGGTACATCATTACTTAAACTTTTGAGAGTGAGTATTAGTAAAGAATAATATTTTATTTTATTACAACAAATAAATATCATGCTCTGTAACTTTTCTATTACTTATGGCAGTGTATTTTTCCTGTACTGTTACATGTATTATTTTGCACATCATTCTAGATAAGTCACATAACCCATTGTTCTGCATCAATGTCTTACACGGTAAAAATTATCCTTTGTTTGTAGTATAATGAGACACAAATTGTTTTTACATTTGATTTATATTTCAGCAACTTCATTACCTTCCATCGGTACTTCTGCGAGTACAATGCAGCTTTGTTTACCCAAAAAAATCGTAGGCAAACTAACCTTGAACATTACCTCGCAACTTGATGATAATAACCCTGTAGGCAGGGGGAATCAAGGACTCAGATGAAAATTAGGGAACTTCAGCGCACCCCCAAACCTCGAATGCTAAATTCCCTTCGCTCGCAGATGAGCACAATTAAGGCCACCACCACTTTTTACCAATACGAGAAATCCCTCATCTCTTGCTTTCCCGAGAAATGTTTAAGCGGGCGCATAGGTATCTTGGCTTGCGCCTCAGAGAAAAATTGCTGAAATATGACGTTCATTTTAATGATGCATTGTTCCGCATTCATCTAAGGGCAAAAAAACAGACCCTTTTCAGTGTTATTAACATCCCTTTAAAAGGGTAGCCTGGTATCACGAGGAATTTATTAATACCTACCCGTGTTTAGGAACCAAGCCCAAGACTGGACAAGCAAAAATTCTAAGCGGTGAACTGAATGCCAAAAAGAGTAAAATACAGCCGAAGTAGGGTAAAAAAAGACATCTTTCTACAAGAATTAAAGATAAGCACCTTCAACATTTATTTAAAGTAACTATATTGCAGAGACTTGCTAGCTAAAAACATATAGTCATATGTCTACCATGTATGCCACAGGGATTTGCTTTAGGAAAAACTTAAATTTACATACGTACATACCAATCACGCCGTTCCCTTCCGGGGTAGGCACAGTCACATAGTTTCACTCATAAATACATATTTGTGCACCTAACACTTCTTCAATATCTCCTCCATACTGACCTATCCTTGCAAACCTCTTTGGCTTCATTCATCCTGATACACTGCTTCATACACGCCCTCCAGTTTTTAAGACTCCTAATATTCCTCCTTCTAAGAATTTCCTCAACCACATTCAACCACAAATTTCTCGGCCTACCTCTACCCATCGCACCATTCATTTATGAGTGCTGCATGAGGTAGAGTTCACTCTTATACATCTGTTTCGTTATTCGACTCTCATCCATTCTCTTAACATGTCCAAACCAACGAAGCACACTCTTTCATATATGTCTATTACTGGAGTACCTAACCCACATTAATTTATTGCCCACTCATTCCTGACCCTATTTATCCCTTTTTATCGCATATACTCCTCAGATAACTCATACCCACGGCGTTTAGTCTACTCTTATGTCTATCCTGACATACATATTTTTCATTACCATACAACAAAGTGGTATACTTTTGTACACAGCGATTTTCGCTTCCATAGACAGGTACTCATTCCTTGATATGATCCAAATGCTACCTATCACTCTCCTTCCAGCATTCAAACGTCTCTTTATCTCCTCATATATCCGTCCATCTTTGGTAAGAATCTTACCTAAGTACACAAAATCATCCACTTGAGACTTCTTAAAACGAGTGATTCAGTAGAACAGAGACAACCCGCTAATTGTTTATTACCTATTTATATATATTGGTGTTATCTAAGCGCATAGAATATATTGTATCCTACGTTATAAGTTTCCATCACAATTATTATGTAAGCTTTATTTTTTTTCTGAGGGATTTAACAGATGAAGCCCCTCATAGCACTTTGATAACCTTCTTCCTTGAAATGCATACATAGTCTCAATATCTGATAGATATTTATCCAAAAAAATAAATATTATAATTTTTTTGTTCCTTCTTCACTTCTGAATATTCTACTCATAATAAAATATATAATTCTTTACCTACAGTCAGCCTACTTGGCAGTCATGTTCATTCTCATTCACGTTTAACATTTCTTTTGTTAACTTTCCCTTCAGCTACCCACCCACCTTTCCCTATTGGTTTCTGTGTTTACAACATATTGGACTCATTTGAGTTCCCTCTCCTACTTTTTGCTACTCCCTTAATTGTGAACAATCAATGATTTGCACCAAAAAGTTAGTAAACACGTCTACTAGTATTAATTGATATTATTTTTGTTTAAAAGACAATGACATGATTAAAGTGTTAACCTTTTTAAAAGTATTAAAATTTCACTCATAATTCTGGTATTACTATGTATGCCAAAATTACCAAGGACTGAAAAAAGTAGTAAACTAAGATAAATCAAGTAACGTGTAAGCATATCGAGGTCACTATGCAAAAAAGATTTACAGAAATTGTCGGCAATTACAAATAATAGAGCCCTTTATCAACATTTCTACTCCCTGCGGCTCGAACCGCAATTATCATAAAAATCTAATATGCCAGTACATTCCTCACGGTTTAATTTGGAGAAAAGGATAAAACAAGAGAAATTCCATTGACAAAAGTCAAATGAAACTGAAAATAATAATTGATTTAAATCGCGGCCCGGTCAATTAAGGATAGAGCTAGATGCAAATTTAAAAACATGCCCTCTTACTGAATATTCCTTCGTGAACAGTAGAACAATGGATTTTATATGAAAGGGTAATTCAGAAGGAAAGAACAGTTACTATTGTGTATAAAAAGAAAACTATAAATGGGGTAAAAAATTAAGAAAAAATGTTATCAAAGGCAGGTATTACGTATGAGAGCACTGAACGTAACTAAATGGTCTCTTAGCCAGGCAATAATACAAACAATCAAAGAGATCACAAAATAGCCCGTGTCATCCTCTAAGTCAACTGATCCAAAACCTAAATTCGTCAAGTACTATTAGCATCAGGTAATTGTTTAAATTTAAAAAGCTCCAAGTCAAATGTGATGAGTAAGTGTGACTTAGGTTTTGTGTTGGAAATTAATAAATGTGCAAAAACTCCTTGACCAGTTTTGAACCATATAGTCCCAACAGCAGTGCTGCAACGGTTTCTCCAGATACAGAGCTATGAGTTATCAATTTCTGCACTTAATCCTGACAGATGTGTTAATGTGTTTTCTTTTAATACATGCAAAATTGTGCATGGCATGGATGCTTAGAATCGGGGCCCATGGAAAGAGCCATTCGAACGACTGACAAATGGATAGGAATAAGATAATCATGGACCAAAATGGTGCAACCGAGAAAACTTGGGAAAAGCAAACGGGGAACTGAACGGTTCGATCCATCCTACTGATGAGGCGAGATAAAATCGGAGGAAGCGTGCAAAAAACTAAAGGATAAAATACTGACTTCTAGGAAATGAAGATGGATGGTAGTCATAAGATGGTGAAAGGTTTCGGAGGCAAAAAATGAAATATACTCAGCGGCTTCTGGGTTCCTTTTTACTTCCCCGCAGGTAACAAAAACGAAACTAGAATAAATAAAGAAACTGACACATCGATTCAAGAGGAAAATATTTATAGGAATTTTTCCGCACCTTGCTAGAATTTGAAATGCTTACATCAACCAGTATCTATGCATTTTTACGAGTGGCTTTAAATTCTGAGGCAGCAATGTCTGGAAAACAACTATAATGTCACTTGTATGCTTCTAGTGGCTTCATAAAAATTATAACAATTCACAGTTGTGTACCAATTACACCTTTAAACCATTATCAAGTAATTTGGAGACCCAGTTACGTCTCTAAAGCACATGGTGATGAAAAAGCATTCAAATGTTCACTTAGGTAATCCCCCCTTCGGATGGTAAAAAAATAGTTTTGAAACATTAAATGGAATTCCAAAGATTAAAACTAAATCTTATTCATTTATTCATCAATATGACGCATATTCAATTGGATTTAATAAGCTACTGACTATCACATTAATTATCATGATGTGATCCTTTGAGTCCAAAGGATATTTTCTCGATCTGCACAATATTAAGGGATCAGATAGGTCAAATTTGTATGCATGAGATATTAAAAATATTGGATATTGGTTATTGAGAAGTATTGTGTAATAGATTTCACCATTTTTAGGTTCGCGATATAAAAACAGCCAAAGAAACTAATAATTCATAATGAAAAACAAAAAAGCCTATTTGCCAGGGCGACATGCAACAACCATTTTCGATGCAACAAGAACAGGTGGTTATTTTGTTTATCCTTCATTTTTTGTTGAAACCAAACAAATTTGCTCCTGACAAGTTTACTAAGGCAATCTCCTCATTTGTTCCAAAATTTTCAAAGCGTTCTCCATAAATGACCAAAAAATAGAGCAGCACTGAATTTCAAAATTCCCATCTACTAAAAATCTCATAACACGTGGATGGCATGACATCTCAACCTCCAACTCATAACAACTCAATCAACATTTCATTTGATCAATCCTGTTAGATGCATGAGAAAATTTATGTGAGTGCATTTCAGCATAATGAAATGCAGAGTCGCTCAGAAATGATGAATATGGATGAGCGTCTGCACATAGCAATAACACTAATGCCATTTCAATAGAGAACATTCATCTTTTCTGTCCAGAATAGCTATGAACGAAAGCGTGTATTTGTCGCAAATGAACAATTAATTCCATATTCATTGGTCTATTATAATGTTTTACCTTGACTCGGTGGTGTATTGAAATTTTAACGGAAAACAACAATTCTTTAATAATTATTTTTTAAAGTAAATGTATCGTTAATACTACTCGATAAAATATTAGTAAATGCTATCGTAAACTAAGTAACCCATTGATAAGTGATTGATTAACCCAGCGTGTATCACAAACAGAAATCATAAATGAAAAATTCTGATCGGCCAAATGTGGGGAGGGGTTTACGCATCCGTGCTAACATTAGCACGCTGTGAAATTGTTTGATATTCTGAACAGAATAAATCAGCTCTTGATATAAATAAAAACGAAATGAAGTCTAGAGGAGTTACTAAGCCTATTAAGGCTAGAGTACAAATTGTTGGGCGCGACGAATAATCACATAAAGGTGTAATTTCAATCGTCCCATGGTTTGGAAAGACAGGTGAATGTAAAGCACCTTTCCTCTTTTCCAGAGCTTTCATGGAGTCACACACTGTTGTCCTGCTGCCTTAACTTTAGAGGGAATCAATCAATTCATCTTTGATGTGACTACTTATAAGAATTTAGACTGAAGGTCAAATCTTGTAGTTACTGAAATATTTTGTTACTACTATCAAGATTGGAGTTATATTACTCACGTAATGAATATACAAAGTTACAGGTAAAACGGAAAAATATCCTCTGCCATCACTGAAGACTAGATGAACTAACTAGCTTTAATCACATCAGGGGTTTAACATGGAACAGGCGTAAAGAGGTGAGGTTTGATAATCGGGGTATACTTTCTCATTGTCGTACGACGCTAAGGAAGAAGCAATACCTTACAGCAGATGAAAAGAGTGGTTTGGTAGCCCATAAAGACTTGGACGTTACATACTATGATTAAATTACTAAAAAAATAGGTTCAGGCGAGTCTCAGTTTGTAAGGATGAATATGATTTTTGATCACGCCTCAGCCTCAGCAGCCTCTCGGAGCGACAAATGTTAAAGAAATATTCTTTCGAAATAATGGGCACAAGTTTTCTTTTTTACGATACACCATTAGTTATCGTAAAACAAACAGAGATGGACGCTAATATAAAGTAAAGTAAGCAAGGAAATATTGGACAATCGTCGTCCACTAAGAACATAAAAAATATAATATAGAAATTGAGCTCAGATGTCACATATTAATTTAGTTTGATGAAGTGGGAACATATATAATAGAGATAAATAAATTATTACACAATAATTTATGGGATGAATATTTCTTTTTGTTCCTTTTCTAGGACATAAATATGATAAAAAAATATTTTATCAAGAATTCACAGTGAGGTGGGATCACTAGTAAAACTGTTTCATAACCTTGCCCCAGAAACACGAAAAGATCTTTGGTAAGTGGTTGTTCTAAGATGAGGGGTGTTTAAATTGTCGAGAGCCATTCTGGTTACATTTCACTATTTTTGACGGGAAAAATTGCCATAAATATCCTGGTTATTCAAGTAGGAAATGACAATAAAAAAACGTCCCAAGTATATATTATCTTTGACTTCGATAGAAGGCACACCGTCTAAAATCAGTATAAATGTGTCCCATCCTTACATCTTTTCCATATCATCTCCACTTTTCATGGCTGATGTCCAAAAAACTATTGCCAAACTGCCCTGTAGTGCCCTTGGTGATATTTAACACATGTAAAGTATTATTAAACTATTCCGACATAATAGTGTAATATGGAGGCAAATAACAAGTTGGGCTGAGGAAGATGACAAATCCGTTGCATGTAGCCACTCAAAAGTACTCAAGTTTTTTTTCGGCTTATATCTTTTCAGAAACATGATAACTTGTCACCTGACTGCCTCAGGTGATGATGTTGAGTTCGTCATTGGAAGCGGGGAGAGGAGAGAAACGCAATCAACTTAAGATCAGCTTGCTCGCTTTTCAAACCCTCGCATGACCAGTCACTCTGAGTAGACTTGACAACTTAAAGATTGTTATCATCACTCATGACTAATGGATTTTATTCAAGGACAAGGGTTCATTTTAGGGGAGGAAGCAAAGGAGAATATAACCCTTTCATTCTCTCTCAAATGGAGGTAATTCCAAGGCTACATGAAATAACTCATCCAGCCAAGGTAGATTATTCTTCGGTAATTTTTTTTCATCAAAGAGACTCAAATTAGCATTTAAGGCAACGCTTTTAATGGAAAATTACGAATTGTTTATATGTTTAGATTGGTAATAAGTATTTTCTTCAGTACTTACATTTTTGGATAGCGAATCGATGCTGATATTATTTTAAGTATCAAAATAATATTCAAAACTGGTTTCTAAAGAAAAAAGCGATATAATTGTGCGTTTTTCATCGGTAAAAAAGTAATTTATATACATCGTCAAGTACATATTCGATATTAATAACGCTTATCTTTCCTTGATTGAGCTACACATAAATTTACATTACGCTAAAGCACGTAGGTACTAAAGCACATTAGAAAGTGGATACTGAACCAGAGTGACTCACTATAAAGTAATTCTGAGAATTGCAGTGCGATCGCTTCAGAGTATATGACAATTTGAAGAAGGTAATGAGGGTTCAAATTCGAGCTAAAGGTCTTGGTCTGGTCTAAATGAGAATGTTTGGGTTTGACTATATAGACATGTCAGAAGCAGGAGGCCGTAAAATCCGCTGCTACTATTGCAGCAAAAATGGCATTGCTCATTCCTTTCCTATGCTTCACATATTCAATGTTTCAACATCTCAGTACTGAAAATTAACGCACGAAGTACAAAATTAGAGATGAAAGATCTTAGGTTTTCCCGGCGTATCGGCTGGATAAATGTTCCTCAGGTATTCCACCTGGTAAGCAGGCCCACAGGTCCTGAATCATATCAGATCCCCTGAAGATGGAGAGCAAGTCGTTCTCCGAAACTTCGGGGCCAATGGACCTGCTTACCCGTTGGAACATCCAAGAAACATTCATCCACAGGATTAGAGAGTTATTTACACTTACGACTATTAAGGCTAGAGTACAAATTCTCAGCTCGAAGAGTAATTACGCAAAGGTGTTATTCCAGGCGCCCCATGGTTTTTAAAGACCATTGGGTGTAAATCAACTTTTCTATAACTCTTTTTCAGAGCTTTCACTGAGTCATACACTGTTAACCTGCTCCCATTACTTCAGACTAGCAATTAATTTATCATTGAGAATATTATTAACTTATAAGAATTTAAACTGAAAGACCGATACCAGTACTCATCGAGAACTTTCCGTCACAACTATCAAGTCTTGAATTAAACAGATCACGTAGTGAATATAGATTGTTACAAGTATAATGGATAAATATAACCTGTCATCACTGAAGACTAGAATAACCAACAAGCTCTGATCACATGAGGGGTTTTATACGAAAGTGATTAAAAGATATGAATGACAATTTGATAACCGTGATATAATCTCACATTGGCACACGTATGCATCGATCGTTCAGTATTAGTAATCAAACTTCCATATTTTAACAATCGGGCATTGAAACTATAAGCCTGAAATCCGCAGTTAAAGCGCTTAATTCATTATATCAATCTATTTTGTATTAAATTTATAGTATTATAAATGAGCTAAGCAACTAGTAAAATACAAAAAAATTAAAAAAAAACAATTTTCTTAACGGGCAATAGAGCACCAAACGCCTTAAATCTTCGTCAAAGCTTTCTCAGAGTCATACTTCGTTTACCTGCTCCCATCACTTCGAGAGTACGACACGAAGGGAGCGGAATTCTCCCTTTGAAGCCTCGTGAAAGGAGAAGCAAGGGTGTGAGATTGACAAGGAGAATGAGAAGACAAACAGTGACACGGAGGAAAGTGGGAAAAGGAAGCAGAGAAGAAAGCAAAGGACGTGGGCGACGAAATGAGTGGAAGGGGAAAGACAAGAACGGAGAGGAAATGAAAGAGAGGAGGGATGGAAACACAAAAGGATCGGAGACTGAGCGAGAGAGGGAGAGGAAAAAAGGGACGACAACGTGATAAATAAAAACAAACACGTTCGCAGGCGTACCAACACACGCACACGAGCGCGTGCACGTGAAACGAGAGGGGACATTTGAGAAGAGCGCCTCTCCCGTTCACTGGCAGTATCTCACCCTCCGTTGGTTTACTCTCCCTTCCTTCTCCTTCCTCTCTTTGGCGTGAAGTATGTGCTAAGAGGGCGAGACAGAGAAGGATGAGAGGAAAGGGTGACGCAAAGGACAAGTAGGTACAGAGGGAGGGAAAATAAGTTCCGATGCCCTGAGGAAGGCGTCGTCTGTCTGTGCGCATGGGAAAGGAGGGAAGAGGACACTCCAAGCAAAGTCGACGGAAACAAAGGGGCCTAAGAAAGGGTCAGGGTAGGGGGAGGGGGGTGAAAACGAAGTGATGCTGTAAGAGGTGTGCGACATGCGAATTTAAACTTATTGCATTGCGATACGAAATTTTCCTCGGGAAAAATTGATCATAATGGCCGCGAAATATATTTCTATGAATTTCCAAACTCGATTTCTATTAACGGCTAAGCTCACATGGATTACTCCCGTTTCCAACATGACTTGTACAAGCACCAATCTGAGAAAAACATTGTGATAGATTTCTAATTTAAGATATCTATACATACGAGTGAAAAATATTTTCCGATTTGATTTTTTCGGCAATCCAATTTTCTTTAAGCGTGTGGCCTTATGCCATAACGATACATATTTGGATCATTTTTCAGGTAGTCTTCTAACAAGAATCAATTTATTTCATTTCATTATACAATGGATGTTCAGAAATATCTGTCACGCCCATCAAAGATTGGAAAAATCATATTTCAATATAACTCAATATAACTACAAGAAAATAAGGCTATCACAGCTCAGGTCATTACATGCCTTAGTTGAGGACAAAACTCTTAACAAAGTTCTTGTACAGTTTCATTTCTGCTTGCTTGGTAATTTCCAAGGCATAATTAGATATTTTTGTCTAAATAAATTGTGGTCCTTGCTTTATTCAACTTGATTATTAATGTGTCAAAATTTTTACTGAAATAACATAAGATTACCGCCCAAGTCAAATGAGCATTATAGTCGTCTTCTCACAGAGCTTTTCATTAAAATTTTATTGGTTAACGAAACGTTTTTGCTGACACTTTAAGATTCACATGCAAGGATGTTTCATGACGTAGATTCAACTCAATTCCATCTCCAATCTTTTCGTTGTGAGCTGGGTGCTATCAGCTACGGGTACCTTAGTCAGCTGCCGAAGTAGAGGGTGGGATTTGATTTCAGACTGAGTAGAGTTTAGCAAGCTGGAGCATAAAAATTCTAGCAAGATAAAATGAATATATTCTCTGGATGCTGAGTATTGTGACAATTGAGTGAATAAATAAACCAATAAAACAATTAACCAATCAACATAAAAGCATTGATTTCAATCATTTGTTGAAAATATTTGCAGCACTTGCTTCGCTACTTACAATTACTCCGAGACCAGACAAGGAGTTAAAAGGAAAGTGCATGCATGTACAAAATTCCACAATGGTAATGCCAGTTTCTAGTAATTTTTTTTTCTACAGCTTCATTTGTTCCGCTCATCATACATTTATGAAAAATGTCCTAAAATCTTCAAAAGACTACTTTCTGAAAGCTCATAGACATATTTAAAGTGATGAAAAGTATATAAATGTGTTCTTTCATGCTCTTTACTTATTGCACAGTAGCTCGAGGCTTTCACACGGTTTTCCCAGGAGACTCTCATACCCGAATATGGCTCTGCTACACTTAAGTTTGGGAGTTTCCTGCCGTGAGTGTTTATTTTTTTTAACCGGCAGCAGAGGGAAAGCTCCGCGGGAAGCATGAAAATGGAAGGGAAAAGTGTGAAGAAGATGGATTGAAAAGCCGTCCGGGAGTGGGCAGGAGGGGAAATAATAGTTGTCGCCATTCGTAAAACACAAGAGGGAAAGATAGGATCAAATGAAAACCCATTCGTTTCAACGGTGAGACGGACGGAAGAGAGATTGATGAAGTGCCCTTCTGCTCTCCAGGCGGGCTCGAGTTTATTGCTCGCAGATCGGAGATATGCGAGAGCCGCATGCATGAAAAAATGCTCGCGATTAATGCACGCCATAGCGGGAGTCTTTAGGTTACCGGACGATCGAGTCGCGTGGAGAAGACAACTACAACTAAATCTCGTACGAAATGATGTCTAATACGCTCTCGACCAAAAGAAACGACTCAATCCGAAGAAAGTGAAAAATGACTTCGGAGTTTGCTTCGTATCGAACTCGTAGCGCTGTGATATGAGCTGGGTTTACAAGAAAATTGATTCTTAAAATTTTGAGGGAATGGTTCCAAACGGCATATTGAGTACTAGATACGTACTAGAAAATATTAAACGGCCTATACTTTTTTAAGGGAGATGTGGGGAAAAGAAGGAAGAAAAGAAGGTGGCGTCATGACTGATAAGAAGCGGTAAGAAATCCATCTTATTGCTTCAGTCTGAGGACGTGCCCAATACTGTGCTCAGTAACTCACACAGTAACAAGTATTAAGAAAACATCCCCCATTGTAAAACTTGGGATTTTCTAACCAATACGTGACGGACGGATTTACAGGGTGGAAAAACTGCATATCAGTCCAAAGCATTTAAAACAATATATTGATCCACAACGCACAGTCAGCAATGGATCTTAAGTGAATATGATATAACGGTCAGTATATCAGCCGCAACTTTCGATATATAAAACCTTTATAAACGCTCTTTTTCATGATCTATGTAACGGCACGGCTGATAGCTGAGCTATTTGCATTGATATAGCGTGGAGTAAAGGCTTAGTTTTGAGACAATGATAGAACAAATAACATCTAATCCAATATACAGGAAATACAGCGGAAGAGTGCCCTATAGTTATGTTATTGCTGTATCAACCCTCATCTCCATCACCATTTACACAGTTCATCATATATCATTTCCAAAATTTTGCTTATCTTGGAAGAGTATTACTCAACTGGAAATATATATTTTGCATTGGTAGCAATTGGCTCCATACTCCTCTTGAATTCCATCGCATAAACTAGTTTTGCGGACATATCAACGATTTTATCGCAAAGGAATTCCACCAGCACCTATAAGTAAGTCCATCAATTTTTTAGTGAGAAAGAAAGATAAACAGCCCCAATACAGCTCACTCAAAAGTGTAAAAATTAGCTCCGAATACCACACAAAACGTTTTAGTGTGTAGGGGATATAGACTTTTTCAAGTATTATCGCAAAAGGGATATACATTTTTTGTTCATCTTCTCGAAAATAATCAAGGAGAAGGTACGGCCAATACGATTCAAAAATATTTATGGCACCTTTAATCATTTAAGGGAAATTAATGCATAGTATCATTACAGTACATGGGTAGACAACCACTTGTCAGCAGGTATTAAGTCAAAGGTTGCGATACAGAACTGATACAATTCAGAACTGATATCTTTCAGAGCTACACAGAGGATATTATCACAAATCTTCACTACATCTCTAGGTCTGACGGATGCGATAAACATAGAGAGATTATAAGGGAGAATTAGAGACACTGCCGAACAGATAGCTTCAAAAACTCGTTCTTTCACAATAAGCGATCACAATAAAAACTGAGCTCCGCTACATATACTTCTATAGTACATATCACCATTTCACCTCCCAAAAACTTACATCCTTACATGGCTGGTGACCTAACAGCCACTAAAACACACCCATGCGGCGGATCGTAGGGTTTTATGTTGATGTAGATGTGGAATACTTTCCTAATGAAGAATAAGGCATAGTTCTCATGGCATGCAATATTATGCAGGTGACAACTACATTAAGTGTCTTCAACACGCGACTGAATTCAAAAGTAACACGTGACATTTGAACTCATTAGGCCATATTAAGTTCAACGGAAGGTAATATACCGCTGTTGATGTGAGCAGCTCTGCAGAAAAGAAATTTTTACGAAAGAGTTTGAATAATGTTACTCCCAGAAACACCCAAAGATTCACATTTTATTTCACGAGTGAGGCATAGCCTGGAGATTCCCTGAAAGTGCCCTAATTATTGTAATGTTCTTTATTGAAGGTTTTGCCTCAGCGGCAGAGTAGTAATCTATTAACCGTGGTGACCTTGAGTTTGAATCCCATCTGGTTGCAAAGTTCTCCACAACCAGTATGGTGCAAAATATAACCGGCGAAGTAAAATGAGAGAGATGTAAGATTGCCGACTGGAATGCCGGCTAAACGGTCGTCCATAAAAATGGTTCAACGCGGGGAGAACCCAAAAATTACCAATAAAAATAGAAACTGCGGAAGCCTTCGTAGCAAATGTAAAATAGTCCTATAAATAGATAGCTTAGCTTAATAAAGACAGCGCTTACTTGCATAATTTCATCAATTAATTTTTCTCTGAAAGCTGAGTAACATTCTGCCAAGTTGACTTCCTTTCCAATAACGGGTACACGAGTAAAACTACGTATTCCATCGCCTCTTCGGGCAAAAATCATTTGTATTTCACGAGTTTCCGCAATCGTCTTAGCGCTCACCATCAATCACGCCGAATTACGAGCAGGCGGCCACGAGTTTAGCACGCATGTTATCGCATTTAATGAGCAATGGTGTTTTATTCAGACAACACCACCGCCAAGACTCGCCAAAAACTTGAAGCAACCCGCCCCGAAACGGATTCCCACTGGGCCTGGCGGGTACTTCCAACCGAGCTACGTCGAGCATAAATCCGACGCGCTGGCCAATTTACCATCGCCTTGCCCCCACGAGCATAATGTATAAAGGGGTGGAGGAGGAAGGACGCCTGCGAAAAGGGGCGAGGGAAAGGGGACAGAGGAACGCGCGAAAGTGGGAAGGGAAGGATTGGAAATGGCGGGGGGTGGGAGGGAGAAGGGCGGTCGGTGGGAGCGTGATAAAGGGGGCCAGAGGACGCAAGGACCGAGTGAATTATTCAGCCTGGAGACCCATCCTCGTCGCACGCCTTGGATTCCTCGTCCCACCGGCCGTTCCACATCCCTCTCCGCCTCCCCTCCCTTCGCTTCCTTGTCCTCCTCCTCTCTGCTTTGCCTTTTTTTCTTGGGATCCTTCAGTCCCCTTTTGAGCGCAAAACATCTCGAGAGCTCCCCAACAGGAGGAGCAAAACACAAAAAAAAACCTCGCTCACCCTTTCCCTGCCATTCCCACGCGAAAAAAATCCTTCCGAGTTGTAACATTTTTTGTCCAAACTTCTTCTGTGTTTTCTTTTGTCCAAATTTCTTGTGTGTTCCACTTGGATCGAATATGTGTAACGATCACCGTACAATTATCCTCAATTTCCCAGGATGTTACTGTTTTCATATTTTTTTCATCACATATCAAAATAATACTTGGTTATATTCCAAATATTTTTATATTTGCGAGGTATAATTTCACCTGGATATACTTATGTTTTCAACAGCCTTTTATCCATTCCCCTACTTCACGCAATATGAAACAATCAATGCAATCTTAGAAGTATTGCAGATACATATGCACCCATCATTCTTAAAACAATTCTCAATGATTCAAATCAACCATGGACGGGAGCATAAGTGAACTATGTGTAAAAATAATGGTTAAATTTAGTGTATCATATTGTAATTGCCTTGAATTCAACAGCATTAGTGGCTTCTCAGGTTTCAGAACATCAGACCTATCGGCACTGTATCATACCTATTGATGGGCCCAGAGATTCATGTCACAGACGACAAAAGACGAGAAAAGTTGGTAGTACCGGAGAACTAGAGAGATAAGCAATCAGTAAAAACTAATGAGTTTCGATTTCCCAGAATTTTCATCACATCAGTCTGATGCATTAATTAATACAAATTAATAATAATCTGCTCTCTAAATAGCTAAGTAGTTTCAATGTTTGAGTATAAGCTAACCAATAATTATCCCGAGCAAGAATTTCTCATGACTCATGTCGTTTAACATTTTCATTCTCTTACCACTTCGCTTCCTCTGTATGGTTTTTGCCTTATTTTTTTCTATCTTTCAGATACACTTTCACACTCATATCCTCAAGCAAATAATCCTTCAAGTTATAATATTTCTGTCCGATAATCGACTTATAATGGCGTTGTTAGCAAACTTGGACACATTAATCTTAAATTTGCAGAACAAGTTTTTCTCCATTCAGCTTACATTGGTTAGTTTCCATACATTTTATTTTATTCTGATCTTCTAGTTCCAAGTTTGACTAAATGTATTACAAGTTTAAATCTGTCTACAAAATTGAAAACAAAATTAGATATTACAGCCATCAATATTGAAATCGATTAATCCTGAATCATATTGTTGATGAAAGCTAGAATAGGAACTTGAATTTGCAAACCACCGTGGTCTACGGACGTTTAGTATATTGTCACACCTTACATGACTCCACATAGAAGTGCAATACCTAAACTCGCTGATGAAAGAAGAATACTGAAAGCCCTTAACTATACATATACAGTTTAGTATATTCATGACGTTTACGGAACGTCTTCAAGTTCTTCCACGTCATTAACTAATGGCCCATATAGGCGCGGAAATAAAGTTATGAACCAATCATTCAGCCAATCAAGAAAATATTTTTAATTTATAGTTTCAACAGCAGTGAAGAACCATGCTCTTTACAAACAATGCCAATGCGACTCAGAAGGAAATGATAAGGCATAGTATTCATAGTTCTTCAGTTGTGCTAAGGAATATTAAAACAGCGAAACAATTTTCTCGCATACGTTTCTGCATTCTTACTTCACGTGAGACGAGAAAAGTGACCTAGCATTGAAAAACCACAAAATCTATGAGGAAAAATTCAAAGAGCTGCACGAGATTTATAATTTAGATAAGTGCTAGTTATCCAAACTTATCACAAACGTTGTCAAACGCGTAGAGTTATGTAATAAAAGTGTAATATACTCCTACCCAAACTCCAAGAGGATAAACTACCAATCGACTGTCCTCTTAGCATTCGACATATCCTGACGGAGTGTGAGAGATATCGGGCGGTGCGTAACAGGCTGCAGCTAGTGGGAGACCTGGGGTACATTCTAGGCGATGACCCAGATGTTCTCAACCGCGTTTTGGAATTTTTAAATGAAACTGGCCTATTGAATAGTATTTTAAGGATGTAAACTTATTTTTAATTTTGACTCATCGTTTATATCAAGTACTTTATTATAATACCATAATATGCAGTGTATATTTATTTTTTATAATTATGACGTATAGTGGTGCAAAATGACCATGTCTTCGACGCACCCTATCAACCCCACTACCACTACTAATAAACTACCAATCGCTCCCATGTCACAGAAAAATATCAATGACAACTTGGGAGGAGGTCTTGCATTCCTTTTTCTTTGCGACGACTTTAGGCCCTTCCCAGCACCATGCCCACAGTCACGTCCTTCTTTCACGTCTATCCTTCAGTGACTCCAAATTGATTTCCGCGTCCCTGGACCCCATCTTCCCCTTTCAATCCTTCACGCTGGCCCCACTCCATTAGCGCGCCGCCCCGAATTTGCCTTTCTACCTACCCTCAACATTTCCTTCCCCTCTTAGCGTCCCATCCATATCGAGTAAATATGTGGACCCCAGAAGTCAAGGGGTCTAAGTGACATTTTTGAAAAAAATAAGTTAGGTACAGGAATGGGATGTGAAAATATTAATCTTTTAGGTGGTAAATGGGTCCCAGTGATTTTCTTCACAGGTGCTGCTATTTAGGGTAATGCCTCTTAACTACTTAGTGGGTTGTACCAAACATTTTCAACTTTGACTTAAGTTTTCTCTAAACAACGATTTTGTTACTTAGACCCCTTGACTTCTGGGGTCCTCATATGTTAACTAACCGTCTTTGGTCATCGTTCCAGATCTGATCCAGTTACAACGTCATTCTACATCAATATCTGATGACAATAATAATAATGGTGCGTTTCAATAGTTTTTACATGCAAATTTCGTACTTCTACCATAGGGGGGTTTAAGAACTTCGTCAATAGGTAGTGTTAATTCCTGTGTGCTAAGTGTATTGCAATAAAACGCTAGGGTCATTCTGTAAAAATACATTTTCGAATTGTAAATTGAAAAATCAAAATTAACGCAGTGATTACCAGTTAAAGCTGGGCCAAGAAATTGGTCTTATTTTAAAAAAAATATTCATTTACCGAATAATCCATACATCTTTAGGCATGTAAATGAAAGATACAGGCGATTTTCACTATAATTCGAGGGCTTTAATAATTAATTTACCCTAAATATAGCGTGTACATTCACTAAAACGCGCGTTACAAATAATAGCATGTATACGTTACCAATACCTGAGTCGAATATTAGAAATTGAGTGTGGAAATCAACTATGTTTTTTCCAAATATTTTACACTGAAGTTTTTAAAAGAAATAGATGCTTGGGGCACTTTTCCAAATTTGCACGTCATATCTCTATTACGACCCCATATAACCATATGTAATGCCAAGCGGTACGGTCATCTCCCATTCCTGTGTTTTGCCACTATTGCTATTATAAAGGTGAACGTAATTCGTATAAAAATCCCAGTCACAGTTCCTGTGACTTGCTCAACAATTGTAGTAGCAGCAATTTTTCAGAACAGTCTAGGTTTGAAGAATGTTCTATCCTCTTTTTCTAACCAATTGGAGCTATAAATATAATTCAGTATCGTTGAAACAAAACTTTTTATTATCATTAAGTTTAGCGTATCAGGCGATTATTTGTGGAATTGTACAGATGCCATGATCGCACAATTACATTTTTTGTCCACTTTCCACTGAATTTCATTTAACCGAACAAGGTTTCGAAATGAGCTATGTCATTTTCAAGGTATTATTGAAAATGGCATAGCTCATGTCAAAACCTTGGTCGGTGGATAAAATCCTGCGGAAGTGAACAAAAACTTTTATCTTGAGATCATGGCATTGTTATTATCAGTAATCACGTCCCATGTTCTGCATTTCTACTAACAAACATACCTACGGTATTACCAACGATGAATTCCTTCTGCCAGCATCCATTTCTAGCATTTCGTCCGAATCCTTTTACCTAGCTCGACATCTGTTTCTACAATTATCTTCAATTCCGCGTCTGTTCCCAACTTATTTTCGGACTCCACGAAGCCGAACCGCATTCCAGACTTCTGCATTGAAAAAATTGCCGCTGCGGTAATCCATTTATAGGCATGGAGAGAGAGGGAAAGAGAGAGGGGGAGGCGAATTCATGGCCTATTTCCTTTACAACATTTCGGAACGCGTTTAAGCCGCACGAGCGGCGCGGCAGATGATAATCTCGAAAGTAGGGACCGCTAAACTATCGGGGATGCACGTGTCTTGCGCTTTTGGTACGACAGACGTCCAAGAGGAAATAGAGCATGGGAGGAGGCTCGGGCAAAAATAATGCGGACCCAAAGAATCGGGGCAGCATTCAATGGTTGAAGATTTTTGGCCAGGGCCTCTCTCTATACCCATTTGGATTCCGTTGCAATGCAGAATCGGGCCACGGAAATTTTTGCATTCTTATCTTTGGGAGGAAACGGGGGAATCCCGGAATTGCTCTTCTTATCAGGGTCTATACGGATTGTAGAAAGCACCTGCATTTTGGTACCGAACGTGATATCATTACTTACGGCAGCAGCATTTCCTTAGTCCGTGCACTGCCCCAAGAAATACCTACGTAAGCCGTTCTTGCTTCGTAAGGGAGTAGGAAGAACAGGAAACGCAGTATCGGCGGTTCTGTTACATAATATTAGCAAAAAAATGATAATAAAACTGATCACTACTTCCTAAATACCAAATCAAAATCATCTCATAACAAATTTAAAGAAGAAATAACGAAACTCTACAAGTATATGCAGCGTATTATGTGCTTTTAAGAATAGGATTAAAATGTGTGGCATAAAAATCAATGAACTAAATAGGTACAAAGATCTTGCGGGTGACTCCGTTATGGTAAAACCTAGACCAGTTTTTGCATCCTCATATTTCCCAGTGAACAATTATCTCACTCCAAAAAAATTGAAATAATCACCCTATTGAAATTTTTGGAATTTTTCACCTCAGAACGTGACAAAATAAATCTAACTTTAGCCAGAAAATGGAATAAATATTCGAGTTTAAGGAAAAAAATTCATACAGCGGTAAATACTTGTTGAAACATTATCAAAAACGTTCACAAACGTTGAATGGGTCATGGCAACATCAAAGCGTCCCGCCTTGTACAGGAGGCACGCGAAAACAGCGTATCAGTTTAGAGCATTATAAACGAGCTAGAATCATTTTCTCGTATGTTAAAGGCATAATAAACCAAAAATATAATGAAGTTATTTCTTTAATATTGCAACTGAATAAAACAAGAGAGACAATCTTTATGCATGAATCTAAGGTCACAAAGGAAAAACTGTACCACTTCAGAGGAAATAATTCCTATGTTATGATTATTCGACGCCATGCTACCGACTCTTGTATTTGACTGAAGGTACATGCAAATAAAGCCGCCTCTCTACCTCAATTAATCATACACGGGCTCACAGTGCATTTCATTACCTTTCAAAAATAAGTGACTGAGGCAATAACGCTATTTCTCATCGGACTCATTAATAGGCTAAACTGCCCACTTCAATCGTTGAACGCGCGATTTATGCCGAACTCCAGTGAGTGAATTATTGAAGCAGAAGCTAATAATACCAGTTTGTTAGCATATCATGTGTCTGACGTGATAATATGCGGATTTTCGGTTCGAGTGAAAAGTCCAATCAAAGGAAGTTTGACAAACGTGATCAAAATTACTCACTAAAGACGAATAATATTAATGGATTAGGCATGCGGTTTTGGTGTGTATGATAAACAATTTCATGATTCCCATAAATCAGCATATTACCACAAAACAAAATGGTAAAACATGGACCTGCTGTAGTTATAAATAACTATTTCTGAGTACCTTATTTCTCATACCTTATACTCTCCTTTTGCCATTTTCCTGTAATAATAAATACAAGCTCTCCTATTTCAGGGGCTCATGGTATAATTTTAGAGTCCATACAACTTAACTCAGACATAAGCTCCTAGATTTCATTTCTATACACATAATTTTCCTCTTTTCTACTTAGGTCCCTCTCTTTATCTTAGCATTAGGCATCCGATGACCTATGCTCACCCTGGAAGTCCGTAGACTGTCCAAACTACAATAATGAATGCACTATGCATCCGTTTATCTAGTACCATCTGTTACCTACTTATATCATTAGTATCTTACTTTCTGGGGAGCGAACTATCTGAGATGTTATCAAAGGTAAGGTAGTAGCAACAGTCTCTGAAATTAAGAAATACGAGGAATTAGAATCGTTAAAAGACTCACAGCACCGTACTTCTTCCGGAAAAAATGGTTTTTGTTGTAATTTGAGGGCAAGGGCCTCATTGAAACACCAGTTACCAGATCACTGAATTTAAGCAATATTGGGCCCGGACGAGGGTTGGATGAGTGACCATTCATACTTTCACCTTGGCACTCTTGTCCCCTGTCTGCATGTGGCAGGCAGGTTAAACATGGGGTTGGCACATTGGACCACTCAAGGTCTAGGTGCCCAAGCTCCTGTCGAAGGCTCCCCCAACTAAAAATCTAACAATTTAGCTATAATTTCATTGTTTTACGGGCGAAGTACTCAAATACAAATGAAAATGAAGTGATCAGACATGCATAAAAGCTTGAGACAAACAGTAGAATACCTGGCCGCTGAAGGTCTCTGAGGGCTCAATTTTCACGTAACCTTTCTCCCCAGCATTCTTGCCAAGCACCTTAGTTACCCCATAAACAATAATGTAACCGTTCGAAATTTCCATGTTGCACCCTTGTTCAATCTCAAAAGATCGATCTTGTAGAGAGAGAAAGGAAATGAACTGCGCCTTGATTGCGATTTCGGCGATTGAGTGGTTGTTTCACGCGATGGGAATATTAAGGACGTTGCATTGCTCGTTCCACTGAGTAAAAATAAAACTATAGAGCCGCCAGACAGATTATCTCACAGGCGATCTATTACTCAATTACAACATGGAATCAAAGAAAAGGTTTTTGAAACCCACCTGTCATATACAAGTGCTGCCCTTTGAATAATTCGAATAATGGACCTAAAATATATATTCCTAGGATGAAATCTACAAATGTATTATAATGCCTTTCAAGAGAGAAGTTTCTATAACTTAGTAGTTGTTTCTCATTAAATTGAAAACTGGTACGCAACTTTAACCTTCGACTGGCAAGCTCGGAAGTAAATAACATCTGCTCCAAATACACACAGAACCTCTTAATTTCTTTTTAGATAGGTGTGAAAAATATTCCCACTTTTACATTTTTTTTCCAATAATAACTCGTAAGAGCCGACGAGCAGGTAAAATTAATTTACTTGTGCCATTCAACAATAGCAAAAACGGCCAAAACGTTTCTTAAAATAAGGGTAAATACCTACATATTTTTTGATTACTTCAGATAAATTATTTGAAAGGATGAACCAGTAGCCTTGAAAGGATGTGCGTATATTAAATGTATACTGAAATGACCCGCTATGGGTAGGAATGTTTACCAAATGAGTGCTTTTACAGGCAGTCTTACATATCGCCATAATGAAAATCCGGTCGGTAGCAACCTAGGCTGGAATTAAAGTTCCAGTGAAGGTAGTACAGGTTAAAATGAGACATCACTATCCATCTTTAAGTATTCCTCTGGAGCATACTGATAGAAAATACGGACAAATGTTCTTTCTAGTGCTAAATAAACGCAGAACTTTCTCGTGGAAAGCCTTACCACATCAGCATGATGCATGACAGTTTACATGATGACACAAAGTCAAGGCCCATCGAATAACAATAGCAGATTTCAGGAAAAAATCATGAGTCACATTACCCAGTAGGTTAGTAGGCATATACATCATGGGCTAAAGGAACTATTATTTGTATTACTGCCAACACTGGTAGGAAAATCGATAGACTGCACTGGTCGCAGTCGAGTGATAGATGAACAAAGTGTTTTACCGAATACCTATCTATATGATAGAGAAACATTAGCAACACTTTTACCACCAAAAATGAAAGCTGAAGGAGGTTTTGGGTGCATATGCCATCACCAGAATGTTTTATCATGCAGATGACGGAAATAATCTTTCATATGTTTAAACAGAGAATTTTTGAGCTGGTTTGTCCCTTTTAACCCAGAAACCATTAGAGAATTTGAAACTATTTCACTATTATTCATGCAAGTATATTGAAATGTATAAACACATGAGTAAAGTTAGTTGTGCGTATAAAAAATGTGAATCAAGCGTTGAGATCTTCTCAAATAGCCCATAAATAATCAGCGAGTTAGTTAGAAGCCTGTGAAGAGTTTATATTCATAAGTTTCTGGGGAAATCTTTAATTTTTCAACTATGTTAGATAGTGTAGAATCTAATCATCGAATATACACACATGAAATGAACTCGAGTTGATATCCGTCAATTTTGCAGGTCACATTTGTACGGGGAAAATATTGAGAAATGCGCAAATCATCAAAAATCAGGGAAGAAAATCAGGAGCACAGTCGTGTGATCTGGCGAGGGACCAACAGTGATTGGCTGGCGGTGGCTCTACGCAGGCTACGACTGAGCAAACTAGGGGAGAGATGGGCGAGTGATCCTGAGATGCGTCTCTTGTGATACGTGAATGGGGTGCGAACAGAAGCATTTCGCTAACACCCGGGAAGAAAGTGAAAGTGCCTGCAAAGGCGGGATTGCTTTTACACGTTTCGAGGAAGGGTCAGCACGAGAATGAAGATGGGCTGGTCCGGCATCCGAAGTCCTTTGAGCGCCACGTGTCCCCCTTCATCTCGGGCGAACATCAAAGAATACAGTATCATAGCCTACTGCGAATGCACAAATAATATGGAGTAATCAGGCCCACGGGTGAAAAGGTACACCAAATGGGTTTGAATTCTCCAAGAAAAATTCGTATTACTATACCAGTTTTAGATCCCTCATCGTGTACTTGCATGTCTCCTTCATTATAATGAGGACTGATTACGACAAATACGACAATCCACGCTGAAATTCGGTTTGAGACAAGCTGGCTAGCTGGTCGATAAAAAAATGATTGACAGTTGGGAGATCTGAATCCAAATCTATAGCAAGCCAAATGACTTTTGCTCAGCAAATTTCATCCCCCCGGTTTTATATAATAAACCTAATTTCTCGTAGCTAATGAAGAAACGTTATGACACTGAAAAAGCTGCAGGAAATGCACACTTTGTGGTTAATATAATACGTGCAGTTATCACCCGGTAGATATGTATATTATGGGTAATCGTCAAAGGAATTCTCTTAGATTTCAACGAGTAAGGGGCCAGAAAAGTTGTTATTTGGTCTTAATTTAACAAAGGAATTTTTTCAGAATTTTTGACAAATGTTTTCAAGTTCCGTTAAGTCGTAAAAGCAGCTAGCAGTTCAATTTTTTTAATCATCTCAACTTACACTCAAACTTTCGCAAAATCAAATAATTGTCCTTACATTACTTGCGATTAATCCCTCAAGTGTGTTAACAGTTATCTTAAAATGGGTAATGCCAATTGTTTGGTTATAATTAATTTTAAATAAATTGGATTGAAAAAAATAATAATCGATTGATTTAGGTAATTTTATCACATCAATCTGTATTTATATGTTTACATCCACCACCAAAAAGGATATGGATGTTGTTTTTAATTAACAATTTATGCATAGATGAATTAATGTGATTGGTAAATGATAATGAAATGTTTATTTGATTTTTCAAATGTTGAGTTCTGTAACCTGCTTAACCTCCTGATGACATTCTTCGTAGCTCTGCACATGGTTTAAAAAATCTTCGAAATATTGGCAACTTCGTGCGTGAATTTAACTCCTGGATAAAATCTTAGACAAATTCCAGTTGGTTACTTTGTTAACTTACGCATTTTTCTCGTCATTTAAAGTTATTAATTCGTTCGCCATCGCCTGTGGCTTATCCATTCGTTTTTTAGTCGCCCTACGAGGCCCTTGGGTGGTTACTGCCATCCGCGGGTAAATGCTGTTACCGAGTATATGCAAGCTTTAAGCCGAAAACTAAAAGACCATAACGATTGCCATATTTGCCGTTGGTGTCTCTTTTAATCTTCTTCATTTTTTATTATTGAAATCTTTATTTTCATGCATTTTCTTAAATTTGGCAACAAAAATTATGACATTAGTCCCAATCAATTGTGCATTATGTTAAATGATAAGGTGAATTTGCACCAATATTTAATTTTATTTTTGTTTTGTTTATACGATGTATTTTTGCGTGATATCGTGGCCCAAGTTTACAGAAAAAAATGAAAATGTAAGCTAGACTTACTTTAAGGAATACCAACTCACTATAATCATATTGATGGAGACATTTTTTTTTCTAAAAATAATATCTCCTCATTGGTTTGCCAACGAAAGAAACAAGTTAAAATTTATAAAGATGAACTTACCCGAGCAATAAATCAGGTACGCTATTCATGCAAACGCTCAATACATCCACGGTTATGTACGCCAGAACTTACCTAAAAAAGAGAAAAAAGTAATTTTAATGAGTCGCGTTCAAAATTATGCCAAATGTCCTATATAGTTTTGATCACATTCACTTAAGACTCATGAAAGGATGTCATTTGAGAAAAAATTTTCAAAGTTCTTTCCAGCTTTATAGGACATCGCACTAATCGCGATGAAAAAGTATAAGTTATTTGGCACTTGCGAAAAGAAAATGTTTACATGGATTTAAATAAAACAAAATATTTTGTATTTTATTTCACGTTCAGGCGGTTTGCAGGTAACCTCACAGTCCAGTTGAAACAATTTTATACCACGAAAATTAATACTAGGAGGAAATTATTAAATTTAAATGCTAAATTTATTTATCTCAAGGAATTAATATTATCATAAGCTTCAGATTTCGTGGTACTGATATTATTGCAACCACAATAATGTTATGATATGAACTTGGTTCGCAGATCTAAGTACATTAAGGAGACTTGCTATCTCTGTGCATTCCACTGCAACGGAAGCCAGAAAATGGAATGCTGGAGGCTTTTTAGAATGGCAAAGCGTAATTGACCTTGGATTTTTTATTGAAATTACTTAAAAACTTTGAAAAATATTTCTGATGAGACCGATTTCATCCAAGTACATTTCTAGACAAAAAGTTACATACGGCTGTTTCCTGGCAGAGAATTTTTTTTCGAGCTAAAAATGAGGCTGTGCAAGATTTTTACTTTAAGTCCCGTTATTATGCACCATAAGATATTCGTAATGCTCACAGATTTGCTCGGCCTGCCCTCGTCACGAGCCATCTGATAATTCTGCGCTGTAAAGAACCCTATAAACACTCGTGCCTGAAAACTGCACGTGCCCTTTTCTCCCCATTATTAAGCGTTTTACTCAATTACACCGTCTAAGGGTTCAACTTAAATGCTCCGCAGGAACGATAGGCTATACCTTTCACATGTGACGAGAATCATTATCGCCAAATAAAAAAAACTCCGAGCGTTTTATCGCGCCATTGAATATCTTAATAACGGGCGGTGAATAAAAAGAATCGAAGAAAAAAATGTATAATGATTCGAAGCCATTAGCGGCAGAAATGACGGTCGGCCAAATGACGATTTTTCCTCGCACAATGGAAACCGATCTGGCGGAGGTATTGATTGACTCTTTTTTTAGGGGGGACTGCAGGCCAATAACCGAAAAAACCTTCGAGGTACGGCACAAGAAGAATAATTACGACCGCAGCGACCAATTGAGAATGTTAGGACTTTTCAGGATTTAAAACGAGTCGTTACCATGTCAGGTCCAAGCAACGCCCGTAATCGCGGCTGCAGACTCCAACCCGATTTCCTATTAACTCCGTCTGGATGGAGACACGTAACGTACATTGCAGGGATCCCATTCCCGTTTGGCAGAAATGGCATCTCACGAATGATTGCTTTCGCGCTGCCAAGAAGAAGGAACCGATGACGTCGGACTGTAATATAGCGAACGCGTAGGAAAGACTTGCGTGAGTGGCATTGGACATAGGAGGATGACGTGAAGAACACGCGAATTGTATCATACGAGAAAATAGTAAGTCGTACATAAAAAATAGAACAAAATGCTTATAAGAAGAAGAATGGTGATTGATTTGCGAGTTTTATACACGCAATGCACATCAGAGCATATTAATTGAACATCGATCATGGTAAAAGAAAAAAGTATTAGAAAATGAGAGAAAAATGTATTGTTTCCCCGCATAACAGGTTACAGGTTGATGCCAGAGAAAGAGAGCGTGAATCAGATTAGTGCTCTGCCAGTAGACTAAAGAATGGTACTTGAAGTATAGACGCATTGAAAGATCTTACGAGAGATCAGTACATCAAACATTGTAATAGAAAAATTTAAAATACCAGAGAAAAAGTGATACTTTTTACGCATCCAATAAAAAGAAACTAATGTAGTAAATATTAAAAAGCAACTTGATCAGTTAAGACTAACCGCTGAGATATGTCGTGCATTTTTTATTGGAGAGGCTTCAGTTAGATACGCAAACGCGGATTTATGATCCTGGAAGAGAAGCTGCTCCTTGTTGGAAGTAATTCACCTTTCTTGGGGCTGATATAACATCTTATAGTCGAACCTTATGGGCGTTTGAAACTATGTCCATATAGCCTGACCAATTCAATATATGTAAGGTGTACCTTAACTCATTCAGAAGAAGACAAAAAAAGGCAACAGCAAAAATATATCACCCTCCTAATCAGGTTATTTGAAGGAACAAGGTGACAAGGTGTGGTAAATATCTTATTCCCTAACAGTAAACGCAATCGAAATAGAAAGGCAGGAAGAATTGAATGTGCATGATTGGTAACCAAATTGAGTATTCTTGAACATATTGTGCTAGTTTTAGATGGATGAATACTATTCAAATTTTCCAATGAGTGCTAATGAAAACTGGCAGAATTGCGACAGGATTTAGGAAATTAGCAAAGGAAGTTGTATTGGAGGCCAATAGGGAGGACAGCAAGGTGTTGGAAGAAAAATGGCGCCTGCCACCGGAAAGAGCGAATGGATTACTATTCGCAATTCACGATAAAGTGCAAACGAAAATTGTAGAAAATTACCAAATATAAATCTCAAAAATTGAATTCGGACATATATGAAAGGAGTGTGCTTCGTTGGTTTGGCCATGTTGAGAGAATGGATGGGAGTCGTTATTCGACATCGAATAACGACACAGATAGGTATAGTATAAGAGAGAAAAGAATGGTACGAGAGGTAGAGGTGGGCCGAGAAAGTTGTGGTTGAATGTGGTCGAGGAATTTCTCAGGATGAGGAATATTAGGAGTCTTAAAAACAGGGGGGCGAGTATGAAGCAGTGTACGGGGGTAAATGAGGCAATAGAGGTTCATAAGGATAGGTCAGTATGGAGGAAATTATTGAAACAGAGTTAGGTGTGCAAATATTTATTTATTTGTGTATCTTTGTCACTGTGCCTACCCCGAATGGGAACGGCGTAATTTCTATGTATGCATGTTGGTATGTATACATTTCAAATAATTGCATTTACAAATGATATGGTACGAAGTCATTAGCAGGGGTGCATGTACACCAATGATTGAAACTTTGACTTGGCGGGGACTGGAAACCGGATCTCCCAATTGCCTGTCAGGTGTTTTAGCCAGTTTTATATCCACTAAATGGTGGATACAAGGTTTTACTTTTACTCGCATGCAAACATGGTGACGATAATAATATTGAACTTAAAATAAACATAATAGCGTACTAGACCTCCTTAAATATAATGGTTTTTAAATCCAGATTGTATATTTTCACGCTTTTTTTAGCCAAAAACTTCTTTCTTTCTTTCGGTATATGACGGCTATTGGGAAGTAATGGGAAGTGTATTCTCACCACCAAACTTTCACAACCTTATATTTTCTTCTTCTCAGCTACTAATAAATTCACTGAAATAAAAAATAATAATGCACAAATAAACGTTTGTGAAATGTTTTATGCAATCATTATCAGAGAGAAACTGCCCGAAAATATCACAACTACTTTCCAAAAATTATTATTATTATTATTTGTTTTCTGCTAATATAAAAAAGCAATGATTTATTTAAAGAATGAAAGTTTTACTTGCTCACTGGTAACCCTGTAAAAGCAAGCACACATACACCAATAGTACGCTGGTGATTAGGCATTGCGATCTATTATTTTCCAACAGGTTGTATCTTGAGAAATAATGTGAGGTCATGCATAGCATAATAATGTGAGGGCATGCATGCATGTGAGGTAATTTGCATTTTCAAAGTACCAATGCAAACCAGACTCAATGTACTTGACCTTTAGAAAGAGTTTTAATTGTTAGACACTCTTGAATTTAGATATTCTAATTCACAACATATAACTCTCCGGTAAGAACTTCTTAACGATTGCTCTTTTATAGCTCAAAAATTAAATCTTACTCTTTTTCCTTGAAAAAGTGCAATAAAATAAGTCAGCAGTTGGAGTAAAAGGACGCCAGCTAGACAAAAAATGTCTAGAAAAGCTCCTTGGTGCATCAACGTACGAGACATTACGAAAAAAACTACCTTGGAATCTCAAATGTAGGTTCTTTACCAATATCACAGTCTGAATTCAGTATCGATTAGTGACGGAATGCTATGAAGAAGAGGATGAAGGAGCGAAAATCTTTTTAAACAGCCCTTTGAATAAAATATGGGACTTGGGAGGATTTTCAACCCCATAAATAAAAAAAAACTTCGGATAAAAAATACGAATAACGAGAAGAAAACCCTTCTTTCCAGAGGTATGCCAGACACGAAGAGATATGCAAGAAGCAGCGGCGGCATCGCTAATGCTCGGCAAATGAACAAGAAGAGGGAGGAGGCCCCTGGAATACCTCCCTATACCCACTACAACACCACCCACCAACACATTTTTCCATTTCTCCATCACCAACTTCCTGGAGAGAAGCATATATTTTTTTTCGTCGATCCAATCCCCACTTTTTCCCATCCCCTCTCACACTCCTTTTTTTACAGGAGCTCCTTTACCACCTACGCCGGAGTATTCCGGGAGGCGTATAACCACTCACAAGCACACACATACACCAACAACCCCTGCCACTAGTTCCATCTTCCCCGCCCACAAGAGACCACTCATGCTTTTTTTCCTCTCCTTCCCCTCGATTCCACATACTCTCCCCAAAAAGAGCACCACATCTCCTCGGAATTCTTTCAGCATTCTTTTCCTCCCAAAGCCCGGCTATTTTCCTTCCATCCTCCTTTTCTTCTACCCTCTCGCCCTTATGATGGCACCCTCCTCTACTCTCCCACAAGCGGCCAAATACCGAGACTACAGAAATACGCAGAACGCATCTTCATTTACATATTACCGTGCAATCTGCGGCACGGGCGTGAGGTAGTGGATCTCAGGACACCATCCATGTTAACGAGAAAAGGTTTTGGGAGGTGAAACGATGACGTGTGTTGAGAGTCTTTTGATAGGAACTCAGCTTTTAAGATCACTCGTGGTGGGTGGAAAGAATATATTTTTATACTTATCCGTTTGGCAATGTATATCACTTATTTTTTAGTGCCTTTCAGGCCAATAAATGTGGTGCGGCGTCAAATAGATATTCTCTGCGTCGCTTTGAAACATACTTGTGCTGAATTTCTCAAGCAAACTAATCCTAACCGGTAGCTTCCGACTCTCTAGCGGCTCTTAGACTAATCCCTCTAAAAGCAGAGGAGCACTTTAGCTCCCAGCAATTTTTAACGAAGTGCGCAGCTTTCACATGTATTTTGTTATTTTTTTGGTAAAATCTGTCAGTCCAGTGTCCCAAATGCTCGCGGCATATTAGAGGTTGTGGCCTAACCAGAGCAAAGCAGCACCTCTCTTTTACCTTTTCCTCCGACGACCTCCCTACTATACGCTTGATGAATGATTTAATAGTACGCTTAATTAAATATTTGGAAACGGACAAAATTTCGCCAGAATTAAGACATCGTATCACTTCTATGAAGATTTACCGTTTCGCGGCGTTTTTTGACGGGTTCCCCATTATTTTATGTTTTTCCATCGCTAAGCGGGACCACATTTTCCCAATAAACATGATAAACAAATCGTTTATCATGTTTTTACCTCGTTTTAGAACAAGAATTTCATCAATAAGTATCTTATAAACATTAAAATGTTCACATAAACATATGTGGTATATTTAATATCTTTTAAATGTATTGCCATTTTTCTTCTCTTGATGGAAAAACTAATGTTGGAAGTGGCGATGTTCTGGTTGAAATTTGATTTCAGATGGATGGATCGTAAACAGGAGGAGTTCGAGATGCGGATTTGGAGAGGAGATGATAGGGTGCTGAAGCGGCGAGGAGAGCTACCTTTTATTTGAGATTCATAAATGAGAGTGTGAGGGTAAATTCAAGATTGAGATAGAAGGAAGAAGAATGGGAAGATCAGAGGTGAAATAGAGTGCGGAGGGAGTTCTGTAGGACATGAGGAGAGACAAAAAAGGGCTTATATAAACCCCCAAACGATTCCAAACTGATTCGTATAATATTCATAATATGGAGGGTCACTAAATATGTATTTATAGAAATTGGCAAAGAGCAATAGTGTCCCGTTAAATTGCAAAAGAAATTCTTCACATTGATATAATTTCTTCATCATAAGCCAGAGTTTTTCATGGATACATTACCCATTATATAATTAAATCATATTAACATGTACTACTCTCTACTGATATTAAGTATTTTTATATACTGAACAGATCGAAGAGGTACTCTATGGCTAAATATAGCGTTAAGATAAACCATCAATAACTCATGCCACAGTAGACACATAGTTGTATCTTGCAACACAAATGGATACTCTCGCACACCCTCTTCCTATACTGACAAATTTTATGACAGGAAACAGCGCTAAATCATTACGTCTACCAAAGTACTATATCTTATTAATATCGTACATTGTATTCAGCACATAACAGTATGGTACACCTGTACCTTTGACATCCCATCGCTTGATACTTCAATCCAAGGTATTTATAAACGAAATCCATAATAATAAAAAAATCATAAAAGTGTAATTTGAAAAGAATAAATGCTAATCATTGCTGGGGTTCCCATCAACCCTTACATTTAAATATAACTTTAACTTGCGTCATGCTCATGACTAAAACAAACTTATTGCGTTATATATTTATCCTATGAGCAGGAAAATTGAGAAATAACAAGACTTAAAAAAAACTTAAGGTCATTATCGATAGGATTTAGCATTAATAATTCGTTTCGTTTTTTTTTTTATATTATCATTGAAGGTACATACACGTACCCAAATGTGCATGAAAACGCAAACACATGAACTCGAAAATACATTACGAGCACGGTGCACGGCGATATTTTGATAATATCGTATATCACAGACGACACGCCGCAGTATCGCGTATCCCTACCTTTCACATTCCAACCCCTTTCTTTCCACTCACGGCATTCATAAGCGGAGAAGGCGCGTTGGCATTCCGGCTACCTCGAGTGCGATGGGCAGGGAGGGTGGGAGGGTTTTCCGCGGGGCGAAACACCGTCTGCATTAAAAAGATGCCCTCCCCGTCCCATCTCGCCTTTATTAGGCGATTCTAAAGAGGTCGGAAAAGGAATGCGGGGAAGTGTGCGCCGCCTGATAATATGATAGCAAGGGATGGAGGTTGACGACTTGTGTGCGAATTCCTCCATCTGCAGCGAAGCATTCCACTCTCTCGCCTCAACAACATTTACCCGTCTTATTAAGAAGCCTGGTTCATTACCCAGGAGAAAAATAAGCATTTTCAAGGGGAAGCTTGATAAATTATTGATATTGAGGCGTCAGTTGAGTCAAGGCTATCCTTATAAATATTTTCTTCAGCCTGCTGGGGCCATAATAAAATTAAACGAAATTTCATTTTCATGACATAACATTCAATGAGATCTACATTCAGCAGAACATGAAATTATTAAGAATAAGTCACGGTGGAAGATAGCTCTCGTTGCATGATAAGAGACAGAAATATTATCAATGGAGCGTAAAGAGTTATTCGATGATGAAGATAGACAATGAGTTAAACAAACATATCATATACAATAATTACAAAATATTATTATCATAACAATAATTACAAAATGTCCAACGGACCTGAAGACGCCCCCAGGAAGAGGGGAGAAACTGTAGTCAAAAAAACTAAACTCGCGACGAGAATACCTGAAAACAGCAATATTAACAAACATATCATATGTTGAAAGGCATGTACCTCCAGTTTACAACACAAAAAGAGATTGATTCCAATTTGAAATTTTTTTTATTATTTGAAAAATCTCATTTCAACGGAAAAATACGTAAAAATAACAAAGTAAAAAAACAACACTTACAAGGAACCTGCGGTAGACAGTCCAAAGACCATTTATTTCTCGTTAAGTTTCACGTTTAACAACAGCACAAAATTGAATTCGATAACGGGCACTGTAGTATTTGATCCATTGGTTTCCATTCCTGTCTTTTGTTGTAAATCCTGAATGCCTATAGTTTCTATCTACCTATTTTATTTATCAAAGTCTTGATGCTTGAACTAAATTTTGTAAAAGGTAGCTAAATGTATTATCTGGTCTTGCCAATATTTTACCACTGGTCTAAAAAAAACAGAAGTTTCCAATGATGAGCCCAAAGTTTCCAAATAACCCACCTGAATTTCAATGTCAAATGTCGATTGAATGGCTGATCCAGGCTGAGATGTTTACAAAGCATCTCACTCTATCAGAATAGCGCAAAGTGACAATGGAGAAAATCTGCGGTGAACACAGTAAAAAATAGCCAATGCATCCCTAAAGAGAGATTTCCATGCTCAGGTACTATTGAAGTAATTTTTGGTAAGATTTGGTTCACCTGACAGCCAAAATAGAAGACTTATTTAGGGGGAATTACTTTCACTATTAAACGACCTTATCCGTAAATATTAGCATAAGTATACTGTCAAATTAAGTAAACTAATTTACTAAGAAACATTAATCAATATATTTGTGGCTAAATGACGTATTTTTTCTCTGTTTGAGAAGACTCTTAATTGATAGTAATTAGTCAGGCCAGTCTGTTCAATTCTCATTTTTATTATTTTCTATGTGATCAATACAAATTTCACTCTGTTGTGGATGATAAAACAACGCTATTAATTAAAAAATTAAATCAGTTCATACGTCAATATTCATATAAGTTAAAGTGGTTTACTAAAAAATTATGAAAAAAAAGTAGCAAAAACAATGCAATGAATGCCATATGCATATTTCAGGGACAATCGGTACTTATTAACTATAAGTCAATTGGCTCCGACGAGGAAAACTACCAGCAATCGCAACATACGATATTAGAAATAGTATCTTAAATTCCGGGGTCGAGTATTTCAAAACAACTGCATTCATGTAATTTACCGAAAGAGATTTATGCCATTAGTATACATTCATAATTCGCTATGAAACCTTTGAAATTTACGTTAAGCTATTGGATTAACATTTCCTCAGTTGTGAAATGATTAGCTACGTTGGATATTTCTTGCGTTCTATTTCGACGAATATTATTTGCCAATCATTAATGCTAATGGCTTACTAACCTTCCTGATTTTGTTGGAAAATCACTCACAGCCTTCCCATAGTTAGGGCAATATTAATAATTAGGTCTCATTAATTTTCTGGAATTCTCACATTTCACGCAAAGTTTTCGGGCATTTAATCAGTGCGGTACGTGCATGCCTCTCACATCTATTATACAAGGCTTTAACGTCCGGGTTTAGCAAGTCTATCTGCGTCAATAGGAGCATAACACCAGCGAAAAAAAAATCTGCTAAAAATAAATATCCGTAACAAAAGCCTGGCATAAAGTTTATATGTACAAATTTAGTAAAATATCTGTCTTTATTCATGGATCTCATTCACATTTACGAGACATTTTTCCTAACGACCGCAATATTTTCTTTTCACTTAATATCTTCAAACATTAACACTGCTTGTAGCTAAAGTCTCGGTGAATGAACTTTTCAATCATTATCATTTAAAAAAATATTTTATTAAATAACCGGCGTTAAACACTCACTGATTTAGCATTCCCATGAAACTAATTTGAATTCTTGGAAACCGATTCAATTCAGGACAACAGTCATCACATGATGAGACAAAGGAATTCAATTAGGATGGAACTGGATATTTGGGGAGGCGACCGACGGCTAAGGTCATTTGCTCCATAGGGGACAGGTAAGGGAGGAAGGGTGGATAAAAACCCGGCGTCGACATTAGCCTGCTCTTAACGATAGGCGCCAAGGGGGCCACGGTTTAACGTCTCATCCGAGAGACGGAGTACTGAACTTAAGCGCCCTCCACTAGGCACTCAAGTAGGGATTAGGATTCCTCTGAAAAACATTCTCCTCTGTAGGGATTTGAATCCTAGCCGTCCGCACAGTTAGCCAGTTCTCTAGCCACCACACCAACCCGATCCCCCGAATTGAATTAGGAAAATTTAAAAGTAACAATCTTATTTACTAAAAAACTACACTAATCGAAAAACTACTACTAAAATCTAATGGTACCATATAGAAGTAGCCCATCATTAAAAAACTATAAGTATCTTGTGTATTTTGCTGATTTCTATTTATAGTTAAATACAACTGAATTAATACAAGTAACCGAAGAGGATCATTGGTATAGAGGAGTAGAATATAAAATTGGCCTATGCATAGTTGTACAGAGAATTGAAATAAAAACTAGGCTTAGAAGGATCTAAAACGAAGTTAGTTCGTAAAAGGCTTGTTTTTCATACACTAAATATTCGTCATAGTACCTTAATGGGTACCTATTACATTGACTATAACTGGCAAATAATAAACGCATTTACCAAATAATGTTTTTAGCTTTTATGATACACGGAGAAAATCACAAAATAATAACTCCATCGATAAATTGACTACAAAACATGTATAATGAAATTCCGTCGTAGAGAAAGCAAGAAAATGTATAAAAATAATATGAAAACAGCAGTCACAGAAGAAATAATTCTGAGAATACACAGACAGGGACAGGGCCAAGATTGGAAATATCAGGTTGACTATGAAGGACGTGGAAGGAAAAGTCAAAAGAATGAAAAGGTTGATTTTGAAGAAAGGAGAACGGAAAATGTGCTAAAACCCAATCATTTGGTTGATGACTATTCATGTATTGCGTTGAAAATAACGAATAATGAGACAAGATGATGTTAACGGTGTGCATCAGATTTCCATAAAAAGAAAGGCACCGATGCGAGACAGAGGAAACAGTCAACAAAGGAGAAACAGAGAAACTTTATGCGACCGGGAAAGGCCTGGGCGGGGGCTAGGCGAATTTCTCGCCTTTCTCTTATAAAATATTCTCCGATCCTCCCTTCCTTCAGTCGCTGAGGAAAGAATAAAGGACTCGAGCAACTTTTACTCCCAACAATAGCACACTCCACCCTCCCTGAAGAAAGGAGACCTATTCCAAACCACTCTAGGAATGAGATTGGAATGGTTTTGCGATGATACTTCAACTGCAATACATGATATTAATAATATGTTTTCTAAAAAATAATGTCAATTTTCAACGTACTATGTAAAAACGTACAGTGTACTTTCAATTTGTAATTGAATATCCAGCACCTTTATCTCACTCGAGGTATCGTATATAATTTCCGATATTCTTGAGATACCAAAGTTCAAGCAAGATTATGCCATATGCCTTTCACCAATATCATGATATAAATTTATATGAGTTTATTCTACTTGATCCAAATAAAGCTTTTTGTAAATGATTTTCATATGCGAGTCTTAAAGTGCAAATCTTCTATTGTTCATTATACACTAAAGTACATTAATTTAATGCAAAGTTTTGTACCAGGCTATTTACTCCGTAAGATACAGAACATTTATTTAATATTGTGGCGTAAAGTGATTTTCTTTTCAATTTAAGCTTAAAAGTAAACGTATAAGTTGTGTTTCTTGCTCAATATTACATTAACATTTTATGCAGAAATTCCCTTATTTGCAAAGGTAGCCTCAAAACAGTTTATTTTAGAGGCTACCCATAGCATTCCAAATTTGTGTACAAATAAATTGAAATTTGGTGATTAGTTTTCTGGAAAGTAAAAAACTTATACAATGTACTCCAAAAATTATGGCATGTTTAATACTGATCGATGCTGTATGCATAGATATTTGCGGCAAAACTTGATTAAATGTGGTTTTTGCGAGATACCATGCGATAATAAGGTAGAATATAATCAGAAATAGCGACGTGTTCAATGATATGCGATTTGCCCTAACGATGCAATCGCCAATTTTTATTATTGTTATATTATATACGTTAATATACGATTAGTGATATACCGCAATTTTATTAACGATCCAAACGTAAAAGAACTGTACCAAGCTGAAACTTGAGTATCGCAGAGCCCTGCTTTTCAGCAAGGATTGAATATCGAACGCCCTCTCACGTAGGAAGGTTGCGGATGAGGGCAGAACTAAATCTTCAGAGAGGGAGAGCATTTGGGACGGAAGGAGACAAAGCGTGGGATGCTGGGAGAGTAGGAGTTAGTGGAAGGGGCAAGAGGGGCTTAGCTGAGGAGGGGAGTAGGCGGTCGGGGTGTCTAGTGGGATGGGGAGAGGCGCACGAGGCATTTAGGAGGGTAGGGGGGTGGAGGCAGCACGCCTGTGTACCATGGGGTATGGAAAATGGAGAAGGACACAAGAGTAAATCCCTTCAAAATTTGAGACTCACGGAATCAATTTGCGTGCGACAGGCAGCGGAAGGGAAAACGGAATTGGTAGGAGGGCGGTTGCCTGTAGGGGTGTAGCGGGGAAGGGAAGGCTCAGAATGAGGGTGGGGGAAATTGTTTGGGGGAGGGACGGGGAAGAACTGTGGGAGGAGGCTGGGCGAGGAGTCGTGATGGAACAAGGCGGGATGGGAAGAATAAACGGGATGACAAGAGACACGTAGAGTGGGTGGATGGTTACGGTAGGGGATTGCTGCAGGGACAAAGCGATGTTTCAATGCTCTGCCATAGGTAGGTATACGACTCGCTGGAGATATTGCGTTGCAATATTTGTATTTCATGTTATAAATATTCTACATCGACCTACAAATGGCATGGTGCATTTTGCAAATACATGCGATTTATTCCAGTTAATGCGATACATTCGATACAAATCGATGTCCTTATCAACGATATACGCATCAAAACTCGATAAAAAGTGATACATGCGTGGCAAGGTACGATAGAATATGATGAAAAGTCCTCACGTATATGATGAAATGTGTTTTACTGAAGTAACGCATCGATAATAAGCAGTTAGATTTTATGCGCAGGGTTCAATGAAACGCTATAGTAGCAATAAAATCCAATTTAGTAGTGTAGAATGATAATTGAGATAGAAAACACACCAAAGAAGTTATATTCGAATCCATAGCCACCTATAAACAGTAATCCTTACTTTCAGGAATATGCCTAATGTAAAATGAAGATTGTAAAAAGATGCTAAGTATCTGTTTATATTCGAGGTAAAATAAAATTCCTAATAGAATATCAAATCATTAAAATTGCAAATTTTAAAGGAGGCGATGCAGTTGGGTAGAAGGATTAACAAAAAATGAGAAATAAGTGATGGAGCTGTGAACGCGTTCCACCTCCGGATGGATGATCAGCGTGGGGTCTACCAGATATCTGCTATTCATAAAGAAGGTTTTCCCGGCCAAATTTCTAGTGGGTTGGAGTATCTCCTGTGTTTTTTCTATTCAACCATGCAAATTGTTACCAGTTCACAAGTTATCATCTAGACTTATTCGACATTCGATGCTTGAACAAAACGCGGTGGAATAGTTTTGTACCATTTCGTGCAAAGCAATAGTTGCACAGGCGCCTTTAAATATTAAAAAAATTATTCAACGTTAAATCGTGCGTATTTGGCGGCCTCATCTTGTATTTCCACTGATTCAGAAAAAAATCCTTTCGATTTTACAGAACACCAAGCTTATTCCAGAAATACTGGAAGAAGTGCTATGACTTTTCTGGAAAGACTTGCCAAAAAACCATTCCTTCTTTTGGTTTACATGAGTTTCGGTTAACTGAAACCCTATCCCACAATTTCTCGACCCTTGACACTAGAAGGTCCGGGGTATGTTGCCTACCTAAAAGGTCCGCGAGCGGTCAATTGACCGCTATGCGTTATTAGAAGTACTTCGCTGTATTTGCGCTTTAAGATGCCCCTTTTTATTGTTTTTCTACGTCATGAGCTCTTCTATTACTACATTTTGGCACTTGAACCCGGTTATAGTTGGATTTTAGGCGGATTAGAGTGGTTTTACAGTTCATAAAATGGAATTGGTCGGAAATAATTTCATTTTCTTTCGATTATTTTTCATTTATTAAAAAAAACGTAAATATATCTTCTTTTATAACACAATTACATGAAAATGTTTTAAAACACTGGTTTTTAAGAAGTGAAAATCATCATACACAGCAAAGTAAGAATAACATCTCGACAGAAGATTTTCTAGTGAAAAAGTGACTGTCACAGAGAGCAAGGAAAATTTGCAGGTGAGTACAAAAGTTGCTTTAAACGGTAAGTACGATTTGTTTAACATATTTCTACTTTGTTTTTATCTGCTAGAAGAAATTTTACATAAAGCTTTCCACTACATTACATTTTTTTCAGGAACCGAACAAAAAAAAAACTTAAAAGTGTACGAAAGAACATGGTTTTTGTTCTTGAGGTAAGTAACAAAGGTTTTTGCTTAGTGTCATATTCTATATGTAAAAAAAACGTACAAGATAAAAAAAATTGAGAATCTTACCTTGGACATATTATATTAGCGCTATTAGAAGACACATAAAAATGAAAATTTTTAGTAACAAAAAGTCGTAACCTCTAAGAGGCAGGCCTATTGTATTTCTAGGCTTCCTCGCATTTATTGCAAACCCTAATATCACTTTCACACTTACCACACATACGTTTCTTGCATCTGTTACATGACTTTTTTGTTTTATTTTGTTTACAGAGCCCAATTTGGCACTGCCTGCGACTACCTGAGTCAGGAGGACCAACGTCTGCTACACGCTGCATTTTTCTACTTTCTACATAAGTCTTTGACATTTCTTTTGCAACTCCCAAAATGAATGATTTACGTGAAACATTAGAGTTAAAGACTAACTTGTACAATGAATGAGCATTAATCATGGCTAGATCTAGGATGTTATAGAAAACATGCACGGGCCATCGCCGTGTGCCAGACCGAACGCTGTATTTACGAGTCATTTGGTCAACCGTATCGACTCCGCATTTGTTCTTATTGTAAAAAAGTACCGTTTCTGGCTTTTTTTTCTCCGTCTCACCGTCAATTTGTACACAGGGGTGCATACTACTAAGAACTAGGAAGTTTTTGTTAGATTTAGATTGATTACCGGTCCAGGTGCTTTCTTCGTGCTTATAGATAACAGTGCTAAAACGAGAATCACCACATTTCTTCAAAGTAGGCGGTACTTCTCTTCTATTTCGATTTAGCGTCCCTACAAGGCTAGTTTTTTCTTCTTGAGTTCTTTCGCAAGACTCAAGGAGGTAAAGTAATTGTCCATTGTGACGTTTCTGCCCTTGTTTAGGGCTCAACAAGTTGTTTGACAATGTTTTCGCCGACACGTTCTGTCCTGGGCCTTGCCTCATCTTTGCCTACATAAGGAAGAATATTGAGCACGTACCTCATTTTCGCATCAGTAGCGATCCAAAATTTAATCCCAAACTTATGGGGTTTATTTGCCATGTATTGTAAAAATGGGCCCCTGCACTTTGTCGGATACAGTTGCTCATAAACAGTAATACTTTCGCCAGGTCTGTAGCATGCTAAGTAATTTTCAACAAACTTATTCCAAAGATCTGATACCAAGCAAAATTTGTCGGTTTGTTTACGAGAAGCACGGCTGGCCCTGTCATCAAAACGTAAAAATCTTATGATTTCCTTGAACCGATTTCTACACATTGTCGCCGAAAAAAATGGTTGGCCCCATTGCGTGTGCCACAGATCATTAACATGGGTTGATTGAGCTACACAAGCCCCACGTGCATACAAAATGAGAGAAACGCGTCGAGCTCTTCTAAAGACAGTGACCACGATTCATCGCCTAGAACTCACCGAGCTTCTTTTCAGTACAATATTTTATAACCCTAAGCATAGGTTCCGTCAGAAAAAGCTTCAGTGCGCTCCAGTAAGAATTTTCCTCTAAGTGCTGCTTGGCGTAGCCAGTGGCACCCCCTGATTCTCTTAGAACATTCATTTCACCACGTCTGCCAGCATGATCGCCAGGCAAAATGCGAGTCCAAACTGTGCTATCATTGGCTGTTTCTGTTCCCCCAATATCTGGCCTTGTGTTTTGGTTATATTTGGATTTCTTCTTACCCCTTTTTGCTCTTCTAGGTTCCTCAACGTCGTTTGGCAAGTCTTCCTCAGCATCACCTCCGCCGCTTATCTCAACATCATGCTGGTTTCCTTCATCAGCATCATCGGTCGATAAGTCAGCGTGATCTGTTTCAGGACAGGACTTCGAACGCTGGGTGGAGGAGGAAAGCGCTTGAGACACGCTTAACTAAGGCATGTCCAGACATGCATCGGTCCAAGCGTGTGAATATGCACTGCACACTGCCGTGGTAGCGAGCGGTGGGGTGGGGGACTTTATTCGAGAACTTGAAACAAAGCTTCAACAGTTATGGCCCTCAATCAGCAACAAATGAAAGAAAAACGATTTTTTGAGTATGAAACGCATGATTATGATCGTTTATTATGATAGAACTAGATATTAGGGAACATATTAGGCAGGAAACGTGCCCGATGTCAACAGAAACGCTTAAAATGCAATAGCGGTCAATTGACCGCTCGCGGACCTTGTAGTTAGACCCGCTTGTTGCGCCAAAAGTAATTGTTAATTTTACAAAATATTTCACACAGTGGCTTATGCTCCTAAAATATTAAAAGTCAAAAAAAATCAGATCCGCACAAAAATTACTTTTTGAGTGAGGACGATAAGAAAGTTGCGAACGGTCAATTGACCGCTATCGGACCTTCTAGTGTTAAAGCCCACCTTTTTGGCAGAAAGCTCCTAGGATTCAAGTAGGTATGTTAATAGTTTAGAATTCAGCTCGCATGACGATTCTCTTGTGCATATGAGTAGAGCTCTGGCAAAAAGATCACCTTTTATCATTTTTACCACACGTGAAATGATTTTATACGGTAAACTATAATTCTGTGAATACCAGGGTGAATGCTCTCCTGCCAATGTCGTTGGCGAACGATAAAATTTCCCTATCGGGTCATTGCATCGGGAATACCCGTCGCACTCTTCAACGCTCCATCCACGAGACATCACCGGTGGGGAGATGAGAAATGCAAAAAGGGCACCAAACTTCCATCCCACCATACACAAATCCCATCCGAACCGACAAGCGATGAGCACCACGTCCCCCTTTTAAAGCAAGCCAGCTGGAGACACTTGGAGGCCGCAAGAAATGTGGAATGAGATGAGGGGGGCTGTAGAGCGGCGGAGATGAAACAAGGGAAGAACGTTGACCTGGGGAAAGATAAGCAGGACGGAATCAATAAGATGAGGACTCCACGGTCGGGAAGAACGGGTGACGCTGGAGATACAGGAGAAGAGATACGGCGTCATCCCGGACATTTTTTTCCTGCACTATTTCTTGTACTCACCCTAGTGATGTACATTTTCATCTACATGCTCTCTGAAAGACGTAGCATAGGCGTGTAGCAGGGGGATTTAGGAAATGGGCCATGGAAAAGAAAGGTCATCAGGAAAATGCTTTGGATTTTGAGTACAATATACGAAATTTCCTAAGCACCTCAGTTTAAACATTTTCTAGGAACAGAAATCAGGGAAATACTTAAAAATAGCATAAAAACAAAATTTTTACCCGTTACCATAAAGTTTTTGACCACATAGCTCAAAGCTATCGAGCTTTTTCAATCGTACGCGAAGAAAACGACACATAAAACATTTCCGATTTACAACGAATTACATAAATTTTATGCATGTGGTCAAACATACCATAGTATCACTAAGTTAACAAATTTCAAGCTATCCGGGACTAGCCACGGAGTTCCACTTTTACGGAGTCACCCGCAATGCACACATGTGCGATTTTCCACATAGAAAAAAATCATCCGCCTTGACCGGGATATGCATTCCTAAACAACATCTGCGCTCCACAGAGTAATTTGTTTCCACAAAAATTATAGCAATATCGCTTTTTTCAAGGGCCAAGAGTGACGAAAAACTATGAATAATGCAGTAGCTGAATTCTGTGATGCGCATGGATAAAAAGATGAATAGCATACCCCATGGCACTCCGCTGCGAGGAAAATATCAAAGAAAATATTCATTATTTAAAATTCAATCCGCTCAGCAGCTACCACCTATTACCTTGAGGGTTTATGGCGTTTGAATTTCACGGAAAATGTTTTATATTGCAAAGTGAATTTTTTTAACAGGCGAAATGTGAACTGTAACTACGGAGAAGGCGCTCAGCAATTTATTATTATTTATTTTCGTTGCGTTGTAATATTTTCTTTAACTATTTTTTGCTTCATTCACAGAATTTCTTTTATTTCTGTTTATGATGAAGTAAACACTAAAATACGATACCAGCTAGGACCGGAGGATGAGAATACAACTATGTCCCACGGGCAGGTATTCTTTTCTGGTACGTAGATGAATTGCTTTTCACTGTCGTATTTATGAAAAAAATTAAAAATCAGAAACTTTAGAATATTCTAGGGACATAGGACATTTAGATTTCTTCGGAGGTAATAGTCCTGAATGATTCCATTGTCTACAGTTATGAATTCCTACCATAACATCCCATTTCCAACAATGGTATTTCAAATATCATAGTATAGAGACATAGAATGAAAACAATGATTTAATGTAGTAAAATGGGGTGAGGAAAATTTCACTATCCTCTGGGATGGTTATCTTTAGTGCGTGTGCAGAAGGTTTGATGTATTCGAAAATGTACCTATGGAATAAATCTAAAATAGACCGTTATTTTTTGTATGAACCGGTGATAATGAACTTTCCTCCCTCCAGAGACTGTATCTGAGAGACAGAAGTTATTCCCTAAGGTCGGCTACAACGCCGGGCACCATCACATCGCCCAACCCATCCACTACTGCACGAATAATTAAAAAGGATTTAATTCCCGGGTGCTGAAAGAGCTAGTAGAGCTTCCGAGTTTCCTTCTCCATTATTTTGCCTTTATTTCGCACAACAACACAAGCTTCCTGAAAAGAGGCAACATCCACGTGGGATAAAATGTGAACTAACTATGAAATAGCAGTTTATCCTTTTAAAAAATTCACAAAATATTATATATGCATTCATTCAATACTATTCATGTTTTCTCCGACATGCTCTTCGATCCTTTTAGGAGGTTTAAAATAGACGAAAAAAATTGACTGTGGAAAAGGTCAAATATTAAAATATATCTTCGGAAGCCTACATGAGTGAATAAATCTGACGAATTTACGTTGTCAATAAGAACATAGCTAACATATTATTTTAATGACGGTCTCCCTTACAGTGAAAGTTGATTTCACTCGAATTCATGGTATTGCGTCAAGGAATAAAGGTAAATGAAACTAGATTTTGATCCCAACCACAAAGTATTAGCTAAACAAATTCATTCCATTCGTTCCACTAATATTTGCTTTTAATGGAGGTAATTAGCAACATGCTGAACTGCTCACGCGCTGGGATAATGGGTAAGCCGAAACCGGTATTTGTTAAACACAGTGGATTCACTTTTTTCGACACGAAGTTTAAAAGGCTAAAAAATTAGATTATTCCAACGTCGGTGTAATGCATTTTGTTTTTAAATCTATTCTCTCGGTTCGAAAATTCATTGGCGTATCTTAAATTACAGGCGTGCTTAATGGATTCACCACACAAACAAGGAAGCGGCACTTTGTAAAACTCGACACCCATTACTGGGAGATAGCGTTTCAACAAAGCGTTCCGGTACGTTTCCTCATATCACTCTCCCCGAACCGTTGCGTATAAAAACTTCAACTCAGTGAAAATTTGGTTTAGGTAATTATTTTTCGCCGCACAATGTTCAACAATAATGTTCTCCCTAAAGAAACTTAATAATAATAAATAAGTGAAAGAAGAGATTAAAACAAATTCTTCCATAGCTGTAACGCGAAGAGCATCATAGTAAATTGAAGTTTATTCAACAAAAATTAATGTTTTTAACTACATATGTTTCCCACAACCTCCGTTAGGGATAAGAAAAAAGTTAGGTAAACACTAAACTGGTGTGATAATAATTTTATAAAGTTCTGTAGATTGTTTCCGGTGCATTTTCCACAATATCTCAAAATTGTTTCCTGCGAAGCTGTATCAACTTTTAACAAAGCTAAAGATTGATTAATCTTCAAAACTGTAATGATATATTTTATTGTATTGATTTTAATTTGAAATTATACATATTACTAACAATAAATCTGTATCCTTTTCGTAGTTTATTTTTTACCTCAAATCTTGGTTTCCACAGCTTATTACTTCCCTTCTTATGAATGCATTAAAACTCAAACAAAGCACCGAAACTGTCATTGGCGTATCTTAAATTAGAGGCAATAGCTACTTAAAAGGAAGAATAAAATTTCAGTGCAATGCGAAAGGAGCAAATAATTGCATCACTTGGCTGACATGAAAGTCTGTTGATAAGAGATTTAAAGGATGATATCAAGGAAAATCATAAATTTTAGAGGAAATAAATAAAAGGATAATCGAAGGTGCTAGAGAAGAGGTAGGTAAGAGATCTCTTGTTCAAAGAAAAGTGTCGAGGTAGGCCTAATGGAATAACTTTGAATTCAAAGTTTTGCGTAGTAAACATAGGAAAATATGGTCATCGGAATCGTTCGGTGGATGAGTAGTGAGCGTTGATGGTTTCAGAAATATGAAGTTTGCTTTTAAGCATTTTTTAGAAATGTGTATCTTATTCTCGCATTTATTTCAGGGTATTCCATGATTAAAACATAAACTATCCGTAGAATATGTATAGGTATTTTCTCTAGTAATTCTGACATGTTGTACAAGAGCTATTGTCTTTACTTGAGAAATCGAAACAAACCCAGAATTAAAATATATATCGTTAACTTTGAAAATACAAAAACCCAAGCAACAAGAAACATACGATACCCAAGTTAAATAGTAAACGCGCAATTGGCTTTTTAACCTTGAATGAGGATAATTCTTACCCTACGATAAGGAATAATATTGTATAGAATATCCACCTGATAACGAGACTCGCACCCGATCGTCACTTTTTTGCCTTCAGGAGCCTCTCGCTCTTCGATAACTTTCGCTTAAGGCAATAGTCGCATGTAAGTTATTTCCAAGTCTCTTGCAGGTACTTACAGTCAGCACTGACCGAAGGCTTGATAGGAAAAAGTGAGCTATTTGCATTACCATCCGAGTCTATGAACACCAAAAACCACTCTGGTAGCTTGTTGAAATCAATAAATTACAGATTAAAGTTTTCAGTCATGAAACATTCTTATTTCTTTAACAGTTTGTCAGAATATTGGTACCTCTCCCTATATCTACAGTTTTTATTACAGTCAGTATTTTTTGTAAAAGTACACTCTACACCTTGCCGATTTCTTGTCAGTTTATTGATGCACCGAGATAAGTTTTCATATTTGAGTTAGTTGTCAATCTTTTCAATTGTCAATTACTTTGTATACTAGGTTATTTAACGATTAATTTGGTCGGAAAATAATGAAAATTCAACCGGTCCAGCGGATGTGATGCGTCGCCTTTATGTGAAAACATGCACATGACAGAACGCACTAGTTCATACGGTAACCCTACTAAGGGAGTCTATGTCACTTATCCTTCAAGCCGTAGCCTGCTCCTATGTATTTTTTCCCAATCAGCCCTATTCCCCCACCTCTCCACACTTCTATGTACCCCCTAACCTCTCCACACTTCCATATACCCTTACTCATTCCAGCAAGGATCATCGTCCCCTTTACCCTGCAGTTCGTCGCCGTGGTAGGGGAGATTGCAGATGTCGTCACTCGCCCTCATAACCTCCTCGTTAATGGCGCACGAAATACGAGACCCGTTGCTGGGGACGGGTCAGGGGTGGTAGGCGGGGGGCGTGGTGGGCCATTTGGTGTGGTTTGGGTGGCAGGGTCACCGGGATGCTGTAGGAAGGGGGGCTATTCTTTGCAAAGGGTGGAAAAGAAGGGACAATCAATAAAACCATCAAAGTTTCGATTGAAAGATATGCATTCTGTACGATCAAAGACGCCACATTTTGCAACGATTAACGTTCAAGAAGTCTCAAGAGAAAACCTGGGCCGTTGGTGAATATACAATCACACAGCGTATCTGATGGAATATAAGGCTAGCAAAATAGGAAGAGTAATAATTTTTCGTAGTAAAACTAGTACATTTGGACAAATGTTTCTTCGATGCTCTCCTACGATATTTCATAACTGAGACCCAAGTTCGAGAACTAACTGTCAGCTATTTCATAATCGCTGCTCACAACGGCGTCAAAAAAAAATGGCAGGGTACTTGACTTGAAAACGTTTATGATGTAATTTTTTTTGTATTTCAGAAGAATAATAAATAAATAAATCTCTGGATTATATTAATTTATATAACCCAAACCCATCTCCTACCTCTAGGGCGGCACCTCGATTCCATGTATGAATAAATCAAACGGTTCGATGTTGAGCTTGTATTCAAGACGAGTGATTAAATACTTTCAAAAACACTACCGTAATTTGTGTCCCAACCAAATATTTCTTCGATGGCTTTATCACTTCTTGCAATATTTAATTCAAAGTCACATAAAAGGATTAAAGTATGAGACACTACTATAATTGAATGGCCAATTGAAGTAATTAAAACGGGAAAATAATTTAATCAACTCTTAAAACACTGCTGCAATAAAATATAATTAAAGCCATCTTTATATCGGTATTCTATAAATTAATCCAGTCGTACAAACAGCAGTAGTAAATAAAATTTCAACAGTAACTCCAAAAAAATACATGGAGGAGATTCAGGCCCCAAGTCCTAGAATTGTAAATGCCATTCTCCTATTTTACATTGGAGCGCATATAAAGTGCATCTGAATAAGATAAAAGTAAAAGATGAAAAATGTAGTCTCACAGGTTTGTGCAACATAGCGACTGTCAATCATAATGTACGGCACTTCGTGGACAGCCACATTCAGTTTCTCCGGTCCATGTTTATTACGGGACCCGATTACCACACGATTGTTATGGGTCAAATCCCAGCTTAGGCATAAATGTTATCTGCAATGTAGAGTTAAAGTTTTAAATTATACTATAGAGTTCTAAGATTGATGTTGAAGCGCCTATAAATAACTCAAATGTACGACTCAAAAACATACAATCAAGAGTCTCAAACGTAGTAGCCAGGAAAGTCTCCAAAATGTCGCGGGTTCAAATCTCATCCAAGGCTTGGCTGTTGTGTTTTTCGCTTGAATGATACTTTAGATTAAAATGGGCAATATGGCGTTAGCTGATAGAGCACCTAAATGGATAAGTAGAATCAGATAATTAGGGGCTTGCATAGCCATTAGAGATATTGCACCCCTCTCCAACTTATTTTTTTCCATTTCCCGCTCAAAATGGGCACAGCAACAAAACACAGTACTATATATCGTTAATATATACTACTAGATTCTCTCCCTTAACCTAAAATGCCTGTAGCATTCTGCGGGATTTTGCTAAAAATGTGAAAAGTTCGTATTGTGTAAAGTGTAAAATGTTTTGTGCCGCGCCTTGTTTTATTCGTTATTTTAGCTCACATCTCCCTCCCTGTTAACTCCTAGATGCGAGTCCAAAATGTGTACGTAACCTATATTTTCTGAGGCCTTCCAATCGATATGCCGTTTCCATATCGGCAAAATGACAGCTACTTCTCTTTTTCCAAAACGGCAAGGCAAAGGACATCAGGGGATGGATTGGGAACAAAGGGTGTGAGGGAAGAGAAATATGTGAAAGGGGGAAATAGAGGAAAAGAGAGATCGCGAAAGCGAAATTAAAATTTGACTCCGCGGGCAAAGCAACATGACGCGCTATCATTTTAAGGCCCACCTGCCGAAACAATTCATTTTCCGGGAGATGTCACCCGTGCGCCAATTTCGGAATGAGATATTAATCTGCCCGGAAACATTTGCTCCGGCAGCGGGCATCTCTCCTTGGACCATCTCCTCTCCCCCACGACGAAACCTCCTGGATCGCCATTTCCGAAATAAATTCTTTCCAATCAAAACAGTATTTCTGGGAATTAAAACTGACGCTCCTTTAATCATGAGCCCAACCCGGGCGTGAAATTTGGCTCACCGAAGCCTTCGGACACACTTTGAGAAAGGTCTAAACGCTAATTGACTTTGAAATTTAAAAGACTATTTGAAAGAACCAAACTACAAGCACGTCATTTACTTCAGTAAAGATCGTTATTTAACGTTCGGATGTTCATCAAAATTTCAAATATTGAAGAAATAGTTAGTTTTTTAGTAAATGAAAAAAGAAATATATTCTAAGCCAGAACTATATCGGTATTTTATCAATGTATCCAATCGCATAAACAGCACTAGCAAAACAAAGACAAACTATCAATTGTTCAAGAATAACAATGTATTTTACACGGAATGGGAGAAATATGAAGTGACATAATACGATTGATTAAAATTTTGATAGATAAATGGAGAGAAAAGTTAAAACTTCGATAGTTTAACGCCTTTTTGGTGGAAAAAAGCACTAAAGCAGTACAAAGCTCGGTGAGGATCTTTGTTTTTAGATTTTCGCAGTTATTAGATGCACTAGTATCGACCATTTTCGGGTATACTGCTGCGTGATGAACTTGAACGGCTCAACGTTTCGTTCCTCCTCAACGTCTCCGGACGACGTTCCCAGCAGGAGGAACGAAACGTTGAGCCGTTAAAGTTCATCTCGCAGCAGTATACCCGAAAATGGTTGATTCTTGGAGAGGATCTTTGGGTTTAGCCCACAAAACCGCCACAAATGCCATAGCATAAGATAACCTACAAAAATCTAAACGATTATAATACTTAATACAGAAGTCTAATTACTCAAGGTATAATTTTACGTTAAAATAAAGAAAGCATTGTCAGGTAAATAAAACCCAAACGCAATTCAACGTAGACAACTCCACTTTGTTAAACGCTTCTTCCAAAAACAAATAACTAGAAAGATTAGCTATAATCAGTTATGAAAAGGTAAGTGAAGATTTATATTTTTACTCCCAAAATGGCTGATTTCTTTAGGAAAAATCAAAGTTTGTTAATTAAATCTCGGGAGGTATAAATATTCACTTGTGGGAAAAATGGCGAGAGGAATTTTAAGCCAGAACCGCTGGAAAGTGACGACTTGCAATACGGCATTAGGGTTAGCGTGTCAGATTAACCATAGGACCTCATAGGAGCACACATTGCCTCGAAGGATGAGTCAAAAGTGCCAGCTTAATGGGTAAAAGTAAAATAAGATGGTACTTTAATGAAGAAGTAGTAGTAAATGTAAAAAGAAAGTGGAACGTCAGAAGAAAAAGAACCAGTTTTGGAACAGGCTAATGAACATTGAAGGAAGAAAATAATAGTAAAAACATAGTAAATATATAATAAAGGGCATTGGGAGAATGAGTAACAGGAAACCCATTCACGACTAAGGAAACTTTTTTAAGAATTAGTAATTGATGGAGGGATACATACGACATCAATAAATGAAAAAAACTATGTGGGACTGAATGCAATTACCTTTTCATCTAATAAATATATTTAGAGGTTAGCAGTTTATTTTTATGCACGAAATCATATTGTTGTTTTAGAACGTGGAAACAATCTGCATTTATTAACTATATAGTTTTAAATGACGACATCTTAATGCCAACTATATGAATTAATTTATAAATGGTAGGACTTAAGCTTTCGAATCATGAATTACGCACAAAGTAAGTAAAAACAAAAGGACTTCTTCCGTAAAATTATATCATGCCCACAATTCTGGCGAAAATACATACTACAAATACTGCAAATACATTTAAAGACATATTTCAGTAAATCGTGGCGGCACAGGTATTTTGGTACTTGAGTTATTAAAAATACGATTTTGTTGAAAATAAAGGAAAGGAAATGACCGAGATCCCAAGACGTGTTATAAATTACGCCGACGAGATCCTTCGATTATATTGAATTTACAATGTGATTTCTTTCAGGATGTTACAAAATTGCCTCTTCCATTTCACTACTGGCTATTTATTCTCGAAATTCTTTAATTTTCCGAAAGTGAAAAAAAACATATGCAGGCAGGGAATGCTCATATTATGGTTAAAGGCCAAATTAATAACGAACGCTGGAACGGTTTGAACGACGAATGCATAATTAATTTAATTCAAATGACCATGCCAATGGATTATAATTTAGCTTAAATTAAACCCATTATGGCTATTTCCTTTATTCTTTATTTTGATTCAGATTAAAAATAAAATAAAATAATTAATTAATGGGTGATTAACACATAATTGGAACCAATATTAATTTTCACAATAAGAATCCATTCAAAAATTCATTTCGGCTGCCCCCGAGTACTGTATTTCTAAATTTTAATGGTACGAAAGACTAATAGGTGTGGTAATACTTGGCAGCATAGGTACCTATACAGCCATGAAACGTGCATGTGGAAATGCCTAATTAAAGGTTTATCATTTTACCATCATGAATCCATTTCATTCGTATATTTCAATACACAAATAGAACAGTGATTGTATTCAACATCTCGTCCCGGTATAGAAATATTACTACATTCTAGCGATTAAAAAATTATTATTCTCTCAGAAGATTTATGTAAAACTCATCGATAAAAGTCTATTCTTTTGAATATGCAGATTTTTAGCCCTGAAGTAAGTAATCTCTCTCCGCAATACGTTGGAATTTTCGGGCCATACGTAACCAGCGGCATCTCATGAAACTAGGACACTTATGGACTTATTCACCTAAACGTATTGAGATACCAAGCCACTGGCGGTATAAGTATCACATAATATAGTTTTAAATGTTTTCAGTAAGAATTTATTTGCCCAGGTTCCATACCATTGTTATGCGATACACTTTACTACTCTCCTCTCGATGTCATGGAATATAAATAAATGATTATTTGAAGAATTTACTAAACCTTAAAAACTCCTATGCTTCAATCTCACTGAATAATTATTATACCCTTAACAATAGAATTAGAGGTCATAGTTTAAACAATCCTTCGGAATAAATATAACACACTAAAAGTTCATTTTGAGGAAATTAATTGTACTCACACTGTTTTCATTCATTTAAACTGCAGTAATCACATGGGGATACTCACCGTATTATTCGCAAGTTGTAGACTTTACAAAAATAATAAAATATTTGATTCAACGACGGAAGTGATATAATTAGCCATGAATCAATTCCTTTCCTATCTGAAAGCTATTTATTTATTTCATTTTGTGGCCTTCATTGGACCGTTTCAGTCATCTTCTGGAACTTTTCTGTTCCCCAGTATTTCTTCAATCGCTCGGATCGTAATTTTCTTTCTATATCTGGGATCACCCTTCCTATTCCCTGTTTGTAAATCTTGGATTGTAGTCCCGTTTATTTTTCCCTAAGTTTCATGATCGTCTGTCTTTTCTTTAAATCTTCCATTGTAACGTGTAATTTACTCATATCTTCGTCATTTTCAGCAATCCATCTTATGATGGTCATAATGTTCCAAAGTTTTTCTATAATTTTTTCGTTGATTCTGTTTTCCGGTGTTCTCATTAAGTTTCTAAAGAATGAGATTTATTTCTTTCTCATCGTGCTCCTTACAGGCTCATTTCTCTTTAGACTGTTTCAGTTGAAGCTAACCTCTAGTGCCCGTATAGTTGATATTTTTCATTCATACAAGTTCTGACTCTTCTCCTTTCTATCTCTAGTAATTTATCTGCTAACATTGTGTTAATTATTTTGAAGATGATTTCAATTTCATATGTTATTTTCGGTTGAGTGACTTTTTGCTTATAGCTTAATTTCGCACAAGTTTAGATCACTAGAAACACGTTGACTATTCTCCTTTATAACTTGAATAATTCATCTAATGCCATTGTGTTAATTGTTTTGAAGTTGTTTTCACTTGCATATCTTATACCCAGTTCTGTGATTTTTTGCTTATAGCTGTATTACACACTTTTTTAGATCCGAGAAACACGCTGACTATTCTCCTGTATATATCTTGAGTAATTTATCTATTGCCATTGTATTAGTTGTTCTCCAGATGGTTTCAATAGCATATGTTATTTCCGGTTGTGTACCTGTTTTTCTAATGGCTATATTACACGCATTTTTAGATCACCAGAAACACGTCGACTATTCTTTCTACCTTGAGTAATTTTTCTATTGCCATTGCATTTGTTTTTATGAAGATGGTTTGAATTGTATATGTTATTTCCGGTTTTGGAACAGTTTTTTTCTTCTAGCTATAGAATTACACGAATTTTTGGATCACTAAAAATACGTATGAGGTATTTTAAAGTAGGACACTAGGAAACTATGTGATCCCTTGCGGATTTTCTCAAAATTTCACTCCAATAGGGATCATGTTCCTGCTGAAACTTCCTGCTGAAATAAAATTTTTTTTAAATTATAATACTTTTAAAATACAATTAAAAAGGTTACTGCTACAAGGGTCCTATTATTCTTTGGAGGAATATTTATGTGAGTAAGGAAAGACTTGATGAAATGTTTACGATGTGTTTTTTTATGTATTGGATGTTAATTATTTGTGATATTTGTTTTGACTGATTTAATATGTATTGTTAAAGTAACTTATGTTTATGATTGACGTGCCTTATATCATTGGACAGATATACCTTGGTCTTTGGGCAAATAAAAACTATTATTATTATTATTATTATTACTATTATTATGTTGGTGTGTTGGCTAGAGTACTTGCTAACCATACGGACAGCCAGGTTCAAATCCCTGCAGCGGAGCATGTTTTTCAGAGGAAACTCGATCTCTACTTGAGTGTTTTGTGGAGGACACTTCAAGTACAGTACTCCGTCTGTCGGATGAAACGTAAAACCATGGTCCCCATGGCGCCTTTTGTTACGAGCAGGATAATGCTGACGCCAGGTTTCCATCCACCCTTCCTCCCTTACCTGTTCCCTATGGCGCAAATGACCTTAGCTGTCGGTTGCCTCCCCAAAAATCCAATCCAATTCTTTCCATTTTTTTCACTAAAATAATTGAAGAGGCCATAATTCCGTTACAGGAAAGCGCCACTCGTGGGGCTAATATCAGTTGGGTTTAGAGATCGAAATTACCTCATATCCCTCCTATGGATTTGAATAAATTTAGCACGCGTGGGACGCTCTGTCGCGGTTTGTTGATTCCAATGCTGCAGCAGTAGCGCCATAGGTCCCATCGACAATGGCTTACCGCCCTCCGAATCAATTTCGCGGCAAGTTAACGTTCGCAAGCTGCCCTTTTCACTTTCCCCAGTTGTGCGTTCCAATCGCTGCCCTTTTTTCCATCCGCCGGCTCCGGGTTGACTCTGATGGCCAATTAGAAAGTCGCCCACCACACAGGCAAGCGAACACACGACCTCATCCCGATTCTCCGAAAACATTCGAGCCGGGCGTGCCCCTGCAACTCGATATTCTCCTCCTTCCCCCTCTCCAAACGACCACCATCCCTACCCCAGACTCCATTCTCCGCGGTCGCGATCGGCCATGGCAGTTCCAAATCCCCGGAGCGAAAGAAATTGATTAAGGCAGATACTGCTGCATCTTTAAAAAATTTCCATTTCGGCCATTCAATCCATCCTCCAAAAATTTGAGATCACAATTGAAATTGGTTTTGAAATATTAAAAAAGTTATATATCCCTATCAAATCTAGCCTTCTAGCGTCTGAAATGCTCAAAATTATCAAGGAATAGAACAAATCGGCAATGTTGTGATTCTTGACGGAGATATATTTCATAACTCCTCAGGTATAGGCATATAATTACTCAAATGTCACCTGCTGGTAAAAACTGGTAGAACTACACTGGTTTGCCATTTGATGGTCGTACTAAATATAGAGCAGGTCTAACGAGTCGACACTACGATATACTCTAAAGCTATTCTAGGATGTTATAAAATTTTATAAAAGGGTGGCTACAATAGCTCAAATTGCTATTTAGAACATCGGCCAAACATACCAACCCAAGTCACGAGGATGGATACAGCTTATTAGAAAATTCTAAGAGCCTTAGCTGTCTATAATATCTACGACAATATCGGAAATGAAGACATCCTATCTGATTTTATCATTCAAACTATCACCGTGACAACTTAAAAATGAAAAAAAACATTAGGAACAAGCATGTTAAGCAATAGAATATGCAAAGGACTGCTTTACTGTTAACTAATTGAAAAAAGAGACTGCAGACGTCTTAAGAAGCGAGAGACCAGCATGTTAAATATGGCAGAACACGATGAATATCCGTTTAAAACGAACCACATTCTCTAAAGTCATATACAACTACTTATATTTGTATGGGATGTAAAGTATGGGATGTGTCTCCGACAGCCTCTTCCTCTCAAATTCCAACCTTACACGTGGTGCACCCTGTTTTAACTGACGAGGTAATGGCGACCGAGTTAAGGAGAACCCCTCCAACGAGTGTCAACGGCCTCAAACGAGAGTCAATGAGCCATTTATTGACCAACGGCATAAGAGGCATAAGGCAAGGAGAAGCCAATGCATTAAAAACCCACAGTGGATTTCTCTATTTTAAATGGACAGCTCGCAACCTGAATAATCCTTTATAGAAATTTTCCGGAGGTAAAATATGTCCACGATCGTATCTCCGAGTGGACTTAATCCCAGGAGTTCAAGGTGAACATGAATGGAAGGAGTTACAAAGAGCTGAGGGAGTCAGCACATGATATACGAGCATTATTGGAGGAGTTCAATTGAAACATGTCTGAGGACAGATTCACCTTAGAAGAAGAAGTTATTTATTCAGTATATTTAGCGGCTATAAAGTGGGAGGGGATAAGGGGTGTATTGGACTATCTTTAGTGGATCCATATCCAACACAACAACATGAAAAAAATTTTCACGGGAGAGTACATGACCTACAAGTGTTTCTCAGCAGCCAGTTGTATTTCACCAAAGAATTACTTGTCATCGCCATAGCTGTAATTATTAATTACATGATAACTGACCTTTACATGATTCGCCTTCGCTACAACATAATACTGCTGCATCAAATTAAAAGTAGTTGGAGAGATTTAACCTAAAAAGGACATGTGAGAATTTTAACAACTGCACTCCTGCAAAAACACGGAAAACAATAAATAACAGAAAAACCACCGAAAAACAACGATTAAACATGAGATACAACGCCTTGTGCTTGCTACTCTGACATTGAAAATTGGTACCACTCAACTCAAAGACCTGTAAGCAATACACTAAGCTTCAAACTAAAAAATTTGCGCTTAAGATTCAGTTAGCAATAAACTGCGGTGTGCGAGCGTAACAACAGTTATACCATTGTCGAGCAAAACAGTTCACTGAGCCTGATACATGCACCTGCGTGTCCCGCAAGAATAAGATTTATATCATAATATTCAAGTTTAAAAGGAGTTAATTAAAATGTTGTCCACAATACCAAGAAGATATATTTAACATATTTAAAACGATTATCAAGGTCAAGTTTGTAACTTCCATAATTTATTTAAAAGTTATCGATCGGTTTCCGCTGACAAGCCATCATGTTATCAGATGACGGCTAGACAACCGAAACAGGTTGGTAACTTTGAAATAAACTAAGGAAGCCAAAAAATTTACCTTGATCATTATGACGTCCTTCCACCAAGTGAGATTTTTAAATTTTTGGAGATATTTTTTTTTAATTTTTAGTTAAAACGTTTCGGAGAATATTTTTTTTTATTTGACAACCACATTTTTTAGCCAATATCGACCCAGAAAATTAGCAACAAAGCAGAAATATAATTTCACAATACATTTTTAATGGTAGATATATAGCTGACTGTGGATAGTATCCCACTATTGCCTTCAGAATGACACATAAAAACGCATTTCCTTAGGAAATAAAAATGTATCGCACATCTCGGTGGCATAGTTAATCCATGCATACATTGTCTCCAAATTCCATGCAATACGAAAAGAAAACCAAATAATAATAGTAATAATAGCTCCAAAATATGAAATACAGAAAAAAATACAAATAATACAATATTAAGATATTCAGTGGAGCTTTAGGTAACCTATAAGGCGAACCTGTGTTTAGGTTACCATCAATTTGAAATACGACCATACATTGTTACATATAGAACAAGAAAAAAATTTGACCAACATTTCAAATGAATTCCTTTTAGCAAGTATGTATACAAAAATAAATAATTACATTTAGCAAAATATATCTTCGAATTTTTCATAGTTAAATAGCCAGTTTACAACTTCTTTTAAAAAAGAAGCAAGATTAGGTGGACTTAGGATTGGTAGAAAAATAGGACGCAAACAATGATTCCCACCCTCATCGTTTGTACACATTATCTTCTTCCGGCTAGGCATGGGTCGCACGGTACGCGTATAACGTTAGTCTCATCACCTCCCGCCACCCCCCGACGCCGCGCCGCTTTTCTCCCCTCCCGCACCGAGAGACCGCAGCCGCGGTCGTGATTCGCTTTAGGGGATCTAGGCCGGGGCCGTCGGCGGTGACTCTCGCTTGCGACCCCGGCCACCGCCGCCATCACCTCCCGCCGCCAGTGCCTGACCACCCCCCGGCACACGGCTAATGCGCCTTGCAGGGGTCGTGATTCGAGGTTAAGGGTGTGGGAATGCGGCCGAGAAGGGCGGGAGGCGACTGCAAGGGAGATCGGTAAGAGGGGGATAGGGGGAGGGAAGGGACAGACGTTCGGCCCTTAGAGGAGGTCACCCTAGACGACGGTCGGAGTCTAGTTGCGGCAGTAGCAGGATGATGATCCGCGGCTGCATCCCGCACGGGGCACCACTATCTCCAGCGAAATGCGATGGCGTGCGCCGGGCGCATCGAGATATGATCATCTATGATCGACTGTACTGTGAACTGGGCTTTCGAGGCGATTTCTATTCCACGAGTACCACTTTGGAAACTAGGTTAGCAGTTTGTTTGTCTAGGTTTGGTAGCAGTGATGACTGTTTCGTTCGAGGCAAGTCCTGAATTGTACCTTTTCTCTTGAATTTTTTTAAACATATATATTTTTTTACAACACACATTAACTATCTCAACAAAAATTAAGTGTAAACAAAAATATAAAATGTCCAAGAATACTTTAGTGACTGGTTTTCCAGGAAGAAGACCTTAACGCAGTACCATTATAATGAAATAAATCCATTTTGACTAAAACATTTGCAGACATGAAGTAAATATTCAAATTGTAAAATCTTTTGGCGCCTAAAATTTTTTGGCATACTATTCTCAGGAATATTTTTGCTTCTTGTTTAAAATAATCGCCAAAATAAATTATCAGATGAAATAATACAGCTTTACAGTTGTTGCAGCCCTTAAAAGTACTGGAATTTAAAGCTATTTGCAAAAGGATTTTGGCGGGTATTTTAGCCCTTAATATAGACAAAGGACATGTCATTCTATAGGTAGCCAGGCTATGAATAACAAGTCCTTTTACCATAGATCTACTTTCATATTAGCATTACGAGATACTTCTGGGTCAAAACTCATCCTGTAATAAATTTACCCAGTTATTGCAGCCACGTTTGGTCTCTCATTTCTGTTTTCGTAGGGCTGTTCTAAGGACTGCATAACCATACCAAAACTTATCAGTCGAAGATCACTTAGGCATTTTTGGTAGACATGCTTGTACTTCAAAACTCAAGTCATGATGTTCTCAAATACACCAAATTTGCTTAATCCCATTAGGTGGGCAACATTAAAGCTTGCAATTTGTAGACATTACGTATTGAGGTCCTAGTTACTTTCATGGATATAGACATTGCATAGCAGGAATCCTTCGGAGACGTGAGTAGTCACTCAAGAATGCTACATATCGATGCACAATAGCTGTGTATTTACCGATGATTTGAGCAGGTTTTTCAACATCATACTCTCCATATAGCCACGAATGTGTTTGTCTTGTCTTATGTGATAATGGCCTCTATCTTTACCTTCTATAACCCAGAGTGACTTGGAGGTAACATATCACAAAACATGAGTTTACTCCTTGTTTACTCTTCATTGCCCCTAGATACCATTATTTATCCTGACTCACAGTGCCTATTTTTGCAAATAAGTATTTTAACATTTTAAACATAGTTTTATTTTATATAAAAGTGAATTGGTGTCTATATTACAATTCCTATGTTTTTTGTATAATAAACAAAAAATTGGGTTATAGAGGGTTAACCGAAAGGAAAATCTGGGACGGCGTATCTCGCTATCTTCCTATATTTCCGTTTTCGAAGGATTTTAATGTGTCACTTGCTTTTTTAAATTTTTGGTTCAACCATATTCAACAACTCTACCCGTTGAAAATTGGTTAGTGCTTTGCTCAAGGATAAAGTTTCTCTAATTTTTCCAGTAAAGAATTTCTCGGGTCTCGGGAGAGAAAAACCCAGCGAAGCCCCGGGAATGGCGAGATAGAATTCCCGCCCAAAAACACTGTTCAGTCATGCGTATACCTCTTCCTTCTGCCTGCTGAGAAAAAATAAGCTTTTTGCCCATCACTGTCCCCTCTCCTACCTCGAGTAGCCGGCCTTCGATCGAACGCCTAAAAGCTTTATTCTCGCCGCTTGGAAAAAGTAAAAGCTTTGATTGGCGTTTTATCGGATTCACACCCGAAAAGGGTGACTAGAGGTCGAGTGAGAGATGGTTACGGTGGAGTGGGGTTTGGTGAGAGGCTAAAATGTTTTATTTTCACCTTTTCTCATCAAGTATGCTTTTCGGAGATATAAAATATTTCCCTTAGTTTTTTCTTCGTAAAGAGTATGTTAAAAAGAAAGGCATAACTTTGGTGGAGAGCAGATGAGGTGGTTCGCCGTTGGAGTGGAAGAGTAAATGGAAGGTAAAGCTATTTTATTTCTTCTTTCACCGCCATCGCACTTTTCCTTATCTCAATAAACGATTCAAATTGCGCACACCACAAAATACTGCTGTTTTTTCAACCCTTCTTTTGAAGATCCGAATGCGCGAATGTTATCGTGGGGAACGAGCGTGAAACAAAATATCGGAGAACGATTGCTTTCCGAGTTGGTAGAGGCACACAACGCTTTCATAGAGCAAATGTGGAAGGCCGCAAAGCAAAAGAGAATTCCCATGCGGAAGCACACAAGCCAATCGCCTCCACTGGGAACCCAATTGCAAAGGTTTTGTTAAGCTTCGCGAAAACGGAGATAAAAATGAGCTTGTTTAATACCCATTTACAACAAAACTCTCAATAGAGACCACTTTTCCCTGAAATCTCTAATCTTTATGCATCGTTTATAAAGCATATTTCCCGAAAAAGGTTTTATTTGGGACAGAAATTGGGGAAAGCAAGGGTATTTAATAGAACTTTAGAAAGAGGATGGACTTCGCCACAACAAATTCGCTTGACTTGGCCGGGATTACAATTGATGCATGAAAATGCACCGGCCAAACGTATAATAAAAGCATCGAATTATATGAAGTAAGTTCGATTGATTAACTAGAAATTCAAGCCGAGATCTTCCAATTGCCTCACAGAATTGGCAGTTAATTACGACGCCAAGCCTTCTTACTTCACGACAAGTTTCCGCGCGTGGTTTTGTAAACTCGAATTCCATTCCTTTTAATGAGCATATTTGTTGCAATTATTTGCGTGGCCACGTCATTATGTAGTGATCTTATTTTTAATCTTTGAACTACATGATATGCTTCATGGTGGCTTATCCAAGCCCCACTGCAGTGAAAGTTCTAGTATTGGAGAGGTTTTATGCTTTTGAAGTAAATGAAACAAGAACAAATATCCCAAACAAGATGTCCATTGTGAATTAAGTTAAACGTTTATCCGCTTGAAAATGTATTTTAATCATTTCAAAGTCATTGAGGCAAAGGAAATCGATTTAGAATTGCTTCAATCTAGTTTTTAAATTTGTTACGTTGGAACCAAAGCATTTTCACCCTCTCACAAAGTTATGCCATTCATAAATAAATACTTATAGTTAATTCATTTAAGTGATAATTCCTGCGACATGAGCGTAAAGAACAAATTCTCTGTAATTAATAATTTCTTTACATGGAAATGGATGCTTTCCGGATATAGAAGCATATAACAGCCGCATTTCGTGTAGCCTTAGGCTTAGCTGAGACAAAATTAACCCGTCAATATTTAAGCCAGCCAACTAAAACTAGAACTCAATTTTTCATTGATATCCAATATTGTTAAAGAATCCTCCAAAAGTCTGAAATTATAATGGAGAATGATATTAATGCACCATATATGTAAGATAAGGAAATTGTTAACTTTAAATAATAAATTCATAAGCTGAAGAGATGTGTTAACTTTATGCATCATAAAATACCATATTGAATAATAAACTTAAAAATGCTTAGCCATATCAAAAACGTGAAATATATACGTATAAATTTCAATACAATTTCAGCTTCCAAGCATATATAATTTCCCATCATTTAAAACAAGTTTGGATAATTTGCAATTTAAACACAATTTCATACAAGCTCCTGCCTGAAGCCATTGATGGCCATATGCAATGCAGTTACCTCATTTATGCGTCCTGAAATCCACTTTGATTGCAAGCGGTGTCAATAATTCTGTTGATTAATTACCATTCCCTCATCAGCATAATTAAGCTAATTTTAGATCAATACATTCATATCAAATCATAAATTTAAAACACTTTCACATGAAAATAAAAAGTTATCACGTACAGGGTGCAAGCGCATTTTAACAGCAGCTTTTAATGAATCATTACATTTGTTCGGAGGGTAAAAAGAAACGACTTAATACCACAAGGATATACACTTATTTAAATATGTAGTCATTGACCTACCTTATGCGGGTATAGTAAATCGAGGCATTTAATGAGATCATTCAGGTTACAAATAATCTTCAGCAACCATTGACATAATGCCGTTATTCTAAGAATTCAATTGAAAGAAGAAGAATTGAAAGAATCTTAAGAGTCTTAAGACTTAAGAATCAATTCACATTTTTACTGCATAGGTTCAAATGAAGGAAATTAAAAATGAAGCCAAGAAGAGAATAAAGATCTTTAACGTATGCTTACTCATAATCTTCTTAAGGTGGTTGAAGCGCGAATCGCGAGTCATTGAGAGCTCATTTTATCACATTTATCAATGCAAAAAGCCTAACGATGTTGTCAATAGGAAGAAAGAAAAGTTAAGTATACTTAACAAATTCCCTATTTAGCAGGAAACTCGGATATGGTTGGTCATAATTTCCCACCGTTACGTTTATGATGTGATATGAGCGTCAATGTGTCGATTAAATGAATGATGTCTCTATGATCCGTGCAATTGTGTCGCATCAGTTGGATAATTGAGTCTATTTCTAGTGAAATGGTTAAAACGTCTCTGCAAAATGTGCATTATATTTTCGAAATTTTTTATCCATCCTCGGTCGACCACAGATGTCCTTTGTTTCCACAATTCAAGCTTCACCACCTTTGACTCAGGCACCTCATCTTGACAACAGTACTAACGTGGCAGTATCAAGTGCAATACCACTAAACCTAAGGTGGTCTTCTTGTCCATTATCTCTAATAATGTTTTTCCAAGCTAAGTTATCAAATTTGAAATAAAAGGAACACTTCTGTGCTGTCCTCGACAGAGAGGCCATCTCCTCACCACAGCAGACAATTCTCCTACCCACAATTCAACGCACTCCTACATTTCCTTTAGGCCTTCCTCATGCCGGCTCCATTCTTTATTGCTTTCCCAGCAGGACCCTTTCCATACCCTCCCATCACTCCGCCACAATCTCAACTCCCTCCTCACACCCTGGGATCGAATACCCTCAAACCCAACCTCTCATCGTCACAACTCCAACCGTTCAAAACCCTTTATACACCCCTCCCAGTTCACCCATTCCGACAGACGCACGCTGGGCAATGCATTCACAGAACAAAGCTGTTCATCACGAAGCCAAGAGCACACTCTCCCTTACTCGCCGCCTCCAAGACTGCTGACTGTTTCACACTCAGTGCAATTTCCCGGGCGCCGCTCCCAGCGTGTGAAATCCGGCGGTCTGTTCAGAGTGAATGAGCGTAAAGCGGAGAATTTGGGAAGGGGAGTGCGGAAGAGAAAGGAAATGGAGGAGGAAAATGATGGAAACGGAAAGAGATGTGAGATAAAGAGAGGGAAGAGTAGGAGGACGAAATTGCCTGGGAGACTGCTTCTGTGCTGAATACCATGAGGGCTGGGACAAACGTCAAAGGCAAAAGGATTTATAGAGTACCTTGTCTTTTCATATAAATAATACATACTAAAGAGAGACTATTTAAGGGAAAAAGCTTGATTGTTTAATAAATGTTTGTTTTCCTTTACTTTTAGTGAAAAATCTTTGTTAACTACAGCTGTGGTTTTTGTAATGCGTCAATCCCCACTGTTTTTAACCCTCCTGTTTGCTTTAAAACTAATGTAAACTCGTGTATCTTCGGGTCAAAATGACTCAAATTAGGGAAATAAATATGAAATGTTTCTTTTTACTAGTTATTACGAGCTCAGTTTTTAGTAAGCACAAAAACATCATCGCTACACAATTATTTTTTGTTGGATATATATAAACTTATTATTATACACCAATTTTGTTGCGCCAATTCATAGGTTGGACTCAAAATACTAATAATGCATAACATTTAACACGCTAGAAAATGAAATATTGAATAGAGGTATTGTGCATACTTCAATTTTGTCTTACTGGACATAAATATGTTGAATAAAAAAATGCATTACTTTCAGCACTCAAGGAAAAAATATTTTGAATACTAATTATTGATAGGGCATTTCTTCTGATTGGAAAAAAATTTATTTGTAATTTAAAGGTTGAGTTTTTTTTTCCCTTTCAGGTTGGTTTTACTTGGGAAAAATACTATCGGTTTTCGTCATTTGTACCATTAAGAATGGGTGGTCGGTTGTTGCACCCAAGTTGGGGCTGGGATAACAATACAAAATCTCTCCACTAAAATGAGATTAGTACCCGAACCATCAACATTGGTAGCCAGTTTACTAGCCACCGCAGCTACCTGATCACCACTTGTTCACTTCTCACGGCAGTAAAAATACATTAATCAACAAATGTTCAAGCAAGAATTTCTTATCACCGGGACATTTCTTATCAATATTGAATTATTTTCATTATAAAGAATAGCTGAGATAATGTTTGTAGGACACAGTCTCAAGCCTAACCAACAGAGAAAGACTTGGGAATGATTTCGTATTGCTGATTTTACGTGATGCTTTCAATAATTTGAGGGGGCAGTAAAAAATAATTATTTTGTAATTTCAAGATGCTGCTTCGCTATATCTCGCCAGACACTCTTGAATTTATTACAGTAACAGGCAATCAAATGGATAAACAAATTTTCAATGAATAAATTAAAACTCCAGATTTTTGGTGTTTTTTAAATTTTAACCATAGAAAGTGGTAATCATGCTGTATATTTACGTGGTAATATAAAAACAAACTAAAAATCGAATTTAGCGAATTAAACTAGTCAGTATACATGAATAATTAATTATTTTTGGCTCTATAGAACTAAATACGAATGAAAAAATTCGTTTTAAGACAGCAACGTGCTGATCGGGACAAGTGCTGAAATGACGGAATTGGATAAAATATTAGAAGTGAGGGAAGTAAGTATCGAGTTGCCGTAAAGACAGATAAGGAAGATATTTGTGCAGTAAGAGACATAAGGGATATGGGAAAGGAGATTTAATATGACAATAATAAAGAGAAAAGGGGCACAAGAAGCTGATGACAGGCATGTCAAGAACGACGAAAAGTGATCTGGACACAGAACTAAGGACCAATGGCTTTTTTAGAATATACAGTTGGGATACTACACACAAGAAATCAGTTACAGTATTTCAGCACACTACTATTAGTTTAATAGGGGTTAGAGCCTAAATATCAATTGAATAAAAATGTAATGAAACAAGAAATTGTAATTCAACAGAATTGACTCATATCAGCTATGATTTTCAATCACGATTACTAACGCTATTTAAATCACAATTCGGGACCCATCAAATAGATTAGGAAGCACTGGGAATTCTCATTCTAATCTGAGTCCAGTTAAAGTACTTACTCTTAGTCCCCCTTATGAAGACGTCGAACTAATATATGTACTCTCAAATCAAATGCATGAAACAAAGTTCAAGGACCATGTTTCCCTCATTGAAAAAAAAATTAGGAAAAAGAATTGCGTTCATTATAAGACAATTTTCAAAATGATTACTTACAGTGAAAGCTAGCTATAAGTCATTGTAGTTAATTTGATAAGAGTCACTTAAGCGACACAAGTTTTCAACATTTATGAATGTTAGTTTTTTTACCTCTAAAAACAACCCTTACGAATTGAAGCTTCAATTACTTCAGTCTTATGCGTCAATACCTCCAAAACAAAATATATGGTTACATATAACAGAAAACGCAAATACTCCATATTATTTTCTCTGACCAATATAAGAATGCTGATTAGCTAGTGACAGTTTAAAAACAGGGTGCAACGTAAAGATGGGCCCAATGAGGAAAATTGCATGGAATAACCTAGAAGCTGATAACAATATGATTTCTGGATTACAAATTGTATTGACTGCCTAAAAAGTTCATTAGATACATTGAAGTCGAATACGAAAGCCGCGATCGCGAATTAATCGCTAACTTAAAAGTAGTTTAAGCACCTCATCAAACCTGTTCCCCTCGACTCTTCTCATACTTTACAAATTAAATTTAACGAACGATATTGAATATTGTTCATACCCAGAGCACTATCAGGAGTATGCATTTCGGAACGGAAATGAGGAATACTCAATGATGAAACGTTCAGATGAAAAACGTGTTCACACAACACACGTCGAATACATGGAGAACAATTACGATACGAGCGCGACACGGTTCCGTGGGCTGGAGATTAATGAGAAGATTTAAAGGAAGAATGGGGGAGGAAGGAGCTGGGGGGAGAATAGGATAGCACACGAAATATACTAGCGTTGAGGAACGGCAAGAGAGACTTCCCTGGTTTACGACCGTGGAAGGGAGATGGGTACGAAAGAGGAAGATTGGATGAGAAAGCCAGTGGTTTGGCGGGACGAGCTGATAACTGCGGTAAAGGAGGAGGGACAGGGAACTATGAAGAGGTTTTGACGGATGGATTAATCGGCAGATAAGCCCGGTCGTCATGACGATGAAATCGAGACCGTGGTGGTCAGTGGCGGGAAGCATAATGCCTCGACCCAACCGTCCCATAAAATTTTCGGGAGGCTTTCACGAGGCCTGCGAAAGTGCTGGCGACAACGTCCAGGACAAGGCTCACCTCGTTCCCCGGGCAGGAAAGCCTCCGAGTCGCGACATCTCCACACCGCACGGCTACCGTTCCCTTAGTAGCCAGTGAGAGTGTCAGCGGCCGATATGCCATGTGTCGGCCAAGATTTGCAAAGTTCATGCAAGGTGATAATGCGGCCTTTGGTCACCAAACAGTTGAACTTCGTCTAAATGGGAATAAACTCCATTCATTATCGATAGCATATTTAGTTTTACCAATTAAAAAGAATGTGTGCCATAGTCAGATTAATGAATGATTTAAATAAATATTCCTAAGGCAAATATACTTAACGATTTTGCTTTCACTACTTTCCTTCTCAATGATAAAATATACATACATATTTGTGGATAAAACTTGTTATTTTCTTGTAACCATCAGAATATTCTTGCGTGAATGCATGGGTGTTGAACATAATTTTCAACAACATTTTCCAAAAAAAATATAATTAAAAGGTTCCACCGTTACTAAAGCGTCTTCATGTGGGAATGTGCTCAGATCGCTCCAGATACTTTCGACTTTGTAACTTGGGAATTCTGGGGCAAAACAACGAACGGTTTGAGATCTTGGTAATCTTGAACGCCCGGGTGGATATCTCTAGATAGTTGGAGCGATTTACATTCACGTACAGATTTTTCGTAAAACAATGTATACATGTACGCATTAGTAATATGCTATATAAATGTGAAAAATATATCATGCTGCCGATTAATTGTTTCATTAATTAATTAATTCAACGCTAATTAAAAACGTAGCATTATGGCACTCGACATGTAATTCAATATAATTTTACTACACAAGCATAGATTTGCGTTCAAATGTTTAATGATATGTTTAATATCATTATGATGGTGACTAACAAATTGGAATGGGCATAATTGGCTGTAAGGCACTAATTCACGCAAGATTTTCATTTAAATATCGCGTTCCACGCCGTAAATTCAATACAGTAGTGTAGTTTAGACAAAGCCTTTTAAATATAACTCTCGTATCATTTATATATTACCACATGCACGGTGATCTCAACCATATATGCAAATATACTGAAGTAAAATGCGTCCAAAGAACTTTTTCTGACTCACTTGAAAAGTAATTAAAATATGCTCACGATGACTCATGGCTAACGCTCTCTACCACCTTCAGCGTGCGATATGAGGTACATTGCTTCTCTAACTGCGAAATTCAACAGTATTCTCGCGAAAAAAAACCGATTGGGAAGTAGTCGTGAGGTTTTTACGTGTGGTTCAAATGCACCATAATCGTGAACTGGATTTTACAAACTTAAGTGATTGGCATTATCACGAGTGGTACAGAAACAACTCCCCAGGATCTGAAGATAATATAGTGTTGTCAAACCTTAGGTAGTATCTGCTTAAAAATGACCTATTCATTAGGACTCCAAACTTAAATTCAATCATTTTATTTATTGCTTTGATTCAGTCCACACCATGTAAAACCTCCAAAAATATGATTTTTTTGCGATCTTTATAAATGCGTGAATAAGTGAGCAGTGAATAGGTGTTGAAAATTGCTGAGTATACACAACTTGTGCACTGCATTAACAATAAAATTACCCCCGGTTGATTTGAGGAGGGAACCGAAATAGCCAAACGCCCATTTACATTCAAAACTGAAAATTAGTGTTTGAAACAATATATTTCCACAAATATGTTCGTAACCAATCTTTAATTTTATTTATATTGTTTTTAAATTTTTGTCAACGATAAAGAGTCGTGAAGCAAGTAGATTACACAAATATAACCAAATTCATTGGTCTCCTGACAACGTTGTCATGAGGTAGAACGAAACGAAATGTGTACATGAAAGAGTTCCACTCATAGAGTAATGTATACTAGTTCCTTTCAATCTTCTCTTTATCTTGAGCCGTTTGGTTCAAAATAGGGCAGAAAAGACCACAGATTACAAGATTATTGCTCATTGGTGGCAGCGTAAGAAAATTATAAATAGTGTTAAATGAATATTTTGGCAGATTTATATTCTCCAATTCCAATGGAGTAACATTCAACTTTTACTTTTTCCAATGACATTTGGCTTAACCATATAGAGTCCTGGTTTAATAACTAATCCATAGCATACGTCCATAACCAAACGTTAATTTCTACAGTAAATTTTGCTGCTTACTATGCTAAATGCAATAAATTACTCCTAAATTCGTTTGCCACGTTATGTTTCTCATTTCAAGTAGAAGTGTAATTAATGCTTTTTTCTGCTGGTTTTCAATCACTTCACGAATTAGGCGCGATACAATTGCGGATTTGAATTGAGGAAATACTGGTTTAAATGCGAAATAACTTAATGGAATTGAGGCGCTCCGTATTTAATAATTAATGAACTCATAACGAGGTGATTATATGTAAACTAATTGCCTTTTTCTGTGTTAAGAAAGAATAACCTCACCGGTTATATCTAATTTTTTTTTTAAATTCAACCTTGTGATACTCTCCAATTTTTTTTCGTAGATGAAAAATGCCAGATTTAGGCTATAAGAATTAATCGGACAGATTTCTGATGCTTACTTTTAAAATAATTCGTCTGAAATAGTATTATATTTTTAAAGGAGAAGTTATGCATTTGTATAAACTTAAGTTGAAGGAAATAAAATTCACTGATCACGCTAATGAAATCTCTCATGAAATTATATGGTGGTAAAACTTGGATGTTCCAGGATGAACATTACTTGGAGATAATTGAGTTGGTATGCGTTATCTGGAGAAAAGTTTCAGCTACAGTATAACAGAAAAGGTTATAAATGGGTGGCTGATGGAAGAATTCGGTAAGTTACGGAAGAATTTTTAGAGAATAGCGCGCTTCGTTTGCTTGTCAATTCCAAGGAAATGGATAAGAGTTGAGGAACTGAGAAGATATTTCACGAGTGCCAGGGACAAAGAGAGCTAGTCTTGGGTGAAATTAGTGAAAAATACTCATATGAAAAGCAGTACTAGACGTTTTTATGACTCAATTAGGTGGAACTAAAGCATTTTTTCATGAAAATCAAAGTTAAAAATAAACAATCAATATCTAGACCAGGTTTCTGGTTCTAACGCCAAGAATCAAGCTTATTTTAATATTTCCAACAAGAATTGGAGCTGCATTATTGGTATGCATGTAATAAGTTCTTCTTGGTAGACGCTTGTTCAAACTATAATCTCGGGAAATTGGATATTTGAGGGGGGGGGGGCTATTCTCTCAGTAAATTAAAAGCACGAAACTAACACAAAATCTTTAGTCAAAATTCAAAATACTACAAATAATTGCAGACTTACCTCAGCATTAACTTGACGATATCAGGAGTCACTTTGTAGCACTTCTTATCAAAATTATCCAAATTGAAAAGATTACGTATGTGTAAATATTAAATTTGTAGGACACATTTCACAGATTTCCTGCATCTTCAGGTAAAACAGTTGTACCTGACGATGCAGTAAAGGTGTGAAACGCGTCATACTAGTTAAATAATTGTAGAAAAGAACATAGTATACTTTTAAATATTTATAAAGCCACAAAACATTAGCCGTTTCCCGATTAAAGTTGCCACCACTTTTCTTTATACGAAATGACTAGTGTAAAATTATTTATGCCTATTCGATAATAAAAACGAGCCATAGATAGCTGAAATTGAATTCTATTCCTCCAACTTAAGGCGTAGATTCCATTACCAAGAGAACGCTTTTATGGAAACTGGTATGAGGTTGAACGGATCACTATACTACTCCGACTTAACTCCCTAACATGGGCTCAGCTGCAGACCTTCTCGGATGATTGGTTGGAAATGCTCATTTGCAGGCTTGGACGCAGTTGTACTGATACGAGGGAGTGCAATAGGAAGTTAAGGGGATTAATGTGAGCAGCAAAGTTCTGCTCAGCGCGAACGGGAAGTGCATATGCAGTGGCTCCCGCGAATGCGAAAGCGTCCATTGTAAATATTTGATTCAGGGATTCTAACGTTCAGTTTTACCCAAAGTGCTGCAATGAAGGTTAGTAATATTTGTCCACGTCTTAAAGGGAAAAATGATAAAAGTGTCGCGAAACGGATACACTTTTACAATCATTAACTTTTTTATTGCAACAGTTTCCCAAACAGTAATGCCCCACATTAATTAAACTACCCAATGACAAAAATCAGTGCATTAAAACGGTCATTGAGAGATAAATCTACATAAGCTGTAAAGCCTTATCAGGTTATCACAACGCTACCGCATGTTGCTTCTATAATCCCTGTCTAATATTGTGGACTCTGCAGAGGACAGGTTGCTAACCTAGGCTCGCTGAATACCAGTCTGTTACAAACAAAAGACATAAAAAATACAAACTGCTTTGTAAATTCTCTTTTCTTACACAGTTCTCATTGAATAATGACTCTTAGTACTTTTCCATACTACTGCCTTGGACGACGAAGATGTGATTAGTGCTGTGAAAATCTGGCTCCAGAACCAGAGCGAGGACTGGAACCGAAAAGGCATACACACCCTTCTGAATCGCTGAAGGTAATAGAACTTAAAGGAAATTAAGTGGAAAAATTATAGCAGGTAAAATATAATCATTTTACATATGCAAATTTTATTTTTGTAGAGTTAATAAATTTTAAGAAAAAAAATATGGGACAACACTTTTACGGCAGTCCTCGCAGCACTACAATGGGAGTAAAAATGACACTCAGATACGACCCGCGTGCATTTGAGAGGTATGATTCTGCTCCTTTATACCAACTGAACTAACTTATCGCTATCTGTCACTGCCTCCAAAATCCAACAGTCTCTTATTGAGCTCCTTATCTGCCTTTCCTGTCTTCTCCAGATTTTCTCTCCGAAACGTCGCTCTTTTACTTAAATAGCATATTTTCCTCTAGTGTTCTGTCAATTGTCGCCTTAAAAAAATATTTACTTCTACATTTGTGCATCTCCTGCCTCATAAGTGAAATATTCAAATTGTGTTTAATAACTCTCGTTAGTGATTAATCCACCAGATTCGAGAATTCTAATCATTACAGTTCTTTTTTTTTTCAAAATTACAAAAAACTAAAATATTAACATAATATCCTTCTTCCGTTTAAATCCTTGAGTTGGTTGGCAGCAGACCTCCATTCATCTCTCTTTCAGCTTTTCGTTTAAGTTCAAAGTATGTTCTGCAATTCATATCCTTCATTATTTGGCTCATGAAGTCTAGTTGGGCCTTCCTCAGCAGTTTTTCTCTCTCAATTTTTTCCTCAATTTTGCTTTTCACTTAATTATCGTGCCATAGTAGATGTCCAACAAGTTTAGCTCTCCTTTCTTTAATGATTCTAACTATGCTTCTTTCTACTTCAGATTTTTCAAAGATTTCTTTATTCGTTTTCCATTCTGTCCAGCTTACTTTCAGCATTCTTCTGTAACACCACGCTTCAAAGGATAACAGTCTTTTCATTTCACTCTCCCCTAAAAGTATCAAATAAGCCAAATGACAATTAAATTTAATGATTTGAAGCGGCACTAAATGTTTTCAATGATAAATGATGATTAAGAGGCTCATCAAAATATTTGTCTTCGTGGGCAAATATCTGCCTTTGGGCCGAGAAGATTTTGACACTAATTGACTATTTACCTCCTAATTTCACCCAAAATTATCAAATGATCATTTGGATTAAACATAATAAGAATCTTGACAAAAATGCCCGTATAGGTTTCATCCATTTAAATGTGAAATCCTCTCCAATTCTTTCCACTTTCGTAAGACCCTTTCCCTGTTATTGGTCGTCTTGATCTATCAGATCCTAATAAAAACTACATCATAGCTTGTAATAAATTCTTCCTAAAAACCAGGCCAACTTGATAAAAGGTGCGCCCAATATAGCGGGAACAACACGTTCAGTAATTGTCTAATCCGCACAGAAAATTACGCGGAAGAGACAATAGATCAGAGGGGTAGATTCAATTTTCCATGTTGTAAGATCTAGGGTGACGCCCAGGCCGCGGAGAAGAGGTTAGCGCCAGTGGGATAACACAGGTAGATTAAACACACGGTCTGGTAACCAACGGATTACTAAGCGTGCCACCTTATTTATTCCCACGCGTACTACAGTGTCCGAGTGCGGTATAACGCCGTCAACACGCCACTAGTGCTCCACCTATGATTACGCTGACTTCCTAGTCCAGCACATTGCCGCCCACAAACGGTAGTGCGATGACTCACACGGAGAACATTGTTGTGGCGCAAAGAGACAAAACCGAAACGATTTCTTTCATCTTCTTCTTTCCCCTGTAGTTAGTTCACAGATATTCGATTCCCCTTTCTTCTCTCAACGTGAAATACTAAGTTGACGGTAAGGTCCATATTTTCATCTTTTTCTTGGTCGTCCTATTAGTCTTATTTCCACCGATAACTTATCTCGTGCTATTTGTTCTAGACTTTCTTCATTGTTCTCCACATGTGACCATAAACACTTAAAGGTCCATTGATATTAAATTTCAACTTTTAAAGTTTTTATAATGTTTTCCTGGCGATGCTCTATAGCATTTTTACCTCACTGATTACTTTTTTGTTGAATTTAACCAATTCTCCGCCAATTGGCGATTACTGTCCTTCTAAAATCGCTATACATCTTGGTTCGCTTCAACATCTTCTTCTGCTTTCATATGGTCTAATTCAAGCCTCAAGGTATCCTTTAGGTACTCATTGTTTGCAGTCTTTGTTTTTATTACATAGACAAATCCCAAGCAACCATGTGGAAAGTTGATTTTATATAAATACGGTGGAGTACATTTGTCTTAAAATATTTCATCGTAAAGGGTCCTTAATGTAATAAATGTTCTGTAAAGAAAACGAATCCTACAATAATCTACAAAAGGTGTCTATTTAAAGATTTTTGCAGTATACTTGATTATATCCATATTATAAAACTTAGTTGAGCTAATATTTTACATATTTAATGTTGAGGAGGTGTTTTTTTCATTTTTACCGATTATAAAAGAAAAATATTGAAATACTCCCTGCATACTATTTACACAATAAAAATCTAACGATGCTTCATGTGTGCGAGATTAACAACCTTTCTTATCAGCTCTTTTTATTTCTTGCGATATATTTTTAACATAAATTAATGCATTAATAAGTCACACGGTACAAATGCAATTGAAGATATAAAAGCACCGTGATAATGCCTATCAGTAAGTTATCTTAAATAGGAATTTTTTTAGTTTAATATTTTCGTTACTACCTCAACTGTAACATAACCGTTCATTAGACAATATTTCGGATATACTATCAGGGTACGACCAATTCGATCATGATAATATAAAAATAAACATTTTAATAAAACTTCACTTATACTAGTGAATTCACCGTTAGGTTTTTACTATAAATTAAATTTTGTATGGCTGATGGAATTTTACAATTGGTCTTGCGTATCTTATTTTTATACATACTGACTATTTTTATTCCACAAAAGCTAAAAATGTTACCCTTGTGCCAATAATTAAAGAGTAGTAGTACATAACAATTGTATTTTTATTTAATGATCTGAAGTTGTATGTATGTTAGAGAAATTAGAATGGCTGGAGAAAGACGATGAGTTAAAAGGAGATGGAAGTCAAGTTAGATTGTTGATAGGGACAGTCCAAGCTGACAGAGGACTAGAAATATGAGAACCGTTGAGCCGTGGCATGAGCGTGGGTGCATGTGGAATTATGGAGTCGGTAACCCGAGCGCGGCAGCGGAGAATGGCATAACGATAACGTGGAGAAGAGGTCCGCTCTCGGGATGGGTGTAGGAGCATAGGCGAGCAAAGGGTTTCACTCGAGATATGGCGAACAGAGTGTGAGAAAACGTAGTCAGGGTTATAGGTCCTTAATTTCGGCAAATATACGCAGCTGTGGAGACGAGTCCGTTTAGCAATAGGGGGAGATGGTGTGAAGGCATGAAATGGTACTCCTCGAAGTAAGTGCGGTCATAAATTTCATTCCAGAGCAGAGTTACAAACTTGACGCATAGGAAAATGCAAAGTAAAAATGTTCCTTTAAAACAATGAATTATTCCCGATACTTTGACGCAAAATTGGTCAGTAAATTAAAATAGATTATATTTCGAATCAAATTAAAGAACGTCTGTTGGTGGTTCCATGGTTCCTTGGTATTTCATATGCTCCTAACAATTTGCCGCCTACTTCAGAGTTTTTGAGAAAGTGGACGGATTTAATTTTTAAATAGTCCTTCTAATTCTTTCTGAGTTAATGTATATTTAAAATATATTCAATGGACAAAATTTGACAAACTATAACCACTTAACGTTAAAATCCCCGTATTAAGCTCAAACTAATTTTATTTTTCACTTGTTTATGCTTCTAGGATTTATTTGCCAAATTGTAACTCACGTCCGAGAAACGTTTAAAATGGAATGGTTGGTTCAATGGCTCAGCATTCTCAACTTAAGTAAAAAAATGAAATAAAAATAAACGTGACGATATCATGATATGGACTCATCACTACCGACTAGTTCCATACTTCCCCGCAGAATACTAATCAAAATATTTAAATAATTTAATTCTCTCTTATGTGCTTACTTTATTAATTGTAATACCTTCATCTACCGATGTTGTGTTTTGAAAAGGAGTGAAAATAATCATTGTCACCCGAGAATAGGAATATTTTGAGGCTGAATTTTTTCATAAAAGTTAACATCGAATAACATTGAAAAAACTGGTGTTTATATAACCAGCCTTATAGAGTTTGGTGCTATCAAATTTGAATCAAATAAGTCTAAATAAAATACTTGAAAGGCAATAGATACATAAAATTGAGAAGGTTCAACTAATGCGTCTGGTTTATTTCATCAAAGCTACCAAATATTATCAAAACTTATGACATTTATTGAAAAACCAAAAGAAGTATGTGGCTTAGTATTAAATTAAAATTATACGCCTTTATCAAATAAAATAGATGCCTAAAATCCATAGCAACTTCAGTTGTGAGTAACAGATAAAATTTTTGTGAGCTGTAATTAAGGAAAATAGCCATAAATTGCTCCAGTTCACAAGCATTACACGCTATGGTAGGGTAGGTTGACTTTCCTGTTGAATTCACGGAAGAAAATGGTCCAAAATGGAACAATTGATAAAAGAGCAGTATAAAAATATGACATTACAGTGTAAGTGAAGTAATCCAGCATAAGTCTTCGTTGAACATTTTAATTGCAAATAAAATACATAAGTCAACTAGCTACATGATGAAAACTGTCAACGCCGTAAAATATATAGAATTATTTCTAGAGATCAGTTACTGGAAAAAAGTTCAATGAATCGGTTTGCACTTGATAACTTAACAAACATTTTGCAAAAAAGCCGGTATTTTTTTCCCTCCAACATCTCCAGAATGCTTTCACAGAAATGCTGGATAGCGGATCAACTTCATTATTTCCTCTTTGTGCCTCCTGTTGCCATTTTCTCATTTGATAGATATCACGAAACGCGACGCAATGCGAAGGGAAAGCCGGAAGGAACAATTTCCGCGCATAGGAATTCAAGAGCGAAGGTTTATCCTCGGAGAGAAGGCGAGTTGGAAAGGCGAAGTCTCCCAGGAACGGAGGGAACAAAGGAACCCTGGAGTAAGGAGAAAGGTGGAAGGGAATGGAGGCTTGCTTGCCGCACTCCCTGAAAACCTCCCCTCGCTACAAGAAGCGTGGCTGGGGAATGAGTAAGTTTAGCGCTTCGTTACCCCGTCGAGTGAGAGTGAGGGACGAGAGGGAAAGGTAGGAAGCGAAAGGGTAAAGCAATGACAGATGGCCTTGGGTGCTGAGTAAAGTAAACAAAGTAATTTAAGGGTTTGGGGGAAAGGGGTGGAAAGACGAAGGGTTTGACTTGGGAGAGGAGGTGAGAGACGGGAGAGGGGTAGATTAAGGCCGGGGACCTATACCGACGCGAGAAGCTGCGGCGGAAATTTTGGCTCGCCGTACCTTACCCCAGGTAAACTGAGCCCCGTTTCCTAATCTCCGAACGGTGGGAACCAGGACCCCTCCGTTAAATGTTAATATGAATTATTAAGGAATCAAATTCGGAAGGCTTGATGAGCAGTCATTTGCGCAAGTGATTCTGAGCAAGTCAACGGCGAGAAAACGATTTTGGTTTCTACATCTCCGCGCAATTCATCGTTTACAAATTTTTCAGATTTTTCCTGAGATAATTTTCCACTACCATTCATCCTATTCAATTGATTATCATTATTTACTATCACTCAATCACAACCTTAATCAATAGCGCAACAGGCAAGCATAACTGCTGGGATATGTTTCCTTAATGCAGAGAAAATAAAAAGGCGCATGTGGTTTCTATCGTTTAGTAAATGGATAGAAACCACAGGTGCCTTTTTATTTTCTCTGCATTAAGGACAAATATCCCAGCAATTATGCTACAATAAGGCATTATTTATTATCGATGCAGGGTTATTATAAACACAACGAAGTGCGATATTTTTTAGACCAGATTTACAGATTTTAGATCGCGTTAAATGAAATGACCCCTAAATTAGGGACGATTGGACGTAAAAAGAATGGATTATAACCAATCACGCAGCAAAGTTATGTTCTCTTAGCTGGATTTTTAAAGTAATCGCAGGGTATAAATTGCATTGGATCAGGGAAGTTCACACTTGAAAAACAACATTACGTTGACATATCCTTATGCCTCTGAATTACCATAGCAGACATTTCCTTACTTGACGAGGTGCACCATTGGGGTGTGCATGATTCTATCTCACTGAAGCTCATAAAGCAAAATACAAGAATTATCGGTGTCTACCATTTCTATACGTAGCCTTTTTCAAACGTTTTTAGAATAAATTCAACTGTTTGTCTAATTTTTTCTAACATTGAATGCATTATAAACATGTAGCTCTTGCCGCAACAAACATTGATTTGATGTTTTTGAGCAAAACAAATAATAAAACGCCTTGCATATAAAAAATATTCAGATTTCCTCGAAAATTACTATTGAAAATAGAAAATTACATTTTTTTAAATTGTTAAAGAATGAAGCTTCCATAAAAGGATAATTTAAGGAATACAAGGCATGATTTAGTTTTCCTAATGCTTTTAACCTAATTGAATAGTATACTAAGTTTCGCGCAGTACAGTGGTATGATTTACATAGTACCGCTGGTAAGTGAATAAGAGGAGCCAAGAGAAGGATACAAGTTTGGTCGCGGCCGAGAAAGAAACAAGAGCATGACCTTTGGACCACTTGCAAATATCGCCTCAATATTTAAATGCACATCGGAAAAAGTACTGGTAAAAATAAATTATCTAACTGCTAAGAGTGCAACTTGTATACAAGAAAATAAGTAGCGAATGCGATTAACAAAAAGATAAAAATTATTTTGGCATAAAAGTAAGTGTTCTCAGCATATAGAGTGAATATATCTCCCTGGTATTTATATAAATATCAAGGCCACTTTACTCGGTATACTTTATTGTACAGACGAATACAAGCACTCTTTCATGAGAAAATGTTTATCATGTAGAGTGATAAATTGGTCTAAATGGTCTCAATGACTGAACGGGAAATAGAACCTGCTTTCGATCCATTTATTTAATTGAAAATTCTACGATACACTAGCTTGTATAATAAATTTGACCGTGAAAAGCGGTCTCGTAAGTTAAGAGGAAAGAAATTTAATCAAATAATAAATGAGGTTTTTTAGTATAGATAATGTAACACTTATAAATGGATTAGAATAGAGGTGCTTTAGTTACAAAACAACAATGAACTCTCGATTATTTTACCCAAAAAATATGAATTCGTCAAACCATTAGCCTTAAGCACTCCATTAGCATTAGTTTATGACCAGCGACTATTGAGTTGTTTTCATTAGAAAAATCTTCCATCTATTATATGTAGTGAACAGCAGTATTTACTTATCACATAAGTGAAATCGTCTCAGTGAGTGGTATCTGAATATCAGATATAAAGCATCGATGATAAAATATATGAACAAAAAGCTGCATTAGAAGAAAAAAGGATTTACCATCAAAATGAGCGCAAAATATCTACCTCTACATAATAGCCCGCGAGCCGCGCCGCATGGGCGTGTGGCAGGGGTCGTTAGGCCACCAGCTGTGAAAAAGTGTAAGTTTTTGGAAGATGAAATGGTGACATGTATTATAAAGTGTATTTAGTGGAGCTCAATTTTTATTGTGGTCACTTATTGTTCACGAAAACGACGAGTTTTTGTACCAATCTGTTCGGCAGTGTACCTCTCTTATTTTATCGCATCTGTCAGACCTAGAAATGTAGTGAGGAGTTATGATAATATTATCTGTGTCGCTCTGAAAAATATCAGTTCTGAATTTCTCAAGCAACCTAAGCCTAGCATGTAGGCTCCGAGTATCTAGGGGCTCCCACCTAAATCCATTTAAAAGTTTTGAGACACTATATGTACGCTCGTAGCAGTTTTTAACGAAGCGCGCTGTTTCCTTTGTATTTAATTAACTTTTTTAGTTAAATCTATTTGACCAGGGTCCCAAATACTCGCGGCATATTCGAGGTGTGGCCTAACCAGAGTGAAGAAGCATCTCTCTTTCAATTTTTTATCCGAGAACCTTCCTATTATACGTTTAACAAAACCTAGTTTCTTTAATGCTTCGCCACATATGTTCTGTATGAGTAATCCCACGATATATCACATGTTAATGTGATTCCAAGATATTTTACTGTAGCTGAAGATTTTATGTTAACTTCACCCATAGTATAGGTATGACATTTTTGTGGTGACTTCCGCAGGAAGTGTACAGTGGCGCATTAACTGATGAATTTCATTCTAACCCCCACTTAGCACCAATAGCCAATATAGTCAATATATGCCTCATTTTACGGTGATAATGGATGTACCAAAATATTATACGTAACTTTAAATGACTCGCTCTGCGCTGTAAACCATACAAAAGTAGTAAAAAATCATCGGAGGATTTCAATCTTTTTTTGACATCTTTAGCATATTTTTCTGCCTTTTTATCGTCTGTTGTTGGGAAAACACAGACAATGGATCTTCATGAGAGGTAGTGAAAAAGTCGGGACAGAAATCTCGAGCTCAAATATGTATACGCTGAGAGCTACACTGAGACTCAAAGCAGTCGAGATTCGCTAGAAAATTATAGCTGTAGGCTAAGGTAACAAATTCGATAGGAGCAAGCTGGTCGGGAGACTGATTGCCTGCCATGAATCGCATAGTCTCTGCAAGGAGTCCCACTATGGCCGGTCGTCCATAATCCCACGTATGGTGAGAGGAATGCAAGGGTGCCGGACGCGAAATTCCTAACCCCTAAGCTGTTGCCACCCATAGCATTTGATCAATGCGACCCTAATTACGAAAATGCACGGCCGTCTGGCTCGGTCAATCACGCGCACAAAGCTGTAAACCCAGTATTGTACGTAGCAGCGCGCCGGCAACGTGCAGGGAGGGGCAGGCAGACTCTCTGACGGGTTGCCGGACGCCGAGGTTTAAGAGCACTAGGGTGTGGTAATTCAATCACCCGACAATTGTCACAAGAGTGCCGGCTTGCTTATTTTTACTCACGCATAGTGTGCATCACAGCATTTGTTTCACAGCGAAACCGTCCAAGTGATACAGAGGAGACCTTATAATTTCCGCTGAAACCAATATATTTAGCTAGGGTATAGATTATGTTTTATCACAAAATATTCATAGTCACTTATATGAACGATTCATCATCATTGGTCGTTCAATCCTAAGATTGGTTGACTGCAGCTCTCAACCCATCCCTATCTAATGCTAGTCTCCTTTACTCCTCGTATCTCTTTGCATGAATTTTCCTCTTTATTTGGCCCATAAACTTATTCCTGGGTCTTCCTCTGGGGGATTTTACCTCTACTTTACTATCAACTATGTTCCTCACAAACCCATTGTGTATCAGGGTGTATCCAAATCAATCTGGTTCTTTTATTCTGTATGGAGTTTCATATGGGCCTTCCCCCTTTTACACGTATGTACATGGTACACACGTATGTACAGTGTACAAGTATGTATATTGTACACTTCCTTTTTTTTGTAATTTTTCCTGTCCATTTTATCTTCAGCACCAGGCTTCAAAGACTTCTAATCTGGTCTGGTCAGCTTTTTCAATGGTCCATGCTACTGATATGACATTCCGACAGAAATAACCTCTTAAAAAGTATGAAGTCGAATGAAATAATTTTTCGCTTCTTACATTCACACTTCAGTATTTTCACCGACCATGGCTCCGACATACAATGTCATTTTCAAAGTACATATCCCACATTTATCTGTCCTTGTATACCTACTCAAATTGGTAAAAAGTATGGAATATACAAAGCGACAGATTATTTCATGGGTCGCATTTCCACAAAGTTAAGCCTGAAACTACAAATGAAAAAGTAACTTGGTTTCCTTCCACGGATTAATTTTCCTGGTTCAACATGTTTCAACACATCATCATCATCGGGTCATCATGGACGGTGTCATCATCGAGTCAAACCAAGTTACTTTTTTATTTGTGAAAATCAACTTCCACCTAGTTGAGCCTCAACCCATGGAACGCCTAAAACTGTATCTTATAAGAATTGAGTCATTGGTTTTCATGGTTTGATGAGAATGAAAGACGACCTTCACGTATTCTGGTATCTAAAAATGTATTTAACTTCACCTCGATAATCTCATCTATAAATCTTCCAATCCAAAGGCAGCCGCGGATGACCGTTGGTCAGTTTGATTTGAAATACTGAAAACAAATATTTGAGTAGAAATTCCAATTATGTGAACGCGATTACATAAAGAAACGTAAATATTTTACGTCATCTCTCGATATTTTCGAGTCAAATGGACGCTATTTAAGTCAATGAGTTTCAAATGCAATATATCCCATTAATCATTAGATACCATGCAGGTACTTTTATTTCAAATGCTAATTATTTCGTGAAACTGAAAATATGTTATCAATTAAGTGTTGGTATCAGCAACAAAACCATTGAGTCTGAGTCTGCCACAAGTGGCATTTTTCTTCATTGTTATTGTGTAATTGCTTCAAAATGGAGGAGTATTGAATTGTCAAAATCAGTGAGAACTGTATGGAAAAACATGGCAAAAATATGATGTATGTTTTAACTCTCACTAATAAGCATAGAATGTGTGAAACAAAAATAAACATAGCATGTGTAAAAATATGAGTTTGATGTTGAGTGACTTAAGATGAGAGGATCTCAGTTCCTGCAGGAGGGCAAGGTTCAGTGCGTTTTACAAAGCGTTTTGTGGTGTTGAAGCATACTATAGTCTTAGTGTCCAGTTAGAGAAGCCGAGTTATTACGGTCGTCATGACCATCAGTACAAGGTGACAGCAATTTTCTCTGCCGTCTACATAGCAAGAAACACCATTATGGCGAGGAGAAATTATGACTGGAGCAATTTGCCTTGTGAAGTATTCAATGAATTTTCTATTAGTCTTAATGTGTTTCATGAGAGGAATTGCGCCATAAGAAGACATAAAACTAGTTATGTTAAAACAATTTATTGCTGATTACGTGAATTATTTTTCATATTGTCTTGTTTGCTCGTTTACACTTTTTATGTACCTTGATGAACTCCCTTCGCCACCGAAAATGTAAAATTCTTATTGCAAATGCAATTTAAATTCCAAATTCAAAAAATAAAAAAAAATGATAAACGATGATATATCTTCGACTCTCTGAATTAATATCCTGTGTTGCACATGGACGTAACGTTTATCCAAGGTAGCACGACGCATCATAACCTTGACTGCACAAAGTTTATTAATACATTATGCCTCAAATGAAAAATAATGGAAAATTTCAATACAGCACTTTTTTATTACAACTTAATGCACCAAAGTGCAAACAAAACGTCAATTTACAACTGGAGACTTATTAAACCTTAGGTTTGGTCTCAAGAAAAAGAAGAACAAGAAATTTTCGTTGCAATTTTCTCTCACTTTTAACTTTCAACAACAACAAGTATAATTTTCATTGCACTAGGAAAAATAAGTGCTATTTTAAGCAGAGAATTTAGAAAATAGTGATCTGAGTAACACCAACAGGATAATACAACTGTTTGAAGATAGAATTTCGTATTAAAAAAGATTAATTCTTGGTAGTTCCTGCCACTCTCAACTCTCTTAAGAAGACGTAAGTATTTGAAATTTCGAGCAATGTCACACTAAAGGGACACATAAAAGAGTTAAAAATTTGCGCCATATTTTTTTCTCCAGCGCAAAATCAAAAGCTTTTCACAGTTATTAGAGGGAAGTTCCTAATTCGAATCGGGAACGGAGAGTCGGAATAAAATTAGGACTCAGAAAAACCTCATTTGAAATCATCATGAGCATTAAACGTGAAAACTCCCGTGTATGGCCGCCATCTTTGCGAGAACTTGACATTTTTTTCACCCGCTCCGTCGCGGAGAAGAAAATGCAAAGTGAGGAAGTCCCTGACGCTTTCAAGAAAAGAGGTCAACTTCTCCGGTTCAACCCCAATTTAGCATGCTGTGCAAAAGGGTGTTGGGGCTCGGAAGGAGTGCGGGACCGTAAAGGGGGGGAATTCATATTCACATGTTAAAGAGGAAGCCACGGTGACAGAACACGCCCAAGTCCCACTCTAATTTATGCTATTTATCCTCCTCTTTCGTCTGTGGGGAAAGACCCACCGCCTTACTTCCTTTTGGAAGAGGAGGAGAAAAAAATGCAACATTCAAGACTACTCCAGACCGCTCATCCAAGCCATTCATACTCGCAACTCCCCGCACCCCATATATCTGGATTCATGCGTAAATGGTTCCCCTACCCCACCCTATTTTCAAAACCCACAAACCTTCTCTAACTTGCTACGGGATGGCCGGGAAGCGAGGAAACTCCATTTCCAACACCACCTCCTCCCTTAAAACTCAACTTGCGAAAACGGTTCAATTTACTTCGCCGGCACACTAGGACGGTCTTTTCAAGGGGGGGGGGGAGTTGAGGATGGGGACAGCCCGTCTCCTCCAACGCGTCTTTTCCAGTCCTTTCCATCCCTTCCTGCTGCATGTCCCGCCTCCCTCAGGGCTCTAAGAGGGCTCCGGCGCAAAGGACCAAGGAAAGGGGCAGAAAAGGCCCGTGGAAAGAGGAAGTCTCGGTCCTGAAAAGGTCCGTGGACGAAGAAGAAGGAAAGTCTTCACAGGGAACGGGCAAGGGAAAATTGAGGGCGAGGGACTTCCATACCCTTGAGGGAAAGGAGAAGCACCGCGGTGCCCAGAACGACGGAGATAGGTCGGGCACACTGCCGGAGAGAGCCCATTTCCACGGAGTTACTCTCCCAGAACACCACACGTCTCCCGAATACAACTAAATCCCCACAGAAATTCAGTCGGAAAAGGGGTCCGTCTTCTCTCCACCAACCTCGACTCAAAACCTTTAGCCACCCACATCCCCGCTCTCATCGTCTATCATACGGCTTAGACGACGATGTAATTTCCTAAATCAGAGAATTCCTAACCAATCGTGTGCAGAGGATAATATTAGACGGTGCTCTCTAATGAGGTAGAAGTTACTTCAGGTCTCCAAAAGGGGAGTGTTATATATCCACTTCTATTCCCTCTGAGTATTAACAATATTGGTGAGGTAGTAGACAGTAAACTTTGACTGTAGATAAGAAACCATATTGGCTGCGTTGAGACTAAAAAGTAGGTTAGTTGACAGGTAGTGTAGCTGATTATAATTCATATACCCCCATTAGGTTATGTTTCTAAATCTGCTGAGTAGTGTTAACACCATGTTTGCATGTTCCCTGCATGACTCTAGTTTCACGTTTGCGTAGTTACATTATAGATTAATTTTGCGGTTTCTGTAGCATTTCCAGAATACCTATTACGTGGTGCATGTTGGTGAAAGAAAATGTCCTCACTGTTGTTGAAGTTGGTGATAAGTCACACCCTGCCAAACGCCCTAGTAGTGGCTAGCAGGATAATAAGTAGATGTAGATGTCTCCCTGAGTCCGCTTCCCCTGCTCTACATTACTAAAATCCTTTTGTCCCTATCACTCCCCTCCCCTCCCCCGCCTTATCTTCGGTCATGTACCCTGGGCTCAGTCCCACAAGTCCCTCAGAGCTGAGAATTCCCAGGCGAGAAGAAACTTAATTGGAAAGTGGAGTTATTGAGGCGTTAAACTCGGGCGAGAAAGACCACCTCCTCCCAAGCCTCCTTGCACCTCACCCCTTCTCCGCACCAAAATCCAGCGCTTACTCCTCGAGCTTAATAATGTCGGAATCGGTTCCCGTGTGCGATTCGGGAGAAAGTGAGTCGCAAACGTGGGTCGCAAAAGTGAGCCGAATAGTCAAGGGACCGACTACAAGGTGAAGATTAGCGGTGATTTTCTGGATTTTATAACGCAGGCGACCCTTTTCACGCGTAGCAAGTAATCGATCTTTCGTGCCCGGTGAGCAAATGAACGCGGAACGCGAGCTTCTTCGAGATGTCGGCGCGTTTTCCGCTCTACAGACAATCAAAAGACGGCGAGCCGGAATAAAGAAAATAGTCTCTTCCTAAACTTTGTCTCATTTTATCAGCAGGCAAATTTATTTTCACGTGGAAATATTTGCAAATTACAGATATATACAAACGCTGAGATTGGAGTTTCAACGCTTAAGCATCGTAACTAGTAAATAATTTAAAAGAACAAATTTCCTAACATGCCCAGGAGATAGTTCAACCGTGAAATTAGTGTAACATTATGTTTGAATATCAGAACGTTTGTGAACAGTAAATTTTTCATCCTTCCATATGATCTACATATTCCATTTTCCTTCCATCACTTACTCTAACAGGTTAGCATATTCGTTAAAAATCACCCAATGATGATGCTTGAATATTAGAACGCGGGTAGCATATTTTTTGCACCTAGATAGTTTGGGAAAGTTTCATCATCCATTCATCCTAATGAGTATCCATTATTTACAGAGTAAAAATTGAAAGCAAGGTCCACCAAACTACCATTAGTTTGCCATCACCAAATGGATTTGGAGCAAACACATTGCAAAGAACAGCCGACATGAGATTCTGTTGGAGTTAAACAGTAAAACTGTTAATGCAACTTTAAGAAATGTACGGTAGAATGCTATTTAAGAAATGCTATGCTGAATCTGTTACGGTAGAATGAAGAAAATCCTGTATGTTTTTAAGGTACACATGAAAGGTCGAGAATAACAGTGTCCACAACACTTGAATGGAAACAGTTCAGGAAAATTTTGAACGAATTCCAAAGGTCAGTATAGCTCTCCATTGACATGCTTTGAGCTAGTAAACTCAAGCAGCGAATGATAATTTCGGAAACTTTTCTAGTGTGTTCATTCTATGAAGTAAAGCTTGCAGTTGCCGCCAGTGTTTCATGACATTGCGAGGGCTTCTGCTGGTCAACGAATGCTTACTATTTGAACTGGTACTATTACTAATTTCACTGCGGAAGATAAATGAAAATTGTTTTAACTAAGATATAAATCAAAGCAAAAAAACATGCCGGCTTCCTTAATAAATAATTTAATTAGAAAGTTCATTTTTAGTCACCAATGAGGTTCTAAATGTTATGCGAAAATAATGTCGTATTATTTGGAATGCTGCTGGCGAGGCAAAAATTAGAGAGAGGATAGAAAAAGAAATTTGAGTAAAAATTCAAAATCTTTATTTACTTTTATTCTTCCCAGCGGCAACATTGGACTGTATTGCTAGGAATTGTATAAAATGACCGATGATGTAATAAAATTCATAAAAGAAATAATAAGGAATTTCAGAAAAGCGGAAATAATGGGCCCATTTTGGAAACAATAAACAGTAGTATAAAATTGGATTTAAAAAATTCAACACACAGAGCCTCTTAAACAAGAAAGACCAAAATATAGATGTTTATCTTTAGATGAGCGATGAATACGACAAAAGTATGCGTGTTGTCTCAAATATCCCCATTGTGACCAGGTATTCAAAATTGGACGCTAGAAAAATAGAATTAAAACTTGGTCGAATGGCGAATAAAAGAGCAGAACATGTGATCTTTGATTTTATTGATTTTTCGTAAAATTCGTATATCAAAACATGATTCATTCACCACCGAATTCCAAGTTTTCCGTAATTGACCCCAAAAATCATTTATGGAAAAATTGGACGTGGCCCAATGAATTTATTGCACCTTCCAAAAATTCTATACATTTATAATCACATCAAGGCATTAACATCTGTTTTTTAGGAATTTTTAGGAATCAGATCTGAATACATAATTTTAATTACAACTCACTTTAGAGCTAAGGATATCGTAAAGTAAGAAAGTATTGGAATATTCGTAAAAAATGACAGCGATGAGAACTGCCAAATGTCCTCGTCGATCTTGTGATATTCTTCCTGCAGCAAGGGGTAAGCAACGCAAGTACTGAAATGTAATTACAGGTGGAGTGTAAGCAAACATGAGATATTTATGCCGAATCGGAGTGAAGCAAGGGAGTGCCAAGTGTTTTCGGATGAATTTTCTAGCCTGCGCGCGACCCTTAGCTCGGAGCGGGCCATATCGCTTCATAAACTTCCGCTCGCGTAACGAGCTTCATTTGGCCAAGTGATTGCAGGACATGGCCTCTGCCGTGACAATTCATAAATATTTGGCCTTTCCTCCCGACAGCGCAAGGAGGATTCTAATGGTGACCTCATTTGCTCATTGTTGAACTGCTGACATCCTCTGGTAGGACAATGCATTCCACCCTGGCAATGCTTAACGAGGCAGGCTCATTACAGAAAAAGTATCCTTTCTCGACCTTGGAATGCTCTATAAAAGTTGTTTGGGCGAGATAACCTAAGGAACATGGCCCTCTTCTTTTTAATTAAAGGAGACATTTTCCTCACCAACGGGCAGAGCTTCACGGAGAGAAATAAGAAGGGGTGTTAGAGTGAGGATATCATTATTTATGCCTAGGGAAATTGGAACTCACATGAAAGTAATAATATTCGCTTCAGTTACGCATGTATTATTAAGTACAACTTTAAAAGGCTATTTATAATAAGGTTAGCATGTCCATAGAGAATTTGAAGTAAAACCTAAATATTCAATGCTCAAAATAGTTCAGAATCAGTAATGCAGTATTCACTGTCATTCTATCACATGACGCCCGCATTCATCGATGTGCCAAAAATAATCTTGCAAAAATTTTTAATCACATGGTTTGGTAAAAACGCGCATATGCAAATTTTATGTATTGTACCCTTATTTATTTATAATAAGATTCATTGCTATATGCCTCATTTTTCAACATCTTCACAAGAATTAATATTAAAGCTAAATCTTCTATGAATCGATTTTTAAGACTTTATTGCGTGATTTATTTATATTAAATTAGATGTATCTGACAAGTTAACTTATATTAAATCTGATTTTCAGAGGAAGGAAAAACGAAAATATAAGTAACTAATTTATTACTCTATGCTACATGTTATGACAACGGGTGGCATCTTGTCACACACCCCACTTTTTTCTGAATGAAGTACAATATACTAAATATTTATATTATTGCCTCTCTAAGTAGTTGGTTTCACTATACAATGTAATTAAGAAGGCGTGAATTGCGGGCACAGAGCGAACTACGATTTGAAATACGTAGAATCCGGCCGTAAGTTTTAAATATTAATCATAACCTCTCTGACTGGTAGCATATAGAAAACATTTTAATGGACCGTTCACTAATTTGAGTCCAGTTGTATTAGGTCATATCTTGAGTAAAGATATATTTCATATACTCCAGAGAAAATAGGCTCATTTAACAACCCTTCTGTGTAGAATTGTTCACTTTCTTGTTTATCAAAGAATGAAGAACGCCATTGCTACAAAAAGCAGTGGTTAACACATGATAAAGTTATTGCACCTCGGACATATTACTTGGGGGTTTTTGAGGTGCAAAAAATTTTTTTTTCACTTCCAAATTTCACTTCATACTTCGAAATTCTCAAGAATATTATATCTATCAAAATTTGAAAATAAATATCAAAGTGTTTCGTAGAAATTCTATTATTCAATAATATGCCGTACATTTTAGATGCTATGTACACAAAAGATCTTTTACATAATGATATATAAAGCTTCGTTATACATGGTACTCGTTTCGCGTGATATAAATAATAAGGAATCGGTGTCTTTTTTAACTATCAATCTTTAACTATCTTTTAGCATTTTACCCGTCAATTAAATAATGATAATGTTTATTCTTAGAATAGATACAACTAAGGAAATTTAAGTACAATTATACTTAAGGTCTGACATAAGGTCTGTTAGGTGCGATAAAATATGAGAGATACACTGCAGAACAGAGAGGTACAAAGACTCATTCTTTCCACACACAATAAGCGGCCCGAATACAAACTGAACTCCACTAAATGCACTCCTATAATACATATCACCATATCATCTTAAAAAAATTTACACCTTTACACGGCTGGTGACCTAACACCCCCTGTCACACGCCCAGACGGCCGCTAACGGGGTATTATGTAGATGTAGATATAAAGATGCATGCTCATGAAGGGATTTTTTAAAATAAAAAAACATGATATTTATGCCACTCAAAACGCTGCCTGCACTTTGCTCTTTTTAAATTTTACGTACACGCAATTGTGCGCAAACGTAAATGTAAATCAATGCGCTTTGTAAGTTTTACGCTGAAGTATCCTGAGCATTATGGACAATTTTTACAAATTTAAGGCTGAAATTGTTGAATTTGAATAAAGTATATTGATCCTTGAGTGTTTTTGTGTGATATTTTTAACAAGTTAAAACCAGGAGTGATCGATTGCATTACTCTAATTTCTCTGCCAAGGGCATTCAAAAACTAAAAACCTATCCGAGAAACCAATTGTCGCATCCACAGTCTTCAGCAATTTGAAAAATAGATCGCCACCTCACCGGTTTGGAAATCATATTTCAAAGCGCGGGAGGGGGGGTGTACCCAAAATTCACGAATCAACGATAAATCTCTCCCGGGAGGATGAAAAATAAATATGAAAGTAAAATTTTCTCCACCCTTTTCATCCCTTTAATTTAGCTCGTGACCTGTCATTTGTGCCCGCGAGGGGCTCCACGTGCGACAATAGATAGCGTGCTTTTGGTGATAAATAACCCGTTATAAAGAGATTTCTTAACGCGGTAGAGGGAGGGGGACGGGTGTTGTGGAATAGCATTACGAGGAGGATGAAACCCTGGAGCATGGAAGAACAAGACAAGGAGGAAAGTTTATTCAGCCGTTGACAGCCAGTGTATCCCTCATGCGAAAACGCCCCGGCAAGGGCGACCGACGAAGACGCTGGGAATTCCGAGGAGTAATAAGTTTTTCGCTGCCTTCCCTCTAGAGGGCAGAAAAATCCGAGAAATGCACAGATGGCGGCTTTAAGGCATCAGAAGTAATCCAAAACCTTCTCCACACGAGGGGATGCACGGCGCAAAGCTAAAATATCAACGGCGGAAAACATTCTTCTCAAGGTTTCTAGGGAATTTACTATGTATGTTATTTCTCTTTAAGATTTTAACAACGAATGAATAAGAGTGTGAATTTTTGAAAAAGAATATATGATGATGATGAAAGATGAAAAAATACATTAACCTTAGCCCAGGAGTCCCAGGAGTACATGAAGCTGACAAATAAGAAAGGATGTGATAATTTTAACCTATGAATATTACATAATTTGTTGTAGAAAAAAGCTTATATTTACGATTAAATGAATGATATCTGATAGTGATAATAATTTTCCTAATTTCCAGAACTAATTACTTCGTCATGGAAAAAGGTTTTTACTAGAAAATATAAAGTCGGGACACGAGCTTTCATATCCATAGGCAATGAATTTTTAATTGTTGTTAGTAAAGAGACCAGAATCTGAGCGTGATATTTTATTCACAACAATAATAAATTAGACATTTATCAGGCATAACAATGATCACTTTTTAGAACAGGAAGATAAGAGTTTTGGATGAATATGTTGTAACTATTAGGAAACCACTTCAAAATAGCGAAAAGTAGTAGTTGTATGATCCGGAATTAAGGACTAATATTCCAGTTTTTTTACTTTGCTATGCACTTAAGCCATTGGCTGAAGTAGTCACTGAGTTCATTCAAATTAGTGCATTCAATTTCTACTTCCAACATGAGTGAAATTAAAAGGTTAAATCATTGTATCACACCAATTTCATTAACATATTTTTTATTAGTGTTCCGTATTTTTGGGTTAACGAGAATATCGGGCAAGGATATTTTTCTTCTCTTTAAGATTCTAGCATATTCTGTTGAAATACTGATTAGAAAACAAAGTTGGATCATCATTATTACCGTAATATCGATATATAAAATATATAAAAAATGCTCCTAAATTTTTACATTCATGTCGTCGTATATTTCTTCACATGAAGCCTTTAATTTTTAATGCACACGCGCTTAAAATGAGTGAAATAAAAGGCAGGCTCCCGATGTTGAATTAAATGAGATAATTTAAGTGAAACTAAGTTTGCATGAAACTATTCCTGCTAAATATTATCTACATGAAATATTCGTCGGCGATAAAAAATATTTGGAAATATGTTTTGAAATGCTAGGAAGGCAACGACAATAAGCCTAAATAATTGATGGTAATGTCCCACTCACAAGCTTACGAAAGTTCCTACATCATTACGTGCCTGCCCTTACAAATTATTTTTCATTCTGCCTTCCTTTACAAACGTTCACGTGTTCACCCTCAGCCAAACGAAAAGCAAATTTCTGGAGGCGGTGCCTTGAATTATTTTGCAAGGGCAAGATCCTAGATACCTGTCTTTGTATTGGCACGTAAAATAAGCTAGGAAAATAATTAAAACTTCAGACCGCTATTCGCACAGCATGCCAAGGAAGCGGAAAGATTTCTTAATAATAGGTCATAACAAAATAAGCGAGAAGAAAGGTCACTGGTTTGCGGGGAACGTCGAGCAAAATATCGCTGACCAAACGAAGCCGATGAATGAAAAAAGGCAGTTAAAAAAAACTCCCCGAGCGCTGAGTAAGAGGTAGCGAGCAAAAAATGACAGTGGCAGCAGGAAACAAAATTCATGCTGTAGGCGACGTGAGAGACAGTTTATAAAGTTCAGGGGCACGGGGTTCGGCGTCGGAGAAAAACCATGAGGCAAGGTATTCAGAAGGAAATGGACGCTTACTAAAGGGTCCACGGAAAAGACTCCTTGAATAATAACAGAGGCTAGGTTGAGGCTGCGTATGAAGGACATTTAGTTCCTGACCCTCTGAGAGGAGGGAAAGCTAACATATGACCATGGCCCATGACAAACAAGGTCACCTCTAACTTTGTAAAGATATACTCCAACAAATTCTATGATCTAAAATTCAATCACAAATTCATTGATAAATTAGGTTGAATAAGACATTTTTATTCATTCATGCGTTAAGGCACATATGGTGTTTTCAGGTAAATAGTTTTCTGAACAAAATAAGGAGTAGCTCAGCTGAAAGATCAGCTATGTCAGTTTTATTCATCATATCGTATGAGTTTTTATGAACTTTACAACTGTTATATGCGGCAGAGCTTTTGGGACCATTCTGTAGAAATAAATTTCACCATTTAATTTCGCACCACTTACTTAAGTTACCACCCAGCAGAAATCAACACTGACAATATGAAGGATTAATTGGAAACTTGTCCTAATAAATAAACAATTCCCAAGTGAGAGTGAATTCGTTCCAAGATTAAAGTATTTTAAGTAATTCCTGCATGCTCCGAAATGCTTTATATAAGCGGCACAAATAAAGAGGATTATGGTTGCGTTTGAATTTACGGTAACCATTTGTGAGAGTGCATAGATGCCCATTTACCAAAAAGTTTTTCAAATCTAATTATAGTTTATGCCGTCAAATAGAAATCATGAAGTCATCCAGGAATTTACACTGAAATTCCAGGATGTCTCACTGAAAATAAGGAGAGTCATTTGGAAATTAATCCGCACATAAATGACCATTGTTCAAGTGAGAGCAAATTCGTTCCAAATAAAAGAGTAATTTGCGATTCCCACACGGTCCAGTTAGTTTAACAAAAGTGTTGGCATTAAGGCGATCATGATTGCGTGAGAGCATATACTTACCATTTGTGTGAGCGTATCAAAGCCAATTTAAGGTAGTCCGAGCGAGATAGTTACCTAGTCACAAAAGAGATCACATTCTAATTATACGTTTTAATTTCATCAGCTGTAGGACACATCAATTAAATATTGCATTATTAATGGTGCAATATTATAGTTTTATGCGGCAGGAATTGTAAGTGATTAAATGAAAATATCTAAATAAGTCTTCAACTTCACTCGGTGCGTTTGAAACTCCTTCAAAACGGAAGGTTTTTTGCAATACCCAAGAACCTACTCATCATCATCATCTGGTGTTCTGCCTGCTGGCAGGTCCCGTACACCACTGCTGTCTCCATCCGCTTCTGTCCCGAGCTTTCTTCTTTGCTTCATCATAGCTGATGTTCTTCACCTGATCCACCAATTTAATTCTTCTCCTTCCTCTCTTTTTCTTTCCTTCAATTGAACCCTCAAGTGCCACAGTTATTATACTTTTCCCTCTCATCACATGGCCCAACCAGTTTCCTTTCCTTTTCCTTATTTCCTTTAGGAGCGATCTTCCTTCTTTTACTTTGCTCAAAACCTTCCGTTTTGAATGAGTTTCAAACGCACCGCGTGAAATAAATAATCAAGTTGAAGACTTATTAAGACATTTTCATTTAATTACTTACAATTCCTGCCGCATAAAACTATAATATTGCACCATTAATAGATAGAACCTACTGTGGTGACAATATGATTAATTTTCAATAATAGTTGAGAAAACATACGAGCTACACTCTGTTAGTTTTTTTACGACATCTAAGTGTTAGAAATACCTCACTTTGTAAATAAGGTCTCTCTGGAGTGCATACACGTACCATTTCCCATGTAAAAGGACTGGTATTTTTTGGAAAATATCTCCGAAAGTAATGTGGTGAGGGGTAGAATTTTTGGTGTCATTGGATAAGTGAGATATTCTTCTATAATATGAGACCAAATCCATTGATTTCTATGTAAAATGATTTTTCGCTCGGACTACCTTAACATAAATTGCTTTGCCAAATGTGCTATAGTTTATGCCGTCAAATAGAAATCATTAAGCCATCTATTCCGGCCCTAACTTGTTTCTCTCTTTCTTCGCTTATGATATAAGATTACTTTGATACCCAAAGAGACTCAATGGAAGTGTTTCAGTCCATGGGGGATAAATTTCAGCCGCTTGACTAAAACTCTGCATCAAAAGCGAGCGGGGTGAAAAATCTCAGCCTGTTATGGGCCTGCCTTTGCCATCCATTCCAGGGGAACTATTTCATTCCTTGCTCTTGAGTTATGACCTTCGGAATTCGAGGAATGGAGCGGAGGGGGGGGGAGCAGAGACGGTCAGGAGGAAATGATCCCTATGAAAAAAGAAATATTGCGTTGCCATCCAGCAGAGAGATATTACGAAACTACTTTTTGTCCCTCAAGAGATGAATATTTTTTTGTGGGAACGCGGAAATTTTTTCTTTTCAAATATATATCGCATCGCTGTGCGCAACGTTTTCAGATATAACTCTCAAAATATAATGATAAATTCTGTCGAAATCGTGATCTTGACTGATTTCCCAATTTCCTCAAAATGATGATCCGGAATTGAGATTCCGGGGCTATGAAAGCACGAGTGGCTGTATCACCAACGTTTACGTTTAGCCAATATACATAATAAGATTTTAACCTGTAGTATGAGAAAAATCTTTGTTACTATTTAGCTTCAAGAAATACTGATCAAGATTTGTATATATCGAATAGGTTAAGGCTGCTATCTGCATACAAAACACATAATCAATACTGCTTGGCATTAAATCAAAACTAGAGATCTTGTTAGTAAAAATGAAGTTGAGGGCAAACCAAATCTGCACCATTTTTAGCAGAAGTCCATATTATTAATATTTAAAATAAACCCAAGAATAATTAAACTAATGAGATAAATATTGAGCGCATTACCTAAACAATAGCATAATGTTTTTCACATGATATGAGGTTTAGAGTGACTTGCGAATGGAAGCATTTAAGTTCCAACAGGTTAATTATTCTATGTTTCTTCGACCAAGTTCAATCTCCCTAAGTCCAGTTTTAAATATTTTAAATATTAATGCCAGAAAACTATGGCGAACGATAAATTCACAAATTAATAATGGGCAATCGGCTGCAGTAACCATCAAAAGGTCAGTGTCAGTCTAGTGATTACGATCACCGCTGAGATGGTTCAGTAACAATGTAGTCTTTTCTAGAACAACATTTCAAATCTACGTACTTGTAATTACCGAATTCAGTAATTAGTCTATTGCCGCGGCCAACTAAGAGCAGTTGCTATTAGGTACACTTTTGGCGACTTACAGGAGCCAAAAATATTCTGGATATTTAATGACGGGGGAATGTAAGTACTTTGAATTGACAGTTTGAAGTTTGCCCAAAATAAATCATAGATGTATATAATACACGGGAGCTATTTCTATCGAACGAATATAAAAAGCTCGCTCATCTTTTTCTAAGCGATGAAAGGAAAGCAAAGCGATCAGTTCCCCATGGCGAGTGAAAGTGAATTGAATGCATATTGAATGGAATCGTCCTGGGAAATGAAAAGAAATTGGAAAAGCAGTGATAAGTGCCGCTATTATAAATGCTTACTTACTCTCCTGAGAGCGTTGGGAGTGGTTTTTCAATCATGTACAAGGAGTCTTTTTGAGGTATTGTTAGGTTCTCATTGCTCTAAACCGAAAAAGGGCCCTATTAACAGGATGGATCTAAACCATCAAGTTAGATGTAGTGGTAGGCTTGTTATGGTGGCCAATTCAAGAAGCTGTAACGTGGGCGTAGCCAGTAGGCTCTTTTTTTAACCCCGTGTTACGAAAAGCGACGACCGATAACTTACTCAAAATCAGAATGATATAAAACATACGATATACGACATACATTTGACGTGCGACAAAACATTTTTAATCTTATCTTAATTTTTAATAAAAAAAACCTTAATACACATTTTCATATCATGCATTTATTATTTAGCAAATTCTCTGAAAAGCACAGTGGAAAAATCATTCACCCCGACTGGGAAAAACGCACCGCGTGAAATAAATAATCAAGTTGAAGAATTTTTTAGATATTTTCTTTTAATTACTTACAATTCCTGCCGCATAAAACTATAATATTGCACCATTAATAGATAGAACCTACTGTGGTGACAATATGATTAATTTTCAATAATAGTTGAGAAAACATACGAGCTACACTCTGTTAGTGGATGGTTAGTGGATGGATCTAAACCATCAAGTTAGATGTAGTGGTAGGCTTGTTATGGTGGCCAATTCAAGAAGCTGTAACTTGGGCGTAGCCTGTAGGCTCTTTTTTTAACCCCGTGTTACGAAAAGCGACGACCGATAACTTACTCAAAATCAGAATGATATAAAAAACACGATATACGACATACATTTGACGTACGACAAAACATTTTTAATCTTTATCTTAATTTTTAATAAAAAAACCTTAATACACATTTTCCTATCATGCATTTATTATTTAGTAAATTCTGTGAAAAGCACAGTGGAAAAATCATTCGCCTGGACTGGAAATCGAACCCAGATCCCTGGATTTCGCGCCGAGAGCTCTAATTAGTTAAGCTACCCAGGCATCCTCTTCCACTGTGAATCTCATTGATTACAGCACTCGGCGCGATATCGAGGGATCTGGGTTTGATTCCCAGTCCGGATGAATGATTTTTTCCACTGTGAATTTCTCACAATTGTGTGATCACTAGCGGGTGACTCCGTTGAAGTAACTGCGCGGCTAGTTCCATGGTTCATTGAAAATTATTTAGTTACGTCAACAATTTTACGCAATCCCGACGAAAACTACAGTAAAATCGAATAAATCCATAGATCTAAGTAACCAATGTATGTTTTAGGAGTTATTCGCCTTTAAATTCAAACAGATAGTGGAAGTTTTTGCATTAAAATCGCAAATTGAACCAATTTATCGTATTATCCAAAGTTAGGAAAGAGCAGGGATAACCAATATAGCTGTTATTATCGTCATTAGGCCAGTTTTGTGTCGGAATGTTTTCTCTATCCATTTCAATGTTCTAAACCAAAGTGTATGGCATTGGGTTACTTGAATCTTCCTAAAAAATTCCTGGGTTCAACCATAGAGTAAGTACATATAGAGTGGTAAAGAGATAAGGAGATTCGGATGAGTTTTTAAATAATACTTTGGCCGATAGATGGAACAGGTGTATCGAAGTTACACAACAAGCCATAAAAAATTAGCTTTGGCACACGGCCACTTTATTTAGTGTCGCTTAACTCACATGATGTTCTTACGATGACTTCGGTGCCTGGATGTTTATTAATCGACCCATAGTAACGGAAACAAATATTATTGAGTCGACGAGACTAAATTAAACATGTATTTTAATGTGCCTACAATGAGCATCGTCTGTAATGAATCGAATCCAAGTCAGTATGATATGACACGCGATTACCAAATACGGACTCAACTGTTTAATGTTGAATCATAGCAACGACAAAACCATTGATACTGGATAAAAAGCACACAACAGCTATGGTACCCCCACAGAGCTGTATGCTGATGTAAAATCACCGAGTACCACTAGCGCCTCCAAGTGGTCATCTCCGTAAGCCAAAATTCTCCCTCCCCTAAGGTGGTGGCACCTGAGAAATTCTTCCGAAAGCTCTCAAAAATTTATGTCTAGTTTTTAGCATTGCTTTGACACTCGATATATACTTACTCTATGGTTCAACCTATTAAGTGGTACCTTCTTACGCACGTCAACTGATCCACATACTATAACAGATAATTCACAGATAATGGCAAAATGTCCGTTTTTGCAGCAATTTTTGACATTTGCAAAATGAATTTTCAAATAAAAAAATCAAAAGTTCTATCCTGTATTTAACTCAAGAACATATTCTGGAAACAAAAACCTCTGATTTCAATGGATTGTTTGTTAACCAGATGTAAATTAAAATTGTAAAAACATTTTGGGTATTTAATAGGATATTATAGAAATTTCAACATCCACATATTCGAGAATTTTCAGCCAAAGAACGTTAAATGACTCTGCTTCATTGCATCCACCTATACTTTTCCCTCTATGTCCCTGTCCTATAATGCCGCTTCCCACCTTCCTTCATAACCCTGTAAATACACATTGACCGACTGCTTGGATAGATTTCTACTCCTATCCGTCCCTCCCTAACTCTTATTCACGTGCTCGTGTCAATAAGCTGTCTCTAGCTCTGATTAGTACAAACTTTGATGTTCTCGTAAAACCATGGTATTACGTGTAAGATGGGTCGATGTGTATCTTTTTCATCGAACTTTCCTACATAATCTGTTTAACATCATGCAATATTAAGATGCGGAGTGTACCCTGCATTCGATACTTGCATGGCATTCGGATAAGAAGGCAATGTGAGGAAATATTTGAAGGAAAATAACATATAATTATTACACTGATATAGCAGTATAGGTTTTTTGGGCTTCCTTCCGCATAGTTCCATTTTTGTGGACATCAATTTCGGCAGCATTACAACAACCTTTCTCAGGTCTGAAGCAAAGATGCAGGTGTTCCTGTCAGCCTCATAGAGGGGCAACGTTTCCAGCCAATTTAGTGGAGCGCGCTCTAATTGTTGTTCTTTTTGGACCCCTGTAAACCATTTTCCACGCCTAATCGATGGTACAACCATCTCCTATGTATATGTTTTCAGTCGCTTCGACGATTTTGATAGCCTCACAGATAAGTGTGGTAAATTAGCGGCTCTTTTTAGCGGTTATTTCTGCCTCTTCGCAATTCATGCAGTGGAAAGGTCTAATCCATACGTGTTCTGACAGACCTGATTTGCTTTCATGAAGAAGGAAAGAACAATCAGAGCGAACTTGACTAAATTGGCGAACAAAACAGCCCCTATATAAGGCGGACATGAAAACTTGCATATTTACTTCAGACCTGAAGAAGGTAGCTGTCAGGCTATGCAAACTGTCGTTCACGTATATGAAACTACACGGAAGAGAGCCCGAAAAACCTTCAATGCCATTTCAACGACTCCGTGTAAGCTTTCGAACTTATTAAGCTAATAAATTACAGGGTAAAGCTTATTCTGGTTAGCCGGAGGAAATACAACTTATATATTGAAAACGGTCCGAGTTTCAACGTTCATTTCCGAATATATTTTTGCTTGGTTTATTTTTTCGATGATAGCAACATTAAATATATACGTTTATTTATTATAACCGATGAAGTGTTGAATATTTTGGGCATCAGAACTTGAACGTGCAAGTATCTACTTGAACCCAAACAGTCTTTGCAGAAAAATAAGTTCTCGGAGCTTTTATACATTATTCTTAATTCCTTTGCTAATTCACACGTCGTCTCTTGCTCGAGTCATTTGGTCGATGTAATGCACCTAGCGATCTAAGTTTGGTCACAGGTACGATCTACCCTGAACAATACCATTTTTAAACTATCCGCACTGTTCAAATCTGAAAAAACAAAGAGTGAAAAATTACCAACTATTTTTTCATCCGCATGAAAAGTATGATCTGCTCTGTCGGTGTCACAGGAGTTATTATCAGGAGAAGATAAGGTAAGAGTTAAAAAGCACTTTTAAAAGAAAAAGAACGAAAAAGTGAAGAATAATGAAATGTTTACTCTTAATTTTCCTCACCATGCCATGTCTTTAGCAGTACTGAGAGGAAGGGAATCCTTAGGGGCACTTTTTAAACGGACACGATGTAGGGATTTTACTTCCCATTATTAGGTAGTGTACGCATCCTCCGCCTTTTCAAATATCTCAAATATTTATTCCATTTGTAAATAAGTCAACCGCAGGTATAAATAAATGGCTTTAAAATTTTTACATACTTGAAAATTTACGTTATTGAAAACTACAAGTAAGTTTCTGTTTCTACAAGTAAGTGTTTATTTTACTACATTTATTCACTATATGGATATTATGAAATGTTTTCACCGTTCTTCAAAAAGAAAATGTAATAGAATATTGTGTAAAATTGGAAAATATTAACTCAATCAGAATATTGTCAACATTCTAAATGGTATATTTTTCCGTGATTAAATACTTTCGTTTCTCGATGACGCACAGTAATGAGTCTGTTAAGAACCCGAGTTACTGAACATAAAACATCATTATAAAAGAAGGTTTGTTTGGCATGATTCAAAATTTCGTTCCTTCTATCAAAGAAAGAGGAATTTCACATTATAACAGTTCTTTTAATATTCATATTTCCTACTGCGGAAGGAGATGCCACTCCTTGACACGTCAGAGAAAATACTAATTTCAAACCACATTTGCGCTATGCAAACGTTTGCAAATTCTATTAATCCGAGTAAATTAAAATGTTGACTCCCGAGAGACAGAAATAATACAAGAAACATTTATACTCACCACAAACATACAGGTAAATTATTGGAGGTCAGTGTAACACTTACCTGAAAGAGAGAAAAAAGAAATTATGAGTTGGTAAAAGACTTGTATACAAACTATAGCCACAAAAATCAACATAACAAATGCATCAAGTTTGTAAAAACTTTATTTAAGGCTCACAATTGCTTCAGATGATTTGGTGAAAGACTCGATAAGAGTTCACCAACGTTATTCGCTGGGAAAAACCCAGTCAATATTTTCGATCGTTTCTACAGTCCTATAAGATTATTAGCATAGTGGAAATACAATTATTATTGGGTAATTTGAATATGTTTAGGATGTCGTTTCAGCGCATCCTGAGTAATGCATTCAAAAGGATGTGAGCGATGTAGTTCTACGTTACCACATACCATAAAAATGTAATTTTCATGCTCAATACATCGACTCTCACTTTCCTACTACTCTTGCTTCTATGGCTTCCGTCAAGTTTAGGTTCTAACATCAAAGGACCCAAAAGCCGAAGGAAAACAACGTTGTAATTCTACAAACTTTTACTACTATACATCTGACCGGTTTAGATGTGTGTTATGTCAACAAATAATGATTATAATGGATGATACATCGAAACCAGTCAGACGTTAGATATTAAAGTTTGGAAAATTACAACATTATTTTTCGAATTTAATTCATCAGCCATCATGTTCATGAGCAATGAGACCATATGGTGAAATCATATTGGCCAACTGTGCCAAAACTTGAAAAACGCACGGTAAAAGTGTGTTGAAGAATAGTAAGTCCCGATGAGGTAAGAACGACATAATTCCATAAATAACGCCTAATTACATATATTTACACACACACCACAAATTATAAAAAATACAATATATATATCACAAATTATCCACCCTAACTAGCATTATTTCACATATAAATAAAACAAAAATCCTGCCTATTCAATGAAATAGAAAAATTATGAAAAAAGTTCCTTTTCTCAATTCAATCCCGGTAAAAGTTTTTATGGCAAGAAATTGTGATCCGGAGTTGAAAACTTAGGAAAAACTGCGCGCCCAAAAGAACATGATTAAACAGGAAAAAGTACTTTGTGGAGTGAAATGGTCTTCAGCAAAAATAAAAGATGTCTCTCATCTCATCCTAACTTTGTGCTTGAAAGCAGAAATGTTGGATAAATAGGGAGTGGATTGAGGTCTAGCCGCAATTACTGCTCGAAATTGGTTTTCTTTAGCAGTCTTTCGAAATATTCCCGCTGCGGCCAGCACTTTTACAACGTTAATTAGAATCTTCTTTTATACTTTCATTTTGATGACAGGCATAAGCACTAAAGACCTTGTCTTGCGGAAAAACGCTACGTTCTCTCCGCGACTTTCACTGATAATTTCATTCTTAACGGCTTAAGGTTGAGATATTTTCCAAAATGTTAAGAAGAGCGAGAAAATAGTTGTCGAGCGATATCGTTGGAGGATCTCAAACGGGATGTTTTTCATGAAAATATCTTATAAACTACGAAGATTTAAGTTTGATGTGTGGAATATGGTGAATAAAGTTCTTTTCTAATTAAAAATTACATTACATGTTTCGGAAGCTATCGTAAAAACACGAAAAATACGTAATCAGATATTATATGGCAAGGCTATGCCTAGGATGCGTAACAATTGATGATGTGCGTTCATTTTAAGATTTGAGTATATCTTAAAGGCACTGATAGACTATTTTTTGTCTAATTTTTGTATAAATAATGTAAATCTCTATCGATAACTATAACCTAAACACATGCAGAATGGTACTATTCACAAAATCTGACTTTTTAGATAACGAACGATAATATTTCGCTAAACGTTAGTAAGATACCATAGAACCGAGCTTTGATTGTCAAACTCGTTTCTCCTCTTTAGTGTAATTCATTGTGCTGTAATGTAACTGATGGTAATCACTATTTGAGTATCTGTCAATAATACTTAGTTCCAGATCCTTAACTATAAATCTTGAATGAATGGCGAGATGCAGGGTAGAATCTTCAAGATAGGAAACTAAGCGATGACAAGGCTAGTGCTTTAGTGTGGCCCTCTTCCTTAAAGAGAAATCGTAGGAAGAAGGGCTCAGTTTCCCGTTGGAGGATTGGGATCTGTTACTTCGGTCACCCCTTTTTTTTAACAGCTGACTGGACCCCTAAGAGGCTTGCTTACCTACTCAAACATCTGCTGAGAGCGTACACGAAATCCTGTTTAATAAACATGCGATATAATGGGCATAAAGGATAGCCTAGAAAACCATCTTAGAAGCAATTCTGATGAAAAAAGCTACATACAGTCATTTTTAAGCAAATCAGCTATGTGAATTTGATGTAACTGTTCTGATGCATTGGACACTAGAGCAATGCAGTACGTTTTTAAATACCAAATTTAAAGCCTACATGTAGCTGCTGAATATTTTTTTAATACAACAAATCGGCTGATTACAGTGAATTAGACCATAGCCATCACCGTTCCAATATCACACAATATAACCAGAAATGTACTATGATTTTTGGTATGTCATAATTATAACGTTCAAGTGAATTAAGTTGTCTTTTCTTTCAATATTCCACGGTCTTACACATCCTTTTTGGCCGGTTCCCTCATTATAACTTCGATTTTCGCCGTGATTAGCCGAGTTCTTACTTTATACTCACGCCAACACACCCGTGTTTCCCTCTAAAGACGTTTCTTCGAACGCTCTCCGTCCTGGTTATCCTTGGATCCCCTTAAAGTCGGTCTTCTTCACATCTTTTCCAGCTCCATACCCTTCGTTATCCAGTGCCGCCTCACTCCACTGTAAGCTCCCTTATCGCTCCCCCGTGCGGCCTCATGGGACCGTGCTCCACCAGTGTTGCCTCAGGGCATTGCTTCCTCCTTGGCATTCGATTCGTCTCTTCCCATCTCGATTCCTTGCCTTCCTACCCCTCGTCTTTTCCTCTCGCTTTATTCGCTCTTCCCTCCTTCCTTTCCCTCTTCGCGTTCTCACCACACTCCTCCACTGAAGGGAAAGCATTGACGAGCACGCGCTTTCGGTGGCATCTTTGTGCGCTATACGAACCTATCTCATTCTATATTTTCAATATCTACAATGCTTCATCATTACTGTCTCTTGGAACCTTGGTAAAAACAAAGTGTTTCAACTATCCAGCAGAGACAAAAGTAGCCTCTGTTTTTGTTTTAAATGCACGTCACACAATAATTTCCAAAAATAATACAGAAAAGTCGCGGACTCAGTCTAGTAAGCAAAATTGAATTGCAACAAAAATTTAAAAAATTCAAAGAATATTCCACAGAAAGCTTTGCACAATGAGACAGATAGTAAAATACGTGGAAATATTGGATGAATTTTCTAAGCTGCAATTAAAAACAAGTTTTTGCTATTGATAATTAAGCCTGTGGAACACTATGAGAATATAAAATACGTATTTTATTTTTAGTATAATTATACAACCTGCTTAATTTAATTTCAAATTAATCTAGATATAGGAAGTGGGTATTTAGAAGTTGCTGGTGATCTTACAAAGTGTTGACTTCACTAGAATATGGTAACATTTTGATTTTATATGATACACAGGGAGCCGTAGACCAATGAAATAAACAGTATCGCATATCAAAGAGGTTAAGAGCCAAGTATAATACTTTTGATCATTTGGAACAATTAATGTTTAGCGTTGACAAGCATCCAAGCAATATGCTTATGTATATCGGTTGTAACAGTTACGGTATAAAATTAGTGACACGTGTCCTTCAATATTTAAGCACGAAAAATCCATTTTTTTTTTAATTTTTGCAGAAGGAAGATAATAAGACCTATGAAAAGAAAGAGACAGGCTGAAGATAAATGGATATTCATCATCTTTAACCACCGTCCGGGACACGGCAAAAAATTCTGTAACACTCTCGGTATTGATTATTTAAATCTAGCCTCACTCTTAATTGACACATTTTGAGCTTATTCATACGGAAAATGCTATTCGTATCGCTTTGACGTATTTTTTTATCTCTTCGAACGATGATGTACAGTCATTACTTCAGTCCGTTTGAATAAGTTCCCGTTCTGAAAACCTATATACTGCTCAATTTCCTTTGCTCCTGTTGCAAGGCAGTAGGACGACACAATTTAATGACCCGTGTTGAAATAGCAATGCGTTTAGTGCACTGGGAATTTATAGCTCATTTGAAACGTTAAACTCGTAAAAGTGTAAATGTCCAATAACCTTCATGATAGTTTACTGTGCACTGATTAGCAAGAGTCGTGATTAAACAGGATGTTTCAAAACAGGTTCATGGGCAAGCCTACTTTATATCAGGATGATTTACATCGCTAATTTGGCTCATTCGTTTTTTTAAATTGAAAAATGCAAATCACCTAAATGGACAGTAGCTAGAAAACTTACGCTATTAATGAGTGTACGTGGTAGCCAAGAATATAGAGTTATTGAGGAATTTAAATTGAGTTCAATATCTTATACAGCTTTCTTGAAGGTTTGTTTCACAGCAAACGTGGGATTCAAATCATAATCTGGAGCCAAAAGTGTTGATTTAGCATAAGGTCACTTTGTCGTCAATATAGGAGATCGGAGATAGCAAGTCAAATATTCAATTTATTTAAAATCACAATATATTCAAACACTTAATCTTGTCGCAGGCGTTAAGGAAAGGATACAGCAGGATTATTTTTTAAAAGAGGCAGTTTGGAAGCTCAGTTGCTCATGATAACAAAGAATTTTTTAGGTAGTCGACCATATTCGCATTTCCTCTGAACATGATATAGCAAGCGTATTTATGATTTGGCGATGTTTCTTACTAATGTTCGAATATATCTTCAATGAAGTTCATGAGAATATCACGCATATGCGGCGGCTGTCGATCTGGCCTCCATCCTGGAGGATTCGGTATGAATACCGAAAGTGGAAGGGACTTTTCCATTAAATAACAATGCGGGCTTCAGTCAACTGTAAAAGCACAATACTTCAACTCTCGAATGGCACTCTAAAACGTGGTACCATTTGTCGCCTTATGTTATGGGCAAGTCAACGTGGACGTGAAGGTATCACTCTACGCTCTACGAATCTTTGGATCGCTTATATTTTGAATATACATCCCTTGAAAATCAATGCATCCATACTAGTTGTCAAGAATGACCAATTTTATTGACACCCTCCTAATTTTATCAACCAATAAACAACTGCTGTGTAAAAATGGATGAATGTCACTCCTAGAGAAAATATCTTAGCATAAAATCACTGGGAAAAGTGGTTGTTAAAGAGGCTGTGGCGTTAGAATAACTTATTCCTTTAATAATAAATAATAAAACCAACTATGTTTCAATCCACAGATTTACTATTAATGGTACTACTAGTTTTGACGCTTCTGCGTAATCTTCAAGTACGAAACGTCGAAACTAGTAGTACCAATAAAAGTAAATCGGTATGAATCCCGAAATTGATAGGGACTTTTCAATTACATAACAATGCGTTCTTCAGTGAACTGTAAAGGCACAATACTGCCATTTGTTTATTGGTTGACTTAAGAATAACATTTGTTTATTGGTGATCATCCGACAATGACAGTGACAATTGATCATCCGTGACAACTAGTATGGATGGGTTGATTTTCAAGGGGTTTATAAGCGATCCAAAGATTCGTAGAGCGTAGAGTGATACCCTAACGTCCACATTAACTTGCCCATAACATAAGGCGATATAATCTGTGGATTGAAACATGGTAAGTGTTATCATTTATTAAAAATGGACTTAAACAAGGTTACGTCTGAAACGATTGAAATCAACTTCTTCCTTATTTTTTCTATTATTGGATTCAACATCTTTGAAGTGCGTCTTGCAAACTGAGATGAAAATAAAGCAAGGTTTCCTGGCTATTTTACGGTAATTTGGCATAAAAAGTGGAAATTTTGACTCTATGAACATCATTTCTTATAATGATAGCTTAGATTACAACGAAAAAATGTAAGTTTGAACAAGATAGCACGCTAAAGTTTAAGATCAACTCGCAAAAAGTCATTGGAATATAACTAATACTATAATAATAGAGCCATCTTACCACCTATTTTATTTTTAATTTTCTAGTAAATTCACATTGCAATTGAAGCCAAGGTGCGGTAGTTTTACGTAAAGAGGGCAGCAGTCGGCTCCCATGGCTGGATAAATACAGTCATAAAATCATATTCGTGAAAATCTTCATATTTTGTGGCTTATTTTTGCATTTTAACACGTAACCCATTTCATTTCTGAAAGCAGGACTTTTTTTTGCTGACTAAATAAAAATGAGTGAATTGGTATGTTTCGTATCACGTAGTCATACCAAAACCACCTTAAGAATGAGGAAAGTTACGAGAATGAGAGAGAGAGGGACGATTACATACTGGGGTGAGGGAAAGGCTAAACGGAAGACGAGAACTGGGCGGGGAGCCGGGTGGCGAGCCCGGAAACCACCACGCTCCCTTTCAGCACCCGGACTCTGAAGACGAGGGCGGGAAGGTGGTTGGCAGCAGATCGCGATTCTGGTTGCCAATCCAATAGGACAAGCAATCTGGCATCGCCCTGGAGCGACTGCGAAATCTTTCTATTTCCTCCTCCGTCTCCCACTCAACGGCCGACGCTCCTTTCCTCACACCCTGCGGCCACGAAATCCCCCGCCTCCCACATCCCCATCTATTCCCTCGCCCCTCCCAACGCTCTCGAGCCCAACCCAATCGCCCCTAGCACATCCTTTTCCCTTCCCTCTAACTCCTCTACCCGATTTGCGCCCATAAAGACGAGAAAAATCTCGGCCTCAGCATCTCTGATGCGCTTTACCCTCTCATCACCGCCGAGGTTAACGGTCGAAAACGGGCCAGCAGACCTCTCCGCTGCCAACACGGAGGAGAGCAAAGGCGACAGAATCCCAATGCCAATACGAATGTGCTGAAAGAAACTAATGCCAGCACATCAGGCACGAGTGCCGGGCAATGAGGAGAGGACGAGGGTAAATGGATTTTGATAACAGCTACATATAACAACAAAATTCTTGAATTTTGGTCGATATATCTCATGACCAACATTCCACCAAAATGACCGTATTCTCTTCGGGATAAACGCAGCAAAAACCCGAAGAGAATACGGTCATTAAATTTACCGCGGAAGTCTCCGTACCATTCCACCAAAATGTTAGGCAATATCGGGGCATTGAGATTAGTAGCATTGAAACATCAGTAAAGTAAACGGCAACTATCAAGCAGTAAAGAAGCCACGTTAAAAGAGCCTCTTTACTGCTTAGAGTTCGCGTTTTCTATGTTGATGTACCAATTTTACTAACCTCAATTATGCCAAAAAATTTAGGAAAAGTTGGCAATGAGAAATACATTACTTACCAATATCCACTAATATTCTTTTTATATGTAATAAAAACGATCGATACAGTTATAATGGATTTGATAACAGCGCCAAAAGAAGCAGTTGTGCACTAATACATTTTCAGAAATGCCAAAATTGACGTATTGTTTTCAAAGAAATTAGTAATGGGTGCGGATTTCCTCAAAATCTGTAAAATTACTTAATATGTTTGCATAATTTGTTATAAATATCAGTAAAATTCGGAAAATTCGTAATTAACAGGGTTTGTTAATAATGGAATAGACTGGGTCACCCTTACACACATGAATGTGAATGAATGTATGAAAATACCAACAGCTATCACTTAGAAATTGCTTATTAAATATATATTATAGGATTAGTTTGAGTATTTTAACACTTGATCGGTGAGTTAATGTAAAAAAAAGTTATCCTAAGGTCCTATTTTCTAGCATATCGTACTGTTTTCTCTCCTATTCGTGATCAACCATTAGAATCCTCTTAAAGTCCTCATAATGCCTTCCGTTTCTAATTTCGTCCACAATTCTTATTCTCTTCCTTCCTATTTCACGCCACGAGTTCTTCCTTCTTACTCTTTTCAGCATTCCTTCTCTTTTCAATGCATCCTCCATCCATCTTCTGCCTTCTCCGAACCTCCGCCAGTATCATCCTCTCCTCTCCAATCAAGTCCAATACCTCTTCATTCGTTCTTCTTGCAAACACTCATAATCAAAGGGCACTCATAATCAATTCATATTAATAATCAAAGGACAGCTGAGCAAAAGAAAGTTTGACAAAATTGGACAAGAGCAGATGATTTTCTTTTTGTTAATTCCCTGAATGATCTTGGAATATCTTGGAAATAATTTAACTTCTGAGATATCGTTGGGATCACACATACAAATCATACGTGGCACAGCATTTAAAAAAACTAGGTTTTGTTAAACGTATAATAGGAAGGCCCTCGAATGAAAAAGTCAAAGGGAGATGCTACTTTGCTCTAGTTAGGCCGCACCTCGAATACGCCGCGAGCATTTGGGACCCTGGTCATAAAGGTTAAACCAAAAAAATTAATAAAATACAAAATAAAGCAGCTCGATTCGTTAAAAAAACTGCTACGAGCGTACATATAGTGTCTCACAACTTTAAGAGGGATTAAGAAGGGAGCCCCTAGAGAGTCGGAGGCTAAACGCTAGGTTAGATTGCTTGAGAAATTCTGAACTGATTTTTTTAAGGCGACACAGAAAATATTATTATGACCCCTTACTATATCTTTAGGTCTAGCAGATGCGACAGAATAAGAGAGATGCACTGCCGAACATTAAGGGACAAAAACTCGTTCTTTCCGAGCACAATAAGTGACCACAGTAAAAACTGAGCTCCACTAAATACACTTTTATAATACATGCCACTATTCAATCTCCCAAAAACTTACATATTTACATGACTCATGACCTAATACCCCCTGTCACAGGCCCATGCAGCGGCTCGCAGGGTATTATGTTGACGTAGATGAATTATACCGCAAATATACAGAACCTGAATGTAGAAAGCGTTCTAAAACCTACTCTAACAAAGAAAAACAAAGATAGCAGGCCTATTGAACTGAATTCCAGTGCCTACTGCTCAAGTTCAAGCATGTGAAAAATACCCAAAGGATTGAAATTTGCCATGAAAAAATCATTTGACTTGACACAAATTTTTTTTCTTGGCGAATTTTAACCCTTTATGTATATGCACTCGTGCGAGTGACCTTGTACCACATCATTTGTCAATGCAATGGATTGGAAATGTGAAAAATACGGAAATATCCGAGCGGTAATGGGGAATACTTCTTATTGCATCCATCTTTTAACTGCGGTAATGAGGTGAATGTAATATTACAAACAATATCATGATCTACTGAGCATCAACACAAGAAGTGCATAAAAACAATGATGAAGTTATTCTATAATTGTCCATTTACTCCAGTGTATTATGATTGTATTTTATTTTCTCTTGCTACATCTTTCAGTCTCATTGTAGTACCTGTATTCCATGTCCCATTTCAACTGGTGATTATATTTGTTTCGAAAGCTTCCTTCCCTTCTGTTTACTTTTAATTTACATCTGCGTACTTATTTGACGGTATATAAGGAAAGTTTCATTGTTGAGCAAATTATGAATTAGTACATTTTTTCTCCCCATACAAAAATAGAGGGCCGTAAGCGGACGAATGTAATCAATAGCAAAACAACCCCACTTGGTATTTCAAACACGTAATTAAGCACAGTTTGACAAAAGGGAGCAAGGAGAAGCACTCGTTATCGCGGTTAAAGAGGCAATCTCCATAGGTCTGCCTCTCTTAATTCATCTTGCCCTCCGCTTCCATTACTCGCATTTGAGTATGTTCACTAGGGGCAATGCTGGAACGCTGGCTCGTGCCCAATTTATTACTCCAAAAGGGGGGGTTGCTAACTTGATTCTTCTCTTGTCTACGACAAGGCCCTCCCGGCAACAACTCGAGGCCTCTCCTCTCGACCGGTGCTTGGCTCTTTGATCACCAGGGAGCAAGGCATTGTGTGCACCATCGTCGTGTGGCCACGCACTCGCGTTCCAAAGGAAGAGGCCCCCGAAGGGTCAGGGTCAAAACGGTAACGCACGCTGCAATAGTGATGTCGCCCCTAATGAAAGCACTAGTTCAAGGATTTGGGAGGCATTGTGCCTCCGTTGATAGGAGCTAATTGCGCGCCCTACGCTGCAATCCAACGCAATTCATCTCAATTACATGTTAGCTCAGTTTCTGCTAACTGGTCCGGCCTGCAGTCATCTAATGCGCCGGATGGATGCTCCCAGTATTCCGCCGAATCATATCACCCCAGGAGAAATGGCGCAACGAAATTAGTAGCCAAATTAGATTGAGTAGTTTCATTACTGGATTTTCCTTTCAGCGTAAGTCACCAACGAGATTTGCTTTCAATATGACATAGTTGACGGTACCATGGAGAGTGATAAGAATGACATTTGGCGTTAAGAACCATGTCATCCTTCTCAGTATCTCAAACAGTGGAGCTTTTTTGCGTACTGAAGCCATTTATTCTATGCTAAAGAAACAAATTTTACTTGGCACATGGTTGTTCAAAAACACGGATCTCAGTGACGACATATAGTTTCTCTTTCAAATACTCGCGCTTTCGGGATATCCATTTTTCTAATATGAACTGGCCAAAACTAACTACGCAGGTTGCCTCTTATAAACTGATTCAGTATATAAGATATATTAGAATTAATGAAAATAATTTACATGTCTACATAATTACATATTCAGCGTAAAAATGCCAACTTATGGCTTCAGCAAGTTATGGTCCCAGCAAATAGTAGTTAACAAATTTTAAGCTATCCGGGACTAGCCCCGGAGTTCCACTTTTACGGAGTCACCCGCAATGCACAAATGTGCGAATTTCCACAAAGAAAAAATCATCCGCCTTGACCGTGATTCGAACACGGATCCCACAATTTCCGGCGGAGTGCTTCAACCAATTAAGCTACCGAGGCGTCCTCTTCCACTGTAGATTTTTGTGACCTTTACGGGACTAGATGTTCTCGACTGCCGGACATACAATGCAACAATCAGTCGCTACTGAGCGCTTGGCGCCACTGCCCACGAGGAAAGATCGTACTTTAAACACAGAGAGGCGTTCACTCATATTTGACAAATTTTAAGCTATCAGGGACAAGCCACGGAGTTCCACTTTTAGGGAGTCACCCGCATCCACAGCTTAACTGGCTGAAGCACTCGGCCAGAAATCGAGGGATCCGGGTTCGAATCCCGGCCAAGGCGGATGATTTCTTTCTCTGTGGAAATTCGCAAATATTAGTTAGCTAATAATAATTGATCTCCATTTATTATTCTTATCTTAAATCCAGTGTACTCTTTTCATACTGCAAGATTTCCATTCATGAAATGAAGACATGGTTACATCAACATGCAACAGTTGCTATAATTTAGCTTGCATAAAATATTTCCAATCATTAGCCGAATATTTTAAACGTAATCCACAAAAGCACTAGCATTTCACTAAACTTAATTATAGGCAAGATCCTTCACAAAAAAATAAACTTAAAAATTGTAATATTTCTCCTAATTCCCTAAACCAATTCGTCATCTTGATTCAATTATTGCTCCCAAAGATGTCAAAATTCACATTATGACTTAAGGTAAAGGAATTTTCTCATTTTAAAACGGATTGGTTTTCTCGTCTTGAAGCGGCAGCTGCAAAGACAACACCCAACATCACAACTTCATAATTCACAAGAATAGTTCTAGGTATGGAATTTGAGACGAATTGTGACTGCCCAAAAACTAAATGCGATTTATAAATTTCAAATATCCATCGAACTTGTTGGATTAATAGAGAATATTTGTCACGGATATTTGGATAAAATTGTTTTTAATACGCCATTTTAAAATCAAATTTTGGTCAAAACGAGCGTTTTTGGAGGGCTTAACCGTCAAATTTCATCCGCGTCCACCCACAGACTCAATCTGGAGACAAATTTAGTGGCATCGAAGCTAATGATACAGCCTACAACGCCACATCGACAAAAATCTAAAAAAAGCACTGTAGTACTATGACTAAAATTGCAAAAAAATCTGTAAGTGGGAGGAGCGGAATCAAAAGTGTTAGATGTACCACGGAATCACCATAACCTGCGCGACTAAGCGTGATAACAACATGCACGGGACATAAGCGGAGCTGCATTGAAGAGATTACTATATATAAAGCTAGTAGTCCGATTATTGAACGAAAATAGTAAGTAAATTAATGTTTTTGAAGCGCGAATCGTGAGTCATTGATTGCGTATGTAAATAAGTTTTCAAGTTAGTCGAAAAAAATTCTTGCATCACACTTCACTAAAGTAAATCACTTAATTCACTGGAAATAGACCAACATATTGTAGTAAAAATGAAACAAAAATTATATTTCGAAATGTTTATCTCAAAGCATTGTTATTAATTGTATTTATGGTGCGGAATAAGAAATTTCGACAAAAAATGAGAATTAAATTTGTCTTTTTAATTCAGCATGATACACTCATATTTATATGGAACTGTAATAGTAGTAAAAATCATATATATTTACACGTTTAGCAGGAAATCTGTGTATATGTCACCGAGTTACTTCGATATAAATTTCAAATGCCATAAGGATACGTGTTAAACTAGCATTAAATTGTAAAGCATGCGAAGCATTGCGAAGCACTAGCATTGCGAAGACATGAAATCGGAAGTACGCATCATCACTTTAATTTACACATATTACTTACAAGTAAACGTATGCAAAGTATTACATAAATCTGTGCATAAAAGATAATCACTCCAACAACCACAATTCCTATTTTAGTCCAATTAAGCCACATCTTGAATAAGCTGTGAGCGAGGCCCTAAAACTCTCCATTGCCTAGCATTTTAATTTAATCATCTCCGTCTTTCTATTTGTTGTCTTCCATAATCAATTCCCTTAGGAAGGCTGGTCTTCTAACATCCCCTGCCACAAGCCCACGCAGTACCTCACAGGAGATATTGAACCCTTTCCCTATCCGTGAGAGCGTGAGAGGAGATGGAGAGTGTAAAGGAGCAGGGGAATGGGTTGAGGCTACAGGAGCGAAGTCGGCAAAGAGGGGTACGGGGGAAATGTGCGGGGGAAAGGGTGAGGGGGATGAGGGGATAGGGAGGAGGGAGGTCACAAAGCCCTGTAATTATGAGAGACGCCGGCGGCGATGTCATTGTTGTTCCATCAGCGGCGCTTTTGTTGATGGCAACGAACGGCACTTCATGAGACTTTGAATGCTTTCCACCCCCGCCGCCCGATTCTCCCCGCACGCGGCGAAATCGTATATCAGACGTCATACGGTCGCAACACCACTGCTCCCGATAACACTGCGACAACCAGTCTACCAATGGAGAACCGGCGTTCCCTCTCTCTCTCTCTCTCTCTCGTGTCTACCGGAGGGCTCTCACGACCACGACCGGGCTTCACAACCGCACATGAACCTCCATAAGAGTGAGCGTTGAGAGAGGCTGGCTGATAGATGAAGGTTTCCTAGGCGTTAATTGCTCGCATACATCCAATAATTATTCCTTTGGAACGAGGGGCCCATCGTCTGCGAACAATCGGAACTAATATAGAAAAGGGAGGCGTGGAGTAAAGAGCACTTGAGCATGCTGTCATTAATTGTTATTTCGTGTATTAGTGAAGTAAGATAGGAATATGTCCTATTTTTATACTAACAGACATATATAACACTAGTGTACTACGAACAAGTGCAGCAAACCCTACGGCAAGTGTAGTGGGAGACACTCTTGCTAGTAGAAATAAAAGGAGTCTAGAGAAGGAGGTAAAAGGAAGATGAAATAAAGCACATATTGGGGTATGCACGCAATGAAGGAGAGGAATTTCTATCAATTCAATATACTCTAACTTTGCTCATGCGGAGAAAGGATATTTAATTTGCACATTTGATGAAACTTTTTAATAGTCTCTAAGTGTAACACAAACTAGAGCAAAGATCGCAGTCCACAATCACCGGATAGCGGAAAGTTGTCAACAGCAGTCACCTATCAGAGTGTAACTTGTTAAATGATTGTAGTAAATCAGGTTCGATCCTCCGAAGTCTCATATAATTATAAACTACATTTTGGTGAACAACTCAATGGGAATGATTATATTTATTTTGCATAGTGTCATCATAGTAGTATTTATCATCATAGTTTGCATAGTAGTCATTCCCATCCCTGGACTTATAATAGACACTACTTAGCTGAAACCTCGGTAAAATTTCCTGATAACTCCGAAAAATAGTATGCAAATAAGTATTCACAGAATGTCCTAAAAATACTAAATTATAAATTGGGAGTGAAAAACGAATCATAAAGAAAGAATATTCGTCTGTAAAAATAATTTATAATTTGTTACAAAGTATCCAGTAAGACAGTGTATACGTCTCTCTTTCGTCCGATATTGTTATCAACTGTGTACTTAACATATCCTAATTTGGCAGGAAGTGTGTTTTGCCTACGAAGCGTTCTTTTTTCGAGAAACCACTGCAAAAAAAGAAACTTGTGTCCCTATTTAGGTCACAAGAGCGTAATCACATTTTGGCTATCGTTATGCTACATTTTATCTTTCATAATTATAGGAATATCCGAAAGAAATCATACCAACACCACATTACATAATTTTGAGTTACATGACTGTTTGAGATTTATTACTGGAGGATGAGTTCAAACATACAGTCATCATAGCGTCGGTCATCTTGGGGATGAAACAAATATAATAGGACCTATTTACATCCCACATATTCCGCGAGTTTTGGGAACCAGGAGTGGTAAGATGTATAAAATGCACAATCTACAAAATACACAGGGAAGCTATCGTATTTCCCTTTTTTGGCGTCACACTTTACGCAGTTCTCTGCCACTAAGTTCCTTCTGTTACAACAAGCTACTACTTTCGTACGCGGAATATCATACGCATGTGATACTAATGGTGCCCGCATCAAGAGTACGTTTAGTGGGCTAGGTTCAAGTGAGCGTAAAGTGGTCAACATCAAGGCGAATCAACGAATTGTATCCGTTTCCACCACGACGAAATTAGAAACCCGTTAACGAGGGTGGAAGAGGGTGGTTGAGGGCTAATTCTTCATCCCCCCTGAGACTCGTCTCCGGCAGATGGTTTCAAGGGGGTTTGTTTCACAGCAAGCGGCCGTTGCAATAAATATGAGGCACGCCCGTGGCTTTAATTTATAAGTTTTCAAGGCCCCTATTTTTGGTGCTTGAACATGCTGAGAATGTAATCGGTTCACGCAGCCAACCGCTTCAAACGCAAGACAGTAGTTCTGATCGCATGAAAATTTATGAGTAGGTAACCTAGGAACATGTTGAAACTTAAGTACGGAATGTTCAAATATTAGACCACTCCTGAAATGTAGTTCAAATAATCAACATTTACAATTTCCTAAATATACAAAATTATAAATCGGTAGTGCAAAACAAGTTACTTAGAAAAAACATTTTTTGGGGTAAATAACTAACAATTAGTTATATGCATTGAGTGAGACAGTGAATTCGTCTCTCTTTCATCCTATATTGTTATCATTAGTGTGTTCATTAAATATCCAATTTCAACAGGAAATTAGGGTAACTGAAGGTATTAACGCCATGCAGATAATATCGTCACAGGAACTTTGAGTAGTTGTTAAGGATATATATCATTGATGAAAGCTCTTGTAAAAGGGTCATTAAAGAAGAATGTAACTATGTCCACCCCTGGAAGTGATAGTCAAACGTTGTGCTTATTCATAGTGAGTTAAGCAGGCGCCAGAAGAAGGTGCAAGCTCATCAGTCCACGACTCGGACGGCTTTAATATTTATTTGAAGATGACGTAAGTGCGAATAATACCGTAATGCGATATACTATAAGAAATGTGGTTTCTCTGAAGTTAATTAACTTCATTAACATTGCTTACATATAAAGAACTGTTAAATTAAATTATTTAAAAAGGCATGCTATTTCAACTTAAATGTGGCGTCTGCAGGTAAAAACGCCACATTAGCGGAAGCATCATCGAGAAGCTCCGTAAAAACGTTGTTCTGCCTCATTGAGACTTATAGCTTTCGTTAGAAGCGCAGTTTAAATATAAGCGCAGTTTGGTCAAAAAGCATAAAGAGCGTTAATATTTCCTTCCCGGTTTGTTAAACACGAACTTCCTTATGCTGGCAGCGATATTAAAAAGTATTTATGTTAGAAGCGATGCCTACAATTCTCTCTCTTCTCCCCTCTACTTGTTAACTGACTTTACCTTAAGAGTCTTACCCTAATACACGACAAGCTTGATTCAGGCAACTACCAAGATGTTTCGCTACCACTATAATGTAAATTCTCAGGTATTCACAGTTCAAATTAAACTGTTCTTTTGTTTATTTTTTCTGATGAAGACGAGGAATTAAACACCACGCCTTGAGAAGAACATGAGTGACAACAAGCGTTAAATTTTTTTTTCACGGACGGCAAAGAGGAGCCATATAAATCTCCCCAGCAGCCCTCATCTCGAGTATTTGTATGAAAGAATAGGAGTCACTTAGCGCTAAGAAGCACAGAAGCATGGCCTATAAAGAGAACAAGCAGATGCTCTTATGACTTTACGACTACTAATAATTAAAGGCGAATCTGCATCTTGCTTTTTTCTGACATAGGGACCGAATTAATTCCTTGTTTGTACGTTTTGGCACCGAACTTAAAGGCAAACGTGGCTTGATTTAAGACGCAATTTCTGGATAGAAAGCATATTGGGCCTCGTAATTTTCTTTTAAAACCAGTTAAAGAGTCAGCCTCTTGCCATTTTTTTGAAGAAATACACGCTCAGGCAGAGTGACTCCACAACTGAGAAAGGAATGAGGTCAATATTTATGATTCAGAAGGAATTGAAAGAGAAACTAGGAACAGTTAGAGATGCATACAACGCCTTTTTAACTTAGCCACCATAATGTAACTCTGAGTACTTTTGCAACAAAAATATTTTAAAAATTTTTTATTGAGCCTCTACACAATTTATACAACCAGAGAATCATGAAATTAACCGCACAGTTGCTTGGATAACGTTAACTGTTCCAAGAAACGTAGCTTTTGTAGCATTTTCTAATATTAAAATTTGAATTTTTCCTTAAAATGCAATCATCTTTCAATGAAATAATAGTTGATATATTGTCTCATTCAAGAGCTATTAAAAATTATTATTACGATAAAAACATTGAGATAGGACGTATTTATTTATACTAACTGGAAATGGAGAAATAATACACTAAATACACAGCTAATATGACAAAACCAATAGTATTTAACCTCCCATCCGGGTAACGGTGTTCATTTTCCATTATACAGGATTAATATTCCGAGAACATTTTTCAGGATTCAAAGCTCATTACTCCAGGATGCGGTGCTTCTAATCATAGGTAAAATTCTGACTTTCACTCAAAAAAAAAAATATTTATGGATTAGATGATGCGACGATAGCAGAATAATTCACGGATGTAGTTTACAGTGCATTAGCCATTATAGATTGTTTTCTATCTTTCTCACATAATTTGTAACTAAAATAACCAGAAGTTGATAGACTAACTCTCAGACGAAAGATTGCTGATCAAAAGATCTGACTATTAGAAAAATGAGTCTGTTATACAACAGATTTATAGGAAATGAGGACACATTAAGACAAGCATTTGTCATAATGTATTTCTTGTGATAGAATGAGATTTTGATATAACTTTAAATTTGGATACAAGAATCAAAGCCGTAGCATACGGAACCAAAGCTTTATTGTCTACCCATAGGGAATTATGATTGAACTAAGGGCATACTATCCTATACAGAGGTGTATGATGTTAAGGTAGTTGGTTTCTATGTGGGGGGAAAGCGAGCCAATGACGTGCGCTGAGAGGTAAGCAAAGAGATACTTATCCACTGAACGAAGGGAATATGGATAAAACATTGCCTTTAGTATGCTTTAATTGAAATATTGAAATGCAATTCATCAGGATAGGAAAATACGCGATGACAAGGCTAGTGCAATGACTTTCAATCCGACGAGCATGCTCTAATTGAGAGAAATTTGGAATTAACACATCATTTGCTCCGAGATTTACTTTGCGTGGTACAAAGCTGAATGGGTCGATATTTCGGAGAGTTTAACCTACTTTTTATTGATACTTTCAGAGAAGTGTATGTTTTTTTGTGCGTCTCTAATCGACATTAAACTCCATAAACAATATTCTTTCATGTCAAACTCATTCAGGCAGGCTGCATGAGATAATTATGAATAGTTTAAACACATTAAAATCTCAAACCTATCTTAGCTGTAACGCGTGATTTCTCACTTCCCTAATCGGCATTATATTAAATGGTTCAAAAAACCCGAATTTGGACTCAAATACAGATTCTTTCGTATGGTTTCAAGGGTTATAACTAATGTACCCGTTCAGGCATCCTCTTCCGCTGCGAATTTCAAGGAAGCTTTATAAAGCAAGATGCCCTCACGAGGGATCGTCATGTCTCACGAGACATGTCATGGGGGAAACACATCAGGGAAATAACTAGTGCAGCAAACCGTAGATTAGGATTCGTAAAAAGGGTTCTTGGCAAATGCGTTGAGAGAGTATGAGAAAGAAGCTATTTTACACTTGTCAGGCCTCATTTAGAATATGCCGCTAGTATATGGGATCCGTACGAGGAAGGTATGATTAAAGAATTAGAGCGCGTGAAAAGGAGATCTGCTAGGTTTGTTAAAGGCCGTTATGATAATTGTATAAGTGTTACGAGCTTAATAGAAGAACTAGGATGGGAATTACTATCAGAACGCAGGTTAAAATTTAGGTTAAAATTTAGGTTAAACCTTTTAAGTAAATTCGAAACAGAGTTGTTCACAGATGACGTTAGATATATATTGAGAACCCCTGCGTTATGCTAGGTTTGATTAGATTAACAAGATTAGAGAGATAGATTGTCGTACCGATAGATTTAAAATGCCATTTTTCCCTCGTACTATAAGAGAGAACAATAGGCAGCGTAGCAAAGGGATAGGTAGGTGAAATATAGTTAGAGTAGTCTGTAGTGCATAATGCATGTAATAACAACCAATAATCCCTTCCTTATAATGTAGATACTAACCATCTAGCTCCATGTGACCCTATTATCTAGCATATCTCCCTTAAATATCCTACTTGCATGTCAATAGTGCATGTTTGGTGATCTTCACCCCCTGCCACACACCCTCGTGGTGGCTCGAAGGGTATTACGTAGATGTAGATGTAGATCGTGCTAATTATGGCAACAAGAACTCGTTTTATACCACTGTACACGCGAAAAGGGCAACTTTGAAAGTTTAAATATTTCCGACTGACTGATTCAAAGAACAACAAAACTTGCTGTTCAGTAGCCGTGAAGAAGTCATCCTCTAGTGATAATGATAGCTCTTAAAATACATGGTAAAAAGCAGAACTGAATACTGCTCTTGAAACACTCTCTATCCAAAATATGGCACAGGGATTCCATTGAATGATCTCCGCCACTTCATAAACTAAAACTGGGACCCTCGGGAAGGGAAGCTGATACTGCAGTCGCGACACCAACCCAATCTCCCTCAGTGAGGCAAAGGACGACTTCGGAACCCTTGAAAGACGCCGAGAACAATCGATCGCTAAATTAAATCAGGACGAACAAAGGATTGCTAAGGCATTATGCAATTCTTTCCGCATTCTCAAAGTATATACATATAAATTCCCTCCACACCCAGTTATCACCTGAGCGAAATAATAAAGAACTTCAGAGAATTGAAGAGATAAAGTCCCTTGGCACATTTTCATGCAGCGCGTAATCAGGAAGCGGCCCTTTCATTATTTCCGATTCACGAGAAAAATTGAATGAAGGATTATCGGAAAATGCGAGTGATATGAGCGGGGAATGGGAGCTCTAGATAGGAGAAGAGAAAGGTTTTTTAGAAGGAAGAAATTATTTTTCCGAAAAAAAATTGTGGGATGGAGCTGGGAAAAAAATCATAGGCGGTGAAACGGAATACGATTGGTCGAAGAGAATGAGTTGGACCTTAAAAAATATTTGAGAAAAAATATTATAAAGATATTACTGCGAGAGCAAATGAGCCACCGGAGGGGTGTATGAAGGGAAACACATGGGGTATTGGGTGAGGTAGAGCGAGGGTTGAAGAAGGAAGAACACGGGGAAAAGTTGAAAAAGTCGGCGGGCATTATCTCCTCTCTAGCAGAAAATCGAACGAATTCTAGGTGAAAGACGACGTGGATTGAGTCTTTGCGGAGTGAACGGCTAAAGTCGATAAGGAATTCTGAGATTGGAGCCCATTGAAAACCGTTGTGGGATTCAAGGATGCTATTTTTTACTATTTTTTTGATCGACCGAATTTTTCAAAGATGATGGTGCTGAGATTTTGATTAAAAAAATAAACGGATGCTCCAGAGGATCGCATAACCCGTATTCGGATAGGTGAGGAGCAGAATACGCCATTTAACTGAAAAACCGTGGAATAACGCGACTGAATTACAATTTAACGCGTTCCCATTTTAAAATATTGACTAAAAAACGCTTGATGAAGAATTTTGGATGCGGCAATATTCATTGGGATATACCCTGCGCTGCTATTATTTGCAGTAAAAAAGAGTATTCAAATTTCTGTCGAAGGAATCTCTTTATTTCAAGTTATTATTTTAAACGCTTCAGATAAAGAAAGTTCTGCTGTGTGATGCACACTTTTTGCAGTGTAAACCATTACTCGCTGAATGAAGGTCATGTTCAGCGCAATTGATTATATGTATTTTATTGTTGTCACGTTTATAAAATCAAATACTAATGGCTAAAATATAATTTTTTTGTTGGATGTATTAATGTCAAAAAGATAGATTTAGGACCAGTGAACGTTTTGATACTCGTACCATGAAAAATTATGAAATAAAATATTAGTATATTTTCTTACATAAAAGCAATTCAATTTTGTCACTTCAAGAAAAGTACCGAAAAGACATTGGATAAATTACTTGAATACGCAGCAGTTCATTGAAACGGTGCAGATATCAGGCATAGGGAAGAGAAAACGAAATACCATAACTTACGGAAAGCTATACCAGTTTCATATTTCCTCGTACCGGCACTAATCACAACAACAGCAGAGAAAGAAGATATATGTGAACTATAAATGCAAAGCACCGGTTCACCTCCAGATAACAATTAATTTTTTAATTTTATCTCACTATTTCATTGCATATACTCTGCCTCAGGTGCTGATAGAGTCTCGCGTAATATCGTGTTAGTACAAATAATCGTAGATTTACGGTTTATGACTCTTAGCAAATAAGCTTGGACGTGATTTGGAAGACTAAAACTTCAAATTATTTAACGGGAAACCTCACTTCCAAAAAGGATTTGTAAATGGCAATTTTCAATTAGAAAATCAATGTCACATCCAATGGAAGACACGTAGGTTAACGATTCCGAAAAATATGGAGGACATTTCCCGCCATTTCTCAGAAAACTTAGTGTTTTACCCCAAAGACTTCTCGCTGGTTGACGACAAATACGCACACTGCCCTTTTCTCCACCTTATTTGCCTGCTTTGTGTTTGAATCATACCAAAGGTCACCGAGGACACACATAACAAATAGGGCGTAAAATTGGATCAGTCATCTGTCTCTTCCATGCGATCCTCTCCTAACCAGAGCTTCAAAGAGCCTACCGACAACCGTATCATCACAGCTTGTCAGTAGCCATAATGTACCATTGACTTGAAGAAATCTACATGGTCATGAACAACACATGGTGATTCGCCTGCATTATTTCAGAAGTGGAAGATTAAGTGATTTGAAACGTCATTTGTGCTATGGACAGAAGTATGTTTAGTCCTATGAAAAAGAGAACTCCTTGTTTAATGAATTAAAGTTGATTTTCGATAAATCGATTTACATTCATGAATAAGAGCATATTTTTGAGAAGAATTAACTCCACATTAATTAACTTTTAAATTTAACTTTAAAATTAACTACACATGGTGATTCGCCTGCATTATTTCAGAAGTGGAAGATTAAGTGATTTGAAATATTATTTGTGCTATGGACAGAATTTGCTTCGTCCTATGAAAAAGAGAACTCCTTGGTTAATGAATTAAAGTTGATTTTCGATAAATCGATTTACATTCATGAATAAGAGCATATTTTTGAGAAGAATTAACTCGCAGATTAGATTATTTTCCACTCCCTGCAAAATTCATTAGTATCACGGCAGTGTTGCGTACACTATCTATCTATGGTCTATCAGACATCAAAAGCTCGGGACTAAGACTTTCTTTAGCTATATACTCAAACAATTCAATGACAGCTTACACTATTTTTGAAATATTAATGAAAAATTGAAAACATTTTCTGCTCATTTTATGCTCAAATTTCAATAAAAAGTTATTGCGTGAACACCTTTTAAAACATATAGACGAACCCATCCGTAGATGTAACTATATAAGCAATCAAAATGAATAAAACACTAAAAACGCTCAACCTGAATCCAGTTCTTTAAAAAAATACTTTTTTTAAAATAGAGCCCTGAAGAATTTATATCCCTCCCATGTCAGTAATTGAGGTTTCACATTTCTTGGTGAATTTCAATAACGCCATCACATAAACGAATCCTTCAGAGGCCTCCACGTTGCAATAGAATACTGGAAATGGAGAGAGATGAGTGAAGTCAATGAGTTTTGCAGCAGCACTGTTAGATATTCATCACAAGATATCAATTCGTTAAATACCCTCTGAGAGATGTCAGATGATTATACGTCTAATAAATAAAAGTTTACGTCATTTAACAAATGATCATTCCATATATGAAGCGTAGCTTGAATGTTATATTGTGGGCATCAAAATATACGCTATATGATACGAGCCGCAACAAATACATTAGAGAGTGTGCCAAGCCGGAATTCAAAGGACAAGCACAATATACATGAGGTGAATAAAGAGACGAAAAATGTGATATGTTCCTGCGGAATCACTTTTCATGTCCTTTTTTGTGACTCTGACCAACCCATAGAGAGGATAAATTTTTTACATCCACTGTTCTGTCAATGCCAAAATGATATACATTAAGCAGGGAGCACAAAACCAATGACTGAAGCAAACAGGTTTATGGCAAAGTGCAGTTACACCAAATACAAAATAAAAGCCACATATGGACCGTGTTAAAAGGTTCACATACGTCAATTGTGACAAAAAGGATGGCAATTGAGTGACAAAAAGTGAGGCAAAAAGCAAATTTGACACAGAAGTTTCTTAAAACTGGGACTTTATAACCGATGACTGTTGCATGATTTTATTAACCAGTGAAGTGCAGTTAAAATTAAAGTAGGGAAACGCAATATTTTAGTCCCTTTTCTCCAAACACTCTTATGCTCTACATCTTCCTCCTCAACTTCGATACAAGAATCCTATTGGCTTGGAATCGTCGAAAAACCCTATTTATTAATTTGGAAAAAACCAACAAAGGTCTCAGAAAAAACATCAACATCAAGTGTCATAAAATAACCAATATTATGGCGTTGAATGTTCATCGGGATTATTTCCGCCTTGTCCAATTTTTGTGAACAACAGTTTTGGAAGAATTACAGCTACCTTCAGGACAAATTTCGTCCACAAAATAGAGTTGCACGGAAGAAAACCCGAAAAATAACCCTCATTGACATTTCAACGACTCCGCCTAAGCCTTTTACTCCAATATAATTTGTGGTGCTTTATAAAAATCAGATGTAGAGTATTTTTATATAGACAGATTTAACTTTCGTTTGGAGATCGCAGAAGATTTTATCATAATTCCTCCAATAAATAAGTTAAAAATTTCTTAATATTGCTCTTTTCAGGTATTCTCGTATGCCCCCAGGAAGAGGGGAGAAACTGTTGTCAGAAAAACTAAACACGCGACGAGAATACCTGAAAAGTCTCGGAAGCCTTCAAAGAAAGTTAAAAATTTGTTTTTTTCTGAATATTTTGTTATAACGTCAATTGAGTTGCTTTTAATCGTGAAGTTCTTAAATCGTCCTTCTCGCATATAATTTTACGCATTTCGTCATCCAAGATGATTTCACTACTATTATTTTCTGGAAGATTGGTGTAGCATAGGATGAATAGGAGAATTACCGAAGTTGAGACGAGAAAAACGATACTTGACAAAGGGTATCTAAGCAGCTGCCATTCTATCCATCGCAATAGGCTGCTGCCTCTTTGATCAACTGTTTTGCTTATTAATTCCAATAAATGTAGCATATTCTAAGAGATGACTCAAGAATTTAAAATAAGAATTTTCCCTTCCTGATAATGCATGCAGACTGAAAAACAGCGGTTGGCCGAAGACAACATGAATGAAAGTAGGTAAAATAGAGGGATAAACTAGAGAGCAGCTTCTGAGGATATCATTAGAGAAAAGGATTCGACAGAAGCCTGCGGGAGATGGATTTTGCAGAAGAAAGAAAAATAGAGAAGAAAGCAATTTAGGATGAAAGCCGTGAGGACCAGATGGGACAAAAACAAGAAACAATGACAGGATCAGCCGGGAAGAACCAAGCCGCGGATCCGGGAGAGAGAATTATTTCCTTTATTCCAGAACTTTTAAGAAGATATCCGATTTTTCTCACAAACTGAATCCATCTGAATTGAGGAAAACTGGAAGTACGTAGTAAATGGCGTCTGAGTGCATCCGTAACTATCAAGAAGCGATGATTCCTCTTCCTGAGATCATTGAGAATAAAGTAATATAAATTGGCCTGAATCCATTTATAGAATCAAATTGTAACACATTATTTTGGGTTGCCTCAGAGTAACATATACTATTATATAGTATACTTGCAGAGAAATTAGATAACATATGTAGATTCTGAATCAGAGGCGTTTAAAATATTTATCCATGTTTATGTGGACCATTGACTTTCAAGAATATTTAAAAGAAGAATTAAAATACAACTACTAATTTGAAATGTTAGAATAAAAATGAAAAAATGAAAAAACGAGCATTTTTAACAGCATGAACAGTGCATACCTATACATAATTCACGTGTATCTATAAAAATAGCGTATGTAATCTTGGAAAATTTAGTTGCCATATTCTTATGTTGCCGTGGAATCCGCTAACCAGTCCATGGGACTCAGCGGGGCCGAAATGGATATGTAATTAATATGCGTGAATTGAATAGATAAAAAAATGCTTAAAAATCTCTTGCAATCGATGGTGATGCACAGTTAACTACAATGCACAAAATAAAATGAGGCAAGGTACATATCCTTTTTGTTGACAACTCAGAAAAAAAGAGCATTAATTGCTTTACTAACACCACTACACGCTTATCAAAAACCACTAAATTAATCGAATATCATCAAGTATTGCCATGGATTTCCGTAACTTTATATTTATATTATAATATACAACAATAACTGAAGTAGAGAAGTATTTTTGTTGAATGTTCCCAATTCCCCATTGCGTTGCACGCCCTGAGGAAAATATTGCTTGAGCAACATCAAAGACTTAGCTTTATCCGCTTTCCTGACTCACTAATGACCTTAATACAAAAAATATAACTTCACTTCCAAAAAGGTCTTGCAAAACCGTTGGGTTGACGGGTTGTTTTGCGGAAAAAAAATTGTGAGGATTGAATCCCCCTCAAACAAATTTAACTGAGTACTAATGGGGGCATCGGATCTTGTGCGGCTGCAACAAAGGCAGTAAAAATGTCCAAATGCGCCGACATCCACCGAGAGATTATAACTTGGTCACTGTGCGCAGCTTTCACGGCAAAATTCATAATGAAAGAGAAATAAAATAAAAAGGAGGAAGAAACTGTGAAAGAAACGCATTTTAGAAAAACATACACAGAGGAAATATTCCATCAGCGAGGTATTCTTTAAGATGTTAGTCAATATATTCTTTAATATCTTGGTTTTTGTGTTATAAAGCACGGTTTTATCATGCCTGATTTACGATACCCTAAATCTGACGTAGCCTTTCATTCGGTCAACACTGATTTTTCTGGTTTTGTTTAAAATACTGTTAATGTTATAGTCAATTATAACTTTTTCGACCGATAACTTATAGATAATGATAATATTCTTGAATATTTGGCCATTAATATATTTAACTCACAGCCATCGTTTTGCCAAATATTTTGGCATCTTCAGGGCATTGAGCTGAATGCTGAACAGTAACAAATTGTCATAGTTAATGAAACTTTTTAGACCTCTAGATAACAAAGCGTTTTACACAACAAACAACAACAAAACAAAGGAAAAGTTTGAGACCGCTGTTTGACATGATAAATTGTGTCACTTTGTTGCTGTTCAACATTAAACTCAAAGCCCTGAATTTGCCAAAATATTTGGCGAACCGTTGGAAATGAGTTAAATATATTAAAAATAAAATATTTAGGAATCTCATTAATATATATGTTAATTTTATATAAAAATAAATTTTTTCGACATGATAATCGATGAGACAATGCACTAACATGGGTCTTCAAACCTCAAAATACTCTAGAAAATACCAAAAAAAATCAAGAATAAGACAAACCGAGTCTATAACGGCGTTTTACAAACTTTTTGCCCTAATGTGCCGTCTTTCGTTTCATTCTTCGAATCTTCGCAGATTCTCTGTAATTATACATAAAATTGCACTCCTCTCTATAGTAACATACCTAAATATAGTTATGCCTAAATCTCTGCACTGAAATATTTACCTACTGATTTACAAAAGATTTCCATCTTTCGACACTGAAGTATCGAGGCCGTCGAAATGTTACCCGAGGGTTATTCCTGCTCGTTAAAAAGTCATTAATTTTCAAGTTTCACGAGTAGACGTTTGCTGCAACTTCTAGTACAATTATTACAGTGTATTTTAATTATAAATAACTCTCAGTTAAATTAAGGCAGTGAATATTTTACCATCAAGGATGGTTTTCACCATGCCTTCTATCACAATTCTGTGGGATTTCGGGAGTCCGAAGTCGGAGGTGCATTCTGATATCTTCAAACAGCAGTCTCAAACATCGTTTTATACTCCTCAATAACATGATATATCGTGATTAACCATTTGGGGTTTTATAACGTGCGCACAAAGTACTCTTACCCCTGAGACCTTTTATCCTGGTAACATTTTCGTTTAGGCTTTCCCGACTTACAGAATTGTGTCTCAGAATGTTCAATTTGACCTTTTTACTTATTATCATTGTGTAATTTACTTTTATGCCTACTATAAGCAGTTTATATCCTTCCGTCAGATTATATTTTTCTTTCAACAAAGACCACATTTTCCTCAATTAAATAAACCTTTCAAAAATACTCAACAATACACTGAGAAAACGCCCGAGGCATAAACACATTCCTCATCTGATCAATATTTTGCATGCACGGAAAGGGAGACTTCTACCAGGAAACAGCAATATTAAATAACTGCAGAAAATATATTTGCTTTGTCAGCCCAGTGGCGATGGAAAAACGGACCACAAACGTGGAAACAGACAATTTACATGACGTCTTCATCAGCGGAAGCATTGCTATTCAAGGCAGACACCACAAAAAAGAATAATCAGCGTTAACAATTACATCAAAATGACTCGCGTCATGCATTCAAAAATGCTGCAAAATATGGGACGACTCGGTAGTACTGAAAACGGGGTATGGGACGCTTGTATGGCGTTAAAATGGTAAGGCAAGGAGAAATAGCAAATGTAAACAAGAAAATGCGCCATTATGTGGGAAACGAAATGACCCTGGAAAGTGTGAACACAATTCGGGTAACGGAAGTGAAAACAAAGGATGTAATAGACCTCAATAGTTGACTAGGCAGAAAATCAACTCTTAAAAAATGTAAGTCTTTAGTGCTGTGACATGAGTACTGCCTTCCAGGAAAAATAGTTTACATTCTGACAGAGTCTATCACAGGAATATGGAAAAAATATCTCACCACGTTTATTGAATGGGACATTTAAATTGCAACTAGTAGTTGCCTGTAGTGAAGGGTACGCTAATTCTATCGCCAGGTTTATCCATCAAGGTGATAGGCAGGTGATGGTTATCGTGTCGAAGCGATTGAATTCAATTATTTCATAACACTTCGCACTTATTTTAATCTTCTCAATTCTCATTGTCTCTCGTACAGTCATCAGAAAAACCACACCAAAATCTCTCTCTTCCAATACGTACATAGCAACCCCTTATGTGTGTTTTATTCAATGTTTACGATATTACGTCAAGGTACATTAAAAAGGAAGAGAGTAATGACGAAGAGGCTTCAATCTTATTACGCAATGTTTTTTTTCATCTCGGCATAAGGTTAAATTTTCTTCCTACCGTCTACAAAGGAACTTCTTTTATTTATCATCCCCACTTAGGCAATATATCTACTATCTTACTATCATGGACGTAATCCTCTTCCCAAAATCACCAGTTATAATCACCTACTCCGCCTAGTAATTTCAACTAATATCTGATCTGGTTTCCTATCCACTCATTCCCGGTGTCCCCAAACATTTCCCTCCTTAAACCAAGCTAGTCAAATTCTACAAAGTGACATCATTTGTCGGTCTCCTAATTAAACCACCAAATGAATAAATTTTAGCCAATACCAGGAGCGAGGTGAAATTAAACTAAAAAATGGAAAGATAGAGATACGGAAAAGACAAGAAAAGAGAGAAATACGGTGTTAGGTGTGGGAACGGGGAAAAAAGCAGATGTACGACCCGAGGGAAGATGAGGGTTGAATTAAACTGAAGGAAAACAACACGGTCCAATGGCCACGGAAACATGAGGAGATTGTAAGATTGACAATGTGTAACCCCCATAATTTCCCCCAAAACTGTCCTCTCCCTACCGCCTCCTTCCTCCATCCGGACTGCGTAGCCCGGGAGTTTTCTGAAGTGTCCCTTTGCTGTGGGGGAACCTTGGAATTATGAGTAGAAAAAACAACAAACCCGAAAAAGAAGTTTTTCTTTTGATGCTCGGCGCAAATTAGGCAAAAATTCGATAACCTCGTGAGCGGGCTTCCCCCTCTGTCACAAGTGCCGCCTCTGAGAAGAAACACTTGAGAAACAGTCCTCCCCCTCTGCAGTTCCTGTTTTCCAACCCTCACCCCCAATACTCGTTACCACCCACGGGCAAACTACCGAACCCACTCGATCCCTTTAACAAGACGTTTGTTGATGTTTGATTTTTTCCTCGAGTTTTCACAAGGAAAAAACCGCCCATTAAAATACACTCAACACTACACCTCAGCCAGCAGTTAAAGTATAAAGATACCTTTGAAACAGCGGTGTTTACTGTAGGAGGTTTGCAGAATTAACCTTTTTTCGTTTTATTATTGGTACGCATTAAATGATATTGTAGGCTACAATATATACCTATCACGCCGTTACCATTCCGGGAAGGCGTGGCGATATTACTTCATTTCTAGGTAGACGTGAGATCAATAAAGCTGGCTAAGATTTGCTTATTTTAGACAAAGATTACGAGCTTCAATTTTTATAAACGTTTATTTATGAATATTCACCTGTGCAATTTTGACTTGATGTAGATAGTACCATGCACACCGTCAAAAAGTTGACATTTTAATGTTATTCACCGAAGCATAACTCACTGGTAACAATAATTCGACGTTAAGTATACCCCATCTTGTTTGGAAACGCTCGCTAAATATTGAAATATCGGGTCTAGTTAAGGATTCAGAGAAATTCTGAAAATAATGAAAAATTACCACAGCGTTATTTTAAATCATTAGTAACATGCAGAGAGTCTCATTTGTCCTTACATTGTAGGTATACTCGATTTTTTCTATGATGCCCCTGAGCGTGGGAACGAGGAAATGTGTAATTTTCCCTCAATCTTTGAGGTGCACTACGGAAAATGAATATTTCCGGGTGATTCTCATTCTCCGGGTGATTCTCCCTGGCATCCTCTGTAGTAGAATGATGGAAAGATACACCAAGAGGTCAGAATTTGGGGCTTGTGTGATAGCAAAAATCTTCCTCCTCTTTTATTTTCTCCGGTACCGACTCCATTAAATGGGATGAATAAATTCAATTTACCGTCCGTCCGTCTGGAAAAGGACGTTTCGTATTCGGAAAAAAACTAAGATTTATCGTTTCTATTTTAATGAGAGGTCTTCAAACTCGCTCTTTATTTTGACTACTTTCAAAACTAATCAATTTTTGTGTCAATTTTTATAATAGTTGACTAAAGGTATTTTAATCAATCCTAATTGAGTTAATTGACTTACTCGCCTAACTAAATTCTCACATATTCTCGTTGCGGCAAATAAAGGTCTTGTGAAATGCTCATTGACGACGAAGAGGATAAATAGAACCTTAACCCTTTGAGTGCCACGCGACGATATATCGTCGTTTGCAGAATGTGCCAGAAGTGCCAACGACGATATATCGTTGTCTATGAGGAGACCTGTTTAAACAATGAGTCATTACAAAAAAAATATTTTTTTCGTATTCATTAGCAAAAAAAGTATTCTTTTTCAAATGCAGAAATAATCATGTAAAAATAGTAAAAAAAATAATAATTAATTTTCCGTAATAAACAATTTTATGAATAAAGGCCCATACCCATGGCACTTCTGGGAGGACCCACCAAAAAATTGGTGGCACTCAAAGGGTTAAGAAAAAGTAGCATACGTGTATAATGAGGAAATGAAAGAGAGCTTTTGACATAACCAAATGATTAATTGTTCATTTTACTCACCGAAACTAATTTAAATCATAATGGCATAGAAATGCTTCATCAAGAAAAATGTCAAATAGAAATTATATACAAAAGAGCAAAAAACTACCAATAAAATCCACATAACACTAACGTCATAGATGGGTTATTATTTGCTCTGAAATGCACCAGTTTCACATGTTTTTCTAAAAATCCCCGTAAAAGAGTTATGCAGATACTTCAGCAATAAAATCAATCATTTAATAATGCAAACATGATTGAGGTAAACAACTGCGAACCATACCAAATTAAATCAATTATCTAATATCTTCCCTAATCGGTAAAATTTCCTCGCACGATGCAAAACGTGTGAATCTAACAGTTTACTTAAACGGAAGCAAGACCTTTATTTTATCACCTTTAAAAATAAATCAGCCAATCGCAGAGAGGGGTTACAAGATAAATGAAGATGTAAGTGAGAAAGCCTAAGCGGTATACAAGCCAGGGAATTTCGAGGGCTAAAGTACAAGGCAGTCATGTTATAAAGAAAATTATTGAAATGCAACTGTCTTCAGTTCTGGATTTACTAATTTTATAGTATTGAAACAAGCCAAATTTATTTTATAAATACAGTTTGACTTTTTTATGTAATCACATTAAAATATCACTAACGAAGGGTGTAGCGTACAATTTTGAGGTGTTTCTCACCAATAAAGAACTGTAAAAATGATTTCCAACATATAATTACACGCTTACAAATACCTGCATATTGGAAGAATATACGTATGGAAAACATTTGTTTTTTACGCATACGTATGTTTCCAGAAGAACAAAAAACCATATTTTCAAAGAGTCTTAACACTTATTCGACAGACCTGCCGAACTTGCCAATTTGCAACATGCCGAGCTTGCGGAGAACAATGAGTGATGTGTGTATTTCAAACAATATTTACCACTGTGCGGCTACTTTCAACGCTTTGGCGCAGTAACGAAGAATAAAACTGTTTAGCGCATCTAATAAATCATGTACCCAATTAAAAATAGCTATGAACTACAATCATGAAATGTATAAATATGCCAATGACAAAATGTAAGTATGCTGTCCTGGATCATGAACCTTTTTCCTTGGATATGTCGGTTTTGGGTCCCAAACATGAGAACAGAACTCAAAAGGCAGCTATATAATCTGTAAAATTCGTATCTTTTTGTGGGAGAGGCAAGAGGACTTGCGAAGAAAATTAAATCCGCAATATCCACACAATTTTTCCTGCTTCACTTTTATCCACGCATTGTTATGGCTCGGAGCTCAAGACGCTACTCCTCTTGGGAGGAGAGAGGGATGTCGCGTGGACTCCTCTTCGTGTCTCCGAATAGAATGTAGGTAGTGTAAGAGATGCTGAAGGATTGCCCAGCCACCCTTGGAGAGATAAGCCACGTCTTTTACTTTTCCAGACATTCTCCAGCATTGAAATAATATAATACATTTGCTCAAAACGCCCTCGCTCAAAAAAGTAAGACACAAACAACAGAGAGGGGAAAAAAGTATGAAAGACTAAAGGAGGGCATCTTTTCTCAGACTCTCCTTTCTCTGGTCTCGACATCCAACCCAATTTCTTGCAAGGAGGAATATTGAGTCACAGCTATGTGGAGAACGGACAAAGGATGAGAGGGAGGGACAGATGGGGAGGAAACGGGGTTGGCAGGTCTTGTGTGTGTGGCATTGGAAGTTGTTGGGTAGATGTCAAGGAAATGTCGCTGCCGCCGGTCCCACTGGCAGATAAGCGAGGAGGCTCTTGACTGGACCCTCTCATCCCTGGATCGCTAATTAATTACGGCCCTTGAGGAGAAAGAGCAGGATGCTCTTGAGGCTTCAAAATCGCTAACGAAAGAAATATGATATTAGCCACAGCAAATTTTTCATTCACCGCTAGGGCATCTTGGCTCCATATTTCATTTGGCTAGGAAATAATAAATTTTATACATTAATTATCGGAGCTCATAATTGACTATTCAGTTAAAATTTATATTTCAACTCAATATTTTGCAAAAGTGTTAAAATTATAGAGAGGAGTTATGAGTAATAGGATGAGCTGATGTACTCATCCTAATTTTTGTTTCCTATCCGCCCCAAAATAACTAGTAATACTCATATCACAGAGTACAGTAATATTAATTTTAATGAATATATACATTTAATCAGTAATTTATCTTCTTGGTAAATTTAAATGCCAATGCTCTCGCGATGTTAACCATACCGCAAAAGGAAAAAAAAAATTCCCACGGTCTTCCAAATGCTTCATGAGAGGACCGTTAAATGTCACATACGCAGAAGATAAACCAGATGGTTGCCAATATGCAATATACGAATGAATAATAAAACATTTACCCACCTAAACTTCACTAGTGGACATTTGCAATTCAACAGAAATGAATTTTCACTTTAATGCTCCTCAAAAATATAATTTCAATGATATAATATTCAAACTGGCCGGCGCAAAAAGTATGAAGGTGAATGTAACAAAAGATAAATTTAAATTTAATTACTAATCATACTCATACAACGGGAATCAACCTGTCATCTGAGGAGCACATTATTTTTAACTTGTTTTACATTTATTTGCCCAATGCAATCTAGATTATCAAGTATAATCTACGGAAAAATATGCCAAATATTAGATCGCAGCCAATTTCTTTCGCCAAACTCAGTTCTTCCGTAAATGTTACCCCTACGAAGAGCTGCTGAATTATAATTAATATAGACTCAGCACACGTATGTTAATCTGTCAGTTTTGCTGGAGTAGTGTAATACATCACCATGCGAGGCAGGAAGGTTTGACTGGCGAATTTATGTAAATCGTATAAATATTTAACATTTTCTCGTCTTGGATAATTAAATAAACAGTTTCCGCTTCCCCGCGTCGGAACTGAGAGCTTACCTTCCACTTTGACTCGGCGCAGAGTGACAGTCACGAGAACTCGACGGCCATAAAACCATGGCACGCGCGCTCCTTTACCGTGGATACTAGCACGGAAAAATCTTTCTCTCGGCTTGCAAACAGCGCCGTGGGGAAGGAAAGGTGACACGAGAGAGATGATATCGAATGTCATGCGCGATAGTATCAGTAAACCTGCTGGGAATTTCCCAAAGGGTCGCCAAAGAGCAAATAAAGCACCAGAATCCCCTCGAGGTAGGCGTAGGGACACGCTGTGTTAGACCTATTTCCCCAGCTCGACTGTTTCAACCAGCAATATCTGAAGGGACTTAACTTGGCGCTCGGTTTTTGGAATTGGTTTTTGTGGAACTAACTCCGGATGAGCTGTGTCGGTCCCCGTTATTGAGCAGTGAAGAGAGGAAGGGGGGGCAAAAACGAATTCAATTTCAATTCTATCTGGAAGAGAGATCAGATTTAAGATCACGCCTCATGTCGCGAGTCTCAATCATAACGGTGTCTTTTGTTTAGTTAATGCAATGATCTATCCATACGTATATATATGTATGTAACAAATTCACAGACGTTTCTCTATTAGTCAGTCTACCACGTCTGTCTTTAATGGCCTCATGTTCTCAATTAAATGGAAATTTCACGTGAGCATGAGTCATGACCTTAAACCGAAGCGCTGACAGTATAAGTGAAATGCCCGATAAAAGTTTGTACCTCAATCGTTTTACTATTAGTCCCATGAAAAAAATATTTTTTTCTCTATTGAGTTTCTTCTTTTTCTTTCATTGTTTACAAGTATAAGGTTTTAAACATTAACTGTCTGATAAATATGCAGTTTTATGCACAGGTAAAAATTTTTCTCTATGTTCTGTTACTAAAATTGATTTTTGTAACCAAAATACTTCATTTTTTTCATTCGAGCAATCTAAATTTTGTTATTTCGAAAACTGTAGCATGGGCTTAGATTGGTAAACAATGCCCGAGGCCTAAACGACATAGGGAGGTTTTGCAGTGACATGAAATTTCGGCTTATTTCTCCACATTAATCTTGCGGGGAATTATGCACTGACAAAACATTTCTTCGCAAGATCACGCTGAGCCACATTACTTACCGTTTACTCTCGCAACAATTTGCATCTGCTAGAGACTTAGTCGTTTCCCAGTTGTTTACTCTAACATTTGACGCCAGAACTCACTAGCTACAAGTAACTTGCTCGATTAACTGACAAGATTAAATACACCTTCAAGTTATGTGATCAATAACTTAATCACATTGAGATTATGTTTGGGGTGTATTTTAAACCCATCTTTTAATGGGTGGTAAATTAATTCTAAATTATAAACGCATTCGTAAGTCAAGGTTGACCATTTCAAACCATGATTTTTCATACCAGTTTCAGAGTCACACAGATAATATTATCACGACGCCACAATTCCTCTCGAGGTCTGACAGAAGCAGAAAAATAAAAAAGATACATTGCCGAAAAGATAGACACAAAAACTCGTTCTAATCACGTACAATAAGAGACCACAAAAAAAATTGTGCTCACTAAATACACTCCCATAATACACGTCACTATTTCACCTACCAAAACCTTACCCCTCACATCTTTACACGGCTGATGTCCTAACACCCCCGCCACATGCCCAAGAGGCGGCTCGCATGATAGTATGTAGCTGTAGATGATGCAAGTTTGCATTTTGCAACCGGTTGAAGAACATCGACGTATAACCTCGCCTTGCATACCAATAAAACGCTGTTTATGGCCTCAAGGATCGGCGTATCCCTGGGTTCTAGATGAAAAAATAATTATTTGGAGTTGGATTGAATTTCTGCGCATGGCTACTTAGGAGAAATATATTCGAAAATATGCCGAAAAAACAAATGAGATAAAATAAAATAGACATTTTAGAAATAAAATAAGAATATATCAAAAGGTTTGGCAAACAAACAACACAGGAAGTTTTGCTAAATTAGGCTCCAGTATCGAAAAAGCCAACTTTAAGCGTTTAAAAAGAAAAAAAAGAAAATTAAAACTAGACATAAAAATGGAGTAATTAGATATGATTAAACATATTTATCTTTTTATTTCGATTACTAAGCGGTCTTATTAATGGAATACAATAAAATAGTCTTCATACGAATGTACGGTACGACATCATAAAATATTCTGATAAAAAAAGTTTGCTAAGGAAGAGATCAAAAGTAATTCTACGAAGCCTCAAATTTATCTCCTTCCTGAAAATCATGAAAGAGAAAACCATAAATAGCTTGAATGGAATGTTACGGAACTGCGGAACTGGAAAGAACCTTAATAGAATTCGCCGAGTTAATAAAACATAAAAATCATGAAAAATGAGTAGATGAGAAATCGACAAGAGATAAAAGTTTATTGATGAAAAAATTAAACCATACAAAAAAATAGAGACGACTGCTATGACGATAACCATTACCTTATGCATTTTGCGTTATTGCAAGAGTATCGAGCAGAAAACTTTACTAACTACAGATGCATCATCTTCAAAGATGTAAAATGACCGCACAGAAAGTTTCCTTTCACACGTTTATATGAAACGTACAGCAAAAAAAACCATTTACCCAGAGCATTTTTGTGCGTGTTTTTAAAGAGCAAATTATACCAAACCCTCGTCTAAGCTCAACTAATTAGACCGATATCAATCAGCCTTGACCCTAGGAGCCATAACAAAGATTCTAGGTTTTGAACCCTAGCCCAGGCGAAAGATTTGGTACAATTATGGAAACGGATGCGTCGATAAGAATGACTCAGCTCACCATGTAAAGCACATCACGTATTATTCATCTGGTTAAGACTGTTTTGCCTCCTTCCTCGATAATTATCTCATACTAGACTCTCCAGCGAACGTTAGCAGCAAGAATTCTCATAGGTTCGCCACCGTCGGGAAACTTCTCATGAAACCACGCACGAGGCGAAATTACCCAATAAAAACCCACTTTCGTCGCCCAAATGATTTCCTGGAAAGGACCATAAGTAAAGGAGGGCTCTCGTGGCAGAAGGACATTTCAAGGGCCGAGGATAGATCTACGCGCGGCTTCGCGAGGCTCTTCGTCGCAGGGGATGCCTCGCTCCGCGGCTGCTGCGAGAGGCTGCGAAAGGGGAGATCTTTTGTGATATCGGCAGAGGATACACGCACGAGAACCGTATGTTACGAGTGGGAGGCAGGGGAGGAATATTTGAGGCTGTTTAGGCGTGTGTTTGCACCCGTGATGGAGCGAGAGCGTAGGACGCAACCAAGCGAGGCGAAAGGGAAGAGAGAGGCATCATTGAGTTAAAGACTGGGGATAAAATGACGCAGGATGGCTGAACGATACTCAAATACCAGCGTCGCACAGAAAGGCGCAGTAACGTAGCTAAAGGAGAGGTGTCCATGAGGTGAAGACTCTCCATTGAAGATTAAATATATTTTCCAAAAATATTTTCAAGAAGTCATTTGTATTTTTAATAGTGAGCGCTTATTTTGCTTATTCTTCATTTTGATCGACTTTATGAATATACTTGTATCTTATTCGTAAATGCACAAAAAACTGAATTTTTCATTATTTCTGAAGTCCTTCGTCCTTAATCAACCTTGACGACCTTCGAGAAGAAATATCTCGCTAGTAAGGTGTATACTGTATCACAAAATACGTGACTTGTTATTTATGAGATAAACTTGCAATGAAAATGACCATGCACAATAGACTGATTCACTGAGAATCAAACTTACAAATTTAATATAGCGCAATGACATATTCTGGATTGCGACGGCAGATGTTTCTAATTAACTGGCTCTGATTCGTGGAGCCCGTTTTTGGGCGTGGCCTAGCAGAATTTTGTCTCTGGTCTGTGTATCAACAAAAGTTGAGTAACCGACCATAGCTCAGAAGATGAAATTTCACAGATTTTTGAGGGATGCAATTGTTCCCCCGTGCAATGATCACGTTGTCACTCGAAATATTTAATTGGAGACTTGAAATTTCATGACAATAGGAAAATATGAATAACCTAGTGCGCCTCAAAGTTATTTAAGGATAGTTTTTTTCCAAACTTTTTTAAGACACCGCCCTCTTTTTTTCTCAGAAATATACCCAATCGTAAGCTAAGAAATCCCCGTACCCAACCTCAAACTTAAGTAAAAGTAATGGTTGAAGGCGTAACTTTGCAGAAGGTTTTCGCAGACATCACGAAAAAATTTCTTAGTAAATTCCACAGGTAAAATTTTATTTTCGACCAAACTTTCGACTGCACAGCAATCATTTTCAAGATTTGATGGCCGATTTTGAAAATGATTGCTGTGCTGTCGAAACCTAGAGCAGAAATAAAATTTTAAGTGTGGAATTTACTAAGAAATAATTTAGTCATCTCAACCTTAAGCTGAAAATTCGTATTTACCCGACCAAATCAGAAGGTCATTATCAAAGTTTAAACATGTAAATAAAAATAAAAAAATGAAACATTTTATTAAAATAAATGCATATTTAAAATCCAAGAAAAGTTAATTTTTCGGGGAACTTGAAGGTATGGTACCGTTTGGCCAAGACCCTACATTTAGCTCCTCGCTACCGCCGCGCCGTCCTGTTTATTTTAGCTCTCTTATATTAAAGCCCACTTTGGGAATCACCGTTCTGGGAGATGAACTCGTATGTTATACTCGAGTTCTCAAGTTTATAACACCTCTGTCTTCATTAGTTACAAGTAAATAATTCTTTTTAAATTTCATATTGTGACGGAACACGTTCGTCATATACGTGGTAGGAAGAGGGGAACACCAGCCGTCCCGAGCGAGGGAATGATCGAGTAAATTGGTCTATTTGAATCCACCAAAATATATTTCACAATGCCTGATGACGTACAAAATTAACAAAATAATAACCTGATGAGGATGAGGAGGATGAATATACGATAATGAAACCTCCAACACTTGAGGATTCAGATGAATATGGAGAGCGTGAAATACATACATGAAACAAAAAAAAGGTGAATGCAATGAGTCTTTTCCCCCGTCCAAAAATGATACATTTTACAAAGAGAAATGACTTTGGGCTAACGTTCACATGTGCCCTTAAATAAAGTTTCTTGATCACTAAAATAGGTCACTGTCTGATACTTTTTAACACTTTATCGAAAGTTTGGTGAGGGCAAGATGCACGGGGGCAAAGGGAAAAGAGATTCTGATTCCGTGACAGGGGAAGTGAGAGTTTATCTGGATAACCTGAACGGTGGACGGGTCGCAAACAGCGACGTTCTTACTGATTTCTGTCGATGCAGGAATGGTTGAAGCTGTCAATGGAGTAGCTGCTCGGATCCCCCTAATCGCGGCACCGGGAAACCATCTTCTCCCGCACCGGGGAAGAACATGGCCGTCATTCGTCCGCTTCACTCTCTGCTTCTCCAGAATTTTCCTTGCTTATCCCGTCCTCCACCAGCATAAATCTGGTTTGCTCATGAGGATGATGGCTATTATGCTCATCGTAGGACTTCCCCTAATGTTTCTCCTCGCGAAGCACACACTCCGGGCGTTTTTATATCCCTCGGGAGGGGTAGTCACTCGTCGAAGGATGGGGTTTTCGGTGAGAGGGGGTTTCTTTTCACATACCGGGGATAAAGTGGGTCCCTAGGTAGCCCTAGTTAACTTGAGGACGCCACACCGGCTACCATTCACCCTGACACACTCACACGATAACATCACACAACCAGGCAAATGCACTGTATTTCAAAACACCTTGAACCAACACTCGATCAACCCTTGTTCGAGCCGTCACAATATCTACATCTTGCTATTGCATATACGCCAAAATTAACCATGACTTAGATACATTAATGCAATATTTCATTTGTATTTTGTGCAAATGGCTGGAAGATAGGAATACATATTGCACAAAGTAGATTAAAAACCAAATCGTGCAGATGTGGGATTGGAAAGCAAGCCAAGTGTGTTATGCAACCACGTTTAATATCTCTCATTGAATAATACCGCGGAAATGGCACCACATGACTCAAAGTAAATTTTTCTCAGCGCAAGTCTCATCGTTTAGGTACCAAAATTTATAGAATCTTTGTATAAGTTGCAGAAATTATCTCTGTCTACTGAGCTCCTGCTATATTTCGAGGTTACACTGACAAAGTTTATTACTCTCTTGATTGAGCTTGTGTGCAACCTGTTCAGCGATTACTTTGTGCAGAAGTTTCAAAGAATATTTCTACAATATTTCGGTGCCATCTTCTATTTCATTAGCTATAAAAATCCAAAAATGAAGTTTTGATCGACCCTCTAATGTAATTCGTCTTTTGTGAAAGCTACAAATACGGTGAATGAAACTTCTCACATCTCCTTAAATTTAGTGCAGTGCGGGAAATGCTTTATTACATGGCCGATAGGTAAGCATGCCGAAAATAATTTTGAAATCAGCTTTCTTCATGTTATCAAATAAATCCTCCATATATTTTCTCTATACAGCTGAGATAGCTTGACTTGGTTCAGCATGACTATCTTCTGAAAATAGAGCAAATTTTCTCATCTTGGTTAAACATATTTAGCAATTTTCATTTATAACTTGCAAGAATCCTTCAGTACAGCATAGATATTTGATCACGGCAAAAAATTACTGGTGTATTTAGTAAATCTGCTTGTACTCTCTATAGCAATTCTAGAAATGCTTGGAATTGCAGAAATTGTACGTCTCAGAAGAGCAAAGCCCGACAGCAGAGATTGTAATGCGACACAATACTCAATACAACTCACATCGCGGTCGATATCTCGCAACATCGCACAACCCTTGCTAAAAACGCGAGAAAGCAGTGTATACTTAGCTTGAGGAGGCAGTGGAAGAGTGAGGAAGAGAGAGTGGGAAAAGGAGAGAAAGATATATAGAGATGATTCATGTGAGGACACGAGTAAGGAGTGAGGGGGGTTTGCGGGAGTGGGGCACTCTGTCATGGGAAGAAAGCGGATGCCAAGTTTTTGCGACGCACACAAGAGGGGAGTAGTAGTGCCGCTTCCACGGCATCCCCACTCCCCACCACCACTCCAAAAAGGAAGAGTTCCCTTCTTTGCCCAAAGCAACCCATGCCACGGCTCCTTCAAGAGCAAGAAATAAGAACGAGGCGCTTTAATGGGCAACTCCCCCGCGCTCCATCTACTATACGTCCCCCATATCTACCCCCTTAGGCACTCCTCATCCAACCCACACCACGCGAAATCCCATTTCTTCCTCCTCCAAACAAGGAACGTTCCCTCTCGTTCCGCCACGAACACGTCCCCCCGACCAAGCCTCGGAAGAGCTGTTGGCTGCCGCCATCCCGGATTCCTCCACACCCCCTGCCAAACCCCTGATTCCCCATCTGTCCATGTACATAAATGTGTACACATATATATTTACCCATACATACGTATATGCTTCCCCATACACACGCATAGACTTCGGGTACTATCTGTGCAACATTGCTCTCCTTGCCTACAGCCAAACAGACCCGATTAGTGGCCTCGCCTTCCTCTCGTTGGTGTAACCAAGCTATTTTCCCGGTCCCTGAGCTCTTTTTTGCAAGTTCAGACTTGCTCGCTTAAAGGTCTTCATGTTTTTCCCTCATAATCCGTCTTGCGCACGTCAATGGAGGAGGAAACCTGAAGGGTATAGGGTCGACCTGGCCAACTGTTTAAAGAGTTTAGGATGCTGAAATTTACGGGAAGTTCGAAGTAGATTTTATCTTTTGCCAAGAGTACCAACATCAAAATATTACAGTATATTCCAGCTCCACCGTCTCGAGGAATGCAGCATTTTGCTCGAGATTTCGCTTAATATCACGAACGTTGAACTTCATGCACCTATATAAAGAAACCGGAAAGTGACTGAAAACCTTAATAGATAATTGTGACGATCATGAACATGCATAAATAATAAAACAAAATTTCATTTTATAGCTGAGAAACGATTTAATACAAATAAGGAAAATTGTAAATTGTCTTTTATTTTTGTGAGCTTTGTCCAATTCTTACAGCAAAATCAAACTAGTACGCATACAAAATAGTAACATTAATTAATATAGCAACTTAGACCTAATCTCGGGATATCATACGCTTTACGCTAATATTATTGAGCATAAAACTGTTCTCGAGACATTTGCTCTTCTCAATTGCATTGCTATTTGTATTAAAAGATATGTACTTTTCTTTACCCTCTTTACTATATTTTTCGCAAAGAAAGATCTGTTAGGTGTAATCACTAAAACATGCAGAATGTTGTAGTACTTATGCAAATCCACACATCTGACAGAGTTCAATGATTTGCCGCAGCACTTTGCAACAACTTTCTTAGAGTTCCGTTCCTTTTTTTCATAGAATTGTGGCGTTTTCTTTTTCAAAAGAATTCTTCACAAGCATGCTTTCCATCCTCCCCTAAGTCATGTGGTACTTCTGTCTCCTTCCGTGCACTGTGTGAGATTTTGCTTGTGTGGTTATTCCACACATTCACTTACTCTTAGGCCATAAATTTTTTGGTCCAATTTTGTATTCCTGAGTTATCTGTTTACTTATTTGATCATTATTTGTTCATCCAAGTATTTGCAAGTTTTTCAAAAACGTTGTTTCAAGAACAAATTGTCTGCCTCTGTTGCTCTAGTTCTAACGGTATTGCTTTAGATTACCCAAGATGTATATAGATTTACATAAAGGAACATTTCAATCTTTTGCCATACAGTTAGTTCTCCGTGACATATCATTTAGATCACCTAATACTCAATTTTCCTAGACAAAGAGAGTTTTCCTTTCTTGTTTTAGCATCATGTAGCTTTACATTTTCACTCTTAATTGCGTAATTTCTAGCATCTTTTCAATAATAAGAGTGTATTCATTTCATTAATGGGCAAAAAGTACTTTACCACGTACTTTTATTGGTATGATGCGTTGGTGCGGAATCATCAGGTTAGTTTTTAATTACATTTTAATGGTAATCATGAATACAGCTTCCACAATGTACAGACAAAAATAACTGACAATGACAAAAAAAAATCATACTAATCGTCTATCCATTTCAATCTTACATCATTATTAACAGCTAGAGTATTCTGATGGTTGTAAAATCTTGGAACTTATACAATTCATCTAAAAGTGAGAATGCCGTTTCCTGTCCGCTACTTTTCTTCTTTATTTTTGCGCTTTATATGAATCGTCATATTTTATCCCACCACTTCCTTTACCAGTTTTCATTATTAATCATGAACCTCTTATCTCTTTCCTACCCAATATTTCTCTTCCACGCAATTTCCGTCGTCAACTACGTAGGATCGTATCGCTTTCATTCTTTATGCTTGCTTCCATCATCTTCCCGTTACAATGGAAGAGCATTGAAAAGAGCAATTATATCAAAATGAGCTACATTATTCACACAAAGTACATGCTTGAATGAAAAATAATGGCGGTGGGCTGGCGAAAAACATTGTAAAATATTTCGAATATTCAATTTAGACAGCGTTAACAAGAATAAGCTCTTCTATTTTGCGAAAATAAGTTAAAATTCAGCCTTGAAAAAGAAATATAACATATTATAAAATCTTTAACAAACACACATATAAGAAAAAAATGGGCGAGGCAGTATTATGTTGAGTTTATAAGTCAGTAAATGAGATGCAACCACTTTTTCTGACATCCTGATTGATATTTCATTCCACGATCTGGAAGCGGTAACTATGAAATTGCGGTTATGAATACAGAATCTTTATTACATGTAGAACTTAAGAAATTATTCAAAATGTTCCATTTTATCTGATAGACTAAAGACATTTTTTCACACGGCATGCAGAGCAATATTATCCTCATCCAGATTTTTCTTCCTGCGTTGTCCGTTTTTTCCATTAAGCGGTTAAAACGAAACGCAAATGACCCGGTGGGAAAAAATGGCGTTGAAAATATGATTTTTCTCTAAAAAACGCAGCCAACGCATGCTATTACTAGGTTATAAAAGAGGGAAATTAAATAATTCTAATTTTTTCTTTACGATTCCGCTTGGACAATTGAAATTTTTGCTGTATCTCAACAGCTCGCCGCAATATACACATTTTCCCGATTTTAATACAATTTCAAATCTAAAACTGCAATTCACTTCCAAACGCACAACTTTTGAGGATAAACACAACGTAAATTCGTTTTCAGGGATTACCAAATGTTTGCAAACCTGCTAGATTATTGATCTGTGGTCCCATTTCACTCTCTGAATAAAAGTTTTAATTATCTTTCCACATTTAACCTTTCAAATCGAAATCCCTTTAATCAATAAATACCAAAATTTGGTAAATTAAATGATTCCCGAAAAAATAACAATATTTTAATTTAAAGTTTAAGAGCATTTATAGCAGCTTTTAAGCCCTTCACCACAAAAAATAATAATTAATTCATTTGCAATATCCTGCCCATTTCCGCACCACTCGAAAGAGAAATAATAAATTGCTGATCGCGTTTAATCCTTCATCCCGATTTTCTCCAACAGTTATTCGTTATTTTGTCCCTTTCGAAACGTTCCCTTGGCAACACCGCGGAGCTTAATCCTTAGACATCGGGACGGGTTCAAAAAGCCATTAAAAGGCAAAGGAAAACACATCTGCGGAGCTACTGATAAAAAATTACTTTTTTCCGCCGCCTGAAAAATTTCGCCGTTTCACATAAAACGAAATGGTGATCCGGAGGGAATTTGGAAAATATAATTCCACGGGGTGGCTTTCAAGGGTTGAAACAATAACCAGGGGTGATAAACTCTTTTCAAACTGACTTGCAGTTGAGAGGAAAGGGTTATTTGACGGTGATCGAGTTCCTAATGCCCCAGGCGACCATGGAACTGAGAAGATTGCACGTACCTAAAATGCGGAGGACCTTAGTCTTACCATAGTTTCCCACAACCTCTCCTTTGGGTAAAGGACCTTTTGCGCGATCCATGTCTCATGGCTAAATATTGATCTCATTTCGCCAGGCTCAAATCGTAGCAAGTATTGGGTCTAACGTATAAAATGAAATAATCTAATTTGATTGCCGCCATAGAAATTTGAGGAAGGTAGAGTACTTATTTTCCAATCAGATTTTGTTTTCAAAAGCCTCTCACAGGCAAAAAAGTCAAGGATTCTAGGAGAACATCGGATTTAGGGCCAAAAACCAAATAAATTACCTGGATTAGAAACTGAGGGAACTATAATCAAGAAAAGTTCTCCTTAGACTACGAGAATATGTTCACTGGAGCAAGTTCAGGATATTTTAAAACAATAAAGTGCACTTGTCAAAATATTTGCGCCTTATACGGTAGCCTATTTCAGAAAATGCTCAGACAGCGCCATTGCGCTCAGAAAATGGCATTATTATAACACTGGCTCCGTAGTACTGAACACCATATAAGTTCAGAACTCATATAAGCTCCGACTCTCCGGCGTTGTTTTCGGTACTGATTGTAATAATACCTTAGTGTCTTTATAGACACCCTTAACAATAGAATGGGTCCCACCAAAATGTGGAGTATTTCTTAAGCTTGAAGCAATAAAGTGAAAGGAAAATAAATGAAAATATTCCAAAATATAATGTGGAATTATGATAAGAGGTGACTTTCTCCAAGTTTTTCCTTAAAGCATGAGATGAATCTAACCAGTATTCTTTCCTCTTCAACGTAAATAGAAGGAAAATATGAAATATCCATAAGGCAAAGGAATAAATGGCATTTAAGTCAAAGGAACTGATGTTAAAATTCTCCACTACACAGAATAGTTCTCAATCACCGTATGCTTAAATGAAACGTTTCTAAAATATTTTCAAAAATAATCGGTGTGATTCACAGAGTATTTTTAAAAGCGAGAAGAAAATAATAAAGTCACTACTTGCCTCGCCAGCAATAGAACATAAAGCAATGGGTTAATATAAAGAATGACTTAGGAAAATAATACAAATAATAGGTCAATAAAAGGTATTATTTTGAAATAGGATCTACTCTACTGTTGTAGTACCCAGACTGAGGCATGAATGATGCATGAGATGACAGTCGTGAGGTATATGATACTCATTGAATCTAATTGAACTAATAAACTGCTGACCCGTTTTTATCCTTCATTTTCATGCCTTTCAACATTTGAGCAGGCCAAAGAGGCATTCACCTCATCTCTCTACGTGCCCATACAGCCCAAGGGAGCACATACGTAACGCAGGCATTAATGGAGAAGACATACAAATGCGACGAACGACAACAGAACGCCATCACCGAAACATGAACAGGACACAAGCTCATTAGCTGGAACGTCTTTGGGTGTTTACCCACTCAATGAGAAATCCACAATTACCTGCGTGAAACATTAATGTGCTGTCGCCAACCACAGGCAATTTGGAGACGAGATAACGCCCGTAGGGATGCCCTAATTGAAAATCATACATTTCAGTGTGAAAACCTGGATCATAAACCTGTACGCACAAGTTAAATAATGCCACTTAAAGAAAAAATATTTACACACACATTAAAGGGGTAATAAAATTCTAGGTTTTTCAAAGTGTAGCCTTGGATGAGGTAAACAGCTCCTGGTCTATTGATATAACACACGTCGTCAATATATGCAAAATTTTCCCGAATCAAGGTTTCATGCGTATGTTTCAAAATTTACCCTTCGCAAGCAAGTTTATTCATGGCGTGATTCTTTAAACCCCAAAACGCAAGTTCTGAGAATATACTAATGATCTACTTTCCATGTGTATCTCCTTATACTGCAATCATACCGAAGGAAAATAATCTGGGTAATTTAAAATTCCATTCAGGCGGAAAACAGTCATTACGCTCAATTTAAATAATTGGATATAGGTGAAGTAATGTCGGCTCGAGTACGGAAATAAAAGCAAACTTCTAATTTAATTCTGCTCTGTATTCCTCAGCTCTTATTGCCGTTTTTTGGGTAGAAAATAAGTTAGCCAAGTCGCCGTTGAATGAAATAAATGCAAAACCTCAATGCGTTGAATATTTTTGGGTGAAAGGGAGTGTCTTCCGTTCGCTGGAGTAGTGTTGAGATAAAGATAAACTTAATATATTTTTGACGCGTTCATTCCATTAATTTCTCATGCATATGTAAATTTTCCCAAGTTCTTACCAGTAGCGTGCCCGACTAGATTATCGTTTTAATTATAAACATTAACGCAGGGTATGTGTGAGGTATTAAAACGAATTTTACTTCGGATTATAGATTTTGTGGTCAGTCCTAGTATTTTCCTATTACGAAAAATATTTCCATTTCACCAGAGAATCCGAGTTAAAATTGGAAGAACACACAGGACCAATTGTGGTGGGGAGAGCCGTTTTGGCTAGGACGGCATTTCATTGGATAATTTTTATGTATTTATATTAGTATGCACCTGTTTTATTGAAAATACGATAAAAGAAACTAAAATTCGAATCAACTGGTTATAATTTTTTTATGTGTTTTCTGACAAAATTCTGTAGAGAAAATGGTTTCAATGTGAAAGTCTTATAGTGTAAAAAGAGTGAAAAAGTCGTTCTAAACTATGACCGTTATTTAAAATTAAACACAAGATTGTACTTTATATAATAAAAATAAATAAATTGGAGTACATCGAGATCTGAAGGGTAGAAAAACCACGGGTGATAATGTAACTGACTTTTCTACAACGATACCAATCGAAAAAAAATCTTTGAGGGCGAAAAGTTTCCGAACAGGACATAGGTACGTTAAGCAATAGATGGATTTCTATCGAGTGCTCTGTTGAGATACGCCCGCAAATCAGAAAGTCAAATATTCAATGCAGTATTAAAATATTAACCAATGTTTTCATACACCTCTCACAAGTAGATTCGTGAAATTGTTATCTGCAAAATTGAAACAAATTGAACAATGCGAAAGAGAACTACAATCGGTATAATTACATGTCATATTACTCAAGAGACCCACACCATCCATTAGCGTTTGAATGAAATACTTATCTTTCATACCTGTTTGTCTTTAAAGCTAAATCAGTCATTAACCAACGATAGAGCAGCATTCTGGGCATTGACATATCAATCACAACAGGAATACATTTACCCGTAAAATGCAGCAAAGAGTTGAAAGGATATAACTCGCTTGATTTAATAAACCCAACTAGAAATGAGGAACTCATCAATTGAGTTAAAAGGTAGCCGGAGGGTTATGATAAAAATATATATGTATTGTGTAAAATCAATGCATTATTTAACTTTGGAACCCGCGATTCAGTTCGCAAATCCGCAAACGAGATATCCTGAATCGTGTTATGGTTATATACGACACCATAAGGGTCAAATGAAGATGGCGGATCAATAACGATCAGGAGAGAGAGGAAATGCTATGCCACTGATTAACTGATACATGTCCAAGGATGGAGGTGGGTACATCATGATATCATAATCCGTGAACGGAGTACATTGATCAGCTTCCAAGGCAACCCACACAGTGAAGTCACATGAAGCGAATTGATACCCAACCATACCGGCCTGCTCCGGCACATAAATCTCTTATATTCAAGGCGCAGTATTCCACCTGCTACTACCAGGCAAATCCCACTCACATATTATGAATGAGATATTGTTAGGCATAGTGAAAGGTTCAGCTAATAGAGACATTCCAAAGTTTTGTTACAAGTGAAAAAATTGACTTTCAAACTCATATTTGTCATACAAGATTGAAAACGTAAAGACTTTAATAGGAAAAATCCTAAAAGCACCCACAAGATATTATTCTACTACATGATGGTATAAACATGGTTCAACATGAGTGATTGATCATTAAGTAACATGGTTACCACCATTTTTCTAGTCGTAGCTAAAGTTAAATGAGATTAAAAATACGCGCCTGAACCCATAGCTTCATTGATATAAGCGTACGATTCATAAAACGAAGATAGACGACAAATTGAAAGCACTGAAATAATTAGGAAAAAAACAAGTTGAAACGAGTTTTTCCTCCATTTAGGCCCTGAAAATCAGTTTAAAGTTGCAGAGGGCGTTTTCACTGACATAATGGCAGAAAAAATATTTATAAACAGGCTATTTCATCCTTGCGACAGCCAGATTTGATCACGCTTTCTAGAGCATTGTGCAATTACGAGCTTATTGTGATGTAACAACAGGCATTCAAATGATGACGAGACTGTAGCAATGATCATTTAATCTGGGGAAAGGTAATTGCAAAAGTAGCATGTTATACCTTGTCGGTAAATTAACGCAATCAGTTCCATGAGGTATTTCATGAAAGTTTTATGATATTTGATACATTTACGAGTTGTGAAGCGAGGTTGAAGTTCGTCGCGCCCGCTAATACTAAAAACGCGTATATCTTATTAGCATACATGGTATACATAGGTGATGTATGTTTAAGCTACCAGGAAAGAAGCGTAAGTTACACCTTTAACAAAAAAAGTCAATTTTTATTCAAAATTGTACACAAATTCTCTGGCTGCTGATAGCTATGGGAAAATTAACCAAGCATTCCATTGCCACTGCCAATGCAGTTTTAGATAAACCCTGTGCAAATACTTAGTAAGATAACAAATTATACCATTGAAAAACAATTTTTTCCGTTATAATAAAAGCATTTATAAAATTTACAAGACTGAAACGCTAAGATAACGCTAAAAATATGGGAAACCACACAAAAAAGATGACGGTAAAACGATATTTGTTAGTCTTAGGGAAACTTGGGTTACTTTTTGTGGGTCAAGTATCGTTAGAATAATCGAGTGCGAAAATAAAAGGTTACCGCTCGATTTAAGTAATGCATCGCGTGCTTCAACAACAATTTAATGCAATAACTATCTCATTTTAACGGGATATAACAAATCAACATTAGGGCCAACATTGAAGATGCCGTGCAATAAGTTTTTCGTGTAATATTAACCGCGATCAGCCAGAATTTGTCATCTCGAGTTCTCTTATTTCGGACGAGGAGTAATTTGAGTGGGAAGGGAATATACCATCACAATCATAATTCCATCGGCCTTCCCCCGTTTTGGAAGAGGGAACGGGATGACGAAAAACTAATATACGGAACAGTTGACGGATGAGAGTTGAAAGGAGCCGATTGGGAGTTATATTCATTTATTGCTGTTTGATGGAGACTTTAGGCGGTCGAATGATGGCCAGTTAGGGTGGATTGTTCCAGGGAATCATGTAAATTGAGGGTTGGCTCGAATGCGGAAGAGAATGGGTTGGAGTGAGGTACATCTACATAATACCCTACGAGCCACCACAAATGTAGGTGGCAGGGGGCAAGTTGGCACCAACATGTATTGCACAATACACTAATTAAGTAAATTCGACTGCTGATGCCTTAGCAAAAAACCTAGTAACATTTCTATGGTGGCAAAATTTCTCAAACACACGCTAGACTAAAGACATTCAAATTTGAATCAATGTTTTTGCAACAACAAAAATGCTAATACATTTTAGGGAATAACTACAAACATACAAAGTCTGCTGATAGTACCAGGTAGCCGATGAGGATATATATTATTATATATATAGGATATATATTAGGGAATCAGTCAAAAAGATAGCTAGAGTACTTATCGAAAAGCCAAAAAGGTATCGCTCACGAGAAAATAACATTAGAAATAAATCTGTTTCGTGAATATTGTTCTAATGATATAATTTTATGTAGTATGCGGGTTTATTTTACATTTCATCTAAGTCCTCTGCAAGTAAATTTATTTGGATCCTACAAAACACATCAAGTCTAAGTTTTTATCGGCTTTCTCAAAGCGATTACCGTCTCATTTTTAGGAAAAGTTCAGTAACACTTACAGATTTTCATAAAGGCCTAAAAAGTATCTTCCCGATCTATTCTGCACGGGTTATAACTCGGTGCTCTGGGCGCTCCTATTAGAAATCCCTTATACAGGAAGCAAATTCCAAGTAGGACCTAACAAAGGGGAAGAATATGTTTACCCTCACTTAATCGTGGACCTGCCCATAGTACTCATCAAAAAATCCCATTCACGATTAGCGATTATAGGTAGATGAGGGTTACCATTTGAGTCGAGATCTATAGGCAGGCGGCGCCATCAGACCTCGCGAACAGCCTTTGAGTCATGTATTCATATCAAGAATCAATAAGCAACCCGATCTCATTCAGGGTCCGTCATCAGGCCGCCCGCATTACTCTCACCAGCCCACGTTCTCCACCCTCCACAGCTTCAACCGCATGGATACCACGTCATAACTCCGCAAACGTCCAATGCACCGCCATCATATCTACATCGACATATGCCGCTCTCCTAACTGTAAGTCTCCGCGTGGAAATGTAAGCATAAAATGCAGTCACATGTCCCTCTATAGGCTTTTCCAATAAAAAACTTTCCTCCTGCTTTTGGTATTTCCAAATATTCTACCCAGCTCTGAAACTTTTCCGAAGAATCGGGATCAATAATACAGACAACTAAATTTCCTGACGGCGCGGCTTGTCATTTGACAAATATTCTCACATTCTTATCTCAAACTTACCAAGTGACAAATTAATGCCGATGAAATTGTTTTCCCCCAATTTATACGAGGTGATAATCAATGCCATGGAGATAACTTGCAGTGATTAGGTATATTACAGTGATTAGATTATGATGTCTGGCCTATCCATTTTGGAAAAATACTGCAAAAATATACAAATGTAGAATTATATAGAGGCACAAAATAGGATTCATATACATCTTCATATTACCCCGCGAGCCGCCGCATGGGCGTGTGGCAGGGGATGGTAGGTCACCAGCCGTGTAAAGATGTAAGTGTTTGGGAGGTGAAATGGTGACATGTATTGTGGGAGTGTATTTAGTGGATCTCAGTTTTTATTGTGGTCACGTATTGTGCGCGGAAAGAAAACGAGTTTTAGTTTCTGTTCGGCAGTGATTTTCTCTTATTTTATCGCATCTGTCAGTTCGACAAATGTAGTGAGGTGTCATGATAATTTTCTCTGTGTCGCTGTGAAACACTGGTTGGTGATACTATCTAAAACATTAATAATAAAATGAATAAAAAAACAGCGAAAAAACATATTTTTATTACTAGTGAATAGACAATTATTCCTGCGGAGACTTGCGATTAACTGGTTATTTCAGGATAACTCAGCACTTAGGAAAAATAAAATTTAAGAATCTCCAAAAATTTATAATACGCACACTAGAAGAAGACTATGTATTTGTACTTCAATTGTTATATGCAATTTCATTTATCTAATCCAAGTCACTAATGTACCTACGCAATGCATATTATATACATAAGCAAGCACCTCCTGATAAGCAATACATTTTTGCTTCTGGCTTAAAATGTTCATTTTCTCCTATTTTGTAAGAATGATCACGTCTACGCATGAATATTCTTCGGAATTTTGAAGTCTGCTGCATTATTAAAAGATTGTTGAAATTGTTATGAAATGTTTTAAAATACTCAACGATGGGTGTTTGGTAGGATATACATCAAGATACGTCATACAACGTAGTTCTCATCAAGATACGTCATACAACGTCTTCATACAACGTAGTTCACTGCAATTGTTGCGAAATATGAAGATAAAAATCAACGTGAATGAGAATCACGCCGGTTGTTTAAAGGATATGTACATTAACTGACTAATTGACTATTCACTTGACCCTTTCCCTTGACCCTTGACCCAGTATTCTTTGTTTCTTCTCCTCACATCATTTGGAATTTCTCATGCTAATCATATTATACAAGCTCCGTAGTGGTGCTTTAGCATAAGACAGGCAAAATAAAAGGAATATATCCGACAAACAAAGTATGTATTACAAGATTAGCAATAGTATTTCAACATTTGGCCGGCAATGCACGAGGAAATATCCGATATTATATAACAATACAACCCTCACAATCAGAAAATTTAAGGAAACTTAAAGGATGGATAAGAAGATATGTCTTATTTTATTCCAAATGGCTGTGTTTTCACAGTAAATATGCCCATTATTTATTTATTAGGTTGAAGTTTCACGAAGCATAGCTCAAATGCTATTATATTGTTAATAAATTAAGTATTTGACGACGATAGAAGTAAGAATAGCCATAGATTATGACAGGCTCGTGTGGCAGAATGCATAATGATAATTTCTTGAGATTCTAGAATAAAATGCTCATAGAATATTCACTACCTTGTGATTTACCTGTTTCATAGGGTCACGCGTAAGAAAATGATGCCTTACGGTATTGCTCCACGGAAAAATTTCGGCAAAAGTGACTGGAAAAACACGAAAAACACGAAAAACACCCCAAGAGTTTCAACACAGCATTCATGTAAGCATACAGACATAACCCATTCTAATTTGTCACCCACATCCAGGTCATTCTCAACATCCTCCCTTAAAATCTCTTCCCAAAACTGATTCAGGCTCCGGCAAAACCCATGCAGCACAGCGGCCTGGGAAATTAGCGCGTCATTTGAAGGGGAAAGAGAAGGCAAAGGGTGAGGTGGAGATATGAGGGACTGAGGGTTTAAATGGGAGAGGGTGGGAAAGGAAAAGCGGGGGTGCTAATGAAAGCGTTAGGCCGAAGATTGCAAGGGTTTCGAACTGGAACAGAGCGCTATGGTAGAAACAGAGAGAGTGATAGGGTCATGCCATAAAGAGGATCATTTATATCGAAATTTATTAGAAAAGATTGGATTATTATTTAGTTTAGTACAAAAATTTGGTATTTTTCTATTAATTTTTACAACAGGAATGCATAAAAACGTGTTTTTAACCCTCGGATACAACTCGATTGTGCGCGCGCCAATGTTTACAGTCAGACTTCATTCGCGCGGGATAGTGAGCCTTAAAATTTGATGCGCAAACGAAAAATGTCCGCGCATATTTGGAAGATTTGGAGTTTTAGAAAGCATGGTATCGAGTCCCATGTCCTCAATCCGTAAAATGGAGCTGAATTCCAGGAAATGCCAAAAGACTTCATTTTCTCAATCACCAATAAACTTTGTTGCAGCAAAATATTTGTGTATTCTAAGGGACCTCAGGCCATGCGCGAAATGGAGTAAAAATCACGTACTCAGATCAAACTTTCACAATCAATTTGACTCTTAAGTCCATCCCTCCGAAACACCGCTCACAATGAATTATCAAGTAAGCCAATAATTTGTTTATTAATATGAGATAATGGTTAAGTTACGTCTCAAAGCACTGTCAACACGACATTTTTTCCACCTCAGTTTCTACTCTACACTTCTTTATGCTTTCCATAAAACCTTTTCTCCGCCTATCTTTTTCCAATTTACTCAATATCCTCCTTGGCTTGAGCAACCCTCTCCCTCCTCATTATCTATTCCGGTTAGAATGCTTTTGTTCCTCAGAGCCAACTTTTGGATAACAATAAATATGTGTAAATGATAATTTTACCATCACAAGAAACAATGAAAAATATAGCAACATATGCTGCTAACATTGGAGAAGAATAAAACGTAGCATATTTGCAGACAGTTTGCTGAATAATAGAAATTACATAATAACTACTTTTATGCTTGGAATAAAGTAGAAATATATTGACAATAATGCTAAGAGTAATTTTAAGAGACCATTCATTAGAAGTGGAAAAACTGAATAGTAAGCCAAAGATAGATTTTTCTGGTGAGTGTTTAAGTAAATAAAAATAGAAAAGTGACACAAAAGCTATGAAAAAAAATTAACTTACAATAAATACACCTGAACTTGAGCAGCAAGAGCCATCAACTCTTTTCACACTTACCTGAAAAGGAAATAAAAAGGTATGAGAGCATAGCTAAAGACTTGCGTAAAATACTTTAAGCATGCTTAGTACGAATAGAAGAAAGGGGTAAATGTAGCAGGGTACACAAAAATTCTATTGAAGGCCTATCCACTGTGAACAAATTGTTCGTTTTAGTTCTGGTTGCACGGTAAAAGGAGAAACAAATTGTGAACGCACCGTTGGTAACTCTGAAATTCTGAAAGAAATATCGTTTGCACAGGCCATGCAGTAAAAACAAATAGACTACATTAAAAGAGACATTCACAAAGCTCGGGTGAGCTCGCAAAAAAATGCCAAATTTGTTTGAAGCCTGCAAGAGTAACAAAATATCCCCGTTGTTCACGAAAAAGTCCGCCTCAGCCCAACAATTCCCAGGAAAAATGAACAGACGAGAAAAACAAAGTTAACAGTGCATCACAAAGCGATCCGGAGTTTACACGAAGTTATAGCTCTTTAGTGTTGGGCGTACAAGAGACGCTAAATCCCTCGTACTCCGAATATAGAAGAATATTCGAAAACGCCGAGTTTAAAGAGAGAGAGAGAGAGAGAGAGAGAGAGAGAGAGGATCAAAATATCCTTCTGCAAAAAGTTCTACATGGGTTAAGGTCGGAGAGTACAGCATGGGAAGAAAATTACCTATTTAACCCGTCCATTGTTACCAGCAAAACCAATTTCCAAAGGAAATGAGATATTACAAAACTGAATTCATTCCGTGGAAGTGAATATAATTTATAAATCGTGATGATGCCGGCTAAGCTTTCACTCTCGATTTCAATTCTGGCTCTCCTCTCGATGCAGGGTGCATAAAAGGATCCCGCTTGCGGGGAAAAAGTACATGTTACCCAGCAAATATATATACGTATCGGGCAATCCTACGATAATAGAATTCTGTGCAAACACAATACGGAGATTCTCCAGCGAGCACGGGGTGGAAATGCTTTGATGAGTTTTTGAAAACTTCCACAATGCTTGCCTCCGGAATGATAATTTAATATATTTTTCTTTGGAACTGAGGAAGTAAAAAATATCGTAAATAAAAGCGAAATGGATGAAATAACTAGAATCCGTAAAAAAAATGTTATTGAATATATTCCAATCCAGCTCCCATAAAAACCACTCCCTTCAAACGCAGGAAGAAATACTCAAATTTTCATTTTTGGCAAGGTCTGAAAATCATGCTGAGCTATTTTCACTCTGAGAATACCTAAACTCTTAAAAGCATTTAGCATGAATACTGTACAATAATTTTATGTGGCAGTACGTTCAAAGCTCAACACCAAAGACCAACAACAAAGATAGGTGAACACCTATCAATTTACCTGTCCGACAGTAACTAGCGCTAAGCTCTAGGTTCATTACCCATTTTTAGAATGCACAAAGAAATTAAAACAAATTTAATACCTACAAAGTACAAAACAGGAATATAACTAAGTAAAAATGAGAGTATTATAAACAGTGGATTCTATTAAAGTATGGACGAGTCTATAAACTAAGTATGTACAGTATCACTAGAGTAGGCACACATTTATTGGTATGCTGGATAAGCGTTAAATATTTGCATTGATTAAAACAATTGTATCGTGTAAAATACTAAACCGCAATATTAAAAGAATTTGATTCCTAAAACAAACATAAACTAGGAAAAAGTGTGTATGCCAAAAATATAAATCAGTAAGAATGTTTGAATTATCATGGTCAGAAATATTTTATTGGTCACTTGCAATCATAAATCACAAAAAAAAACAATTAATTATTTCACAAATAAAGAATATCGTTATTTACAGTAGACTTTAAAAAAATAAAAAGATTGTTTATTGGGTAGGATTTATTGTTCTAGGTACAACTTATTTTTATCTTTTGCATCATATTCGTTACGGTTCGAGGTATTATATTTAGAATGTACCGTATAATGGAGCAAACTGCATATTTATGCTTCAGCCGAAATTATGTCGACTGCCATTACTAACAGAGAAAATCTAAGCATTGCAAAGCGATAAATATGCAAAAATACACATTTCGCAAGGACTGCATTTTCATCCACGGGTTTTGCTACTCATTGAATAAATACAATTTGCCTGCTCCAAGCAAGATAATTTTGAGAACACCCATGGTCGTCAATTGTAGATTAAATATTGGTTTAGTTAATATTTTACGTTAGAGCAAAACAAAATACATATCTGAAGTCTCTCAAATTTTCACAAAATTTCATATTAAATTAAAATGTATTTTACGCAAATAATGACGGACCACATTACCTGCGACATTTTCCGTTCGAGAAAATGTAACATTAATTTTTCATTCCCTTCAAAATATTCTCTTTGCCTGGCATGCATTAGAGGATTTTATTACTTAAGAGTTAAATTAGAGATAATTTAACCACTTTGACATTTTTATTGCAGCTACACAACCAATATATCCTCAATCTTGCCATTAGTTGCCCCACAGACCAGTTTTGAGTGGTGGAAGAGCAGGAATCGACCTTGAACTGGGAGCAAAAATTAACTAGTTAGTAATACATTGGAAACTTATGTCATTTACACCATTTGGACAGATGGCAAGGAGTTTGGCGAATGGCAACAAAAGTCAATAGATCACCCTACGTTCGACTGACTGTGGCTTTGCACGTAGCACCCAAGCAGGGATCAGAAATCCTGTTCAAAACATCTACCTTCGGTAGCAAGTACTTCTGATATAAATCCAGAATACTGGCTACCACTCAGAAAAAAAATCCTCCTAATATGGAATGAATTCCTCAAGTGAGCTTGTCTGATAAGGAATCATAGAAAAAGTGGTTTTCAAACTTTTTGTAGAGTATATTTGCTACGAAATTATCAACTATTCGCAAGATTAAGAATCGGTATTAATCTCTGGTAACCTAAAAACTCCAATAAATGTGACAAAACATACATTAAACGAGGGAGAATTTTCAAAATTGTTCAAAACATACAGAGTATAAAATTTTTCTAAATAGTGGCGGAGAACAAACGACAAACATTAAATTCTTCATCTTTCGGATGTTTTCGTTCGTTTTCCTCGTACGACAACTGAAACTGTACTTAAGTGTTGTCATCGAACTTTGAAGACGCTGGAAAGCACCAATGCAGAAATCTAACAGCAAGGAGCATATTGAAAGCCTTTAATATAATAAATATTCTTCTCTAGCATTAGCTCTTGGTTTTAGGAAGAACTGAAGATGACCAAAAATGAAATCTCCCTTTTGCTAGCAAGCTGAGGGAGGTTAAAAAACCATTTATTCAATCGAGAGAGAAAAAAATCGTTCCGAAAAGGTTAAACTTTGGCCCATACCCCTTTCCGCAGAGAAAGGACCGTGATTTCTTCTCCGTTTCCGACGGCGGGTGTTTGCCGAATCATACTGCACCAATTGGCCCGGAGGAACCCTCGCTTTTTTGACCGAGCGCCTTCATAGGAAGAGAAAGTGAGAGGGTGAGGTTTCGAGATTTTTGGGAGGAGTGAGAAGGGGCAATCCGGGGGCAAACTCTTCTGTTCACCCGGCCCCCATTCATTGTTGACCGACAGCAAAGGAGAGGGAAAGAGAGGGTGGGAAGAGAAGGGAGGAGAGGATAAGACTGCTAAGAAGAGGATGGGTGAAGAGAGAGGAGGAAAGAACAGACCGGATGTATTTTCTTCCCTTTATACCGAAGGAGGAAAGGCTAAGAGGTAACCGATACCCGAGGCGAGCGCCCGGCTTCCTAAGATTAGAGAAATCTCCAGTCGGGCCGGAGGCGATGTCAACTTCTCCTTATGGCCTGTTCATGGATTCTCCACATGACACATGACCCTGCACAAGTTCACAGCATATCTGGGCGGATCGATGGAAATTCAACCAATTGGTCAAGACAGGATAATCGAAAACTGTTAAAAATTCCACCATTAAGTGTAGAATATAATGAAATAATACGTACTGCAAAATATTATTCTTTCAATAAAAGAAATTGAGGAAATAGGACCCGAATGAAAATAGTTAACGCAAAATGTGTCACCATAGTCACCGGCTGTGACTCAAAATAAATTCGTTCGAATTTCGAGCAAAATTAATTTTTCGTATCAGAGAGAACACAACAATTCCTTTATTATTATCAAAGTGGCTACACGGATATTGAATGCACATTCCTAGGTCTAGAATGAGTTCTTTTTGCTCCAGTTTTACCTGATTCGTTTCTAGATATCTCTAATTTTGTGAGTTAATCTCAGAATGGAAAAAAATTAGATATGATTTTATCTAAATTAATTTCGATCCAAGAAACAAAGGACATTCTACGAAGTATGATGGTAATCGCCCAACCTTGTAGTAAGGTGTGCTCTACGCCAGCTGCTGGCGAACATGAGTGGTAGAAAATATACTCGTAGAGCTATATGGTTTTAGAATAGTTGCGGTGACAGTAGCAGCTGATGTATACGCTTTCTGATGCAGTCTCTTAGCGATCTTCTCATTTTTGATCAGCGCCTTCTATCCTACCTTTCGACTAGAAGTGACTTTATAGCCGCAAAATCAGCAAAAATGCTACGATAGTTGTATTGACAGTTACTTAGGTCACCTGCTCCCAAATATATGTGCTAAGATATAAATAACGCAGCTTCCTCGATATTACAAATTCAATGATTGATTGGACTCTTTTGTTACGGCCCATGCTATAAGATATTCCGTCCTCAATATCAGTATCTTCTAGCTCTCCTTATGCATTATTGTACAAAATTCATCAGTCTTAAGTGTTCATTTACAAACAAAGATGATATACATATATTTCCAGATGAGGTAAAAAAATTATTCTCCTATAAGTTCCAGCACAGTGAATGAAAAAATTGTAACACATCATTTAACTTTCAGAAGTTTCTTTTCTAAGTCTCTACTCTCTAAAAAATCTAGGCGAGTTGAGCTCTACAGCCTCCAAATTTTACAAGCAAGATCCATTTTTTCAACAGAATTTTCCGGAGGAATAAATTCATCTTGCTTTCTTTCATGAAGGGAAAGTATGAAATAAATGATAAAAGAAATAGAAACATATAGAATTTAAGACGCGCACATCTTTGAAGGATGAAATATTAAATTGACCCTTGAATGGCAGAAGGTTTGCCGACACCTGCGACTGGCAACCGGCTACCGAGGAAATTTCTGTTGTAAAGCTAAAAATTGTCCTCAAGGTATCTGACGTAAAACTATCAGCGCAAGAATACATCATGTATAGGTACATCATAATTCAACGGTGGTGACTTAGGGCACTTCTTGGTTGAATAAAAAGATAGTACTCATTTTAATACATTATCTTCCACAGAAATAAAGTTTCTTTACCTTTTTACCCGGTACGGAATGTTAAAATTGAAATATAAAATATTTTAAAAGCATTGAAGACACGCCTCATTTCAAAGGCTGTAATCTCTGATTCATCCCTCCCGGCAGTAGGTTAAACGGTACCTGAGACTAGCTCCCAGCTAAAAGAAAAATCTCCCCAGCGTACAGCCGCGGGCTACCCCGACTTCTCCGCGTGTCGACGGGGCTGACTGTGGGAAAAAGATAGATACCTACGTGCATGAGAAAGAGGAACTGCCGGGAGAGAGGTAAGAGGGACGTAGTCTCGCCCAGACGTTTGTGTAGGAGGAGGAGGCGGTAGCTGTGGACGGCAGGGAGTGGTGGGAAACATGTGAGGACGTCGACATGACCAGTTGAAAGGGAGAGGAAATCAGGCAGAGAGCCCGAGGAGGAGGAAAAGGAACGGAAAAAGAATTGTGGACTCAGAAAGCCTTTATCGTATCCGAGAAAGAGTAAAGGGAAGAGGCGGACAGAGAGAGAGGAATGGAAAGAAGAAAAGTTCTCAAAACGGTGTGCGCGCTGGGGAACAAAGCGGAATTTGTGGAAAATCGATGATTTCGGGAATGCCGGGAGAGGGAGAGGATGGCTTAAGCGGAGGGTTAGGGAGGAGGGGGAGGGGAGGGAAGGCGGAGTAGGCACACGGAGATGGGGGGGGGGAGGAGCAGAGCCATGAGGGTATCCGACGAAGGAAAAGGCATTTTGAGGCATCAAACGGAATGAATCTATCCATATGAATTTCTCCATTTCGCAAGATCGGTAAGAGAACTCTTTCCCAAGAAAGTACAAGTCGCGCCTAAGGGAGTTTTATGCGTGGAGGGGTGGATCAGCCAGCCGATGAAGAAGGAGAATCCGTCGATAGATACATTTAAACAGGAAGAAACAACTTAAGCAGTACCACAACTTAAGCCGGCAGTTGGTATGTTAAATTCTCAGGAAATTTAAAAGGATAAACCTAATGTAATACCAATAAAAAGTAGAAATCAATAAAATTTAACGATGACAATTAAAATTTAAAGGCAGATGCTGAAAATAAACTCACTTCCGCAGATCACGGATAGCAAACACTGAACTTTTTTCTGAGCATTATTGTCTTACTTCAACACTTCTTCTTTGGTTATCAACCCATGGGTTGGTTGGCAATAGCACTCCATTCCGCTCTTTGCTCAGCTTTCTTCTTCATTTCACCCTATGAGACGCATCCAGAGTCATTGATGATCTGCTTCATATAGCTTAATCTAGGACGTCCTCTACGATTTGTCCCCTCAATATAACCTTCAGCTATTAATTTTATAAAATCATTGCTTCGTAGAATGTGACCTATTAGTTTAAGTCTCCATGTCTGTATCTGTCTCCAGAGACTTCTATTTTCTTGTACTCTTCTCAGCACTTTCTCATTGGTGATTCTGTCTCGCCGGCTGATTTTCTGCATCCTTCGATAGCACCACATTTCTAGGGCCTCTAATCTGCTCTTTTCATGTTTCCCGATAGTCCAACTTTCACACCCGTAAAGGGCCACATTCCAAACATAAGCATTCATAACCCTCTTTCTTACTTCCAAACTAACATTTTTACAAGTCAGTAGAGTCTTTTTATCATTGAAAGCTATTTTTGCTAGTTGTATTCTATTCTCAATTTCTTGTTTACTCCTTCCATCTTCTGTTATCTTACTTCCCAAGTAGCTGACTTCTGTAACTTGTCCTAGTTCTTCATCATTTATTCTTATCCTTTCAGGTTCACAGCAGTCTTGAGCACCGCATACCATCACTTTAGTCTTTTGCTTATTTATCCTCATTCCATATTGGTCTCTAAGAATTCTTTCCATCTCGTTAAGTATAATTTCTAAATCTTCTTTCTTTTCTGCAACTATGGAAATATCATCAGCATATCGTAACATATCTATTTTCTTCCCATTTACTTTGATTCCTACATCAACATTTTCTCTTATTTTTTCGATTACTTCTGGGATGTATACATTGAAAATTATTGGTGATAGAGGACAGCCTTGTCTAACTCCTTTCCTTATAATAGCTGTAACTTCAAGACTACACAGTTTGTATTTAGAGTTTTTATGGCTGTCTGTATAGTAAATGAGAAAGCGCTTTACGTGGCGTATATAAAGATATCAAATGGCAGTAGCATACCCATATGACCTCCTACTGCTCGCATGAATGGTAAAGATCTCTATCCTTCGATGAGCCACAAGTATTTAAGTGAGCGTTATACGCGTGGGAGGAATGAGGGAGGAAAACACGTTGACACGCATTATTTAGCTGTTGGCTGTTTATAAAAACGGGCAAGAAAACATCCTGATACAGTTTCAAGCATGTACAATCAAGTAGGAAGCGGACGCAAATAAACAGTCATGTGGAACGAATTTAACCAGCATTTAAAGGTGGGATTGCACGAAAAGTCATCCAAATAATCGATATATAGATAAATTGCTTTTTCAATCATTCTAAAAATATTTCAGAATCTTTTACGTTTATACATAATTTAGCCCAAAATTTTTCAATTGTTTCAAAATTTTTCAATTGTTTCAAAATTTTTCAATCGTTCCTTTTTCCAGACATATTTGTTAGAAACAGTAGTTTGGACTTTCTGAAAGAATAAGAAAAGAAAAATAGTGCACCATTAGTTGAGAAACGCAGGTATGATAGTGAAAAGATTTTATCGCAAACTCATACCTATGACTAGCCGAGGAATTATTTAAATTGGTAAACTAAATTTATCTAAAATTCTTACTTTCTTGGCATACGACCCAAAGGCGATAAATTTAACGATTATACCTGTTGTATTTCCTAAGTGAAGTTTCAAGGGCTGATGCAAACACTCCGTGCGCTCTTCATTTATTGGTTTCCTACGCCTACGATAGAAGGCAGCAGCTGCATATAGAAATGTGCTCCAAAGTCGCGATTTCATCCCATGCGTATCTCACATTCCTTACACGAAAGAAGAAAACTCATTAGAAGGTTCATTATACAAGATCTCTCCCCAGCATTCGATGCGCAGTTCAAACAATGCTCCTCATGTTCTCTGCAAGCTGACGCGTTCCGAGCGAATTTCACATCATTTTCTCATCCCGTTTCTACAAAGTCGAATCATTTGACAACCCTCAACGACACGGATCTAAGTGCCATTTTAAGGTAACATACGCGTTAACATTTCCCTAATCGTTTTCTTTGAAGATTCCCTCATCTTTAAACTAGATTTTGATTCCGTACAGAGATGAAGAAGCAAAAGCTTGATCACTACAAATGCCTGGTCAACTGACTCACAGGAAAAAGTGAGAGTCGCATAGGAATGTGGTTAGCAGTAATTTTTAAAACACTAAGATGGTGATAATCAGGCTAGAATTCAACATCACGGGAGTGAAAGTGCAGTAACAGTGCCAGTTATAGAGCGAAAGACACCGAATGATTTACCCAAAGATGAACCAAAGATACAGTAGAAACTAGACATGGTCAAATCCTAGGAATGTTTATTTGAAATGATGCTCACTAGTTAAAACCTAATACGTAATTAGAACTCGGGCAGTAAAGATAGGCTAGATGCGTGAAGGACCGCTGAAGTTATTTTATAAGCGAGACTACCTGCCTTACCAAATTGTACAAGAGCCACTTTGAGGTAATCTGTATAAATCAAGTTGCAATAGCCTTCAAAGTTGTGATTGGCGAGTGCAATTTTTCACTTTCCTTACCAACTGAATTTTTTACTTTCAGCCATCATTAGGACCTATTTAATGAGATCATCAGTTTAAACGTAACCCAAAATTAATGCATCATTTTCTCGTCCGAGTCCAACTCTATCGAATCTTAGGGAGGTATTTATTTCAAATATTATGGTGACAAAAGATAGAAAATTATTTGTATTGTGATAGTGGACCAAACTTTTGATAGGCAAGATATCTTTCATTATGTCTGTAAACATTGATAAGTGTATATTATCTTTCCTAAATCAGGAATCTGATTCGTCATCAGCAGCGGTTATGGAAGGAACGAAAGTGCACATTTTTAATGCAAATAAAATCGTCACACAATGTTTATATTTCAATAAGTATTCAATATTCATATAAATAGGTATTAATTATATTATTCAAGCATCATATGCATTTATCATTACCTTATCCTATAAGTCCAAATCATCAGAACCTAATTAACTCATTGGATTGACATGGGAGACAATACTATTGAGAGAAACTTCATTTAACACGTGAGTAGAGAAATTTCGTCTACCACACAAGTGCACCAGAATTTATTGGTCTACAGCAAATATTTCTCGACTCACTCCTCTCTCTTCGGCATCCAAGAGATACAGGAATCTGAGTCGACCAACGTTCGTCCAACGCAAAAATGTCTCCCAGGGACCTCACAACGCGTCATGAAAGATCATTATTTTATATGCTCCGCTCCCCGAAATTCCTGTGTGTCAAACAGCGCGACGTCCGCATAACCGGAAGAGCGGGTTTATTGATCCTCCTGGCTCCATTGATCCTTCCTCTTTAATCCATGTCCTTCCCCGCGGAAAAAATTGCTACCACTCCAGCCAAATAAATCCCACTGAAAGAGTTATAAGAAATATTCTTCAATTCCAATATATTTTACCGGCGATTTATGAATATTTTCCTCAAACAAATAAATTCCATCGAGAACTTTGCATTATATTCACCGGTCCCGGATAAAAACTCAAGCCTTCAGATATTTTCAATATCGAATCTCGGGTATCAACTTTATGGACTTTAGATGATTTAAAACACTCTACATCTGGGCCTCTGGTATCCATGATAAGCGTGGATATACGTAAACAGACTAAACGCTGAGAAATGTGAAACGCCTTGAGATAGGAAGCGGATGGAAAAAAGTACCAGGATATCAAATGTTTATTTCAGAATACAGATTGCATGGTTATTGTTTCGTGTATACTGTATTTCATATGCAATAATTTATTTATACTCATGTCATCTAAGTAAGCTAACAAGATTATTCTTTTCAAAATCACGAAAAAGAATTTTAAAAACTAAAATCACATAGGGGACTTACTATTTCAGCATTACGAATGCTACCAGCCATATGTTAGCAACACAAATCTTCTTCCACGGTCTCTAAGACTTTTCTCACGAGGTCAAAAGTCCAGAACCAGAAACGAAACTGTTTCCATGAGCAAAAGCCATTTATTACATCAGGATGTATTGAAAAACATCAAATAAAACACATAAAAAAACGTAATAAATTGTAAATAGTATTAATAATAATTTCTGTATTAAATCAAAGATATTGACAATTTTCTATCATAATTTCATAGATTTTACCACAAAGTAAATTTTCCCTCGCCATAAACCCCTCTTCCAAGTATTTTGCTAATATAGAGTGAGATGAGATCTCTTTCTTTGAGATGAGAAAGTCAAGCTGCGATCTCAAAAAAAGCACGGAAAACATATGTCTAGGCAGTCACTCAAGCATTTTTTAATCATTTAAATTACTGCACAAGTACCTGTCACTACAGCTATAGCACAGATTATGGAAAAACCGCTTCTTCTTTCCTCTTCCTTCTTAGTTAGGCTTTCAGCGTGTTCCGCCTTCACATCACCATCTCAACCTTGGCCTTCCAACACTCCTTTTCCCTAATGACTAATATTCCAAAGCCTGCTTTGGAATCCTCTCTTTAGGTAATCGCTGTACATGCTCTTTCCACCTGTACTTCACCAACCTATTTAAGATCGCCCGAACACCTAGTTCCTCTCTTATAGATGTACTCCTTAATTAATCTCTTCTTGTTAACCCCTTCACTGCTCGAAGAAATTTCATTTCAGATGACTCTATTTGTTTAAGCTCTTTTTGTTTTGTTGCTCAACATTCTGACGCATACAAGGTTGTAGATTCTCCATCACCTTATAGAACTTAATTTGGGTTTCTTTTCTTGTTCTGCCTTTAAAAGTTTTTCTTATTGTCCCACTTATCCTCTGAAAAATGTTTATTTTATTAGTGATATGGAAAAACTAATACCAACTATTTTAAACGGACTGTAAAAAAACTTTAAAACCATCGATGAACACTTCCTCCTTATTTGAAACTCTTTCCAATAATTTCCACAGATTCAGGCGAAATATCGTTGAAGTTTGTCATATTATAACTAAAACAACAAATGCACTTTTCCACAAAATATTTTAATGCGTACGATGCGTTTCAGCTCACAGAGCCATCATCAGGTACAAGACCTCTTGAGGAAGAAGACTTCAAGAAGTCTTGCACCTGATGATGACTCTGTGAGCTGAAACACGTCGTACGCATTAAAATATCTTGTGGAAAAGTACAAGTGTAGTTTCGGTTATAATGAAACTCTTCCCTTTCATATTTGCAAGGATTAGTATTTAACATTTTAGGAGAGAGGTTTAAAGAATCACATACACGGGAATATTCAATTTCACCCACCAAAGAGACATAATTTATTCCATTTTTTAAGGACGCAGGCAAGCGCTGGATAGACGGAACGCGGCTCGTGATATCCCGGCATAATCTGGAGCGGGGCGAGAGGCCGAAAAATGCCAAGAAGGCAGCGGGCTATGGAGATGTTTCCTGGAGGATATAATAACGGGTCCAGCAGCCTTCATCCTACACTCAACTAACACGGGTCCGTCTCCGCGTCTTTCACGCGAGTTTTTTTTTGTTATTCGGACACCTCGGGCCCCTATCTCGGCCAGCCCGACTCTTATATTTTTTTCACTTTCGGCCGCCTCACTTAAGCATGGAAATATGCACCGGCACGCGGTAGGGTCAAGGCAGGCAGAGAAAATGTTGAAGAGAAAACGGGGTTGAGGAGGATACGCCGTGAAAGTCGGAAGGGCACGTAGGCCGAGAAAGAGTGTGAGAGTTCTCCGAGGTGAAGAGAGAGAGATATGGGTTCGCCATCCTTGAGCGACTGCTCGAAATTGTTAACCACTCCCCTCGGTGATGAACGTGGACTACTCGGTTGGAAGACATCTCCGAAGCTCGTATTCAGGTAATTACTCATTGGCTGCGAATAATTTGTGATTAAAAGTTTACGGAGACTAGAGCGCGATCGAAAAAGGACTCCTCAAAGCCTTATTACCACAATACAAACCGACGCTGCATCGCAATGTGCTCCCAGAGTCCATGCACTTAAATTTCGCACATCAAAACTATCAATAAATAATTAATACTACATCCTCTCAATAAATATAAAATATATACAACGGATCATAAAGGGTAACCTTTTACTGTAAAGCATACGGAAATGGTACTTGTTCGATGGTGCGATCAGGTACTTGTCTGTGAAAATATTAGGCAAATATGTATTATTTCTGAAGAGCTCAAAAAAGGGAGAAGAGCTATACAATACACCAAATACAGTACAAACTTTCAAATTGCTCACAGAAAAATCTACAATGATCGTCTGTCCACGTAATTAAAAAAACCTATCATCCCATAATATTCTCAAGCTAATTAATTTGGTTGTATTTTTTTGGATTTATGGAGACGATCGGGGGCTGAGAAAATCTTCACCATTTAAAGGATAGGAGATACGTTGGAGAAGGCAGTATTATTTCAGATCGGAAAAAAATATGGATAGCGCCCGCAGTCATCATTAGTTTTCATGTATGAAAGATCTGACCTACATTTTAATGTGTTCTCCTGCTTCAAATACATCAATCAATATTTGTGGTATCATTTTCATGGAGTAATTGGCTTGACATTTGAGATTCCTGCTTCAAATACTAATCATCAATTTAGGAAATCAAACATTTATCGAATAATTTCCTCGAACGAAAGCCAGATTTCGCAAAATTTATTAGAAGATTATAATTAAATCGATTCGAAGGTACGGTTAAAATAAGAATATGGTCAAGTCTATGCGTAAAAGTAAAGCATGAATGGAAATGGCAATATGTCTGCGTTTAAAAATTTATAAAGTAATGTTAAACATCGACAATGCTCGGTTAAGAAGTTTTTTAAACTGAGCCAAACATATCCTAACTTTTACGAATTTTTTATAGTATTACAGAGATTAAATGAAGCGAGACTTAATTAACAGAAAAACGAAGATAAATCTGTTTAGAAAAAACTATTTTCAAACATTCGTAAAAACTGTGATAGAAGCAAAATAGTACGGTATGAAGACTTAAAAATCAATACCATTATTAACTCTACTCCCTCCTGTGCTACATTTTTAATTGAAAGAACCCATTAGGTGCTACTTATTCGTACGCAACTTGGGTACACTAGTGATAAATATTGATTTTTACACATTTACGGAAAGTGTAAACAACAAAAACTCTACACATGATTACAAAACTAAAAATATATATTATATTACACTCAGAGAAAAATAGAATGGCCAATGATTTGTTAAATCTCTGTTCTATTTAATGCACATAGGATATAGATTTGGTAATAACTCTTTACGATGGCTTGGTAATACCTAATTTTTGTACAGGAATTCTGTTCTTCTCAGAACGACTCATGTTAGCATTTTACATTCAGCCATTCCTCATAATATAAAATTTTTAAACCCAATCCAGGTTTGTTGAATTTAATATGATCACTCTATTGATCTGATGCTGAAAAGCAGGTATATTTGTGCAATAAATGGGACCGTTTGATATGATTGTCAGAGATTAGGTTGAATTGCATAGTGCAAATAACAGGCTTCACTTCGGTTGATGAATGTAAGGGAGGAATAGATGCGTAAATGGAGATAAAGACCAAACAATGTTGCCTAAAAGCACCAATGAAATCCTTTGTTATACCTAAAAGCGTGATATTCATTTGAACACAATCAGTGTGACGGTACAAGGCTTTGCAAATCACAGCCTTTCATTTTCACTCCATTAGTTTTTAACGCATTTATGAGTTCTTAATGGCAAGAAACCCTTTGGTCACTGAAAGAGGCTGTTCCATTTCTATTAGTTCCACTTTTGAATTAAATTTTGGTATTAATTCTGACTGTTCAAAGAATAAACTGGATGACAACAAAATTACGTCAACTTCCACATATCTATGACTAACTATAAAAGTTCTTGCGGACATATATTTCCAAAACCCTTTATCAGGATAATATATTCACTGCTTTCATCTTTTTTTATAGATAAAATGTTCTCTAAATAAACACCAACATTTCTATTTTTATTCAATTCCACATTGGTCGTCTTCTTAACCACAACATCAGATATTGCAAAATTTTAATACAGCAGAAAATGGAATGATTTCAAAGGAAAAATTCATATTTAGACAAATCCATTCAAGATTCAACCTTCTAAATGAGATTCCGAGCAATTTTACTCTCATAAAAAATATAATTACATTATTTTCGCTGCAATATTATTGAACACGGCTGATAATACCGCGAATAATTTCGGTTAAATCAAACGCGCCTCTGTTCTATGACATCCTTTACAGCACCGACTTTGAAATCATTAATAGAACGCTCAAAACAAGCTTTTTTATGCGTTCAAATGCAAATTTATTTAAATAATGATGGAGACATTTTAACTGAGAGCATCTATCTCCTAGAACGTTAACTCCTAGAGGAAATACATTTTATGATTTTTTCGCTCTCAATGAACAGATATGAGATTCTGCCTTCTCAAAGATAATTTAACTCAGCACTGCCTTCTCACGTGTTTTTTAAGATAAATATTACACCAACTAAAGACGAGAATCGCTTACTCTTGGAAAAGTTTGTTTAATTTGTGTATTTTACACACCTGACTTTCATAAAAAAATTGATAAATGGCGAATTTGATGAGGAATAAAAATTAAAATGATGGAACCAAGAAGTTACAATCGCCATGATATTGCCATTATATTTGCTCTTCTCTTAGTCAAAACGCGTACGCTTAAAAATATAAACTGAAGCTTCCAATTGGGGCAGGGGTAATGTACCCCTGTCTTTGCAAGATATTCATAATTCGTATGTTACTTGAGGCATTTCAAAAAGCCCGTCATGGCAACAGTAGACGTGGCATCTAAAATCAAAAATTCCTAATTCAAACTCAATGAGCAAGAATTATTATCAATAAACCTACTAACAATCTCATCGCATTACATTTGTCAAAGAATGGATAGCAGCAGATACCTCGAACCCACTCCGCCATATAAAGCGTACGATTATCATTTAAAGCCACTCCCTGCTGATGGTCTTTGCGACCTGCTGGAACTCCGGGCCTTTCTCGACGAAAACAACAGAAACAACAAGCAGCTTCCGGGAATTGGATGTCCAATTTTTTTGCCACAGAATGAGGCTGGGAGATGTAACTCAAGTCGTCTTATCTGCGACGCGGGAGGTTGAACTGCTTAAGTTGCTCGCAAGATGCGACCCAAGGAGCGGCAGACCTGCCCTTTCACTTTCCCCACTCCCGGCCGCATTCGAGGACTGCCATCCTCCCTAGCGGTTGAGTGAAGCGAAGCGAGACGAGACCTATGAGCAGCCTCGGAGGCACAGCGTGCTTCACAGGGGAAAGGGACGGAAGGGAATAGGACGTACGATGAGGCAAGGGAGGTTGGATGGAGGGTAGTGGTTGCGGCCAAGTGTGTAGGGGTTCGCGGAAGGGTTTGAGGGACGCAAGAAGCGTAAACAAGACCTCATCTCAGCTGGTAACCTCCGGAGCGGATAGTGCTCTTTCCAGTTCTCAACTGTGGATATGGATAGGTTTGCAGTAGCATTTTTACGTTTAGCTACTCCACGGATTGTCTCTAGTGGCTAGAAGAATTTTCCAAAAACTATCAGTTATACAATTTTGGAAATAATATGGTTGCATATTTCATATTAAATGATGAAGTGTACAGAAGAATAGAAGAGGAGAGGACCAGATTGAGTACGATAGAGAAAAGAATGACTAGATGAATTGGAAACACCATGAGAGACAGTGAGTTCATGAAGAACATAACTGAAGGTAAAATAGAGGGAAAATTCCCCTCAGAGGAAGACCCAAGAATAATATCCTGGACCAAATAAAGAGGAAAGAACATAGAGATACCAGAAGGTAAAGGAACTATCACTTGATAGGGAAAGGTGGAGGACTGCAGTCAACCAATCTTAGGATTGACTACCAATCATGATGATGATTGCATATTATACGTTATGGATTGTGGATAGTATAATAGACGTATTGTGAATATGCCCAAGTTTATTGCAGCATTTTTGATTAACCTATTGCGCGGATGTACTCATTTGCTTAATACACATTGTCAGAAACCCATCAGGCTTCTTCATATATCCTGTAAATGAGAGTGAAATGGTTAGCAATTAACTTTGAAATATCTTACCTTGAAAATGATTGCAAGGCAGTCGAAACCTGGGTCGGGAATTAAAGTTTTAAGTGTGGAAAATACTAATAGTTCTCTCTTTTTAGTCATGTCGGTAGAGTCATTCCACAAAGTTACGCCTTCAACAATTAAGTTTGTTAGAAATAACGATAAAAACTGTAACAATAAATGGTATTCCAAACAATACAGACGCTGGTATTTCTCTCTTCTTGAAGCTCTTTGAGATAATATCCGATTTTTTTGTGGACACAACAGAAACAGACTGGAATCAATAGGGGAGTCCGACTAGTTGGTTGATTTTCTCTCTCTTAAACGCATTTCAGTAATTTTCAACTTAGTTTTAACAGCATAGGTAGTGCGTTTCCTATGAAATGTTTTTCCTTCGTTATTACGTACGTTCAAATATATTTATACATAGTTAGAGTTAAGATTATATTACATATATAGCACCCCTGTCATGTTTATGCCTATAGCCTGACGGGTTACATAGTACATAATTAGTCGTCAATTTAGACACATATAATGTAGTGCAGGTTGGTAAAAATAACTCACCCCTACCACACACCATTGATATGGCTAGAAGGGTAATACGTAGATTTTGAAGAAAAGTTGAACTCAACTACACTTCAACTACTTCATAATCTACATACAACTACACTTAATTAGGTCAACTCTTGGAACATACTCCTGATCCCACGGTTTAGCCGTGTATGGTTCTCCTGGCCCTTGCAAAACCAGGTAGGGGGCTCTGAGTCGTTCGACCTTGATCTAGGAGGAGAGTATAGCCCTCGATTAGGAATCTACGTGAGCCACATTTGAGGTTGCATTTCCCAGCATATCGTTGGTGCGGATGCTGTTATAAAGACGAAAAAGTAACGATATCTATGCATTAGTTTCCATAAGTATTTTTGTTGGAGCTAGTCCGTGGTAACACAAAAGGAGCAGCAGAGTTTTTAATGATAACTTCAAGAGTCAACAGCTTCCCTCAATTTAATAACTAATGAAGAAAAAATGCGGCGAAAGAGAGTAGATTGTTAGAAATTATGGGATGCTTACGGTGACAATCGATTACAGAAAGTTAGTCAAAGAGGAGAATGAGAATTAGCTCTGAGGATGGAATACGCCTAAATAGGAAGTACATGAAGAATGAAAACTAGACGCGCGGGGATGCTCGTGTTTGTTTTTAGTCGTAGATTACTAGAATAGGATTTTTTTCAGTAGATAAATCACTTTTAATCTCAACTCCAGTTATAATGATGACAAGAAGTGTAAGGTTGTTAATTGGGTCCTAAACTTACTATACCTATATCATGTCTTCTAACTTGAGACCATAGTCCTAAGACATGTGCCACATCATTGAGAAAAAAGGGAATCACACCCAAAAATGCTGAATAACTAGGACTGTGTTTCACCAAATTTGTACCGAGGAAAACAAAATTGAGGATGTTGCTCAGTCCATTATTAATGAAAAGATAAGACGCATTAAATACTAATTCTTAAATCCGATGCGTATGCAATAATATTCTGCTTTAGCCCATCAGTCGTGACAATAGCTCATAATGATAGGAAGCTTACGAATGTCTACAAGTAGTCAATAAGCAGAGAAATAGTACAACATGTTACGCGAACATGTTATTGGGGTCATGGAGGGACTAAATTAAGACGGAAAAAATATTGTTGCTTGCAACTTAGTACTTTTCAAGTTTTCAAGTTTGAGACATTTTGCATGCAAAAATATTATATATTTTAATAATAAGCTGAACTTAAGCAATGTTACACATTCATTTATCTCTAACAAATGACTCAATGACTCCTATTGATTACAAGGCAAAATTGCTAAGACTCTATCGAGATTTACATACTTACATTCTCAACGAAATTCTCCAAATGAACAGTACTGCCTCATTATACCAGGGCATTACAATTATACTCTTAACGCTGTCCAACTTTTCCCAGGAGCCATAAAATCTCAAGATGGTGAAAATCAAAGTTAAAAGGCAATATTTCGTGCGACAACCTGCGCTTCCTTTGGGCAAAAAATTGCTGGGCTACGTCGAAACAGGGCAAGTAGATTGAACATTGTTATCTGGGACCGAAACGGCCGCCAACAATGAAAAATGATGAGTTCCCTGCGCGACTCCCATCATTCAAATCACTCCATCGACCTCAAAACTTGTCCTTATCTTCCCCACTTCTCTCAGTCGCTTGTTCGTTTGAAAGGGTGATTTGTCCTCCGAGGACTCCGCGGGCTTCCTGACTTGGACGGAAGAGGGCTTAATTGACGGGAGCCCTTGGAGGGAGTGATGGGGGAGTTGAGGAGAGGAGGGCGCGGATTTGAAGAGGGGGGGGGTCGGAACGAAGAATAGTGAGAGAGTCGTGGAGGCCTAGACAAGAGAAGGTGAGAACCTAATGGCATGTTATTGTTTGGAGAAGAAGGCTAAAGGGGGTCTATTCCTAAAAGGCTCATCAAGCGAAACCGGCACACAAGATGAGACATTCGGAATTCCTTTGAAACGAAGACACTAAACGCGTAATGAGAGTTTATCGAGAATAAATTCCTGCACGCAAAACACTAAACTATGTTTGATTTAATAGAGTTTATCACCTCTACCAATCCTTTAAGACGAGCGAATGTTAATAGAGAGTCATCCAAGATGCAAGTTTCAATTACCATCAAATTTTATTTCCAAATATTATCATTAACGAATTGTCAATTTCAATTTCAAATTTTGGTAAAATATCAACAAAACGTGGACTACTCTACATGCCAAACAACGATGGAATCTATGATTGCTAATGACTTTTGCTAATGCATGCACGCACAGATACACATGAATTGCGAAAAACATGTGTTGCAATTGCTGCTAACGCAATTTACACGAAAGTGTCTAATTTTTTACATTGAAATAAGCAAGAAAAATTTTTAAAAAATAATTTAGGCTCCGTAATCTCTATTTTCACGAGAAAGAACTAGTGTTTGAAGTATTAAGTTCGACAATTCTTACTTTTGCTCATTATCCATTTGATCGTATTCGTATCAGCGCCGAAGAATACTAGCATATCATTTACAAAATAAGGAAATATCAAACAGCTAGTGCAAAGAAGTGAACTCGTAATCCCTCAGTTCAAAACATACTCGAATTCTTAACCCTTAAGCTTTAAATATACCCTTTTTGCTTGAGCTTATAAACTTTATTGGACTTCTTGAAATGCCATTGGGAAAGTTGCTTGCCAATTTCCATGGGATTCAAGATATGTAAACACCTACAAGTGATAAGATAATGCTGAGCTGATATAATTAAAAGTAACCCACACACATAAAAATGTCTTTACCTGTTGACTTCCTTAAAATCATTGTGTAGATAAATGAATTTAAATAAATACAAATCCATAGACACCGTAGTGCAAGGAATATTTTGAGTAGGTTATGACATAGAGCATCCAAAAATATTATTTATATATATTTAATTAAAATTTTTCGATACAGAAGACTAAATATTCCCTGGTTAACACAAAATTGATTAATAGTATATGAAAACCTATACACAGAAATTTACATTGAAGCCACATATCGATGTCTTACCTTTGAAATTTATGAAAAAGCCACTAACATATCATTTTAAATTAATTATTAATAATTTAAAACCTTATGTGAGACGAAATAGGTGATTTTCCGAGAATATCATCACAACACAAAAATCGTGACAGTAAATTACGAAGCTATTCATGTGTTATTCGTACACAAGGCATTAGAATTATATGCTGTACTCACAGAGCTGGTTAAGCTCTTCAAACCTTATATTATGCATATAGAAGCTCTTTCAGCAAAAATTCCAGAAGGGAAATAATTGAAAAGTGACAGTCATTTAAAAAAATTATGACGCGGTAATAATAAAAGAAAATTGTGGGAAACTATTTCTGAAATCAAACCCGTCACAACTTCAATGCCGAATAACTTTTTGTAATGTTTTACATGCAGTTCCTTGGCGTGATTTCTGTCCCGTTGAGAATTGAGCTACGATAGGAGCGTCATTACCGAAAGACAGAGACATCCAGACCCGTCCAAGTACCTTTCTATACTGAGCCAAATGTAAAAAATCTTAAATAAAGCGCACCAGAACTTTAGACTAGTCTCTTAAGGTCGACCACTGCCTTATAATGAGTTCGTATACACACCTAAACTAACCTCTGTTCCGAAGTGGGAGATTAACACTTTCGTAGGTAGTTTTGAAAAGAGAAATAAAATGCACGAGTAATCCACCCCATTTGGACCCCGTTGGAGACCGTTTGAGACCCCATTGGTCCCTCCACTCGGTGAAATAACTAAAATACCTCAAATTGTACTCTAGCCCAACGTAATTTTATCTTATCAATGGCACCTTAGCGTCAATGCTGGTGTTTATATGGAAAATAATCTTCTAACGCCCAGTACAACAAAGGACACAACCTAATGGATTAAAAATTAGCATGTTTAAGAGTTTTGTCAACCCAGAAATATAATACTCTTCCTCTGGATCCTACTTTACGGTAATTTATTTACTTCTGAATATTTCGAAGCCTACCGCATATTCCTTTGCGGTACCCCAATACGTTGGGACGGCAGTTTTACCTTTGCATCATGATTTTCATCACACCCCGCAAGTCTCCAAAAGGGTATTTGTTCATTAATTTAACTATGAAGATAATAATGCTAAAATACAGAAAAAACACTCTCTCAACGTAATTCTCTCTCATCGATGGCATCTCAGTGTCAATTCTGGTGGAAATATTATATATTGAAAAAAATTATGACATGGAACACGTCCATATCTTCCAAATATTTCAACATTATAGCAAGATGGCTTAAATTTGGGAACTTCAAGTGCTCGGCATAACCTCAGGAAATTTTATGTAAATTCCGAAAATAATTATGCCTTTCTGATTCCAAGCATCAGCTCCTAAAGCCACTTTTCTGATTCCAAGCTCATTAAAATCTGAAAAATGGATTTTGACGACTACCCCTAATGAACATTTACCTACCACGTAGTAAATATTTCACTAAACTGCCTTTATCTTCACAGTTTTAGTTTATTTTTCTAGTTAGTTTGACATCCCTCCCACTGTTATAGGAGGAATATATCTATGGCGCTTCGAATATAGAAAGACACACACTAAATACCCTCTTGAAGCTCTAATCACAGGTGAAGGAGGATGGGGATTTAGAAAGGGAGGGGTAAAAAGACGAAGGAACTGGGATAGGTAGGGGAGAGAGAGAGGAAGGAAGAGCGGGGGTTAGTTGGAGGATATCTGATGGGCGGAAGAGGGTCCGGGAGGGAGAGGAGAGATCTCCCACTGTGGCTAATTGCGGCCCTTGATCATCCGGAAGGTTGGCCGGGGAGAGAGATTTCCCGAGCCTACACACACCGATCCCCCGCCAGCCTCTTACCCACCAGCCCCGGTCCGGAGACTCCCAGACCTCTGCGAAGCGCCCGCCCCCTTTCTACGACGAAGAGAAAGGCATAATGGGGGAAGATATCCACGAAGGAGTGCGGACTGGTCCGGTCCAGAGACGTAGAAAGGGAATTTTCCTTTTGAGCAGGGAGAAATGTAGGTGGTCCCTGAAAGACTATCCAAATAGAGGAACGGGTAACATTTCATTTACACAAATATCCATCTTAAATAACGAAATACTGAGTAACCCCCCTCTACGGTGTTTGGTTCGGGGCTATTTCACATCAGACGTGCAACAGCTATCCTAAAGTTCTCTAGCATAATATAAATTTTAAAAAGTAATTGCTCCATCATCTTGTATTAGCGATCAATTTTAACATGCAAATATAGTGCTTTGGAGTACCTATGCGCACGCTTAGCGCAACTGCCCACGGGGTATGTTTATATCTGGTATTCCCCAGATTAGTGCACCTGATCATATCGTCCTCTAGTAGGCGACTTTAACAACTGCATTAAATTCAGAGTCTTTCTAAAGTTTTGCGGATATATAGAAGTGATTCCAAATGGAATTATAAAATAATGGCCTTTTTCAGGTTAACTGCCCATGAAAAGGACTAATTGCAAAGAAAGTGTACTTGCTATCTTTTAGATGTAATTGTGTAATAGCAGTGTCCATATTTTCCGTGTTTCTACTTCTATCTTATTTTATATCATAAAGTGCAATCTCTCCCCATTGTGTGTAGCACGGATTAATCCCACACATGGCATTCCACACTAGCCCTAAGCTCTTCGTCGCTAGGTGAGAACCAAAATGCAGTTGTAAGAATACTACACGGAGAAACCAGCAACCACGGGAACGCTACTTAAACAAATATGCTAATATGCAGAACATGGTTAGCATACCACAACTGATAAACTTCACAAATGCGGTAGGCATATGGATAATTCGTAATATTAGCCGAGGTAGAAAAACTGTTAGGGATATTCCAAGAAAGACGATATGATATTGTTTACAGTAAGATATAATATGCATTAAATACCCAGAAGAACAGCAAAGTTTCTATGACAATGGGAGATTTTGCACCAATAATTCCCTAAAAATATTACTGAGTGACATAGTACCGATAATATCGGAAAAACCGGCTTATAAGCGTAAGGTGGTTAGATTTTACTCCAATTTCATCACTCTGAGAGCATCCAGTTATGATGAGACCTATAAAGCTTTAGGCGAATTGCTAGATGCACCCTGGTCTATTCAGAAAACCAGCCAAGTATTTTATTGATAAAACTAAGAAAAATAAAACAAATGAGTTCAGAGATGACAATGACAAGTCCAATGACAATGAATAGGGCCTCAACGTATGTAGGAAATATTATTTGAAACTCTGCTCTGGCGTGTGCTTCCTTGATTTCATGCTCTAAATCTGCTCAACTGTCTGGTTTAGTAAAATATTTTAAAAGCCCATAGAAAATGGAAGTTGCCTACGAGATATGTCTAAAGTTTAACTGTCACGACGATCTAAATGCCATTCCCATTTCAGTAGTAGAGGTAAATTTGAAACACAAATTCAAAAATATTGTCACGGGCGTTTCAAATACCTCGCCTATCTTTCCCGAACGCAATATAGCTCGGCAGCTTGAGTTTTCCGGTAGTTCGAAATTTAACCGCAGGAAAGTGTCGCTTACTAGTTTATTAGCTTAAGTTATCTCCCCTCAATCAGTTATAAAACATCTTTTATAACTGCCAATTCTATAAAACTTTTCTTATTTCAGAACTGACATGCGGTATGCCGGGTGAGCTGTAAGACAATTTCATAAGGTAAGCATTCCTATAGTAGTGTAGTTCTTAAAAAGGAATTAAAAGTTAGAGACAAACTCTTTCCAATTTTCATTCATAATTAAATAATTAAAAACTGACAGCTTCATATTTCCATGAAGTAATAAAGTCGCTAAAAATTCTACTAAATTTCACCTTTCGCATATGTAATGGCTACCATTAATTGTTACCAAAAACATATGTGGACCTCAGAAGTCACGGGGTCTAAGTGACATTAAAATAATAATAAGTTAGGTACAGAAATGGGATGTAAAAATATAAATCTTTTAGGAGGTAAAGGATCCAATTGATTTTCTTGACAGGTGATGCTATCTAGGGTAATGCCTCTTAACTACTTAGTGGGTTGTACCAAACATTTTCAACTTTGGCCCTCAAAACAACGATTTTCTTACTTAGACCCCTTGACTTCTGGGGGCCTCATATATGACGAACCTATTCGAAAATCATAATTTCTTTGGTATATGACAATTGACATTACGCACTTATGTATTGGCAAAATACTCAATGAGTTCAATTTTCTCATACATCGGTAAAAATATAGTGTAATTAAAATTTCACCATCGGCGGGTTTTTCAAAGCTGATATTCGTAGTTTCGATAACTAAGCGAGTTTTCATGTGACTTGGAGGATATTATATTGGCCCCGTGCTATATCTCAGCACGAAGACTATCGAGGAAGTGCTTGAGAAGGCGGGTGAGGATAGGAAACGTCTGAATGAAAACCGGGATAAGCAGGGTAGATGGATGAAGGATATAATAGAAGGTGATAGGTTGCTCAAGAGTGTGATAGAGGGAAGATTTTGGGTAAGTGGGGAAGAGGAAGAAAGAGAATAGGTTTCATGGACAGGATGATAAAGGGTAGATCGTATACTTAGGCTATAAAGGATATACTAGAGGGATCTAGGTCCCTTTATGTGTAGAAAACAGGAAGGAAATTCTCTGACATTCAGCAAAACTTACATTTACCGGTAGAATATTAAAATAATGAATGACATACCTCAGCAACAAATACAATCATCAAATATACTCCCAATCTGATGCGTACGAAAATGCATTATTTTCACGTTTAATAATTCCACAATGTCATGTTCCATATTGTCACAATACCGTTACATAAGAATGGAAAATAATCGCTTACCAACGATTCAACATTTCTCTTCTGCCGTTTCTTTTCTATAGCCTTCCAGATCCTCCCCTAACAACCCTCTTGCCTCTGCATGGCACGCCTCTGAGGCACCTTGCTAGATATCAGGTAGATGAAGAACTTCAGAAGGATAATGTGTAGCTTATGTTGGTAAAAACGGGCACCCTGCCACGCATCATCGAGATTGCGGGCAGGGAACATTTCAGATGTAAATGTAGGTATCACTACAATGAGGTGGATACGAAGGTAACTAATTTCTTCTTTCTCGGAAGTCCCTCCTTTTCCGCGGACGGGATGAATTCCTAAAGGGAAAGGGACGCTGGAGGGCGGACGATGTCTAAGAGCTCGAAAGCCACTACATAGTAGGAGAGTGAGATCAGGGTTTTGTGCGAAGAGGAGAGAGGAACTCAGAGCGATGGGATGGTAAGGGAGTTAGAAAGGAGGAGAGAAAGGAGAAAGCAGTTTTGAGGGTCTAAATAGTCCAACTGGAAATTGTTTACACGCGAACTTGGCTGAGTTTGAGAGACGGGAGTGGAAGGACAGGCGTAGACACAAAAGAGGGAAGACGAGAGTAGTTTAAGCATCCTTTCTTCCTCTTCGTTCCTCTTCCCACCGTTCATTTCACCTCTCCTCGTTTCCCGCCGCTCTTCCTTACTGCCAGCCCGCCAACCAACCAACCAACACAAGCCTCCTCCCTCCACGCTCCTCCTCTCAATGTTTGTCTTCTCATGTCCCTTCCCTCTCATTTCTCCCTCCGACCCTCTCTCTCTCTCTACTTCCATTTCATCCTTGTACATCCCTTCAAGGACGGCGCTAGGGATGAGGGCAAAAAAGGAACGTTGCGCCTCCTTCCCTCCCCCTCCACCTGTCAAAGAGGGCCGCTGGAACTGTGAAGGCTTGGCTTCCGACCTAACGGCCCAAAGAGTAAGTTTCTCCTATAAGGGCTGAACCTTTCCCTTTTTTCACTCAACCCTTTACACATACATATCCACCCCGTGTCCCACACTACCTCAAGGGAGTGATGCAAGAGCTTCATTTTATGTAAAACATGATCTTATATTTCTCTTATAGTCATATAAGTACCTCATTACAGTAAAAAGTTAGTACTTTGACCAGTGCGAAGTTTTATAGAAGTAGGTTTCGAGGGTTATAAATCTCTTGTACCCATCATTTTTTTCTTCAATGACTTTTTTACTGAGGATAGTTAATTCATGAAATAACATTTAAAAGTTTCAATCCTTGCCATTCAACTACTTTAAGCCAAAAAACGAGTTTAATTTGCGCAACCAGTGACCCCCGCAAAGTGGGTTGAAGACGGTACACTGGCGTTTTCCGTTGAAAACCGTTCCGTTGACTTCTTCCTCAATTTCATCCAATTATTTTCACGTTTGGACTCCTACACACTCTATGAACTTGGGAAATGTCATACCAAACCTCTGCGATCGTTAGGATTTCCATAACAAGGCATTAATGCTTTTCAAAACTATTGAAGTCTTCATTGCAACTTTTAGGGGCGATCGCCACCACATGGTTTTCTGTTTTATTTTTTTGCTAATTAAATTATCATAAAACAGAACAAACTTTCTGAATTTCTACAAGAATGCAGTACGCCAACCTGGGTTTTGATAAACGATTAACATTATCAAGGTGTATATATGCGAGATTACAACGGATTGAATATGAAACACTTCGCTCAAACATACATAAGCTCGCAAATATAATCATTTTACCTGAATATTGGCATACATTTTTCGATGAAAAGTTTGGTGTTCTAAAACTTTGAAGTAATTTATAAAGTATTTTTCATTATGAGATAATAATAAAAATACCTAATTTCTACATGGAAACGCCTATTGCGTTTAAATTTATTTTATTTGTAAGTACGCGGCATCCAGAAAAATAGTAGGAAACTAGAATGACGAAAATAAGTAACTAAGGTAATAATTCGATGTACCTAACATACAGCTCTGACTGAATTTTTTTGACACTTTATGGAATTGAAAGTTATAAAACAAATTTTAACGTTTTTCCAATGGATTATGATTCTCATTTTTTTTTCTAAAAATTCGAATATTTGGGCGTATGAACATCAACACCATTGTTTATACCCACGGCCGGGGGATCCCTCATTCAACTACTCAGGTAAATGAAGGCTAATCCCCATCAAAATATATGGCTCAAACTTGAAAGATGTATTGCTGAGGACGTGCAAACCCTATGAATACCTTAATGTAAGCCCCCTCGAGATTGCGTGTGGATGGGTCACATATTTCACCAAATTCACACGCAGTCCTTTTTCAATTTTTTAAATATATTACTTGCTGAATTTAGCTTCAGAAAGCATTTGGAGGAGTATATAGTTTCCCTGTACGCATTATTCTTGTAGGATATGTAGCTATAAGAGCTGACAATGAGCATGTCATCATGCCTGTTCAGCCCTCCGCGTCAATCATCGAAACCGACATATACCTCTATCTATGTTATTCTAAACTTTTTCCGGAACAGGTTCAGACTCAATATTCCTGAAAAATGTATCTACATGTATTTTAAGTATCTATTGTTAATGAATAATTCACACATAAATATTCGTTAACACAAATAATATTTACAGGAAAAGAATAAAGTGAGACGACACCAGTTAATTCTGACTGCGATTTCCATCTCATTCTAATGATCTGCCTCACACATGACGCTGCAATTCCCACAATAAAAGGCTTTCCTTGCCGATACACAGAACGGAGATCATATATCGCTAAAATGAAGAGCGCAAAAAAAGAAAAAAGACTATATTGATCGTTAGTGGTTACTTTATTCGAAGTGGTTACAGGACGTCTCTTCAGACAGTAATCCTCTCACAAAGAAGGAAGGTTAAATTTGACCACTTTGAATGGAGGTAAGAAATGTGACAAATTTTAGTACAAAATGTAAAATAATGAAGCAATAACATGAAATGTACTTTGAATATATCATTGCATGTCATCCAAATCTGTGTACGTTAAAGCTCGGATTCGGCAATCAGAAGCGGAAAGTATTTCACACTTGCCATTAGTATCCTGTTTCCCACACAATAAGATAACATGCTTTAAAATGCAATAATAATGAGCTATTCTTTATTCAGACCGTTCGGTCATATGATGTATTAATATATATTGTTTAGGACAGAATAGTCTAATTTTAGCAATATGCCATACAGTTTTCTCGAAGAGAAAAATCAACGCTAATATGTGAAATTCATCGTGTTTATTCCAGACATGTGGAGTAGCATTAGAGAGTTTGAATTGTCTTTCACTCGGTTCAATGAGTATAATTGAATCATATAGTATCATAATTCTCAGATCAGCCCAAAGCATTGCTATTAGGAACTTAAGTTTGATTCTTGAAACTGCCAAATTAGTTTGCTTCAACGTTTAATCAGAGAGAAAAAGTTGATTAAAATAGTAATTCCTTTCCTTCAAATATCCAGATGAAACTGACTCAGGTAAATTTTAAAAAACCATTGTTCTTGGCAATTAATTGACCGTCAAATTATGCCTCACGCATAATTAATTCCAGGAAATATACGATTTCAAAAATTCTCTTATCACTTTTTCGGTGACAGGTAGGCCATCAGGAAGAATCAATTATTAAAAGTAAATACGGGCGTAACGTGAAAACATTAAAAATTGAAAAAAAAATCATTAGAAAAAATATAATTAATTTTTAAAAACATATATCAGACTCTGGTTGAGTAAAAATTTCAAATATTTCTCACCCAATAATGATAAAATTCAAAAGTATTTATACGGAGCAGAATGGAAAATTATAAAATACCTCTCGTAGGTTACCGCAAAGAGATGGTCTGGTGCAGTTAAAGTCAAGTTTTGAGGGCACCAATGGCCTTCGGCGAACTTTCTCCACGAGCCACGCCCTTGCAGTACATAATGCATTATTGATTCATTCATACGAACTAAGCGACTCCTTTCACTAAAGTTTGCATAACTAACGACTCTTTGATGCTCGTGCGTTAAAGGGAAACGAGCGAAATATTCTTTGGCATCATAAATATTTTCAAGTCATTATCCTCTCGGCAGTGATGAGGCGTTTCTCCTCCTTACCAAAACTTGGAAACGTAAAACTCCAAAGATAATACCTACTCTTTCCCGGGGATCGGATGCGATAGCATTAATAGTTCCATGGTCGGTCCCTTTCATAAATCAATGCCCCAATTTTACGTGAGGCAAGGAAAACCTTAACTTAAAGGAAGCAAAACCGTTTTAATCTGTTTTTGAAACGCTCCCTTCCTTATTTTTATCATGCGCGGAGAGGCCCCGGGACGAATTTTGGGAAGGATATAACTTTCACTTTTACGCGAAGTTGTGGAAGTTTTTCTTCCTACACTCTCCCAAAAGAGCCAAAACACTGTTGCTCAAAGAATGTATAATTACTTCGGCATAATTAATTGAAGGGTTTAATTTGAATTTCAAATCGACTGAGCGACTAGATGAAAGTCCCGACGACTGAAAAACTGTCCGTCGGATATTTTTTGTATTCCGCAAGGCACACTCTCACAACTCATTTGTAAGTACATAAGCCTCTCAATCCGAATACTCAGTCAATATTAATCAAGATTTAGCATGCAGAAAAAAACCTCAAGAAGTGCTAGAATAACCGGTTTTTAGAGTGGCCTTTGTCAATTGAGCAGGAGTGCTTATTTTAAGAGAAAATTTTTCCAAACGGAACAAGTTACCACTCTGTACTTACGTGCACAGTATAAAATATGGAGGAATTATGTTCAATATTAGACGAACTTATACTTACTATACTATATATAGAATAACTTATACGACTGTGAGTTTTCTGCAGATAAGTGTTCATATTTCAATAATAAGACATAACCCAAGACTCATTTCGGCACCATTTTCATTTCTTCAAGTATCCCATCGTTGAAATTAAAAAAGCGTTACATTTTATGAATGAATGTAACTTCAAATGCCTCAGTCTTTATCTCTTAAGCATTTCACAGGTTTTTTTTGGAAATGTATTTGAGCATAGCAAGGAATAAGTTCTTGTCTACAGCAAAAAGGCAGAGTACTCAACTGTATTCCTCTCTACTTACTTGTTTGGCAGCTAAAACCCGGGTATGCATAGGTAGGTAGAAGAGGAGAGAAAATAAGATGTCGGAATAGCGTGAACGATAGCCATTTATTGAAAAAGCAGGATGAACGGGGTATGAAGAAATGTGTTTTGGATACTCCAATAATGGACGTTTGCATTAAAAGGATTGTGCTTCGTTAGTTTGGCCTTGTTGATAGGATGAATAACATTCCGTGATTCCCTTATATGAAATACAGTGGTCCAAATATTGTACAAGTGACGTTTATCTATTCATCTTAGTTCGTATTACTACTTTTTAATTAGTCCTACTTAACATCAAACACGAAAAAACTAAGTAAATTATTCCCAGCACTGGATGCAAGACAATAAATTACCACAGATGCTTGAATGGATAACGTAGCTGGAATTATGAGTTACCAGATGCTGACTGATCCAAATCCAAATGTATGGATATAATTATCTCGCAACATCAATTCCGATCAGCTTCTCCGATATCAATCACATCTTGATATGATCAAGTCTCTCAGGACTCAGACACTATATAGAGCTATTCGCTGCATCAACCTCTCGAAAACTAGGGCAGAAATGCCAACAGCTATCAAAGTATTAGCTCATGTGTCACATTTCCGAATGCAGCGTAGGTTTAGAATTGAAAAACCGTCAAGTGTAACTCACTTAATCTCAAACTACGTCAAACTCCGCGATGTGTGCGACTCACTTCGTCAGGCCCTCTCTTCGCTGCCACGTCAAAGAAAATCAATTTGTTTTGCGCTGGGAATTATAAAAAAAAGCTATTCCGTCGTTCGGAACACCGCGGGTGTGCGGAGAGAGCAATCTGCAACGAGGTTGTATCCTCAAATACCAACTGACGATTGAAATAAAAAATTAAACTCATAGAATAATTGAAAGCGACATCAATTTCATTGCGCTACTAGTTCAAGGCCTTGTGACGCTGCTCCTTCACGCGCTGTGATCCGTGCAGTTGGTACGGCAGAACGGCGTCAGAGGGAGGGGAGGAAAAGAAGGTCGAAATGGATGAACAATCGAGTGTCGCGCCGCGGAAACAAAAGAGCGTCGACGCCAGCGCCCCGATACGTCACGACGCCCACTAGCGCCACCGCCCGCAGCTATCTCGCGCCCTCCAGCAATGAGGATCTGAAACACCATGCCCGGCGCCTTGGATGAGGCAATATAAAAAAGAGAGCGAAAAAGAGCGGAGTAGGAGGAATTTTAAGGTTGAAATTTTCGTCCGCACTCACGTCCTCACCTAAGCAAAAGGCTTTTGCCGAAATTCTCACCCATCACCATACTCCCCGAACTCTCTCTTCCAATCACCGGCTCTCTCCTTCCCTCCCATTCTCTCAGACGGCATCAGTTGAATGTACCAACGGAAAAAAAGGTAAAGAAAACAATAAAATCGTCGACCCACTTTTGTCGCATCATTTTTTTATCTATCTCTCCCTTTCGATTGTTTGCATTTCTTTATTTTCCCACCGAACCATTCGGGGTTTATCTCCCAAGTACCAAAGGGCGCTTACTCCAGAGGAACATGTGTGCTCTGACTTCGTAGATTTACAGTGTTCGCTTTTGATTTTGTCAATTCCTAGAAGAAAAAAGTGATGAAAAAATGAGACCATTTACCATGCACTTAAATACATATTTCGAACTCAAAGAATTAATTACCCGTCATCCTGTTTTTATGGTGACCAGACACAAAGTAACTGAAGCTCGATACTTGATTTGCAGTAGAGACACTTATAATCCATATGCGATCATAGACTGATTGTAATAATGAATTCATCATTAATATTTCATTACGAATTACACACCGTCTTGACGGATAAAATTCATTAATCGGAAATAACTCCCACAAAAAAAATCAACAAGTCATACAATTTTATACAAATTACAGTATTTAGACGTCTCTTGTAACTTGAATAGGCTCAGAATTCAATATCTCTGGTTTTTTGCATTAATAAATAGCTCTTCGGGGGGAACCATTCAATAAGTGAATTTACTTTTTTTCTTTGCCTCTCTATGCAAAGTTACAGGCGTAAAATAAACAGCCAAAATGAATTTGGTACCAGTTCGGAATCGGTCACATTAACCCGTTAAACCTGAATGCTGTTAATCGTGGCCATTATGCTTAGAGAGGTCGTACTTAGCTAACCTTAGCTAAGGTTTTTTATATACAATTAAAAAAACTGTGACCCACCATCGAAGGTAACATTCTTTGTATAATCAGAAACTTTTAATCAAAATATCAAGGGAGCCGGTAACAATAGTTGATTCTCTCACGCGATCTCCTAGTATGCAGGAAAATGTGCACGAGCTGAAATGTAGATCATAGTTTTTTTCGGATAAGGGAATACGTGCGACTATATAAGAGCCATTTTATCTAACGAGTTGCACTCAGCTCATAACTAAATATCGATCCTTGGGCAAAGTTTCATATTTTTCAGGCCTTCAGATGATTTAATATACCGCATTTCATTTTTTCCCCGAAGAACTACGGCCATTCTAGTGTCACACTCGACTTCGGCATCGCATTTTGGCACTGCGTAACGCGTTTCCCTTGCTCTCATTGTGTTTTTATGGCAGAGGACGCTAATGGATTCAACTCCCACTATCCTTTTTATATCTCCTTCCTATCTACGCCGCAAAAAATTTCGCCCGACTCTCAACTCGCTTTTAACTCATGTACACTGGTCCAAACAGACAGCAAGGCGAATATCGAGCAATCGCCGAGGCGATTCTAGACCACGGCACGAAATCATTCCCCGTTCATCTGCTCCCAATCACTCAGATGGAAATACATGCTGTAGCTTCGGGGAGAATTTAATTACACTTTTGGTAGTAGGATGAAATAGTAAAGGAAGAGGGAAGAGAAAGAGACATAGGTGATGTCTAGAAAGGGCAGAGATAGGAAGGAGACAATGGCGGAACTTATAGAACGATGCTGAAAGATTGAGAAAGGATTATTTCCCCAGAAGAAAGCGAAAATCATATCATTATTTAGCATAAGGGTCTTGGTTCCCATTTCCTCGGAAAATAGTTATAGATTTGATAATTCGCATCCTCTATATATTTCCTTTGAATCATAAACTCGTAGCGCATATGCTCCTGCGCAAGGTAATATTATTTATTTTACATATATTTGTTTCTTGAATTAAAAATTAGAGTGTCCAATCATGGACACAAATTTTACAGTAAATGACCTTTCTCAATTACGAATCCACATTAGATAATAAAAATAACATCCGTAATACGTTGGAAAATCAAATTATTACATTAAATATATAAATATTTATCATATTCGAGTAACAGTGCATTACATATTCGTAGATTATATATAACTAGCTGACCTGTGCGAACATTTCGCACAGTATGCGGCTTCTTCCTGTTTCTTCCTTCTTTCTTCCTGTTCTTCTGTTCTTTCTTCCTGTTCTTCTGCCTGTCGAATATTTCGCACAGTATGCGGTTTCTTCCTGTTTCTTCCTTCTTTCTTCCTGTTCATTTATCTGTTTCTTCCCATGGACAATTATATGTTATTTATGTTTGCGTTAAATATACATAACGTAAAATTCATTGGTAAACGGTCACACTGATTGCATGTAGAATATAACAACCTAACTAAACGATCTGTTAATAGATGGCGCCTCCCACTACCTATTAAGCACGTAACCATAGCCAACATATTAGTTGATAATATTGCCAACAGATGACACTTAAATTTTGATCAATTTTTAAAATTTATAAAACAAATACATTATTTATAAACTTGATTTTATTTTTCGTCAAAAGCGGGGAACAAAAGCTTCAAAATGACGTATGAATCATAATTATTGACAAAAAATTAAGAGAGATATGGCCTATCCACAAAAAAACACCTCTGAGAAATAATATATACAGATAAAAGAATTTTATATAAAAGAGGTATTCGTTTACTTAAATCATCGAAAGAATTTTCTCCGTAAAACACGGAACTATACACAATTGATGCGTTTTTCCTTTTTGAATGTCCTCATTTGCGCAAGAAGGTTTTATAATTTGTTGCATCAAAATGGTATGCTAGTTTTGGGATTTTATAAATACCTTCATCACCACTAAAATTAATAATATTATCCTTCGCAGTTGCGGTTTCAGGAGGGAAATGATTCATAAAGATGCCGAACCAAGGTTACTAGTTGGATATCGCTGTTCTGACAGTAATCAACGTTTAATAAGACTAAATGGCGGGCTATAAATAAATAAGAAATGATAGGTAGTAAAAATTTTCATCATAAGTGCGATACAATACAGTGTAATCATCTGTAGATTAGGAGTTCTATAATATATGTAGACGTGTAAAAACTCGGCGAAATATTGCTACATAATCGTTTCATCTCATACTCCTAAATTTAATTTGCATATCATTAACGTCAATACGCGTCATCGGTACAAGCAATGCTCACCCAATGCACTTTATAAAAAAATTATAGATATCCAAAGGCTTCCATGAAGAATCATAACACCAATTCAGTATTCCATAAAGGGAGAAAGTTAAGTAAGATATAAAATATTAGACATAATCTTTGCAAGACATTAGTTTTAACATGTTGGAATATACTAAAGATATTAAATATTAATGAAAAGAAAATTTATGTATTAAAAAGTCTATCTCAACACTGCTCCACCATTTTTATCCATTAGAGCAAAAATTGGTACAACTGATAGAAATTGTAACTAATGATGCCCTAACTGGTAGAACCGGTGATGCTGAGTTATAAAAAAAATGTTGTGAAATTCACAAAGTTGCTCTTACTTAATTTTTATCAACGAATGGATGATAAGTACTTTTTTTTACTACCATTCGGTGAAAATTGTATCGGACGAAGGTAATGATATAGGTTTCCTGCATTTATTTCAGGTAAAATAAATATGAATCCGGCAAGCAAATCCTCCCTTTGATCTTTCTTATCCTCAAGTCGAAGTTTGGAGTGGATACAAGCGATTCCAATCGATGTGAACGACATGAGAGTAAAGCCCAACTCCTGTTCCAACTCCTCTCAAAGACCAAGTACCGCTTCCTTCCGGAGATTCTACTCCTTATATGCAGCTGCCCTACAACCTATGTCATTGGGTTGCTCAAGACTGCTTTTGTTAGTGAATACAATATGGGTTCTACGCTCGAATCCTTCGAAACACTTCAATTACAAAACCTTATGTGCTTGAAAATAACCTTCTTCATTCATGAATCTCCATAGTTACTTTTCAACAAAAAATCGAACAACATTGTCAACAAATCATCCATAAAACACTACATATGAACCACAATTTATACAAAACCAGATTCAACAAATTACCATTTATCTAAAGACTCATACATCGCTATCTCCGTAATTTTTATTAATAAACTTTAACATACCTCAAAATACCTTACTTTAAAATACGCGAGTTTCATCAACAAACTAAAAACATTTCATAAATGACTCTACCCAATGTTAAGTAGTTTTGCACTTTCCAGTTTCCAAATGCTTTACAAACTCTTTTCATACATTGGTCATATGTATCTCTGTGCTCTATTTTTATCGGTATTTTTGTAGCCATCTTTGCATTTTTATTTTGTACAAAAATTACTTGCATATCGTTTAACATATAAACTTTTTGAGTTAAAATTCATTTTTACACACTATTTTGTTCCGTTTGCAGGTTTTTGATACACACGAGCGTGTTATTTAGTGGCTACACGGATTTTAAAAATGTTCTTCCCCAAAGTTTATAGTTATCTAGCGATCGCTCCAACGGCACTGATCAGCGTAAAGTAAATAGATGTATTTATTATTCCTTATGTTCCATACCTACTATTAATTCATGTATAAAGCAATAAAATTAGTGAAAAGTCTCAAATACTTTTTTATTACCACTGGACTGGATGCTCATTACCACTGGATCCGGGTTCGATTACCGGTCTTGGCAGAGTCATTTCAGCTGATTATTTATCAATACTCGAGTGCCATCTGAAGAAATGCAAGCATCTACCACCCCGTCAGATGATACGCAAAGCCCAGTTGGGCTTTTTCATTGAGAGCAAGCAAATACCAAACCTGGATTTCAAACCGCACTTCCATTCTCCCAGAAGTTCCTATCTTTCCAACCTACCCTTACACAATAGCAGGAATTCATTCAAGTTCCGGTCACATCCCCACTTTAGGTACCTGTTTAACAGTTGTGAGAGGTTTATAGGTCATGGGAGTTATTGTCGCGAGATTGCTGAATGAAACTGCATTGATAGAACTGCTTTTTAATAACCCAAGTTCAAAGATAAATGAATTATCTAAAAAGATTTATTTCTAGTAAAACCAACCGGATGGCTCCTTGGTGACGAGTTTGGCTACTAACCTCACGGCCATAGGTATGGATCCCATCACAGTTGGATTCATCACTGATTAGGGCATGTCTATATGCACATATCCTTTGTTGCTAGTTAATTGCCCCGACGCAAATGACCGAATTGACAATTTTCAATTTTGAGTAGCTGATAATTAATCACACAGACTAGCACTCAAAATATGCAAATATTGTACTTCAAATCCTCTACTGTAGTGTTTCCCATACATTGGTACTCGCACCTTTTGGAAGCGCAAGATAGTATTCCGAGGGAGCGAAAAAATGCGGATTGTTTATAAGGTTTCTTTATTGCAGAGCTCGTGCAAATGTTAATTTTCTATAATATGTTTTAATTCTATATGCTTTATTGTAGCTCATTTATCATTCAACATGATTATACAAAATTTTTTAACTTCACCATCACTTATATTTTAATAAATATTATTTACAGGAGTGCGAGATCATAATGATGTTTGGGGTTAAGGGCATCAAAAAGTAAAGAAACCACTGCTCTGATGCATCTGGCATTTAAACCCATCCGGTCTCTATCCCTTGCAACTATATCCTACTACTCTGCCCTGACGCAAAAGACCAAATTGGCTATTTTCAGTGGCTGTGGATATTGAGTAGCAATTTATAAATCGCACAGGAAAACACTTTCAATGGGCAAAAATCGACCTCCATATCCTCCACTGCAGTGTTTCCCAAACTGAGGAACACCTTTCGGGAGCGCACAATGGCATTCTGGAAGAGTGAGATAACGTGTCAAGAAATTTTGAGGTTACTTTATTGCAAAGTTTGTGTCAATTTTCATTTCACATAATATTTTTCTATTTCATGTTTTATTCTAGCTTATGTATCATTTCAAATGATTACACGAATTTATTTACTTTGCCGTCACTTTTATTCTTAAATAAATGATTAATTAAAGGAGTGAGAGAACAGATCATTTATTTGGAGATTAGAACATTAAGAAGTTGGAAACCCACTGCTATGATGTAACTGGCATTCACATCTCTCTTTCTTGCCACTACATTACCACAAATACTACTAGCTACACCATTTCCTCTTCATTCTCGTATCCGCACGTCTAAACGTATCTGTAATTGTAAATCTTCCTTCGCCCACCTCAAAGTAGAAAGGAGAAGGAAGAGGGGAGTATTCGCTCACACGGGAATGACATCGCCTTATCAGATGCGTGCGCCCGCTACAAAACGTAATGCATTTCTTGGAGGAAGTGTGTCAGTCCTAGAACTCCTTCCCCGAGTCCCACAAATGGACAGCCGCGGTAATCACTCCGGCGCTCCCAGACACTCCCCGGGTGGAACAGCGGCCGAGATGATCTGAGTCCACTTTGTCGGGGAGTTAACTGATGTTAAAAGTAGTTCCATTTTCACGAGGAACTTGCAAGTGGGTAGAGACCGACTCCGCTTCCTCTCACATCAGGACTGTAAGTGGCCAAGAGATATAACTATCGACCGAATTTGAAATTAACTTTCAGAACAAAAAGAATTAGGAGCTGATACTTTGTGATCCTAAATGATTTTATTTAAATAAGACCCTGGATTCTACATTCAACGTAATATTCTGACGATACGGCCTTTTATTTCATTTTATTCTAACAAATATCGATTTCAGAAAGTCACGCCAAAAACCTTCAATTTTCAGAATATCATTTTCTTCTTCAACATGCGTCGTAGAAAGTTCATGGAGAAGGAACATAACATAAGAAGTAACCATTGCATGCCCTAATTCTTCTTATATAGGCTTTGCACCTCTTCTATCAATAATGTCTTCCTACTTTTGCACAGTTGTACTAATAAAAAGCAATGTAAAAAATCTTCATTTATCAGTTATTACGAAAACATGGCCTTATTAAACGGTCATGAAAGTTTGTGGGTATGTCACCATTATTATATAGCGTTTAATAAAACGTGAATAAAAAAAGATTGATCTAAATTTGACATTTCCCCGAGTCTTGCAGTGAAATCTTCATTAAGTTTATAACTAATATAATTATAGTTTAAATAAAGCCGTCTCTGTATAGTCAGCGGAGCGTAGGCAATTTTCAATATTTAATTTAGCATACTGTTGTTTCCTGTTTTAGAATACATACTAAGCCAAACTATATGCCGACTGTGACTTGTTCTCCCCCCTATGATATCTGCATAATTAATTGAGCCATACCTGAGTGTGCAATTGCTGGGTAAAAATCCATCCAATCAAGACACATTACTTAACTTTCGAGATTGATTGAAGAAATATTTGCCCTTAATATGACATTACCTTTCAACTAAGCAACATAGCGCCAGATATTTGCTGGTTTCCTCAACAATACTAAAGGTAAAATTAGAGAGATTTCGAATTCAATCACGTTGATACTATACAGAGCAGTTAGGTCAGTTTTTCCAAAATATTAGGTAGTTTTCCGAAAATAGTTTAAAATACCCAAACTAATGGCAACACAAAGCTTTTCATAACCACACAATGGAATTCTAAAACATTTCTGCTTTTACCATTGATACACCAATGCATAAGATTGCCACTATCATGCGTGTGGTAGCATATATGAGATATGGAGCTGTGATACAACGCTGATGCGGAGTAATATTTAAAAATATAAATCAAAACCGTAGAAGGGAGGTTGAAATTCAGTTTCGTTCTCGCTACGGCCATTGCGAATCGTTGGGACTTGTCCACGTTTTTGTTTTTTTGCAGCCATTCTAGCCAAGCGCAGTTACAGTTTTCAATACAAGACGATAATTGAAGTACATACATAAAAAAGGAATGAGATAAGCGTACAAAAAAACACCAGAGAGCTTTGGAAGCCGAAACCATATCATTTTTCCAACTTTTCCAAATTGCATCTACGGGACCGATCTACTGCGCGCAGTCCCGGGGCCAACCGAACCCTTTTCCCATTTATATATCCACACATCCCAAACCCTTGTACCATCGCTATGGACCCCCTTAAACCGCCCTGTCGCCCTCCCCCCACCTCCTGCGTTTTAACTTCCTCCCCCCGTACAAAAAGGCCACCGCACATCTATCTCCCAAACAGAAAGAAAACCACTTCTTTCCCTCACAAATCACCCACCGCTTCCCGAAAGACCCAGATCCCGCCTCCACTATTTTACTCGGCAAAACAGTTTCCATCAAATCCAGTTCCTTCTTCAAATCTCTTTATCGGACAATTTCATTAAATGGACTCTCTCTCCTCCTCTTGCTTGTGCGTTTCCTCAGGAAAGCCAACTCCCTCTCTCTATGTTTCCAAATAAAATATAAACTACATCTCTAACTCTCCCCTTATCCCAAGAAACCTTCGCAATCTCTTCTCCCTTCACCCCTTTATTTGCTACTTTCTACCTCAAATTCTACGTTACACAATATTTATCTATGCCTATCGACTTTGGCCAAGTTTATCCACATCCTTTCCTTAAGGAGGGAGGAAGTATTGCGGTTGTCACTGACTATCATCTGCTGCTGCCTTGAATGTAATTAAAATGTAATACCTAATATGATAAAATAAAATGTAATACCTAAATGAAAATAATATGTAATAAATTTTCCGCAGATAGAACCTTCAATGGCCTTTTGGAGCCACCTACGACTACTTGGCTACTTTCTTACAAGAATTATATTGCGAGAAAAGACCTATATTGACTAGAATAGAAGGACCTTGGGGAATGGTTCAATTATGTCTTCATGTTCAGAGGAAAAAAGTGAATTATACCGAGGAGTATTTATTACAACCCAAGAGATAACTGTGGTAGTTCATACATACTATAATGTCGCCTTTATATTTTATAAAATCAGGAATACTATTATCTTTGGGCTTTCCAGCAAAAATTTACACCTTGTGTCATGCGTTAGAGCTGAATGTAAGATAGCACGACAAGTTCGTAAAGTTGCTAGGCATAAAGACGCCATTATAATTCGTATCCTTAGACAGGCTTAAGTATCAAATTCTATTCGGTGGAATTTCACAAGTTGATGGAAAAATGGTGAGCCCTTGAGTAAATACTAGCGATTCAAAAAATATGAAAGGGGTAGATACCGTTAGATCTCTTAGGTGTAGATGTTCATAAAGAACTGGTATTCATTTTTCTAACTATGAAATAGGCGTGAAAGTGGTAGAAAACGTAGCTCATTGAGTACTGAATCAGACTAGGAAATGACATTACACTGTCCTCACCTTTGAATCTGCTGAAACATCACAATATCATCATATAAAATAGCTACAGTATATTGCAATGTATACCTACAAAATTGACAATTATAAAAGACTTGAGTGACTTCTTAGAACAATGCAGATATTTAAAATTCCTTCATATATTCATTACAATACTTAGGCCACCAAATTTTCACGATATTTTCCACCCATACTTTTTTCATAATCACGATGAGTCTATTTTATCAATCTTTAAAGTTATTGGCTGCATGGAAATTAGTCATTCACAATGGCATAATTGGTCTTGGACTGACAAGGCCACTGACAGCTGTTCAGAAAATGTTAGCTGTCAAACTGTTGAATCTCTAGATCATTCATTGGTAACGACTGAATAATTTTGGAATAAAAT